>OY979703.1:62965063-64380309 GCA_963855925.1 Inga laurina
GAGAGAATGGTTTCTATGAAATTTCAAAAAATCTGCTAGAAAAGAAATTCAAGAAAAATTCTACAGATTTCTTGAAAAAATACAAGAAAATATTCCATTCTTTGATTGGTTTAATGCTTATTCAGAAGATCAAAACTAGGAATATCCTTTCTTACAAACCATCAATATGACAAAGAAATAATGGAAAACTTCTGAAGGTGAAACTATTTCTTCTGAGTTTCTTCCTCCAAAACCAGTGCAAATACCACAATTGGCTTATGACAAACGTCAACCAATTATGGCTGCACCTTTCAAATTTAAAAACATTGAAAAACCCATTGACCTAACGGATATTAAGAATATTGTTGAACAAAACAATTGCACAAACCGATACCTTCAGGTATTAGGTGATTATTTTGTTCAAACACCAGTTTCTTCAAGAAAAGTCGAAACTAGAATTGAAACACCTCTTTTCAAACCTTTTCAAATTAACCCGAAAATTAAGTCAAATTTTCAAACTGAAAGATTTGATTTATTAAGAAAGGTTAATCAACAAATTAGCCAACTTCAAACTACGACTGTCCCAGACACACCCCAAATGTCATCAACCAAATCAAAAGACGTCATGACTTTTGAAAAAGATTCCCAAATTGGAGATACAGACTCTAACCCTTCTGAGTCTCAACTCCAGATCAACCATCAACAATGGAAAAAGCCTTCAAAAGTCTATTACCATAGAGCTAGCCCTCCAGACATTCTGGTTGAAGAACGAATAAACCAAAACTTTAAGTCCTTTAACGCTGACAATATCTATGAAGGGAACATAGATGGTCAAAGTGAGTCAAACATTCTCCAAACTCTTCAACAAATGTCCATGGTAAGTACCGCATACCAAACTCAACATGATTATTTAGATGAGATGATTACCAATCTTATAGTTTCAGGGTTTACTGGACAACTCAAAGGTTGGTAGGATAATTATCTTTCTTCTAAAGATAAACATACCATCTTTACATCTATTAAAATTGAATATGATGGAACACCTATTACCTCAAACGACCAGCCCATTCCAGATTCAGTAAACAATCTTCTTTTTACAATTATTAAACATTTTGTTGGAGATCATCTATCTGGAAAGATAAGTCAGCTGAACTTCTTTCAAATCTTAAATGTAGTACCTTATCTGATTTCAGATGGTATAGAGATACTTTTTTGACTAGAGTACTCACTAGAGATGATGCTCATCAACCATTTTGGAAAGAAAAATTCCTAGCTGGATTACCTAAGTCGTTAGGTGATAAAGTTAGAGAAAAATTTAGAAACAAAAATGATGGCAACATCCCTTATGAGCATTTGACGTATGGTCAATTAATCTCTTATGTCCAAAGAACTGCTCTTAAAATTTGTCAGGATGATAAAATCTAACGTCAACTTAAAAAAGAAAAAGATACAAGCAGGAAAGAATTGGGAACCTTCTGTGAACAATTTGGCTTTCCTCCTTGTAAGCAATCTAAACCTCACCGCAAGCCTTACTACAAAAAGAAAAAACATATCTACCAAAGATATAAGCCCAATACACCTCCTCGTAGACTTGAAAAGGAATTTCGCTCTAAACCAAAAGTTGATTTTCCTAAACAAACAAAAGTTACTTGTTTTAAATGTGGTAAACCAGGCCACATTTCCAAATATTGTCATTTGACTCGAAAATTGAAGAAGATTAAGAGTATTGAAGAGCCTCTTCTAGAACAAATAAACAATCTTTTGATTGAAACTTCTGAATATGAATTTGAAAGTAGTTCTTCTAAGGATCTTAACCAAATTTAAAATGAAGATCTTCTAGAAAACTCTTCTTCAGAAATTAATGTTATCATGAGGGAACATGATTTACTTCTTGATATCATACTAAACTCCCAGATTCTGATAGAGGAGAGTATTTGTTCAAACTAAGAGAAATTCTCAATCAAACTCCGACTTCTTCAAACTCTAAACCTCCTATTCTTTTTAACAAATGTTTTAAACAAGTTTAAACATTCTGTCAAACCTACAACCCTCCAAGACCTTTAGTACGAGGTAAATAACCTTAAAACTGAAATCAGTCTTATTAAACTTCAACAAGACACCCATGCAACTACTATATCCCAAATACAGGATATTCAACTTGCAACTCAAACTGAAGGGCAACTAAAAACATCATCCGATCAAGAAGACAATAATCTTTCTGAACCATTTTTAAACTTGATTTCAAAAATATCAATTCAAAAGTTTTATGTTCAAGCCAAGATTATTATTAATAATGATTTTGTCTTGGACCAAACTGTTCTGTTTGACACAGGAGCTTATTCTAATTGTTTTAAAGAGGGAATCATTCCTACAAAATATTTTGAGAAAACAACCTAAAGGTTTAATGGCGTCAATGGCTCACGCTTAGATATCAGATATAAAGTTTCAAATGTTGTTATTGAAAATGAAGGTTTAAAGATTCAAAACCCATTTATATTAGTTAAAGATATGGGAACACAGATTATTCTTGGGGTGCCATTTGCAAGGCTATTATTCCCATATATGACTGATGAAAATGAAATTTCAAAAGAACATTTGGGTAAAACCATCTTATTTCCTTTTACTCAAAAGCCCAGAGTTAAGGAATTAAATCTTCTTTCTTCAAAACAACAAGAAGTTAATTTTTTGAAGGAAGATATCTCTTTTAAGCATATAGAAGCTTACCTATGTCAAGCACAAATTAAAAAAATAAATTCAAACTTGTCTTGTGAAAATCCATCAAACTATTTACTCGGACTTACCAAATGCATTTTTGGATCGCAAAAAACATGTTGTTGACTTGCCTTATGAAACAGGTTTTTATAAAAAACAAATACCAACTAAGGCACGACCAATTCAAATGACTGTAGAACTTCTTGAAACCAGTAAAAAGGAAATTCAAGAACTTCTGAACAAAAAATTGATTCACAAATCTAGAAGCCCTTGGTCTTGTGCTGCTTTTTATGTAAATAAAAATGCAGAAATAGAGCGTGGAGCTCTTAGACTTGTAATCAATTACAAACCTTTGAACGAAGCGTTACAATGGATTAGGTATCCAATTTCAAACAAATCTGATCTACTTAAACGTTTGTATTCTGTAAAAGTCTTTTCAAAGTTCGACATGAAATCTGGATTTTGGCAGATTCAAATTTCTAAAAAAGATAGGTATAAAACTGCTTTTACTGTGCCTTTTGGTCAGTATGAGTGGAATATTATGCCTTTTGGTTTAAAAAATGCTCCTTCTGAATTCCAGAGAATCATGAATAAAATCTTTAATGACTATAGTCAATTCATCATTGTATACATTGATGATGTTTTGATCTATTCTCATTCTATTGAACAACATTTCAAACATGTTAATCATTTTATTAAAATTGCAAAAACAAATGGTTTAGTAGTTTCTAAGCCTAAAATTAGTCTTTTTCAAACTAAAGTTAGGTTTCTTGGTCACTGGATTTACCAAGGGTCCATAACACCAATTGAACGTGCAATTCAATTTGCAGATACATTTCCCGATCAAATCATTGACAAAACACAACTTCAATGATTTTTGGGATGTTTAAACTATATTGCTGAGTTTATTCCTCATCTTAGCAATTTCTTTAAACCGCTACACCAGTGTTTTAAAATGAATCCTCCTCCATGGATGGATATTCATTCAAATGTTGTCAAGCAAATTAAACTCCAGGTTAAGGAGGTTCCTTGTCTTAGCCTTCCTGATCCTTCTGCTTACAAAATTGTTGAAATTGATGCCTCTGACATTGGTTATGGTGGCATTCTTAAACAACGTTTAGACGGAAAAGAAAAAATTGTCTCTTTCACATCTAAACATTGGAATACTGCACAGCAGAATTATTCCACCATTAAAAAAGAAATTTTGGCAATCATTTTATGCATTTTCAAATTTCAATATGATCTTTAAAACCAAAGGTTTTTAGTTCATATTGATTGTAAATCGGCAAAAGACGTTTTGCAAAAAGATGTTAAAAACCTTGCATCAAAACAAATTTTAGCCAGGTGGCAAGCAATTCTAAGTGTTTTTGATTTTGACATTGAATTTATCAAAGGCACTTCAAACTCCTTACCAGATTTTCTTACCCGTGAGTTTCTTCAGGGTAGGTAGTGAGTGAACCAACAAAATGCCCAGAAAAAAAAAAGAAAGAACCTGATGATAAACAAAAGAGTGATAAACTCCCGAGTGTCATGCAAGATGCTCAAAATGAAACAGTCTCTAGCGCAAGTCTGGAGGTGATTATGCAACAACTTTTACAACAATATAGATCCCAAACACAAGGATCCCAGCAGCAGAAGCAGTCTCAAATAGAGTCATCTACTCCATCTGGATCATCAATCCAGAAACCTCAAACAGAAGCAACCTCTACAAATGAGATTTTAAAATCTTATGAACAGGCATATGCCCAGAGGAAACTTCCAAACCAAACATGGGAACAGGTAGTGAAAAAAGGGAAAAACACAGCCCTTGTACCATTTTCCCCAATGACTAAACAAGAGTATGACAGGTTAAACCAAGCACCCCAAAATCTACAAGTTTGGCCAAGACCCTCTACTCCTCCAACTCAAAAACAACTAACAACTGCAGCTTCTTCATCCAAAGCAATTGTCAGTCAACCCCAAACACAAGCCAGCACGCATACGCCTTATTTCCATAAAGAGGCTTATGCAAAACACATTCTACAGGTAGAACCAGAGTTTTTTCACCAAAATCCAAATCAGGTAGCCTTGAATATCTTTCCTCTGGGATTTCATTTCATGTCTTCTGATTTGACAAAAACTCGAGAATGGTATGAGATAATACTGGTTCATATTGGGTCCATTAAAATTGAACGAAAAACGGACAGAAGAACTGGACCAATGATTTCTCATTCCTCTCTCCAGATTTTAAAAGTTCTCACCCCTTCCCAGTGGGGACAAAATTTATTTAAACCAAAATTTTACGAAATTGACTATGAACCCAAAGGATATACTTACTGGGATTATGTTGATGCATGGTCCAATGTCTTTTGGGATCAAAATGAACTTTTTACACATACTTGGTTTATCTACTTCAAAACAAAAACTGAGTATGATTTTCCTCAATGGTTTGTTCACTGGTGAGGATTCTTTGGTCCAGTACTAGAGATATTACCCCAAAGGTTGTACAAGCCTTTGAATTATTTAAACAAAAATTTAACATTGGTGATGATCCTTTCCCAATTAATCTTCACTATTTTTCAAAATTATCTGTATCTTGGGTCTTTGCCTGGAGTTACAGATTTTCTAGAACAAACCAAGGATCTACCCTCTTACCAACTCTACAAAGACTTCCCTCGGTAAGATGGTGGGCCAAATTTGACATCAGCAGAATTGACAGTAGAGCAGTTGATAAATGGTTCAAAGAAAATCTTCAGCATCTTTGTATGACAGAACAAAGCAAATTCCTGAATAAAAAATCAAGGATTACTTCTATCTTAGCTAGAACCACAGATAAGGCTAATCTTATTAGTCAACTCAGCTCAATGCTACAAGTTCTACAACAACAACAAGACCAAACGGCTTCAACCAGCCAACCAGTCTCTTCAGAAGCCTCAGATAATCAAGAGGATGATGAAGAAGAGTTTGTTGTAGATTTGACTGAAGATTAAACTCTCGAAGACTTAGAATTATTTTTAGGTTTTCGATGTAAACATGCGAAAGCACTGTAGCACTATACACTGTAGTACACACAGTAGCTTTCACCGTATAGTATTGTAACACCACATGTCAAACAGTAACACTGTAGTGTTGGTAGTACTATCCAAATAGTACCAACCGGAACTGTTTAAACAGTGACAAGTCACTGGTCAACTGTTCACCGGAACTGTACAAATAGTATAGGTCACTAGCCGGTTACCAGTCACCCTAAATAGTATCCTCACCCCGTCTATTTAAAAACGATTCAGTCTCATTCCGAGGCAGGTTCGGTTAGGCACTTAGAGAGAGAAGTTCTGAGCTCCTCCGACGAGTCTCCTCCCTCCGGCGAGTTTTCTTCCCTCTTCCCCTTTCTCCTTTTGTAAGTGCTTATGATTTCTTTTCAATAAAATTAATTAGTTCCTTCTACTTTTCTTTGCATCATATCCTTCCCTCCTCTGATGACCCGGGATTAGCAGATTTAATTAGTTAATCACTGGCAGGTTCTACCGCCACCGATTAATTTCATTAGCAATCTCAGTGGACATTACAGAGCATCCCCTCTGCATGCATCATTTAATACTTTAATTATGTTTGTAATTTTGCCTTAAGAAGTTCGTCTTCTTCCCTCTTCACACGCTCTTCCCTTTCTTTAGTTAGATCCACCTTCGAGGGAGGGGAGTGGACATTACAAAGCATCCCCTTTACATGCATAATTTAATACTTTAATTATGTTTGTAATTTTGCCTTAAGAAGTCCGTCTTCTTCCCTCTTCACATGCTCCTCCATTTCTTTAGTTAGATCCACCTTCGGTTATATATTGTTAGATTATTCCAACATGTGGCATCAGAGCAAATTTTTTCAATTCCCCTCTGCTTAGTAGTTTTTGTATGTTATGTTATTTTATTATATTTTTCTGTTTTGAAAAATAATATAAGAATAATATGAGCATGGTTTCGGATTCTTCTCTACATGCTATTTGTATGATCATCTATTTATTTTTTCCTACCTTATTCTGGGAAAAATTGCCTAGTATATTTTTGGATCTAAATATACGGTGCTTTAGAGTTATTTTATTTTTCCTACTCTGAAAGTTTTTTGGAAAAATTTATAATTTATAATCAACATCTATCGCTTTAGATCTCTATTTATTCTTATATTGAATATATATATATATATATATATATATATATATATATATATATATATATATATATATATAAGCTCTCCATTTTGGAACTCCATAGAGATTTTGCCCCCTTCATTTTAATCATCACTGTATTTGTTGGCAACTGAAGGTCCAAAATCACTATGAATCAAATTTTATTTGAATTTTGAGCAGGTTTTTGTTGAATTTTATTGCTCATACTTCTTCAGATCACCATGAGTTTGAGAAAAGAGATCAGCTATGACATTTCTATTTTGGTTTTAAAAATTAAAACATTTTTGGGATTTGGTTTCTTTTGTCACTTTTGGTGACTTGTTCCAACGATCGTTTCGTCGTGAAAAAACCACCGGAAAATTGAGGCTTACATCACTGGAATTTGTGCCCAGAATTGCCTGGATCAGCCGCATAAACGATGTTGTCTGGCCATTCGATGAAACTATGTGTTTCATTTATTCTGGAAGAGTGGACTGACCAATTTGAGCCTTTGTGTATTGGGCTTTCTATTTTTAAATTTTTTATTTTTTATTTTTTTTGGTTGTTCACCCAGTTCACCTGAGCTTTGTCTCGACTACATCCGAATCTGACTCACGTCGCGCACCTGGCTATGGTTGGGCTTATTGACAATGAGAATTTTCTGCATACACAGGCTCGAACCCGAGACCTTGCTTAAGCGGAACCAAGCCGCTTATTACTTGGACCAACTCTCATTGGTTAAAATTTTTTATTCATTGCTCTTTCTTGGCCTGTAGGTCTTGGGCTTATTGGATTTTCTAGTTTTTGTTTGGTTTTCTTGAAATATTTTCGTTGAGTTTTCAGATTTGGGCTTTTAGTTTTGTTTGCTTCAAACATATTTTAGACTCTTTATTTTCACGTTTTAACCCATTTTTGTTTTACAATAAGCTAGATATTTGTTTTTTTTTAAATTCTAGAAATGGTTGGCTTACCCTTTTTCTATTTTAGTTTAGGGAGAATTACACTCAGGTTCTAAAAGAGAAGAGAAATAAAGAAATGGTCTATTGAAATTGCAAAATGAAAGAATGGTTCCATGAAGTTGTTAACGCAGATTCCTGAAGTTGTCAATGACCTGCTTCTGAAGTTGTTAATAGGATCATTTTTTCATTTTACAATTTTAAGGGACCATTTCTTTATTTATCTTCTTCCTTGGGACCTCAGTGTAATTCTCCCTTTGTTTTATTGTTTTACTATGGGCCAAGTCAATAAACTTGTTTTGGGCTTGTTCAATATTTCTGTTTTGATTGATGTATCTGGGCTGAAGGATGTTCTTGGTCTTTTTGTCTATTTATCTTATTATTTGCTGCAGCAAATTTGGTTCAATAACATTTTGGACCTTATGTTTTATTCGTTATTGTTCATGCTGTCATGTACTGAAACTGGATTTTGTACAACGTTTTTTCTGGGCTTGTTAATTGCTGGCCTTTGGGTTTTATTTTATCATTGATGTTTCTTGTTGCTATTCTGGCCTACATTATTTGGGTTTTTATTTTATTGTTATATTTCTGTGCCTTTTATTGTTTTTTTTTCCTAGAAAATTGTCTTATGGGCCCACATTATTTGGGTTTTTATTTTAAGGAAAAAGATAGAAAATAAACTTTAACATTGTAAAATCTTAAATTAAATCTGTTATCAAAAGTTGATAAAAGAATAACCAAACTTGATAAGTAATTCACAACTCACTTTTTAAAAAAATTTTTATTTGAAATTTTGCAATTTCAAAATTCTTTGGGAGAATCCCTGAAAAAGAACTTGGAATTTGAGAAATGAAAAATGAGTCTTTTTATCAAGAGTTGATTAGAAAATATTAAAACGTGATAAGAAATTCTCAACTTTTTTCTTGAGAAATGACAAGTAGTCATTTATCAATTTTCAGGTTCTTTTTCAGAAATTCTCCAAAATTCTTTCCTGTTGTTTTCCCTTTATTTTATGGGCTAATATTTTATTGTTATATTTTTGGCCTTTTACTGTTGGTTTTTTTTTTTTTTGAAAAATTTCTTTGTGGCCTCTACTGCATTTTCAATCTTTTGGGCCATTAAGTTAAAAAAAGGGAGGATATCTTCTCCCAATCACATTTTGAATAACATTTTGAGTCATATATGTGTTTATTTTAGTTCTAGACAATCGTTGTTATTCAACATATTGAGGCCTTTAAGTTTGATTTCCAAATATTATTTTAGTTCAATTAAGTTTCCTTAACTCCATTTTGTGCTTAATTCTTTGGTAATTTCCATTCTTTTCAAGAAATTAAAATTTTGATTAATTGTTTAGGTTTAAGTTCTATTTCATCTCATAAATGGTTTATTTGATCAAAATATTTGAATGTTGATTTATTTTTTCATGCCATTTTAATTGTTTCAATATGGGAAAATTAATTTTTGCTATTTTGGTATTATGGTAATTTGCAAAATTTTGTTTTGGTATATTATTTAATTACATTAATGCTTATGTAATTAATTTTGGACAATTTTTCTAATGTTTCAATTTTGCAAAATTATATTTGAGTTGAAATATGTTGAAATTGATCTCCTAAACATTTTTTGGATACATAAAATAGTGTGAGGGTTATTAATTTAATTTTTTGTCAATCAAATTAATTAATTAACCCCTCCATTAAGATATGCATATATTAGATTTAACTAGTCTAGACCCGCGTGATGTGCGGGTGAGAGGCTGGGTATAATTCAATGGCTTCTCTTTTGGTTCACCACTCACACTGGTTGGGACAAGATTGTTTTTTACTGACTTTTTTGAATGTTGGAGTCTTTACGTTTTGTTCAGAATGAAATATGGAAACAGTTAAGAACTTTCATCCTAGACAATGATATCAAGGGCCATGGCAAGATCAGTTGCAGCTAGTAATACAGTGAAATTCTGTTTTCACTAAAACATATTCTATGAATGCATATAATTTTTCATTTCCTATTTCGTTTCTTGTTAATTTCATTTTTCCCAGAGTGCGTTATATTAGAGCAAGTAATATGATCACATTATTGAAAATTTCATGCAAATGTACAACTTTTCCCTTCATATATTAATGTGGAGGTTGTTATTTTCTTGAAAAGTATACATATTAAATAGATGTAAATTTGAAAACCCATAAAACTTTAAGGCAAAGTTAATGAGGTTCAAACTGTTTTTTTTCTCGGTAAAATATGTTGAAATTTTCTGGATATTGTGAAAAATGTGATTTTGATAAAATGAGTGTTTGAATGGTTGTCATTGTAATCACTTTTTTCAGTTCAAAATACTAAACAGGACAAAAGTTAATGTGATATAATTAATTAAATTAAGGTTAAATTTTAATTTGTATTTTTGTTTAAATAAATAAATAATATTTATATATGTGTGTAAGACCAATTTATTATTTATATAATGAAGTAATAATTAATGTGTGTGTGTAAATATAAGATTAAATACTTTTTTTAGAAAAAATGAAAACTTCATATCAAAGTTTCATAATAATTCTTCATTGTCTGGAAGAAATATAGAGAAAATCCCAAACCATGATTTTAAATGACAAAAAAACAGCCAACGGCGCTTAATGAAGCAAGTGGCATAGTTGGTGGCCTTTGTGCCACTTTGTCTCATGTTCGATCTTGCCTGCCCGCACTAGTGTGCCTATTAAAAAATGACGAAAAACATTAAAAAATATTAGCTTTTGAAAAACGATGGTTTTCTTAATTGTAAACCATGATTTTCAACGATTAAGTGCTTTTTCCAATTTCTTCAGCTCTTGGCCATCTCTTTCACAAGAATCTACTTTCAGAAGAGAATTCAGAAAATTAATGTACCCACCATAATTAATATAGAATGGACAAGATGCGGTGATTGAAGTGTTATATTCCCTCTAATCCAAAATATAAGATGTTAACTAATTAACAAGGAACTAATAAATCTTAGTAACTTCATTTGGTGTCTTAAATTAATAAATTTACCTATTTTACCCTTATTAGAGAATGTGATTTTTAAATGTGTTTAATATCTGTCATATCTTTCTCTATCCTACAAGGGATAAGGGATAAAAGTGAAAAAACAATAATTAATTATTCTACCGAGCTCTTATATTTTGGACCAAAATTTTCTTTTGAAAGACTTTTTTTTTTTTATTATGGACCAAAAGGAGTAATTGATTGAAGAAGCCATCACTATCTATAAAGTTTCTTTTGCTCTATGTAAGGCAAAAACATTGGCTCGATCACTTTGTGGTTGTGTGAAATTGGAGAATTTTGCAAGGCGACCAAACATTGATATCACTATTTATGAAGTTTCTTTGGCTCTATAAGGCAAAAGTATTGACTCGATCACTTGGGAGTTCACACTAATGAACTGTGTGAAAATGGAGAATTCTGTGTGGCCGACCAAATACTAATATCACTATCTATGAACCTTCTTTGGCTCTATAACATAAAGCCATAAGATATATAAACTAAAAAAAAAAAAAGCTATCCGAAAAGTAAAAATTAATATATATAAAATGTAAAATACCAAAAAACCAATAATCTTTAAAAAAATTCAATATATATTGCTTTTTAATATTTTGTCAGTAAATTATTCATAAAATTTATATTACTATAAATTATTTAAAATGTTATCAAAAATAATATGTAAGTAAGTAAAAATTTATCTAATATGTGCTAGTTCGGATTAGGTCCTGGTTGCATTCTCCTCCGGAACATATTCAACAGTTAGTGGGAAGGGACCTTATTGGCTCGTCTTCGTCGTGTTCCTTTAGTAGCTGGTTTGGTTTGATGCTGTATTCCTAACATATATATGTGTGCGCGTGCCCTATTTCATGGTCATATGTATGTTCAGGTGTGGGTTAAGAATTTAAAAAGCTAGACTTTTTAGACCGAACATTATCATAACCGGTCTAAATTTTCTTTCTTTGTTTCTTTTTTAAAATTAATTTGGTCTGTCAGCCCCCTTCATCACCTGAATTCACAAACTCCTTATGTAAAAGAGAACATGAATTCACAAACTCCTTATGTAAAAGAGAACATGAATTCATAAACTCAAACTAGATAGCAATATCCTACACCTCCGGTGGATTCCCCAACATTCCTGATCTATCGTCCTTTCTTGAAAAATATTAAATTGAACGAATGAGATTGACATTTCAGTGCTAAGGTGCTATTATCCGTTATTGGTTCTTCCTTGCCTTTTTTTTTTTTTTTTTTACATAGGCAAGCAAAGCTTGAAAGGGGTAAATCTATAGGCTAGTTCCTATAGAATGATCATGTGGTGTCAACCCACGATCCAAAGCAAAAAGCGGAATACATTCAGTAGGGGAAGTCCCTAATTCCTCGTATTCATGAGGAATCCTATGCGCTTCTCCTGCCAGAAAATCTGCACATCTAATACTTTCCCTGTAGGAGTGGGAAATTTCTACCTCCCAGTCGCTATAAATGAGTGATCTGGTCTCTAAGATAACATCATACAACGGATGATCAGCAGCGCAACGATTGGATAGAAGATGAATTGCCTGTAGTGAGTCCGTGAACAAACTGATTTTCTTGAGTTCCAACTGCTTACATAGTAACAGACCCCGACGGATTGCATGGATTTCCGCAGCAGCTGGGAAAGTGTGCCCTAGCTTCTGTTTAAATCCACGTATCCAGATACCTCGGTGATCTCGAATAACCCCTCCACATGCGGCCTGGCCTCCTCTCCTGACCGATCTGTCAACATCTAAACGGAAGATTCCCGGATCTGGGGGGTACCAGTAAAGTAGTCCTCGTTCTGGAACTTGGAATATCTGATGTCGAAACCTTCCGTTCTCCACACCTTCCGAGAGATGGTACATGCATCCGTGAACTATCTGTTTAGGACTGTCCGATGTCCCTTCAAATGCTTGACGGCACCGGTTCTTCCATAGTAGCCAGCATGTTGAACTGAAAACTTTTTGCCAAGACCATCGCGCCATCTTATTGTTCCCCGGTGAGTGTTGTGCATTCCAACTGAGCCAGTCCTGCAAGTTACCAGAGAAAAACATACTATAATATAAGGGGTTAGTTAAAACTGACCACACTCTCTGAGCTTGCTCACAATCTCTTAAAATATGAAGTATACTCTCCACACTATTACACTGGAAAGGGCAGGAATTTAGAACGCTCGGGTTGTGCCTCACTCTTAACTCATTAGTAGGAAGCCTTTCATGGTAGACCTGCCACAGAAAGATTTTGACCCGTTCAGGAATTCCCTGATGCCATAGAGCCTGCCAGTGAGGTTGACGTCTGGAACCATGCTGATGATATATAGCGTCATAGGCAGATTTAACGCTGAAGGTCCCATCTGGAGCATTCCTCCAACAAACCACATCCTCTTCAATACCCGAAGGCGGGGGCATCATCATTATTTTATCAACCACCCATGTAGGAAGATAAGATTCCTATTTAGCTCTGTCCCAGTGGCCCGATTGGGTTACGAAAGATCTCACAGTGTCATTTACATCAACCAAGTGGTCATTATGATCAATATGAAGTTCTAGAGGATTGTCCACCAGAGATCAGCACTCCTTCCATGCTAGCGTACTGTGACCACTTCTCAAGCATTTGCCAAGGCCTCTCTTAAAGTTGTCCCAGACAGTCACAATGCCATTCCAAACAGCCGAGTGATTACGCCTCTTCCGGACAAGAGGTTCAGTGAGTAGACCACATGCGTATTTAGCACGTAAACATTTCACCCAGTAAGCATCTGGTTTCTTAATAAGACCCCAACATAACTTCATGAGGAAGGCTTTATTTTGACAGCGTAAGTCTTTAAACCCCAAGCCGCCTTCACACTTTCTTTGTTTTAGCACGTCCCAGGAGAGAAGATGCAATTTTTTTGAGTCCTCATGATGATTCCAGAAGAAATCACGACTAAGCTTTTCTATGGTTAGAAGAACACCTTTCGGAACAAGAGTAGATTGCATCTGGTACTGGGGGATTGTCGAGAGGACCGATTTAATGAGAGTCAACCGGCCCGCCATGCTAAGGAATTTGCCTTTCCAATTTGCCAATTTTAATTTTACCCTCTGTATGAGCGGAGAAAAGGTCCTCTTTACCATCCTTTTGTGTAAGAGAGGAACACCCAAGTATTTGCCAAGGTCTGCAGTCAAACCAACACCAACAAACTGGCTCATCTCATAAGCCCTGTTGAAATGAACATTCTTAGAAACAAACATCTTGGATTTATTTAGATTAATCTTGTGACCAGAAACTTGACAAAATAGAGCCATGACATTTCGAAATTCCACCATCTGCTCAATTGAAGCCTCTCCAAATAGAATCAGATCGTCAGCAAAGAATAGGTGGGAAATATTAGGACCCGAGGCGCTCAGTTTGAGAGGATTCCATTTTCCTAGCTCCACTTCCTGGTGAGTGAGTTGCCCGAGCAGCTCCATACAAAGGACGAACAGATATGGGCTTGCTTTTGTCATTATTCTTCAACCACAATCCTTCTCATCCTTGCCTGTCATTTTGATATTTCTGCAAATATTGTCTTTTCTTCCTAAATGCACTGCACGTATAATCCATAAAATAACGTAATATCATGTAATTTTTTTTAAAATGAAAACTAGAAACAATAAAAACTAGAAGCAGTCTGATACTGTCATACATAAAGGAGAAGACTACTACATAAACACTCACAAAGGATAACAACTGAATATGTGGACATTACAATAAAATGCAAGATAAAGGTTAAAGGGTGATATCATGTAATTAAGAGAAGGAACACTTAGAGAAATTATAAAAGTTATTAATCAGTCCGCTTAGCAATTAATTCAACATATATTGATGTAAAATATTGTCAGGCCCTATGGCCCAAAGACACCAAGACACCAAGTGCCTCCGGTATAATGGATGTGTAAGTTATGATGAAAAAATATTAATATAAAAGATAAAATTCATCTAAGTTGTGTTATTTATAAATTATGAGTAGTAAATACTTTATATGGAAAAAACAGACTATTTCTATTACTCCTTCACACTATGATTTTGCAAACTATCATGGGGATTCAATAGTTATATATTTGTCCTGCTTAGTAAGAAACTAAAAATACGTTAAAGCCATGACATTGTCTACACTTTGGGTTTCCCAGGAGACGTCGTCATCGTGGTTTCGCGGGATGCGCTTACTTTCTGCTTTCTCGTTTGCAGAACATACCCTGAGAAAGAGTTCTTAGATGTTCAGATTTGTTTTGGCTTGCCTAGTCAGCATCCACATCATCATCCATATCAGCCTTAAAAATAAACAAATGGTCAACTAACAATCAATGTGTATTTTTGCATCTATTTTGAAAGTTCAAAGTCACTTCTGTCTATAAAAACAAGCATGTTAGACGCACTTTAATCTGGAGAAAAACTTATGCATATTGTTGCACTTTAACCCATTATATAAATAAAATAATCACATATTTGTGAAACCTTTAAAGATGAAATAAAATATGTCCAGATGTATCAAGAGCAGCATAGGAATATAACTTACTAAATCAATTACGTTGCTTATAATCTATAACTATAAATTTTCTACTGGTTGGCTGGCCAACTAAAAAGTTTTTTTTAGTCTCATTTTTTTTATGATGAAATATTATAATTATAGAGTTAACGTAGGCAAAAAGATAAATATGTGGCTGTGAAATTTGAGTGAAAATATCCTTATATAATGAATAACTCTGATTTTTCATTAAAGAAAATTTTATAGTTTTAAAAATAAAAATTCTAATAATGTATTTAGTTGTCAGAAGGCTAATAACCGACTGAATTATTCTCTTAAAATTTATTTTAAAACAATACTCCCTTTATTTAGTTGTTGTTGTTATATATTCATATTAAGTCCTTGGTTTTCTCTTTATATATTTTTTATAACATTTTTTCTCTTCATATTTATTCAAAAAAAATGATAAAAAAAGAATTTTAAAATTACAAAATCTCAAATCAAGTTTGTTACCGAGAATTGAAAAGGTAACATCATTGGCAGTGTTTCAATGTTATCCTCCTAAGCTAGCAGTTAGGACTTGTTTTTTCTCCTTTAGAATATACAGGCAACAACCCATTTTTCTTTACTAATGTGTTCAGTTGACCAGTTGACTGAAACTTTGTTAATGTAAACTCACATAAAGTAAAGGTGCATGATTCTTCCGGGGCTAGAGAGAAGCTACATGTATAGCTAGAAATAAATATAATATTTTAAATCTTTTATATATTTCATGCAAAGTCCCATGAAAAATATTCAATTAATCTCTTCAATACCTGAGATTTTCTCAGACTAACATGATTGTATAAGACAACGTACTAATACTTGATTACTTTCACAAACGAATATATATATTATATATGTGATATGAATTGATGCTTTAAACAAACTATTTTCTCCGATCCTAAATATAAGATAGAGTTGACTTTTTTAAAAATATTAAGAAAGTTATTTAAATTACTTTAAAATATTTATATTTTTCATTTTTTCTCCAAACTATTTTGCCTAACTTATAAATTGATATATAATTTAAGGATTCACAACATATGATATGATTAACTAATATATTTAACTTAATTTTTCTGAAAAAAGTTAACTCTATCTTTTATTTAAGACCAATATCTATTTTACTACGGTATGAAGGCAATGAATTATGCGAATTATAGCTTTAAATAGGCGATCTTTGGGCCCTGTGAAATTAAAAAGCATGGTTTTTATTAACCAAAAATAGAAAAAGCCTTTCAACGGTGTAGTTTTAAAGAATGCATTTGGTTTATAAAACCAATAGTAGAGTGACCTGAATGCCAGCTTTATTATGCACACTTTATGTACTGAGATTTTGCAGTTTACACTAAAATGGCAACTGCGTTTTCTGCATTACCAAAGTAGAAATGAAGCGAATGACTTGTGAGGCGACATTTGAAAATGAAAAGGCAAAAGAAAGCATTCCTGTGAAGCATTTTTTTTTCTTTTGTCTCCACTTTAATTTTCTCAGGCTGTCTAGTTTTAGTAGGGTGACAATATGTATTTATTTGTTTATTTATTAGTGTCAACCTAGGAACAAAAAGCAAAATACGTAGCTGTGAAATTTGAATGAAAATATTCTTGTGCAATTAATAATTATAGTTTTGCTGTCTTTTGCTTTGCTAAATCAACCTTATTGATGCACATACACTCAATAAAATGATATGAAATATTATGAGATTAAATTTGGCTTTTGTTAAATAGAATGATATAATTAATTAGAGGTTTATTGTGTGACCATTTGAGACATTAATAACTAGAGGCATGGAGGTAATTTGACCCAATTTTTAAATCCAAATTTAGATAAGGTGACCTGATTAGTGATTTGTTAAGAGTAGTGACTCAAATTAGAATTTGGATATTTTAAATAGCTTTTAAAAGGATTTTCCCGAATAATAAATTTTAGTGACCATTCAAAATTACAATTATTATGACAAATGATTTATAAAAAATGATGGCTAGTGATTTATAATGGTGTTAAGGTGAAAAGATACTCATATCTCAACTATTGGACGGTTAGCTATGAAATTTGATGATATCTCCATGTATATCTAGATTTTTTTTTTTAAAAAAACATCTATTTGCAACCCAATATTTTTATTACATTCTCTCCCATATACATTGGATTATCTTTAAAATTTTTCCAAATTAAAATAGCATCTAAAATCTAAAAATAATTAGAAACCTACATCTTTCTAGGTTTTGATTATTTTTTAAAAACATGATAAAATCACAAAGAATTCTATTATTTCACCTTATCTGTGAATTGTGATTTATTTTTTTAACTTCTATATTATTGCTAAACCAAAATCTTGATTAATAAATTTCAAATACCATAATATCGAATAAGAGAAAAGCAACAATAAGGTATTGGTTCAAGTTGATTTCATTTGTATGGCTTTTTTGACTTGCAACAGGTTATAAATAATTACAGAAGCATGGGCTTTATATATGCATAAGGATGGCTGCCAAGTTAACTTTACAACAGGGATGACCAGGCTATCCATAAATATGTAAGCAGAATTAACTTCAATGAGACAACATTTAGATAAAAGGAAGAAGCAGGGCCTCCCTTTTCTGAGTACACAATCACAGCATCAAAAAAGGTGAAACACAACATTTGTGGGAACATAACCTATTAGCCATGGAAAACTGAGAAAAGTAACCATAGGTCAAATGCTTACATGCACGCAAATAGAGGAATAAATTAAATTGAAAAAAAAAAAAAAAATCGTAAACAGCAGAACCGAGGGATTCATCAAGGAGGGAGGAAAGTGAATGCATTCAGAAAGTGTAGCATAGGAACTTCCTGCAGCTAACAAAGGCATCGGGGTTTAAATAAAAGGCTTTAGTAAGAAGAATGTAATAGAGTCAACTGCACCTTTATATTGGTAGGCATATACAGGACATGCAATAGGTCGGCATATATATTCCCTTACTGGCAAAATTTATATTGTGTAAGTTAGTAAATGACTCACATGTTAATATCATTTAATTCGTATCACAAGGGACTTCTATGGCATTAATACATGTGAATTCCATTTTCATACATAGAGTGCTTAGTGTGCAGGAAAGTAAGGCAGAGATCAATAAACAGAAGAAAGGGAATATATATATATATTCTAATCAGCTTTTATGATTCTCAGAGGTTGTGCTTTTGTATTTGTGATTTTCTGATATGATGCTAGCAGCTTTAATTTATTCACCTCCATGCCATGTAGCCTTGTACACAATCATTCAGCTTCATCCAAACCCTTAGCAGTAGTATTTCCTTCTTTAACTATTTTGCCTTACAAATCAACTAAAATCCATGTAAATATATATATATAATCGTGTATATATATATATATGATTTTCAACTTATTCTTGAGACCTTTGTATCTTCATATTTATGTATGATAAGATGAAAATGCATTTTGTATGACTTTGTTTTATGGGTTCACTATAGAGGGTCAAGGGAGGATCAAAGGCATTCAAAAAATAACTATGGAGGAGAAAACACTGGTTAAGAGGAAGAAGCAAAGGTGAGGCATGGGTTTGAATTTGAACCATAATCTTCCTTCCATTAGTAAGAAAGCATCATACCTCAACTTCAAGAGCCATGCTTCAAGAACGGGTCCATCACTGAATCAAAGCTCTTTTTTCTTCTTCGAATAATGTTTTCTACTATTAATATCTTATTTTTTCTCTTTCCTTCACTATCTCAGAAAAGTTTCCGTCTTTGATGAAAACATTTATTACTGCTCTTATGATCCTGCTGTCATCAAGGCACATCTTCACAAAAGAACATCACTATCTCAGAAGATCAAAAAGAAGACAGGGGTTTCCATATTCATGAAAAATTTTGTAATAAATGGTTGACATGAATCATGAGGGAGAGAAAAATAATCGATAAAAGAAAGGGTGAGACTGAAAGAAGCCTAGGACAACACAATAAAACTAATCTAAAAATCTTTTCTGCATTCATCAAGAGCCAAATAGTCTAAATAGTCTAAATATAGTTGAACAGTGGTCATGCCAATTGTAATTAAAATAATATAATTTAATTTATACAAAAATATTCATCTACATATATAAGTAATATTTAAATAAATAGAAAGAGTAATATTTATGTGTAAACCATTGACTAAAAAAAGTGAAGTAAATTTGAATTTTTTTTATCGTTAGTAAAGCTATTGGACGAAAAGAAAAGGCACATATATGACGAAAAGTTATTTTTTAAACGACCAAAATTATTGGAGAGGGCATATATTTAAAAGAATATAATGCGACTCCTTATTTGAAATGCCTACTTTACTAACGGGTGCTCGGATATTGGGTTGTTTGAGCAAAGATGAGATGAAAAATATCCTTCAGTATATGTAATATCTGATTACAAATTTTCCTTGAGAATAATGTGGATTCTTTTACCGTTAGTAATGGACCTGAATTCAATAAAATATAGTTAGTAAAGCCCACATGACGAAAAACTATTTTTTAATTCAAACTGACATCACTTTTTTGCTCTAACAAAATGATAAAAATGAGTGGGGATAGGCAGAAATACCCGAGTTTGGGAGGAGCGGTGGGCGCCTGTTGATAGGCCTTTAAAATCCTACATCGACAGAAATACACAGCTAGTAGATCTGGATGCACGGGTTGACTCTTTCGTCACTCATTCAGGTCAATGGGACTGTACTAAGTGGGGATTGTTTCTCCCTCATTGGGTTGTGGACAAAATTATGCTGGTGACTCCTCCTTCGGGCTCCGGGGATGATGTTTTTTGCTGGCGGAACGGATCTGAGGGAGTTTTTAGTGTGAAGTCGGCTTACGACATGGTTTTTCAGCAGCATGAGCAAAGACACCATTGTCATTGGCGGCGTTTATGGCACTGGGATATTCCGGAACGAGTTAAGCTGTTTTTGTGGCAAGTTTTCCACGAGAGACTCCCTACGAACCAAATGAGAGCGAGACATAACTTGAGTGTCCCAAACACTTGTCCATTTCAGTGTGAGTGTGAGGAGAGTATCATACACGTTCTGAGGGATTATGAACAGGCTAAGAGAGTGTGGTTTCTTTTAACTAACCATATATATTATCCTATGTTTTTCTCTGGTAATTTGCAGGAATGGCTTACATGGAATATACAGTGTTGCCCGGGAACTAGGAAGGTGGCCAAATGGCCATGGCATAGAGTGTTCGGTACTGTATGCTGGCTTCTATGGAAGAATAGATGCAATCAAGCTTTTGAAGGACGAGCGGACAATGCAAGAGGAATAGTTCACAAGTGCTTGTATCATCTCTCGGAAGGCGTGGAGAACGGTAGATTTCGACATCAGATCTTTCAAATACCAGAGAGGGGGCCGAGACGCTGGGAACCACCGGAACTGGGCTTCGTGCGAGTAGATGTGGATGGATCCAGATATACTGGCGGTCAGGCAGCTTGCGGTGGTGTAATTAGAGATCATCATGGAAACTGGATTCGCGGATTTCAACAGAAGTTAGGATATACCTTCCCAACTGCTGCGGAAATCCATGCAATCAACGGAGGACTCCGTCTATGCAAGCAGATGGGATTCACCAAGATCAGACTTTTCACAGATTCACTACAGGCTATTCAGCTTTTATCGGTTGAGTGTGGAACCGATCATCCTCTATATGAGGTCATTATTGATACTAGGTCCATTATTTATGGGGATTGGGATATTGAAATCTCCCATTCGTTCAGAGAAAATCTCAGATGTGCTGATTGGTTAGCAAAGAATGCTTACAGAAACATCCATGACTATACAGATATTGGGTCATCTCCTAGGGAATGTACTCATCTTTTTGCACTCCAGTGTGACCCGCCGTCGCAGGATAGGCATGTATCACCTATTCATAGGTCTTTCTAAACTTCAAGCATTGCTTGCCTTTGTAATTAAAAAAAAATGATAAAAATGAATATACAAATCCAATCAGGTCCATCGCGTGCCAAACTCCTGATCAGATCAACGAGGGCACTAATTCACTTCATTCACACTTCCTTTTCAAGATCTGAGCCCACTATGTTATCTCCCACCTAGAAACCGTAGGTGTAACTAAGAAGTGCCCTGTTTGGTCTAAGAATCAGAGGTTCTGCGATTCAACGAGAATCGTGCTGCAACCAAGAAGGCACGCCGTATGGATAGAAGAAACAAAAGCTCGACGCGCCGTTTGGACATAAGAAACAGAAGCTAGACGCGCCATTTGGTTAGAAGAACCAGAGTCTATCTCCGCGAAATCCTCACTGCGCCATTTGATCAAGAGGAAGAGAGGGTGAAAAGTGAAAGGGATTTGGAAATTTGAAATGAGACAGAAAAGAAGACAAACAATGGTTTACACTATGAACTGAGATGGCATATATTTGAGGCTGCGGGGAGGCTAAGAAGGTTTGAATTTTGAATTTCCCTCTGAAACAATAGGTTGGATGCAGGCATCACGGAGACGGATGCTCAATTAATGAAGGGATTGAGTTTCCTTGCAAGGAAATCTGGACTGTCCAGATGGATTTGGACAGTCCAGATTTCTTTTACTTTTTGTTTTTCTTAAAAAAATCATTTTAATGGATATATAATTTAAAATAAAAATAATCTCTTAACTATCAGTTTCCTAAAAATTGATTTTTTTTATTTAAAAAAATCAATTATTTAAAAAAATCAAATATAGATCATCTAGATCTGGGCAGATCTGGACGAGCGCCTGGGATAGGCACCGAAACGGATTCCATTAATGAAGCCATTGGTTTAAACAAAGCCCTATGCATTTTTTATTTTGAAAGAGGAAGCCGGGAACCCCCTTTATGAACAGTGTTTTAAGTCAGTAGCTAAAGGGAAGCCGAATAAGAGAAATGGGCTTGGTGGATTACTATTATATTATATATAGATGCACTGCACATATAATCCATAAAATAACGTAATATCATGTAATTTTTTTAATGAAAATATCAACATCATTAAACCAAAAAAAGCTAGAAGCAGTCTGATCCAGTCATACATAAAGGAAATGACTAATACATAAACACTCACAAAGGATAACAACTGAATATGCGGATATTACAATAAAATGCAAGACAAAGGTCAAAGGGTAATATCATTTAATTAAGAGAAGGAACACTTAGAGAAATTATAAAAGTGATTAAATCAGTCCGCTCAGCAATTAATTCACAATATATTGATATAAAATATTACCGGGCCTTATAACCCAATGACTCCAAGTGCCTCTGGTATAATGAATGTATAAGCTAAGTTATGAAAAAAAGATATTAGTATAATCAATAACCTATTGGTTGAGATGGTAAGTAGTCTCACCTTCATAAGAAGGACCCATGAAGTGCACCTATTGGTAGTGCTTTGACGTTACCACTCCTGGCCTGACAGAAATTAGGCTCAAGTCCAAAGTGACTGAGGATACTCAAGGTTCACAAAAAATGATACTGTCTCCGGTCTTTAATATAAGATATATTTACCTAATTTGATTAGATTAGGAAGTTGGTTAAGTTAGTTAATATGAAATATATTTTCTAAAATACCCTAGTCATCTTTCTTAATTTCATCCTTCCCTCTTCTCCTTGATTATTGTTGAGGAATTATCAATAGGGGTAAATCAGGAAAAGATTGACAAATATGAAAATTATGTCTTATATTTAGGATCAAGATCGACTCTCCAAATAGGTTTTATATTAAGGATATGAGTGAGTATTGGTATAAAATATAAAATTCATGTAAGTTGTGTTATTTATAAATCATGAGTAGCACATACTTTATATAAGAAAAACACAGACGATTT
Source organism: Inga laurina (assembly GCA_963855925.1). NCBI lineage: Eukaryota > Viridiplantae > Streptophyta > Magnoliopsida > Fabales > Fabaceae > Inga > Inga laurina. The sequence continues at coordinate 62,988,198 of OY979703.1, forward strand.
CTAAATGCCCCTTCACACTAAGATTTTGCAAACTATCATGGGCATTCAATGGTTATATATTTTTCCTGCTTCGTCAAAAAAAAAAACACTAAAAATATGTTAAAGCAATGGCATTGTCTATACTTTTGGCAGGAAGAAAAAAGAATTGTCCGGTCTAAAGTAATTTTTTTATTACATGCAGTTTACCAGGGAATGTTCAAGGCATACCTTCGAATGTGGTCTTTGTTAACACTTTTTGGTGCTTTTTTTTTTTTGTGATACAAAGGCAAGCAAAGCTTAAAAAGATACAAGATCAAGGGCAAGGCCTCAAAGATTGTTCTTGTGGCAACAAGCCACGTTCTAACGCAAAAAGCCTAATACATTCCACCGGGGGTGAGCGTAATTCGGCATAGCTGAGATTGCTATAATTAGCCGATCTGGCAAGGTAATCGGCACAGCGAGTATTCTCCCTATGTGTATGGAAAATCTTCAGGTCCCAGTCTGCATAAATGAGGGACTTGGTGTCTAGGATCACATCATGTAAAGGGTGATCAAACTCACAACGTGTTGACAATAAGTGTACGGCCTGGAGTGAGTCTGTGAAAAGTCTGATTCTTTTGAAACCCAACTGCTTGCTAAGATGAAGTCCTCGGTGGATTGCATGGATTTCAGCAGCAGTTGGGAAGGAGATTCCTAACTTCTGTTGAAATCCACAAACCCAGTTACCTTGGTGATCACGGATGACTCCTCCACAGGCTGACATGCCGTTGCTAGCAGTCAATCCATCTACGTCGATTCTAACAAAACCCTCTTCTGGAGGACACCAGTTAAGATGTCCTCTCTCCGGAATTTGGAAGATCTGGTGTTGAAAGCGACCGGCCTCTACCGATTCAGAGAGATGGAATATGCATCTGTGAACAAGCTGCTTCGGTTTATCCGCTTTTCCTTCAAACGCCTGGCAGCAACGGTTCTTCCAAAGAAGCCAGCATGTGGTACTGAATACTTTTTGCCAAGCCCATCTCGCCACTCTCTGGTTTCCAGGGGAATGCTGAGAATTCCATAAGAGCCAGTCCTGCAAATTACCAGAAGCAAACATAGTAGCATATAAATGGTTAGTTAAAGAAAACCACACTCTCTGAGCTTGCTCACAGTCTCTCAAAATATGAAGGATGGTTTCTTCACTCTCACACTGAAAAGGGCAAGTGTTTAGTGCACTCGGGTTGTGTCTTGCTCTAATCTCATTTGTAGGTAGTTTCTCATGAAAAACCTGCCACATAAAGAGTTTTATTCTCTCAGGAACACCCCAATGCCAGATCTGCCGCCAGAGAGGTTGGTGAGGAAGGCCCTGCCTATGGTAGATACCTTCGTAGGCAGATTTTACGCTGAAGATACCATCAGGAGCATTACGCCAACAAAACAAACCCGATGGAGGGGGGAGCATCATGATTTTATCCACAACCCAAGAAGGAAGGAAAGCTTCCCATTTTGCTCTGTCCCAATAACCGGAGGGGGAAGTGTAGAAGCAGACTGGAGCTTCCATATCCACAAGAGGCAAATTCCTATTTATAAAGTATTTTAGAGGCTTATCAAGAGGGGCCCAGCAATCTTGCCAGGCAAGCGTGGTTCTTCCACTTTTAAGCTTCTTACCAAGGCCGCTATGGAAATCCTCCCAAACCGCGACAATACCACTCCACACGGCTGACTGACTACGCCACTTTTGAACATGAGGAAATGAGGACGAACCGCAGGAGTATTTAGCACGAAGGCACTTGACCCACAGAACATCCGGTTTGGTGACAAGAGACCAACATAGTTTCATGAGAAAAGCTTTGTTTTGGCATCGCAGGTCCTTAATCCCCAACCCGCCTTCGTGTTTCCTTCTTTTGAGGATGTCCCAAGCTACAAGATGCATTTTCCTAGACTCGTCATGTTGATTCCAAAAGAAATCTCTGCTTAATTTCTCAATTGCTAAGAGAACACCTTTCGGAACCAGAGTTGATTGCATCTGATATTGAGGAATGGCAGATAGAACGGACTTGATGAGTACCGTCCGACCAGCCATGCTCAGGAATTTACCTTTCCAGCTGGACAGTTTGGACCTAACTTTTTGAAGAAGAGGGGCAAAGGTCATTTTGACCAAACGTTTATGAAGGAGAGGAACACCCAGATATTTCCCAAGATCAGTAGTGAGCCCAATCCCCACGACCTGACTCATTTCCAGGGCTCTGTTGAAGTGGACATTTTTGGACACAAGCATTTTTGACTTACTCAGGTTAATCTTGTGACCAGAGACCCTGCAAAAGTGATCCATAACATCTCTAATCTCAGCCATTTGATCAAGCGAAGCTTCGCAAAAAAGAAGAAGGTCATCAGCAAAGAAGAGATGCGAAATCCGGGGCCCGGAGGGGCATATTTGAAGGGGCTTCCAGTTCCCTACATCCACTTCGTGATGAATGAGTTGACCAAGAAGCTCCATACATAAGACAAATAGATACGGACTTAGAGGGTCCCCCTGCCGAACCCCTCTTGAGGGAACGAATGGATCAGACGGAATCCCATTCCAGATAGTGCTCATGGAGGTAGATGAAACACAGTACATGATTAGCTTGATAATATTCCCACGCAAACCAAGGCTTTGAAGAGTGAATTCTAGGAAGCGCCAGTCTAATCTATCAAAAGCCTTTTCCATGTCCACTTTCACAGCTATGAAGCCTTTTTTCCCTCTCTTATTCCTCATGGAATGGATAGCCTCTTGAGCAATGATGATATTGTCAACGCTTTGCCTTCCGGCAATAAAGTTGCACTGGTTTTCGGCGACAAGATAGCCCATGACACTTTTAAGACGATTGGCAATAACTTTACTGACAATTTTATAACTCACATTGCAAAGAGAGATGGGTCTAAAATCCTTAAAGGATACCGGATGATCAACCTTAGGAATAAGGACAATATTAGTATGGTTAATTGATTTCACCTCATCCGGGTTGTCGAAGATCCGAGTGACCAGGTCACAAATCTTCTGTCCGATCAAATCCCACTGAGATTGAAAGAAGTGGGGATTTAAACCATCAGGACCCGGAGCTTTGAAAGCCCCCATCTCAAAAGCCGCATTCTTGATCTCAAGCGGGGAAACCCGCTTGTGAATAAGATCAAGCTGAAGAGTGTCCAAGGCAGGAAAACGAGCAGCCCAAGGGGAAAAGGGAGAAGAAACATTTTCGGCCGAATAGAGATTCCGGAAATGCTCAAGAGCCATAGCTCTCAGACGATTCTCCTCGGAAACCCAGCTACCGTTATCATCTTGGAGAGCTCCAAAATTACTTCGCTTACGCCTTGACACCACATTGGCGTGGAAGTATTTCGTATTTCTGTCACCTCCACTAAGCCATTTACACCTAGATTTTTGGAACCAGATCAACTCTTCCTGCATAGCCAATTTTTGGTACATGTCCCAAAGCTTCTTTTCAATCCTATAAAGACCATTCCGGGAGCCCTCACGGAGCCTGGCTCGGTCAATGCCCTCCAACCTACGAAGGATTTCTCTTTTCTTCTTTGCGACATTACCCACCACATTATCGTTCCACTCCAATGCGTCTTTAGCAAATTGGGAATTACCTTGGAGCCAGTCCTTCCCCTGCCAAGCATCTTTAACCACGTCACTGAATCCATCTTCAATACACCACGCAGCTTGGTAGATGAACTTTCTTGCCCGGTTACGACCTGTTTTATGTCTTTGATCCACAACAGCAACTACGCGATGATCAGATTTGAACCTAAGAAGGTGGAGAGATTTGGAGTGGGGATTGCGGATTTCCCACTCAAAATTGCAGAAAACCCAATCAAGCCTCTCTTTAACCCCAGTTTTCTCCCAAGTGAATCTGTCGCCCTCGAAAGGGACCTCAATGAGATTACAGCGGTTAATGCAGGATTGAAAATCCATCATAGAGCTATGATTAAGGCTTGCCCCACCTTGCTTATCATTAGAAGAAAGATAGGCATTGAAGTCACCCAAAACCATCCAGGGGAGAAAAATTGATTGGGAGATAACATGCAAAGCTGATAAGTCCCAAATTTAGTATATTTTATCCCACCTTATTCATTTATTTTGGAGATTATTTTAGGCTAATTTGGATTTTTTAGATTATATTTGGATAATTAGCCGATTTTGGGAAATAATATAAATCTGAATTAATTATGATATTATTGAGCTTAATTTATTATTATTTTGATTGATATCTTGTGATTGGAAAATATTTTTAATTATATGATAAATCACGATTTTATTTGATTCTTGCAGAGTAAGAAAAAGCATATTAGAAGATCATACGGTGCAGAACTTTTCTTAGAAACTCAAAAAGAATCCAATGGTAGAATTTTATTAGGCTTTCGGAATTTTAGTAGGCCCAAATTAGTACCCAAAACTCTCCCCTCCCTTTTTAAAAATACAAATCCCTTCTTTTAGTCACACTAGTATCACCATAAACAAAAGTCACAAACATCAGACTCAAATTATTTTTGTCACAGATTTTGCAGTGAATCAATTGGGTACTAGAGGCAATATATTCAAGATGGACCTCCCAGTTATTCCAAAGCACCCAAATACCTCCCGCGAAGCCGGAAGCTTCAATGCGCAGCCAGTCATTAAAACCCAACCTCCTAACAACATTATCAGCTCTAATTCCACTAACTCTGGGCTCAACAAGACACATAACATTGATTCTATAATTTTTAACCATATCTTTCAACACTCTAGGGAAAGAGCTACCACCCGCCCCACGACAATTCCAAGATGAGACAATCATAGACAAAAATTAAATGGAAAAGCATAAAACACTTAATTATCCGGTGGCTTATCTTCCAATTGCACAACAACCTCAAGCTGGGAAACAAGGTGCAACTCAGACCCATGATCAAGCAAATTCTGGTTAGGATTAGGGAGATCAAAAGGAACTACTGCCATGTGCTTAGACTCCAAATTGTTGTTCATCTCCTGCCTCACGGAATCACTGGGAATTATCACAGTAAGAGGAGTGGGTTCAAACTCTCCCTGATCAGCATTATGAGGGGTTGGGGGGTGACTTAAAACGCTCAACGCACTTGAGAGATCAGTCTGGACTAAATCTTTTAAAGCACCTCCATTTTCGGTGATGTTTGGAGGCCCACCATTTGAGGGATCCATTTTGAATTCAGCCTTATCCGCCAGACTTCCCCTGACCAAAGTGTGGGTCCTTTCTCTAATTCCTTTCTTGGACTTTATGGTAGGAGGTGCAGTAGGAATCTTGGGCCTCACAAAGGATCCCATTTCCTTCTCTTTAACGCTGGCTGTGGCATTGGGCTTTAGCTTTCCTTGAGGATTTAATCCAGTCCAGACTTTCTTCTTCCCCACGTGGACCCCACTTATTTTATGTTGCTGACCGACGCTGACCCTATTTCCTTTCTTTAGCTCACCTTTGGCTATGTAGTTCGCAGCATCTTGCTTAGACTCCATTACCAAACCCTTTCCCAAATTTGAAATCTGATGGGAAGTCGAGCCTACTTCTTGATCAGAGTTCGATAGGACTGCAAATCTGGTCTGGGTCACACTGCCATCGACCATACCTTGATCAGAACCGAAGTGAGATTTTTCACCTGCTCTGTTCCTATTCCCAGCGCTTCTCGGACGGAGCGCTCTGGCTGGTTTGCGAACCAGCATCCAAGGGCCGTAGGGGTGATCTTTGGCCGGAGGCAGATGCTCTGGCAGAGCCATCGAAGACGAAGAAGGAATCTGAGTGGTGCACCGATTCTGTACAGGAGTAGAATCCTTCACAGCCGAGTCCTTTACAGAGGCTTCTGGCTTGAGCGAAAATCCACAATGCTCTTTTCGGTGACCGTACCTTCCACAAGCAAAACAGATAAGTCCTAGTCCTTCATATTCAATATTGAATTGATTGGATGCTGTGATTATTCTAGGAACGAGTTCCTTTTGCAAGTCTACTTCTACACAGAGTCTCGCATAGCGTCCCCTGTGGATGATGGTTTCCTTGTCATTAGAGTTTTCCATAGTCTTCATATCAACTTTGATGGTTTTTCCAATCATATCTCCCATTCTCCAAAGACATTCTTTGTTATAGCAGAGGAGTGGGACATTGGGTATGCAAACCCAAGTAGCTACACGACCTAATGGGTTTTTGAGAGGGTCAAAGAAGGGAGACCATCTCTGAACAAGGATTGAGTGTTGGGCAACTGTCCAGGGACCACCAAAAAGGATCTTCTTGTAGAGCTGCTCACAATTAGATTGATCCTTAAATTTCACAACGTAATAGTTGTTTGGTAGATCAATTAAGTCAAACCCATTTGACTGCCAAAGTCTGTGAAGGTGATCTTTAAGTCTGAAATAATTAACTTTGGCTCCAAGGATGGTAATAACTAGGGAGGCATTCCAAGGTTTAGCCCAACGGTTGAGTTCTTCTTGCGTAATTTGCATAGATGGATAAATATCCATGAGCAACTTCATATCCTCTGAAGGTTCAGGCAATTCCCAATTTTGGTTCAGGAGCTCTGGAAGAAGCGCATTAGCCTCTGGTGAAGGAATTCCGTTTCCACCTCCAATTGAGTCTGAAACTTGAGGTCCTAAGAGGGAGTCTCTGTATGAGAGGGCTTGCCCTGTTTTGAGAGTGGAGTCAACCCTGACACTTTCTGGATTATCTGAGGATTTCCCCAAATGATCTGCTCCTTCAACGGGAATAGAGATGCCATTTTTGGAGAGCACACTCCTAGCCACAGCTGCCGGGTCCTTTTCACACAACACATCCACCGGCGGCTTCTCCCGGACGCCGGGGATCTCCATGAAGAAGAAAACACTTGCTTGGCACGAGTTTCAAGAGAGAGGATTTGATTCAATGCTTTTTACTTTTTGGTGCCTTTGAAAGCATAGGAATAGTCGCATTTGGTGCCTTTGAATTATCCTTTCCAAGGTCTTCAGTTGATAATAGTTTTGGGGTTTTGAAACTGTTCTTAAACTATAAACCCTATATAAGTAGGGATCAAAATTTAGGAAACTTCATTAGTTTGGCATGTTGGAGCTTATCTAGTCACCTTAATTTTATGTTATATTTAAACTTCTTTGTTAAAATTTTAATTTTAAAATAAATTTACATTAGTGCTGGCATCACTTATGTAGATTTTGCAAAATATCATGGGTTTTTAAAAGTTATATATATGTCCTGCCTAGTAAAAATATGTTAAAGCCATGACACTGTATTGAGACAATATGTGATTGTGGTTTTGATCTTCCGTCATACTTTGCCAAACCATTCTATTTCTTTGAACAATTTATGATTACTTGACTGCTGCATGTTAATTTTCAGCACCACTGTTTGGTACCTTGTAGTTCTTATATGTTGATCTTTGCAGGTTGCTACGTGATATTTTTCATTAATTCTGTTTTTTGATAATCATGGCTGAGCCAATCAAAGTGTTTCATTCAGGCTAAGGTTAGTGTTTATTTGACGAGTGATTCTGTGGATGCGTTTTGATCGGTAGGCGTTTGGGTGAGTTTTTATTCCTTTGATACCAGATTGATAATTTCTTGCTGAATTTGATGAGCAAGGCATTATCTGGGTGTGTGTTAAGACCTCTTGGCCAATATGTGTCCAATTCAAATACCAAGAAATCTTTTTAATTTCCCCCAAATCTCTCCTGATAGATACCTGATTGGATGTAAGGTGATTAATGAATTTCTGATTTCGATTTTGAGATTAGCAATAATTGTTTTCTCTAGGATTGATATTGTATGCAAGATAACCATTCATAGAAGTCTTGGTTTGCTAAAGAAGTTGAGGATATTCTGGTGCTTGAGAATTTTAGATAGATGACTATCTTACTATTCCTTCTGTCTTTATTTATGTCCAATAGTATCTTTTCTTCTTTTTGTATCACAAGGTTGAATGTCAACTTTTAACTTCGAATATTTTATTTACCCTTTTCTATGTTCAGTTAGCTTATGTTGCTTGTCAACCTTCTTGATTGCTTATCTGTTTATAATTTAAACGTTTTGCAGGGCAGTCAGTGCTAAAAACCGGTGATAGGCAATGGTTCATTTTTAGTCCTAGAGACAGAAAGTGTCCTAATAGTGCTAGGACCAATCGAGCAACAAGACATGGGTACTGGAAAGCAACAGGGAAGGATCATAACATTACCTACAATTCTTGGGCAGTTGGGGTGACAAAGACGCTAGTTTTCTATTGAGGCAGAGCACCACACGGTGAGCGAACTGATTGGGTTATGCATGAGTACACGTTGGAAGAAGAAGAGCTTGCTAGATACCAGGATTGTAAGGTATCATCTTCAAGTGTCTTATTTGCTTTACCTTTCTTTTTATTTCAATATGAACTCATGCTGATGGTGAAAACATATTGTTTACTAAACCTTTTGTTTTGATATGTAAATTATGAGGACCATTATGCACTTTACAAGGTATTCAAGAAAAGCGAACCTGGTCCTAAAAATGTTGAACAGTATGGCGCGCCATTTAAAGAAGAAGAATGGGTAGATGATGACTTTGTGGATTTTAATGCTAATTCAGCTGGCAAGGAGGCTCCAATTTCACAAGTTGATGAGGGTAATTCTGTTGATACTGTGACTTTTAATGGTCGAGAACAGCCTTTGTTTGATGATAAACTCGATGAGATCTTGAAAAAAATGATGGATGAGCAGATTCCTGACTTGGCCCCCAGTGTCCTGCTGTACCTCAGGTTTGTTTTTTGATAGAACCTTTAGAACTCTGGTTTTGTTTATGTATATGTTGCCTGCCTATTCTTCTCTATTGACAGAAATTGGGAGGAATAGGTGGTTGAATAAATATTGTAGATGCAACTATATATAGGAGAAAAATGAAGAACAGCAGTGACTTCTGGCTTTCAGAAGGCCAGGGGGTCTCCAAACTTAAAAAAATCTTCCTTTTTTCTCTTCCCATTCACCATCATGCCTAAAACCCATGTAGAAACCACACTGTGTGACATTTGACTAAACCTAGTTATTTTTAGTTTTCTCTCTTCTACCCCCAGACTCTGTTTTGGATCTTATTTCATCCTTTACTAGCATAAACACTATAAAGTGAATGGTGAATATCACTGAGTCCATCATTTATTCTCTGTACTGTTTTTCTTCAGTTCTGGTTTTCTCTCTTTTTTTGGGTGGGGTTTGTAGATAAGAGGGAAGTAAGATATGGTCTTCATGAGTTCTGGCATTATAGATGTGATTAGTGTGGAATTTTATTCATCAATTTTATTTTCCTCGCTGTGATCTTGGCATCTTTAGTAACTTGTAGTTCTTACAATTTGATCATTGCAGGGTGCTACATGATATTTTTTGGCATGATTTTTCATTAACTCTGTTCTTTATAATCATCCATTCTAGGTTGCTGATAAGAAACAGAGTGTGGTGGTGGATCAAATTTCTAATGAGGTCGGCATTTGCTGAGCCAATCAAAATGTTTCATTCAAGCTATCACGACCATGACCCTACCCAATCAGTTATCTCTCACGTGCATGTTTCTGAAGCAACTGAAGTCACCTCTGGTCCCAGTGTTCAAGTATAGGAGCCTTTCCTTCAGGAGGATGACTTCTTGGAAATGAATGATCTCATCGATCCTGAACCAGCACTGCCCAGAATAGAAAATCCTTTGGAGATGGTTTAAGTGCAATTGACTTGTACCATGATGCAGAGATGTTTCTTCGTGACATGGGGCATATTGACCAGGGAATTGCTTCACATCCTCATATGAATACTTTTGACACTAATGTCGTGAACTTTGGATGCGACAAGAAAGGCAGATCATGAGTTCAGCGGAACATGCGAATGTTTCTTACTCTTCATCAACCTCAGGTACACTCATCGGCACCACAAACAGTGTTGATGGTTTAGCTCAACCTCCAAATAATGATTTTACTATATGTTTTGAATGGTTTAGCTTCAATTCTCATTAGTGTTGAACTCTTCAAAGTTGACTTCCATTGGTTGATGGCCGACTAATGCATGGAAGAAACCTTCCTTGACTATTAGTGTTGTGGCATCTTTGAGAGCTTTCTGTACTAATATTAAAGTGACTTGAACTCTTTTCATGTGGCTTTTGTACAAAAATAGAAAAAAACAAAAACAAAAGAAATAACGCAGATGATTTCTAATATGTTAGTTTCTAGTCACATGTTTAGGTGGGGGTTATGAATCTGCCAGCTTGCCTGCCGAAGGTAATCATAATCAAAGTAGCAGTGTGAGAGAAGTTCCTACAAGTACATTGTCTTTTGCTCTATGGGTCTTCCTTGAGTCAATACCTACCACTCCTGCATCGGCTACCGAAAATGCAAATCGGGCTCTTGAAGCAGACAATGTGAAGCAGACAAAGGAAGGGGAATCTTCTTCTTCTTGCCAATTCTTGTTGCATTATGTGCTTTTTTTATGGGTTTCGATGGGAACGTTGAGACTACTTGGGAGATTCACTCCTTGTCATCTAAATCCCTAGTTTTGCTGGTGTTTGTCATATGAGATTCCCCAGATTCATGAACAAACGTATATTGTTCTAACACATTTTGTTAATTAAAGAAAAAGAATTACCTTTTTATATGAATATTGAACTTGAGAAGGAAGGTTATGAGTGTTAGGATGAAAGAAGGTCTTCTAGCTAGCTAGGTAGATGAATATTGGGTGACTGCTGCATCACACAAATCTCACTTATATGTCTCAATTATTAAGCTTATTTAGGCTTTAGCTTGAAGGCCCTGAGTCCCTTTATTTGTTTGTTTATTAGTAGAACACCCCTATGCTAATCCAATTCGGTTTGGGAGTACTCATTTTGGACAATGGATCAGATAATATAAATAATCACATTCTTGTAAAGCCTGTGAGTGTGTGTTTGTGGTGTTTTTCTCTCTAATGTTGTTTATAATTTTAGTAACGTGTTTAAGTTGTTGGTAGGATAGTATCATTGTTGCTACTATTTCATTTTATGCAGATAAGTTGCGAGTAATCAATGGGTATTTGTTTGGGAAAGGAAAAAGTAGAATTATCATATTTTTACCACCAGGGGCTTTATCAATAAATATATACTAGTAGTATTTATAAGTATGCATCATATAATCAAATAATTTTTTGGTGAAATATCCCTTAGGGTTTTGGATGGCCTTATTTATTTACAAAAGCTATTGAGAGGCTCTGTATTTTCTTTGTTAATGCATTCATTATTATAAAATGCCCATGCTTTTCCACTTTGGTTTGGGAGCAACCATTTTGAAGAAGTGATTATATAAATAATCACGTATTTGTGAAACCTCTAAAAATAAAATTTGTCCGGATGTACCAAGAGAAGTATATGAAAACTTTTTTATGGTTAGATTGGTTGGCCAAATAAAAAGTTATAGATTATCATGAAATATTGTAGTCATAGATTCATAGAACGAGAAAAGAGAACAATTGATATTAAGTCCACGCAAGAAAAGAAGGGAAATATGTAGCTGTGATATTTGAATGAAAGTATCATTATGTAATTAATAATGTTTTAATTATGCATGCATGCATACACTGATTAAGCACATGCCACTCTTATTTTATTAGGATAAGCAAATATCTTAATCAGAACCTGGAGAAAAGAAATACACACATTCACAGGCTATGATCTTGTGGAAATAAGTTAAAATGGTTTTCTGAAATGTGCAACTAAAAGGCATGAGACTATTATTTAGTGGTTTTTGCATTCACACCGGTTTGAACTCGCGCCTTGGTGTTTAAGTGATTGAAACTTCTCTCAAGAAGAATGTTATTGTGCATGTTTGGTATCACTTATGAAAAGCTTACAAGTATTTATGCACCTTAGTCAAGATAACACTCCTCACACATATTTATCTTATATATCATAAATCACGATTGAAAAACAGTTTTTGAAAACTCCAACTGCTGTTCTAAACAAGCACATTGTTTCAATCTTGGTTTCTCTCATTCTTAAATTCTGACTCTGCCCCCTTGAGATAATATTTATTACAATTTGAGCAAACTCAGTTATTATTACTTTTCCCTCTTCTTTAGCTCATTTTTGAATCTTGCTGCTTCACAAACATACACTAGCATATCCTAAATTCAGCGCCTAATATCATACGTCCTTAATTATCTCTACATTTTTTTCTTTTTAATAATGTTCTGGTCCATATTATATCATATTATTGTTATTTCAATTAACTATTGTCTTCTCATTTAGTATAAATTAGGGTTAATATCATCTTTTGTTTTTGTAGTTTATCATCATTTTTTATTTTGACCCCTCAAGTTTCAAACATGTGGTTTTGGTTGCTGAAATTTACTTAGTTACAAATTGTTGGTCCTTGTAATTTGAAAAGGATGTTAAGGGTGTTAAGTTTGATGAGGTGGCATTAACGCCGTTAAAATTGCGGGTAAGATGATTGAGTTTTCTTCTCTAATTTGAGCAATCATTTTGCCCAGTCAGCTGGCCACATAAGTAATTTTAATTACGTTAATATCACATAATCAAACTTAAAAGCGTCAACGTCCTTTCCAAACTAGAAGGACTAACTATTTGAAACGGAGTAAATTTGAAGGACCAAAACCATCTGTTTGAAACTTCAGAGATCAAAACCAAAATGACGGTAAAATACAAGGATAAAAAATAGTATTAACCCTATAAATTATTTCAACAGTATTTGTTTTAGGCTTATTAATTGGTTGTTACTTCTCAACTATGCTCAATTAAACAAGGCAATATTTACCAGCCATGCCATTTATTCGAGGGTTGATGAATTAATATATAGGCGTGAAGAATTTGATTTACAATATATAGATTAATGTAATAATCATGTAATGAGTTTTATAATGACATTAAAATATAATCTTATAGACAAACAAAAAGTTTGAAAAATTGAAGATTTAGTACTTTTGTTCACAGTGAACTCATGAAGACAAGCACGATGTATTATTGTCACACACATACTGAAACATTACATGATGCTTACAACAAGAGAGATAATAAAGATACACACACAACTACAAAGATCAACCATGGACATGGTTTGTGAACAGCCTCTTCAGCTTTGCTATTTTTATTGAAGTGAACACATATATGTCATCTGCTACATCTTCCACTAGTCGGAAACAAGCATATCTCCAACTCTTCTTCAACACTAAAGTCCCAATAACTCCCCAAAAGCCAACGACAAACCCAATTGCTATGACAAAATAAAACCACACTTTTTCTGGATCATCCTCATCTTCCAATTTTTTGTCTTCAGGAACTTGATGAGGATTATCACCTTGGCACTTTTTCTGTAGTGGGATTCCACAAAGAAAAGGGTTGCCGGCATAAATAGATGGATCATCCAAAGTCAAGAATTGATTTTCAGTTGGAATTGGCCCTGAAAGGTTATTGTGTGACATATTCAAATGGCTCAATGTTGTTAGCTTGGACATACTCTTTGGAATTGTGCCTGAAATTTGGTTACAAGAGATGTCAAAGGATTCAAGGGATTTCATATCCCCAATAATCTTTGGAATCTCTCCTTTGAAATGATTGTGTGAAAGGTTGAAGCTTAACAATCCAACAAGCGAGAATAACTCAAGAGGAATCCAACCTTCCAAACTGTTATTTGAAAAATCCAAATTTACCACAAGATACAAGATTCCAATAATGTCATATTCTCTCCCTTTCATAACTTGTTTCACATCCTGATTATACCAAGGCTCTACTTCGTATGCGTAGGGTCCCATCTGTACATCGACATAGTTGGTTGAGTTTTGCATATGAGCACTATCTTTAGTCATTCCTGTAAGATTGCCAATGCAATGGGGTATTGAGCCACTTAAGTTGTTATTTGCGAGGTCCAATATTTGGAGTGATTTGAGTTGGCACATAGTAGAAGGAATATTACCATCTAACATGTTATCCCGCAACCTCAAAATTTGCAAGGTAGGAAAAGTTTTATTGGTCCATGATGGTATACTTCCAAAAAACTTATTTTAGCCCAAATCTAAAATTCTCAATTGCTTTGAATTTTTCAAAGTCAATGGAAGCTTTCCTTCAAGATGATTATTGTTCAAATGCAACCAAAATAGTGAGGAAAGCTTGCCAATTGAGATAGGGAAAGCACCAGATAGTTTATTAAATGAAAGATTTATTTCCATCAATCCAATTGGTAGATTATTATCTCTCCAACAATATGGAATTTCACCAGAGAAATTGTTATAAGAAAGATCAAGGCTATTTAGATGTACAAAGTGACAAAGTCTTTGAGGGATATTGCCATTAAAAGAATTATTTGATAGATCAAGGGTAGCTAAATTTACAAGCTGGCCAAGACTTTGAGGGATGTTACCACTAAGATAATTATTTGAAAGATTAAGGTATTGTAGATTTGAAATTTGACCAAGACTTTGAGGAATCACTACTACAAAAAAGTAAAGTTGTGGCGCTTATAATTGCATTAACTGTAGCGCTAGAGAAGTGCCACATATCTGGACGCCACTAAAAAAAACTGTGGCGCTTGGAAGCGCCACAACATTAAAACTTTTTTTTTAAGAAAATACCCTCCTGTGGCACTTGTTTGAGGAAGTGCCACAGGAGGCCCCCCTACTGTGGTGCTTGCTCAAACAAGCGCCACAGGAAGGTCCCGTTTTTTTTTTCTTTCTTCTTCTTCTTCTTCTTTTTTTTCTTGTGGCCCTTTTTTATGCTTCCTGATTGTGAAGCTTTATATAAAATGAGTGGCTTTCGTGTTTATCATCTCCACAAATTGTCAATCTTTCTATTTTATATTTCAACCTATTATATATATATATATATATATATATATATATATAATTTTCACATTTAAAATTCAAGTTCCCCAACAATAATGTTCTTACATTAATACTCTCCAAAGCTAACATAAAAAATATCACAATGCAAGAACTCGATATGTGAACACAGTACATCAACAACTAATTAAGTAAATTAAAAGATTACTAAAAAACGCAAGCTTGTCGGCAAAAAAATTTAAACAAAGCAAAAAGGCAAACGAAACAAGCTAGGTTTTCATCAGTCTTTCCTATTAAATTAGGAACAAAAAGGCAAACGTTATATTACGGTTTATCTTGACCAAAAAAAAATTTAAACAAAGCAAGCTAGAATGAAATAGTCTTCTTCTTACAAATCTATTAATTGACCAGCGCAAGGAGTGGGAGACCACGTTGGTGATGCTAGCTTGAGTGACGAGTGAGCGTGTGGGTGTGTTTTTTAGTGTGAAGATGATAGGAAATGGAGGGAGGGGGCCGACGGATCCACTAAGAAGATGAGAAAGGGAAAGTAGTTTAATGGAGGAGAGAGTAGTTAAATAATTAAAGTGGAGTAGTAGTCAAAAAGAGAAGGAATGGGGGGCGGACACAGGGCCACTACGCGGGAAATGAAATAATTAAGAGATACACTATCCATTTGAATTTTTTTTTTTTAAAAAGGGGGCAAGTGTGGCCCCTAAATAATTAGGCGCCACACATTGCCTCATTTCAGCTGTGGCGTCTAATGCTTAGACACCACAGCTGAATTATCATGTGTGGCGCCTATTTATTTAGGCGCCACACATGCCCAGTTCTTTAAAAAAAAAAAAAATTTAATGCTGCAGCTGTGGAGCTTGGTGGGTTAGGCGCCACAGCTGCTTTCGTGAAGCAGGCGCCACATTAGGCCTCCTCAATTGTGACACTTAATCTATTAGGCGCCACAGCTGGTATCCAAAATTTTTAAAAAAAAAATTATAGAGGTAAAAAAAAAAAAAAAAAAAAGAGAAGCTGTGGCACTTGTTTAAAGAAATGCCACAAAATGTGCGCCACTTTTTATCCTTTTTGTAGTAGTGAATATTACCACAAAAATGATTGCTTGAAAGATCAAGTGTATTTAGTTTTTCAAGACGCCCTATCCTAGTTGGCAAATGGCCACTGAGTTTATTACCATCCAAGGATAATATCTCAATGTCATATTTGATGCATCTCGAAAAATCAGAGTCCCCAAATGCTTTTCCTTGAAGATTGATGTATCGAAAATATAATATTTTTAAATGGCACATGTTGTTTAAAATTTGTGACACAGAAATTTCCGTAGTGGCTATGTTTTGATTCATGGAGATGTCTAGATAGCGAAGGCTCCTTAACTCTCCCAACCAAGATGGCACTGAACTGAAATTGTTTTCAGAAAGATCAAGGTCTTGAAGGGTAGTCAAGTTCCGCAAAGCAATAGGAATGGGCCCACAAAGTGTATTCCTAGAAAGATCAATAGAAACCAGATTCTTCAAATCTCCAAACCACAATGGCACTGAACTGAAATTGCTTCCAGAAAGATCAAGGTGTTGAAGGGTAGTCAAGTTCCGCAAAGCAATAGGAATGGGCCCACAAAGTGTATTCCCAGAAAGATGAAGAGAAATCAGATTCTTAAACTCTCCGAACCATAGTGGCACTGAACTGAAATTGCTTCCAGAAAGATTAAGGTCTTGAAGGGTAGTCAAGTTCCGCAAAGCAATAGGAATGGGTCCACAAAGTGTATTAAATGTAAGATCAAGAGAAACCAGATTCTTAAACTCTCCGAACCACAAAGGCAATGAGCTAAAATTGTTGGAACGGAGGTCAAGGAATTCAACAGAAGTCCAATTTTGGAAAGCATGAAGGATTCGGCCATCAAGGTTATTATATGCCAGATTCAGGAGCTGAACTATAGCATTATTTGTGAAATTAATGGGGGGAAGAGGAGTGGACAAGTCGCCAAGTCCACATCCTTCTAATTGGAGTTGTAACAAAGAAGGAAGCATGTGAAGTACCTGGAACAAGTTTTGAGCTTCTCCAAGGTAGACATCACTCAGGTGGAGATATTGCAGAGACTCAAGTTGAGACGCCCAACTCATGTCATTGATGTGCAAATCATTCCCACTGAGATCAAGAAACTGCAAGTCTGTGAGGTTTCCACCAAGATTAGTAGGAATCTTTCCTGTGAAATTAGCATATGAGATTGAAAGATATCGCAACCGCTCCATAGAACCAAAAAAGGAAGGAATTGAGGTTGCATTGAACTTGTTCCAACTCAAATCCAAATAAATCAAATGTTGCAACTCCAACAAAGATGGATCAACACCATTAGCTTCTAGCCAATAGCGACTGAGATCAAGTTTGAGAACATGACCAGTGACATTGTGACAAGATATGCCATCCCACTGGCAACAATTGGTTTTGGGATTCCAGGAGGAAAGGTCGTTATCTGGATAATCAAGAATAGATGCTTTGAACTTGAGAAGAGCTTGCTTCTCTGATTCAATGCATCTTCCACTCAGAACAAATTGGGCAATTTCAGACAATAGGAAAAGCAATGTAAATCCTACTATGAGGCCGAGGCGCCTTCCCATATTGAGAGAAGCTTAAACAAGCTAAGTGATTTTTCTATATGTGAATATCGTGATAGAAGTGGAGTACTGTGGCTTTTGTTGAATATGCACAACTCCTATTTATAGTATTTTGTGGCTAAGAAACTCGTGGTCTATGATTTTCTTTTTCTTTTTTAAAAAAACTTATGATATACGATAATCAGGCGTTGTATACTTCTTAAAATATAACTATTCACTTGTGATTTTCTTCAACTTCTATGTCAAAACTATATATTAACAAAATTTAAAATATGAAAAATAGGAGTGAATAAAAGAACACTTGATGATAAATAAATAACATAAATAAAATCTGAAATATATGCGATATTTTTTATTGATTCTAAATTGGATTACATTTAAATTGGAGACAGTCATTAATAAAATCTATATAAAATATTATACTCATTATTTTTGTGCTCAAATTGAAAAATTCCAATCCTCTGACCCAAACTTATTTCCCATGCGAGAGCGCACATATTCATGTTCAATTTTAAATTCTTTAATATAGACTCAAAAAAAAATTCAAATAAATCATTTTTTGGGCTCTAATCTCGTCAATATCAAGCAGCACGATCATGTATATAAGCTGTCAAAATTATAAATTTAAAACTTTGACATAAAATATTCAAAATTATGTGTCTCGGCAATTTTAACCTCGAACATATACGTTTCAAACAGAAGATATAATATGCAATTATTACGATTAACAAATATTTAAATGTTAATCAAATTTCAAGCCAAATAACGACGTTAAAAAAAAAAAAAAAAAAAAAAACTGGACGTCTTTTATCAGTCAGAGTCTTTTAAATGCATCATCTTGAAAGTTATTAATTACTGTGTTATAGTTTACAACGTGTCGAACGAGTCAAACATAATGCGGGAAAAGTACTAGAGGAGTCTTTTATCTGTCAGTGTCTTCTAAAATTTATTGCATTTGTAATTTTTTTATAACTATTACACTTGTCATTAATTTTATATCAAAAATAATATCACTTTAATCTTATTTATAATTTTTTTAATTAATTCTCACATACCAAAGAGAGTTAGTTAACTTATTAATTATAGGTTAAATTTTCAATTTCTTCCTTATCTATGGTTGGTTCCAAAAGTCACTATGAATAGTTTTTTTTTTTTTTGTGTTTATTGTAATTAATAAGGGTAAAAAAGTACAAAATGTATTTATTACCCTGAAATTGGATTTATAAAAAGGACTAACTTTTTTTTGTCAAAATGATTTATAAATAGGACCAAAGTGGAATCTTAATAAAGAAAATACAAATATTATAAATATAAATTAAAATAAAAATATATAACATAAAAAATTTAATAACATATTAAATTATACATGTGTGTGTTTGTCAAAGTAATTAAACCCAAATCGGTCACTGAACCGGCCGGGGTACTGGGTTAAAGATCAATGAGTTAGAGTGGAGTTAACTCAAGATTAAACCGATGAAAAATTGAAGATTTTAAGATTATTAATGTGAAATTCTAAAGAAAAAATTTAAAAAAAAATAAAAGAATCAGACTTGGACTGGTTCACTGGACCGTACAGGTCTATCAGTCAATTGGCTGGTTTTCAGTTCAAATTGGCTTGTCCGATCCGAATCTAATTACCTGGGTGTTTGTATAATATAAAAATAATATATTTATATTTTTTTCGTGAATAGAAATTTCCCTCCCTTCCTTTTCAATTTTTTCATGCCAAACAGACCCTAAAAAATCATACGATTGGGGGTGGAAGCTGTATTCGAACTTGGGCCTTTAGGACTTGAAAATTCAAGTCATGAGGATCATGATTATCGGTAAAAATCATAGGACTCATTTAGTATGCTTAAGTTAAATTGGGGGAAATGGAAGGATTTAGTTTATTTTTACTTTCAGAAATATTTAACCTCGTTACGTACAATCACATATTTTAAGGCTCCTAGCTACTAAATTAATTTCCAGAGGAATTAATAAATATATTTTTTAAAGTAAATATTCTAAACTGAAATTATATATTATTCACATTTGATAGATACAGACATACATATATGCTCGTATCCGTCTCAGTCTTGATGGTCTCATTCTTGATAGTGTTATATAACGTGTGGAATGGGGAAGCCCTTGAAGTCATCTAATACTGTTAAAAGACTTAAATAAGTTCCAAAGTTTTACATATACTTTATTTAATTATATTTTCCTCAAGTGTGCCAACATGTCTATTATATATATATCTTGAACTGGAAACTTTTCGAGTCCGTTTGGTTCAACCCTATTACATGCCTACAATAGTAATCATGATTGCATTATCAAGAAAAGAGTATTTGGTTGCTCTTTAGTATGGTAATAAGGTTTACCATGGTAATAATGATTACCAAAAAATTGGTAATCCTCATTCATACCTCCCCCTATGAATCTTCATTACCATCCCATTCCATAGTTTAAAAAGTTCAATTTACCCTTTAGTTTCCCATGTCTTTATTTCACTTATCTCATTTCACTTGTCATATCACGCTACAACTACCACCGCCACAACCTCCTCCTCCTCCTCCACCGCCATTACGTCCACCCTCTATTGCCACCACTACCTCCTCCACCGCCGTCACCTCCAGCCGCCGCCGCTGCCACCCCCTGTCGCTGCTACTACCTCCTCCTCCACCTCCACCGTCACCCACCGTAACCACCACCACCTCCGCTACTGCTGCCTGCCACCTCCTCCTCCAATGCCCCCGCCTTCACCCGCCCACCTCCACCACCAGTTCCTCCATCGCCGCCGCCCACCACCACCTCCTCCACTACCACTGCCACCCCTGCCACCCGTGCCACCCGCCCATCGCCGCCGCCACCACCACCACCTCCTCCTCCATCACCGCCGCCACCACCACCTCTTTCGCCGCCGCTGCCCGCCTACCACCACCTCCTCCTTTACCGCCACCAGCCCATTGCCGCTACCACTACCTCCTCCTTTGCTGTCGCCGCCGTCACCCGCCCATCGCCACCACCGCCACCAACATTACCTCCTCCTCCGTCACTACCCCTGCCCTTGCCACCTGTCCACCGCCCACTGCCACGACCACCAGCTCCTCCTTTATTGCCACTCCCATCGTTGCCGCCTCCACTACCTTCTCCTCCTCCATTCTCGCCGCCACCGACTCTTAACTATTTTTTCTGCTAAGATTATATTAAGGGTAAAATAGACTTTGTGCATTAATTTTAAATAATTGTTAAAATAGTAACTCATTGCACCTTACTTAAAAATCAAACCAAACACTACCCTTGTAATTAATATTACATTGCATCACCATTGCATCGCATTACACGACACTGCAGGGTGTAATGAGATCGAACCAAACGGGCCTACAAGCCCATATATAAACTCTATTGTGATTAATTAATTATATATATACTTCATCCGGAATTTCATATATAACCTACTTTAATGAAAAAATTGAATTATAAAATGGGTCTTATATTAAGAACAAGAAGAAATATAATACACTTAATTATCAATATTTCTAATGGACTACAATTTTCTTAGATAATTCTTACTTTTTACGTTAAATTCTACTCTACCTATTCTTTACTTTAAGTTTTTTAGATTTCATTATGTTTTTTTTTTAGAAAGGTTTCATTATATTTAGGGTTAAAGTATACTTTTAATCATTTAAGTTGTACATGAGATATACTTGTGGTCTCTAAAATCTATAAAGTATACTTTTGATCCTATAATTCTAACACCGTTAATGTTACTAACGGAAAACACTGACGTAACAAACTCAAGTGATGACCGTGTAATTAAATGCTATTAATCTTAAATTTAAAATATGTCTAAATTGAAAAATATCTAAAATCCTAATAAAGTAATCAATAATCTAATTCTAACACCGTTAATGTTACTAACGAAAAAGACTGACGTAACAAACTCAAGTGATGACCGTATAATTAAATGCTATTAATCTTAAATTTAAAATATGTCTAAATTGAAAAATATCTAAAAACCTAATAAAGTAATCAATAATCTAAATATCAAAACCTCAATTTTATTTGTAGTGATTTGTCAGTTTTTTTTAGTTTAATAATCTAAATATATTATATTAAAAAATTAAAATATGCCTTGTCAGATGCACAATTATCATTTGAGTTTGATGCATTAACATTTTTCATTAGCAACATTAACGGTATTAGAAATATATGACAAAAAGTATACTTTATAAAATTAAGGGACCAAAAGTATACCCTATGTGAAACTTAAAAGATTAAAAATATGCTTTAGTCTTATGTTTAATTATAGAATAATCAGATTTCATAATAGTCAGTTTTTGAATAGTTAGATTATTTTGCTGGTTATATAATTTTTTTAGTAATTTAAGGTAGGTTTAAAAGTTATTGCCTTTGTAATTATTTTTATAAATTATAATATTAATAGTAATGTAAGTATATAAAAATTAGTGTTTCATTATTATATTATAAGGTAATTTATGTGAATTTTTCAATAATATCTGATATATAAATAAAAATATAAATATTATAAAGGCAAATAAAAATTAAAATTAAAATGTATAATATAAAAATAAATATTTAACAATATATTAAATTATACATGTGTGTTTGCATAATATAAAAATATCATATTTATATTTATTTTTGTTAATTGCAATTATCCGTGTGTGTGTGTATTTGCATTTAAATACTAACTCAGTAATTAGCAACGGATTAATGATAGGACTATCGTCAGTTATCAATGGAAGTTTAGTTCCTTCATCAACACTATTAGTCACTAGCAAAGATTAGTATTCCATCGGTAATAAGCTATTTTCTTTTGTAGGGATTGAAAGGCATTAATTCCCACTGGCAACAATTGGTTTTGGGATTCCAATTGGTTTTGGGATTCCAGGAGGAAAGGTTCTTATCTGGATAATCAAGAATAGATACTTTGAACTTGAGAAGAGCTTGCTTCTCTGATTCAGTGCATCTTCCACACAAAACTAATTGGGCAATTTCAGACAATAGGAAAAGCAATGCAAATCCTACTATGAGGCGCCTTCCCATATTCAGAGAAGCTTTAACAAGCTAACTGACTTTTCTATATGATGAATCTCTTGATATAAGTGGATTACTGTGGCTTTTGTTGAATATGCACAACTCCTATTTATAGTATTTTGTGGCTAAGAAACTTGTGGTCTATGATTTTCTTTCTCTTTTTTAAAAAAACTTACGATATACGGTAACAAAATTATATATTAACAAAATTTAAAATATGAAGAATAGGAGTGAATAACAGAACACTTGATGATAAGTAAATAACATAAATAAAATCTGAAATATATGCGATATTTTTTTATTGATTATAAATTTGAAGACATTTGAATTGGAGATAGTCATTAATAAAATATGAGTAAAGTATTAAACTCTTTTTCTTTTTTTTGGTGTTCAAATTGAAAATCTCCGATCCTCTAACCCAAACTTATTTCTCATGCGCGCACACTCACATATTCATATTGAGTTTAAAATTATTTAATATAGGCTAAAAAAATAAAAAGTTCAAATAAATCATTTTTGGGCTGTAGTCTCGTCAATATCAACGTATCAAGCAGTACGATCATGGATATAAACTGTCAAAATTATAAATTTAAGACTTTGACATAAAATATTCAAAATTATGGGTCTCGGCAATTTTAACCTCGAACAAACAGAACATATAATATTTAATGATTACAATTATTACATATTTAAATGTTAATTAAATTTCAAACCAAATAACTAGATGTCTAGAACTGGATAATTATAATGCAAAACCCGAAAATAATTTGTGATAAATATTATAAAATGTAGAATGCTTCATTTTCAAAGTTATTAATTACACATATGACAATGTTATAGCTATATAACGTGTCAATTTCACAAACATAAAGCGTGAAATGTACTTTATGTTTACTCAAATGTTTAGTTTTAGGTTAAAATATATATTTAGTCCTTTATATTCACTCAAATGTTTAATTTAGTCTCTTAAGTTTATAAAATATACTTTTTTTCTCTTAATCCTAACAACATTAACTTCATCTGACGGAAAATGTGAACTATGTAGTTAAAAAGGCATGCTTAAATTTTAAAAACATAAAAAGAATGGAGAATTGCTGAAAAATACTTTGGAAGCAAATTAATTGCTGATTGCTACCAAGCGTGTAAGGGATCTTCCGTGTGTGCAAGCGATCTTCCGTTTTGTGCAAATCATCTTCCGTGTGTGTAAAAGTCTTCCGTATAAATGTGCAAGCAATCTTCCATTATGTGCAAAACATCTTCCGCTATGTGCAATGGTAGCATTCAGCAATTAATTTGCTAAAAAGGTAGTTATCAACGATTCTCCCAACTAAAAAGAAAGTCTTATATATTCCAAATGCCGAATCAAAAAATAATAATTTAATAATAGGAATTATTGCCCACATCTTCTTCCCACTAGTACACACTCTTTACTTTCTTTCATTAGTGGCTTCTCTACTCCAATATTCCTTCCATTTTCTTATTCCTTTTTCAAGTAATCGGCACTCCTTCCACCTCTAATCCTCTCTTCTCAGCACTCCTTCCATTTTCTTTCTCCTTTCTACTTTAATTTAATCAACCCCAATACATCAACGTTGACCAGAATTGAGGGGGGGGGGTTACAAAAGTAATGGCTTATAAATCAATGATTTCAAGAAAATTACAAAAAAAAAAAAAGGAGAGAGAGAGAGGATTAGAGGTAGAATGAGTGCCAACTGGGGAGAGGGGGAGAGAGAGAGAGAGTAATTATGTTAATTTAAAGTACTAAAAACACATTTTTTAAAGTTAAAAGATTAGAGTAGAACGTTTTTTAAACTTAAAGGACTAAAAATATACTTTTGTCAATAAAATATTTAATAAAATATTAAATTATATATGTGTGTTTGTTTGTATGATATAAAAATAATATATTTATATTTGATTTTGTAAATAGAAATTTCCCTCCATTCGTCTCCATTTTACCGGCTGAAAAGCATTCCTCACCATTTTTCTCATGCCAAACAGACAGTAAAAAATCATAGGACTTGTATAGTTTTCCCGAGTTTAATTTGGAGAAATGGAAGGATTTAGTTTACTTTTACTTTCAAAAATATTTAACCTAGTTGTAATCACATACTTTAAGGGTGTGTTTGGTTTGAGGGAAGGGAGGGGTGAGAGGGTGAGTAAATTACCTTTTTAGGTTGAAAGAATTTAAATTTTGGGCGGGAATCCAAAATTTTAAAAGAATGAGAAAGTAAATTTTAAGCGAGAACTCAAAATTTAAAAAAATTAGAGGGTAAATTTTGGGTTTGTGGTATGAGGGAATTGGCTGTTAAGGGAGAGAGTGAGAAATTTTTATGACTTGGATTTAAAAAAATTGGAGAAGTGGGGTTGAAAGTTTTTTAATTAATTTTTATTACTCTTTTATTTTGCATATTATATTTATTAAAATTTACTACCCCACTTCCCCTATGCCAAACAGACCCTAAGGCTCCTACTATATTAATTTTCAAAGTAATTAATAAATCCATGTTTACTTTATCAAAACAAATCTATATTTAAAAAAGTAAATATTCTAAACTCAAATTATATAATATTCAGATTAGATAGATACTCTTCAAATATATCTATTTTTTAAATATGCAAGTAAATCTATTTTTTAAAGTAACTATTCAAAACTGAAATATTTAACCTTGTTACAATACTCTTCTTTTTCAAAGTCGTTCAATATTCACTTTTTCTTTTTCTGATGCTTCTACATTTTTCATTTGGATGCTTCATATATAAGTTTCAACATCATTAATCCTTGTTTAACAGTTTTAATGTAAAAAAAATATCGAAAGTCTTTTTTAGGAAATTTACAGTGTCAGTGGTGGATTAAGGAGCCCCAAACTGCGAAAATGGCTTCAGTCCTTTTCTCAGAAAGAAAAGAATACTCCTTTTCTTTCTGTGAGCTGTCGGATTGAAATCACAATGGTTCAGATTTAATATATTTTTATAATAATATTTTTAATATACTAATATAATAATAATATTTTTATAATATATTAAATCTGAACCGTTGGGATTTCAATCTGTAGCTCACATAAAGAAAAGGAGGGTCCTTTTCTTTTTGAGAAAATGACCGAAGTCGGGCCCCCAAACTGCATGTTCTACTTTTGACAATATTAAATATGGCGTGTTGAAAGTTGTGGCAACACATCAAAGTCAAAAATGTAAATGTTGACTGGGTCTAGATGATAGTTAGAGTCAGAAAAATGGGTCGAGCCCGTCAAGTCGATCCTTTTAGGCCTTTAATTTATAAAGGTCAGGTTTAAGATTTTTTGCTCAAAACTAAAAAGGATAGTAAAAATTGTTCAAATAGCTTTGACCTTGTAGTGCTAGCCCTAACCCTTATACTCACGGGCCGACCATAAAAAAATGATTGTTTTTTTTTTTTTGTTTCGGCTTCTATCCTTTTCTCCCAAGAAAAAGATGGTCATTTTCTTGATCTAGACCATTGGATTAATCCAACGGTTGGGATCTTAATCCCGACCTTTATTTATCCAAGTTAATCTATTTTTTAAAGTAACTATTCAAAACTGAAATATTTAACCTTGTTACAATACTCTTCTTTTTCAAAGTCGTTCAATATTCACTTTTTCTTTTTCTGATGCTTCTACATTTTTCATTTGGATGCTTCATATATAAGTTTTAACATAATTAATCCCTATTTAACAATTTTAATGTAAAAAAAAAATATCAAAAGTCTTTTTAGGCAATTTACAGTGTCAGTGTTGGATTAAGGAGCCCCAAACTTCGAAAATGGCTTCGGTCCTTTTCTCAGAAAGCAAAGGATGTAATATCCCAAAATGTACTCAAGGGCTAAATGTACAAAATAGATGATGGGATTAATGACAAAATTACCTCTAGAAATTTTGTTATAACTTTAGTTGAATTTCACATGCAAAATTGGCAACTAAATATCATATTGCAAGATGATATTTTACAAGATCATCTTCTTCTTCAAAAGGCCATGATTCACGTATGACAAGGGAAAACCAAGAGAAAAAAAAATACCTATTGACTATTAAATATGACATATGGAAACAAACATATGACCAAGTTATAAAAGATGAGCACTTGGTCAACAATCTCATGCTAAGTCTTTTATCACTTTTTCTCTTCTTCATTTCGGTCAAGGAAATGCTAAGAGAGATAGAGTAAGCATTTAATCAATAAATTCCCTCCCCTCAAGTCAATTATTTCGGCTATGTCATCAAGAAGGAAAGAGAAAGATGATGATATCAATTTGTTGGCACATGTTAAGGCTATTAGAATATATTATTTTGAGGAGGTGGAAGTGTGATATTTTTGACAAATCATTTATCCCTTTCAAGTCCCATATTTCGGTCAGCTCTTTAAGTGATAAGGGAAAAGAAAATCTGATCATTTATTCACTCTCTCTCTCATTCTCTAAGTCGGTTCAGCAGTGCAACCCGAGAGAGCAAGAAGGAGCAAGTGAAGGTAAGACTTTAATCTTGATTTTCACCTCCTTAACCTCATCTATGGCTCAAGAGTCCTTCATGAAACTTGTTCCTCTCTTCCTTAGCTTCATTTCTATGGTTTTTGTTTTTGAAGAAGAGGAGTTTTCAGCCACCTTGCAAGAACAAAAGCTGAAGAATCAAAGAAAGAACTTAAGGAGAAGCAAGAGGTAAGTATTAGCATCAATTTGAGCTATTGGTTGTGTTGGTTGGATGAGTATTTTGGCATGTGTAAATCTGCCCTGATTTTGGTCAAACAAGGGTTTGGGTAATTCATGATGTTTTGGTTGTGTTATTGGTGGTTTATGATGATTGGAAACCATGTGACATAAGTTTGATGCTGAAATTGGAAGTTGATAATTATTGGAATTTATTTTGATTTTTCTGCCAAAACAGGACATGGAGAATGAGTGGGAATTTGTTAATTTTGATGTTACCATTGTGTTCTACACGAAAAATTATGTGGGAATAGCCCTAGGTTGTGAATTTTGGGTCATTGGAACTCAAAGTGTAAATTTGGGTTTTCAGCCTGAACAGAATTCCAGCGAGGTACTCTGCTTGTGTGGTGTTTTTGGATAACCAAATGATCTCTAAAAATTGTGAAACTTTCCAGTATTAAAGTTCACATTCCAAGCTTCAAAATGGACATATAATTTGTGTCATTTCGTTTTTTTAGCTGTGAGTTCTGGTTGCCCAAAGTTTGATGTCGAAACTGGACTTAATTCTGGAGCAGTGTGGGATTTTGTGTAATTCTGGAATTGTGTGGTGATTTCCAGTAATGATTCATATTTTTCCTATGAAGAGGACTTCAATAGCTTTCCATAGGACTTGGGATCACCTCATTTCAATTTTTGTAGAATTAGTTATGATTTTTCAAAGTCTGGAGAAAATTCTGGCAGATTTGGTCTTTTATGCGAAAATTGAAGATGTAATGGCATAATGTAGTATTGTTGAATTTTGAGGTTAGTAATTGGTCTTTTAGGTTAATTGACCACTTTAACTCCTTAGTTGATTTGATTAAATGCCTCTAATGATAACCAACTTGAGTATTTGAATTAAAGAATTGGATTAAGTAATAACCTATCGCCCGTAATTCTAATTATAGGATTTGACATTTGCCCTGCACGTGATAAACCAGTGCCAGTGCACGAGCGGAATGAACAAGGTAGTGACTCTTTCTCTTATTATGTGTATGATGCCTTGCATGTATGTCATTTCATTGAATATGCCGTGATGTAACATTGCCGTTGTGAAATGTCGTTGTTGTGCTGTTGTGAAACATGCTGTTGTGAAATATGCCGTTGTGAATGCAGCGAAAGCTGTTGCAGAAATGCCGTTGTGTTGTTGTTGTTGTGATTTGCTTACATGCTTTGTGATTATACATGTTATAAGTGAATTGTTACTACTGAGATTCTTTTGAATCTCATTCTTTCCAATGACTAACCTACAGCAAGGGCAAGCGGTTCAAAGGAAAAGTAAGTGACAAAGGGCGGTTAGAGCTCCTAGCTAGGAGTTTTAATTTTGGTAGTTGGTTGTCATATTTTGTTGGGGATTAGTTGCACATGTTGTATATATTGAATAATGTTGTGTAATCCCCTATATGGGAAACTAATCGTTGTAAACCCTTTATTACGTAATGAAACCTGAGCGTTGTCAGGAATTTTTGGTTGCACTCTGATATGTATGAATGAAACCGAACTGGACAGACCAATTATATTCGAGATGTGAATGTGAGACCATACTAAACAAGTTTTGGAAAAGTTTTAAATTAACCACTGGTCTCTATTTCAACTTAATGACGCATTCTCGAACTATAAATTTGGCTATTAAGGTAGGGGGTTACAAAGGACGCTCCTTTTCTTTCTGTGATTTGTCGGATTGAGATCACAATGGTCCATATTTAATATATTTTTATAATAATATTTTTAATACACTAATATAATAATAATATTTTTATAATATATTAAATCTAAACCGTTGAGATCTCAATCTGACGTCTCACAAAAAGAAAAGGAGGGTCCTTTTCTTTCTGAGAAAATGACCGAAGTCGGGCCCCCAAACTGCATGTTCTACTTCTGGCAATATTAAATATGGCGTGTTGAAAGTTGTGGCAACACATCAAAGTCAAAAAAGTAAATGTCGAGTGGGTCTAGATGATAGTTAGAGCCAGAAAAACAGGTCGAGCCCGTCAAGCCGATCTTTTTAGGCCTTTAATTTATAAAGTTCGGGTTTAAGATTTTGTGCTCAAAACTAAATAGGATAGTAAAAATTGTTTAAATAGCTTTGACCTTGTAGTGCGGGCCCTGACCCTTATACTCACGGGCCGGCCATAAAAAAGTGACTGTTTTTTTTTTTGTTTCGGCTTCTATCCTTTTCTCCCAAGAAAAAGATGGTCATTTTCTTGATCTGGACTATTGGATTAATCCAACGGTTCGGATCTTAATCCCGACCTTTATTTATCCAAGTAAATATATTTTTTAAAGTAACTATTCAAAACTGAAATATTTAACCTTGTTACAATACTCTTCTTTTTCAACGTCGTTCAATATTCACCTTTTCTTTTTCTGATGTTTCTACGTTTTTCATTTGGATGCTTCATATATAAGTTTTAACATCATTAATCCCTGTCTAACAGTTTTAATGTAAAAAAAATATCGAAAGTCTTTTTTAGGCAATTTACAGTGTCAGTGTTGGATTACGGAGCCCCAAACTGTGAAAATGGCTTCAGTCCTTTTCTCAAAAAGAAAAGGACGCTCCTTTTCTTTCTGTAAGCCGTCGGACTGAGATCACAATGGTCTAGATTTAATATATTTTTATAATAATATTTTTAATATAATAATATAATAATAATATTTTTATAATATATTAAATCTGAACCGTTGAGATCTCAATCTGACGGCTCACAGAAAGAAAAGGAGGGTCCTTTTCTTTCTGAGAAAATGGGCGAAGCCAGGCCCCCAAACTGCATGTTCTACTTCTGGCAATATTAAATATGGCATGTTGAAAGTTGTGGCGACACATCAAAGTCAAAAAAGTAAATGTTGACTGGGTCTAGATGATAGTTAGAGCCAAAAAATCGGGTCGAGCCTGTCAAGCCGATCCTTTTAGGCCTTTAATTTATAAAGGTCGGGTTTAAGATTTTTTCCTCAAAATTAAAAAGGATAGTAAAAATTGTTGAAATAGCTTTGACCTTGTAGTGCTGGCCCTGACCCTTATACTCACGGGCTAGCCATAAAAAAATGACTGTTTTTTTTTGTTTCGGCTTCTATCCTTTTCTCCCAAGAAAAAGATGGTCCTTTTCTTGATCCGGACCGTTGGATTAAGATTCCAACAATCCAGATTTATTATATTATAAAAATATTATTATATAATAATATTTTATAATATATTAAATAATAATATTTTTCATAACATATTAAATCTGGACTATTGGGATCTTAATCCAACGGTCCATATCAAGAAAAAGACATCCTTTTCTTGGGAGAAAAGGATGGAAGCTAGTTTCGTTTTTTTAGCAGGGTCTAAAAAGATCGGTCCTTTTAGGCCTTGACCTATAAAAGACCAGCCCTATAAGGCCAAGGAATCCTTTTTCTCAATCCGACAGCTCATAGAAAGAAAAGGAACACTACTCTTCTTTTTCAATGTCGTTCAATATTCACCTTTTCTTTTTCTGATGTTTCTATGTTTTTCATTTGGATGCTTCATATATAAGTTTTAACATCTTGATTCCTGTTTAACTGTTTTAATGTAAAAAAAATATCGGAAGTCTTTTTTAGGCAATTTACAGTGTCAGTGTTGGATTAAGGAGCCCCAAACTACGGAAATGGCTTCAATCCTTTTCTCAAAAAGAAATGGATGCTCCTTTTCTTTTTATGAGCTGTCAAATTGAGATCACAATGGTCTAGATTTAATATATTTTTATAATAATATTTTTAATATGCTAATATAATAATAATATTTTTATAACATATTAAATCTGAACCGTTGAGATCTCAATTTGACGACTCACAGAAAGAAAAGGAGGGTCGTTTTCTTTCTGAGAAAATGGGTGAAGCCGGGCCCCCAAACTGCATGTTCAACTTCTGGCAATATTAAATATGGCGTGTTGAAAGTTGTGGCAACAAATCAAAGTCAGAAAAGTAAATGTTGACTGGGTCTAGATGAAAGTTAGAGCCAAAAAATCGGGTCGAGCCCGTCAAGCCGATCCTTTTAGGCCTTTAATTTATAAAGGCTGGGTTTAAGACTTTTTGCTCAAAATTAAAAAGGATAGTAAAAATTGTTGAAATAGTTTTGACCTTGTAGGGTTGGCCTTGACCCTTATGCTTATAGGTCGGTCTTAAAAAGATGATCCTTTTCTTGATTTGGACCATTGGATTAAGATAATAATATTTTTATAATATATTAACTCTGAACTATTGGGATCTTATTCCAATAGTCCATATCAAGAAAAAGACATCCTTTTCTTGGGAGAAAAGGATGGAAGCTAATTTCGTTTTTTTAGTAGGGTCTAAAAGGATCAATCCTTTTAGGCCTTGACCCATAAAAGACCAGCCCTGTAAGGTCGAGTAGTCCTTTTTTACCAACTCTAATTATAGCCTGGATCTTCTGATTTTTTATTCTTTTTCTTTTATGTTGTTTTTCTTTTCCTTTCCAGCATATAAAAAATAAATAAATGTTGACTGGGTCTAACTGACATTGGGGGACTATTTTTTTTCATTTTCTGTTGTTTTTCTTTTCCTTTCCAGATTATCAGGAAAAAAAAAAGGAAAATGTTGACTGCTTTTAGAATTTGACATATTGTATATTATATAGGGAAATTTTAATTATATACCGTTAAAATATCAAAATTTAAATTTAGGCCTACACTTTTATCAAATTCTTAATTAGATGGAGAAACCTAAATTAAAATTTTGAATGTGTGTCTATCTATCTGTCTACATATGCGTGGGACTGCCTTCATTTCATGTCAAATGCTTTGTACTGTTCATACTATAAGTCATATCTAATTACTTTGAATTGTTTGAAAATGAATTTTTTTCTCAATTTTGTTCATATTTTTTGCCATTAATTTTTTTCATATTTAAAATATAAAGAAACATTACATTAGACCAACATGCAAATAGATCGATCAGCCAGGTCGTTTCAGTCTAACTAGTGGTTTTGAGTTTGAATTGTGAGTATGTAACTATAATAATTATTCTAAGGTATCGAGGTCAGGCGGTTGCTAGTAGCACCAAATATAGGTGGAGAAATCTATAAAAAAAGAAATATTACATTAAATTAGGCTTCAATTATTTTCCTAATAAATTGTGATAAAGGTAATAATTAAAAGATGTTCATTAATGATTCACCAAATAATTTCTATTATGAATTATTTTTTTTAAGAAAATCTGTATTTGAGATTTGAGGGAGTAGTGGTTAAACAATAATTATGTAAAACCCTTTTTAAGCAATTTACGTACAGCGTTGACTGTTCTCTTGAGATGCATTAAACAAATACCAAAGCCCATTGACCGACTTGGGTAGTTATTCTCTAAGTCATGTATGTAATGTAATAATATTATGCCCCACAATATTAAATATAGCGTGTTGAAAGTATTGGCAATTAGGGCCTAGGGGTGGAAACAGGTCAGGCGGCCTGTCAAGGGCCTGTAGCTTGGCTTGTCATGCTAAAAGGCTAGGCGAAGGCCAAAACAAAAGCCTGTTTTGCTTAATAGGCCAGGCCAAGGCCTATTGACAGGCTTGTTAGGCCTGTTAGGCCGACCTGAGCCTGTAAAAATATTTTTAAAAAAAAAATCAGATAAGGATTAAGGGATAATTTCGCCTGAGCCTGTAAGTTTTAGCCTGTTTTCATCCTGTTTAAGGAGGCCTGTTTTCAGCCTTTGGCCTATTTTGCAGTGTGGCCTATAGGCCTATTGGTTTGCTTAAAAAATTTAAAAAATTCAGGTCTCCTTAACAGGCTTCAGGCCAGGCCAGGCCTGTGAACAGACCAGGCCCATGCCTAAAAATTGGCCTTCAACAGGCCACAAACCAGGCTCAGACCAGCTTGTGCCTTAACAGGCCAGGCTTGTTAAGGTAAAAGCCTGGCCTGACCTGACTTGTTTCCACCCCTATTGGCAACGCACCAAAGACAAAGAAAAGTAAATGTTGACTGGGTCTAACTGACTCTTTTTTGTCGTTTTTTCTTTTCCTTTCCAGCTTATCACAAAAAAAAAGAGAAGTAAATGTTGATTGCCTTTAGAAATTGACATATTATATATTATACAGAAAATTTTAAGTTTATCCAGCTAAAATATCAAAATCTAAATTCAAGCCTATAATTTTATTAATTTTTTAATTAGATCAAGACGCCTAATTTAGAATTTTAAATGTCATTGAAAAAACCATAATGCCAACTTATAGTTAAAAAGAAAAGGGAAAATCACTCATAGGCCTCAAGGAACAAACATAATTATAGTAAAGTCCCAAAAAATGGAGATAACAACTCGTTAAGGATGTTTTCACAACATGTTGAGTTATTTTTTTTCACTTTGGGACTTCACTGTAATTATGTTTGTTCTTTGGGACCTGGAAGTGATTTTTCCAAAAGCAAAACTGAAGGTGAATCAATTTCATAGCACAAAAAATCTTGATTAATTTACCAAAGATTTGTAAATCAAGAATAGGGTTTTTTAAGCTATAGTTGCTATTGTCATCAAGGTTATTAAACCCGGACTGGTCACTGAACAGGCTGGGGTACTGGGTCAAGGGTCAGTGGATTAGATCGGAGTCAAACTGAAGCTAACTCGGGACTAAACCGGTGAGAAAATGAAGATTTCAGGATTATTAATATGTAATTATAAAGAAATTTTAAAAAAATTGATTTTTTTTTTTAAAAAAGGTGAACCGGTTCGGTTCACGAACCGGACCAGTTCCATGCCCGATTCACCGGTTCTTGGGCTGAATCGGACCAGTTGGTCCAGTGTGGATTTAAAAACAACGATTATCATCCTTTTCTGCTTTCTTAGAAACGTGAAGAATTTTGGATGTGAACCAGTTGTCATGGCAGCGATCCTTCCATTTTTTGGGACATAAACACACTAATTCACTATAAAAAATGACATTTCGTAGCGATGCTTTTGTAGTGATTAATATTAACCGCTATGAATATCATTATTTGTATTATTTGTAATGGTTTTAGCTTAGACAGCTACACATTTGTAGCACGAGTTACATGCTAAGTGGCGCACTAATAAGGCAACATTATTTGTAGCGTTTAAATAAACAAATCGCTATAAATTTGGCGCCTTTTTCTGGCCATAAGTTGTAGCGGATAACTTGTAGTGGTTATATTATGGCAACCGCTACAAATATGGCGTCCGCAAGAGCAATAATTATTGCGGTGATTTTGAAACGGTTACGTGGACATCAACCACTACGGAATTCAAAGAGTCACCTACTTGTAGCGATTTGATAGAACTACTACAAATGTGTAACGACATTTGTAGCTGTTTTTTTTAAAACCGCTATAGAACTTCAACAGTCTTGATGTTTTGTAGCCGTTAGTGATAACCGCTACAAATTGTTGCGTTGCCCAAGGCCAGTTTGTAGCGGTTTTGTAAATAACCGCTACAAAGTTAGCGCTATATGTACCCAGTGACCCCTTCATTTGTCTCATTTGGCTATTTTTGTTTCTGATTGTTCTTTGAGAGTTTTCCTTTAGATCTGCTTTCTGGCGTCTCTCTGAGAGTTTTGCTGCAGCATTTGACATTTTTCACACTTGAGGTGTGACATATACTTATTTTCTTTCTATTTTTTTTATTATTATTATATTTTATATATAAATGTGACTAATTTTTTTTTTTATATTTTGCAGTTGATATGGCTTCAGGGAGGGACAAGGGGAAGGGGAAGGAGGCCGAACTTTCCCCTAGACCGCTTCTATAGGGTGGTAACAATAGAGGAGGGGGTAGCGCGGAGGGAGGGTGACCTCGCCACAACAGATTACCCCACAGCAACCACAGTAGACGGCCCCACAGGAGGCGACCGCACCACAGGTGCCTAAGGCTATTCTGGGAGAGGGAGGGGATCTGAGTCTCAGCAACTTTGATGAGAACAAGGAGTTTGAGATCCCGATTCCGCTGAGTGACATGGAGCGCTTCCTGGATGAGGAGGAGGCGCGAGACCAGAACAACCCACGATGGTCATCTTCCTGATCGACTAGGTTTGAGATGCAGGTCCAATGTAAATATAGTTTTTATTAAATAAATTAAATATTTAAATTCAACATGTTAAATGTGAATTTATATCTAAAGTATGTGGTAAATTGCGCAGATGATCAGGGGAATATTTCCATGAGGAGGCTAGACATGGCCGGTCTAAACAACTTGGACCGAACACTACGAGTTGCAATTCCGTGGAATGAGGCCACGGACCAGCACATTGACAATGGGGGTCACCTGTTCAACCGCTTCCTGAATGAGTTGGGCCCGAATTGGATGCGGTTTCTCCTTCACTTCAGGACGTGGAAGAAGGTTCCGAAGGGACCAAAGAATCTGGCATGGGATGAGGCGGTGAAGATAATTAATAGTATTTAATTATATTATATATTTTGTAATTAATTGTATTTAATTAATATTTATTAATTTTATCATATGTATTTAGTTGTTAATTATTTTGTATTCAATTGAGTTACAACTTAGGTTTGCTGTTCGGGACAACCGGAAGAGGTACACGCTGATGAAGATAGGCGACAGCTGGAGGAACTGTAGGAATTGTCTCTTCCATAGTATGAATAAGGATGTGATGATTACTTTACAACAACTGATCTAGAACATCCCGGATGGCGTCCCATCGAATAACTGGGTGAGTTTTGTCCAATTCAAGAGGAGTGCAGAGGGGTAGGTAATTTATTTATAATTTTAATTTTAATATAAATTTCATATATTTTATTTTTTAATAATTATAATTTTTTAATACTTTTAATATTGGTTTTTTACAAGCGCTTTCTCATAATAATACGAGGTGCCGAGGGCAACAGAGGATCTACCACACGGTAGGATCGAAGACCTTTATTGCCATTTACAGTGAGGTGTAATTTTTTACAATGTCAATTACTTTTAGCTGGTTATTTCATATTATAAATTTAGTGTTTTATTGTTCATAATACTAATTTAATTTTTTAATTGTTTTAGAAGAGGAAGGCACAGTAGGAGAACCGGTAGACAGACTATGGTGAGTTATTCACTATCATCCATAGACATAAACACACTAATTGGAGAACTGTGTCTAGAAACAATTATAAAAGGTAGATACAGTTATATAGGTGGATATTGCATCTTTATAAATCATTTGAATCCTCTTATCATATGAAATGAAATATAAGAGAGGTAAGATTGGAATACATAGGGGCATTTTAGTCTTTTAACAACATTAAGAAATCCCTAATTAGGCCTCTTAGCTTGATTAGTAATTTGTTTAAAGTGTATGCCTGAATTTGAATTTTGGTATTTTAGCTTGATTTAATTGGAGTTTTCCTTTATATGTATATTTTTTGTATATAAACTTATGTGAAATTATTATTTTTGCAGAAAAATATAAATTTTACTGTTTCTAAGACTACTAGAGAAATTATAATTTACTAGGAAAGGACTGTTGCACAAGTCTAATTATATCTACACTATTGCAAAAACCAATGTAAAAAGTGTATATATATATATAAGCATATGTGTCCTTCTATTAGAAGCAATTTTATTTGATGCATTGTTGGATATTAAAGGTTGGCGGTTCTCTTAATGGGGATTCAAACCCCTCTGTGAGGGACTATTCAGTTCCATTCCATTAGATCAATTCCCGTTCGTGTTGAAAGGTGATTTTAGGTGGCGTAAAAAGTCATTTATGCAATATTATGAAAATAGAGTTTGATTAGAAAAATCAAAACAAGAAAGATTGGAATATCTTCGTATGGACAAAAATCTAGAGTTGTGAAATTTTTCATTGAATAGCAATGTATATATACTTCTATTTTAATTTCTTTTTTAAAATATGCCAATATTTTTTTATCATCTATAGCAGCACAAAACATTTTTAATTTGAACATATTGTTTTCTTTCATGAGCAGGATGGGGGACTAGTATTCTAAATTATCTAATGAAATCAAAGCAAACATTCTACAATGAAAGTAGAAAATACTTTATTTCTCTATATGTAGTTACTCAATTTCCTTATTTATAATTTTAAGGCTTAATCATATAAAACCCCTCAGAATTTTAGGTTAGCTACAGTTAACCCCCAACATTTTACAAAGTTTAAATTAGGGGTGTTCAAAGCGTCTCGGTCCCGGTCCCGACATTTTGATCCCGGGAATTTCTTGTCCCGGCCGGGACCGGATCTATGGGACCTGGGACCGGGACCGGTCACACACCTTGTGATCCCGGTCCGGGTTGTTTATTTTTTTTTTAAATTTTTTCTTAAAAACTAAGTTATTATTTTATTTTTGTATTTTTTATCCCATAATTTAAGCTATCATTTGATAAAATGTGTATCACATATTTAGTTGGAGTTAAACTGTATATATTGTGATACTAATCCTACTATATAATGTATAAAAATAATAACAAAAATGATGAAGGTGATCATAATAATAATAATAAAATGTGATTCTTCAATTTTAAATCAATTTGTGTGATTATAATGGCCTTATT
This sequence comes from Inga laurina, assembly GCA_963855925.1. Lineage (NCBI taxonomy): Eukaryota > Viridiplantae > Streptophyta > Magnoliopsida > Fabales > Fabaceae > Inga > Inga laurina. The sequence continues at coordinate 63,025,785 of OY979703.1, forward strand.
AGGTGTTAAATAATACTTTAAATACTAGATTATAGAAAATTTAACTAATATAATAATATTGTTTAAATTTAATTACTTTTTTTTAAAAACGGGGATTTCCCGGTTTGATCCCGGTCCACCCGGGATTACCGGGACAGGGACCGGTACCAGGATGCAATTTGCATCCCGGCCAAAAACCGGGACCGGGACCGGGAGTGGTGGATCCCGTTCTCGGTCTAGGATTTGAACACCCCTAGATTAAATTTAACCTCCATAACCTTTTATATATTTTTTATTATAAACCTCTCACCGTTAACTTACTGTTATCTTTTTAATAAAAATTATCATGTGAGATTAATAAAAGACATGTGGTATCCTACACATCCTACGCAAGTTACTAATTTTATAAAGCCCCCTAAACTTTGACCAATTGCAAATAACATCTTTAACAAATCAAAATTTAAGATGATAAAAAGAAAGACATGGGGTTTAATAAAAAAATTAAAAATTTATGGGGGTTAAATTTAAATTTTAATGTCAAGGAGATTACTTGCAATGGGATCAAAGTTTAGAAGTTTGATAAAAATTAGTAACTTACGTAGGATGCTATGCATGTAGGATACCACATGTTTTTTCATTAATCTGGAGTATTAATTTCCATTAAAAAGATAATGTTAAGTTAATAGTATGAGGTCTATGATAAAAAAAAAAAAAAAAGGTTAAGGAGGTTAAATTTAAAATTTTCAAATGTTCAGGATTATCTACAAATGACCAAGTTTCGGTGGTTTTTATATAATTTAGCTTAATTTTAATATGACAGAGATGTGTTATAATTGATTGTGCGGATGCTATCATTATATGTGAAGTTTCAATTATATGTCTGTCTAACCCAAATCCATGCGTGCCCCACTTTTCACAATTTTACATATAACGAGTGAAATATGATGAAATATGTTTATATAAGTAAATTAAATCCATGAATTCTGTATATAAGTTATTTTTTTTTGGAAGAAATATGTTTATGTTTATAAAAATATTTTAAAAATTTTGTTTTTTTCCCAGACTCTTAACAATTTTATGACACTAGTATTTTAAACAAATACCAAAGCGCATTGACCGACTTGGGTAATGTTTTCTAAGTCATGCATGAAATCTAATACTCCCTCCGGTCCTAATTATAAGACAAAGTTGATTTTTTTGGAGAAATTAAGGAAGCCAATTAAATTACTTTAGAGTATTTATAATTTTATTTTTTCTCTCCAAAATAATTAATTTGACTCATAAATTAATATATAATCCAATGATACTAAAAATATAAACACTCTAAAATAATTCAATTGGCTTCCTTGATTTCTCCAAAAAAATTAACTTTATCTTATAATTAGGACCGGAAGGAGTGATATCATGCCCCATCCTGCAGGTTCTATTTTTTTTTCTTTTTTTGATACAATGGCAAGCATAGCTTGAAAGTGACAGAATCTATAGGCTAGACCCTACAGAATGGTTTTGTGATAATGAACCACAATCCAAAGCAAAAAGGTGAGTGCATTCCAATGGTGGAAGCCCTAATTCGACGTAGTCTTGTGGAAGCATACGCGCTGTTCCTGCCAGGTAGTCTGCACAACGAATACTTTCCCTATGAGTGTGGGAAATTTCCAACTCCCAGTCGCTGTAAACAAGGGATCTAGTAACTGAAATAACGTCATACAAAGGATGATCAGGATCACAATAAGTGGATAATAGGTGTACTGCCTGTAGAGAGTCTGTGAACAACTTGATTTTCTTCAATCCGAGCTTCTTGCATAGTAAAAGGCCGTGACGGATAGCATGAATTTCAGCAGCAGTTGGGAAGGTATGACCTAACTTCTGTTGAAATCCACGTATCCAATTACCTTCGTGATCCCGGATAGCACCTCCGCAAGCAGCCTGACCTTCCCTACTGACCGAGCCGTCAACATCAAGGTAGTGAAATCCTGGGCCCGGAGATTGCCAATGAAGAAGACCTCGATCCGGAACCTGGAATATCTGATGTCGATACCTGCCATTCTCCACACCTTCCGATAGATGGTATATACATCTGTGAACTATCCCATTTGGGTCTTCGGAAGACCCTTCAAAGGCTTGACTGCATCGGTTCTTCCAAAGGAGCCAGCATGTGTAACTGAAGACTTTATGCCATGGCCATCTCGCCATCTTGTTGTTTCCTGATGAGTGTTGTAGATTCAAATTGAGCCAATCCTGCAAATTACCAGAGAAAAATATACTATAATATAGAGGGTTAGTTAAGGCTGACCACACTCTCTGCGCTTTCTCACAATCTCTCAACATATGAAGGAAACTCTCTGCAGGTTCTATTTTTGACAATGTTACATACAACGTGTTCAAAGTGTTGGAAACACATCAAAGCTAAAGAAAAGTAAACGTCCACTGACTTAATAATTTGACATAGCGTATACGTCAAGAAAGGATAATGATCATGATGTTGAGATTGATATTTCATCTTATATGAATAAGGTTTGTAATGAATATATTCGTATAAGAGTTAGAGTAATATCTATTAGAGAAAAAATAATAAAAATTTATTTGAGGTCATTTGGATATATTCAAAAAAATCCATTAAATATGTTGGTAAAAAGTTTTGATCAAGCAGTATATGGAATTCTATAAGAAAAATAAATGAAGATAAAAAAAACACTTAAAAATTTTTTTTAGAAGCTTTAACATTTTGATATTTTCATGAATAACGTGTCAATCAAGGAAACCATCACTATCTAAAGATACACTAGACAAAGTCCAAAGGATTGCAACTGACTTGGGAGACTTCCAAGTCAGCTAATGATAACATATGCCCCACACTGTATGTTTATAACGTGTTGAATGGTGATTGACTTAGTGCCTGTTTGGTAGAGCGGTATCACTTATGGACGCACGATAACATGGGGAAAAAGCACTTCAATGAATTTTAAGTGTTTGGGATTACGGTAGGCACAACTGTGCTTTTATGAAAAGCCACCATAACTTATAAGTTTAAATTTAGTGCTTTTATGATAATTGTGGAGAGAGAAAACAGTGATTATGGAAGAAAAGGGGTTTTTTGACGAATGAGAGCTGAGAGAGTAGGACTGCTTTTGATATATGGTACCATTCTGATTCTATTTATAAGTCCATTTTGATTAAAAAAAAAATTGGTCCTTATTATAAGTCTAATTATAGGGTAATAAAAGCATTTTTTTTACTTTTTTTGCCCCTATTAATTGCAATAAATAAAAAAAAATTATTTTATTTTATTTCAAAAACAGCTTTTTGATAGGAAGCTCAAAAGTCTAGCCAATTCAAAAAAAGTCACTTCTACCACCGTCAATTCAAACACAAATTACATTTACAATATGATTTTTATCCTATCTGACTTTTATAAAAGTCAAATTAAAAAAAAGTAACTTCTGCTACCGTTAACCCAAACAGGCCCTTATAGCATGTTTGGATTAGCTTATTTTTTAAGAATAAGCACTTATTACGTAAGTCGAGATAAAACTCCTCTCACATACTTACCTTGTATACCGTAAATTACGATCTATAAACATTTATTGCCCAAAAATAACCTATCCCAAACAAGCATTTAGAATTTGACAGATTGTTTAAATCAATAATTTTTTTTATATATTGATCTACCTAATTAAGAGTTCGACGAATTTGAGGTAAAGGTAAAAACAAATTATATTAGGTAAATAAATCAAATATGAAGTTTTTAAAATCAATATTAATATAAAATACAAACTTTAAGTAAGTTGCATTACTTACAGATTAAAAAATGGGTCAAATTGTTAATGAATGTTAATTAGTGGACAGATATCTTTTTTAAAAAAAAAAAAATTCTCTTCACTTTGCAATTTCTTGTGGCAGTCTTATATACCTTTTTTGTTTTTCATTATTTAAAGTAGGGTTAAGGTGTAAAGAAGAGAGTCTGATCATCAAAGAGATGATGAAAGGCAGTAAAAGAAAGTTAAGAACTGAGGCATTTTTATTTTTTCTGATAGTGTGGGGGACAGAATAAAAAGTAATAGACGTTGTGCTACTTTAACGGTTGTAGCTTTTTCACTCTTATTTTAAATATTTATAGGTATTTTTGTACCTAAAAAAGTTTGTGGTGTTAGGTACACTTTTGAAAAAAGTTCATAGGTATTTTTTCACTTAAACCCAATAATATATATTATGACTATGTGATTGTTATTTAATAACAATAATTTATTATTTTTATTCTAACGTGCTTGATTTCCCAAAATAAAAAAGTTTTCATTCGCCTTTGCAATTCATCCTTCCATTAATAGTTTGAGTAAACAATACTTCACTGACTTTCTCTTTCAGAGATGATGCATAGAAAGGTTGTGCCTTTGTGGTATATTAAGCTATAATACTTTTATATCCATTATTTAGTATTTGGTAATTTTTTATCATTACTTTAAAGTGTTAAAACAAAGAATATTTTTCTTTTTAAAAATTAATTTTATTTTACTTTTCATCATTCTATATTCTAAAGCAATATCTCTAACAAGTGGAAATGACCAATTCGAGGCAATAAAAAAAGTTCAATTCTAGGTGCTTGTTTAATATAAATATTAATGAATTCAATGAAAAGTAATTAAATCCAGAAGCTTAGTTTTTCTTTGAAATGGTTTCTTACGTGATTGTGATTGTTATTTTAGTGAACACAAATTTATCATCAGATTGGTTCTTTTAGTGTCCTTAGACTATCTTTGAGAAATGTTTTGAAGCTCCTTACTTGATAAAGGTTTTTGGGGATTTTGAAAGTGGCCTTGAAATTGGTCTCTGCCATTGAGCATTGTTGTATTTTTCATATTAAGTTGCACGTTGATGGATGGGCTGACAATTTTTTCCCCTCAAATATTGAATTTTAAAAAATAAACGAACCTTAAATAAATGGATTAAAATTTAGGAAGCTTCATTAGTTTGGCATGTTTGGACTTTATTAATTAATTTGGACTAAGCTAATCAAATTAGATTTGTCTTACATTTAAATTAAACTTCTTTGTGGAAATTTAGATTTTAAAATAAATAAACTATTTATGAATAGAGTATTTTTCAATTTGATTCTTTATAGACGTTATATTTTATATTTTATTATTGGTTCTCATTGGGCCTCTAATGATAATCCATTTTTAAGGCACAAAAAGTCCCACAAGTGTATATTCAATAATAACTAGAAAATTATTCGTAAATCTTAACAAATTTTCTGCAATCCGGAAATATGGAATTCAAGATATGATTCATTTTGATAATTGAAGCAACAAAACAAAAATCTTCACTTTTACAATTTAATTTAATTTTAGACCATTTATGTTATGAGTGCGGCCTAAAAACATTATGGATATAGCTGGAAATCACAATCCCCAAAGCAGAATACGCACATTAAATTTTTAAGGATATAGCTATTTTCCATGATGGGGGAGCTCAAAACCAGAAAGACCTACTCAACCAAGAAACTATATCACATTTTTACTTTGTTTTATTGGTTGGAATAGGAAGCGATTCAAACTGAGATTAGTGTTTGTTTGACTTGTGGTTCAGTGGATACTTTTTGATTGGTTAGCGTTTGGATGAGTTTCTATTCCTATGACACCAAATTTTGAATGGATCTGTCCCAACTCCCAAATTATAAATTTCATTTTAGGTTTGTCTAAGCATTTATTATGTTTTTTTTTTTTTTCAATTTACCTCTTGTTGACCATATTTATTACTTGTATTCTCTCTCACTTTACTCTCTATACACATGAGGGTATAATTAAAAAAAATAATACATATATATTGCTTTAATTAATTTTAACTGTTGAGGGTATAATTAGAAAAATAATATATATTTATTGTTTTTAATTAATTTAAATATTTTTATAATTAACACAAATCGATTATTTAAAGTTTAATAAAAAAACGAACGGAGTAACATGTTGATTTAAGGAAACCATCACTCTCTCTCTCTCTCTCTCTCTCTCTCTTTTTGCTAGATAATATGATTTTTCATTAATATAAAGACAGGAAAATACAAAGCACAATAGAAGAGGTTGATCAAAATAGAGCCAAACAACTAACAGCCCAAAAACATAAACCCAAAGAACAGTACTAAGGAAGTCATAGCTGACAAGTTCAGAAGCACGGTCACCATCTTTTTTGTCAGAGTCTGCAGAGAGGAAGCTGCCGTTGCCAGCAACAATGCCAAAGTAAGGGTTGCTGGTTTGAAGAACCTATCCCAAAGGACCCATCCCTCTTGTAGGTTAAAGACCAACCACTTATAGTTGAAGAAGCAAGAATGGAAAAACCCATAGATGCAGAAAAAACCCGCAGACACCAACCAACAAAACAGTCCCGTGAAATGAATAGAACTTACAGACTGCCACCCACTGAGCACCACTACTTGATTATACATATACCTTTCATCAACGCCTTGGATTCGCCACCATCAAGCAGACCCAAAAACAGTCCTATGAGAAATAGAATATATGGTCACAGAGAGGCCCGTCAACAATACCCTTCCCCCAAAAATGTAGATCCAAGTCGCCAAATCAAGATCCGATCTTCCTATCTTCAACCTACCATCAAAGCAAGAGGATCTGCAAAAGATCTCCACAGATCTGGTTATTGCTAGAAAAACATAACACACCACCACTATAAAACCAACAACAAAGAAAGGAAAACAAATGACAATCGTCCCCTCCACCGACGGAAACCGTCGGGAAGGGAGATACCGTACCACAAGCTTGCCCACGAGCAAGGGAAGGACTCTCACCACTCAAGAAACCATCACTCTCTTGAGATGCATGAAACAAAGACCAAAGTACTGATTGATTTGGTTTGAGTTTTCCTAATATGCCCCACACTATAGATTCTACTTTAACACTATTACATATAACGTGTTGAAAGTATACGCAGCAAACCAAAAATAAGGAAAAGTAAATGTTGACTGACTTTAGGATTTGACATATGTTATACATCAATAATTCAATACTACAATGACCACAAAACTCTATTTCATTTCATTAGATAGGGTTAGTTATATATATCAAATGATGTCACTATTGTGTCCTGTCAAAAACTAGATCTTTAGATAGATTATTGACTAAAAAGTCTCGCTCTATAACTTCACTGATTGTTCCTTCGATATCTCTCAACTTCTTTTTATAGGACTCTATACTATTTTATCAACCCTCCCTATTGACGCACTCAATGGCATTCTTTGAATATGTCAAATGTAATACCCCGAATTTTGAAACTTGAGGCTAGAGAATAAGCCTGAGATAAGTGGACTGCTAAGCCCCGGTTTAGCAAGATCCTAAATTGTGATTAATAGATAATGACTCCAAAAGTGGATGTGGTTAGTGATAAATAACCCTTTTGGAGAATTCGATGTGATTTGAGTTCCGGATGTGATTCGTATGTGCTGTGAGTAGTGCCGAAATCCTGTATTTAAGTTCAATTATGGATTAACATCTAAATTGACTTAAAATAGAGGGAAGGCGCATATTGTGGCTAAATGAAAAGATGTGAAGTGTTGGTGGTGATTCAATGAGAATTACCGTAATCAGGGGCAAAACGGTAAAGTTACCGACCTATTGGTTAGTTACCAAAGAGGAAACTCATTGGTAACTTCAAGATCAATGGTTAGAATTGATTTGTGTGATAGATCAAAGGGTGGAGTCATGTGTGCAAGTGCCTATGTGAGCTCATGAAGATGGATCAAGATCATGACAAGTGGCAACTTGTGAGCCTTAGATCTTGGTCAAATGTTCAAAGTGCTTTTTCTCTTCCCTCTCCTTTATTTTGGTCGGCCAACACATGAAGCAAATGGAAAAAAAATCTGATCACTATCTTCATCATCTTCATCTCTCCAAAGCCTCCATTTTCGCCTAGCTCAAGGAAGAAAGAGAAAACTAGAGGTGAGATTTTGGTTGGCTTCTTGTCCTCTAATGCTCTAATCACCTTCTATAAAGTTGTTCATAGTGATGAGAGCTTCATCTCTATGGTTTTAGATTCTTGATTGGAGGTGTTTAATGGCTTGAGGAAATTTGGAAAGATGGAGAATCAAAGAATTGGTTTGGGAAAGAGGAAGAGGTGAGTATTTGAAGACTTTTGATCTAAGTTTTGTGAGTTTTGGTTGAGCTTTGTGAATTTCGAATTTTGCCCTGATTTTCTTGTGATTTTGGATTGGATGAATTGGGTTGTGTTTTATGTTGAAAATGGTGCCATGTTGTGGTATTTGATCATTGGAATTGGTTTGAATTGGATTGGACACAATGGTTGAAAAACTGGAAATTCTGTCCAGTGAGAATTCTGTCTGGGTAGTCTGTTTGTGATGCCGTTTTGAATGGGCATATGATGTTCAAAAATTATGAAACTTTCCAGTCTTAAAGTTCACATCTCAAGCTTCAAAATGGACATAAATTATGTGTCATTTCGCTTTGTGAGCTGGGAGTTTGAACTGACCAAAGTTTGGCATCCAAACTGGACCCTGTTTTGGCAAGTCTGTTCTAGACAGTCAAATGACGTGGACGTTTTGACTGGGCAAATGATGTTCGAAAATTATGAAACTTTCCAGTCTTAAAGTTCACATCTTACGCTTCAATATGGACATAAAGTTTGTGTCATTTTAAGTTTTGAGCTGGGAGTTTGAACTGACCAAAGTTTGGCATCCAAACTGGACCTTGTTTTGGCAAGTCTGTTCTGGACAGTCAGATGACGTGGACGTTTTGACTGGGCAAATGATGTTCGAAAATTATGAAACTTTCCAGTCTTAAAGTTCACATCTTAAGCTTCAATATGGACATAACGTTTGTGTCATTTCGAGTTTTGAGCTGGGAGTTTGAACTGACCAAAATTTGGTATCCAAACTGGACTCTGTTTTGGCACAACGTTAGGTTTTGGTAAATCTGAACTTTTGTGGTGATTTCGAGTAATGGCCAATATTTTTCCTAGAAAGAGGACTTAAATAGCTTTCATTTGGCTTTGGAATCACCTTATTTCGATTTTTCCTGAATTAGTTATGATTTTTGGAAGTTCAGCCAAGAAACTGGATTTTCTGGGCCGCAGCCAACCCCCATTTTCAGCATTTTGAGATTTTGAAAGGGTTCAATATTCGTTTGGATTGCGAGTAGCCGATGCTGGAGCATACGTGGAAAGAATAAGTGTAGGGAACTTACCTCTCCTGCATGTATTGATATTTGTGTTTGTGTATTGATGCATGTTATTGCTTTGCTTGATTATGTGAAACATATATGAATGATTGAAGCTCTGTTTCTATTTATGCTATGGCCATGAGTATGTTGTTGAAACATTGAGCATGCGAATATATCATTATGTGAACATGAGTTATTGTGATGCAAGCATGTCATGCATTAAACACTTATCTTGCATGCATATTGGTATCTGTTTCCTACTGGGATTCTCTAGAATCTCACCCTCCCCTACCAACATTTTAGACAGGTCAAGTGGCTCAAGGAAGGAGCAAGTGACTAGGGGTGGCGAGAATCCCTTATGGGCATTTGTATTTGGTAGTTGGTTATCGTTATATGCTGGGATAATTGTATATGTTCGGATGATAGTTGGGATGTATATTTGGATATTGTATTTGTATATTGGATGAGTAATGAGTATGCATGTATGGAGTTGAGATTTGTGTAATCCCCGTTTGAGGAATTGTAAAGGGCGAATGTGCCTTATGAATTCTATGTAAAGGTATGAACCCGGGAGTTGCCGAGAAGTTATTGTTGTACACTCTGATATTTGTATAAATGTGATATTCTGCGTAATGTAATTGTATTCGAAATTGAATATGAGACCAGGTTAAAGTGATTTCGAAATGTATTTGTGAAAACCCTGTCGTGAAGATGAGATTTTAAATAAGTTTTGTTTCCTATTGGTCTCTATTTCATTTTAATTGAGTATTTCGGATATAATTACGGAAGGGGGTTACATTTTGGTATCAGAGATGTAGTTCCTGGCAAGTAAATGATTTTCTAGGATAAAGGCATTAGTTGCTACCTTAAGTCATAGGAGATGACTTTGTTTGTTATGGTATACACATTTTGGTCCCTGTTGTTTGTGGATATATGAGAGTAAGGGATGTGTGTATACATTATCTATGATGTGGATGTGGTGAATCAGTGTGGTTTACCTGAGAATCTGATGTGTAAACTCAGAGGTGGAAGAAAATGATTTCCCAGGAATGTGATATTGAGCTTCTAGGTGTTATGTCTAACCTATATGTTGGGTAAGTAACCTAGGGTGGTATGATGTTACATGTAGTGATATCATATTGAGCTTGTGTGTGTAAAGGCCTTAAGACCTAGGGGACCATTGTGCCTCAGGCTGGTAGAGATATCTGGATTTGTATAGGAGTTGTGATGCTCCGTGGAAATGAGGGAAGTGATTTCCCGGTTCAACTAAGGTTGAGGTTTGGGTAGATGAGTTGTGATCCAAGGATCAGACTCCATAGTTGAGCTGATTCTTAGGAATTCAAAATGATCTGAGGATGGCTTTGATAGAACCATGAATAGTTAAGAGATATGGTCTCAAGGTTGAGACAAAGAATGGGATGTGTAAATGGCTTCTGAGTTCTCGTTACAATGATACCTTCATTTTGAGACAACCAACTGGAAAGAGCTATCTACGAAGGATTCAAATTGGAAAGGGCTACCTGCGGAGAGTTCTGATAGGAAAGGGCTACCTATGAGGAAATCTGATCGCAAAGGGCTACCTACGGAGAGTATTGTACCGTAGTGTGGAACCACCGAGACGATAACCCTAGCGTGCAGCCGCCTTGACAACGAACCGTGGAGTGCAGCCGCCATGATGTTGAATCGTAGATTAGCGCTGTGGAAGTGTTGGCTCTCAATGATGGTATATTGCAATGAATCCCACAGTGAATGGGTATTCTGGAGATAAGAAGTTATATGGATCTAAATGATTCAATTTGAATCGGGCCAAGGTCTGGCACAAATAAATATATGTTGTGAATGTTGTCAGTTGTAGTGGGAGATTCCTATGGGACTCCTGTTAAATCAACTTGACATTGTGAAAGCACAAATGAGGAGAAAGACCTCAGAGTGTGCAGCGGAAGCGTGTGAATGTGATGTTTAAGAATTGTGTTGAGCAGAAGCTCAAATTTGCAGAAAGTGCGATGTGCTAGTGAGGGCTTCAGGAAGTTGAACTTCAGGGCCATGTAATTGTGTGAGAAGGGAATCTTGGAGGATCCCTGTTTGATTTTGTGAAGTACCATAATGTGTTGTGAACAAGCAAGGGTTTGGGTATATCCTACCCAGCTTGATGGCTTATGTGAATTATGACGAGATAAAGCATTGGTGATAAGTATACCCGGTTCCAGCTTGTTGCGATTGTGTACTGTGAATCCATCTCCCTAGTTGGGCCAAATCGGTTTGGTCTGGTGGGCTGCGCCTGGTAGGCATAGGCTCAGGATGTGACTGATATTTGTGAGTCTTTCACCTGCGGCCCATTGGGTGATTCCGGTGGGAGGACCGTGCCTTCGGGGCGGTAGTTTACGGGGGATTGGCTATTTGTGAAGGCCGACGGGCCAATTGTGAAAGCCGAATAGCTATATGAGCTATAAGGCTATGTGTAAGCACTGCCATGCCAACAGTCCCCGAGTAGCTAACAACAGTTCGGGTAAAGACTGTGTGTCTTCTCGGCGGAGAAAGGGGATGAGGGTGGAGTGTGATTGCGGATCTTATGTGTATGCACTGCTACGCCAACAGTCCCTGAGTAGCTATCAACAGTTCGGGTAAAGACTATGTGTCTTCTCGGCAGAGAAAGGGGATGAGGATAGGGTGTGATTGTGGATCTACTATTTTGAGCCAGAATGGCTATATGTGTGCACTGCCATGTCAATAGTCCCTGAGTAGCTAACAACGGTTCGGGTAAAGACTGTGTGTCTTCTCGGCGGAGAAAGGGGATGAGAGTGGAGTGTGATTGTGAATCTGTGACAATTGTGGATAAGCTGGGACTGAGGTATAGTTGTCTAGTAGAGCAGAGCTAATTCAGCTGATGGCTAATTCGACTACATGATCGGGGGTTCTCTATTCAGAGGGCACTACCCTGGCATGGCCAACCTGGCTAGCCACCATTGGTTGCACCGGTGTTAACCCCTAGCCGAAAGGCGGTGCATAAAATTAGAATCTGCGATGTGTGTTGTTGTAAATGTGAACTGTGATGTGAATGCCGGAAGGGCAATTTGTATTTGTGAGACAGTGAGAAGCTGTCGTATTTGTGCAAGTGGCGGAAGCCGAGGCATTCTTGCAATGTGATATGTGTGCAAGTGGCGAAAGCTACGTATCATTGTGTATATAGCCGTGGGTGCTGTCGTTTGGTGAAAATCGTCACGCATTAATGTGAATCTGTCGTGGACATTGTGTAATACCCAAAAGTTCTGGATGTGTGAAGGTAGCGCCGTGAAACTTGATACGGCAATGTGATATGTGATTGTTATGAATACCTGAAAGTCTCGGTTACCACAAGTGGAGTTACTGGTGGGTGTACGGGTGAGGGTAAAGTTGTGAAAGTGGATATAGCGAAAGCTGAAATGTTTGTGTATATAGCTGAGGCTGTCGTGTGATGTATTGAGGTTGTGGTATTTACTCCCGGAAGGGGTAACTAGATTGAGTTGAGCAGAGTGGTGGCCTATGCTGCCCAACTGCCGAGATCTTATGATATGACTCATGATTTAGAGCCTCCGGGTATTGTGGTTATGTGATCATAGAGTTTTGTGCAATCGTGCGTGGAGGCGATTGCACTTGTTAGTAAATGTGTGGAGATTGTGTTTGTGCGGCAATCGTGAAATGGGCCGATTGCAATTTGTGGCAACTGGGTTGCATTTATTGTGTAAGATTCTTTTGAGAATCTGAATTGTGATGCACTAATTGTGGGGGTGGTCTAGCAAAGACTTTCCCGAGATAGAGTAATTGGTGAAACGGAAGCCGTCATGAAGAGGCAAACGAGTTTATGGTTTATGTGGTGCGACAAATTTCGAGGACGAAATTTATTGAACAGGGGGAGAAATGTAATACCCCGAATTTTGAAACTTGAGGCTAGAGAATAAGCCTGAGATAAGTGGACTGCTAAGCCCCGGTTTAGCAAGATCCTAAATTGTGATTAATAGATAATGACTCCAAAAGTGGATGTGGTTAGTGATAAATAACCCTTTTGGAGAATTCGATGTGATTTGAGTTCCGGATGTGATTCGTATGTGCTGTGAGTAGTGCCGAAATCCTGTATTTAAGTTCAATTATGGATTAACATCTAAATTGACTTAAAATAGAGGGAAGGCGCATATTGTGGCTAAATGAAAAGATGTGAAGTGTTGGTGGTGATTCAATGAGAATTACCGTAATCAGGGGCAAAACGGTAAAGTTACCGACCTATTGGTTAGTTACCAAAGAGGAAACTCATTGGTAACTTCAAGATCAATGGTTAGAATTGATTTGTGTGATAGATCAAAGGGTGGAGTCATGTGTGCAAGTGCCTATGTGAGCTCATGAAGATGGATCAAGATCATGACAAGTGGCAACTTGTGAGCCTTAGATCTTGGTCAAATGTTCAAAGTGCTTTTTCTCTTCCCTCTCCTTTATTTTGGTCGGCCAACACATGAAGCAAATGGAAAAAAAATCTGATCACTATCTTCATCATCTTCATCTCTCCAAAGCCTCCATTTTCGCCTAGCTCAAGGAAGAAAGAGAAAACTAGAGGTGAGATTTTGGTTGGCTTCTTGTCCTCTAATGCTCTAATCACCTTCTATAAAGTTGTTCATAGTGATGAGAGCTTCATCTCTATGGTTTTAGATTCTTGATTGGAGGTGTTTAATGGCTTGAGGAAATTTGGAAAGATGGAGAATCAAAGAATTGGTTTGGGAAAGAGGAAGATGTGAGTATTTGAAGACTTTTGATCTAAGTTTTGTGAGTTTTGGTTGAGCTTTGTGAATTTCGAATTTTGCCCTGATTTTCTTGTGATTTTGGATTGGATGAATTGGGTTGTGTTTTATGTTGAAAATGGTGCCATGTTGTGGTATTTGATCATTGGAATTGGTTTGAATTGGATTGGACACAATGGTTGAAAAACTGGAAATTCTGTCCAGTGAGAATTCTGTCTGGGTAGTCTGTTTGTGATGCCGTTTTGAATGGGCATATGATGTTCAAAAATTATGAAACTTTCCAGTCTTAAAGTTCACATCTCAAGCTTCAAAATGGACATAAATTATGTGTCATTTCGCTTTGTGAGCTGGGAGTTTGAACTGACCAAAGTTTGGCATCCAAACTGGACCCTGTTTTGGCAAGTCTGTTCTAGACAGTCAAATGACGTGGACGTTTTGACTGGGCAAATGATGTTCGAAAATTATGAAACTTTCCAGTCTTAAAGTTCACATCTTACGCTTCAATATGGACATAAATTTTGTGTCATTTTAAGTTTTGAGCTGGGAGTTTGAACTGACCAAAGTTTGGCATCCAAACTGGACCTTGTTTTGGCAAGTCTGTTCTGGACAGTCAGATGACGTGGACGTTTTGACTGGGCAAATGATGTTCGAAAATTATGAAACTTTCCAGTCTTAAAGTTCACATCTTAAGCTTCAATATGGACATAACGTTTGTGTCATTTCGAGTTTTGAGCTGGGAGTTTGAACTGACCAAAATTTGGTATCCAAACTGGACTCTGTTTTGGCACAACGTTAGGTTTTGGTAAATCTGAACTTTTGTGGTGATTTCGAGTAATGGCCAATATTTTTCCTAGAAAGAGGACTTAAATAGCTTTCATTTGGCTTTGGAATCACCTTATTTCGATTTTTCCTGAATTAGTTATGATTTTTGGAAGTTCAGCCAAGAAACTGGATTTTCTGGGCCGCAGCCAACCCCCATTTTCAGCATTTTGAGATTTTGAAAGGGTTCAATATTCGTTTGGATTGCGAGTAGCCGATGCTGGAGCATACGTGGAAAGAATAAGTGTAGGGAACTTACCTCTCCTGCATGTATTGATATTTGTGTTTGTGTATTGATGCATGTTATTGCTTTGCTTGATTATGTGAAACATATATGAATGATTGAAGCTCTGTTTCTATTTATGCTATGGCCATGAGTATGTTGTTGAAACATTGAGCATGCGAATATATCATTATGTGAACATGAGTTATTGTGATGCAAGCATGTCATGCATTAAACACTTATCTTGCATGCATATTGGTATCTGTTTCCTACTGGGATTCTCTAGAATCTCACCCTCCCCTACCAACATTTTAGACAGGTCAAGTGGCTCAAGGAAGGAGCAAGTGACTAGGGGTGGCGAGAATCCCTTATGGGCATTTGTATTTGGTAGTTGGTTATCGTTATATGCTGGGATAATTGTATATGTTCGGATGATAGTTGGGATGTATATTTGGATATTGTATTTGTATATTGGATGAGTAATGAGTATGCATGTATGGAGTTGAGATTTGTGTAATCCCCGTTTGAGGAATTGTAAAGGGCGAATGTGCCTTATGAATTCTATGTAAAGGTATGAACCCGGGAGTTGCCGAGAAGTTATTGTTGTACACTCTGATATTTGTATAAATGTGATATTCTGCGTAATGTAATTGTATTCGAAATTGAATATGAGACCAGGTTAAAGTGATTTCGAAATGTATTTGTGAAAACCCTGTCGTGAAGATGAGATTTTAAATAAGTTTTGTTTCCTATTGGTCTCTATTTCATTTTAATTGAGTATTTCGGATATAATTACGGAAGGGGGTTACATCAAAACCACCTTAAAAGATTTTCTACCAAATTTCTCTTCAATAGATGCCACTTTAACTCGTTTTCGTATGTGATCCTTATGAATATTATCTTTTCTTGTATAACCACATATTCATTTCAATATCCTCATCTCAGCTATCCCCATTGTATGTTCATGTTGCCCCTTTAAAGCCTAACATTCACTACCTATAGCATTGCTAGTCATATAGTAATGCGACAAAACTTCTCTTTTACCTTATTAAATATTTTTAGATCACAAATAACTCTAATAGTTTTTTTCCATTATATATATATGCACATAAGATTTGGTAAATTTACCATAAATACATTAATTGTACAATAGTTAAAATCAATATTAATATAAAATTTAAGTAAGTGGTATTATTTATAAATCATGGGTAATGCATACTTTATACAATACACGAAAATATGTGACAAATTGTTAATGAATGTTAATTAGTGAAAATATGTCTAATTATTATTTTTCAAAATTTCTCTTTACCACACATTTGACTGTGGTATATTCTTATATATATAGACACTTTTCTTTCAATAGGTAAATATATAATATATATTAAAATCATGTAATCATTATTTAATAAAAATAATTTATTATTTGTTTGGTTCTACTTGTAGTATTATTTTATTTAAAGCATACTTGATTCGAAGAAAAGTCTTCATTCGCCTTGCATTTCATCCTACCATTAATATTTTGAGTGAACAATACTTCAATGACTTGCTATTTCAGAGATGAATTCTTCCACTAATAAATTGTTGGTTGAGGTGGTAAGACGCCTCACCTCGGTAACAAAGAGAACACAAGTTCAAATCTCGAAAACAACATTTGTTAGGAGAGGTGAAAACATTTTGCTCTCTAAGCCTCAAGGAGGAAACCCTTGATCAAATTAAAAAACAAAAGAGACGAAATGCCTAATTGATTCTATTCTCTATTTTTTGTTCTCAAAAATAGTTTTATAAAAATATTTTTGAAATCAAGTTTTGGAAGGAAAAAAAAAACTTGTTTGGATAAATGTTTTTGAAAGCAAGTTTTGGAAACACAAAACAAAACAAAAAAATTGTTTGGATAATTGTCTTTTTTTGGGGACAAATTTTGGATAATTGTTTTTGAAAACAAGTTTTTTTTTTTGTTTTTTTATATAATTCATTTTTTTATAATTACTTAATATGTTATTATATTAACAAACTAGTTTAATCAAGAATGTTTTGACCATTTATGAGACAAAAAAGGCATTCACAATAGCACGTGATATTTACAAGATACATGAGGGAATTTAAAAGAACACTAAGGCCATTTACGAGACAAAAAAGCGCCGATCACAATAATGCGTGTGCTATTTATAAGACATAAAAGCATTTACAAGATAAATAAGTGAAATAACAAAAACAATTAAACCATTTACAAGACAAGGCCAATTCACCATATTACCTTTGCTTGTTACAAAACACATGATGACATTTACAAGATACATATGAGAATTGCAAGAAGGTTTTCGATCCCTTTTTTGTGCATCTTAACTTTGTATCAATCTATGAGAATCCATTAACACTCTTGGACAGATCCTGTACACAAGGTAATTATGAAACATCCATTAACACTGTGGATATCATCACTATGGACAGAAGTCACCAACATATCACAACATGGACCTAAAAAGACAATAAATATAGCCTACATTTTGTTGGAGAGGTTGTACAAGGGTTTGTGTGTATGTCAGAAAAGAGGGTGCTCATTGCTGAAGGAGCAGGAGGAGTAGTGGATGTGTAAGTTGCAGTAGTGAGCTTCATCCCAGTAAAGTATCAATTCTGATCTATGATAGGCCTCTTTGGTTTGCAAACCAAGAAATTAAACAAAACTCTAAGAATTGAAGTAGGTACTGAGCATAACAAAGGAGACGAAGTGGAAAGCACTCTTACTCTAAAAGTGAAAGCAGCATAATCTTTACTAACACATAATTTTAGTTTAAGTCTTGGATTCCTGTCAAAACAACATTAATTTTCTTCAGTAAAAACACAAAAGAAAAATAATGAACACAAAACTCAAACTCAAAGACACAAGTACAAAGATCAATGGAATTAAGACCTATCACAGAAAACTGCAAAAGGAGAAATCACAAGAAATGCAAGGGCATGCCAATATACTACTAGAACATGTTGGATCAATGTAATGACCTAAAAATGGGATTAAGGGCTAATGACTTCGAAAGTGATTGCAATTATTGTAATTAAGAACTTTTGAAGAATACAATGTGAATTTTGATTTGAACATGTTCTGATCGTGCCTAAACTCTATATTTAAGTTCAATGATGGATTAACATCTAAATTGAGTTAAATAAGAGGGAGGGCGAATGGTTGAGTGATATGAACCCTAAAAATGCGTTCGGAGGTAATTTGGTAGAGATTGCCTTAATCAAGGGCAAAACAGGTAAAAAGGAAAGTTACCGACCAGTTGGTTAGTTACCGAAGAGGAAACTCATTGGTAAATTGAAGATCAATGGTTGGGATTAAATGTCAAGAGATCAAGAAATTATGAGAGAGTGATCCTATGCTTGCATGAACATGGAAGGAGTTGGGAGGAGGAACAAGATCATGACACTTGGCTTTATGAGAACCATGGATCATGTTCAAAGTGTCAAAATTTTCTTTTTCTCTTCCCTCTCTCATTTAGGACTCCAACAAACAATTGAAGGGAAAAATTTAGATCATCATCTCCATCTCATTTTCTCTCTCCCAACAGCACCATTTTTGTTCAACCAAGAAGAGGAAAGAGAAAGGAAAAGGTGAGAGTTTGGCTATGTAGATTACTTCTTTAGCTCAAATGATCTTCTTTAACTTTGATCATGTTGATGAGAGCTTCATCTTGATGGCTTTAGATTTTTGAAAGAAGGAGTTTGAGAGCTTAAGAAAAATTGAAAGTTGAAGAATTCAAGAACTAGCTTTGGAAAGAGGAAGAGGTAAGAAAGTGTTGCATACCCTAATTTTAGTGCCATTAGGGTCTTGTGGATTGCATGGTGATTTGGTATGGGAATAGGTGTCATATTGTGTTTTGGTGCCATTGGAATTGGTTTGGAACTTTGAATGGAAAAGAGTTGCATTGTGAGTTTTGAATTGGGTTATTGTGTGACATGTTGTGTTTCTTGTGGAACATGTCAATGTGAGTTGAATTTTGTCGTTTTGGTGTTTCCAATGGATTCCTTGTGAAAATTGGTGTGGGAATGATATTTGTTGTGAATTTGGAACCATTGGAAGTAATTGCACAAAAACTGAAATTCTGTTCCTTAAAGTTCTGTACAGGGCAGTCAGGTTGTCTGGACATTTTGAATAGGCAAATGGTGTCTAGAAATTCTGAAACATTTCAGTATTAAATTTCACATTCCAAGCTTCAAAATAAACATATAATTTGTGTCATTTCGTTTTGTGTGCTTGAAGTAATTACTGTCTAAAGATTGATGTTGAAACTGGACTCTGTTTTAGAGCAGTGTTAGATTTTGTGTAATTCTGTAATTGTGTAGTGATTTCTGATAATGGTTCGTATTTTTCCTATCAAGAGGACTCAAATATCTTTCATTTGGCTTTGGAATCACCTCATTTCACTTTTTCTGGAATTAGTTATGATTTTTGGAAGTTCAGCTAAGAAATAGGATTTTCTTGGCCGCGGCCAGCCGATTCTGGGCCGCAGTTTCTTACCTATTTTTGGCCACAACCAGTGGAATTTTGGGCCACAGCCAACCCCCAAAAATCAGTATTTTTCACTTTTGAAAGGTGGTTTTTGGTATGATATTTCCCAACCTTTTAGGTATATGTTTGGGCTTCTAATAGCCACCTAAAGAGTCCGAATGATAACCAACTTTAAGTGTGATGAAAGTAAGAATTTGGAGTAGAGAATTAATCCGCCGTTCTTGGTTTTGATCTATAGGGTTCGACATTTGCCCTGATCGCGAACGACCCGTGTTCGAGCACGTTCAGAAAGAATCAGGTAGTGAATCTTCTCTTATGTCATGTGTAAATGTATTGTATGTATGTGCATCATTGTATTGTGATGATTTATGATGTTGTTGCCAATACAGCCGGTGATAGCTGTCGTTATATTGCGAAAGCTGGCGTTATATAGCATAAGCTGTCATGATTATTTATACAGCCGTGAGTGCTGTTGTTTGTGGTGAAAGCCATGTATCATTGTATTGTTGTTGCTGCTACTGTTGATGGTTGCTTACATGCTATATGTTTATATATTGTATGAGTGATTTGTTACTATTGGGATTCTTTTGAATCTCATTCTTTCCATTGTTAAACCTACAGACAGGGCAAGTGGTTCCACAGGAAAGTGGAAAACCAAGAGTAGTTAGGACTCCTTGGAGATATTTGATTTTGGTTGTTGGTTAATCATTTTGATTTGGGATGTAAATACTATTTTGGATATAGTTGTGTAATCCCTTATATGGAAAACTGTAAACCCTTAGTGAATAAATGAAACCCGAGGGTTGCCGGGATTTTTGTTATACACTTTGATATATATAAATGCAATTTAACTGCACAAGGCAATTATATTTGAATTTGAAATGGAGATCAGGATAGGAAAAGGTTTTTTTTTAAAAAAAAAATTGTGAAAACCCTACCGTATGGAAGGGATTGAAATGAGTTTTAGTTATCCTTTGGTCTTTAATCTATTTTAATTATGCATTTTTGAATCTTAATTACGATTATCAAGGTAGGGGTTACACTCAATTCTTGGTCAAGAGCAAATTTGGCTATAATGGACATGCCTGCGTAGCCAAATTGTAAAAAAATTGAAACCAAATAAGGCCATGCCCATTTGAGCATTTTAACCAAAGCTACCGTAACGTGTGTGTGTTATTATTATTCCTTGTACCTCTTGTGTATAAGAGCCAAAAAAAAACCTAGAAATCCATATAAGTATATTGCAAATCTCAGTTGAAGGAGATCAGCAAACATGTAACAAAAATTTGTTCCAGCAAATGAGATCACAAAGATCTGAAGCTATCCAACAAATGTATAACTCACCTAGTATATAAGAGAAAGGCAGTAAGCCAAGCCTCAAGCAAAGCATATGTTAACCCAAATTATATAAACCTCAGCAACCTTAACTAATTAAGCCAAACTTCGCTTCTTTTATGTTGCACGACTTCTACTTAATCATCTTCTCCAATCATTGCAATGTCTGTATATTTTGTGCGCGTAGATAATTAAAACAGTAAGGAAAGGCCAACAACAGTTGGTCAAATTAGTGATGTTTTAGTCATAACCCACAAGATCAATTATTCAAATTTCTCACTACCATTGTGAAGGTTTTCTTAATGGGCAATCAGGTTTATAATCACTCTTTGTAACAGGAGACATGTCCTAGCTTTTACATTGCAGAAACAAAAAACACCAAAAAAATATAAAAAGCAGGAAGGAAAGGAAAGACCAATTTGGGTAAATAGTGCAGATAAAGGATAATGATTGTTGATGTCATCATATATTCTGGTGTGCAGATAAAGGATGAATCTGCTAAGGGCAGGGACTTTGTGGTCACTATCATGTCTGCCATGGGAGAGGAGCAGACCTATGCCCTGAAGGATATTGGGCCAAAGAATTGATTATTGGGGATTTGTTGTTTCCATTTAAGTAATAGCAGCTTTATTAAGCCTTTGTTATGGCCTTTTGTCCTTTTTAAGGCTGGCCTGATGTACTCTAGTGCTGCAAGTGTTAA
Source organism: Inga laurina (assembly GCA_963855925.1). NCBI lineage: Eukaryota > Viridiplantae > Streptophyta > Magnoliopsida > Fabales > Fabaceae > Inga > Inga laurina. The sequence continues at coordinate 63,047,290 of OY979703.1, forward strand.
TTTATGGATTTGTTGGCAAACTATATCACATTTCTTACTCTTAAAATTTTCCCAAAGAAATAAGGCCTCGTTTTAATGTCAGATAGAAATAATGACAGTAACAAACGATGAGATCGCTAAACTTGATCACAGAATTCATTCTTCTGTCAACAACTCAAACGTGGTTGATATATTTTATAGTAGCACTGATTAATGTAAGAACAGTTTTATGTGCGTGGAATGGTAGTCCATAGTGAGAAACTGAAAACCCTACCAAAAGCATGTGGTAGTAGATTAGGAATTAGAAGAAAATAGACTGTGAGAGAGCGTGACAAACCTCAGATCTCCCATTGTTCTTCTAATGAAAACACCATATTTAACTCTTCCCGCTAATCAAACATTGGAGTAAAAATCATATGAATATCCAAATTAATTTCACTAGCTTTCTCACTCATGATTCGCTGTAGAAGTCCTTATCGATTTACCTTCTTTTAAAACTAAACGATACACAATCCGTTGAATTATTAATTAATCCTTTCTTTTTCAGAGAATAACAGTGGAGGAAGCATGTGCAAAATAGGAGTTGTTGGCGTAATCATCGAAGCAGCGCGTGGACGTGATTTCTGTTTTTAAAAACAAGTAGTAATTTTTTACTACAAAAAAAACAACAAGTAATTGTTTTTTAAGTTTTTAAAAACATATAATTGAAAATAGGTTGCCAAACTGTTTTTTTTTTTTGTTTTTAAAAAACAAATAAAAACAGTTTTTAAAAATCGAATCAAACAGGCGAATTCTTCCAAGTTGATTTGTATTGGTTGATAGCCTGCCTGCTAATGCACGCAAGAAATGTTCCTTCACTATTTATGGGTTTCTATGGGAACATTATTGAGAGGCTCTGTATTTTGTTTGTTTATTCTTTCATTATTATAAAACGCCTATTTATGCTTATCTACTTTGGTTTGGGAGCACCCATGCATTCTGAAAAATGGATTATATAAATAATTAATCATATATTTGTGAAACCTCTAAAGATAAAATAAAACATGTCCAGATATATCTAGAGAAGTATAAGAATATATTTTAGTAAATTGGTTGCGTTGATTATAATCTATAACTATAAAATTTTAATCGGTTGGCTGGCCAAATAAAAGCCTTTTTCAGTCTCATTTAATCTTTTTATAATGAAATGTTGTAATTATAGAGTCAACGTAGAAAAAAAAAAGATAAATATTAGCTGTGATATTTGAATGAAAATATCCTTGTGTGATTAATAATTTTTTAATTTTTCTTTGAAGAAAAATTTAATATTTTTTAAATGAAAAAATAGGTTTGATTAGCATTCCAAGTTCATTCAAAGGTTTCTTGTGACTAGCAGCGATGTAATAAGTTAGTAATGGACAAGGTAATCTAAAACATTACAATCATTTTATAAATAAAATAATTGATTAATTAAGGGTTAAGATATATATAAAAGAAGCTCACAAATTTTTCTCAAATATATGTCTGGCGCCATAAAATTTACTTGGGTGTAAAAATAGTCACAAACTTTCTAAAGGAGGCAAAATGTCACATACTCATATAGACTCTAGTTACTTTTTGGTTGTGGTAGATCCACACAAAATGTTTGTAAATGATTATTAAAAAAAACTCCTCACACACTTAGAGTAATTTCTTTGAACAAAATTTGAAACTAAAAAATTAAAAACAAACTGTTAAGATTATTATTTTAAAAAACATTTAAAATGGTGAAGTATAGAAGGTAAAAGAAAAGTTTGCTTTATTTTAACATCTTGAGAAAACTTATTATTATTAGTTTATGTTTATCGGCTTCTCCGTCAGCTCATTTTTTGATATTGTTTCTTCCTTCACTTACGTAGGCATCCTAAATTCAACGCCTAATATCACTAGCTTCATCATCGTATTACGAAGATATCTTTTTAAAAAATATATACAAGTTCTTAAATTTTTCTTTGCGACAATTTTAAATTTGTTACATTTTGATCTAAAAATTGATGCAACATTAGTTCGCCATGAGCATGTGGGAATTCCATTCCCAAAATCCGTTTTAGGAGTATTTAAGGCCCATTAAGCCCAAATAACTCAAATGAATCATCTATATTTATATTCAACATCATTTCACAACAGTTGATATAAAACCCTTCATTATATCCCACACAACAGCATACAAATCTCCAGTAATGTTAAATTCTCATCCTTTGATACAAATCTCCAGTAATGTCAAATTCTCATCCTTTTATAATTGCTTCACTTCCTGATCAGGCCATTCATTTGCCATGTAATTTGGGATGGTGACATCATCACCTAAAGCAAATTGATTGGTCATCATCCATATGTTCGCACTATCATAGGTCATTCCCGTAAGATTGCCAATGCAACGGGGTATTGAGCCACTTAAAATGTTATTTGCAAACGTCCAAAATCTGGAGTTAGTTGAGTTGGCAAAATTGTATAGGAATGTTACCATCTAACATGTTATCCAGTAACCTCAGAATTTGCAGTTTAGGAAAAGTGTTACTAGTCCATGATGATGGTATATTTCCAAAAACTTTATTCTCACCCAAATCTAAAAGTTTCAAATACTTAAAACTTTTCAAAGTCAATGAAAGCTTCCCTTCAAGATGGTTATTGTTCAAATGCAACCAAAGCAATGAGGAAAGCTTGCTAATTGAGATAGGGAAAGCTCCAGATAGTTTGTTGAATGAGAAATTTATTTCAGCAATCCAAATGGATGGCTATTATCTCTCCAACAATTTGGAATTTCGCCAGAGAAATTGTTATGAGAAAGATCAAGTCTTGTTAGATTTACTCGGTGACAGTCTTTGTGGGATATTTCCACTAATAGAATTATTTAAAGGATCAACGTCTCTTAGATGTACAAGCTAACCAAGACTTCGAGAAACTAAGCACTAAAAAAAGTACTTCATAGATGAAGCTGAGTTAAATTTACAAGTTGACCAAGACTTTGAGGAATATCGCCACAAAAATAATTACTTGAAAGATCAAGGACACTTAGTTTTTCACTTTTTCAAGATGCCCTACCCATGTTGGCAAATGGCCATTGGGTTTATTATTAGCTAAGGATAATTCTGTTAGATATTTTATTATCTAATACAGATTATATCTAAATATTATCTTATCATTGTTTTGGATAAAATATCTCCTAATTGTGGCCTATACGTGACTTGGATAAAAATTTGGTTTAAAGTTATCTGCCTGGCTAGTAAGCTATTACAAGCCTTGATGGAAGATTATAAATAACGTTAGCCGGGTCTTAGAGTAGTAAAGTTGACATACACTTACTTGTTTCTTGAGGGTTGCCTGACAGATGGCTATTCTAAGACCATCACTATGCCTCATCTTTCAATTAGAAGAAGCCCTGACCTATTATTTTCTAATTCTAACTCTTTGTTATTCTTTATAGTTTTCAAGTTGTAAGATACTAATCGCAACAAAATAATTCAGATGGTTTCGTAAGAATCAAAAAGGTTTCCAAGGCCCATATGCATTAGAATAATTGGAAGACAGAAAATAAACTAGAAGCGCAGAAAAACTTGCCCAACAAATCCAATAAACCTGAAGCAAAATTAAAATAAGGGAGAATAAAAAAGGGCCCAGAAAATAAGGTCCAAAAGGGCATTATTGTTAAAAAAAAAATAAAACATAGGCCCCAGTTGCATAAGGAATGAAAAGAGGAAAAAAATATTGAACATGCCCAAAAATGAGTTTCAGCCCAGATTACATGAAATAAACAATAAACTAATAAAATAAAATATCTAAAATGCCAGCCCCAATATGCATTCCACCCATCTACAAGAATTAGTGAAAGTGGTCTATAAAAAAAAAAAAGAATTAGTGAAAGTGCGTTTAACTTGGGCACCAATATGCGTCATCTTGGGTCATCTTCATGGAGTCGGTTAACCAACCCGACTCGTAACCCATAAGGGTTACTTCCAACGAGCCGTCGTCGTCTGTGATTGCAGGTGACTTTTCGCACATCCCAGGACTCCTTTTCCGGCGATATTAAGCAGCATTCCTCGCGATTTTTGTAATATCTTAAATTTTGGGATTGAAGACTTAAGAATAAACCTAAATTAAGTGGACTGCTAAGCCCCGGTTTAGCAAGTGTCCCAAATATATTCCCTAATGTTTCTTATATCTTTGAGGTATTAAGAAAGTAAAATGGTGAATTTTAGGGAATATAATTATGCTTCCAGTGAAATTTCTTGTGAGGCAGTGAGCTTGTCATCTGATTTTGTACGATCAAATGATGTGTAAAAATTATGAAATTTTATATGGTGAAATTAAACATATTAAGCTTTAATTTGATAGGTTATATAAATCATTTAAAACTATATGCAAAAAGATATGAATTTCTGAAGTTAGCCTAGAAAAACTGGGAAGTTTCTGAAACAACATTCAAATATTTAAATTCTGGTATTTATGTGCTTCCATTTGGCTAAATTCTATATTTTTCTTTGAAACTAGACTCAATAAGAGTTCTATAACCTTTGGAATCACTCCAATTCGATTTTTCTAGAATTAGTTATGATTTTTCAAAGATTGGGCAGAAATCTGCCAAAATTTTATAAAAATCTGAAATAGTTGGAAATTAAATATCATATAATATATAATATAAAACAACATTCTTCTCCTTCCTTCAGCCATATCAGACGCACACTGCTGAACATAGAGAGAGAAATCGGGGGGGAAAAGCTTACAAAGGTAAGTGATTTTTTCGGTAAATCGGTTCCTAATACGTATAACTCCGTTCCAAAGCTTCCTTTTCATATGATTTAAGGTTTGAAGGCTCAAATTTGGATGTTGAGCACCTAGGGTTTTCAGTCAAGTCAAGGAAGAGCAAGTGGGAGCTTCAGGTAACTTCCAAACCTTCGTATATTGACTATTCTAGCTGCTGTGGGCAATTTAATCGGTGAAAGTTCGCCGGATTGTCATTGGTTTTACTTTTTGGAAATGGATTGGTCTAGGGGTTATGCTGTCCAAATTGGTACTAAATAGTAGTTGTAATCCAATGAAATAGTCAATAAAGTGGTTAGGAGTATAAAGGAACACGTTTACGAAGCCGAAATGGCAAAACCCCGATTTTTCCCGGAAAACTCATATATTTCGGCCAGGGCTGTAAATGGGTCTTAGATTTGGATTTTCAATGATTTGATGCTTTCATTGAGTTCAAGAGGAAAAATTAGGTGGAGTTACAAGTGGTCACTTTTTCGAAAAAAGGCCGAAAAAACATAATTACGAAAATGTCCCTGAAAGCCTTAAAGCAGGGCTGCCAAGGGCAATTTCGTCTTTTGGCAGTGAATTTGGTAATTCCAAATCCGGAAGTGGATTCCTTAGGCAAGAATATGTTAGAATAGCCCATGTTAAAATTTTGAAAAAATTACAGTCAGACTAAATATACGGGGCCGGGCCGAGGTCCTGGGAGCATTTTGGTCATTTATCAATATAGACTTGTATAACCACCTGAAACACTATGGAAGTGTTTAAATGGTACACTTGGAATTTTGGGAACCAATTGAGAGCCCAGTCGTTGACAAGCTTTACGAGGCACACGTTTCGAGGTAGAAAAAGTGTTAAGGTAGGGAACATACTTCTTCTGCATGTATTTGATATTTGTGCTGGTGTATTGATGTATGTTATTGCTTTGCTTGTTTATATGAAACATATATGAACAACTGAAGTTCTATTTTTATTTATGCCATGGTTATAAGTATGTTGGTTGAAACATTGAGCTCGTAGATATGGCATTGTGTGAGTATGAGTTATGTAATGCAAGCATGTCATGCATTAAGCACTTATCTTGCATGAATATTGGTACTGTTTTCCTACTGAGATTCTCCTAAATCTCACCCTCCCCTACTGACAAATTAGACAGTTGAAAACAAGAGGTGTGCTGAAAGCAGAGAAGAGAACTACACGAGAGGAATGTAGTGGTGGAATGAAGATGGTAAGATGTCTCCGTTTCACTAGGAGGGTTTAGATACCCTAGCACCCTGTGCAGCTACAATGTTTGTAATTATTATGTACGAACCCCTATAGGGAATTTCTTTAATCATGCATATATTATCAGTATATTTATACTATTCTTGTGTTGTTTACCGAACCGCATATTGTTTTCTACGAATACTCTGGTAAAGGTGAAATTAAAATAAGGGTGTGACAATTTTGACACCATTTTCTTAGCGTTTTAAGAGCAACATTCACAGAAAATTGTGCCAAACCGGTTTACAACAAATATTTTATCAATGATCAAGCAAAAAGTTAAGATGAAGTTGTTTATGTGAAACCAAAAGCTCCAACGCAACAATAGGATAGTTTTACCGTGGGTTCATTGTCCTTTTTTAATGGCTATGTTCACGAAACAAGGAGGTAAAATGATTTTGGTGTTTTAAATGAATGCCGAAAACTTAAATAAAAAACATACCCAGATGAGAATTATATAAAGCTCGTTCTTGGTTCTATGGCCATGGATTCCAACTATCATAAATAGCGGTGATCACCATAGAATGATATAATCCTCCCACTCAGGCACAAACAACACCCCAGATGTTGATTGATTTCAATTCTCAAGCATATACAATTCATACCCATTCGGACCTCCAAGAAAAAATTACATTTAGATCCCGAACAAATTAAAAAAAATGAAAAAATGGTCATTTGAATCTCAAAATTACATGCAAGTCTTGTCAGACTTTTTTTATAATAAATTTCAATTCTGTTGATAAGTTTATAAGTATCCACTGATAAGTCCAAAGACGCGTCATTGACAAGTCTAAGAGCGTCCATTGGCAAGTCTATAATGTCCATTGACAAGTCCATGATTGGAATTTATTACAAAAAAAGTCCCACAAGACATTTTGGCAATTGTGAGATTTCAATGGATAATTTTTTTTTTTCATTTTTTCTCTTTTCCGGGACCTGAATATAATTTCCCCCCAAAAAAAAAAAAAGCTAAGGATGAGAATGCTTCATTGAAAAAAATTAATTCTCCTCTCATCCCAAGAATCCGAAAGCAACGCACCAAAGTCCCAACTAAGAAATATAATATTAGAAAAATCCTGACAAGTGAAAGAGCAACCATTAACAAATGGAGGAACTACCATGGACAAGTTTTGAGACATTTTTTATATTATTTTCCTTAACTGGTGTCATTTTCCCAAGAAAAAATTAATAAAGTAATTGTTAGTATTTTTTTTAGGCCGAGAAAGATAATTCCATTATTAAAAAAGACTTACAAGGAATACAAAAACAGCAACAAAAACAAAATAAATTCCCATAAGCCCAAAACAAAAGACCATAATAACTAAATCCTAATCATAATCTTCAAATCAACGGAAATGACAAAAGCTACCGCCACTTCCGCCAAACTCCAATAATGGCCAAAAGACAACAAGGGGTGGTGTTCAAAGAACATTCCAAAAGGACCCAACCCTTTTGTCGGCAAGAAAACACCTAATTAAAGAGATTGCAAAGGAGCAAACATGGGATGAGCCTATAGATGCAGAAAAACCCATGGACACCAGCAAAATAAACATGGCAAGAGGAAGCAGAAAACAGAATAGCGACTACGCTTTATGGACCAAAAGCATCCGATCTCCAATATTCTAAATGCACCACCACCAAGTAGAGCAATATTTTTCTTAGGCCAAGAAAGATATTTCCCTTACTAAAAAAGACTAACAAGGAACACAATAACAACAACACAAACAAAATAAAGACCCATAAGCCCAAAAAAAGAGAGACCATAATAACTAAATCCTAATCCTAATCTTCAGATCAAGGGAAATGGCAAAAGCTACCGCCACTTCCGCCAAACTCCAATAATGGCCACAAGACCATAAGGGGTGGTGTTCAAAGAACATTCCAAAAGGACCCAACCCTTTTGTTGGCAAGAAAACACCTAATTAAAGAGATTGCAAAGGAGCAAACATGGGATGAGCCTATAGATGCAGAAAAACCCATGGACACCAGCAAAATAAACATGGCAAGAGGAAGCAGAAAACAGAATAGCGACCACGCTTTATGGACCAAAAGCATCTGATCTCCAATATTCTAAATGCACCACCACCAAGTAGAGCAATATTTTTTTTAGGCCAAGAAAGATATTTCCATTGCTAAAAAAGACTTACAAGGAATACAATAACAGCAACACAAACAAAATAAATACCCATAAACCCAAAAAAAAAGAGACCATAATAACTAAATCCTAATCCTAATCTTCAGATCAAGGGAAATGACAAAAGCTACCGCCACTTCGGCCAAACTCCAATAATGGCCACAAGACCATAAGGGGTGGTATTCAAAGAACATTCCAAAAGGACCCAACCCTTTTGTTGGCAAGAAAACACCTAATTAAAGAGATTGCAAAGGAGCAAACATGGGATGAGCCTATAGATGCAGAAAAACCCATGGACACCAGCAAAATAAACATGGCAAGAGGAAGCAGAAAACAGAATAGCGACCACGCTTTATGGACCAAAAGCATCCCATCTCCAATATTCTAAATGCACCACCACCAAGTAGAGCAATATTTTTTTTAGGCCAAGAAAGATATTTCCATTACTAAAAAAGACTTAGAAGGAATACAATAACACCAACAGAAACAAAATAAAGACCCATAAGCCCAAAAAAAAGAGACCATAATAACTAAATCCTAATCCTAATCTTCAGATCAAGGGAAATGACAAAAGCTACCGCCACTTCGGCCAAACTCCAATAATGGCCACAAGACCATAAGGGGTGGTGTTCAAAGAACATTCCAAAAGGACCCAACCCATTTGTTGGCAAGAAAACACCTAATCAAAGAGATTGCAAAGGAGCAAACATGGGATGAGCCTATAGATGCAGAAAAACCCATGGACACCAGCAAAATAAACATGGCAAGAGGAAGTAGAAAACATAATAGCAACCACGCTTTATGGACTAAAAGCATCCAATCTCCAACATTCTAACTGCACCACCAGCAAGTAGAGCAAATAGAAGCCAACACCACCAGACACCAACAAAAACACCCCTTAGGTTCGCTTATTTTTGTACTGATGAAGCATCGCTCAGTGAGCAAAACCAAAAGAAAAGCAAGGAAAAATAGGAAAACGAAAAGGATAGTGATAAGAGCTAAATATTATTATATTTTTTTGGTGATTAACCTTAGGCTTTTGTAGGATTTGTTTAACTATTTTGGGCATAATTAGGTATTAATTTGAGATTTGAATGCAAAGGTAATTTGGGAATTAAATTGGCTAAATTGATATATTTTAAATAATATTTATTATTCCCATTATTAATTAATTGTGAACATATGACATTACCTTTGTGCATCTCATAAATGTAGATGATGAAATGGTATATTGGAGCTTAATGGAGGACAATGATATTACCTTTCTGATTTTAATATGCTTGAAAAAAGAATTAGGCATTGTTTGGTGGCTTGAGTTTTTTGGCCTTAAGATTCCTCAAATTTCTGCCATCTCCAAACAAGGCCTTGTTTCTATTCACCAAAAATCAGATCGCATAGCACTACAAAAAAACAGCAAATTACCCACGGAATTCCGTCTCTGAAATAAAATTACCCACGGATTAGGGACGGAAACGGAATTACCGACGGAATTTTTTCCGTCCCTAAAAAATCCGTGACAAATTGATTTACCGACGGAATTTTTATTCCGTCGGAAATTACCCACGGAAAAAATTCCGTCGGTAATTACCGACGGAAATTACCAACGGAAAATTTTCCGCCGGTAATTACCCACGGAATTTACCCACGGAAAAAATTCCGTCGGTAATTACCCACGGAAAAAATTCTGTCGGTGATTACCCACGGAATTTTTCCGTGGGTAATCCGTCGGTAATTTAATATTATTTTTTTAAAAAAAATTACACGTGGCGATCTTAAAAGAGGCCACGTGGACATCACCGAAAGCCCCCCACAGCCCGCCCCCGCATCTGGCCCCGTCAGCCCCTGAGCAAGGGCCACGTGTCCCTCTAACCTTGCGCCATGTGTCTCTGTGAGATAATTGTTGCATTTTTTGACGAAGGTGGGATTTGAACCTTGGACCTTTTGGTTTGTGTTCTGATGCCTTTGCCAGTTGAGCTGCTTTAACCTTGCGTTATTTATTCACGTAATAATATATATAATGTAATAATTTAAAAACAAATATAATATTAAGATAAATATATATAATTAAATATATATATTTATATATAATTATATTTTTCATTTTTTATAATATAAAATTTTTTAATTTCTAATTTCATTTAAATATTTAATATTAATATAAATATATACAAAATTACATATATACTTATAAATAATTATATATTTCGTTTTTTATAATATAAATATAAATTTTATTAATTTCAAATTTCATTTAAATATTTAATATTAATATAAATATATATAATATTAAATATATATTTATATATAATTATATATTTTGTTTTTATGATATAAAGTTTAAAATATTTAATTTTTTTATTTCATTTAAAATTTTTATTATTAATATTATATATATTTAATATATTATATTAAATATTAATTTTATAATATTTAAATTTTTATTTGTTATAAATTATTTTTATTTTTATTATTTTATATAAATTATTAAAATTTGATAAAAAAATTATTAGTTTTACCGACGGATTACCCACGGAATTCCGTCGGTAATTTCTCATTCAAATTACCCACGGAATTCCGTGGGTAAGGCGTGAGTAATTACCGACGGAAAAAATTCCGTGGGTAAAAGTCAAATTTACCGACGGAATTTTGATTCCGTCGGAAATTACCGACGGATTACCCACGGAAAAAATTCCGTGGGTAATTACCGACGGAAATGACCCACGGAAAATTTTCCGTCGGTAATTACCCACGGAAAATTTTTCCGTGGGTGATTAGAGACGGATTACCCACGGAATTCTGTGGGTAAAGCGTGGGTAATTACTGACGGAAAAAATTCCGTGGGTAATCCGTCGGTAATTACCCACGGAATTTTTTTCCGTCGGTAATTTTTCCGACGGAAAATCCGTCGGTAAATCGTAGGAAATTACCGACGGAAATAATTCCGTGGGTAATTCCGTCGGTAATAACGTGTTTTTTTGTAGTGATAGTTTGCAAAATCATAGTGTGAAGGAGTAATAGAAATAGTCTGTTTTTTCCATATAAAGTATTTACTACTCATAATTTATAAATAACACAACTTAGATGAATTTTATCTTTTATATTAATATTTTTTCGTCATAACTTACACATCCATCATACCGGAGGCACTTGGTGTCTTGGTGTCACTGGGCTATAGGGCCCGGAAATATTTTACATCAATATATGTTGAATTAATTGCTAAGCGGACTGATTAATAACTTTTATAATTTCTCCAAGCGTTCCTTCTCTTAATTACATGATATCACCCTTTAACCTTTATCTTGCATTTTATTGTAATGTCCACATATTCAGTTGTTATCCTTCGTGAGTGTTTATGTAGTAGTCTTCTCCTTTATGTATGACTGTATCGGACTGCTTCTAGTTTTTATTGTTTCTAGTTTTCATTAAAAAAAAAATTACATCATATTACGTTATGTTATGGATTATATGTGCAGTGCATTTTGGAAGAAAAGACAATATTTGCAGAAATAGCAAAATGAGAGGCAAGGATGAGAAGGATTGTGGCTGAAGAATAATGACAAACCCAAGCAAGAACCAATAACGGATAATAGCACCTAAGTACTGAAATGTCAATCTCACTCGTTCAAATTAATATTTTTCAAGAAAGGATGATAGATCAGGAATGTTGAGGAATCCACCAGAGGTGTAGGATATTGCTATCTAGTTTGAGTTTGTGAATTCATGTTCTCTTTTACATAAGGAGTTTGTGAATTCAGGTGATGAAGGGGGATAACAGACCAAATTAATTTTAAAAAAAAACAAAGAAAGAAAATTTAGACCGGATATGGTAATGTTCGGTCTAAAAAGTCTAGCGTTTTAAATTCTTAACCCACACCTGAACATACATATGATCATGAACTAGGGCGCGCGCGCGCGCGCACATATATATATATTAGGAATACAGCATCAAACCAAACCAGCTACTAAAGGAACACGATGAAGACCAGCCAATAAGGTCCCTTCCCACTAACTGTTGAATATGTTCCGGAGGAGAATGCAACCAGGACCTAATCCGAACTAGCACATATTAGATAAATTTTTACTTACTTACATATTATTTTTTATAACATTTTAAATAATTTATACTAATATAAATTTTATGAATAATTTACTGACAAAATATTAAAAAGCAATACATATTGAATTTTTTTTAAAGATTATTGGTTTTCACTACTACAAAAAGGGGTTTTAACGTCCCTATTTTGACACTTTTAACGTCCAAAAACTAGGGGACGTCTATGTGGGGGGCGTAATATGTTTTAAGAAAAGACGTCCGAAAAAAATGGGACGTCTAAAGGGAGGACTTTAGACATCCCAAATTGAGATTTGGGACGTCTAAAGTCCCCCTGTGTAGGACTTCAGACGTCTCAAATCTCAATTTGGGACGTCTAAAGTCATTTGAATTTCAAATTTCCTGTAAATGCTGAGGTCATCAATTACGAAAGTAAACACAAGTTCCAGACGAGAATCCTCTGTAATAGTTTTGTTGAACATAAATACTAGCTTTCTCCATTCTCTTTTTGCCTCCGGAATTTCCTTTTTTAGCATCACCACACTTCCACCACTTCGCTAGCTTTGTTCAAACTTCTTTTAGTCAAACTTTAAAATTCAAAAAATCCATTTTTTACCCAGATGCACTGTACCAGATCTGATTGTGAAAAAAGAGAGGAACTTATATAATAATAATAATAAACAGACAAGCATGTAAGATTTGAGAAGTGATAAAGAGAGAGTTACCGTCACAAATAGAGGCACCGAAGGGCATGATGAGAGGGGGGACGATGGCGAAAACACCGAAGGAAAAAGCTATGCACTGAAGGGCATGATGAGAGGGGGGACGATGGCGAAAACATCGAAGGACAAAGCTATGCACCGAAGGGCATGATGAGAGGGGGGACGATGGCGAAAACACCAAAGGAAAAAGCTATTTGAATCTATAGAATGTGAGTCTTTTTCTGCAACTCTTATCAAAGAAATTGAAAACTACTGTGGGAGTGAGAGCGAGAGAGAGAGAGAGAGAGAGAGAGAGAGAGAGAGAGAGAGAGAGAGAGAGAGAGAGAGAGGAACGCTTCCCTTTATTTAATATAAGGTACAAGCGTCCCTTATATTCAATACAATTTTTAAATTACTTTAGATGTCCCAAATTCCATTTGGGAGGTCTAAAGTCCCCACTTTAGACGTCTCAAATTCCATTTGGGACATCTAAAGTGCAAAAATTTTTTTTTTTTACACTTTAGATGTCCCAAATGGAATTTGGGACATCTAAAGTGTAAATGTTTTTTTTTTTTTAGACATCACTTTAGACGTCCCAAATTGAATTTGGGACGTCTAAAGTAAAAAAAAAATATTAATTTTTTTTTTTAACTTTAGACATCCCAAATTCAATTTGGGACGTGTAAAGCTACCCAGTTCCCACACATAATTATAAAAATGCCACCGCCTATGTTTTAGACGACCCTATTTTAAAAAGGGACGTCTTTTAGGGTAGCAGTATCTATATTCTGTAGTAGTGTTTTTGGTATTTTACATTTTATATATATTAATTTTTACTTTTCGGATAGTTTTTTTTTTTTTAGTTTATATATCTTATGGCTTTATGTTATAGAGCCAAAGAAGGTTCATAGATAGTGATATTAGTATTTGGTCGGCCACACAGAATTCTCCATTTTCACGCAGTTCATTAGTGTGAACTCCCAAGTGATCGAGTCAATACTTTTGCCTTATAGAGCCAAAGAAACTTCATAAATAGTGATATCAATGTTTGGTCCGCCTTGCAAAATTCTCCAATTTCACACAACCACAAAGTGATCGAGCCAATGTTTTTGCGTTACATGGAGCAAAAGAAACTTTATAGATAGTGATGGCTTCTTCAATCAATTACTCCTTTTGGTCCATAATATACAAAAAAAAAAAAAAAAAAAGTCTTTCAAAAGAAAATTTTGGTTCAAAATATAAGAGCTTGGTAGAGTAATTAATTATTGTTTTTTCACTTTTATCCCTTGTAGGATAGAGAAAGATGTGACAGATATTAAACACATTTAAAAATCACATTCTCTAATAAGGGTAAAATAGATAAATTTATTAATTTAAGACACCAAATGACGTTACTAAGATTTCTTAGTTCCTTGTTAATTAGCTAACATCTTATATTTTGGATTGGAGGGGATATAACACTTCAATCACTGTCCATTTTATATTAATTATGGTGAATACATTAATTTTCTGAATTCTCTTCTGAAAGTAGATTCTTGTGAAAGAGATGGCCAAGAGCTGAAGAAATTGGAAAAAGCACTTAATCGTTGAAAATCATGGTTTACAATTAAAAAAACCATCATTTTTCAAAAGCTAAATTTTTTTAATGTTTTTTGTCATTTTTTTCGATAGGCACGCTAGTGCGGGCAGGCAAGATCGAACATGAGACAAAGTGGCACAAAGGCCACCAACTATGCCACTTGCGCCATTAAGCGCTGTTGGCTGTTTTTTGTCATTTAATACCATGGTTTGGGATTTTCTCTATATTTGTTCCACACAATGAAGAATTATTATGAAACTTTGATATGAAGTTTTCATTTTTTCTAAAAAAAATATTTAATCTTATATTCACACACACACGTTAATTATTACTTCATTATATAAATAATAAATTGGTCTTACACACATATATAAATATTATTTATTTATTTAAACAAAAATATAAATTAAAATTTAACCTTAATTTAATTAATTATATCACATTAACTTTTGTCCTGTTTAGTATTTTGAACTGAAAAAAGTGATTACAATGACAACCATTCAAACACTCATTTTATCAAAATCACATTTTTCACAATATCCAGAAAATTTTAACATATTTTAACGGGAAAAAAAACAGTTTGAACCTCATTAACTTTGCCTTAAAGTTTTATGGGTTTTCAACTTTACATCTATTTAATATGTATACTTTTCAAGAAAATAACAACCTCCACATTAATATATGAAGGGAAAAGTTGTACATTTACATGAAATTTTCAATAATGTGATCATATTACTTACTATAATATAACGCACTCTGGGAAAAATGAAATTAACAAGAAACGATATAGGAAATGAAAAATTATATGCATTCATAGAATATGTTTTAGTGAAAACAGAATTTCACTGTATTACTAGCTGCAACTGATCTTGCCATGGCCCTTGATATCATTGTCTAGGATGAAAGTTCTTAACTGTTTCCATATTTCATTCTGAACAAAACGTAAAGACTCCAACATTCAAAAAGTCAGTAAAAAACTATCTTGTCCCAACCAGTGTGAGTGGTGAACCAAAAGAGAAGCCATTGAATTATACTCCATTGTGATACCGCATCCGTGCTGTGAGGCCCATGCTCTAGCGAAAGGGGAAAAAAAAGGTCGAATATAAAAGCTTTTTGTTATAAACAATATGATGTGTGGATATTCATAGCCCTAAGCATAGGATTTCATCTCATGTTAATTGACGTGATTATTTACACATGCAACATTGAGGAAACTGTAATTACTCCTCAATATGCATGCTAATAGTAAATATTAACTATTTGCATTTAAATTCTAAATAAGCACGAATCTTTAATGAGAATTTAATTAATTAATTTAATCAACAAAACGTGACTAAATAGTTATTATAGATAAATTCTTCTACTACTTTGTGCATCCAAATATTAACTATATAAAAGTAGAGCAGTCAAATTTAGGGAATCTACTTAATAGAAAATATAGGGATTCTAATAAATTAATTATGACATTTTATATATAGCAGTTTTGAGTATTTTATATACATATTAAGAAATGAAATTCATAATTACTATAGCATCAGCTATCCACCCATATATATCTTTATATGGGTTATTGTGTGTTTCATACTATAAAATGACAACGATTCAAAATTGTCCCTCACACTATTTTATATGGGTTATTAATAACCCTCACACTATTTTATGTATCCAAAAAAATTTTAAGAGATCAATTTCAACATGTTTCAACTCAAATATAATTTTGCAAAATTGAAACATTAGAAAAATTGTCCAAAATTAATTACATAAGCATTAATGTAATTAAATAATATACCAAAAAAAAATTTCGCAAATTACCATAATACCAAAATAGCCAAAATTAATTTTCCCATATTGAAACAATTAAAATGGCATGAAAAAATAAATCAACATTCAAATATTTTGATCAAATAAACCATTTATGAGATGAAATAGAACTTAAACCTAAACAATTAATCAAATTTTTAATTTCTTGAAAAGAATGGAAATTACCAAAGAATTAAGCACAAAATGGAGTTAAGGAAACTTAATTGAACTAAAATAATATTTGGAAATCAAACTTAAAGGCCTCAATATCAATAACTCAATATATTGAATGACAACGATTCTCTAGAATTAAAATAAATACATATCTAACTCAAAATGTTATTCAAAATGTGATTGGGAGAAGATATCCTCCCTTTTGTTTTTTTAACTTAATGGCCCAAAAGATTGAAAATGCAGAAGAGCCCACAAAGAAATTTTCCAAAAAAAACCAATAGTAAAAGGCCCAAAAATATAACAATGAAATATTAGCTCATAAAATCAAGGGAAAACAACAGGAAAGAATTTTAGAGAATCTCTGAAAAAGAACTTGAAAATTGAGAAATAACAAGTCAGTCATTTCTCAAGAAAAAAAGTTGAGAATTCCTTATCACGTTTTAATATTTTCTAATCAACTCTTGATAAAAAGACTAATTTGTCTATTCTCAAATTCCAAGTTCTTTTTCAGGGATTCTCCCAAAGAATTTTGAAATTGCAAAATTTCAAATCAGATATTTTTAAAAAAATAAGTTATAAATTATTCATCAAGTTTCGTTATTCTTTTATCAACTTTTGATAACAAATTTAATTTAAGATTTTACAATTTTAAAGTTCATTTTCTATCTTTTTCCTTAAAATAAAAACCCAAATAATGTGGGCCCATAAGACAATTTTCTTGGAAAAAAAACAATAAAAGGCACAGAAATATAACAATAAAATATTATATCATAAAATAAAAACCCAAATAATGTAGGCCAGAATAGCAACAAGAAACATCAATGATAAAATAAAACCCAAAGGCCAGCAATTTACAAGCCCAGAAAAAACGTTGTACAAAATCCAGTTTCAGTCCATGACAGCATAAACGATAACGAATAAAACATAAGGTCCAAAATGTTATTGAACCAAATTTGCTGCAGCAAATAATAAATATACGGAATTAATAACAAAAAGACCAAGAACATCATTCCAAAATAGAAAGCCCAATACACAAAGGCTCAAATGTGTCAGACTACTCTTCCAGAATAAATGAAACACATAGGGCCCGTTTGGTACACTGGAATTGATTTTGATGGAAATGAAAATAAATATGGATATGGATATGGAAATGAGGTTTAAAAGTGTGTTTGGTATGTCATGGAAATGAGACATGATTTTTAGATGAAAAGACCAAAATGCCCGTCTCAAAAAAAAATTCCAGAAACAACTTTGAAAAAAAAAATATTTCTAAAAAATGTGTCTAGGCATTTCAGAAATGAGATCGTGGGTCGCAGAACAGTCTCCCTCGTAGCCTTCCGAGTCATTCTTTGATGATGCTTTGGGGTTTTAGTTCGAGACGTGGTATTTGTATACTCCCTCCTCTAAACCAAACAGATCATGGGTTTCTTGGGTCCATGGAAAGCAACGGGATTTGCAAGTGTCGGCAAGCACGATGAAGAAGGCAAAGCTCGATTGTGGGTCCCAGGCGTCGGTGAAGCTCGATGAAGAAGGCGACGAAGCTCGATTGTGGGTTGCAGGTGTTGGGTTGCTCGATGAAGGAGACGAATATCGATGAAGGGCAAAAAAGAATTTACCTACATGGAATTGGAAATCTTTGCTTTTTGGGTGGAAGCCAATTTGGTGGAATTCGGATGATTTGGCTTCCACATGGAATTACAAAAAATTCCAATTCCATCATACCAAACAAGCTTAGGCATGGAATTGAGATCCAATTCCAATTCCACACCCCCCAATTCCATCATACCAAACGTACCCATTGTTTCATCCAATGGCCAGACGACATCGTTTATGCGGCCGATCCAGGCAATTCTGGGCACAAATTCTAGTGATGTATGTAAGCCTCCGTTTTTCGGTGGTTTTTTCATGATGAAACGATCGTTGGAACAAGTCGCCAAAATTGACAAAAGAAACCAAATCCCAAAAATGTTTTAATTTTTAAAACCAAAATAGAAATGTCATAGCTTATCTCTTTTCTCAAACTCATGGTGATCAAAAGAAGTATGAGAAATAAAATTCAACAAAAACCTACTCAAAATTCAAATAAAATTTGATTCATAGTGATTTTGGACCTTCAATTGCCAACAAATACAGTGATCATTAAAATGAAGGCAAAAAAAAATCTCTACGGCGTTCCAAAATGGAAAGCTTATATATATATATTCAGTATAAGAATAAACAGAGATATGGAGCCATAGATGTTGATTATAAATTATAAATTATAAGTTTTTCCAAAAAACTTTCTGAGTAGGAAAAATAAAATAACTCTAAAGCACCGTATATTTAGATCCAAAAATATACTAGGCAATTTTTCCCAAAATATTTCTTAAGGTAGGACAAAATAAATAGATGATTATACAACTAGCAAGTAGAGAAGAATCCGAAACCTTGCTCATATTATTCTTATATTATTTTTCAAAACAGAAAAATATAATAAAATAACATAACATACAAAAAATACTAAGCAAGCGTAGGAGAATTGAAAAAACTTGCTATACCACATGTTGAAATAATCTAACAAAATATATTGATGCTACATGTTGGAATAATCTAACAATATATTTAGATATATATATTGTTAGATTATTCCAACATTTAGTAACAAAACAAAGGAGGTGTTTTCTTTTTTTTTTTTTTTTGGACAAACAAAGGAGGTGTTTTCAATTCCATGTGCCTAGTATTTTCTATATATATGCTATTTGTTACATGTTGCATTATGTTGTTTTTTTTAACAAATTGAAAGTAGCACCTTACATATTACCCATTATCTTTGGGTAAATTACAATCTGCCTCCAGTATAGCTTGGGTCTCTTCCCTGAGATAAAAAACGTGTTGGAATCCCATCATGTGACTCAATGCCTACTTAGCTAGAGAGTCTGCTACTCTGTTGGTAACTTCGTGGAGCATACTGCACCTCAATGACCTAGACTCTCTTGAGGATCTCCCTTGTTCCAGCTATTATAGTAGCTTGTGGGTGAGTATCATCGATCATACTATTCAAGTAATAGTAGAACCACTTCAACTGCATCCGTTTCAAGAATGGCTTGTCTCACCCCCATATCCCATGCAAATTTCAAGTCAAGAATGGCAAGTCTCTCCCTCTCTCGAGTTTCTCTCAAGAGTGTGGTGGGGGTTGAGTCTCATCTCATGTAAGTATGTGCGCATAGCGTCTCCCTTTCCAACCTTTACCGGTTGAGAGGATGTCCGTGCTTTAGTCTAATTTGCGTCATCCTTTTCGTTTTTCTGTTTTTCCTTGCTTTTCAGTTGGTTTTGTTGACAGAGCGATGCTTCATGACAAATCCCTATTTTATTATATGTTTTCATATTTTATTTGGAGATTTTGTCATAATAATTGAGCTTAAAATGTTTCTTTTGTGATTAATTGTGATTAAATGTGTTTAAACAAAATTAAAGTTGAAAAAGGGTAAACATGTCATATATTTTATGATTTATCTTAATTGATTAATTTTTGGAATAAAGGTATTATATTTTGAATTTATTTTAATTCAGATCAGTTTGGGAGAAATTGCTGAAAAGTACCCAGGATTTCTGGAAATTACAAGAAAAATGAAGAAAAGACTCAGAAAAACTACAAAAAAGGACCCAAATGTTTTAAAAATCATTTATGGACCCATAAAAAGTTTATAGTGTTCATTTTAGTCCCTCCTAAAAGATTTTTAAATTATTTCCTTATAGTCCCTTGGTCAAAATGTGCGTTTTGACCAAGGGTTAAATGGGAGGCGCGGAGCTGAGCTCTGGGAGGCTGAAAACACAACGGAAAAAAAAGAGATCACAGCCGCAACACGAAAACGGAGGAGCTGAGGGGCGGCGAATTGAGAACGGAACCAGCACCTTCGTTTTCTTCTTCTTATGACGTCCACCATTGTCCATGCCAACGACCTTCACTTCTTTCACAATCCTTTCCGTCGCCAGCGAGCTCAGAGTTGAAAAGACAGAACAGAACCAGGGGGGCCGTGAGTGAGATGGAGAGCTGAGAGAGGAGAGGAGGGAGCTGAAAGCAGAGAGACATCCTTGAGCTCCCACCGTCATCTCACCATCACTATCACTCTCCTATCGCTGGCGGGATTGTTCTCATAACACTAGAAGCAGAGCCGCTAGGACACAGGCATATAATTGGACCTTCACCTGCTCCTTCATATCTACCATCGGTCGTCACCTGCTAGCAACTTCTTCTGTTCTGAACTCACGTAGTCCGTGGCTTATTCTGATGTGTCTGGGTTTACTTTCAGCCGTTCATATTCCCTATTCTGCGCCTTTGGTTCAAACCCTGCCACCAAGCTGTCTTGTTTAATGCTAATTGATTTCTTTAATTAGTGTTTCATATGGCTGGATGTTTGAATCCGAGAGTGATTATATTTCTTGAATCCAAGGCCGTGATTGGCTGGTTCCTTTAGCTCTTGGGGATGATCTGGAGATGTCTTGAGTTCATATGTGCTTCAATTCAAATGGGAGTTTATTTTATCTATAACTCATTATATTTGTAATTTCTTAGGTTTGGGAATTCATTTATGTAATGAGACTGTAATTTTAGTTATGATTTCTATGGATTGAGTTGTTGTGATTTAAAATTTGTAATGAGAATTTATACTCATCAATATATATGGTTATATATATGTTATCTATGTTTCTAGTGATTTCTATCTATTTAACATCGTATTGTTGGATGATTTAATTGAAATAGAATTATAGTTGAACCTAATGCATTACTTATTTCATAGTCACTCTCTAAGGGGTTTTAATAATGTTTAAATGAATGGGTACATGAGTTTAAGCATTAGACTCAATGATAATTGATTTTGGGAAATTTAGAGAAACTCATTACATTAAGAGGGCTTAATAGCATTTTAAGGGTAGGGGTTCCTCTCTTGTGATGTTAGACTTATTGGTTAATGAGGTTTAGAATATTAGAAACTTAGTGTATGAACTCTCCAAATATTTTAATTGAGCAAGGATAACTATTGAAAACCATTTCCATGAGCATCTTCATCATTTGTATTCTTAACCCATTTTCATTCCTCTTTATTTGAAAATCCCAAAAATATCTCTTTTAATTGCATTCAATTCATAATTTTGAAAACAAATCAATCATGTTTTACCCTTGTCAATTTTTACATTATAATTACTTAGTTTACTAGGAATTAGTTTCATAATCGGCTTCTCAAAGTGAAGTGACCCGAGTTGTGCAGTATATTACATTAATTTGATTTTATTCTTGATAACCCCAAAGTGACTAAAGGGTGATATTTCACTTCATCAGTACAAATATAAGCGAATCTAAGAGGTGCTTTTGCTGGTGTCCAGTGGTGTTGGCTTCTATTTGCTGTACCTAGTGGTGGCGCATTTAGAATATTGGAGATCATATGCTTTTGGTCCATAAAGCGTGGTTGATGTTCTTTTTTCTGCTTCCTCTTGTCGTGTTTATTTTGCTGGTGTCCATGGGTTTTTCTGCATCTATGGGTACATCCCATGTTTGCTCCTTTGCAATTAGAGCCGGGAAAACAGGTCGAGCCCGACGGGCCGGCCCGTTTAGGCCCTGGCCCTTTGAGGGTTGGGCTTGCAAATTGTAGCTTCTAAAGGAAGTCAAGCCTAAAAGGGTCAGCCCTGTAGAACCGAGGGTTTAAAATGGTAGCCCTGCAGGGCCTCAGGTTGGCCCGTTAAGCCCGTTTATTTTTTTTTTGCTTGGAAAGGGAAACTGTGTTGTCTTTTTGAATTGCCTTATTGAATATATATGTCACTCAGTCTTCATATTGTATAGAGTATGATATTTGACTATACTGTTTTGCCTAATTGAATCACATTGTGACCTTTGAGTATACTATTCTACTTATTTAGAATAAAATCATATTGTATACTGTTATGCCTGATGGAGTATGATTTTTTATGGAGATTGTGATTATTTGACTACTTGAGCCTACTACTCAAAGTTAAGCACAATCAAATGTCCTTGAAATTGATGATAGTAGCAAAGAAGATGAAAATGATAGTTGTCATACTCATGTTGCTTAGAGATTAGAGTGTTTAGCTTCTTACCTTCTCATGCTTTGGCCTTTGTGTGAGTTATTTATGGACAAGATTTTACCTTTGATTATACATTGGTAACTGTGTTTATTTGTTGCTTGAGACGTGTTGTTTAAACCTTAATATTGACAATATTTATGTGTTAAATTAGAACTTTAATCGTTGTTATTTCTAACTATATCTCTCTAGAAAAAATACGCAGGAAAAATAGTTAAATATTGTGAAAATGACTTCTCAGTCCTGCGAGCCGGCCCTAGCCTCTATGCTCTCGGGCCGGGCCTTGAAAAACTATCATTTTTTTTTACCCTGGGCCTAAAAGGGCCGGCCCTTTTAGGCCTTGGCCCGTCAAGGACCAGCCCTGATTCCCAGCTCTATTTGCAATATCTTTAGGTGTTTTCTTGCCGACAAAAGGGTTGGGTCCTTTTGGAATGTTCTTTGAACACCACCCATTATGCCCTTGTGGACATTATTGGAGGATTTTCTTCTGCATAGGCTCTGGTGCATCGATGCGGCAAGTTTGGCGGAGGAGGTGGCAACTTTTGCCATTCCCCTTGATCTGAAGGTTAAGATTGGGATATAGTTGTGTGGTCTTTTTTTTTTTGGGCTTATGGGTCTTTATTTTGTTTGTGTTGCTGTTTTGGTATTCCTTGTAAGTCTTTTTTAGTTATAGAAATGTCTTTCTTGGCCAAAAAAAAAGATCAATTACTTTATTAATTTTTTTTGGGAAAATGACATTAAGATCCCAATTAAGGAAAATAATATAAAAAATGTCCCAAACCTAACAATGGTAATTCATCTACGTGTTAATGGTTACTCTTTCACTTGTTAAAACTTTTCCAATATTATTTCTCTTAGTTGGGACTTTGGTGTGTTGCTATCGGATTATTGGGATGAGAGAAGAATTAATTTCTTCAATGAAGCATTCTCATCCTTAGCTTTTTTTTTAGAAAAATTATATTCAAGTCCTGGATAAAAGAAAAAATAAAAAAATTATCCCTTGAAATCTCAAAATTGCAAAAAATTCTTGTGGGACTTTTTTTGCAATAAATGTCAATTATGGACTTGTCAATGGACATCATAGACTTGTCAATGGTCGTCCCTGAACTTGTCAATGGATGCCCCTAAACTTGTCAATGACATATCCATGAACTTATCAGCGGACACCTATGGACTTGTCAACAGAATTGGAATTTATTACAAAAAAGTCCCACATGACTTAAATGTAATTTTGAGATTTCAAAGGACTATTTTTTTATTTTTTCCTCTTATCCGGGACCTAAATGTAATTTTCCCTTTTTTCTTGGAGGTCCGAATGGGTATGAATTGTATATGCTTGAGAATTGAGTTCAATCAACATCTGGGGTGTTGTTCGTGCCTGAGTAGGAGGATTATTTCATTCTATGGTGATCACCGCTATTTTTGATAGTCGGAATCCATGGCCATAAAACCGAGAATGAGCTTCATATAATTCTCATATGGGTATGTTTTTTATTTAAGTTTTTGGCATTCATTTAAAACATCCAAATCATTTTGCCTTCTTGTTTTGTGAACATAGCCATTAAAAAAGGCAAATGAACCCACTGCAAAACAATTCCATTGTTGCGTTGGATCTTTCAGTTTCACATAAACAACTTCATCTTAACTTTTCGCTTGATCATTGATAAAATATTTGTCGCAAATCAGTTTAGCATAGTTGCGTTGGAGTTTTCAATTTCACATAAACAACTTCATCTTAACTTTTCGCTTGATCGTTGATAAAGTATTTGTTGTAAATCGGCTTAGCACAATTTCCTGTGAGTATCGCTCTTAAAACGCTAAGAAAATGGTGCCAAAATCACCAGGAATGCTACTCAAGATCGTCGAAAAAGGAGCCCTGGGATGCGGGAAAACTCGCCTACAATCATAGACGACGAAAGCTCCATGGAAGTAGCCCTTATGGGTCGCGAGTCGATTTGGTTAACCGACTCCATGAAGATGACCCAAGACGACGCATATTGGCGCCCAACCGAAACGCACTTTCATTTGTAGATGGGCTAAATGCATATTGGGGCTTGCATTTTGGATCTTTTATATTATTATAGAGTGTTTGGGAATTTCCCAAACCTAAGTTTCAAACCTAGGTTTGTGCAACCGGAGATAAAATTTCTCTCACACACTTACCTCATAAATGATAAAAGCTATTTTCAAAAACTAATCCAAACACACACTTAATTTACTGTTTATCTCATTGTGTTGTGGATGAAACCCGTTTTTATGCTTGTTCAATATTTTTTTCCGCTTTTGATTGCTTATGCAACTGGGGCCTAGCTTTTATATTTTAACAATGACATCTTTTTGGACCTTATTTTTTGGGCCCTCTCTTATTCTCCCTTATTTAATGCTGCTTCAGGTTTATTGGATTTTTTTGGCAAGTTTTTCTGTGCTTCTAGTTTATTTTCTGCCTTCCAATTATTCTAATGCATCTGGGCCTTGAAACCTTTTTGATTTCTATGAAACCATTTGAATTACTTTGTTACGATTAGTATCTTATAACCTGACAACTATAGGGAATAAGAAAGAATTAGAATTAGAAGAGAATATGTTAGAGTTTTTTCTAACGGGAAGATGAGGTATAGTGATGGTCTTAGAATAGCCGCCTGTTAGGCAACCCTCAAGGAACAAGTAAGTGTATGTCAACATTACTACTCTAAGACTCCGCTAATGCTATTTATAACCTTCATCAAGGCTTGTCATAACTTACCAGCCAGACACGTAACTCTAAACCAAATTTCTATCAAGTCATGTGAGGGCCACAATTAAGAGATATTTAATCCAAAACAATGATAAGATAATATTTAGATATAATATGTATTAAATAATAAAATATATAATCATAAATAATAAAATATCTAACAAAATTATCCTTAGCTAATAATAAACCCAATGGCCATTTTCCAACATGGGTAGGGTATCTTGAAAAACTAAGTGTTCTTGATCTTTCAAGTAATTAGTTTTGTGGCGATATTCCTCAAAGTCTTGGTCAACTTGTAAATTTAACCAGGCTTGATCTCTGAAGTAATTTTTTTAGTGGTTAGTTTCTCGAAGTCTTGGTCAGCTTGTACATCTAACAAACCTTGATCCGGGTCGAAACTCCAATATTCCATACTTGTGCCCACACAATTATTAGACTACTAGAGCCTAATTGTGATTTGCATAGCAGAACACCAGAACCAAAAAGATGGTAGGAGAGAAGAGAATTGCCAGAAAACTCAATGGCGGGTGAATTGCAATTGAGGAGGCACACCCTATTTATAGTGGTGTATGGAGGCCACTAATTAGGACACCTTCTTGCCCTTCAAGACAGCAATTAATTGATTCTCAATTAATTCCTTAGTTATGGTGATTTGTTCCTCATTTAACAAATGCATAATTATTGCTAAATTATTCCCCAATCTGTAATTAATGCTGATTTTATTCTTATTTGATTAGGCTACTTATATCCTAATCAAATAGTCCAGCCCATCAAGGGCGGACTTGGACCCAAAGTCCAACATCTCCCACTCACACTTGATGGGCCTCCCATCGTGAGTGTGTTACTCTTTCTTGTTTCATACTTGGCGTCTGCCGTGACTGCGTGAGCAAAAACATCTTTAAGATTTGGTGCTTGTGATACTAGAAATCGCTCATATCGGATCAGCATCCAAGGACACTCTTTATATATAACCGTAAGCTATATGTTCATTGCCTCATATGCCCCAGATTCTCCCATACATATTAATCATGGCATATCTAATCCCTCTCAAGTTAATATGTTGATTAACTCATATTGCCTTTCACACACATAGTATCCGTACTTACTAGCTACACGTAGAGCTAGTAAGGGGTCGACCACAGATACTAGCACATCTTATGTATCTAGGAGTAAATCTTCCTTTTTGACTAAACATCAGTCCATCTTGACTTAGTTGCTTTCCTAGTTTTCACTCGTCTGACCGAATCAAGTGTAATCATGGAGCTTCAGCTAAAGTAGCTGTCACCAAACCAAGCTTTCATGATGCTGTCTAAGTCTTAAGGGCATCCGGAAGGATTTTTCCTTCCTTGGACTCACACTGTAGTGAACTAGCGATCTTTTACCCACATCCCGTGTTGCAGTTTAACTCTTAAGCACATGTAGTATGAATTGCATGCTACGGTGAATGGTTTGAGGTGTATGTCGATTTCTTTATTTTTCACCGTACAGATATTAGTTCCAAAATGTACTCAACATTTGAACTAGAACTTTCTTTTTCACAATATCTCTTTTACAATCTCATTTTTGAAAAAGAGTTCTTTGCCTGGCTACAGGTCTATATTCATGCTTCGATCCATTTTCTATGTATATGCATACATGTATATCTCATCTCAGTCTAACTAAGGCGACTCAAATGCAAAGATTCTTCTTAATCATCTCATGGTAATCATTTGTTCGTCTTATCCTCCCATGCCCTCACAAAACATGGGAAGATGGTTGTTCGTGTGAGTGAACCAACCTCTTCTGACCTGTACAACATACAAACTTGTATACTTTATATGTATTTACTCATAACATACATACTATTTCTTTTATCTTCATATAAAAGAAGTTCACGACCTTACATTTTATTCACGCCCCAAGATTTTCACTAACTCAATGAAAATCAAGCTATGGGCTCAGTAAGGGGATCTACCAACATTCTGTCAGTAGAAGGTCATTGAACTGTCACTTTTCCTCTTTGAAAGCATATCTCTCATAGAGATATATCAAAAAGTATGTTTCGCCTTGCTGTGATACTTAGGATCCTCATTATAAAATGTTAACGCTTGGATCCTTCTATCCACCATTCATTCCCAATCTCTCATGGCCCTTAGAATGATGGCAGAACATGCCTTGTATTCTGTTTCCATTAATACCAGGAAAAAAATACTTTGTATATTTCCTTACTCCATTACCATTTTCCTAGGTCTTGTATTGGAGTATCCTTTCAAAAGAAAGTTGTTATCTTGACAACTTAATCCATGGTTATTCTATTTCACAGCAGGACCAAAAATAGCTTCCAAGTCTGACAAAAAAAAACAAAAAAAACATTTGGTCTTATGTACACCAATGTGTACATTCATATTACCAACTATAGTCTCACATGGGACTCTATCCACCTTTCTTATGTTGGATTCCTCATAGGACATGTAACCTCTTTAGGTTTATGCCCTTGACTTAAAGGGTGTCCATGGGTTTGTAATTTGACATCCTAAGATGTCTAGGGAGTACACTTGTACATGTCTTAGGTGGAAAAGACTGTATCTTTCTTGTGCAATCTCCGTTTATCTTGTCATTCAAGATATTTGTTCAACCCATGACTTTCTTAACTTAGAATTTAAGGATTCTCTGATCCTTTATTCCTTTGACTCCCTTGACACTTGTTTCATATGTCATTTGATAAATGATGACTTCACAAAGAATCATCATTAGACCGTTTGGGACTTATGTAGTGTTTTTCGATTATTTCGAAGTTGGTGAGGCTTTCACCTTGTGAAAAACCTCATATACTACTATTTGGGTGATTGTTTCTATGAAGCCCTTAAGCTGCTTCATGTAGAGTTCATCATCCAATTTCCAAAAAATTCCAAATTGGAAGGTGGTCTTTACATCATCTTGATGCAATTTCAAGACTAAGCTTGTTGTTATAGCCAAAGTTCAGAGTTAAAATGCACAACGGACAACCTTCCATTGTATTACCCCCTAGCCACTAAGTGTTTTAGGCTCTACATGCCCCCAACAGATTTGAGAACCTACATGTTCCTAATCGCCTCTTGGCTAGGTGACAAATTACCCAAACACGTATTCGGCTTAAAAAAGAATCCAAATCCTCCTGCATGGCACTTTGCAATTCATCTTAGTAGGTCCTTCTAGTGTCTTTCAGACACTTATAGGTAGTTATCATTGCCTTCTTAATGATGAAGAGAGCATTCAATTCATTAGGGAATCTATCCCTTTATTGTCATTTGCTAGATTACAATTTGCTCCGAGGTAGATTTCATAGGATTCTTTTCCTATGTATGAGTGAGGTAATTCTCTCGTAACTTACCTCTTACCTCTTTCATTGTGAAAATGGTCTCAATCCTCCCACTCGGATCAGTGAACTTAGGAACACTTGGTTATTCCTTGTCACTTGTGAACCTCTTAAAGAGATTTATTGTGATTAATGCTCATTTCCTGCTAGGGAATCTGGGTTTTATGAACGTTGTGTCCCACGGTTTTGTATCAGTCACTGAACCGCCATCATTTTCACTAATGAAGACGTGTCATGTCAAATTCTCATGTCATCTCACAAAGAGATACCTTATATACCTTGGCCCTAATCTTCCTTACTTATAGGAAGAATTGTGAATATAAAGTTGATGACCCTTATGGTCTTAACGAGCTTGGCCTTGGTCTAAGGCCCATCCACCATTCATAGGGTAAGGTCATGACTGACATAGAGGGCATTTGGTTAAGTGTGAATATAATAGCTATGAGTCCACCTACCAACATATGGCTGATAGCCTCATTGATGCCATTATGTTCATAACCAAATCAAGGAGAGGTCTATCTCTCTATTTCAATAACTCTATTATGTTGAAGGGTTCTAGGTATTGATAGTTGCCTAACAATGCCTTTCTTGTACACAAAACTATTTGAACTAATCACATGGGTGTCCTAAACCCTTGTTAGTTGGAAAGGTCTTATTCTTTTAGTTTACTGATTCCTGACTAGTTCAGCCATTATCTAACAGCTTTACACTTGCCAAAAATCAAGTAAACATTACTGTATTTCGAGTAAACGTCCACAACATTAATGAAACACCAAGCTTTGTGTCTTGCCCTTACGTTCACTGGTCCACTAACGTCATATTTTGCTAATTGTAGTGGAATTTCTCAAAAATATTTCTTTTTCTTTCTTGCCAGGTAGAATAAGTTTTCAACTTAATCATAAGGGTATTAACCCTTTAGCACACATTGTTTAGCAAATACTCTTTTGCTAGTTTGATCATTCTCTTTGATCAAGGTGTGCATGTGGCAAGAAATGGAATCTTTTATCCCTAGAAAGAAACATCAAAATCCAACGAAGGTTTTGAGAATCATAGTCTCATCGATCCTTAACTAAAGAGATAGCAAAGATGTGATTTGTCAGTTGCAATTGCATGGAGTGAATCAGGGTGGTTTATCAGTGCAGAGTTAACATGCAAGTTCCAATCCTTTGATTTTATCTCTTTATTGCTTTGCATTTGACATGAAGCCATATGCTTCTGTGAAACATCCACAACTCATGTGGATTGCTACTTTTACAACCCTTAAAGGTTTATCAATATAGCATTTCATCTTTTGCAGAAACTATTGACCTCTTCTAGATCAAGTTTTCCTCATAGGTTTCTTGCCCTTGGGCATGGAGGACGAATCCTCCCACTTTTTAGCTAAGTTCGTCTAACTGATGGATCTTGAATCCTTCAGTCTTTCACATTCAAGTTCAATATGGTGAATCACATTGTTGAAGGTTACAATATGCATATTAGAGGCAATCTTTACTTTCGTATGCACCCACTCACTGGAAGACATGGCTCACTTCCACTCACTGGGAGACATAGCTTCCTCCCACTCACTGGGAGATGTCTTATCACAACATACACTTGTTGTTTGGTAGAAAGAACTTGGCATTTAGTTTGTCTCAACTTCTTAGTTTGACATCTGCCTCAAGTGTTGCCTAAACAACATGTTAGGACTTAGTACATTATGTTAAAACTTAACTTAGTTTTAACTTTTTGGAAGAAGATAATCTATTTCACCATCTTCCAACACTATCCACACGGCTTGGATAAGGTTACATTGCTCATACCAACATAAGTTTAAGCAATGTTGTTCTTTCTATACTTGATAGCATAAAAATTTTGTGTCCTTCGGTTGCTTCAACCTTTAAATGCTGAAGACTAGTTGGTAGGATGTCCCTGACATCTCATTCCTGTTGGATGAAAGAGATTTGAAAGTTTTTAACTCCACAGATATCTCTATTGAGCTTGTCTTCATAAGCTCAGTCAAATAGACTTGGTCATAATTGGTCACTCAGACGATTATGGTATACAAATCATATTTGTTCAAATAAGACGAAGGATAATTAGATAATAAGTTCACTAGTTTCATGTTCAGGAGACAACTATGTTGACTCCCATCCCAATCATGCTAGTTAGCTCATCACCCTTTTAACCAAAATCTTTATTGAACACATTCCCCTTTTGGATTTCTACACACATTCTAGAAACTCCCACTCAATCAAAGACAGTTATATCAATAAGATAATAACACAATATCTTCTAATCAGCATGAATGTTCAAGAAAATAGGAAGAGAATATACTTAATTCAATTCCAAAAAAAAAACAGAGAATTTATTCATAAATTCAATGAAAAACAAGAACATTCAAAAGTTTAAGCCTCATATTGTTGTCTCTTAACAGATTCTCCTTCTCATAGGCCCTTTTGACCATATTAACTAATGTAGCATCTAGCTACAATGTCCAGCTCCTCTTTGCCATGTTTACATCCACTTACTTGGATATAATTGCAGCATACCTCCTACTTGATGAGATGATTCTAACATCTCTATTTGTCTTATCCTTTGTCACAACATTTGTGATAAAGAATTGACTTTTAGAAGTCATTGCTTCAATCCAAGTGGATCAATGTGGTTAGAAGCATGGGAAGACTTATTATTATTCAATAATTATTGAATAATTTTAAGTTGCTGCAATTTTTTAGGTTTTTATCTCTAAGAGTTTGAGTCAAGGTTATATAGGATTTTATATTCAAAAACTCATTTGAATAATCCCTTACTTTTAAAGAACCTTGCAGCATTAACCTTATGTTATAGCTGAAATACTCATAATAAGTAAGTCAACCTATCCCAAAAATAACAGAATCCATAAAGACTCAATTTCAATATTTTTGTGAATCTCTAGGTGCATACAAGCACCTTTTTGACTCAAAACAGATCCAAACGTGCTTCAAATATATGCAAATTATATATCAAATTGAAGCTCTCGAATTTAGGGATTTTTAGGAACAAATCATGTCTCAATCGAAGGTCCCACATGCTCTCACTCGCCACTAGAAGGTCTCTAGATCAAAAAATCCTAAAACATTGGAAAATTCCAGCGTTGGCCACTCTCGGCGGTGGCGCATGACGTATATGTGCCGCCTTGCAGCTGTCCGCCAACACCTAGGACTCCACGCATCGTCCTCTCTCCGACGATGCTTGCCACGTGTCAAACAGAGGTCCCAGTGGGTCCCACGTGCCACTTGTCAATTTCTGGATTTTTTGGGCCAGTGCTGATTGTTGACCAGTCAACATTGACTGGTCAACCTTGACCGCGTCACTACTGAAATGGAGTTGACATGCCTCGGTTGACGTGGCTGGTCAACGGATGACGTGGCCTTAGTTGACCGATGCTAACGTGGCACTTAATGCTGACGTGGTGACCTCTCATTGGCACCATGTGGCATTAGTTGACCGATGACATGCCGTTGATTGCCACATCATCATCTTCAACCTCCAGCCTGGTGAACCCACCCGGTTGGAGCTCCAGCAGGTCATCGCGACCCGCCAACTTTGGGAGGCCATATCTCCCTCGTTTTAGCTTCGTTTTTTCGCGTGAAATACATGTCATTTATTTGATCTTAAAACCTTTGTTTCATTTATCAAATCACGAGTGAAGTTGCGGTGGCGACTAACGACCTGCCAACTTCTTTCCTTTGTTTCTCCCTCATCCAGACTCCGTTTGACACATTCTAAGCATCGTTGGAATTGTCTCTTCGAGATCTACACATCCATGTCTTCTTTTGGGCAAAAAACACTCAGAAAATAAAGGTTCTTCTGACCTTTGAGGAGTTAAGTCTTTTTGTTTTTGAATCCACATAGGTTTCAAAAACTCAACTTTAAGAAATCGAAGAAGTGATGAGGAGAAGAAGACGGAAATTTGTGCCATAAATATATATACACATGCGCATATATATATAATAGTCAGAGGAGCAGAGAACGCATTCAACATATATTCATAAAAACACACAGCAACAAATATATATATCACACCTGAAGCTTTCAAATATGCAGAAGCAAAATATATACATATATATACATGTTCGTGTTTTGGAAAACATAAGCCCATATTCCCAAAAGTATTCACATATGAACCAGAGAACATGCATATCCAACGAAACTTCAAGCAATAGAGGCAATGGATATATAGCTTGAAAAAAAAATGTACAGTAGCACAGCAGAAAATATGATGGAGAGATATAAACAAATTATAGCATATAGTTTATTCACATAGAATAATCACAGCCTCAAGGATCAAATGGCTTTATTGTGTATCCTTAAATCATATATCAGTTTATAAATTAGGCAAAATAGTTTGGAGAAAAAATGACAAATATAAATGTTTTAAAGTAATTTAATTAGTTTTCATAACATCTTCAAAAAAGTTAATTCTATCTTATATTTAAGGCAGAAGGGAGGGAGTAGTTTGTTTAAAGCACTAATTCATATCATATAATATATATATATATATATATATATTCGTTTGAGAAAGTAATCAAGTATTAGTACGTCGTCTTATACAGTCATGTTAGTCTGAGAAAATCTCAGGTATTGAAGAAATTAATCGAATATCTTTCATGAGACTTTGCATGAAATATATAAAAGATTTAAAATGTTATATGTATTTCAAGCTATATATGTAGCTTCTCTCTAGCCCAGGAAGAATCATGCACCTTTACTTTATGTGTGAGTTTACATTAACAAAGTTTCAGTCAACTAGTCAACTGAACATATTAGTCAAGCAAAATGGGTTGTTGCCTGTATATTTTAAAGGAGAAAAAATAAGTCCTAACACTAGCGTAGGAGGATAACATTGAAACAAGGCCAACGATGTTACCTTAGGTGTGTTTGGATTATCGATTGGATAAGTGACTTATTTTTACTTAGACTTATGAAATCTTAAAATTGGAAAAAAGTTAGATTGAGTAAAATGATGAGTGTTTGGATTGGCGATTGGATAAGTAACTTATGTAAAAGTAAATGATGTTTGGTTTGGCTTTTGCATAAGTGGCTTTTGTATTACTTAAGAGAAAAAATTCTAAAAATTATGAAAAATAAAAAAAATGAAGGGATAATTGTGAAAAAAGACCTCATTGGTAACTTAATTGCCAAATGGGACTTGGGAATATATCTGCAAATGGAGGGATTTTTTCACAATTTTCTCAAAAATTAACTTTGAAAATTTGGCAATGGTACAATTTTAAATAAAATTATATCAAACTCTAATTTAAATTGGTACACTCCAAAAGTCTTTTCTATTGTGCACCTCAAGCTTAAATTTTATAAATTATATCAAACTCTAATTTAAATATTAAATCCTAACTCATATTTTCACATAGCTCAAAATCTAACAAAATAAACCGATTAAAACCTCAATAATACCTCTAATAATCTAAATAAATTATTTAAACTAAATTTAATGGGTAAAAACACCATATAGAAACTAATTTATGACATGTTTATTAAAAAAAATTGATTATAAAATCATAAAAAATTAAATAATAAATCTAAACTAATCAAAATTAATTATTAATTATTCTCTACATTTCTACAATTATATATTGACAAAACTCAAAACTTGCCTAAACTCTTATCCTAAAATATTCTCTAATTAGCAGAAGATTACTATCTAAAGAAAGAGAAAATTATTTAGAACATTTTTTATAAAAGAAGTTTTGTTATTAGAAGTGATTTTGAGTACCTTATTGGCCCCCAAAGATATGAAAATACTCCTATCAATATTATTTTATACACACACGCACATAAGCTCCATTTTGAGGCTTATGACTTTTTCCAACTTTTGCCTTTTTTTACTTTAAATCCCATCGCTAAACCAAACATCTCATTTGACAAAAACATTGTTCAAGTCCAATTTCTGCACTATTCAAATCCAATTGCTAGGCAAATCGTCAAAACAAAGACACCACTTATCAATTCTTGATAACAAACTTGATTTGTTATTTTATAATTTCAAGTTCTTTTTCTATCACTTTCCCTAATAAATATGAAGAGAAAAAATATTGTCAAAAAATATATAAAGAGAAAAACCAAGGAATTAATATGAGTAGTAGTAGTAGAGTAGTAGTGGTGGTGGTGGTGCACTAAATAATAAATTTTAAGGGAAAAATTCAGTTGGTTATTAGCCTTCTGACAACTAAATATATGGTGGTGGTGGTGGTGGTGGTGGTGGTGGTGGTGGTGGTGAATAATAAATTTTAAGGGAAAAATTCAGTTGGTTATTTATTAGCCTTCTGACAACTAAATATATTATTTAGAATTTGTATCTGATATTTAGAAAATACACAGGAAGTTATTATAGTGAAAATGAAGAGACTAAAATTTATGAAATATTAAGTATTCGGCTTGTTAAAAATGTTAAGGAAGCAAAAAAATAAAAATACTAAATAGGGAGAATTGCTGATAAATACTTGTTTGAAAAATTAATTGCTGAATGCTACCATGGAAGATGGTTTGCACAAAACGGAAGATAATTTGCACAAAACGGAAGATCGTTTGCACATTTATACGGAAGATTTTTGCACACATGGAAGATAGTTTGCACAAAACGGAAGATCACTTGCACACACGGAAGATCGCTGGCACACTTGGTAGCAATCAGCAATTAATTTGCCCCCAAGGTATTTTTGGACAATTCTCCGTAATAAATAAGTGTTTATTTTGAAAATACTGTAATTTATATCTTAATATAATTTTATTTTCCCAGTTCTGATTTGAAAATATCTTGGAACTACCTCAATATTATCCCTCTTTGTTGTGTAACTGCCCCCGCTATCCCTCTTTCCCTGTACTCTTATCTGGAAAATATTTAATTTAATTTTTTTAACATATTAATTTTACATGCGTGTTTTGAGATTGTCATTAGGACCCGCATGATGCAAGCGTAGGATTAAAGGATAATGTGCTAGTGACTTAGTAGTGTCTATATAAATGGACAATGGTTGATTTAGCAGTGCCATTATAATTTTTTAATTGACCAATGTGTCCTTTATTAATTGTGTTAACTTTTCGAATTAATACGATGTTTTCCTCAATGGGACAAGTTGTCATGTACTCAAGCCGGCATTATATACATTATAATTTCCAATTGCCAAATTAATTGTAAATCCCTAATATTTCACAGAAATAATTCATATATAAAACATAAAACTTAAAACAAATTAAATTATTTATAAGCTCCTATGGTCCTTTTTCTTCAATTGAATCCTATGGTCCTATTTATAGGACAAAGATAATGATTTTTTGTCATAAATAAGGCAGAGAGAATATTTTTTATCCTAAATTAAATTATTCATAATGAATATACAATTTTTTTAATGTAATTGAATCACTAGCGGAAAAATAGCTTTGTAGATCGGTTAAAATTTACTTTTTATACCGGTTTTGGATCAGGTCTTGATATAGCCGGTCTAAAAAGTATGTCACTTTTAATATCAATTGTATTGATAACCGGTCTTAAAATAAACCATTTTAAGACCGGTTGTCATGAGCACTGGTCCTAAAAGACCTCCTTTGTAGGCAATACAGAAACATTTTTAAGACTCGTTTTCCATATAACCGGTCTTAAAAGTTTGACTTTTAAGACTAGTTGTACATAAAATCGGTCTTAAACTTGAATTTTAAGACTGGTTATATGGGAAACCAGTCTTAAAATAACTTTTAAGACAAGTTATATTGACTTTTAAAACTGGTTGTACATAAAACCGATCTTAAACTTGAATTTTAAGACCGGTTATATGGGAAACCGGTCTTAATATAACTTTTAAGACATGTTATATTTATAACCGGTTTTAAAAGTATTATAATTTGTTTTTATTTTCTATGATTAGGTTAGTTACCAGAATGCATCCTAGAATTGCTACTTCCAATGTCGTATTTATTAAGTGCCATAAGGTGTTCAGTTTGCTTCCACTTACCATTTCTTTTTTCTTTAACCTTCTCATTGGAAACTTGTAACATAACATATCATATATCCTCATGTAATGTGTTGTTTAAAACCATCATATATATATATGTATAATTGTTTAAAACACATGCAGGCCAATGACATAGCTCAAACAGATTCACATGTATAAATGCATGGTTGCACATAATCACAAAAACAACAAACATGTCAAATCATGCAACTAATAAGTTTTGCAACCAATCAACATGTCAATTCATCAATATATACAAAAAAGTCCTCAATTTTACAAAAATGCATTGTTGTAAAAGTTCATAAATGAATTCAGCACAACAATTGCGAATGTAATCAATATCTTCTTCAAGAAAGGGGTCAGCAAGATCAAACATTTGAAACACCAAAGTCAGGCAAAACATTAACTTCACTTTAAAAAAAATAAAAGTAATACAAAATTTTTGAAATATATATACATTTACCTCTTGAGTAAATTCTATCGTGCCTAGGGTAATAATACTATAAATATGCCTCAGAACATACAACCCACGCAAATTGGACCCTGGTGGTTGCCTACGGGTCTGAAAAATAATATGATATCATTAAAACAAGTATAAAATTAAAGCATGACTTATTATTGAATATATTATTAAAACAAACCAGTATGTAACTAACCTTTGGCAAGATCCATGTAGGGTCTTTTAGGTCATGAATAGGCCTACCACAAGCAGTGTGTAGGAATGTCTGCATAGCCCTATATCATCAAAATCAATAAGGTTACTTATTTTACACAAATTCCATAAATTTTGCACATGAAAGGTAATTAATAATGCAAAAAAACTTACGAGTTCAAGGTCTTCTTCAATTCACTAGTTGGCTTGCTGAGGTGGAGGGAGCATAAGAGGATAATAGAATATCTCTTGCACAAAATAGCCAATTGCCAATCATCATTGAAAAAAGGGAAGACTTTTAAACAAGTATAAAACATTATGTATATTATGAAATATAATTTGTTTCTTACCTATGCAAATATGGATCCAAAAGACACTCAATTGGGGTTTCACTAAGCCTGTGCGATAAGTATATGTGTTTGATAGCAGCAGTGGTCTCTTTGTCATAGAGTTGAATTGGGCATAGGAGTCCAAATTTATTGGTTTTGCCAGAGTCAACCAACCTACGATTCATGTACCTACAATAATGCAAGCATACAAATCAAAGTTTAACGGCATAATTTGTAAAATATTAAATTCCAATTTGAGAAGATACTTACATTAAAAAAAGTTGGACAATTGAAACCATAAGCTGTTGTAGAGGAGCTACCAAGGACATTAAATCATCCCTTTCAAGATAGCATTGCACCCCTGACTTGCCAACAACTGACTCAGTAAGCCAATCTCTTGTTCGAAAGGACATATCATATGCCATTAGAATCACTTGTTGTATGACATTCAATAGAGGCCGTGAAACATCTTTAGTAGAGGAAGGGGGAGGTGGAGGTGGAGGTGGTAGGGATTCCTCAGCTCGATCAGAAACAAGATTCTTTGGCCACAAGATGAAAGAGTTGAGAACATCACCCATGATCTTGAAGTCATCAACAGGGATAGGGAGAGGTGCGTCTGCAACGATCACTTCTTCAACTACCACTCTGACTTGATCATCCTTTATTTCTTGGTGGTGGACAGTTGATCCCAAGTTGTGCATGCTCCCCCGTGCAACTAGTTGTCTCAGAGGATCCTCCACAAACAAGTCACAAGGCTCACTAATTTCTTTTCCAGGATCCTCTGATAATTGACCAATACAACTCCCTTTAGTTCTCTGTTTAGGGTTTAGTGAATGAGCCCAGGGAGTACTAGTATCTGCTTGTCTTATGCTCGTCATGATAATCCATTCCTCCTTCATCTTGCTAAACCTTTCTTCAAATGGTGCATCAAATGATGCTTCTGCCTCGGCCCTAGCTTCCGCCGTCAAAGTGGCCAATATAAGCTCTATCTCCTCCCTAGTCACCACACTACTTGAGGAACAGCATGAGGGTGCGCCAAAGTAATTCCTTATGCCTACCCCTCCTCCAACCCCCCTGACACGGCCATGATGCTGATGTTTTCTGGTAGCTACGGTCAGGATGTCATTCCTCCCATCTAACCTAAATGATCCTTTGACTTGTTTTTTTTGAAGCTCCTCCTATAAGACACAGATGACAAATGTTAGTAATAAAATTTGTTTAATAAAAAATTAATAACAACAAGTCAACAACAATACTTACAATTTTCTCACCAACTATACGAGATTGTTCACTCATATAAGATCCGCTCCTCTTTTGGTGAGCGAACAATCACTTCTCTTTGTGACGTATCGAAGATGATGGAGAAAGAAGAATAGAAAGATCGAATTGAGCTGTTTCTTCCAATCTCTTCCGTTTGGCCGCCAACAAGTCTTTTTCGGCCTTCGCATAAAACCCATGAGAAATTGTATGGGGGCAATCATTCTTTCTACCACTCTCTTGGGCCTTTTGCCTTTTTTCCTACGAATAAGAAATCAAAATTAAGGTTACAATCAATAAAGACAATTCACAATTCATAAGTAAATCAAATGCAAAATAAGTCAACTCACCAATGCTTTTGGAGTAGTCTGAAGCCGTCTAAATTCTTGCCAAGTGTGTTCGTTAATATAAGAATACTTGTCGCCGGATTAGGACGAGGCTGACCTTCTTCCACCTCTATATGCACCTAATGATTGGCTAGACTTGTCTTAAACTTCCTCCAGCGTTCATCATAATATATTATTGTCTTGTTATACAAGACTTCACTCTCAGGAATGTCATAAGTGAGCTAGATAGTTTCCCAAATATGTCGCTTCACACTTTTATCCACATTTCTCCACTCCTCT
Organism: Inga laurina; assembly: GCA_963855925.1. Taxonomy (NCBI): domain Eukaryota; kingdom Viridiplantae; phylum Streptophyta; class Magnoliopsida; order Fabales; family Fabaceae; genus Inga; species Inga laurina. Next base: position 63,086,721 of record OY979703.1, read on the forward strand.
TTCAAGATACTAGGCTTGTTGCATGCTAGGAGCCTGAAAAAACTCCTATACCGGCTTGCATTAGGCCCGATTGGTTTCCAATATCTATCAACTCAATCAAAATTTTTTCCCCGGTAGTCCGATTAAGGGGAATGTCTCTCAATCAAGTGCCTCTTCTACCCCTTCGTATGGGCTGGTTACCACTTTGATTCTGGCTCAGAGCATTACTAGGAGTACCCTCACTTTGATTACCACTAGTTGGCTCTAGAGTACCCTCAGTAGGATAGCTCATCATCCTCACTTGAAATTGAATGAGCTAATTTATATTCCTATGAGGTCATGACACTTTAAATTTCAACCTTCAATTTTCATTTCAAGCACTATATTAACATTCTAGACAACGCTATATCCTTGTTGGCACTTAAGTATGGTACAGGGCATCAAAATGCACAATACAATTCCACTTTAAAATCTAGAATTTTCCAGCAACTAACTTGTAACAATTTCTTTCTCATGCTCTCCCTATACAATTCCACCTCCTAAACTCATTGGAGCTATAAAAAGAAATAGTATCTAACTCTGTCTAACACATTACTAGGATCCACAAAGTTCCAGAATAAAATCTAACACATTATAATTGAACAATACATAGTTACAGAATCAAGGTTGAGAGACATTATTCACATTATAATCCAATAATACAGAGTTAAAGAATAGAAAAACTCACATTATAATTCAACAAAACAGAGTTAATAAAGGCTGAGAGACATAGAAGTAGCTCTAAGAAAGGAAAGATAGGCTTTGCATCCACATATAATATTCACAAGTTCAGATAATTCAAAAGGAAAAACAATGCCTCAGAGCAAGAAATGGAAAAAGGAAAATTTATCACATAAGAACTTGGAGTTGGAGCTTGAGGAACAAACCCAAGGGAGGCAAGCAACAGAAATGAGGGAATGCAATCCACTGTAGCCCTGCGTCAACCGACGGTGTTGTTAGGAGAGATGTGGGAAAGACAAGGTTAAAGACAAAAGCCTATGGGAGGCAGAAACCCCGCTTGAAGAAGAAAACAATCGGAGGAAACAAACGCACAGCCTTACGGTAATGTTCCAACCAAACCTCTGCATCGACGGCGGCGAAGGTTAAGGACAGAGGAGCGATATAGGAAGGAGGAGCTGCAGCGAAAGGAGGGAGGGGTTTGTAAGAAGCTTGAAGCGATGGAGTTGAAATGTTTCAGAGTTGAAATGTTTCAGAGTTGAAATTAGGCGCGTTGGATTTTTAGGACATTTTTAAGATCGGTTATTTAGTATAACCGGTTTTAAAAATATTTTAGACCGATTTCTATCAACAACCGGTCTTAAAAGTTCAAAATTTAAGACCGGTTATTTTTTATAACCGGTCTTAAAAAAATCTATTTTTAAATTTTTTTTATTTCAAAAAATATATTAGACCTGTTATATTTAGAATCGATCTAGAAAATACATACATATATTAATATTTTTTAATGATTAATTTTTTAAGACCGGTTGTTTATAAAACCGGTCTAAATAATATACTTAAGGCCGGTTTTTAGTATAACTGGTCTTAGAAGTTGATCATAATCACAAAAATACCACTGGTCATTTTTTTAAGACCTTATCCACTATAACCGGTTTAAATACACCGGTCTTAAACACCATCTGTGTACTAGTGAATATCTGGATAAATAGGCTTTTTGTTATGTTAGGCTTTAACTTGAATGCCCATTTTGAATGTCAATGGGTACTTTTACTTCTTTAAATAACATATAGTATTTACCACGGTTTAGGTACAACTTTATAAGTATTTTTGCGTATTTATGATTTTTTTAGTTGAGTGTATTTTTGTACTTTCATAAAAATAGCATGTATCCTACACAAAAAAGTAACATACATTTGCCTATTTTAGTGGACATTTCATTTTTGCTCTGATTTTTAATGTTTATAGATACTTTTTTACCTAAAAAAGTTTGAGTATTTTTGCACCAGAGGGAGGAACAGATGAGCATCCTCTTGCTAGTTAGATTAGGACTTTTGTATTTTTTTTTATTTGTAAATTTTTTTTTAGATTATATGTAGTTTTTTAAAAAACATTTGTAAATATTTATCTGGATATCTTATTTTGATAAATTAACTTTTTATTGTGTTTTCCAATAGTTACATTTATATTTGCGAAACTAAAAAAATAATAAAAAAATATTTTTGTAGCGGTTTTACAATACAAACCGCTACAAAACTGTACTATTGTAGCGGTTATTATCACAAAACCGCTACAAATTTCAAGATTTTGTAGCGGTTTTACAATAGAAACCGCTACAAAGAATTAAAAATTTTGAATTTGAAATTCCCCCCCTTTATCTTCTCATTCGATAGCGGTTTCACAATAACCGCTACAAATTGCATCAAAAAAATTCCCCAACGGTTATCAATAGTTGTAGCAGTTTATCTATAATGGCTACAAAATGCTAAATAAATTTGGAATTTGAATTTCCATGGCGCCTATATTTGTAGTGGTTAACGCATCATAACCACTACAAATATATTTTAGTAGCGATTATCCAACAATAACTGCTACAAATGTAAAACAAATTTTTCATGTGACCGTTCAACAGTCTGCAAATTTGTAGCGGTTATTTAAGTGTAATCGCTACAAATGTTTAATTTAGTAGCGGTTAGTGTAGCGGTTTTTTGAACCGCTACAAAATGTTGAACGTTTGTCCCTCTTTATATAAGCTACCAGGCATTCATAATTCTCAATTCATTCATCTTCTTTACTATACTTTCTTCAGGCTTCAGGCATTCGTAATTCTCAATTCATTCATCTTCTTTACTATAATTTCTTCAGGCTTCAGGCATTCGTAATTCTCAATTCATTCATCTTCTTTACTATAATTTCTTCAGGCTTCAGGCATTCGTTGTTAGATCTCATGTTTTGATGATAACAAAAGAATGGTTTGAAAAGGAAATGATTAATAAACAAGTTTGAACAAAGGAATAACAGGGATAAGCATCACTTGAAGTAAGCATTGGAGTAATGAAGAAAGGCTAAGAGAAAATGCTGAGGAACTTGATCAGAAGCAAGTTTTCTAAGGCATTACTCGAGGCGGTACTCGAGTAATGTGACAAAACTTGAAGTAACCAGAGACAACTTCCAGTAACCTGTCAACGTTACTCGAGTAAGTACTCGAGTAATAGTGTAAGTATTTTCAAGTTGCTCTCAGCCTGCCAATGTTACTCGAGGAGCTACTCGAGTAACCAGGTAAAAAACTTGGAGTTGCTCTCGGCCTGCCAATGTTACTCGAGGAGCTACTCGAATAACCATGTGAACAACTTCCAGTTGCTTTCAAGTTGCCAATGATACTCGAGTAAGTACTCGAGTAACTCTGTTTCAGAAAATATGGTGCTCTCGGCCCTTTGTACCACTGCCAATGTTACTCGAGTACGTACTCGGGTAACACACTGAAGTCAGTGAAAACTTGAAGGTACCCGAGTATGCAGAGAAATTTTCAAAAAAAACCTCAAGTCATTACCCGAGTAAGTTGTGCCCAAAAAGTAAGTTTACTCGAGTAGCTACTCGAGTAACAAGGTAAGTGCTCTCGGCCTTAAAATCCTGTCAACATTACTGGAGTAAAGCATCGAGTAACCAAACGTTTATTTGAAGGTTTACTCGAGTTGGTACCCGAGTAACACATAAAGTTGTGAGTGTATTACTCGAGTACATACCCGAGTAAACATTCATTTCCAAAGGTTTAAAAATTGATTATTCCATGCACTACCCGAGTAATCTTAAATTTGTCTGTTGACTTGCAGTTGATCAAAGTTTCCCCGATGATACTCGAGTAAGTACTCGAGTAAACTTCATGTGATACTCAAGTAGCTACTCGAGTAAGGAAACTCAGAAAGTTTGAGATCATTCCAACGGTCATTGTTTTGTTTCCAATTTGATTAACTTTTCATTATATTAGTATTCTTAGCATTTCAACAGATAAACAATGAAGAGATCTTACCAAATAAGGAAAGTCAAAAGCAATGCTCAAATGTCAGCAACCGTTACCTACCACAACGTATGTCTTTCAAATATTGGAAATGTCAATAATGGCTGCGCACGCTCCAACGGACATGAAGAAAAATGTTCCAGCAATCATTACCAATGCATCTATATATATGGGAACCTTCAAACAGAGAAAGATATGTACAACGAACAAGAACATACACACGAACGTATTATCAAGTTCATTGCTCTGTTTTGCATCATACTTGTGATTCTATGCTTCAGTGATTCTTATTCACTCTGTAAGAGAGATATTTCATTCAAACTCAATATTTGATATTGAGATAACTTAAGGTTGTGGAACCTTAAGTTGGGATTGGATTACAACTTGTAAGGGGGAGTGAGTGTCCAGAAGTAGGAACTTGCTTGTACTGAGGTGCCAAGAACCCACTCAATCTTGGAAGTTATAGTGAAACTCTCAGAGAAGCTCTGAGGACTGGATGTAGGTTAAAGTGGTTGTGGCCGAACCAGTATAACTTCCGGTGTACACTTCGGTGATATTTCTCCTTACTATTTCCTGTTTTAATTTCAACGTCAAATTTTATATTTGCAACGAAATTTTAAGATCACCCAATTCACCCCCCTCTTGGGTGAAACACTTGTTCTAACATTTGGTATCATAGCGTAGGTCTTCTTGTTAAGGTATAACAACCTAAGAAGGATCCAATAGAAAGCATGGGTGAAGGAATCCTTCCTGACGGAGCATCCATCACTAGACCTCCAGGTTTCAGTGGCGAACACTTTTCTTTCTGGAAAGCAAAGTTCAGAGTATTTGTGATGGCTACTGAATATGGGCTATGGGATGTGATTGAGAGTGGAAACTATCAACCTACAAAGATTGTGGAGTCTCAGAAAATTCCCAAGACGCCAGCGGAATATGATAAGAATGACAAGAAACTTATCACTCTCAACAGCAAGGCAATTCTGATGTTACAAAGTGCTTTAAGTCAAAGTGAGTACTTCAGAATTTGCATACTTGCAACAACAAAGGAAATGTGGGAAGCCCTGGAAATAGCTCATGAAGGAACTTCGGGAATAAAGGAAAATCGGATCAACACTTTAGTCACTGAATTCGATCTACTTCGAATGAAATCAGGTGAATCAATAACTGAATTTGAACTAAGATATACTCATCTTGTTAATCAACTTGCAGTACTTGGGAAAGTTTATGATCAGCATACCCAAGTACGAAAGATTTTGAATATTCTTTCTAAAGAGTGGGAGGCCAAAGTCACTGCGATAGAAGAGGCAAAAGGAGAATCACTGAGATCAGTTGCTTCTCTATTTGGAAGCCTATCTGAATATGAAAGCAAACTAAAGTTCAAACGGGAACTGGATGACATCGGTGACAAGAAAAAGAAAGGTCTAGCACTAAAAGCAAAAGAAGAAATTCAAGATGAGGATGAGGAGTTTGACAATAACGAAATGGGCCTGATCATAAAATGATTCAGAAAGTTCTACAAGAAAGGTCAAGGCTTCAAACACTTTCAAAAAGAAGGAACTACTAGCAAAGATCATATCATTTGCTACGAATGTGGAAAACCAGGACATATCAAATCAGAATGTCCAGAACTGAATCAAAAGAGCAAAGAAAAGAGAAAAGGCAAATTTTTTAACAAAAAGAAGGCCTTTGTATCTGCTATATGGGGAGATAGTTCATCTGACGAAGAAAGTGATGAAGAAGAAGTAGCCAATATATGTCTTGTTGCTCAAGAAGAGACAGAAGAAGAGGTAAATGACTCTGACCCTACCTATGATGAATTATTCTCTGAATATAATGCTTTACATTCTGAATTCATCAAAGTAGTTAAAGAATTAGTTGTTCTCAAAAAGAAAAACAAAGTTCTTGAAATTGAACTTAAAGAAAGCTTAGAAAAGAATTGTGAAAATTGTTCTTCTTTGAAAAAGAAAAACACTGATCTCACAAAAACTCTTGAAAAATTTACTAAAGGAAGTGAGATGCTAAATGTGATTTAAAAGATCAACGAGTTGTAAATGACCAATCTGGTATTGGATATGATCCAAAATCAGATAAAAGGAAAGGTAGAAAGAAAGTAGGAGGTAAGTCATATTTGAATTATTTCCAACATTCTGTGCACATATCAAATCCTTTTGCATTATGTAATTACTGTAATAGAAAAGGTCATTATACTTCTTCATGCATTCATAAGAAGAAAGGAAACATAGGAACCTATAAATGGGTACCTAAAGGCTCATACGTTCAGAAAATCATTTGTACTAACCCAAAAGGACTCAAAAAGATATGGGTACCTAAGACTTAATCATTTGATTGCAGATATGTCTTAAAGCATCCAAACATAATAAGTGGTACATAGACAGTGGATGCTCTAGACATATGACCGGGGATTTCGAAAGTTTTACCACATTTCAACCTAAGGAAGGTGGAAAGGTAAAATTTGGAGGAAATCAAACCGGAAGAATAACATGAATTGGTGAAATCAAAAATGACAAAGGCATACAAGTCAAAGACGTATATTATGTTGAAGGCTTGTGTCACAATTTACTGAGCGTAAGTCAAAGTGCAGATAAAGACAACTGGGTAATATTTGACTCAGAGGAATGTCTGATTATCAACAAGAAAGACTTACTACTTGATAAGAAAAATATCAAGGCTAAGCTCAGAGCAAAAAGGGAAGGTAACTGCTATACTCTAGATATCAGTAGAAATGAATCTGAAAACTGTTTTCTGAGTAATGCCGATGAAAGTTGGCTATGGCATAAGAGATTGGCTCATGTCAACATGCATCAACTAGGCAAATTACTCAAAAAGGATTTAGCTCTTGGATTACCCAAATTAACTTTCAAAAATGATTTGATTTGTAACGCATGTCAAAAGGGTAAACAAACTAAATCATCTTTCAAACTGAAAAATGAGATTTCAACAAATAGACCACTACAATTATTGCATATGGATTTAGTTGGCCCAGCAAGAGTAAAGAGTCTTGGTGGCAATTTATATTCATTGGTCATTGTTGATGATTTCTCTAGATTTACATGGGTTATTTTTCTATCTTCAAAAGATGAAACCTTTGAAGAATTTATTGTTTTTGCCAAGAAAGTGCAAAATGAGAAAGGTATGACCATTGCAAGTATTAGGACCGATCATGGTGGAGAATTTGAAAATCAAGCCTTTGAAGAATATTGTGATACTAATGGCATTGATCACAATTTCTCTGCTCCTAGGACGCCTCAACAAAATGGAGTTGTGGAACGCAAGAATAGAGTGCTCACTAAGATGGCTAGAGCAATGTTGAATGAAAAGAATGTGTCTCAAGTGTTTTGGGCTGATGCTATGAGTACAACATGCTATATTTCTAATAGAGCCTATATCAGAATAAAACTTGGAAAGACACCATACGAGCTGTACAAAGGAAGAAAGCCAAACATTGCTCATCTACACATCTTTGGTTGTAAGTGTTTCATTCATAATAATGGTAAAGATAACTTAGGAAAATTTGATTCTAAAACTGATGAAGGAATTTTCCTAGGATATTCTAACCGAAGTAAAGCATATAGAGTTTTCAATAAAAGAACATGTGTTATTGAAGAATCAATTCATATTGTATTCGATGAATTTGAATCCTCTGACAAAACCATTGATGAAGAACAGGAAGTTGTTTTAAATCAAGAAAATGGTCAATCTATTTCTAAGTCTCTTATTCCAGAAGTTGATGAAACTAAGGAAGAAGAGCAATCTCTAGGTCAACCTAAAGCCTGGAAATACAATAGAAGTCATCCCTTAGATCAAGTCATAGGGGATGTGAATGAAGGGATCAAAACCAGAAATAGAGTTTTCAATGAAGTAAGCTTTTCTGCATTCATTTCTGAGATTGAACCTTCTAACATTGATGAAGCCCTATCAGACAATGATTGGGTTATAGCAATGCAAGAAGAATTAAATCAATTTGAGAGAAATCAAGTTTGGGATTTGGTACCCCGACCCAAGGATCATCCGATCATTGGAACTAAATGGGTATTCAAGAACAAACTTGATGAGTCTGCAATTATTGTCAGAAACAAGGCAAGATTGGTGGCCAAAGGCTATAATCAGGAAGAAGGGATTGATTATGAGGAAACGTATGCTCCAGTGGCTAGATTGGAAGCAATACGCGTACTCTTAGCCTTTGCATGCATCAAAGGATTCAAACTCTATCAAATGGATGTAAAAAGTGCATTTCTAAATGGTTACATTATGGAAGAAGTCTACGTAGAACAACCTCCAGGTTTTGAGGATGTTACTAAACCTGACCATGTTTTCAAACTCAAAAAGGCTTTATATGGTTTAAAACAAGCTCCTAGAGCATGGTATGAAAGGCTCAGTAAGTTTCTTATTGATCAAGGTTTTGTACGGGGAAAAGTTGATACAACACTTTTTATAAAATGAAAACGAGAGGATATTTTAATTGTTCAAATATATGTTGATGACATTGTTTTCGGTGCTACTAATGAATCTCTGTGTAAGGAATTTTCTGAGATAATGCAGGGAGAATTTGAGATGTCAATAATGGGAGAATTGAATTTCTTTCTTGGTTTGCAAATCAAACAAAGAAAGAATGGAATCTTCATATCTCAAACAAAGTACTTAAAAGAGCTATTGAAGAAGTATGGAATGGATGAAGCAAATGGTTCAGACACGCCTATGAGCTCAACTACGTTGCTTGATGCTGATGTCAAAGGGAAAGACTACAACAGCACAAAATATAGAGGAATGATTGGATCATTACTCTATCTTACGGCAAGTAGACCAGACATCCAATTTAGTGTTGGCATATGTGCAAGATATCAATCAGCACCAAAGGAATCACATGCTGAAACGGTCAAACGAATCTTTAGATATCTTGCTGACACACCTGAATTGGGTCTGTGGTATCCCAAAGGAAGAAGTGAATATCTTGTTGCATATTCAGATTCTGATCATGGAGGATACAAGACAGACAGAAAGAGCACCAGCGGACAAGGACAATTTCTTGGAGGATCACTTGTTTCATGGTTCAGCAAGAAACAAAATACAGTGTCTCTTTCATCAACGGAAGCCGTATATGTTGCAGTCTCAAGTTGTTGTGCGCAAGTGATATGGTTAAAACAACAACTACAAGATCTTGGTATTTATCTCAAAGAAATACCAATCTATTGTGACAATACCAGTACGATAAGCTTGACAAAGAATCCAGTTCAACACTCTAGAACCAAGCATATCGATGTTAGACATCACTTCATCAGAGATCATGTGCAAAAGAAAGATGTGAAAGTGATATTCATTCATACTCATCTTCAACTAGCTGATATTTTCACAAAACCCCTTGCAAAAGATCAATTTCTATTCATTAGAAGAGAATTGGGAATGGTAAATCCCAATGAGTTATAAGTTATTTAAGTTTCTCATAATATTAGATAAAGTCATTTGTTAAAGTTTTGATGATTACTAACTTAAGCATCGGAGTATATAGAAATTTGTTTTGCAGGAAGGTTGAAACTCTGTTTTGAGAAACAAAAATAGAGGTGATCAGAGGACACATTTACTAGAGTACCAACTTGAAGTTATCACTAACAGAGAAGCATTACCCGAGGAACAACTTGAAGTAAAGTAACACTTTACTCGAGTATATACTCGAGTAATGGACTTCAAAACTGGAAGTAATAGAACAAGTTACTTGGAATTTAAATCTAACGGTTTAGTTTCAAAGAAATGAAGAGTCAGAAGTTGAAAAGCAGCTTACCCAAGGCGGGCCTCGAGTAATCTTGAAGCTTACTCGAGTAAGGCCTCGAGTAATGTCAGAGTCCAGATTCTCAAAATGGTGAAGAATGACTCAAATCTGATCAGAATGGGTTGTAAATAATCGAGGGAACATCTATGGATAATTACTATATTATTCATACCAGGTACACAATTTAAATGAATTATTTTAGAATTTTCTGTATGAACACTCGAGGAAGGCCTTGAGTAAACTTGAAGGTTACTCGAGTAAGGCCTCGAGTAAAGTCGGGATCTAGATCTTTATCTATCGTAAACTCGGTCATTTCTACAAAATCTCCTCGAGTAAATCACTATTCTCTCTCACAAAAATTTTTCACAAGTGATTCTCTGCTTCATTTCCGTCAAAACCCAAGAGATTTCAGTTCCAAAAACCTCCTATTTTTGCCTAGATTCTCTGTGCCCTAACCTGCGACTGTCTCTTTTCTTTTTCTGAAAATATCAGTGTTTCAATCTTTCAGAAAAATGAGAACCAAAAACCTTACTCCCATAGACTCCTCTGAATCCCTACAACATTCTGATCCTCTTTCTTCTCCTCCCAAAAAGAGAAGAAAACTCACCCCAAGACCAAAAGCTAAAATTCCTCTTCAACCGAAACCCAAAGGTGTGGTGATTAAAGAGCCCATTGCTATAAGGGCTCAATCCAAAAAGAGTACATCTACCGGGAAAGGCAAGAGTGCCAAATCTCCCTCACCTCCTCCCTCTGATTCCTCTACCCCCTCTTTCACACCAAAGCCTATCAAAAAGCCAAAGTATGACAAGAATGTGGCTAAGGCTATGGCTGGAATCATTGATCAAATGGAGAAGGGTCAAACTTCCAAGAAGAACAAAGTACCGGAAGCAGAGATCACCAACCCACCAAAGGGATTCAATGTTAGCAAATTGGTGGAGCCTCCGAAGTACTTGTCTCAGTTCTCCAGAAGGAAGGTGTGTAAGACACACTATGTTGATCTGAAGTTACTTCAAGAGGTAGTGAAGCATGACCTAAGTCCTTATTTAGATCCTTTTATGCCTTGGTTATCCATTAGATTGCCTTTTTGCACAAAGGTAATCACTCACTTTTATTGTAACTTAGAGATCATAGATGAGCCTAAACGAACCTCAGTTGAGGAAGAAATGACCACCACAGTGAGAGGTCAAAAGATTCTAATTTCACCATGTAGAATTAACTTGTGGTTAGGCATAGAAAATCCGCCGGATGATGTTTACTACGAACTTGAGCCAAATCAAATCTTTTCTGTTCTCAAACCCGGTGAGCTAGTTGGCCTCCTAAATTTTAAACCAAGTGATATGTGTGATCATCACAGGGTCTTATGGTACATCTACTCTGGGTCCCTAGTGAACAAAGCCAACAATTACACCCATTTCTCTGATAGGGACTTTAGGTGGTTTGCTTCATTGCTTTTGAAGGAACAGAAGGATCTGGGAGAGTATATCTTTTCTGAGATAAAGAGGTATAAAGTGGATGGGAAGGCTACAACACCAATGCCATATCCTCAGATTGTGTCTCTAATCCTGAAAGAGAACAAGATATGGTATTTGGATAGCAAGGAGCCCATTGAGAGGTTGACTCCGGTTGGGAGAAACCAGATAGGGAAATTGAACATCGACATCCCTCTCAAAGGCCCTCTGGAGTTTGGGTCAAAGAAGAAGAGGAAGACCACAGAGGCAGAAACCAGCAAGATAGATGACACTCATTCATCGGCTCCAGCTGCTACCACATCATCGCCATCCTTCCTCAATACCACTCTCCAGCACTTCATGGAGAACATGCTCAGAGGATTCCATGTGGATTTTGCCAACACGAATGCAGAACTGATAACCCACATGAATATCAAGATGGGAGAGTTGGTGGAGAAAATGGACAAGAGGCATGAGGAGTTGCTAGTTGAGCAACGTGCCCAGGGTGAGATTTTGAGATTAATTCTGGCACGACTGGACTCTTTAGGTCCCGGACCTTCTGCCAATCCATCTTCTTCTGCACCACCACTACCACCTCCAGTAAGCCCTCCTTCTGACACTCCTATCACTGAGGATGAACCATCTACCCCTTTGGTATCTAGTCCACCTGAGTCTCAAGCCAAAGACATTCTATATACAGTGGATAATCCAGATACCAATGAGACCGTTCATATTGTTATCGATGATTCTCCTCCAAAACCTCAGCCAGAAACCGCTCCTAAACCGAATCCATCACCTACCCAAATTGAGGAAATATCTCCCTCCTCCTCCTCTGAACATCACACTCTAGAGGTTGAGACTACTCCTGTGGTTGAGACCACTACTATGGTTGTCTTCCAACCTTCTCCTATTCCTCCCAGAGATGATATCCATATCCCTCCACTTCATCTTCCTGAACCAGTCTCCTCTAGCTCATTTGATTCTTCTGGTTCAGATGAATATATGGTTTATCCAGTGATACCCATTTCTATGGCCAAGCCTCCTAGCCCTCCACTTGATTGATGAAGCCAAAAAGGGGGAGAAAAGCTTGGGTGATTTTGTGGAAGTGTTTGAGCTTATTTATGGTATTTGGGTGTATATGGGCATTAGGGAGCATTTTGAATCTTTTGAATTTTATCTTGTAATTTGAAGTTTAATGCAAGTGTGTTTAAATTATGATTTCATTTTAAGTTCATTTAAGCTTTGAATTATGATACATGTCTGGACTAATGAAGTTGTTGTGTATGCAAGGTGTATGCTATGAATTCAAACTTAATAAGACTTATTTAATTGAGAATTCAATTTGAAAAACCATGTTCAAAATCACCAAGCTTTGTCATCATCAAAAAGGGGGAGAATGTTAGATCTCATGTTTTGATGATAACAAAAGAATGGTTTGAAAAGGAAATGATTAATAAACAAGTTTGAACAAAGGAATAACAGGGATAAGCATCACTTGAAGTAAGCATTGGAGTAATGAAGAAAGGCTAAGAGAAAATGCTGAGGAACTTGATCAGAAGCAAGTTTTCTAAGGCATTACTCGAGGCGGTACTCGAGTAATGTGACAAAACTTGAAGTAACCAAAGACAACTTCTAGTAACCTGTCAACGTTACTCGAGTAAGTACTCGAGTAATAGTGTAAGTATTTTCAAGTTGCTCTCAGCCTGCCAATGTTACTCGAGGAGCTACTCGAGTAACCAGGTAAAAAACTTGGAGTTGCTCTCGGCCTGCCAATGTTACTCGAGGAGCTACTCGAATAACCATGTGAACAACTTCCAGTTGCTTTCAAGTTGCCAATGATACTCGAGTAAGTACTCGAGTAACTCTGTTTCAGAAAATATGGTGCTCTCGGCCCTTTGTACCACTGCCAATGTTACTCGAGTACGTACTCGGGTAACACACTGAAGTCAGTGAAAACTTGAAGGTACCCGAGTATGCAGAGAAATTTTCAAAAAAAACCTCAAGTCATTACCCGAGTAAGTTGTGCCCAAAAAGTAAGTTTACTCGAGTAGCTACTCGAGTAACAAGGTAAGTGCTCTCGGCCTTAAAATCCTGTCAACATTACTGGAGTAAAGCATCGAGTAACCAAACGTTTATTTGAAGGTTTACTCGAGTTGGTACCCGAGTAACACATAAAGTTGTGAGTGTATTACTCGAGTACATACCCGAGTAAACATTCATTTCCAAAGGTTTAAAAATTGATTATTCCATGCACTACCCGAGTAATCTTAAATTTGTCTGTTGACTTGCAGTTGATCAAAGTTTCCCCGATGATACTCGAGTAAGTACTCGAGTAAACTTCATGTGATACTCAAGTAGCTACTCGAGTAAGGAAACTCAGAAAGTTTGAGATCATTCCAACGGTCATTGTTTTGTTTCCAATTTGATTAACTTTTCATTATATTAGTATTCTTAGCATTTCAACAGATAAACAATGAAGAGATCTTACCAAATAAGGAAAGTCAAAAGCAATGCTCAAATGTCAGCAACCGTTACCTACCACAACGTATGTCTTTCAAATATTGGAAATGTCAATAATGGCTGCGCACGCTCCAACGGACATGAAGAAAAATGTTCCAGCAATCATTACCAATGCATCTATATATATGGGAACCTTCAAACAGAGAAAGATATGTACAACGAACAAGAACATACACACGAACGTATTATCAAGTTCATTGCTCTGTTTTGCATCATACTTGTGATTCTATGCTTCAGTGATTCTTATTCACTCTGTAAGAGAGATATTTCATTCAAACTCAATATTTGATATTGAGATAACTTAAGGTTGTGGAACCTTAAGTTGGGATTGGATTACAACTTGTAAGGGGGAGTGAGTGTCCAGAAGTAGGAACTTTCTTGTACTGAGGTGCCAAGAACCCACTGAATCTTGGAATTTATAGTGAAACTCTCAGAGAAGCTCTGAGGAGTGGATGTAGGTCAAAGTGGTTGTGGCCGAACCAGTATAACTTCCGGTGTACACTTCGGTGATATATCTCCTTACTATTTCCTATTTTAATTTCAACGTCAAATTTTATATTTGCAACGAATTTTTAAGATCACCCAATTCACCCCCCTCTTGGGTGAAACACTTGTTCTAACATTCGTAATTCTCAATTCATTCATTTTCTTCACTATACTTTCTTCTGTCTCGCTAGTAGCTATGGATAAAGCACGGATCATGTTGCCACGCAATTCTCCAGAATATTTGTACGGCTTAAACAATTTCTTGGATTTTGCATTCACTCACGCCAGCTGTAATGGCAAGATCGTCTGTCTGTGTCGGAGTTGTAAGTTTAAGAAGTGGCATGCTCGACAAGTTGTTAAGGAACATTTGCTTGTGAAGCCTTTCTCGGAAGACTATACGTTTTGGGCAATTCATGGTGACAAGGCCAATATGAGATATGATGATGCTTTTCCTCGAAGTTCACAAGTAGGAGTTCAACTAGATCAAGATGATCCAGTTAATGATGCTGTTCGTGATGCTTTTGGATTTCAAGGCGACAACTTCAACGAAGAAGTGCAAGGTTCAGAGCCGGTGTTCATGAGGAATGAAGCAGCTCGGGATTTTTTCAGCTTGATAGATGAAGCAGATCGTCCTCTATATAAAGGTTGTTGGAAATACTCTAAATTATCTTTCTTGATCAAGTAGTATCATATCAAGCACTTGTGTGGAATCATAGATAAGGGAATGTCAATGTTGCTCGAATTATTACAAGATGCATTCCTCGACGCGGAGATTCCCACAACTTTCTACTAGGCCAGGAAGATTATCAACAGGTTAGGGTTGAACTATCAAAAGATTGATGCATGCCCCAATAATTGTATGCTGTATTGGGGATACGATTCCAGCAAGGAGACTTGTAAGAGATGCCATACATCGAGGTACAAGACTATTTGGAAGGGGAAAAGGCAGAAGAAGAAACTTGCAAAGATTCTTAGGTACTTTCCTTTAAAACCTCACCTATAAAGATTATTTATGTTATCCAAAACTGCAGAGCATATAAGGTGGCATGTCGTTGATAAGAATGAAAACCATAAATTAAGACATTCCTGGGATGCAGACGCCTGGAAAATGTTTGACAATGACTTTCCATCTTTAACGATTGACCCCATAAATGTTTGGCTTGCATTGGCGACTGACGATCTCAATCCATTCGGGAATCTCAGCGCAAGTTATTGTATTTTGGCCGGTAGTCTTAGTTCCCTACAACTTGCCCCTGGATGTGTATTAAACAAAGCTCCTTCATTATGTCTATGATCATTTCAGGTAAAAAGGCACCAGGCAATGACATCGATGTGTATCTCCAACCGCTTCTTGTAGAATTACTTGACCTGTAGAATGTCGGCATCGAGACGTATGACGCTTATGGGAAGACTTTGTTCAACTTGCGTGCAGCCTTGATGTGGACCATTAGTGACTTTCCTGGACTTGGCACATTATTTAGTTGGAATGTGCATACTGGGTCGGCGTGTCCAGCTTGCAATTTTGACTCTGACGCATTGCGCCTAACTCACAGCCGAAAGTGGTGCTTCATTGGCCATCAGAGGTTTCTCAATGGAAGGCATAAGTTCATATTGCAACAGAATTGCTTCAATGGGAAACAAGAAAAAAGAGGACCACCTTAGACTTTGTTCGGTACAGATATCTTACAGCAGCTTGAGCATGTTGACTTTGAGTTTGACAAAAGTGACGATTCAGCATAAACTCAGAAAAAGATGCGCAGGACTTCGGCGCCTCAGCAGTGGAAGAAGATAAGTATTTTCTTCACTCTTCCATATTGGAAGCCTAATTTACTTCACCACAGTCTTGATGTCATGCACATTGAAAAGAATGTTTGCGATAATGTGCTATATACTCTACTTAACGAACCCGGTAAGACAAAGATCACCTTCAAGTGAGGAAAGATTTATGCGCCATGGGAGTTCATGAAGACGCTTGGCCAGATGAGGATGACAAATTTCAGTCGGCAAAGTTTACTCTCACAAAACCGAACAAGGAAGTCTTCCTCATGATGTTGAAGAAATTAAAAGTTCCTTGTGGCTATTCAAGCAACATTTCTCGATGTGTTGACTGGCAGGCTCGAAAGGTTGCTGGCCTGAAGAGTCATGACTCACATGTTCTTATGCAACAGTTACTCCCTCTGGCTATAAAGAATACACTTCTTCCCGATATTTCCATCATTTTGGTGGAACTTAGTTCTTTCTTTCGGAAGTTGTGTTCTAAGGTTTTGATCGTTGAGGAGCTCGATCAGCTGCAATCCAAAATCATTCTCACACTTTTTCATTTAGAGATGATCTTTACTCGTCCTTTTTCACTATGATGGTTCACTTTATAGTCCACCTCGTTCATGAAACAAAGTTTGCTGGGCCATACAATATTGATGGATGTATCTGATTGATAAGTACTTATTTTAAATATGTGCTTCATTGTTAGTTCCTATGTTTGCTAGTCATCCTTTTCAGTATTTAGTATCATTTTTCTCTTCTTTACTTCGTAGGTTTCTTGGGAAATGATAGAAGTCACTTCCATAGGTGGACCCATGGACCTGAGATGGCTTCCATGGAAGTGAAAATTTGTGACCATTATACCCTCACCATTTTTTCAATTTACAGCTTTGCCACGTGACCCTCCTCTTCTTCACCCCGACTCTGACAGCCCCTTTCCCTCTCTTACAGCAACGACAAGAACAACGGTGGCGGCGGTGGCGGCGAGGCATAGCGACAGAGGTGGTGGCTGCGAGGACGGCGACGCATAGCGACTTGAAGGACAATGACGTTGAGGCACATCCACTCGCGATTTTGTTTTCAATAATCTTGTGCTCATCTTCCTCCTCTTCTCTTCTTTTCTGACAATGCAAACCTCCCATCCTCTTTTGCTCAAATCAAACTCATATCTGACGCAAACTCGGTCACAGAGGAGGATGCTTCAACTTCATATATGTGGCAGAGGACGGTGAATTCAGTTTTTTCCTTCAATACCAAGCTTCGACCATTTTGTTAGTGGGGATCTCTGTTCTCTGTTTTTTTTAAAATGCTTACATTGTTTGATGGTGACGGCGAGGTACATTGACAGAAAATGGTCGAAGCTTGGAAGAGTTTTTTGGTCCAGCTACGGCAAGACGGTGAAGGTGACGGTGAGGTACATCAACAGAATCAATGGTGACGGCAAGGTACATTGACGGAAACGACGATTCTAGTTTGATCTCTGGTTTTGTTAGCAATGATGTCCGATTTCTAATTCGATCTCTCTATTTTTTTTAATTATGCCTTTGATTTATGTTGAAATTAATGTGAAATTATGGGTGGTTTGTGATGGAATGATGGCTGATGGCTGATGACAAAAAAGCTAGTGATTTTTGTGCTGGCCACCTATGAGATTGATGGTGGATGCTGGTGATGTTGGTGGCTGTTCTAGGGTGAATGTGAGAATGGAGGCTAGGGTTTTTTAAGGGTATATTTGGCATTTTACAATTAAAACTAATATATTATTAAAACTTATATCACTACTTCCATAGTCATACCAAATACACTTTTATCTCCACTTCTAATTCCAGTTCCACTTCCAATTCTACTTCCAGTTTTACTTCCACCTCCATCAAAAACTCTTCCATGGTACCAAACGGGGCATAAATCAAAGATGGAAAGCCACATGTTATATTTCTCTCTAATATAATTTTTTTAATTATAATTTAGTAGCTTGTTTAGGTTGTTGGCACGATGGAATCATTTTTGCAGCTATTTTATTTTACAGATATAAGTTGTAAGTAATTAATTCATTATTTATTTGGGAAAGGGGAAAAATAGCAGAGTTGAAATGGACCAAGTCACATCATTTTTAATACACCTGGAATCTTACATAGCATTTGCCAACAAAAAAAATGTAAAACACAATAACTCTACTGGGTCTCATCATTTTCTTTTTCCTTGAAATTACTCCATCTCTTTGCAATTGATTCACCCTCCTCTTCTTGTCGGGAAAAAAAAATCTCCCTCCTCTTCACCTCTACAGTTCTACGCCCCTCTCTCTCTGTTTTTTTTTTTAAATTATTTGAACCCCCTATCTCTTACTCCATATTATCTCTCTTCCTTTTCATTCATCAAAGTGAAGGTCTTACATACATAGTCCTTTGACTTGAAGCTCTGCATTTCACCCTTGTAGATTCAACACATCAATCTCAAGGTGTTTTGGCATATTGAAGTCCTCCACTATATAGAAAAACTCCATCATTTTGCAGATCTCTAGACGATTCTTCTCGGAAATGATCATGGTTGCGGTGCCGGTGGCTGTAGCAGCGACATAGTGCCATGTAAGATTCCGGGTGGATTAAAAATGATGTGACTTGGTCCATTTTAATTGGACAAATCACAAGTAATGTGGTGGACTAGGTTCATCCAAGAATTTCTCTTTCCGCTCGTTATATGCTTTATATAGATGTTACATCTGTCTTCAAAGGTGGCATGATTAACATGTAATTATGCTCATTAACTCCTATCTTATCCCTCAAATGTCAAATGCTTTCTTCGTAAGAATCAAATGAAGTTTGTCCATAAAAATTGCAATAACTTTTCCATAGAAAACAAACTCAAGGTTTGGAATCAGAATCTCTGACGAGCGAAAGAAGAAATTAATCGAGGGAAAAGAAATAATAAATTTATATATAGATTCCTTTGATATGTATGTAATGTAAGCCATTTCTCCCACACATTTCTTTTTAGTCCGTCTTGTTTAAGTATTTAATTATACATTATTTCCATTAATTTAAGTATTGTTAGACTCAATTATGAGTGAAAGGCTTTTTTAAATTTATAAGAAGGATATTTTAATTTAAGCTTATTTAGGTTTAGCTTAAAGGGCTTGAGTCCATTTTTTTTCCTGAAAGGATATATTTAATTAAATATAACCACATGTCAACATAAGGTTTCAAAATAAAAATAGAACACAAAAAGCTTAAACCCAAATACAACAAGTTCTAAAATAAAACAAGACACATAAAAGGCCTATGCAGGTGGGTTGAGGAATACAGGGCGTGGCAAAATGGATTGTAGTGGTATTGGATTAGTTGCGTATTGGTAAAAAGTATAGGATGTAGTTTGTTTTTGTTTGTGTTTTTGTGAGATGTGTGTTAGGTTATATTGTTTAAGATTGGAGTGATTTTCATTTGTCAGCTTCAACTGTTGTGTTTTTACTACCTTTTTTTATATTAATAAAATGGACTTGTTTTTGGCCAAAAAAAAAAAACTACAACCCATTTTTGCAGCTATTTTATTTTACGCATATAAGTTGTGAGTAATTAATTGATTATTTGTTTGGGAAAGGGAAAAAAACAGCAGAGTTGTTATTTCTTACGATCAAGGTTTTTATCAATAAATACATACCACCTCTTATTCTAAAATTAAGATCTAGTTTATAAGTGAATTTTAGTTTAATTTTTGAAAAATTTTTAATCTACCGAAATTAGACAAAGAAGTCTTATATTTAGGAAGGAGACAGTAGTATTTATGAATTTCCATCCTGTACTAAAATAATTTAATGATCTTAACAGAATTGGGAAAAAAGGTCAATTTTATACGAGGGATTGAGCTGAGCCAATTTATGTAATATATTATAAATTGTTTTCGCGGATATTATTTAAAGACCTTTTTAGAGTGATAAAAGACTTTCCATTTCCTAGCCGCCACTGCAAACCCTCACAGCAAAAATGTCTGCTCATTCTGGGAACCTCACCCAACTAGGTACTCTGCTTTTAACTTGTTTAAATCAACACTATTCATTATTCCGTCGTTGCATTTGTTTTTATGAACTTGGGTCTTCAAACATTTTCTTATCTTCGTTCTTTCTTTTTTAGTCTTTCCTGCTATTAATTAGAATTATTTTATGGAGAATGAAGTTTTCTTTCTCCTGAGACACTCTCATGTGTATAAAATCCTTATTCATGCCTCTATAAAAGCGGTTCATTTTAGATACCCTTGCCCAGTACTATGATTTTGACTGCTTCTGCAGGGTTAAGTAATTATAACAAGGTTCCCTCTTGCCCAGTACTATGAAGTTTTCTTTCTCCTCAGGCAGGAGGGCCTTCAAATGTTATCTGATCTGCAAGTCCTGCAATTTTTATTTAGTCCTTATTCTCATTCTCATCATCTGCGCTTGTTTATTTCAGCTCTTGAAGGTAATAAGTGTGTTGGTGCAATTACATACCGCCGTGACAAGGGCAAACATGGTAATGCGGCTAAGGTCTACATCAAGTCTATAGCCGTTTTAGAATCTCATCGCCGCCGTGGTATTGGTAAGTAAGAACTAATTTCGTACAATTTGGTTCATATGATAATCATTAGTCATATCATTGGTTTTGTCTCTCCAAAACTATATAATGAAAGAAGATCCCATTCACATTTTGTTATGACCCTCTACAAATTCTTCCACCATAAATAACAAGGTTAAACACTGCATGAAAAATTATGTGTTAGTCCTTATTATCGGCCCACGTAAGATTTTTCTCTCTTCATCAATTGTCATTTATCTTGTCATATAGATTATTAACCATGCATGTGTGTGTGTCTATATATATATATATATATGGTTAAATGCCGGGTCTTTGATGTCAGAGGGTTAGTGGTCATAATCATCAAATGATTACGTAATCCAAGAATTCAGTAAATCACGGTAAACGAATTTGATAAAGCTGGGGATTTGCGTCTCATATTAATATAGTTGTTTGTTATGTTAAGCTTAGTGGTTGGATCTTGTAGGAGTAATTAATTATTTATTCATTTTCTTGGAATATTTTGGGGCGTAGAAAGTACGTATTTGTGGTCTATGAATGATTTAATTTGTTAAATATTACTACTCATATTTATAATATTTTTATGAATATATGCAATATTTTTTATTCATTATTAATTTGATTACATTTAAATTGGAGACGTGACAGTGTTATAATTTATATGAAATATCTTCTACATTATCAATCATGTTGGCACTTGGTAATATTTTTTAGTGTTTTATTAGTGTCTCTCTTCTAAAAATAGTCTTTTATTATGAAAAATGTTATACCTGTTGCCAATTATCTGCATATATATAGTCTTTTATTAGTGTCCCTCTTCTAAAAATATGAATTTTGGCATGCCAAAATACATTAACTTTAATGGTATTTTTAAGAACGGTGGGTTGATCATTAAAATATGAAACATTAGGGTCTTTAACTTAAACTTTTAAAGGTTGCGGATGTTATACACAACTGAACCAATGTTCGGGGTATTTTTGTTTATGCGTTAATACCATATTTAGTCCCTCAAATTTATCCTCATTTTGGATTTGATCCTTCAAATTTAAAATCATAAGTTTTGGTCCTTGTAAGAGCAAAATAATCTAAGTTTTTATTGAATTATAGGGGGCCAACGATTTAAAGGAAATGAAACTTGAAGGATCAAAACTTATGGTTTGAAACTTAGAAGACAAAACCTAAAATAAGGACAAACTTAAAGGACCAAAAATTATATTAACCCTTTGTGTATTTTAGCCAAATATATATATTTTTTATATTTATTGTATTATATATTTTTCTCGCCAATAAACATCCTCAAGTTCAATTGGAGTATTGCGTCAAGGTTAAAAAAAAATGGAGGATTTTTGAGCTCCACCTTAAGTAACACGCCATAATTATAGATATTCTCTTATATGAAGGTAAGAAAAGTTATACATTGATTAATAAGAGTGGTGAATATTAAATAAATCAACAAATTTTTAATTAATTTTTTGTATGTATTGAGAGTGTCTAAACTCTTGACTTAGAGGACTAAAGCTATAAAAATTTTATAAATTTTAAATTTGTATTTCTACAGATTTTTCATTATTTTAACCATAATAGACTAGTAATTATTTAATTACATGTTTGTTGTTGACGTGTTGTCATTCTCCAAAACCCAAAAAATGTATAATTTCTTTTTTAGAAGCATCATGGAGGTATCACTGTTAGTCAAAATTTACAATTTCTTATTTGTTATATCAGGAGGGCTTAAAACTTTCACATCACCTTATATATGTTTTTTTTTAATGAGAAATTAGAGAGAATGACAAAGGAAAAGAAATATTTATTACTAAGGACCTTAAAATTCATAATTTGAAGGACCAAAACTCAAAATATAAATTTCATTTACAAATTTAACCTTGATATTTCCTACATTCTCTCTAACTCTTTCTCAACTATTTGACAGTTGATTTAACCATCAAATAGTCGCGATATGGGTATATTTATTCACCTTAACACCATTATAAATCACTAGCCATCAATTTTTTATAAATCATTGGCCGTAATAATTGTTATATTGAATGGTCACTAAGATTTATTATTCAGGAAAATTCTTTAAAAATTCATTTAAAATATCGAAATTCTAATTTGGAATATTACACGTAACAAATTACTAATTAGGTCACCTGAACTAAATTTGGATTTAACAATTGGGTCAAATTACCTCAATGCCCCTAGTTATTAATGTCTCAAATGGCCACACAATAAACCTCTAATTAATTATATAATTCTATTTAACAAGACCCAAATTTAACCTCAATATTTCATGTCATTTTATTGAGTGTATGTGTATCCACAAGGTTGATTTGGCAAAGAAAAAGAAATCAAAATTAGAATTATTAATTGCATAAGAATATTTTCATTCAAAATTCACAGCTACGTATTTATCTTTTTGTTCCTAGGTTGACACTAATAAGTAAATAAACAAATAAATAAATACATAATGTCACCCTAGACAGCCTGAGAAAATTAAAATGGAGACAAAAGAAACAAGGAAAGGCTTCACAGGAATGCTTGCTCTTGCCTTTTCATTTTCAAATATCGCCACATAAGTCATTAGCTGCATTTCTACTTTGGTAATGCAGAAATCGCAGTTGCCATTTTAATATAAACTGCAAAATCTTAGTACGTAAAATGTCTATTTTGGGTTGTATCACCAGTTCTTTTTTTCAAATTCTTTGGAATGGGGAAACTACTGACAGATTTACCCCTTCCAGGGGCATCCGACAAGGTGATCCTATTTCCCCTTACATCTTTACCTTATGCATGGAGAGATTGAATCATATCATTCAGGATGCAATTGATGAAGGTGAGTGGGAGACCATCCAATTGAGCCATGGTGGACCAAAACTTTCTCACCTGTTTTTTTGCAGACGATCTTATTCTTTTTGGGAGAGCCTTGGAGTCCTAGGTGGATGTTATGCTAAACTATATTAACAAATTCTGCGGGATGTCAAGTCAGAAAATGAATAGAGCCAAGACAAAGGCCTTCTTTTCTAAAAATGTGCACAGTAGTAGAGTGTTGAACTGGAGTCGTAGACTAGGGGTAGGATTCATAGGAGATTTAGGCAAATATTTGGGGATTCCTTTGATTCATAAAAGGGTCTCTTATGTTACTTATGCACCTATTATTGAAAAGACTCAAAAGCAACTCTCAAGCTGGAAGATAAATTGTTTGAACATGGCTGGAAGAACCACCCTTATTAAAGCAGTTATCTCAGCCTTGCTCTCTTACCACATGCAAACCATGCTTATTCCTGTAGGAGTTATTAAAGACTTGGAACGAATGAGTAGGAACTTCTTATGGGGAGAACAGGAGGGCATCAGAAAGACACACTTGGTGTCTTGGGAGGTGGTTTCAAGAGACAAAAAACAAGGAGGCTTGGGTATTAGAAGCCTGAAACACCAGAATCAAGCTTTCCTAATGAAACTTTGTTGGGTTCTAGTTTCTAATCAAGAAGCACTTTGGATCAAAGTCCTGAAAGCTAAATATAACTGTGGAGAGATGCACACGCCTGAGGTTGTTAAAAAGAAAAACTCCTCTCTTACTTGGAGGGGTATATGTACGGTATGGGATCAGTTCAGAAAAGGTTTGGGGAAGAAGATCAATGACGGAAGGTCAACTTCCTTTTGGTTTGAAAATTGGTCCAATCTGAATTGTCCTTTGATTGATGTGGTTCCAGGTCACAAATGGTTAGTTGATAGAAATGATCGAGTAGCGGACTATGTGTTATCGGGGGCTGATTGGGATAGAAGGAAGATGCAGAGATGGTTCACCATAGAGATCATTAACTACATTACCTGTGTTCACCCACCTAATGAGGAGAGAGGAGAGGATAAATTCTTCTGGAAGCATTCTTCTGATGGTAATTTCTCTATAAAATCAATCTATTTTTCTCTTCTTGCAGGTACTACTGAAGATACTAATAATGTATGGAAGCTTCTATGGAAGTAGTGGATTCCAGAGAAGATCAAGTCCTTTATGTGGTTATTCTCACATGGTAGAGCTCACACAGCTCAACTAAGATCAAAAAGAGGAATTCAAGAGTCAGGCGAATGCCCTTTCAGCTGCAACCAAATGGAGGATTCAATGCATCTTTTGAGAGATTTCTCGAATGCTATTCATAGGTGGAAAAATATGGTATCACAAGATCAGTGGAATACTTTTGTAGCTTTACAGGGTGGTGACTGGGTCAAATGGAACTTGACACATGATGTAGGTAAAGCACACATGAGGAAGATTCCATGGTCGATCCTATTTGGGTACACATATTGGGACATTTAGGTATCGAGATGTAACACACTTTTGGGGGAAAGTAACCAAAGGGGTGAGCACAGCACAAATTCCTCCTTCTTCAGAGCCAATATGGATCAAGATATCTTGCACAACGGGTTCTCTGCAACACCAATTTACTGAGGCATCACTTTCAACCCAACAATGCCGAAAATTTCTTTTATGTAAAAGTGGATGGATCTGTCTTGTGTAGCGGTTGTAGTAAATGTGGAGGATTGGTCAGGGATCCAAATCATCAATGGATATGCGGGTTTAGCTGCAAGCTTATTGGAGTTCCGCCAGTGATAGCGGAATTAATTGGAATGATTCAAGGGCTTTACTTATGCTGGAGCAGAGGTATCCATAAAGTATGTTTGTTTTCTGACTGTATAGAGGCCCTTAATCTTCTTATCAGGGTTGTAAGATGGAATACCCATTTAGGGACCTGGTGGAGGAGATTAGAGCTCTCATCAACAGGGATTGGCAAATTAAGTTGGTTAATGTTCCACGTGAAGACCTTATCCTTGCCGATAGACTTGAGATATTGGCTCATAACATTACAGGAAGCTTTTGTATCTTTGATCATCCCCCACCTCCTCCTCAGGAAATAGAGGATGATGGAAGAAGTATAGAGTAGGTTCTTGTTTCTGATGTTCGTCATGGTATTGTAAGGTTCCAGTACTATTCAAAAATAAAAAGCTGGCATTCAGGTCACTCTACTATTGGTTTTATAAACCAAATGCTTTCCCCCAAAACTACACCATTGAAAGGCTTTTTCAAGTTTTGGTTAATAAAAACCACGCTTTTTAATTTCAAAGAGTCCAAAGAGGAGACTGTTTAAAGCTATAATTCACATAATTTATTGACTTCATACCGTAGCTAGAGCTAGTAAAAAGGACTGGCCCTCCATAAGCCAGGGCTCTTTTAGGCCTAGTTAAAGAAAAATAGTCATTTTTTGATTCCCGACCATTGAACATAAAGGGCCAGAGCTGGCCCTACCGGGGTTGAAGCTGTTTTAACAACCTTTTACAATTTTTCATCTTTTTCAAAGAAATAAAATTACAACAATGAAAGCCCTAATTGAACGCATAAATATCATCAAAAATAAGGTATAAATGGTCCGCATTATACAACAAACAAACTTAGACACTAAGTCATAATTAAATATAAACTATTGTCCACATATCACAATTACAAATAAAAATTAATGAGAGGACTTAATAAAATTAAAAAATACTTCTTATAAAGATATTTTGAAAAGTGTAAGTAGTTAACAAAGTAAAAAACACAAGATATGAAAAAAAAAACAATCACTAGAAAGTGAGTCAAAAAATAGTAAGAATATTTATGAAGTACATTATTCTCCAAAAACTAATCCAAACGTACACTAAGTTTTTTATTTTTAGGGTTATTGACACAAGATGTTCTTATGAAACTTAATTCTAAAAAACATAATAGCAACTAAATATTTACAATACCATTAATAAAGTATAAAAAATCAATAATATTATTGTCATAACAATAATTTAAAAAAAAACATACAGGCCTAAAAAGGCTTAGCTTTGGCCCTACAAGGTCGGCCCTTTTAGACCTGCTTTCTCTTTTCAGGTAAAAATCTTAAGTTTGGCCCTTATAAATTCATAGCCTAAACTAGTCGGGCCAACAAGTTTGGCCCCTTTTTTTTCCGGTTCTAATCGTAGCAAAATATATAGTTTGTTTAAAGGGAAAAAGACAATTAAATTTCAAAATCCCAAAATGGTTTTGTTGACAATAAGAATAATGGGATTGACAACTCATGTTTTTAGGAAATCACTAATTTAGGATTTTGAAGTTTAAGTGGTATTTAAGTATCTTTTTCCTTTATTTAATGTTATGATTGTAAATGATCCATTAAATAATGCAAGTGTACACTATCATAATCAAGTAATACAGAAGTGAGTAAAGTATCGTTCCCACGAGGATTAATCACTAAGTACCAAAATGAGTAATTTTAATTCTATTTAGTCGACCGAATGGTGATTGAGAGAACAAAATAAAATGATTAAATATGAGTGCAAATAATATGAAAGGAAAAAGCCCTAGGGATTAGATTTCACTTAACAAATTTTGGATTGAATCACTTATCTATTTTAGCCCAATTTATTTCATATGATTGATAGTCGAGTCTCCCTAATTTAATTACTAGCCTCTTCCAAGGTTAAGCAATTCTATAATTAATTGCTAATCTAATATATTCCTGTATGAATTTAAGAAATTAATTATGCATTAAGATTTATGGAACTCAATAAGACTACACAACTCATATGAATATATTCATATTTCATATGCAAGTTATGGTTTTAATTATAGGATCTACACATATGCATCTCCTTTCGGTCTCAACATGCATATTGAAATTATTCAAAAGATGGCCAATCAATCAAAAGCATTAATAACAATAATTAAAACTCAATCATGAAGGAGAAATTCAAACTAGATTTAATAAGCTAAGATTCAATTCGTCATTACTAAGCTACGTCATCTTCCTAGGAAAATGAAAGTTCAGCACATGATGAAATTAAAAAAAATAAAATAAAATAAATTAAAAACTTCATAAACATTGCAATAAACATAATTATTAAATTCTAAAACATAAAAATACAACCACAAGATGCATGTAAAAGGAAAAATCTAGCCTTCCATATAGGAGGTAAAACCTTCTATGTAGGTGGCAACCTAAACCATCCATAAAGGAGGACTACCTAAGCCTTCCGTGAAGGAGGCATCCAAGAAGTAAATACAATGCATTAAACTACTCTAACATGGTATATGTGGAGAAGAGAGGAGAGTGATGGATATGAAATGGTGTGCGTTAAATGTAAGGGAGAGGATGGCTATATATAGGGAAGAATGGAGTATGGTAGATGAAATGTGGTAGATGAAGTAGTAGATAAAAAGGAAAATGAAATGATAGATGAAATGTGGTAGTTGAAGTAGTAGATGAAAAGGAAGATGAAGTGGAAGATCAAATGTGGTAGATGGAATGGTTGGTGGAATGGTAGATGATTCTCGTTCTTGTAATATCCCGAATTTTGAGATTGGAGGCTTGGGAATAAGTCTAAATTAATCGGACTGCTAATCCCCGGTTTAGTAGGTGTATCAAACTTATTCCCTAATATTTATTATATCTTTGGGGTATTAAGAAAGTAAAATGGTGAATTTTGGCAAATATGATTATGCTTCTAGTGAGATTCCTATGAGGCAGTGAGCTTGTCATTTGATTTTGTATAAACAAATGATGAGTAAAACTTATGAAATTTTACAAGGTGAAAATAGGCATCCTGAGCTTTAATTTGATAGGTCTTATGAATCATTTGAAGCTATATGGAAAAAAATTATGAATTTTTGAAGTTAACCCAGAAAAACTGGAAAGTTTCTGGAACAACTTTCAAAGAATTAAATCTACCAGAAGTTATATAAATCAAAAAATAAGGGAACAAGTATGACACAAGCAAGGTGTTGTGATGACATAAGCTAAATGTTATAAAAACATCATCCTCTTCTTCCATTAGCCAAAACCATGTAGCACCATGGGGAGAGAGAGAGAGAGAGAGAGAGAGAGAGAGAGAGAGTTTTAGAGAGAGAAGAGGAAGAAAACTCACAAGGTAGGTAAATTTTTTCGGTGAATTCGTACCTAATGCATATAACTCTTCTCCTAAGCTCCTCTTCTATATTTTTTAAGGTGTTGGAAGCTTGAATTTCAGTGTGGAGAAGGCTAGGGTTCAGCCATATCAAGATAGAACCAGAGGAAGCTTGAGGTAACTTCCAAACTCTTGTGTATTGATTATTCTGGCTGTAGTGGGCAATTTAATAGGTGAAATTTCACCTGATTGCCGTTAGTTTTAAATTTTGAAAATGTGATGACATAGGGGCTATGCTGCCAAAATTGGGTCTAAATGGTAGTTGTTACCTAATTAAGTTGTTAAAAAAGTGGTTAGGAGTAGAAAGAACCAGGTCTGCGGAGCCAAAATCGCAAAACCCTAATTTTCCCTGAAGTATTCATAAATTTTAGCTAGAGCTATTAGAGGGCCTTAGAGTTGGATTTTCAATGATTTGATGATTCTATTGAGTTTAGGAGGGAAAATTAGATGGGGTTACAGTTGGTCACTTTTTCAAAAAAGCCCGAAAAAGCATAATTACGAAAATGCCCCTAAAACCCTTAAAGTGAGGCTGCCAAGGGCAATTTCATCTTTTGGCAGTGAATTTTGTAATTCTAAGTCTAGGAATGGATTCTTTGTGCAAAAATATGTCAGAATAGCCCTAGTCAAAATTTTGGGAAAAGTACAGGTGGACCGAGTACAGGGGCTGGGTTGGGTCCTAGGGGCATTTTAGTAAATTTTCATAATAGGCTTATATGACCCCCAAAAACACTATGGAAGTGTCTTAAAGGTACATTTGGCATTATTGGATTGAATATAGAGCCCAAGCTATTTGCACGTAGATCAAGGAACTATTTCTATTTAGCAAAATGGACACAAGGTAGGGGACTTACTTTACTTGTATGTATTTGATATCTTTGCTTGTGTAGTGATGTATATGATTGCTTTACTTGATTATGTAGAGCATATTTGAATAAATAAGGCTCTGTTTCTGTTTTCGCTGTGGCCATAGTTTTGTTGCATGAGACATTGAGCATGTAGAAATGTCATTATGTGGCATGCATCCAGTTAAAGCTAACATATCATACACATAGCATCTATTATGCATGCATTATGCTATCTGTTTCCTACTGAGATTCTCTCGAATCTCACTCTCCCCTACCAACAATTTAGACAGGAGGAGACAGAAGGTATACTGAGAACAAAGAAGAGAATCATATGAGGAAATTGCAGTGGTGGAACGAACATGGAAAGATGTCTTCGTTTCACTAGGATGGGTTGAGATACCCTAGAGTCCTGTGCTACTACAAGGTTTGTAATTATTATCTATACACCCCTATGGGAAATTTTTGTAATCATACACATAATATCAGTATGTTTATGCTATTCCTATGTTGCCCAACGAACCACACATTGATATTTCGTTGCAAGTCAAAATAAGATAACCAAGTGACAACTTTCAACTTCCAAGAAAAATTCAAAACCCTTGGAGATAAAATTGAGTTTTGGTCTCAACATCAAATTATAGAGCTCTTTCTTAGCTTTTTATCCATATAAAGAATGTCCCAATCCAACATCTAGAGCTCCAGATATCGCTTGCACTATTATAGAAGGGGCTTTTAACGTTCCTATTGTGGCTCTTTTAACGTTCAAAAATAGGGGGACTTTTATGTGAGCGACGTAGTTTGTTTTGGCAATAACGTCCTAATGAAAAGGGACATCTAAAGTCTGCACTTTAGACATCCCTAATTAGAATTAGGGACGTCTAAAGTCAGTCCCTAAACCAATTAGGGATGTATAAAGTCTAGACTTTAGATGTCCGAAATTTAAAATTGGGACGTCTATAGTGCTAGTAGACTGTCCCAAATTTAAAATTGGGACTTCTAAAGTTATTTTCTTTGAAAAAATGTTTATATTATGATCTTGACTTGTGTTTAAAACCAAAAAATACATATCATCATCAATAAAATTACAAATCTGGATCTGAACTCTAAATCCAAAATCTATACAATAATAACTCCAAAGCTGAAATCTCATGGTAGAAGATGACAACAATAAGAGGAATAAGTTGCAAAAAACTCATTTGCTTCTATTATTGAAGTTCATTTTATCGTAATAGTGAATAGAGAAGAGTGACTATAAGGAGAGATAAACCTTGTTTTCTTGGCGGGAACGTGGACCATGAAGTATCTTTCAGAGTCTCGATCAACAAGCAATAACAACACAAGTTAGAAGATAAAATAGAAGGAAAACCCAAAGAGAAAGAGAAAGAAGATAAAATAATAAAACATGGTAAGAAAGCATCGTAGAACAGATCTAGAGGTGAAAAAAAAGGGAGAAAAAGGAAGAAGCAAGAGTAACAAGATAATATAAAGAAGAATAAGTAAGAGTTAAAAGGTGTGACAATAGTGGTTCTTCTTGTGGTGATAGTGGTTCCATTTAAATCAAGAAGAAGAGAAATATGAGCATAAGAGTGTAAAACTGACAAAAAAAGATGGGGAAGTTAAATTTAAATTTTTTATGGCCCAAATTTAATTTAGGGATTCCTAAAGCTCCTTCCTAAAAGATTTAAACATCCCAAAAATATCTGGAATGTCTAAAATAGACTTTAGGCATCCCAAATATTTTTGGGATGCCTAAAGTGGAATGAGGGATGACCTTTCCAAAGGGCATCCCTGAATTTGGTGGTCAGGGATGCCATTGTCAAGGCGTCCCTAATTATAAGGGCATCCCTGAGTTACTTTCCCCAAGTTGGTATCAAAGCCAGAAGGGGAAGTAAGGATGTATTAGGCTCTTTAATGTTCTGAAAAATTTATGAAGTTGGTATGAATATTATTGGATAAGTATGCTCTGTGGTTGCAACTCTGGTTGATCTTCCACATCAGAAACATGTTAATATAAAGCTAAACCTATGCTTAATATTATTATTATCTGATAGTATGTAAGATAGTTGTTCTTATAATAGCATATGAACTTTGTTCGTCTTTTCTAAAGTGATGGCAGTAAGTCTTGACAGATAGGGCAAGTAAGTCCAGAAGCCACTTGTTCGAATGTTCATATGATATTAGAGATTAATGATTAAGTCGTTGGCTAAGTGATAATAATATTTGCATATTGTTATCTTTATAAGAACATACAAGGTAATATTTATAATAACTCCATAAATAACCCATAAATATTATTGAATCTAGCACAATCCTATGAAACCTGACAGTGATGATATCAGTGTAAGGGATATAAAAGTTTAATTATGTTTAGATCTTTCTCTTTCCACTCTAACTCCTCTCGTTCTTCTTCTGCTCCCTCTTCATCTTTAAATTCTGGTCTTGCACCAGCCAAAAATGTAGGAAAATCTTCTACACAAAATAATATTTTCAATAATGAAATTCATTTTGAAGATATTGATCAAAATTGTAGTGATTGGACTATTCTAGTCATTAACCAAAATGATTTATATAAACTTGACAGAATTGAAAAATTCTTTAAATCTTCTGATTATATAATTAAAAAAATTGAAGAAACTATTTGTCTAAAATCAAAACCAACTGACATGTCCTTATTCTCAGAAAAATCAATTTTAAAACACCAAAAGAAATATAAATTTATACACATTGGATGTGTTCAAGTGGCAATAAAACCCTTGGTAAAAGTTGGTCTAGATGTCTCTACTTTAGTATGTGTTAGAGATGGTAGACATGAAATTTTTTTCAAATCAATTTTTGGAATGGTTGAAGCAGGTCTCCATGATGGACCAATCTACTTCAATTGTTTCCCTAATATAACAACTTCACTTCATGATGATCCTATCATAGAAGTTTTAAAATTAAGTTTGAAATTACATAGATTTCATATGAAACTTGGTGTTTCACCTATAGCTTTAATCTATAGGGTCCAGTCAAAGTTATGAATTCATGTACTTCAAATGTCAAAATGTTTAATCAAGGAAAAGAAACATGTCTATTCCTAACAGATGCTACTAGAGCAAATGTTTCAGTTCCTAAAACAATAAAATGGGAAGAAGTAACCCTTCCTGATGATTGGGATTTAAAAAGAAAAATTGCCCCTGTTATGAAAATTGGTGAAGCCACTATTATGGCCTACCAAAACAATCCTACCAAGTTTCTAGTATGAAAATTGGTGAAGCCACTGTTATGGCCTCTCCTTTCAAAATTAAAGATCCAAAAATTGATATAAATTCAAAAGATATTTAAAATATCATTGAACAAAATAATTATACAAAGTCTTATATTCAAGTTTTAGGAGACCAAATCCTAGAAAATAAAATTGTTGCTAAAACTAGTGAAACTCCATCCTCTAGTTCCATTAGCAAACAACCAATTTTCAAACCTTACTCAATCCCTATAAATGTAGCGAGTAATGTTAGGAAGGGAAATTTCCAAGCAAGGATTGAAGAAGAATTAAGGAAGATATCTGTCCAAGACACTCCTCCTCCAAAATCCTCAGCTTTAATTTCCAAATTAACAATAAATGTTTTAAAAAATAATCAAACTAGTTCTAGTGAAGATTGTCTTAAAAAACAAAGAATTGAAAAAATAGAAAACATAAATTGGAGAATTCCAACAAGATTATATTATCCTAGAGCTACTCCTCCAGATATAGGTCTAGAAGAAAAAGATATTGTTATAAAACAATATAATGCAAATAACATTTATGTTTGGAACATAACTGGACAAACTGAAACAAATATTTTGGAAATCTGCCAACAAATGACAATGGTCAGTAACGCCTATGCTATGTATAACAACTGCCAAGAGGAGGAAGTTGTTCATATATTGATCTCTGGCTTTACTGGGCAACTTAGAGGTTCGTGGGATTACCATCTCACTCAAAATAAAAAAAATGCAAATTTCACAAGCTGTAAAAACCACTTCAGATGGAGTAACTATCACTAATGAAGGGGTACCAATGTTAGATTCTGTTAATTACCTTATAGTTAACATAATCGAACACTTCATAGGGGATCCTTCCTTTTGGAGAGATAAATATGCAAATCTTCTTTCAAATCTAAGGTGTAAAACCTTGTCAAATTTTAGATGGTATAGGGATAATTTCCTTATGAGAGTCTATACCAAAGAAAATGGAAATCATCCAATCTGGAAAGAAAAATTCTTAGCAAGTCTTCCTAGTTCATTAGGAGATATCACTACTACAGATGGAAGATATTACTACCCCAATAGACGTCCCTTTTTTAAAAAGGGAGGTTAAAACATAGAGGCGATGATATTTTTATAAATAAAGTAGTGAAATCATAACATTAGGTGTCCCAAATTTGAATTGGGACGCCTAAAGTAGAGTTTAGATAAATTTGGGACGCCTAAAGATTTCCACTGGCGCCAAAAAAATAAATTAAAAAAATTTAACTTACTTTAGGCGTCCCAAATGGGATTTGGGACTCCTAAAGTCTTACTTTAGGAGTCCCAAAAAAATTTGGGACACCTAAAGTCATGTCAGAAATTCTAACATGCGTGAGACTTTTCTTCTCTTTTCTTCATTCCCATGTCAGAAACCCATCCCTCCTTTTCCATCTTTCCCATCCCCTATGACTTCTCTTCCCTTTTTTCTTTCATTCTTGTGACTTCGTCTTCTCTACACAATGGGTAAGCTTTTTCATTATTTCCTTTTCTTCATTACACTTCGTCTTCCTCAATCTTCTTCCTCTCTTCCTTTTCTTCATTCCCTTTTCCTCCACCTCCTTCCATTCTCATAGCACCTTCTTTGCTCTCACCCTCCGGCGTACACCCCCTCTACCTTTTTTGCCCCCTCCACCCTCCGACGTAGACCTCCCACTTTCTTCATTGCTTTCAGCCTTCGGCGTACCTCTCCTCTCTATTGTGCATACACAACTCCTCCAACGTCTTCTCTCCACCTTGGAAGCACATAGACACCGTTGGCTGCCCTCTCCCCTACTTTCATCAGGTTTGTTTTTTAAA
Source organism: Inga laurina (assembly GCA_963855925.1). NCBI lineage: Eukaryota > Viridiplantae > Streptophyta > Magnoliopsida > Fabales > Fabaceae > Inga > Inga laurina. The sequence continues at coordinate 63,121,151 of OY979703.1, forward strand.
ATATAAATTTACATGAAGAATTAAATTAAACTTGCAATGTGAAATTATTATAATGCTTTCAATTTATTTACATGATTCTAGTTATTGGGGTATTTTTCCCTTGATTGTTTTTTTTTTTTGCCAGAATCATAAACTAGTTGTTAGTAGTTATGTAATACTAATAATGTTTTTGTTTTATACGTTTGGAGTTTGAAAATTGAGGGAAATACATATGTATATTTATTTTGATGAAATGAACAACAAGTTGTTTGTGGTTGTGTGGTGACACATTTTGACACTTTCATGTCGTTTTTATACATATATAATATTAGGTTGTATGAGTTGTTGTTATTATACATATATATATATAGTAAAAAGATTGCAGTGCTTTATGTCCTTACTATTTTGTAAGGGACATTTTATGGTTTATGAATCCATCTTAAATTCTATTTCTGCAATTTTAATTTGCTGGGTAATGAAGAATATAAATAATCATTTAAAAAAAATAAAACATTTTAATGTCCCAAATTAAGAATTGGGACGTCTAAAGTGCCCCCATGGAGGACTACTTTAGATGTCCCAATTCTCAATTTGGGATGTCTTTTCTTAAAACATACTACGCCCCCTACATAGACATCTCCCAGTTTTTGGACGTTAAAAGTGCCAAAATAGGGATATTAAAACCCCTTTTTGTAGTAGTGTATGGTCAGAGAAAGAATTAGAAACCAAACTGGTGATGGTCAGATCCATTACAAAAATTTAACATATGGACAACTCATCGCAGTAGTCCAAAAAACTACTTTAAAACTTTGTCAAGAAGATAAAATCCAACATCAACTTACCAAAGAAAAAGCTTCAAATCGGAAAGATTTGGGATCTTTCTGTGAACAATTTGATTTTCCTGCCTATAAAAATTCTAAAAAACTTAAAAGCAAACATGAAGACAAAGATTACAAGATTTGAAAGTATTATAAAAAATATAATAAGAAACCTTGGAAAAAACCTACAACCAATCAACCTAGAAAACTCAAAAATGAATTCAAATCAATCCCCACGGAAAAACTATTTGATTTCGATGTGGTAAAGAACGCCACATGGCAAAATATTGTAGACTTAATAAAAGAATTAATGCCTTACAACTTGAAGAATCAACTTTTCAACAATTAAACAATCTTTTGATTGAAGAAACCTCTTCTGAAGAAGAATATGAAGTATCCTCTTCTGATGAAGTTAATAAACTTCAAAAAGATGATATTTCATCTTCATCTGATGAAGATGATTTTCAAATAAATTGTTTTGAAAAGATTGCTGAGAGCTCAGGAAATTCTAAGTTTGATGACCCAATCAAGGATTCGATATTCACTGAATCCACAAAATACATTTTCCAGATTAATGTCGTTGAAGAATATTTGGTTTTTGAAATCATTAACTCTCTTCCGAGTAATAAAGAAAAGGTCAAGTTTTTTTTAATAAAGTTAGAGAAAGTTCAACCTCTTCTTCAAATTTAAAACCAGTCCGAAAGGCCTGGCAAAATTCTTCACAAACAAAATATGATTTTTATGAAATCATAAAAAGGTTTCAAAAGAACCTAAAACCTGTTTCAAAAGAACCTAAAACCTGTTTCAATTTCTGACCTTCAGAATGAAATAAATAATTTAAAAGAAGATATAAGAAACTTGAAAAATACTTAAGATTTCCATTCTCTTATTTTAAATCAAATTTAGGACAAAAGTCTTGATAAAGAAAAGAAAGAAATTGAGGAAGTCAGTGATCCAGATGAAAAGGATCCAGAAGCTCTAGAATTATTAAATCTTATATCAACAATTTTGATCCAAAAATGGCACGTTCCAGTCAAAATTATTGTTGCTAATACCTTTGTATTAGAAACAATAGCTTTGTTTGATACTGGTGTAGCTTTAAGCTGTATCAGAGAAGGTCTAATCCCAACAAAATTTTATGAAAAAACCACTGAAGATCTTTGTGGACTAAATAGATCACCATTAGATATTAGCTACAAGCTTTCAAATGCAGTAGTTGAAAACAATGGTGTTGAAATGAAAACTCTTTTCATATTGGCAAAATTTTTGTCTCAAGATGTAACTCTTGGTGCACCTTTTATCAACAAGTTAATACCTTATCTAACAATAGAATTGAATCCCAGGTAATGGGTAAAAAGGTTTTATTCTAATTTTCTTAGCCTCCTTATACAAAATTTGTTAACTCAATTGAGTATAAGAACAATCAAATTAATTTTCTAAAAGAAGAAGTTTCTTACAAAACAATTGAAAATCAATCAGAGAAACCTTTTCTTAAACAAAAAAATTCAAAATGTTTTGAAAAACATTCAAGACACAATTTGTTCTGATTTTCCTAATGCTTTTTGGGAAAGAAAAAGACATATAATTGATCTTCCTTATGAAAAGGATTTCAACGAAAGAGCTATTCCAATGAAAGCTCGACCAATTCAAATGAACCAAGAACTCTTGGAACATGGCCAAAAAGAAATAACGGATTTACTCTCAAAAGGGTTAATCCGTAAGAGCCAAAGTCCTTGGTCTTATGTAGCTTTCTATGTCAATAAGAATGCTGAACATGAACGGGGAACTCTGAGACTTGTAATTAATTACAAGCCTTTCAACCAAGCTCTTCAATAGATTAGGTATCCAATACCTAATAAAAAAGATCTTTTAAATCGCCTTCATCATACCAAAATATTTTCAAAATTTGATATACAATCTAGTTTTTGGCAAATCCAAATTTTTGAAAAAGATAGGTATAAGACTGCATTCACTATTCCTTTTGGAAAATATGAATGGAATGTTATGCCTTTCGATTTAAAAAATACACCTTCTAAATTTCAAAAGGTCATGAATGAAATTTTCAATCCTTACACTAAATTTATTATTGTTTATATTGATGATGTTTTAGTGTTTTCAAAATCAATTGACCAACATTTCAAACATGTTAAGGTTTTCATATATGTTGCTAGGTATAATGATCTAGCAGTTTCTAAAACTAAAATTAGTTTTTTTCAGACAAAAATTCAGTTCTTGGTCATCATATATACCAAGGAACTATTGTTTCAATTATTGTGCAATTCAGTTTGCCGATCAATTTCCAGACCAAATCCTGGATAAAAATCAACTTCAAAGGTTCTTAGGTTGTTTGAATTATGTAGGTGATTTCATTCCAGACCTAAACAATATCATTAAGCCTCTTGATGAGCGTCTTAAGAAAAGTCCTCTTCCATGGACAGATGATCACACTAAGTGATTATCAAAATCAAACCATCAGTCAAAAATCTTCCAAGCTTGTATCTTCCAAATCCACAAGCATTCAAAATTGTTGAAACTGATGCCTTTTACATAGCATTCTTAAGCAAAAAATTGACCGTAAAGAGTATTGCATTCCATTTACTTCAAAATATTGGAATAGAGCCCAACAAAACTATTCCATAATCAAAAAAGAAATTTTAGCAATCTTTTTGTACATAAACAAATTTCAAAGTGATTTGCTAAATCAAAAATTTTTAGTCAGAGTCGACTGTAAAGCTGCAAAAGATATTTTTCAAAAAGATGTTAAAAATTTAGCATCAAAACAGATTTTTGCCCGTTGGCAAGCAATTGCAAGTGTCTTTGATTTTGAAATTGATTTTATCAAAGGTACTTTAAATTCTCTCTGAAACTTTCTAACTAGAGAGTTCTTGCTGGGGAAATAAGGTGACCAAAATGTCTGATAAGGAGCGAAAAAAGAAAGGAAAAGGCAAAGCCCAACCCAAAAATGATCCAGATAGGATCCCAAAAGAGGAAACAAAGCAACTCAAGGCTGCAATTGAATTATCAAAAGGGTCATTGACCCAAGGATCATCGATCCACCAAAAAGGATCCTCTTCGAGGTCCAAAATTTCTAAACAACCCGTTCAAAAACCTTCTGGAATCATAATGGATCCAAAACATTATGAATTCCCAATTGAAACACTTTTAGCCTTACAAGCTAACCAAAAATTGGCCAAATTGCCATCCAAAAGCTAGGCTGACATTGCCAAAGAAGAACATTCTAAGGCCCTTGCCCCATTTACCTTAGATTCTAAGGCTCTTGCCCTAGCAATCAAAACAAAATCCTAAGAAATTACTAAATCTAGTTCATCATCAAAAGAATTAGCTTTATATTCTCAAGCAACCAAACTACATTTTTGTTAAAACTAGAAAAGGTCTTAAACCTCTTCCACAAAGACCAGGTTTCTATGACAAAAATTTAGTTGCTTTGGCAACCAAAATATTTCCAAAAGGGTTCTATTTTGCCCCAAAATCTTTAGAAAAAAATCAAAAATTTTATGAGCTTATTCTTGTAGATACAAAGTCTACAAAATAAGACATTTTCTAGATCCTAATAATCCAAATGATAAAAGTATCCATGGATATTCAACATTTCACATATGGAAATTTTTATCTCCTCAAGATTGGGGACAAGATTTAAATAAAAGGAAGCATTTTTCCATAAAAAATGTGGATCCAATTAGTTTCAATTATTGGGACTATTTGGATGCATGATATTGTACCTTTTGGTACCAAAATCCAAAATTTAGCCATGCTTGGCTATTGATGTTCACATATGACACAAAGTACCAATTTCCATTGTGGTTTATTCAATGATGGGATTTCTTTGGTCCAATTCAAGAAACTCTTCCTGCCACAGGGAAAATTGGATTTGACTATATCAAAAGTCATGTCAATCTTAGTGAAAATCATTTCCCATCAGATCTTCATTATTTTTCCAAATTTGGTTTAGCATGGGTATTTAAATGGAGCTTTAAATACGGAGCTTCTAAATATCAAAAAATGTTCCCCATGTTGCAGAGAACTTCTTCAGTAAAATGGTGGGTAAAGTTTCCGAACATCAAAAATGTGTCTGAAACATCACTTAAAAAATGGTTCAAGCAAAATCCCAAATTCCTAATGGTAGGAGATCACGAATCCAGTGTATTCCTCAACTAGAAGGCAAAAATTAAAGCTTGTTTGGCATCGACAACCATAAGGAAAACCTGACTTAGCAGCTTCATAAAATTCTTGGGCTTCTTCAGACCCAAGAGCCCCAAAGTAGCCAATCGGCACAACAATCCTCGACCCAATCATTAGACAGATCAGATGATGAAGATCCGGCTCAATACTTTGGCCTTGATTTGAATGATGAAATCATTAGCCTCGGTGAAGATTGATTTCGAAGAAAATTCGCCGGTACAAGAGTCCAAGACCAGCTAACACAAATTCCTAATTTTGGTGAAGATTTGATGTAAAGCTCGAAGAATCTTTACTTTCAGAAGACAAAATTATGTATTTCCTTTTACTTTATGTAAAAACAAAAGTAAAAGCACTTTTACCTGAGTAAAATGTTTCTTACTCTAAGTTAAAGTGATTTTACCCAAAGGAAGAAAAATAATTACAGTGAATAGGAACTAACTTGGATGCCTATATAATGGCATTTCATTTCAGTTGTTACTCACTCGATCCTTAGAGCTTTCAGGATCAATTCTCTCTCCCCTCCTCCTCTAGGCTGATAAGCCTTGTATGTTTTCTTGCTTTCCTTTTATGTTTTGCAATCATTTTTGAATTTCAATAATATTGTGATAGTTTTTATTTCTGTTCTTCAATTTTCTTTAAATTCGTACATATTTTCTGCATTCATATGTTTATACATTAACGATTCTGATTGGTCCTTACTTTTCTTCCCTTTTTGTCTCTTCTTTTCTTTCGATCCTTTCGGGGTAAGTCCTCCAAGTTGGCATCAGGGATGCCCTTTAGCGTCCCTAATATATATTAGGGACATCAAAGGGCGTCCCTCATTTTATTTTAGGTGTCCCAAATTTGATTTGGGATGCCTAAACTTCTCAGGAAGGAACTTTAGACGTCCCAAATTTGATTTAGGACACTTAAACTAAACTTTAGACATCTCAATTTAAATTTGGGATGTCTAAAGTTTCCATATTTATAAAAATGCCACCGCCTTTATTTTTTTACTTCCCTTTTTTAAAAAGGGGCCTCCATTAGGGTAGTAGTATCATTATTCTGTAGTAGTGACTGAAAACTGAAAGAGGGTCTAATTTAGTATTTTTCAAGAAATTCTATTTTATGCCAAAATCATTATTTATTTATTAATTACACCCAAATTCATTAAATTGAGCTCAAATATCATCCACAAAATCATCATATAAGGGGAAAATATGCAAATATTTTACTTATCAAATTTCCCCACACTTAGCTCTTGGACGTCCTTGGACAAGGAGTGACTAATTAGTGCTAACAAAATTAGAAGTGTCAAGTCATAAGCAAGAACACAATTGAAAAATAAAGAGATCATAGTATTTATGAATCAACGAAAATATAAAGTGGTAACTTTATTTGAAAATGAATCAATTGAGTTTGTAATTGTGACTCATTCTTCCAATCTCTCAAGTGTTTAAGGGTAAATGTTTCACTCAAATTCAACTGAAAAAATTGCACTACCATAGGCTTGCTGAAAATCTCAATCTTCACTACCTAATTCACATGCATAATTCAAATCAAAACGACTTGTTAAGGGTTGTAATGGGGTTAAGGTAAAATGAATGTAAAACATGATATGAAGGGCTAAAGAAATAGAAAAATGGGCTACTGATGAATGAATTTATTTCATCACAACATCCCATAATATTTAATAATTTTTTTACTATTTCTCCCCCAACTTAAATCAGACATTGTCCCCAATTTCTTCTACGGCATAGAGTTTTTTTTTCTGCAACTCTAAAGTTGATGATATATACACCTCCACACTTGTCAAAAGCCCATTTTACAAAAATTTCAAATGCTCTGCTAATCTTTTGAATGAGGTAAAGCCACTTGATATGTCATTAAAGTACATGTTAATGGGTTGAGAACAAAGAAACAGTTAATTAGGCTCAAAGGGGCTTCTCAATGATATAATTGTAAGATTGGCTATTTGGCTCTGGCTTAAAAAAATGAATGCCTTTATCATCTTTGAATGTGCATGTGAAATGTAATCTCAACTAGATTTAAAGCAAGTTATATACTGACAACTTGATAGGTGAATTTTACACACAAGAGAAATAATCATTATAGGCTCACAAGCTCACAATTAGGGCTTTCAAACTAAGCTCATTCAATCTCAAAATTCATCAACAATTGCAACAACCAGTTGTTCTCAATTGATCAATACTCAAAACTTATATACTTCTTAAGATCATTACAAAGCACTTAAACAAGATGATTTTTTTTTTTCACTTTTACTCTTTTTATTAAAGAAGGAACAAAAACATACAACTAATAAAATGTGTCTCAGGAGTTAAGAATAACTCCTTACTCTGCCATTTTTTCCACGCCCCATGCATCTAATGATTTTACTACCTAACTAACAAAATAAACAAAAATTCTTTTTTTCTTTTGTTTTGAAACATAAACACACAATAAAGTAAAACCAAAAGATTAAGGAAAGTTACAACCGAAGAGTGGTATCTGGATCCTACTTCTAACTGCTATATGAAGATTGCCCACCTATTTGCTTAACTAGTAAATCTAGTTTAGGTTCATAGGTTTGCAATTGATCAAGTAGCTGATCAGCAGTTGGGCAGAAACTATGGAATGATGAGTCGTTTGGGGTATGAATCCTGTTTCCACAGCATGATTAAAAAAAGACAACAGATCATCATAAAAACCATTAACATTTAACAATCTTAATGGCTTTTTGTGAAAGTTTAACATGGCCCAATATGCAATGCTAGAAATCCCATCCAATGTTTCCAAACCACCGGGTAGAGTGATAAAAGCTTCAGCTCTGTAGAACATACGTCCCATATGTTCCAGCAAGTTTGAAACCTGTAAATAAAATGGCCCAAGTTTGTAACACCTCAAATCAAACAACCAAATACTTAACCAAAGTATTTGAAATATCGCCAATATGGATGTTCAACATTCAAATCATTAAAACAAAAAATCAATTTAAATAAAGCCCACATCACAATGTTAAATCAAATCCTTTAAATATTTCAACAAAACAAAATGAAATGTGAAAGTCTTAGGGTCATGGTAAATAGAATGGCATAACATAAGCTCTAGGAGCATAAAAGAGTCTTCAAGGCTCACTCCATAGGTGTCTTCCCTTACTCCCCACTAGAACAATAACCTGAAAAATGTTAATATATAGAGATGAGATTCCACGTCTAGTAATTACTGAAAGTTTCTATCGTATACAAGCAACCCACATATGATAAAAAGAAGGAACTGATTATATATATATATATATTTGCATATACCATAATTCTCATACAAATCAATTACAAATTTAATTTATCATTATGTCAATCGATATTTTTATCACAACATATAATATACAACTACGCAATATGCAAAGTGCAACATCCCTTATATCACCGTCCATCCTTATATCACTAACTGTAGTCATAGGCTAACACATTGTCCAACAGAAACCCATCAATTTGACTGGATTGTCTAAAGCTCACTAGTTCTTAAGATACACCCAGCCAAAAGTATAGAGCTTAAGTCTGGACTATGGCTCTCCTCTTTAAAAGAATACAACTAAGGAGGTGTTACATGTCCCACAGCTCCAATGCAATCCCAGCTAAAGGAAAACATGAAAGAAGGGGCCCTAACAAGTGCCATCCACTATGCACTAAGTGATGGCATACCACGTGGTAAAAGATCTCAACATATAAATTCCTCCTTACTCCTACCCATTACAAATGCTACCGCCATGACTGTTATATTTAATCACCAATATATAATATCATTAAATGACAAGATACTATAAATCATGCTTCCATTCATATCAAATAACATCACATATTCAAACATGCTAAAAAGGAAATAATAATCTAACAACACATTAATTATAATTAAATTATTAACTATGTGAATAAAGTGAGTTATAAAGAAATTTACTTGTAACATTACTTATTTGAAATTTACAATACATACACACATACAAATAATTCAGTCCATTTTTTTTAAAGATAGTCATTCACAATCATACATAATTCACAAGTATATGGAAAAATATTCAGAGTTACCTGTTACTCCTTAACATACAGGTAATCACACACGTTTACTTCAAAGCTCTCAATGAGAGTCTACAAAAGCACACATATAAATATCTATTAATATGCTAATTAAAATCTATTCTAAAGTTACTCTATTTCTACTCTAAACATAAATCTACCCTTCTAAAAAAATTAATACTATATAATATATATACATATATATATATATCAATTTCCTCAAATTCATTTTAAATTTTGTGTTTAATTTTTTTTATAAAAATAATAAAAATCATGTGAGGTAAACATAAAGTCTTTGTGTATGTGTGTACGTTGGTAAAAAACAAAATTTGTCTCTCAAGGGAGGTATCTATATATATAGGTAGTCACGGTGAAAAAGAAAAAGAAAACTATCAGGATATAAAGACAAAAGAAAACAATACAAAGGAGCGTGGAGTGGGTCAATATAAACACAATATATATACACACGCACTGCACAAAAGGATGGATGATTTTTTTTTTTTTAACAACTAAATGCCAGAAAAATTAGAATGTTAAATCATTAAACAATAGTGTTTTTGTTTTTTTGGATTGAAGGGAAGTGATGCATATTGAAGTCAAAGAATAAAGTGGATGTGAAAACTATTTAGATATATATATATATAATCGACATATAGTATTGTACAGACGCCCAGTGAAGTAGAGAACAGGAGTTGGGAAATGATTGTTGAATAAATGCACTTATCTAATAGAAGACGAAAAGCTTGTGGGTTCTGGTAAGGTGTAATACACACACTATGGGAGAGGAGAGTTGAAAAGACAAGAAGATAAGACATACTACAACAAAAAACAATGGAAAAATGCAGACATGGGGCCAAGACACAAGCAAGAGAAAAAGAATGAATCAGAGAATAAGAGTACCTCCAGAGTCTGGGCCATAAGTGATTAGCAGAACTTTTCGTCTCTTATGTTAGTCTTGGGGTCCACAATCAAAAATTAACCAATGATTGCGTATAGTCAAACTTAGGATCGTTCTCTCTTCTCGAGGAGCCTTTTATTGAATCCTAAGTAATCTAAATGTCATGTAAATGCAATGAAAGCAAGGGAAAATTGGTTTTGGACTTTTCAAATTAATAGTTAAAAGAAAATGCAATGTAATTAAATGCTAAGCTATTGTTTTTGGTATTTTTCTTAAAAAATGGGATGGATATGAGTGAATGTAATGGTATGAAGTTGAAAATATGAATGATAAATGCTCTTGGTAATGAAGACATGACAATCCTTGCTCAAAAATATTATGGGAGTTAAAATTCATTTAGTCTTAAGAAAAAAAAAACTCATGATAACATTTGAGTCCAATATTCCCAATTAATAGTAGCTCCTACAAACACAGCTAACTACTACCTCTTGAGATATTGTTTAAAACCACTTAATGTGTAATTAAAATTGGAATAATGTAACATGAGTCTTCTTAAATTTGAGTTCTAAACAGCCCCTCAAGGATACAAATCAACCACATTAACAAGACAATAACACGCTAATTAACATAATCTCATTGCAACCACAAAGAAAATTCAAAACACACATAATCTTCACACTCCAAAATCCAATCTCAACAACAAATATCAAACCAACAGAGACACATATCATCATTCTCAGTTCCAGAATCATATAAAATAATTCCTAAAACTAGGCAATTTAAAAATGTAATTCTAGACAAATGAAATGATAGAAAAAGTCCCCTATGCAGTACAATAACTATTAGAGCACAAACCATCATCACCAAGAAGCAAAGGAAATATTAGCCTCTCATGGTCTCAATTACTCCCATAGCATCTTCAAAATACTGCCAGAGAATAGCAAATAGAGAATCACAAGGACCAAATCATAGATATTAGAGAATGGTGCTGTCAGTTTTGTTGGGAATAACTGAAGGGATGGGTAGAGACATAGACGCTGGTATGGAAGATGAAGGAAGGAATAGTAAAAGCATGTAGAAAGGAAGCCATGGAAGTTGGTAGGAAAGTATGGAATCTGGAAGCAGAGGAAGGAATGGTGATAATGGTGGTGGAATGATTAGAGAAAGAGAGCCGATGGCAGCGGAGTGATGAAGGAACCAGCGGTGTTTGTGGGAAAGTGAGTACCGGAGGTCAAATGGTGATTCTGATGATGAAGAAACAGTAGTGGTGGTGTTGGTGTGAGAGAAGAATGATGGACTGTGTGGTGAGGAAAGAGGTCCTTGATCTAAAGTTGCAGCTCAACTCCCTCGTCCTTCAGCTCCATGTCGCCTGTTCTGAGCTCTTATCACGGTGGACATTGGTAACCTCGCTGCGACGTTGGTGGTGGAGGTAGACACTGCCAGCGACGATGATGGTGATGCGAGGTGAAGAAGATGCTCTCCCCTTCCTCAATGGCGCTCTCACTCTGTTTTCGAATCTCTACTCTCCGGTTCTCTCAAAGTCTGAAACTCTAAAATCCAGCCTCGCCGGCGCAGGAAATATAGAGAGGGTGGAGGTCTTTGACAGTGGTGGTAGCTCTCCGTCTCTTTCCCTCTCCTCTCAAGCTCTCGTTCTCTGGTCTCACTCCCCAACTCCTTCCGACACCTCCCACCACCAGCTCGCATCTCAGCTCTGTTTTTCTCTCAATCGGGTCTGTGTTCATCAGGTCTCTGAACAACCTAATTGGTTCATGTTCAAAACACAAGTTTTGACCAAGGATGAAAATATTAAAAGCTTGGTTGAGGGACTTAAGTGTGACTTTTTGAAATATTTAAGGTCAACATTGAAATTTTAAAACTTTTGGGTCTTTTTCTATAATTTTTTGTGGCTCCTATTTTTCATAAATTTGAGATTTTCAGAATTTATGGGGCATTTTATATAACTTTTCCCAATTGGTTCATGGTCAAAACGCAAGTTTTGACCAAGGATGAAAATATTAAAAGCTTGGTTGAGGGACTTAAGTGTGACTTTTTGAAATATTTAAGGTCAACATTGAAATTTTAAAACTTTTGGGTCTTTTTCTATAATTTTTTGTGGCTCCTATTTTTCATAAATTTGAGATTTTCAGAATTTATGGGGCATTTTATATAACTTTTCCCAATCATCTAAATATTAATTATGACCTCCAAAATCTCCAATTTTTTTCCAAAACACTTACAACACAATATTAAGCATAAGGTAGCATTAAAAATTCAAGAAATCATTTGTATGAATAATTAACAAATTTTTGACCATTTTGCGCGTAATTGCAATTAATTCAATACAAATGTCTCTACTTAAAATTAGTGCTTAAGCATGCAATATTGTCCTAGAAAATGCATTAAAAATCCCAATTTAGTTATGTAAAATTATATAAAAATATGGTTCAATCAGTAAGCGGCACCTAAGGTGTGGGGAATGAGAAAGAAAAGGAGATTTTATAAGGATAGGATTAGGGTTTGGTCTTATTAAAATAATAATTTTTTTAAATAGAAAAATAATAATAGTATTATTCAAATTACTAGTAGTACTTGGTTTTTATAATAATTTTTTTAGGGAATTTTTTTTTTGTTCCGTTTTTTTTCTTGCCAATAGTAAGACAAATTTACATACATATACTCATTAAAATAATTATTTTAATGGGATATTTTATTTTTAATTAGTTTTCTTTTGAATAATCATTTTTTCCTTTAGAACTTTATTTATATATATATATATATATTCTATATTCATTGACTAACTAAAATTAAGTTACAACTAACTCTAAGGCCCAAAAAATTTAAGGATATTACAATTCTCCCCTCCTAAAGAGAAATTTGTCCCTAAAATTCGACGCACAAACTAAAAGACATACCTAGTTAAATAATTGAGGGTACTCCTGCCTCATCTTTTCCTCTGTCTCCCATGTGGCATCACCAAGAGCCATTCCTCTCCATACAAACTTCACAAGTCTGATGGTCTTATTTCTTAATTGCTTATTCATCACATCTACAATCCGCTCTGGATCAGCTTTATATGTCATATTATCTTTGAGTTCTATCTCCTCCACTTCAATAACATGGGAAAGATCTAGTTGGTACTTCTTCAATTGTGACACATGGAAGACATCATGTAACACCCCAAATTTTATTCACCAAGAGTATATTGTTATTATTTTATACATTCAATAAAATGGTGAATATTTAAGGCCAAAGGAATTAAATATTGAAAATTGAAAGTTGAATGGTGTTTTCAGTGAAATTGATTGCGAGGCAGTTAGTTTGTCATGTGGTTTTGGAAGACTAAATGATGAGAAACAACTATGAACTTTTACAAGGTGAAAGTAGACATCCTAAGCTTTAATTTGATAGGTCATATGAATCAATTGAAGCTATGTACAAAAAGATATGAATTTTTGAAGTTAATCCAGAAAATCTAGAAAGTTTCTGGAGCAGCAGTCAAAGATTGAAAATCTGGGAATAATATGATCCTAGCTAGTAAAATTCCATATTTTTCCTTAAAACTAGACTCAATAAGGTTTCCATAGCCTTTAGAATCGCTCTGAAATGATGTTTACAAAATTAGTTATGATTTTTCAAAGTTAGGGCAGAAAATCTACCAAGAAGGCCAACTATTCCGAAAATTGGAAATAAAAATGTGTTGGCAATTGTGTAAATTGTGGGAAAAAAAAATATAGGAGGGAGAAATAATTATTTTGCTCATAATTATGCCAAGTGTCAACATCTTATGGCAAAGAATTAAATTAGAATTGTTAAAGATGAGTACATGTGGAAATTGGATTAAAATATGATTTCTTGGCACATGTAGTTTGATTAATGGAATGAAAGCCCAAATGGTGTGCATGAAGACATTTTTGGGCTAACCAAATGGAGGAGAATCGGTTCAATTGCAATTGGAGGCTTATGACACAAGTTGGAAGAGGATAAACTCAAGTACAAGGCTTATGTCATATTTTATTATCCTATCATTTATTAATTAAGAGGAAAATGGGAGATATTTTATGAAGCCCATACTTCATCTTTCTTGCTCATTTCACATCAAGAACAAGAGAAAGAGAGAAGCCTTAAGAAATATAGAGGGAAGGAGGAGAGCTCAACTAAGAAAGATCAAAGGTAAGCTTGCATGTTTATGTGATCAAGCTTCCTCTTTTGTATGACCTCCTCTCTAATCTCTTCTTCTCCATGAAACACTATGTTTAGCAAGCAATCTCAAGGGAGAGAGAAAGAGGGTTGTAGGCTTTAAAGAGAGAAAGTGAAGAAAACCAAAGTAACTTCAAGAACATCAACTCTTGTGGTTTATTGTTGTTGCTATTGTTGTTCTTGGCTTGGTTTGGTGTTAACCCTAAGGGGTTATGCTGTCAAAATTTCTTTGAATCATGATTAAGAAGTGTTTAAATGAGTTAATAAAGGATTAGAAGTGGAAAAGTGCAAGTTTTGGAAGCTAGAACACAAAACTATATTTTTCCATGTTTCTTGAATATTTTGGCCAGCACTGTTTCAGGGGGGTTGGAGCTGGATTTTCATAAAATAAATGGTTCCATTTGATTCGGTGGGCAAAAATAGGCGGGGTTACAGTTGGGCATTTTTTCGGTAGAGACCGAAAAACCATAATTATGAAAACGCCACTAAAATCCCTAAATAGGGGCTGTCAAGGGTATTTTCATAATTTGATAGTGAATTTGGTGATTTCAAGCTTGGAAATGGATTCCTTGGGCGAAAATACATCAGAATAGTCTTAGTCAAAATTTTCAAAAAACGTGCCATCGAGTCGGGTATAGCGAGGCCGGGCCAAGGTCGCGGGGGATTTTGGTAAAATTTCACTATAGACTAATATAACCACAAAAAAATGCTATAAATGAGTCTAAAATGATACTTGGATAGGTTATAACCTATTTCTTGTACATTTAATATTTTAGGACTGAGTTGGATGCCGGAACAACACGTTTTTCGAGGCACACTGAAAAAGGGATTTAACGAACTTTGAGGTAGGGACTACCATCTTTCATATACTATGTGAATAATTATATGTATTTGTTACTATATTTCATGATATGATGCGTGCTAGCGGTACAGTACCTAGTTGTGGTTCACTACCCAATAACGGAATATCGAAAAATCTTAGCTGTGGTTGATGACTCAATTGAGTTATATTATCGGAAATCCTAGCTGTAGTAGGTGACTTGGTTGAGGTAAATATATGTGAATCGAATTGAACTTTCATTTTTGCCTAATATAGTGCATTGCATATTTAATTTTTACATTTTCTATGTTGATCATATGTCTCTACTGGGATTCTTCAGAATCTCACCCTTTTTCAAAAACAAATATCTCAGTGGGACCAATGGGGAAAAGGGCAAGGACGTAGATACTGGACAGTGAGCAGCACATGTATCGAGGCAAGGACAAGATAGTGGATATATTTAGTCTATGTTTTGGATATTCTTATGAAAATTGTAAATATTAAGTTTCCCCTGTATTTTTCTGTATTTTGTCGATGAACGATGTCAGTATTGTAAATGAATATTTTTATCAGTAAAATTGTACTTTTTTGTATGCCCATTGAATTCCGTCTTTGTTATTCTTCGAATATCGAAATGGAAACAGGTGTTGACACATCATGAATGTTCACAAGCTATGGAGGTAATGCAATTCTATAAGCAACTAGTCACACTCTCTCCAAAATCTCATAGGGACCCATAAAACGAGGTGAAAGTTTCTTTGCTCGAATCACTCTAATAATGCCGGTCATTGGTATGACTCTCAAAAATACATGTTCACCTACCATGAACTCCAACGGTCGCCTTCTCCTATCAACATAACTCTTCTGTCTGCTCTGGGCGGTGAGAAGTTTCTGTTGAATTATCTTAATCTTCTGAGTAGTTTCATTCACCAAATCTAGACCTATTAAACTTTGCTCATTCAATTCTGTCCAACAAATAGGAGATCTACACTTCCTTCCTTACAATGCCTCATAAGGTGCCATCTCAATGCTTGAATGATAACTATTGTTATATGCAAACTCTGCCGGATGAAGGTGACTGTCCCAACTTCTTACCAGTTCAATTATCCATGCTCGTAACACGTCTTCTAGAGTTTGTATAGTCCTCTCAATCTGCTCATCAGTTTGGGTATCGTAAGCGGTACTGAACCTCAAATGAGTCCCCATAGCATCCTACAATGCTCTCCAAAATCATAAGGTAAACCATGGATCACCATTGGATATGATGTTCTTTGGTACCCCATGCAATCTGACAATCTCCTTGACATAGATCTTCACTAGTCTCTTAAGAGAGTACTCTGCTGTGATAGCCAGAAAATAAGCTAACTTGGTCAATCTATCAACAATTACCCAAATGGCATTATGTCCAGACGTAGTTGGAGGAAGTCCCATGTTAAAATCCATAGAGATGTTGTCCCACTTCCATTCTGGGATCTCCAAATTCTGCAACAATCCCGGAGGCTTCCTGTGTTCAATTTTGACTTTCTGACACGTTAAACAATGAGAAACAAACTCAGTTGATGGGGCTACTGACACTTCTAATCTTGGTGACACTCTGCAGCCTTTCCCAATTCAATACTGCATCAATCTTAATGGGGTTACTGATACTTCTTCAGCTGATACAACATGACCTAGGAATTTTACTTCCTTTAACCAAAATTCACATTTAGACAGCTTCGCATAGAGCTTATGTTCTCTCAACACCTGTAGCACAACTCTAAGATGTTCTTTATGCTCTTCCTCATCCTTAGAGTAGAAAAGGATGTCAACAATGAAGACCACTACAAACTTATCCAAATAGGGCCTGAATATTCTATTCATGTAATCCATAAAAGACAGCTAGTGCATTAGCCCAAATGGAATAACACGAAATTCATAGTGGCCATATCTGGTTTTGAATGCAGTTTTTGGAATATCTTCAGCTTTAACCCTTAACTGGTGGTAGCCCAATCTTATATCAATTTTGGAAAATATGGATGCTCCGGTCAAACGGTCAAGTAGATCATCGATCATGGGCAAAGGATATTTGTTCTTTATGGTTGCCTTATTCAATTGGTGGTAGTCAATGAATAGCCTCAGACTCCCATCTTTCTTCTTCACAAAGAGCATAGGTGATCCCTAAGGAGATACATTGGGCCTAATGAAACCCTTTTCCATCAACTCCTCAATCTACTTTTTCAATTCTGCTAGTTCTGACGAAGACATTCAGTACGGAGCTTTAGAGAAAGGCCCCATCCCGGGTGCAAGATCAATAGAGAACTCTACTTCTCTCTCTTGGGGTAAACCTGACATCTCCTTTGGAAATACTTTCAAAAATTCATTTATTACTTCAATGTCTTACACCCCTTCTTCCACTTCTACTTGAATGGAGAAAAACACCATGCACGCAAGACAACCCTTACGAATATCTTTAAAACTTATACTACAGATAACAATTATGGTTTACTAGGACTCATTGGGTCAACAGGGAGAAAGATGGTCTTCCTCTTACAACCAAGGATGGCATCACTTGCCGACAACCAATCTATTCCTAATATCACATCAATAACTTTCATGGGTAGAAAAACAAGGACAATATTTGATGTCCAACCATCAAACTCAATTGTACAATTCAAGCAAGCCTTAGAAGTTCTCACTGAGTCTCCCACCGGTGTAGAAACAATCATGTCAAAAGGCAATTCGCATTTATGTAAAAATCGAGGCACACAAGCATAAGATATAAAAGAGTTTATAGCACCAAAATCAAATAAAGCTTCAATTTCAAGGCCTTAGAGTTTGAGAATACCTTTGATTAGATGAAGCACTAGCCTCCTGGTGTGATAGTGTGAACACTCTGCCTGGAACTGTAGCTCTAGCATCATTGGCTCCTCATGAGCCTTCCTTACAGAACATGAAGATGTGGCCTGGCTTCCCACACTTGTAACATATCAAACAATTTCCCTGGTGCACTCTTCCACACTTGGCACACTTCTGACTGTTAGCTGTGCTAGCAACAAGAGCTGTGGAGCCCCTATAAAGGTTATGTCCCCCACTAAACTGACTCCTCTGAGATCCATTGACATGACTCCTTAAAGGTCCACCAGAATGATTCCTTGATAGGTGACTAAACCGTTTCTTTATACCACTGAAGTTATGGCTATGCTTCGTAGTGATCCCCCTATAGGTCTCATGGGAGGTGTAGATATGGCTTGGAATCCCTTCATTCTCTCGGCCTCTTCTTCTCTCTTGTTTCTAGTAATGGTTCTTAGCTTGTCACACTTCTTTTCAAAATCCTTTATCTCATTAAGGAATGGTGACAAATCCGTTTTCAAATCCGACCTAGATTTTTCCACTAATCGATCACATATCCATTTAGATTTGTTTTGTGAATATTTGCAAAACTTAGACAACTCTAAGAAGTGAGCGATAAATTCTACTTCGTTTAAATCCTCTTGCTTGAATGTAAGAAATTCAGTCTCTTTCGCTACTCTAATGGAAGTAGGGAAATAATTCTTCTCAAACTTTTCCTTGAACTCATCCCAACTCATCTACACATCATCATCGATTTTTGTGCTCTCCTACCATTCTAGAGCAGCTTTCTACATCAATTGCTTGACAACTAACACTTTCTATTGAGAGCTAATCTCAATGACCTTGAAAATCTTTTCCAAATGCTTCAACAACTTTAGTGCTTCAACTGGATTTAGCATCCCCTCAAACATTGAAGGAGCAAACCTCCTGACTTTGTCCCAAACTTCAGCAATAGATGGGGTGTGGTACTAAGAATGGGAACTGGTACCGCCTCTTGATTCGGTACATGAATGGTTGCCACCTCTAGAATACTGACTAGTGGGAGTATCTTCATTAATGGGACTCGTCTCCTTATCATGATCACCGCTTGGCCTCTTCTTGCTGCTAGTTCTTCTTCATGCCTGTTCACTTTCTCTCTTACATCCAGGACTATATCGCGTAACTCTAATAAGATGGCATAGGTATCCTGAGGAGGAGGACCATTCTGTCAAGGAGCGCGGGTTGAATTAGTCTTTCGAGTATTCACCATCCTCCCCTCCTATAAGGAACACCACAATGACACTAGGTAAGAAACAAGTCACTAAACAAATTCTAAATCTAAATAAAGGGAAGTGCACATGTTATGATACTTAATCTGCCATGACCTCTAAAAAAAGTTTACAGAAATAATTACAAAATCACAAAATGGTTACAGCACGTTAAGCTTTGATACAAAAAATGTAAAAACTCAAATCAAACAACCAAATACTTAACCAGAGTATATGAAATATCGCCAATAAGGATGTTCAGCATCCAAATAATTAAAACACAAATCAATTTAAATAAAGGCCACATCATAGTGTTAAATCAAATCCTTAAAATATTTCAACAAAACAAAATGAAATACATAAGTCTTAGGGTCATGGCAAATAAAATGACATAACATGAGCTCTAGGAGCACAAAAATGCCTTCAAGGCTCACTACATAGGTGCCTTCCCTTGCTCTCCACTAGAACAATCACCTGAAAAATTTTAATATATAGGATGAGATTCCACATCTTAGTAACTATTGAAAGTTTCTACCGTACACAAGCAAACCACATATGATAAAAAGAATGAACTAATTATATATATATATATATTTGCATATACCATAATTCTCGTACAAATCAATTACAAATTTAATTTATCATATGCCAATCAATATTTTTATCACAACATATAATATACAATTATGCAATATGCAAAGTGCAACCTCCCTTACATCACTGTCCATCCTTATACCACTGACTGGAGTGGGTCAATATAAACACAATATACACACACACACACGCACTACACATAAGGATGAATGAGGTTTTTTTTAACAACTAAATGCCAAAAAAATTAGAATCTTAAATCATTAAACAATAGTGTTTTTTTAACAAAGGGAAGTGATGCATATTCAAGTCAAAGAATAAAGTGGGAGTGAAAACTATTTAGATATATATACATATATATATGTATATAATCGACACATGCTATTGCATAGATGCCCAGTGAAGTTGAGAAGAAGAGTTGGGTAATGATTGTTGAATGAATGCACTTACCCAAGTGAAGACAAAAAGCTTGTGGGTTATGATAAGGTGTAATGCACACACACTATGGGAGGAGAGTTGAAAAGACAAAAAGATAGGACATGCTACAGTAAAAAGCAATGGAAAAATATAGACATGGGGCCAAGACACAAGCAAGAGAAAATGAATGAATCAAAGAAGAAGAGTACCTCTAGAGTCTGGACCGTAAGCGGTGCCTAAGGTGCGGGGAATGAGAAAGAAAAGATTTTATAAGAATAGGTTTAGGGTTTGGTCTCGTTAAAATAATAATCTTTTAAAATAATAATAATAATAATAATAATAATAATAATAATAATAATAATAATAATAATAGTGTTATTCAAATTACTAGCAACATTTTTTTATAATAATTTTTTTTTCAGGAAATTTTTTTTTGGTTCCGTTTTTTTTTTTTTTTTGTTGCCAATAGCAAGACAAATTTACATACATATACTCATATTAAAATAATTATTTTAATGGGATATTTTATTTGTACTTAGTTTTCTTTTGAATAATCATTTTTTCCTTTAGAACTTCGTGTATATATATATTCTATATTCTTTGACTAACTAAAATTAAGTTACAACTAACTCTAAGCCCTAAAATATTTAAGGATATTACATAACTCCTTTACCTTTACAATCAAACCCTTGCTTCCATTAATGGTTGCAGCAATGGCCACACTTCCCCTTAGGTCCTAGAAGCCTCCCCCGTATACAAAGTTGATCTTTTGAGTAGCTAATGCATTTCCTAGTTCTTGTGCTATAATTAGAAACTCTCCATTCTTTCCCTCATCAGTGTTACAAAAAATGCAGATAGATTTAAACCTACATTTTAATGTGATACTCTTTTTCTCTTCT
Organism: Inga laurina; assembly: GCA_963855925.1. Taxonomy (NCBI): domain Eukaryota; kingdom Viridiplantae; phylum Streptophyta; class Magnoliopsida; order Fabales; family Fabaceae; genus Inga; species Inga laurina. The sequence goes on from OY979703.1 coordinate 63,142,092, forward strand.
TTTCTCTCGGACCATTTATGCTTACAAGTGGAAGTGTGCATATTTACAAATGAAAGAGTACATATATATAATACTAAAACAACGATAACTAGATCATGCAAATCATACATTTTTCAAAGAAGTTTGAAAAATTTCCGACACGAATAACTGGTAGGCTGTTGCGTGAAAAAATTAAATAAAAAGAGTGAAAAAAGTCAAAAGTTACTGAAAAGATAAGAAAGATTAGACAAAAGCATGATTATATAAAGTAGTTGTGATTTTGGCTCACACTTCCTCTGGTTTTATGTTCAGTAACGGCTTAAACGCTTTCTATAAATTGAGGATTTGCTTCCCATCCAGTTTTCTTATAAACTAGCAAACAGGGTCCTTTAATGTCATATTCCCAAGACAGTAGCGCTATTTTTCTTGGTTGAATACTTCTACTAAATCAAGAAGAATATGATGAACATCACTACTCGGATGCATCTCAAGAGTTTGAATGATATCATCCAGTGACTCCTTACTCAGTCCATCCTTTATAAATTTAATTTTATCTTCTCAATTTACAAAAACCATACTTTTGTTCCTACAATGCTGATCACATGTCCACCTTGCACATTTATGGCAGACATTCATTCTTTTAGCTCTTCTCCTTTTAGAGTAAGAACTTCTTCCCATTCCTGGCAAAGGTTTAACTACTGACTTGTTAACTCACATGTTAAACGTACCTTAGCTTCAATGATCTAGCGTACATCCTCAGGAAAGCTCAAATGCTTGAATATCTTCATCTTTTCAAATCGATAGCTATAGATCTTCCTGAGCACGTCTTTGGGAATAGTGGGGAACCTGTTCTTAAGCTTAACAAGAGATTCTTCCTTGGTAGCTTAAAATGAAATTGATGAAAACTAAAATTTTCAACGTAGTGTAGTGTGTTTCAGTGAGTAAGAAAGAAAAATGAGAGAGCAAGAAAAAAATTTTGGGTTGCCTCCCAAATAGCTGCCCTTCATTAACGTCTTTAGCTAGACAAAGACCAAACCACTTAACTCTCTTCTTTTTTTTCTAGAAGGAGGGCTTACCTGTTGGTTCTTCAAATGTGATGACAGTTTTCAAAGTGTTGAGTGCACCGTTATTGTACTCTTTGAATATTCTTGATTGTAACCACCAAAATGAAATACATCATCAGGGGCTACCAGAAGTCCTGCAAAATCACAACAAAACATCCAACCAAACCTTGGGTTGCCTCCCAAGCAGCGCTAAATTTATAGTTTTCAGCCAGACTTCCCAAACACAAACTACTAATCAAAAGTATCAAACACCATAATTATATTGTCTTCATTTCTTTTCAAGCAACAATAGTTCAAACACAAGAAATGATCATTCAAGGAAATTAATTGTACATCTTCAATCATAGACAATTTTAGAGTACAATTATTTACTGAATTCAAATAAAGCACAACATGCATATATTTACAAATAGGTTTAGGAGCTTTCAAGATTTTGGAGCATCCCACAAAATCCACTTGACTCTCATCAATAAGAGTCAACGCTTAACAAGAGAGACATGAACAATAGCTGTTGGAACATCCACGTTGGTTTTAACATCAAAATGACAAGAATTAGGTTCCACAACTGGAACCTCTTCTAGACTACACCCACTATCCTCTCCAAAGGTTATTTCAAATTCTTTACAACATTCCATAAGAGCTAAAGTTTCATTCAATTCCACATCCTCAACTTCCTCATAATAATCATCATCAACATAAGTGGTCGTCATGCTTAAAGAATTAGCTTGCCTCATAGTCTCAAGTGACAAAATAATTTGACTCACATACATTCCAATATTTTAGACACTTGACTCGACGCTAGTGACAAGTTCCTTTTTCTCTCTACTAAATTTCTCTGTTGATTCCGCAAACTCCTCACATAATCTTTCTAAATCATATTTTTCCTTATACTCAAGAGTGTGTTCTTCAATATATGGATTAGAGTAGAAAGAAGGATTAGGAGAATACCTTACATATAGATCCAAATGCTCTTGTTGCTCTAAAATTCCTCTGGGATAAAAGGAATGATCAAAACAAGTTTGGTTCATATTGAAATCATCTCTCACATAATGACTGGTAGTGCTATACAAATAATGCTCATAGGAATGACACTCTCCATAACAAGCACCAAAAAAACAATTATAAAGAGAAGAATTTTCAATCCGACCAACATTTATATTTTCTTGTCTCATTCCATCCACATGCATTCTAGAAAAAGATACAAGATATGACATTTTATCACTGATTAAACCAAATGAATGCTATGAATAATCCATTTATTAAAAAAAATGTTAAATAAAGACAAAATTAGTATTAAAATTACTTGGTATTGATATTAATTATAACAATCCCCGGCAACGGCGGCAAAAACTTGTTACGAGTGTAAATGATCCATTAAATAAAGCAAGTGTACACTATCATAATCAACTAATACAGAAGTGAGTAAAGTATCGTTCTCATAAGGATTGATCACTAAGTACTAAAATGGGTAATTTTAATTCTATTTAGTCGATCAAATGGTGATTGAGAGAACAAAATAAAATGATTAAATATGAGTGCAAATAATATGAAAGGAAAAAGCCCTAGGGATTAGATTTCACTTAACAAATTTCAGATTGAATCACTTGTCTATTCTAGCCCAATTAATTTCATATGATTGATGGTTGAGTCTCCCAATTTAATTACTAGCCTCATCCAAGGTCAAGCAATTCTATAATTAATTGCTAATCCAATGTATTCCTATATAAATTTAAGCAATTAATTATGCATTAAGATTTATGGAACTCAGTAAGACTACACAACTCATGAATAGATTCCTATTTCATATGCAAGTTATGGTTTTAATTATAGGATCTATACACATGCATCTCCTTCCGGTCTCAACATGCATATTGAAATCATTCAAAAGATGGTCAATCAATCAAAAGCATTAAAAACAATAATTAAAACTCAATCATGAAGGAGAAATTCAAACTAGATTAATAAGTTAAGATTCAATTTGTCTTTAGTAAGCTACATCATCATCCTAGGAAAATGAAAGTTTAGCACATGATGAAATTAAAAACAGAAATAAAATATATTGAAAACTTCATAAACATTGCAATAAACATAATTATTAAATTCTAAAACATAAAAATACAACCACAAGATGTATGAAAAAAGAAAAAATCTAGCCTTCCATATAGGAGGTAAAACCTTCCATGTAGGTCGCAACCTAAACCATCCATAAAAGAAGACTACCTAAGCCTTCCATAAAGGAGGGATGCAAGAAGTAAATACAATGCATTAAACTACTCTAACATGGTGTATGTAGAGAAGAGAGGAGAGTCATGGATATGAAATGGTGTGTGTTAAATGTAAGGGAGAGGATGGCTATATATAGGGAAGAATGGAGTATGGTAGATGAAATGTGGTAGATGAAGTAGTAGATGAAAAGGAAGATGAAGTGATAGATGAAATGTGGGGATCACGAGACCTGATATTTCAGTCCCTGTGCAGGGTGTGAGTTAGTTTATGCAAATGCCAATGAAAGCACACATGACAGTGGCTCTTGATGTGATCAGGTACCTCAAGCAGAGCATAGAACTTGGGGTGCTGCTAAGCTAAAGCAATGATTTGACACTATCATGCTTTTGTGATTCTGATTGGACAGCTTGTGGGATGACTAGGAGATCAGCAACATCTTATCTACTCAAGCTTGGTGATTCACTCGTTAAGAGGAAGACTAAGAAGCAAGAAATTGTTGTGAAGTCATCTGCCGAAGTTAAGTATAGAGCGTTGGGGTCCATTGCTTCTAAAGTTGTGTGGGAAGATGGAATTTTGAGAGACCATGGGATTCATTAGAATGAGGCATTGCTGGTACACTGCGATAGTAAAGCAACAATCCGTATAGTGACAAATCCGGTGTTCTACAAGAGGACAAAACATATTAAGATAGATTGTCATTTCATCCAGAAGATGCTGAATCTGATTTGATCAAGCCAGAACATGTGAGGTCAAAGGATTAAGAGGTGGACTTATTAACTGAAGCTATAGGAAAAGATGATCAGATCATATTACTTGGCAACTTAGGAACTGTAAACTTGTATCAGCCCAAACTTGAGGGGGAATATTTACATTGTAATTCTAGTGTAGCTAGCATAATTGGTTTGTAAAATATGTTGTAGTTTAGGGTATGTTCAGTCTCTTGCCTTTGGGCCTTAGCGCTACTTAAGCTCAATTATGTGCTTGAATATAATAGGGGCCAGGAGAACATTGTAAATTATGGATTCTAAGCATTACTATCAATAAGATATTTAGTTTTCTGCCCACTTCAAGGAACTTTACACACACCACTAAAGCTAGACAGTGCTAGCTCAAGTGCCCGATTTGCATTGAATGGTAGGTATTTACTCGTGGAAGGCCTAGAGAGCAAGAGACATGAATGCTTGCTTTTGCATTTACATTTTCAAATGTCGCCTCATAATTCTTTCGCAAAATTTCTACATTGGTAATGCAGAAGCCGCAGTTGCCATTTTAATGTAAACTACAACCTCAGTATTCATGTAACCTTACTATTGGTTTTATAGGCCAAACGCTTTCCCTCAAAACTGCAACGTTGAAAGTTTTTTTTTTTTTTGGTTTTTTTAAAGAAAGTATGGGTCCAACAAAAAAAGTAATGGAAATTACTATATTAATGAACGTGCAATTTTTACTTTGATTTTTAATGTTTATGGGTACTAAAAAAAATTTCTGAGTATATATTAACATTGGATATAAGTTCTAGGGTATTTTTGATTGGTGACTAAAATTTATTATTCAGGAAAATATTTTTAAAAACCATTTGAAATACCCAAATTCTAATTTAAGTAACTAAACTTAACAAATCATTAATTAGGCTGCATGAACTAAAATTGGATTTAAGAATTGGGTCAAATTACATCCATGCAACTAAGTTAATAATGGCTTAAATGACCCGACAATAAACATCTATAACTAATTATGTCATTCTATTTAACAAAAACCAAATTTAATTTCAATATTTCATAATGTTGTTAATTCATGCAATTGTAGTTGTCAATACAGAACCTGTATATACTCTGTTTTTGGGCAATATAATAGAGGGAATGCTCTGCTTTTGGGCAAAAAATAGAGAGATGGCTTTGTTTTAAGGATGAATAATTGAATGTGATTGTAGTTTATTTGATTATAAAATACTGATATGATATTAAAAAAAGTGTCATTAAAGTGTTGTTAATATATGCATTTGTAGTTGATAATATTGTTGTGGCAGCTATTAATATGAAGTTCATGTTGCAGATTGTCATGAAAGATGTGAACTAGTTCAAGGAAGAATCTATTCTGTTTCTTTCATGTGGGGGGATGTTTTTAAATGGTGGGAAAGATGAAATGCAATATGACTTATACTGTTGTAAACATGACTCATGCACTTATAAAATAAGGTAGAAGAAGTTGTTAAACAAAACAATTCAACAGTTGTGACAGACCCTACGTGAATAACTCATACAGTTGTGAAAGTTGGAGTTGTGCAACTTGTCATCTTAGTTAAGCATGCAACAGTTGTAAATATGACTCATGATATTGTAAAAGCAAGCATCACTAGTTGTTAAAAAAGCAATTTGCAGTTGTGAAAGTTGAAGTTTTGAAACTTGTTATTTCAGTCAGGCATGAAAAAGTAGCTGTAAAAATGACTCAAGCTGTTGTCAAACAAGCATTAGAAGTTATAAACTGAGCAATTTGCAGTGTTAAACTTGGATGTGTGAACAAAGGTAGTTTCATTCAAACATGAGAAATAAGTTGTAAAAATGACTCAATATGTTGTAAAAACATGCTTAACCAGTTGTAAACTGAGGAATTTTCAGTGCTGAACTTGGAAATATGTAAAAAGGTAGTTTCATTCAGACATGAGAAAGAAGTTGTTAAAATGACTCAACATGTTGTGAAAACATGCTTAACGAGTTGTAAACTAAGCAATTCGCAGTGATGAACAGTTGTTAAAAAGGTAGTTTCATTGTGACCTGAAAAATATATTGTAAAAAAGACTAAATATGTTGTAAACACAAGCATAACCAGTTGTTAAATGGGGCATATGCACTTGTCATATTTGGAGTTTTGAAAAAGTTCATTTCATTTAGGCAACAAAAACAATGTGTAAAAAATCACTCAATTAGTTGTTATAATACGCAATAACAGTTGTGAACATAGGAACTTGGCAAACTTGAAATTAACTCATTGCATAAAAACATATGAACATGACTGATGAAGTTGTAAATGACTGATGAAGTTGTCAACTATAAAATGACTGATGAACTAAGGGTAATTTTGTCATTTGACTATGGGAAATAATCACAAAAAAGTCCCTAAGGACTTTTTTGATGTTTGACTTTTCAAAGAGACTTTGTTGTCATTTTCTTTGGTCTTTAAGACCTGGGAGAGATTTCCCAAAATATATATATATATATATCTCCCTCCTCTTGGTCTCTACGCCCCTTTCTCTCCCTATCTCTTACTCCATATTGTCTCTCTTCCTTTTCATTCATCAAGAGGAAGGTCTTACATGCATAATCCTTTGACTTGAAGCTCTGCATCTCACCCCTATAGATTCATCACATCAATCTCAAGGTGTTTTGGCATATTGAAGTCCTTCACTGTATAGAAAACTCGAAAACTCCCTCTTTTTGCAGATCTCTCGGGTTCTTCTTGGAAATGATCATGGTTACGGCGCCAGTGGCGGTAGCAGTGACATAGTGCCATGAAAGATTTCAGGTGGATTAATAATGATGTGGACTGATCCATTTTAATTTGATAGACCACAAATAATGTGGTGCACTAGGTTCATCCAAGAATTTATCTTTCCGCTCATTATATGCTTTATATAGATGTTGCATCTATCTTCAAAGGTGGCATCATTAACTCCTATCTTATCCCTCAAATGTCAAATGCTTTCTTCGTAAGAATCAAATGAAGTTTGCCCATAAAAATTGCAATAACGTTTCCATAGAAAACAATCTCAAGGTTTGGAAACGGAATCTCTGAAGAGCGAACGAAGAAATTAATCGATGGAAAAGAAATAATAAATTTATATATATATTCCTTTGATACGTGTGAAATGTAAGCCATTTCTCCCACACATTTCTTTTTAGTCGGTCTTGTTTACGTATTTAATTATACATTATTCCATTAATTTAAGCATTGTTAGACTCAATTATGAGCGAAAGGCTTTTTTTAAATTTATAAGAAGGATACTTTAATTTAAGCTTATTTAGGTTTAGCTTGAAGGACTTGAGTCCTTCTTTTTTTCCCCCTGAAAGGATATATTTGATTAAATATAACCACATGTCAACATAAGGTTTCAAAATAAATATAAGACACAGAAAGCTTAAACCCAAATACAACAAGCATAAAGTTCAAAAATTAAACAAGACGCATAAATGCCCTATGCAGGTGGGTTGAGGAATAAAGGCCGTGGCAAAATGGATTGTAGTGGTATTGGATTATTTGCGTATCGGTAAAAAGTATGGGATGTAGTTTGTTTTTGTTTGTGTTTTTGTGAGATGTGTTAAGTTATATTGTTTAGGATTGGAGTGATTTTGATTTGTCGGCTTCAACTATTGTGTTTTTATTACCTTTTTTGATATTAATAAAATGGACTTGTGTTTGGCCAAAAAAAAAAACAACTACAACCCATTTTTGCAGCTATTTTATTTTACGCATATCAGTTGTGAGTAATTAATTGATTATTTGTTTGGGAAAGGGAAAAAACAGCAGAGTTGTTATTTCTTACCATCAAGGTTTTTATCAATTAATATATACCACCTCTTATTCTAAAATTAAGATCTAGTTTATAAGTGAATTTTAATTTAATTTTTTTAAAATTTTTAATCTACCGAAATTAGACAAAGAATTCTTATATTTAGGAAGGAGACAGCAGTATTTATGAATTTGCATCCTGTAATAAAGTAATTTAATGATGTTAATAGAATTGGGAAAGAAGGTCAATTTTATACGAGGGGTTGAGCTGAGCCAATTTATGTAATATATTATATATTTTTTTCGCGGATATTATTTAAAGACCTTTTTGGAGTGATAAGAGACTTTCCATTGCTTAGCCGCCACTGCAAACCCTCACAGCAAGAATGTCTGCTCCCGAAGAAACGCCTGTACCTACGCCCGTTGCTCCCGTTGCTCCAGCAGAAGAAAAGTCGGTGGCTAAAGAAGAAGAAACCCCAGAAGGAGAGGAAGAAGAAACGGTGGTCTCTCTGGTTAGCCCGGATACAGAGCAACGTCTGAAGCAGCTGAGGGAGTTCAACGGTGGATTCTTTGCTGCTTGTCAGCTCCCCAACAAGAACTATGATAATGATGTCCATGATTCTGGGAACCTCACCCAACTAGGTACTCTGCTTTTGACTTGTTTAAATGAACCCTATTCATTATTCCATCATTGCATTTGTTTTTATGAACTCGGGTCTTCAAACATTTGCTTATCTTTGTTCTTTCCTTTTTAGTCTTTCCTGCTATTAATTAGAATTATTTTATCGAGAATAAAGTTTTCTTTCTCCTGAGACACTCTCACGTGTATAAAATAATATTATCGTCGTGTCATCAGCTGGATGGCGTCGTGGAACTCGAACGGCCACCGGGGCCAGTTGAACCAGAAAGAAGGTCAGCGAGCGCGCTCATGGCTTGGACTTGCATTTCAAGTGCCGATATGTAATCGATAGCTTCCTCCAATATCACCGGCACCAGCTGTTTCCGGCAACCGGGGACCAACCGCCCCAGAAACCTTACTTTCCTCTGAACTGCTAGCAAGCTCTTCCCCTTCAGCCGGAGAACGCTCACTCTCGGCTTCTTCAACTAGGCCGTTCCAGCGGCCGCTTGCGTGACTCTCTGTCTCTTGTGCTTCCTGAACTTCAGCTTGAGCTGATTGGTCAGGATGGCTCTGCTCCACCGGGTCTTCCCCTTTGCAGTGACGGCAAGGACTCTATCAGCGGCTTCGCGGAAGGCTTTACCGCGGCAGGGAGCATCACCGGTGGCCGAAGCAGAAGATCGGAGGTTGACTCTAGCCAAGGCCTGATGGAGGTTGGAAGAGTATATTTGCTGCTGAGCAGGGGACTTCTATTTGATATGATTCTGTTCCTCATCTTGATGCATAAATAATATTAATAAATCTTGATGCATCATCAAATAATATTAATATGTACCCAATCATCGTGCAGCGCATGGGGGTTTTCCAACGAAGTTTTTTTTTTAAGCGACATTACCTTTGATCATCAATAGTCAGTAGCATTTATTGACCATCACATGGACAAGAATTAATTATGGTAGCTAATGTGTCTTATGGAATTGTTAGTGATGTCCTTCACACGTGCTTTTTTATTGCAGTTCCTTGGCTCCCATATTGCGCCATGTTGGGCTGGCTTTAGGGTGTGTTTGGTTTGACGAAAGGGGAGGGGGGAGGTTGGGTTGAAGGTATTTAAATTTTGGGCGAAAATCTAAAATTTAAAAGGAATAAGAAGGTAAATTTTGGACGGAAATCTAAAATTTAAAAGAATGAGAGAGTAAATTTTAGATTTCTTAAACCCAAAATTGTAATTCCACCCCCTCTCCTCCCCTCAAACCAAACAGAGACTTTGAGTGATGGTTATTATATTTTCTTTATGTTTATGCAATGCACACATTTCAGTTTTGAAGCTTGTGTGGTTGTCATGAATAATTTTGTGGTTTTAGTTTATTTAGTAAGCACTCCAAGTAATGTTTTTGTTTTTTTTTTTAGTACAAAAAACTGGATACATAATCTCACAATACAAATCCTAATTTCTTTCATCAACCACCTCCTGGCCCCCTCTAAACTATAATGTTTTTTATGTTATGTGATAGTAGGGCTTCTTTTGTTTCCTTTTTTTTTCCGGATACTTTGTTGTGAAGATATATTTTTCCATGAAGATTTGCTTCTTATGCAACGAGCAGGGGAGTTCATGTTAGTTATAAAATATATTTCCAAACACATACTCATATATTTTAAGTAATTATTTTACGGAGGTATTTCTTTCGTATTTTTCATATAATAAATATTTAAAACTCGATACTTCTTTCAAATTATTAATTTACTGTGTACTCTTTGAATATATAAACCCTAAACTACAACTAATTCTAAGTGCTGATAAAACAAGGATGATACAGTGAGAGGAGGGAGAAATGTCGGGGCACTGAGGGGGGGGGAGTGGTTTGGTCAGGGTAAAATGTTAATCAATTAAGAAAGAGAATGAGGGAATTAAAGAAGATGATTACAGTGTTTTAGACAAAATATATAATATTAACTAATTTAACTAACTTTATTAATCTTTAGGCAAATAAGTCTTATATTAAAGACCAGAGTGAGAACGTATTTTTCTAAGTAGCACCTAATATTTAAAGTAAGTTTTGGAGCTGAAAATATAATTAAGGGTAAAATTGCAATCAGTTTAGTAAGATACTATGTACAACTAAAAAAATATTTTAGAGAGTTAAAAACATAAAAGATTATTTTAGGATATTGCATGCTATTCAAAAAATATTTTAAGATACTAAATACTTCCAGAAAAATATTTTAAAATACTAAATACCATTTTTTTTATAAAAAAAAAAAATCAGCCCCATCATTTTACACTCAAAACTACACCAGCGCCAGGAATGACAGGAGAGGGAAGCCAGATCCATATTTTTCTCCCTTTCACGGTGACAGTACAGGGCTTTGCGATAAAAGTTAAGAACATTGAGTACTGAGACTTGAGTATTTAAGATATTTTATTCTAAACGAACCATAGAATAGAAATATTTATATCTTACTAATGAGGTTCTTGTGTGCATGTAGATTTGCATTCATTGGGGATGAAGTGCTTCAAATTTGAGACCTCACACGCTGAATAAAGTCTTCGTCATTCCCATAAACGCATCTCTTCTCTTTTTTCCAACTTTGTTGAGAGCGATTTTTTCAAAGAATATATCACTCTCTCTTCTCACTCGAGAAATCAGTAGGTGATAAAACCATTCCTTCAAACATCCGGGTCTTGCTCAAGTTTCTGAGAGTGTTAGCTATAGGTTTCGCGATCAAAAAGCTCCATTGTTATTAATTAGCAGTATTGATTTACAAATTGCAAGACCATTACTTTCTCTTGATTCCCTTTTTGTGTGGATATATATCTAAATATCTATATGACGCTGCTTTTTTTTTTTTTGTTAAAGAAACGTGGAGATCTCAGATCCTTGGGGCTTCCTTCTCACTCCGCACTCACCCTCTCGTGTTTACATCTAAAACTGAAACCACAATATCGATGCGTCTTAATAACTGAAACTAAACTTGTGATTTAAATTCATATTTATGACTTGTTCAAATTTGCATATTATTATTCAACCCAAAAGGCAAGAAAGATATAAGAGATCACACGCGAATCTCTACTATTTCTGTCGTTGACGGTGAGAGTATTGGCGCGTACGGAAGTGCGGGTACGGTTGCATTCCGGATTGGGAATTCATTACCCCTTGGGACTCGGCTAAAACAACAGCTAATGCTGTTATTTTAACTTGATACTATTCATTTATATATTTTGTTTATAAAAATTTATGTTTGATTAAATTATAAATAAACACTGAAAGACCAAGGGAGGAGTGGGTAAAGTGGCGCGTCCACGCGAACAGTGGCATGTTCGCTGCTCTATGATTCACCATTAATGAGGCCGATCGTCATTATGCCATCTTTTTTTATAATCGTGTTATTTGTTGCTGGTTCCTAATTTTATTCACGGCAATCGTATCAACCTTCCGCGCCCATCGCTATCTCTCTCCCTCACATTCATACTCCTCACAATGACATGACAGTCCCTCCTCTCCTTTGCTTAGTTTTGATTTGAGTTCCTCACATACTCTTCCCATTTACTGTTTGTCTTCAGCCCCTCTCACCTAAAACCTTCATCCTCCATGGCTAATTCCGTCAAGTACCTGCCAGTCGGTGGGGCAGAATAAAATGTTGTTACAGTGCCCATATAATCGCCTCACATTATGCAGTCTATCACGTCAAGATGACTCCAATCTCAATCAACTATGAACAATAATACCCAATCTTGTATCCTCCACCAGCGGTGACTGATAAATTCTATGAACTATTAGATTATCATACCTTTCAAACTAGGGTTTTGAGTTGAACAAGTGGGCAATTTTGTGACCACTCACCAAGTACTTTGAAAACGAAGCATGACGCACAGATTCTGTGCAAAGTGACCACATATATATGCACAGAGTACATTTTTTTCCTTCAAGCTTAAGTCCTTGTTATGCTATAGTTGTCCTTTTAAGTTATGGCTGAGAGAAGCTATGGTTTAATTTTGTGTTTATCAGTACATCTGAGAGAGAAAATAAAGGGGCATAGAAAGTGAGTCTAAATTGATGAATCGTAGTCATAACTACAGGATTGGATTGAACTGGAAGGTTAGATTCCCGGGGAATCATGTAATAATAACGACCAATGAGAATTTATTCAAGTATTATTGATGTACTATGCAGCTAACAAGGTCTCTTTCAAGTATGACAATATCAGGAGAGAAAATCTTGATATTATGAGAATTTATTCAAGTATTATTTCTGATGCTCTAGGTTCGTCCGCCATTAGAGCTTCGTGTAGAGAGAAAACGCGATTATCTCTGAATCTTGGTCAAATCTTACGTTTACGACGTGGAGAGCGAAATTGTGCTCAGACGGCGTGATGAGGATTTCGTGGAGAGAAGCTGTGTTCACGATAATCGTTGATCAAATGGCGCAGTGATCAAATGACAGAAGATCCCATTCACATTTTGTTATGACCCTCTACAAATTCTTCCACCATAAAGAACAAGTTTAAACACTGCATGAAAACTTATACACCGAACTAACACTTTGTATTTTCTCATATTTGAGTCTTGTTAATTCGGAGAGATCAGACTTTTGGTCTGTACGTGTCTTTTTATGAATGCGGATAATTAACCCTTGTGTTGTTAATTCAACAACAATGTTATTGGAGCATATCATTGATTTGTGCTCCCAGCAGGGTATACCGGAGCTTTACTTGAAGGTTGAGAATGACAATGAAAAGGCAATCAAATTTTACAAGAAATTTGATTTTAAAACTACTGGAGCGGACGCATCAAATATGTTCAAGATAATGGCTCTTGTGCCAGAGGCGCAAACCCTTGGAATTCCTGATTCTGATGAGTAACTCATCATATTATCACAGTTGTTGGGGGTAGGGATGGAAATAGGTCAAGCCCTAATAGGGGTCTACGGTCTAACCTACATAAAGCCTAGCCTAGCCTATTTAGTAAATAGGTTAGGCTCAGTCTTAGGCCTATTGCCAAGCCTATTTAGATAAACAGGCCAGGCCTATTTTCATAAAGCCTAGCCTACAAGCCTACAGGTCTGGCCTATTTAACTTTTTTAATTTATATTATAATATAAGAATATATAATGTCATCTAAATAATCGTATAAATCATTTATAAATTTACCAACTTATCTTTAATTTTAAGTTTCACATTTCATCGTTATTATTTTTTACCCTTATTTTTGCATCAATCATTAACTCCCACCTCTCTTCTCTTCGATCGCTTGATATAGCAATGCTAACTCACTCCCCCTCCCTTTGCATCGTCCACTAAAGCATAATAATTTATGAGTTTATTTTAGTACTAAATGAAATATTATAATCTTAGTAGGATGAGTTTGTCCTAATTTATGTGGGAATATTAAAAGAGATAAAATCTTCATGTTACTTGTTATTCTTGGTCAATTTTAAAAAATATATCTCATTAGTCAACAGACATTAGTTTTTCTTATTCCTATTTGCTCGAACAATTGTTGTCACTAGATATTCTTTTCTTTTTCTTACTAAACCTTTATATTACAACGAGAATAGATGGTAAGCTTTTAAGACATAATGTAATATTTTAAATAAGTGTGAAGGCGTTATATATGAATTTAGATATATAGGTTTTAAAGGTTATTTAAAACCATATATTTTAAGTAGGCTTTTAAACAGGCTTCAGGTCTTGTCAGACCTTTTGAAAGCCCAGGTTTATGCCTAAAAAAAAGCCTACATACAGGCTCAGGCCCAGGCCCAGGCTTTAAAATTCTATTGCAGGCCCAGGCCTATATAGGTAAAGCCTAGCCTAGCCTAGCCTATTTCCACCCCTAGTTGGGGGTTACAAAACAATGTTGGGATATATATGTGTTAGTCATTTGTTGGCAAAAAGTGTGTGTGTGTGTGTGTGTGTGTGTGTGTGTGATTATTATAAGACCACGTAAGATTTTTCTCTCTTCATCAATTGTCATTTATCTTGTCATATAGATTATTAACCATGCATATGTGTGTGTCTATATAGACATATATATATATATATATATATATATATATATATTGTTAAATGCAGGGTCTTTGAAGCCTAAGTGGTCATAATCATCAAATGAATACGTAATCCAAGAATTAAGTAAATCACGGTAAACGAATTTGATGGATTGGGGATTTGCGTCTCATATTATATATTTGTTTGTTAAGCTTGTGGATCTTGTAGGGGTAATTAATTGTTTATTCATTTTCTTAGAACATTTTATGGCTAAGAAAGTACGTATTTGTGGTCCATGATTTACAATATTTTTTTAAAATGTATGCAATATTTTTTATTGATTATAAATTTGATTACATTTAAATTGGAGACCTGACAGTGTTAATTATAATTTATATGCAATATTTTCTACATTATCAACAATGCGTATGATGGTGTTATACCTGTTGGCAATATATCAATATATATAGTCTTTTATTAGCGTCTCTCTTCTAAAAATATGAATTTTGGCATGACTAATTCGGTTAACTTTAATGGTATTTTTAAGAATGGTGAGTTGATTATTAAAATAGGAAACATCAGGGTCCTTATCTTATATATACACATAGTCTTTTATTAGTGTCTCTCTCTTATAAAAATATGAATTTTGGCAACTTTAATGGCATTTTTAAGACTGGAGAGTTGATTATAAAAATATGAAACATTAGGGTCAAGGTATTTTTATGTACTTTAACCAAAAATATATTTTTTATTTTTATTGTATTATATATTTTTCTCTCCAATAAACATCCTTATCTTTGATTGGAGGATTTGTTTTTTCCAGGTCTAAGAAATTGGAAGATTTTTTAGCTCCACCTTAAATAACTCGCCATAATTATAGATATTCTGTTAGTATCAAGTTATAGTTATACATTTAAGGTGAGAAAAGTTATACATTGATTAATAAGAATGGTGAACATTAAATAAATCAATAATTTTTAATGTAGTTTTTGTAAATATATATTGAGATGATTTAAACTCTTGACTTAGAGGAATAAAGATGCATAAATTTTAAATTTGTATTGCTACAGATTTTTCATTATTTTAACCATAATAGAATAGTAATTATTTAATTACATGTTTTTCTTAAAACTTTCACATGACCTTATACATGTTTTTTTCAGAAAATAAGGATCTTAAAAATTATAGTTATTTTGAAGGACTAAAAATCAAAATATAAATTTTTAGTTACAAAATTAATCCCGATCATATTCCCAACATTCTCTCTAATTCAATCTCAACTGTTTGACATTTAGTTGCGTCTCTTATCATATGTTACTAGTTTTACGTTTTAGGAACTTATTCAATATTATTGTATTTGAAATTTATTCATCAAGATTTTGGTTTAGCAATAATATATAAGTTAAAAAAATAAATTACAATTCAAAAATAAGGTGCAATAATATAATTTTTTGTGATTTTTTCATGTTTTTAAAAACTAATCAAAACCTAGAAAGATGTAGGTTTCGAATTATTTTTTGATTTTAGATGCTATTTTAATTTGAAAAGTTAATCCGATGGATATGGGAGAGACTATAATAAAAATATTTGGTAGCAGATAGATGTTTTTTTTAAATCTAGATATACATGGGGATATCATCAAATTTCGTAGCCAACCGTCAAATAGTTGAGATAATGGGTATTTTTTCACCTTAATACCGTTATAAATCACTAGATAGCCATCATTTTTTGTAAATCATTGGTCATAATAATTGTCATTCCGAATGGTCACTAAAATTTATTATTTGGGAAAATCTTTTTAAAAGCCATTTAAAATACCCAAATTCTAATTTGACTCACTACATTTAACAAATCACTAATCAAGCACCTGAACTAAATTTGGATTTAAAATTTGGGTCAAATTATCTCCATGACCCTAGTTATTAATGTCTCAAATGGCCACAAAATAAACCTCTAACTAATTATATCATTCTATTTAACAAAAACTAAATTTAATCTCAATTTTTCATATCATTTTATTGAATGTATGTGTATCAACAAGGTTGATTTAGCAAAGGAAAAGAAAGAAAAATTATAATTATTAATTGCACAAGAATATTTTCATTCAAATTTCTCAGCTACGTATTTATCTTTTTTTTCCTAGGTTGACACTAATAAATAAATAAACAAATAAATACATTTATACTTGTAGAAAGGAAGACAAATCTCTTCCAACAACATTTAACTCAATAGTTTTTATCTTTCACTTTCATTGTTTAAGCATACCATAAGACTTATTTTACCAAGAAAGCCTCTTGATTTCAATATCACCACGATGCATATAAATCTTTTCCAAGTTTAACATTCATATTTAGTGGTTTCAGATACTAACAAAAGAATAAACCACTTAACCTTTGGAATTTTCCAATAGTCCTCTTTCCAACATCACCATATAAAGCTAGACAACCTGAGAAAATTAAAGTGGAGACAAAAGAAACAAAGAAAGGCCTCACGGGAATGCTTGCTTTTGCCTTTTCATTTTCAAATGTCGCCTCATAAGTCATTCGCTGTATTTCTACTTTGGCAATGCAGAAATCGCAGTTACCATTTTAATGTAAACTGCAAAATCTCAGTACATAAAGTGTGCATAATAAATCTGGCATTCATGTCACTCTACCATTGGTTTTATAATCCAAATGCTTTCCCTCAAAATTGCACCGTTGAAAGGCTTTTTCTACTTTTGGTTAATAAAAACGCCGCTTTTCAATTTCACAGGACTCAAAGAGGAGCCTATTTGAAACTATAATTCACATAATTCGTTGACTACATATCGCAGCAAAATAGATACCGGTATAAATATAAGACTGAGTTGACTTTTTTTTTGAAAAATTAAGGAAGCTAAATAAGTTAGTTAATCATATCATGTATTGTGTATCCTTAGATTATATATCAGTTTATAAGTTAGACAAAACAGTTTGAAGAAAAACATGATAAATATAAATATTTTAAAGTAATTTAATTAGCTTTCTTAATATTTTCAAAAAAAGTTAACTTTATCTTATATTTAGGACAAGAGGGAGTAGTTTGTTTAAAGCACTAATTCATTATATATAAAATATATGATATATATTAGTTTGAGAAAGTAATCAAGCATTAGTAATTTAGTACGTCGTCTTATACAATTATGTTAGTTTGAGATCGAAAATCTCAGGTATTGAAGAGATTAATTGAATATTTTTTATGAGACTTTGCATGAAATATATCAAAGATTTAAAATATTATATGTATTTCTAGCTACGTACGTAGCTTCTCTCTAGCTCTGAAGAATCATGCACCTTTACTTTATTTGTGAGTTTACATTAACGAAGTTTCAGTCAACTTGTCAACTGAACACATTAGTAAAGTAAAATGGGTTGTTGCCTGTATATTTTCAAGGAGGAAAAACAAGTCCTAACACTAGCTTAATTAGGATGATATCACTGAAACAAGGCCAATGATGTTACCTTATCAATTCTTGGTGATAAATTTAATTTGAGATTTTGCAATTTTAAAGTTATTTTACTGTCATTTTTCCAAATAAATATGGAGAGAAAAAATGCTGTCAAAAAAATTTATATATATAAAAACCAAAGAATTAATATGAATATATATATTTATATAATAATAATAATAATAATAATAATAATAATAATAATAATAGTAAAAAAATAAAGGGAGTATTTTTTTTAAAATAAATTTCAACAGATAAATTCAGTTGGTTATCAGCCTTCTGACAACTAAATATATTATTTAGAATTTTTATTTGATATTTAGAAAATACACTGGAAGTTATAATAAAAATGAAGAGGAATGGAGTTATACTAAAATTTATGAAAATTAAGTGTTCGGCTTGTTAAAAATGTGAAGGATGGCAAAAAAATAAAAATAATAAATAAGTATTTATTTTGAAAATACTGTAATTTATATCTTAATATTATTTTATTTTCTGATTTAAAATTATCTTGGAGCTACCTCCATATTATCCCTCTTTTTTTATGTAACTGCCACCACTATCCCTCTTTCCCTGTACTCTTATCTTGAAAATATTTAATTTAGTTTTTCTAACATATTAATTTACATGAGTGTTTTGAGATTGTCATTAGGACCCGCATGATGCAAGCGTAAGATTAAATCATAAGGTGCTAGTGACTTAGTAGTGTCTATATAAATGGACAATGGTTGATTTAGAAGTGCCATTATGATTTTTTAATTGACCAATGTGTCCTTTATTAAGTGTGTTAACTTTTCGAATTAATACGATGCTTTCCTCAGTTGGGCAAGTTTTCATGTACTCAAGCCGGCATTATATACATTATAATTTCCAATTGCCAAATTGATTGTAAATCCCTAATATTTCACAGAAATAATTCATATATAAAACATAAAACTTAAAATAAATTAAATTATTTATATGCTTCTATGGTCGTTTTTTTTCACTTAATCCTATGGTCCTATTTATTGGACAAAGATAATGATTTTTTGTCATAAATAAGGCAGAAAGAATATTTGTTTGTCCTAAATTAACTTATTCATAATGAATATACAATTTTTTTAATGTAATTGAATATCTTGATAAATAGGCTTTTTGTTAAGTTGGGCTATAGCTTGCATGCCCATTTTGAATGTCAATGGGTACTTTTACTCCTTTAAATAACATATGAATCTCTAAAATCTTAACTACCCAAGTTTTGTTGTTCTAAAGTGAAAGCCTCAACTCTGCTTAGGAGGTCAAAAATGACGAATGTGAGCACAGGCTCTGCTTCATCTCATGCTAGGAAAACTCAGGAGGAGGATGACCAACTGGCGAGGAGTGCTAAGAAAATAAAGAAGGGTGGTTTCAAGATTAATGATGAGGATCGAATGAATAACCAATGGCCAAATCTAGGCTCAATAGATTTGAGTTTCACAAAGGTGGTCCTTCTTTTGCTGAGAAGCTGAAAGGTATCGATAGTCAGAGTGAAAAAGCTGATGAAGATTTTGGGAAAGAACATGATCTCGTTTCGGAGGATGGCATGTCTTAGGATAATCAGATTGAAAGCGAACAGGAAGACTATGATCCAATATGTAGAACAAAGGAAAAACCGTCGAGAAATTTTCCAGAATTCTCTTTCTCAGGAAAAATGAAGAAAAAGCTCTATAGAGCTTGGAGGAAGGCTGTGATCGTGAAGCTGCTGGACAGAAACATTTGGTATAAAGCGCTCTATAATCGTTTGCAAGCAATGTGGGCTAAGAAAGGAATTATAAACCTCATTAGCATCAGTTTTGGTTTCTTTGTGGTTAAGCTTTCTAATACAGAGGACTACTTTCACGCTCTTACAGGAGGCCCATGGATGATTTATGATCATTACTTAACAGTAAGGCCGCGGGAACCAAACTTCAAATTTGCTATAGCTACTATCGATAAAGTGGCTGTATGGGTGAGATTGCCTGCTGTTCCATTGGAATATTATGATGTCAAGGCTCTTACATTTATCGCCAACAGGATTGGAGAAACATTAAAGGTGGATATGAACACCACTTGCCACTTAAGAGGTCATTATGCACGAATTTGTGTGCTAATCGATCTAGGGAAACAATTGATGTCTGGGTTTTCCTTAGAAGGGGAGGAATATTATCTGGAATATGAAGGTTTGCATATATTGTGTACCCACCGTGGTATCCATGGACACAGAGATGTGTCATGCTCTGCGAAGCAAAAATCTGCAGAAAAGAGTGTTAAGTCGAATACGGTGGTTAATGAACCAAACAACAAGGTAGTAATGGATGGAAATGAGGTATGTGGAGGACATGGGATATGGCGGGTAGTGCAGAAACCTCGACGTCCATGGAAAGAGAAAGAAACGAGAGGTCAGATTCCACAGTCCGGCAAACAGCGGTCTCGGTATGGTGTGCTAGCAGATGCGATGGAGGAAGAAGGTCACGTGGAGGATCATGCGCCCCTGCAAGGAAGATTCATAATAGGGACAACCGAACAGGAACAACATGCTCCTCAACTCACTACAATGATTATATCCTCAAAAGGTAAGAAAAAGGGACCACAAAATGATGAGCAAAACAGAGAGAATTTTAGTGCGGTGCAACAGGGGCTAATGGCAGTGGTTAAGAATGTGGTGGAAGAAGGTTGTGAAACGAAGCAGAGCAATGCTGAGTACCAAAAATAAAAGCAATGAAGTATTGAGGCTAAAGCTTGGTAAGATCAATAACGAGGAAGATATGGGTGGGGAGTTGGAAGATAATGTGATGGTTAATAATGGGGTTGATATTGATATCGACTCTCTTCCTTATGACCTTGGAGCCTGCAACAATCTTGAAATAGATGCTGATCAATAGCCTACGAGACAGGGACGAGGAAATGAGCAGCCCTACTGAAGGGACTGTGGTACCTATGACCCAATTGTCTAGTGGTCTTTAAGTGACCCCTTACAGCCCAATGATTGGTTTTATGGATAATTTATTTTACTGGAATACAAGAGGGCCTTGTGGTAAAAGCCTTCTCAGAAACTTAAAGCTTTTGTGTCATGAGCCTAAGCCCAATTTACTGATTCTTGCAGAAATGAGGTCTGAGGATATTCGGTGTTTTCGTTGCCTTCAATCCTTAGGCTTTGATATGATAAGGGTCATTCCAAGTGTAGGGCGATCTGGTGGTCTTGTTGCAGCCTGGAATTGCTCGCAAATTTCAATTACTGTATTAGAAGAAAACCGACAATTCTGAATTGGTTACTCACTTTAGGCCTATATCCTTATGTTCGGTACACTACAAATGTATTACGAAAGTAATTATGAGTAGATTGAAGACAGTCATGAATGAGTTGGTGTCCCCTTATCAAGCTGGATTTATTAAAGGAAGACACATTTAAGACAATATTATTGTTGGGCAAGAAATTCTTCATACAATGCAAAAGGCTAAAGGCAAGAAAGGCAATATGGCCTTAAAAATCAATATCGAAAAAGCATACAATCATATTAGATGCAATTTCTTGAGGAAGGTGCTAGGTGAAATTGGATTTGAAAAGAGGTCTATAGATCTTATAATGCATTGTGTCACACACTGTCCTATAATGTGCTTTGGAATGGAGGCACAACAGAATATTTCACTCCCAAGAGAGGTCTTCACCAAGGTGATCCCATATCACCATATCTTTTCGTGCTTTGTATGGATAAGCTTTCACATGTAAGTAATGAAACAGTAAAGCAAAAGAAATGGGAATCTATTCGAGCCTCAAAGGCAGGGCCAGAAATATCTCACCTTATGTTCGCTAATGACCTTCTGCTTTTTGGAGAAACTAATGTGGAGCAGGCGCAGTGTATTATGACCTGTCAAAATAGCTTTAGATGTGCATTAGGGACGAAAATTAGTGCTGCAAAATCATCTATTTTCTTCTTCCCCAAAGTCTCAGAAGAAAGAAAGCGACGAATACAAGGGATTACAAAAATGGCAATCACTAACGAGATTGGTAAGTACCTTGGTTTTCCCCTGTCTAGAAAAAAGAACCCAAGAGAAACCTTCCAATATATAGTCGACCGTGTTAATTCAAAGCTTGCAACATGGAAAACTAATTGTCTATCTATGGCTGGCCGGATTGCACTTGCCAAATCTGTAATAAGTACTATCCCACTATATCCAATGCAAGTGGCCAAGATAACCATGAGTATTTGTAAAGAGGTTGAGCGGCTCCAACGCAATTTTATATGGGGTCATTCCAATGGTCATGGCTTCCATAATATAGGCTGGAATCAACTTGTCTTGCCTAAAAATTATGGAGGGTTGGGATGCAAGAAATTATCTATAATGAATCAGGCCTTTGGATGTAAATTAGCGTGGAAGTTGATAGTGGGTGAAGACACGCTTTGGATAGAAGTTTTATTGAAGAAATATATGATAAGGGATGAACATAGTCTGCTGCTTGACAAACTAGGAGATTCACAACTATGGCATTTTTTTTGTAGTCAAAAGAGCACTATTGAAGAAGGTATTAGGTGGCAAGTGAGAGATGGAACTTCTGTTAATTTTTTCCTAGACAGTTGGTTACTGCAAGGAAAAAGGATAATGGATCTGTGAGTGAGAACTTTATCCGAAATAGAGAAGACAACCACAGTGGCTGATTGGGTGGTTAATGGAGAATGGGACTACACCAAACTGGCGTCTCTAGTGTCCAGAGAAGTTGTGCAAAGGCTAATAGCTATCATTCCCCCAATGAAGGAGGCAGGTAATGATATTACGGTGTGGAGTGGAAATGCTAATGGCACATTCATGGCTAAATCAGCTTATTATCTCATTGAAAACCCACCAGATAACTTATATAATGCAAATTACAAGCTGATTTGGAAGCGGAGGAGGGTTGAAAGAGTAAGAATTTTTCTCCGGCTTGTGTTTCACAACAGATTACCTACAAATGAGTGGCGAAGTAGGTGGTCATCCTCTTCTCCTTCTTGCTCCTATTGTGGTGCTGATATTGAAAATACTATGCACATTTTGCATGACTGTCATTATGCTCAACAAATGCGGATAACACTAATTCATCCACGATACTATAGTGCCTTTTTTAATTCATCCTTGAGAGATTGGATCAGTATGAATCTCAAAAAAGAAATGGGAAGGCAAAGATATGCTGACTGGACATTACTGTGGGGGGTAGGAATCTGGAGATTGTGGAATTGGCAGAACAAGTGGGCCTTTGAAGAACAAAGCGAACCGGCCAACCCAGGTTCCATTATTTTGCATTCATGAAAACAATATGTGAAGCTACATGATGAGTGGCAAAAAGAAGCATCAGTAACCACAGCAATAATAGCATGGCAAGCTCCTCCTCCAGATTGGATTAAAATTAATGTAGATGGGGCAATGTCATCTACTGCAAACTATGCTAGTTGTGGAGCAGTTATAAAAGATCTAATGGCACATGGATTGCAGGGTTTTCAAACTACTTGGGAGCTTGCAACGCTAAAGAGGC
Source organism: Inga laurina (assembly GCA_963855925.1). NCBI lineage: Eukaryota > Viridiplantae > Streptophyta > Magnoliopsida > Fabales > Fabaceae > Inga > Inga laurina. The sequence continues at coordinate 63,165,428 of OY979703.1, forward strand.
GGAAGAATGGGCTTTTCTAAAAGGGTTGCAACTAGCCTGGAATATGGATTACAAAAAATTCATTTTAGAATCTGATGCTAGAAATCTGACAGAAATGCTTCTGAGTACAAGAATGACAAGCTGAGTCTAGTTATGCTTAAAGTCAAGAGTTTCCTGGAGTAGCAATGGGCGGTAAAGGTTACATATATCTCTCGTATGCAGAATGCAGTGGCTGATCGACTTGGAAAAGACGGCCTCTCACGGTCTATTCTTTACAACTCATGTCCTTCACATTTGAGGACCTTAGTACTACAAGAGTATATGGGAATTAGTTCCCCTCTTAGTTAATTGTATTTCATTTCGGGCTAGTCCCTCATTTGTAACCAAAATAAATAAATAACATGATATTTGGCACCCTTTAGGTACAACTTTATAAGTACTTTTGCATATTTACAATTTTTAATTTGAGTTTTTTTTTTGTACTTTGGCATGTATCCTACACAAAAAAGTAACATACATTAGCCTATTTTAGTGGACATTTTATTTTTGCTCTGATTTTTAATGTTTATAAGTACTTTTTTACCCAAAAAAATTTGATTATTTTTACAGATTGAGTATAAGGTTCATGGGTATTTTTGTAGGATCTATCTTCTCTCCTTTTTATTTTCCATCTGTTTCCATCCTTTGCCCCCAAAACTACATAGTTTTGGAGTAAATAAAGTCAGAGGAGCACTACTTTTTAAGGGGGGGAAAAAGCATATGGTACTCTGAAATATTTGGTTAGTAACATTTAGATATTTAATATCCTAAATTAATTTTTAACACACTCAATTCTCTAAGATATTTTTTTATTGACACTCAATATCTATTGGAATTGGAAGGTACTTCAAAGTATTGGGTGTCAGATACTGAGTGCCACTAAAAAAATATGTTAAGGTACTGAGTGTACTAGAAATTAGTTTAGGATCAACTGAAAAATATTTCAAGGTGATTGATGTTTTTTTTTTACAAAAAAAAAAAGTGCTTCTCTTAAAGGTAAATGATGGGAGCAGACGAGAAAAGAAAAGGAGAGAAGTCAAGTCCATTTTTATAGGCTAACTAGGGAAATTGAGTTTTCTTTGGAGGACATCCTAGAAGAGCAAATTAAAACAAGAGAAAATGCAAGATTTAAAGACTGATATGAGAAGAAAAATCAAAGAAACAAGAAGACCAGGACGGAAGATGTAATATCCCAAAATGTACTCAATGGCTAAATGTACAGAATAGATGGTGGGATTAATGACAAAATTACCTCTGAAAATTTTGTTATGAATTTAGTCAAGTTTCACATGCAAATTGGCAATTAAATATTATATTACAAGATGAGATTTTACAAGATCATCTTCTTCTTCAAAGGGCCATGACTTATGTATGACAAGAGGAAACAATATAGGCTATTATATATGACATGTAAAGGTAATTTGACCAAGTTGTAAAAGATGATAACTAGGTCAACAATTTCAACTAAAGAAGTAATATTTGAAGAGTTGAAATTATGATAAATTGAAGAAGCCCTTTTGGCTATTCCATGGGCTACAATTCGCATGACATGAGGGAAAGAGAATTAATATCATACACTTCATCTTTTACATATGAAAAGTCAACAAAAGTGGCTAGGATTTAATCAATATCCTCACCTTTATGCTTGGAGTCGGTCAAGAAGAGAAAGAGAGAGAATTGCATCAAATAATCCCTCACCTTGTGCTCATGTGGTACGTTGGGACAAAGAAAGAAGGTAGTTGGTCAAAAGTATATCAAGAGAAAGGAAGAAGACTTGTTGACACAACTCCCTCCCCTCAAGTCAATTATTTCGGCTATGTTATAAGAAAGGAGAGGAGGATTGATTAATTGAATTGTCTCATCCTCTTATCCATATAAAGGTCGGTCAAGACACCAAATCAAAGAAAGAGAATTAGATTATAATATTTTCTCACTTTTTGGTTTACTTGGACGACTAAAGAGGAGTGTGAGAGAGAATATGAAATTAAAATATTTTCTTACTTTTCTAATAGCAAAGTCGGCCAGCCATTTAAGTGATAAGGGAAAGGAAAAAAAAAATCTGATCATTCATCACTCTCGCTCTCACTCTCCAAGTCGGTGCTGCAGCTCCAACGAAAGAGAAGGAAGAGCAAGGAAAAGGTGAGACCTTCCACCTTGATTTTCACCTCCTTAACCTCATCTATGGCTCAAGAGTCCTTCATGAAACTTGTTCCTCTCTTCCTTAGCTTCATTTCTATGATTTTTGTTTTTGAAGAAGAGGATTTTTCAGCCACCTTGCAAGAACAAAAGCTGAAGAATCAAAGAAAGAACTTAATGAGAAGCAAGAGGTGAGTATTAGCATCAATTTGAGCTATTGGTTGTGTTGGTTGGATGAGAATTTTGGCATGTGTAAATCTGCCCTGATTTTAGCTAAACAAGGGTTTGGGTAATTCATGATGTTTTGGTTATGTTATTGGTGGTTTATGATGATTGGAAACCATTTGACATAAGTTTGATGCTGAAATTAGAAGTTGGTAATTGTTGGGATTTATTTTGAATTTTCTGCCAAAACAGGACATGGAGAATGAGTGAGAATTTGTTAATTTTGATGTTACCATTGTGTTCTACATGAAAAATTATGTAGGAATAGCCCTGGGTTGTGAATTTTGGGTCATTGAAATTCAAAGTGTAAATTTGGGTTTTCAGCCTAAACAGAATTCTAGCGAGGTACTCTACTTGTGTGGTGTTTTTGGATAAACCAATGATCTCTAAAAATTGTGAAACTTTCCAGTATTAAAGTTCACATTCCAAGCTTCAAAATGGACATATAATTTGTGTCATTTCGTTTTTTGAGCTGTGAGTTCTGGTTGCCCAAAGTTTGATGTCGAAACTGGACTTAATTCTGGAGCAGTGTGGGATTTTGTGTAATTCTGGAATTATGTGGTCATTTCCAGTAATGATTCATATTTTTCCTATGAAGAGGACTTCAATAGCTTTTCATAGGACTTGGGATCACCTCATTTTAATTTTTGTAGAATTAGTTATGATTTTTCAAAGTCTGGAGAAAATTCTGGCAGATTTGGTCTCTTATGCGAAAATTGAAGATGTAATGGCATAATGTAGTATTGTTGAACTTTGAGGTTAGGAATTGGTCTTTTAGGTTAATTGACCACTTTAACTCCTTAGTTGATTTGATTACATGTCTCTAATGATAACCAACTTGAGTGTTTGAATTAAAGAATTGGATTAAGTAATAACCTGTCACCCGTAATTCTAATTATAGGATTTGACATTTGCCCTGCACGTGATAAACCAGTGCCAGTGCACGAGCGGAAAGAACAAGGTAGTGACTCTTTCTCTTATTCTATGTATGATGCCTTGCATGTATGTCATTTCATTGAATATGCCGTGATGTAACATTGCCGTTGTGAAATGTTGTTGTTGTGCTGTTGTGAAACATCCTGTTGTGAAACATGCCGTTGTGAATGCAGCAAAAGCTATCACAAAAATGCCGTTGTGTTGTTGTTGTTGTGATTGTACATGTTATAAGTGAATTGTTACTACTGAGATTCTTTTGAATCTCATTCTTTCCAATGACTAACCTATAGCAAGGGCGAGCGGTTCAAAGGAAAAGTAAGTGACGAAGGGCGGTTAGAGCTCCTAGCTAGGAGTTTTAATTTTGGTAGTTGGTTGTCATATTTTGTTGGGGATTAGTTGCACATGTTGTATATATTGAATAGTATTGTGTAATCCCCTGTATGGGAAACTAATCGTTGTAAACCCTTTATTAAGTAACGAAACCTGAGCGTTGTCAGGAATTTTGGTTGCACTCTGATATGTATGAATGAAACCGAACTGGACAGACCAATTATATTCGAGATGTGAACGTGAGACCGTACTAAACAAGTTTTGGAAAAGTTTTAAATTAACCACTGGTCTCTATTTCAACTTAATGACGCATTCTCGAACTATAAATATGGTTATTAAGTTAGGGGGTTACAGAAGAGGCAAAATTTACCTGAGAAATGTGACAAGCAAAAAGAAACCAAAAACAAATAAAAAAAAAAGCTTCACAGGAATGGTTGTTTTTGCCTTTTCATTTTCAACCCTCATAAGTCATTCGCAGCATTTCTACCAGGGCACAACGGTAATACAGAAACCTCAGTTGCCATTTTAATGCAAACTGCAACCTCAGTACGTAAGTGTGCATAATAAAGCATTCAACTCACTGTGTTTTTGGCTTTCCATCAAAACTACAACATTGAAAGGCCTTTTCTATTTTGGTTAATTCTCATTTCTCATTCTCAGTCTGGCTGTAACTAGTAGTATCTATTTTGGTCAAGTCACCTTTCAGCCCTGCGCCTCAACCTCACTTCTCCCTCTCACTGCTTTATTATCCTTAGCTTCCAATACAGAACTAAATTAAATTATTGATATTTTGAACCTACGGCGGTAAAACTATTGGTCCAAATACACCATTACCCCCAGGTCAAAATATATCATGTACAAGATCAAATTATTTATCACAATGATAAAATCATATTAATATCAAATATAATCAAATAATTTAAATTATTTTATTATATATTGAAGAAAAACACTATTTAGAATATGAAACTATGACAGGGAGCACTAGATAGTTTCATCTAATACAATGAACTTTGATTCTTTAAATGCTAATAAAACCTATTTTTTTCATTTTAAAACTATAAAATTTTCTTTAATGAAAAATCAGAGTTATTCATTATATAAGGATATTTTCACTCAAATTTCACAGCCACATATTTATCTTTTTGCCTACGTTAACTCTAATTATAATATTTCATCGTAAAAAAATGGGACTAAAAAAAACTTTTTAGTTGGCCAGCCAACCAGTAGAAACTTTATAGTTATAGATTATAAGCAACGTAATTGATTTAGTAAATTATATTCCTATTCTGTTCTTGATACATCTGGACATATTTTATTTTATCTTTAAAGGTTTCACAAATATGTGATTATTTTATTTATATAATGGGTTAAAGTGCAACAATATGCATAAGTTTTTCTCCAGATTAAAATGTGTCTAACATGCTTGTTTTTATAGATATAAGTGACTATGAACTTTCAAAATAGATGCAAAAATACACATTGATCGTTAGTTGACCATTTATTTACTTTTAAGGCTGATATGGATGATGATGTGGATGCTGACTAGGCAAGCCAAAACAAATCTGAACATCTAAGAACTCATTCTCTGGGTAAGCTCTGCAAACGGGAAAGCGGAAAATAAGCGCATCCCGCGAACCCGCGATGCCGACGCCTCCTGGGAAACCCAAAGTGTAGACAATGTCATGGCTTTAACGTATTTTTAGTTTCTTACTAAGCAGGACAAATACATAACCATTGAATCCCCTTGATAGTTTGCAAAATCAGTGTGAAGGAGTATTAGAAATAGTCTGTTTTTTCCATATAAATTATTTACTACTCATAATTTATAAATAATACAACTTAGATGAATTTTATCTTTTATATTAATATTTTTTCGTCATAACTTACACATCCATTATACCGGAGGCACTTGGTGTCTTGGTGTCATTGGGCCATAGGGCCCGGCAATATTTTACATCAATATATGTTGAATTAATTGCTAAGCGGACTGATTAATAACTTTTATAATTTCTCTAAGTGTTCCTTCTCTTAATTACATGATATCACCCTTTAACCTTTATCTTGCATTTTATTGTAAATATATATCCACATATTCAGTTGTTATCCTTTGTGAGTTTTTATGTAGTAGTCTTCTCCTTTATGTATGACTGTATCAGACTGCTTCTAGTTTTTATTATTTCTAGTTTTCATTAAAAAAAAATTACATGATATTACGTTATTTTATGGATTATATGTGCAGTGCATTTAGGAAGAAAAGACAATATTTGCAGAAATAGCAAAATGACTGGCAAGGATGAGAAGGATTGTGGCTGAAGAATAATGACAATGGCAAGGAAGAACCAATAACGGATAATAGCACCTAAGTACTGAAATGTCAATCTCACTCGTTCAAATTAATATTTTTCAAGAAAGGACGATAGATCAGGAATGTTGAGGAATCCACCGGAGGTGTAGGATATTGCTATCTAGTTTGAGTTTGTGAATTCATGTTCTCTTTTACATAAGGAGTTTGTGAATTCAGGTGATGAAGGGGGATAACAGACCAAATTAATTTTAAAAAAAAAAACAAAGAAAGAAAATTTAGACCGGTTATGGTAATGTTCGGCCTAAATAGTCTAGCTTTTTAAATTCTTAACCCATACCTGAACATACATATGACCATGAACTAGCGCACGCGCGCGCACACACATATATATATATATTAGGAATACAGCATCAAACCAAACCAGCTACTAAAGGAACACGACGAAGACCAGCCAATAAGGTCCCTTCCCACTAACTGTTGAATATGTTCCGGAGGAGAATGCAACCAGGACCTAATCCGAACTAGCACATATTAGATAAATTTTTACTTACTTACATATTCTTTTTGATAACATTTTAAATAATTTATACTAATATAAATTTTATGAATAATTTACTGACAAAATATTAAAAAGCAATACATATTGAATTTTTTTTAAAGATTATTGGTTTTTTGGTATTTTACATTTTATATATATTAATTTTTACTTTTCGGATAGCTTTTTTTTTTTTTTAGTTTATATATCTTATGGCTTTATGTTCTAGAGCCAAAGAAGGTTCATAGATAGTGATATTAGTATTTGGTCGGCCACACAGAATTCTCCATTTTCACACAGTTCAGTAGTGTGAACTCCCAAGTGATCGAGTCAATACTTTTGCCTTATAGAGCCAAAGAAACTTCATAAATAGTGATATCAATGTTTGGTCCGCCTTGCAAAATTCTCCAATTTCACTCAACCACAAAGTGATCGAGCCAATGTTTTTGCGTTACATAGAACAAAAGAAACTTTATAGATAGTGATGGCTTCTTCACTCAATTACTCCTTTTGGTCCATAATATATATAAAAAAAAAAAAAAGTCTTCCAAAAGAAAATTTTGGTCCAAAATATAAGAGCTTGGTAGAGTAATTAATTATTGTTTTTTCACTTTTATCCCTTGTAGGATAGAGAAAGATGTGACAGATATTAAACACATTTAAAAATCACATTCTCTAATAAGGGTAAAATAGGTAAATTTATTAATTTAAGATACCAAATGACATTACTAAGATTTCTTAGTTCCTTGTTAATTAGTTAACATCTTATATTTTAGATTGGAGGGAATATAACACTTCAATCACCGCATCTTGTCCATTCTATATTAATTATGTTGAGTACATTAATTTTCTGAATTCTCTTCTGAAAGTAGATTCTTGTGAAAGAGATGGCCACCAAGAGCTGAAGAAATTGGAAAAAACACTTAATCGTTGAAAATCATAGTTTACAATTAAAAAAACCATCATTTTTCAAAAGCTTATTTTTTTTAATGTTTTTTGTAATCCTTTTTAATAGGCACACTAGTGCGGCAGGCAAGATCGAACATGAGACAAAGTGGCACAAAGGCCACCAACTATGCCACTTGCGCCATTAAGAGCCGTTGGCTGTTTTTTGTCATTTAAAACCATGGTTTGGGATTTTCTCTATATTTCTTCCAGACAATGAAGAATTATTATGAAACTTTGATATGAAGTTTTCATTTTTTCTAAAAAAAATATTTAATCTTATATTGACACACACACATTAATTATTACTTCATTATATAAGTAATAAATTGGTCTTACACACATATATAAATATTATTTATTTATTTAAACAAAAATGCAAATTAAAATTTAACCTTAATTTAATTAATTATCACATTAACTTTTGTCCTGTTTAGTATTTTGAACTGAAAAAAGTGATTACAATGACAATCATTCAAACACTCATTTTATCAAAATCACATTTTTCACAATATCCAGAAAATTTCAACATATTTTAACGGGGAAAAAAACAGTTTGAACCTCATTAACTTTACCTTAAAGTTTTATGGGTTTTCAACTTTATATCTATTTAATATGTATACTTTTCAAGAAAATAACAACCTCCGGATTAATATATGAAGGGAAAAGTTGTACATTTACATGAAATTTTCAATAATGCGATCATATTACTTACTATAATATAACGCACTCTGGGAAAAATGAAATTAACAAGAAACGAAATAGGAAATGAAAAATTATATGCATTCATAGAATATGTTTTAGTGAAAACAGAATTTCACTGTATTACTAGCTGCAACTGATCTTGCCATGGCCCTTGATATCATTGTCTAGGATGAAAGTTCTTAACTGTTTCCATATTTCATTCTGAACAAAACGTAAAGACTCCAACATTCAAAAAGTCAGTAAAAAACAATCTTGTCCCAACCAGTGTGAGTGGTGAACCAAAAGAGAAGCCATTGAATTATACTCCATTGTGATACCGCATCCGTGCTGAGGCCCATGCTCTAGCGAAAGGGAAAAAAAAAGGTCGAATATAAAAGCTTTTTGTTATAAACAATATGATGTGTGGATATTCATAGCCCTAAGCATAGGATTCCATCTCATGTTAATTGACATGATTATTTACACATGCAACATTGAGGAAACTGTGGCTACTTCCCAATATGCATGCTAATAGTAAATATCAACTATTTGCATTTAAATTCTAAATATGCACCAATCTTTAATGAGAATTTAATTAATTAATTTAATCAACAAAATGTGACTAAATAGTTATCATAGATAAATTGTTCTACTACTTTGTGCATCCAAATCTTAACTATATAAAAGTAGAGCAGTCAAATTTAGGGTATCTACTCAATAGAAAATATAGGGATTCTAATAAATTAATTATGACATTTTATATATAGCAGTTTTGAGTATTTTATATACATATTAAGAAATGAAATTCATAATTACTATAGCATCACCTATCCACCCATATATATCTTTATATGGGTTATTGTGTGTTTCATACTACAAAATGTTGTTTTAAATCTAAGTGATTTTTTATATAACAGCACATTAATATATAAATACCCAGCCTCTCACCCGCACATCACCGGGTCTAGGCTAGTTAAATCTAATATATGCACATCTTAATGGAGGGGTTAACTAATTAATTTGATTGACAAAAAATTAAATTAATAACCCTCACACTATTTTATGTATCCAAAAAATGTTTAAGAGATCAATTTCAGCATATTTCAACTCAAATATAATTTTGCAAAATTGAAACATTAGAAAAATTGTCCAAAATTAATTACATAAGCATTAATGTAATTAAATAATATACCAAAAAATTTTTGCAAATTACCATAATACCAAAATAGCCAAAATTAATTTTCCCATATTGAAACAATTAAAATGGCATGAAAAAATAAATCAACATTCAAATATTTTGATCAAATAAACCATTTATGAGATGAAATAGAACTTAAACCTAAACAATTAATCAAATTTTTAATTTCGTGAAAAGAATGGAAATTACCAAAGAATTAAGCACAAAATGGAGTTAAGGAAACTTAATTGAACTAAAATAATAATTGGAAATCAAACTTAAAGGCCTCAATATCAATAACTCAATATATTGAATAACAACGATTGTCTAGAATTAAAATAAACACATATCTGACTCAAAATGTTATTCAAAATGTGATTGGGAGAAGATACCCTCCCTTTTTTTAACTTAATGGCCCAAAAGATTGAAAATGCAGTAGAGCCCACAAAGAAATTTTCCAAAAAAAACCAACAGTAAAAGGCCCAAAAATATAACAATAAAATATTAGCTCATAAAATAAAAGGAAAACAACAGGAAAGAATTTTGGATAATCTCTGAAAAAGAACCTGAAAATTGAGAAATAACAAGTCAGTTATTTCTTAAGAAAAAAGTTAAGAATTTCTTATCACGTTTTAATATTTTTTAATCAACTCTTGGTAAAAAGACTCATTTTTAATTTCTTAAATTCCAAGTTCTTTTTCAGGGATTCTCTCAAACAATTTTGAAATTGCAAAATTTTAAATCAGATATTTTTTAAAAAAATGAGTCGTGAATTACTTATCAAGTTTGATTATTTTTTTATCAACTTTTGATAACAGATTTAAAGTTCATTTTCTATCTTTTTCCTTAAAATAAAAACCCAAATAATGTGGGCCCATAAGACAATTTTCTAGGAAAAAAGACAATAAAAGGCACAGAAATATAACAATAAAATATTAGATCATAAAATAAAAACCCAAATAATGTAGGCCAGAAAAGCAACAAGAAACATCAATGATAAAATAAAACCCAAAGGCCAGCAATTCACAAGCCCAGAAAAAACGTTGTACAAAATCCAGTTTCAGTCCATGACAACATAAACAATAACGAATAAAACATAAGGTCCAAAATGTTATTGAACCAAATTTGCTGCAGCAAATAATAAGATAAATAAACAAAAAGACCAAGAACATCCTTCAGCCCAGATATATCAATCAAAACAGAAATATTGAACAAGCCCAAAACAAGTTTATTGACTTGGCCCATAGTAAAACAATAAAACAAAGGGAGAATTACACTGATGTCCCAAAGAAGAAGATAAATGAAGAAATGGTCCCTTAAAATTGCAAAATGAAAAAATGATCCTATTAACAACTTCAGAAACAGGTCATTGACAACTTCAGGAGCCTGCATTAACAACTTCATGGAATCATTCTTTCATTTTGCAATTTCAATAAACTATTTCTTTATTTCTCTTCTCCTTTAGAACCTGAGTGTAATTCTCCCTAAAACAAAACAGAAAAACGGTAAGCCAACCATTTCTAGAATTTTTAAAAAAAACAAATATCTAGCTTATTGTAAAACAAAAATGGCTTAAAACGTGAAAAAAAGAGAGTCTAAAATATGTTTGAAGCAAACAAAACCGAAAGCCCAAATCTGAAAACTCAAAGAAAATATTTGAAGAAAACCAAACGAAAACTAGCAAATCCAATAAGCCCAAGACCTACAGGCCAAGAAAGAGCAATGAATAAAAAATTTTAACCAATGGGAGTTGGTCCAAGTGATAAGCGGCTTAGTTCTGCTCAAGCAAGGTCTCGGGTTCAAGCCTTGTGTATGCAGAAAATTCCCATTGGGAGACTCTCCAACCATAGCTAAGTGCGCGACGTAGATCAGATCCGGATGTAGTCGGGGCAAAGTTTAGATGAACCGGGTGAACAACAAAAAAAAAATTAAAAATAAAAAATTTAAAAATAGAAAGCCCAATACAGAAAGGCTCAAATTTGTCCGTCCACTCTTCCAGAATAAATGAAACACATAGTTTCATCGAATGCCCAGACGACATCGTTTATGCGGCCGATCCAGGCAATTTTGGGCACAAATTCCAGTGATGTAAGCCTCCGTTTTCCGGTGGTTTTTTCACGACGAAATGATCGTTGGAACAAGTCACCAAAAGTGACAAAAGAAACCAAATCCCAAAAATGTTTTAATTTTTAAAATCAAAATAGAAATGTCATAGCTGATCTCTTTTCTCAAACTCATGGTTATCAAAAGAAGTATGAGCAATAAAATTCAACAAAAAACTGCTCAAAATTCAAATAAAATTTGATTCATAGTGATTTCGGACCTTCATTTGCCAACAAATACAGTGATCATTAAAATGTAGGGGGGGAAAATCTCTATGGAGTTCCAAAATGGAAAGCTTATATATATATATATATATATATATATATATATATATATATATATATATATATATATATATATATATATATATATATATATATATATATATATATATATATATATATATTCAATATAAGAATAAACAGAGATCTGGAGCCATAGATGTTGATTATAAATTATAAATTTTTCCAAAAAACTTTCATAGTAGGAAAAATAAAATAACTCTAAAGCACCGTATATTTAGATCTGAAAATATACTATGTAATTTTTCCCAAAATATTTCTTAAGGTAGGAAAAAATAAATAGATGATCATACAAATAGCATGCAGAGAAGAATCCGAAACCTTGCTCATATTATTCTTATATTATTTTTCAAAACAGAAAAATATAATAAAATAACATAACATACAAAAACTACTAAGCAGAGGGGAATTGAAAAAATTTGCGCTGATGCCACATGTTGGAATAATCTAACAATATATAAATATATTGTTAGATTATTCCAACATGTGCCATCAAAGTAGCTAGGTGTTTTCGCTTCCATATGCCTAGTATTTTTTATATATGCTATTTTTTACATGATGCATTATGTTTTTTTTTAATAACAAATGGAAAGTAGCACCTTACATATTACCCATTATCTCTAGGTAAATTACAATCAGCCTTCAGTATAGCTTGGGTCTCTTCCCTGAGATTAAAAACGTGCTGGAATCCTAGCATGTGACTCAATGACTGCTTAGCTAGAGAGTCTACTACTCTATTGGTACTTCGTGGAGCTTCTGCACCTCAATGACCCAGACTCTCTTGAGGGATCTCCCTTGCTTCAGCTATTACAGCAGCTTGTGGGTGAGTATCATCATACTCTTCAAGTAATAGTCGAACCACTTCAACTGCAACCATTTCAAGAATGGCTGGTCTCACCCCCATATCCCATGCAAATTTCAAGTCAAGAATGGCATTATGTTTTAATTTTTTCATTTGAGAAAAATATTTTGGCCGTCCATATATGTTTTATTAATCTTGATTATTGATTTGCTTATGCAACTGTTGCAATTTTGATCTAATTGGAGCGACCCTTTTGAAATCATTACTATGCTTTGTTAAGATATGATAAATTATATGCCCTAACTATCAATTACTTCATTAATTTTTTCTTTCACTCTATTGCAAGTCTCTCCCTCTCTCGAGTTTCTCTAAAGAGTGTGGTGGGGGTTGAGTCTCGTCTCATGCGAGTATGTGCGCATAGCGTCTCCCTTTCCAACCTTTACCGATTGAGAGGATGTCAGTGCTTTAGTCTAATTTGCGTCATCCTTTTTGTTTTTCTGTTTTTCCTTGCTTTTCATTTGGTTTTGTTGACAGAGCGATGCTTCATGACAAATCCGTATTTTATTATATGTTTTCATATTTTATTTGGGGATTTTGTCATAATAATTGAGCTTAAAATGTTTCTTTTGTGATTAATTGTAATTAAATGTGTTTAAACAAAATTAAAGTTGAAAAAGGGTAAAAATGACATATATTTTATGATTTATCTTAATTGATTAATTTTTGGAATAAAGGTATTATATTTTGAATTTATTTTAATTTAGATCAGTTTGAGAGAAATTGCAGAAAAGTACCTAGGATTTCTGGAAATTACAAGAAAAATGAAGAAAAGACTCAGAGAAAACTACAAAAAAGGACCCCAAATGTTTTAAAATCATTTATGGACACATAAAAAGTTTCAAGTGTTCATTTAGTCCCTCCTAAAAGATTTTTAATTATTTCCTTGTAGTCCATTGGTCAAAATGTGCGTTTTGACCAAGGGTTAAATTGGAGGCGCGGAGCTGAGCTCTGAGAGGCTGAAAACACAACAGAAAAAAAAGAGATCACAGCCCCAACACGAAAACGGAGGAGCTGAGGGGCGGCGAATTGAGAACGGAACCAGCACCTTCGTTTTCTTCTTCTTACGACGTCCACCATTGTCCTCGCCGGCGACCTTCACTTCTTTCACAATCCTTTCCGTCGCCAGCGAGCTCAGAGTTGAAAAGACAGAACAGAACCAGGGGGCCGTGAGTGAGATCGAGAGCTGAGAGTGAGGAGCTGAGAGAGGAGAGGAGGGAGCTGAAAGCAGAGAGACATCCTTGAGCTCCCACCGTCATCTCACCATCACTGTCACTCTCCTATCGCTGGCGGGATTCTTCTCATAACACTAGAAGCAGAGCCGCGAGGACACATGCATATAATTGGACCTTCACCTTCTCCTTCATATCTACCATCGGTCATCACCTGCTAGCAACTTCTTCTTCTGTTCTAAACTCACGTAGTCCGTGGCTTATTCTGATGTGTCTGGGTTTACTTTCAGCCGTTCATATTCCCTATTCTGCGCCTTTGGTTCAAACCCTGCCACCAAGCTGTCTTGATTTAATGCTAATTGATTTCTTTAATTAGTGTTTCATATGGCTGGATGTTTGGATCCAAGAGTGATTATATTTCTTGAATCCAAGGCCGTGAGTGGCTGATTCCTTTAGCTCTTGGGGATGATCTGGAGATATCTTGAGTTCATATGTGCTTCAATTCAAATGGGAGTTTATTTTATCTATAACTCATTATATTTATAATTTCTTAGGTTTGGGAATTCATTTATGTAATGAGACTATGATTTTAGTTATGATTTCTATGGATTGAGTTGTTGTGACTTAAAATTTGTAATGAGAATTTATACTCATCAATATATATGATTATATATATGTTCTCTATGATTCTAGTGATTTCTATCTATTTGACATCGTATTGTTGGATGATTAAATTGAAATAGAATTATAGTTGAACCTAATGCATTACTTATTTCATAGTCACTCTTTAAGGGGTTTTAATAATGTTTAAATGAATGGGTTCATGAGTTTAAGCATTAGACTCAATGATAATTGATTTTAGGAAATTTAGAGAAACTCATTACACTAAGAGGGCTTAATAGCATTTTAAGGGTAGGGGTTCCTCTCTTGTGATGTTAAACTTATTGGTTAATGAGGTTTGGAATATTAGAAACTTAGTGTATGAACTCTCCAAATATTTTAATTGAGCAAGGATAGCTATTGAAAACCATTTCCAAGAGCATCTTCATCATTTGTATTCTTAACCCATTTTCAATCCTCTTTATTTGAAAATCCCAAAAATATCTCTTTTAATTGCATTCAATTCATAATTTTGAAAACAAATCAATCATGTTTTACCCTTGTCAATTTTTGCATTATAATTACTTAGTTTATTAGGAATTAATTTCATAACCGGCTCCTCAAAGTGAAGTGACCCGAGTTGTGCAGTATATTACATTAATTTGATTTTATTCTTGATAACTCCAAATCGACTAAAGGGTGATATTTCACTTCATCAGTACAAATAGAAGCGAATCTAAGGGGTGCTTTTGCTGGTGTCCAGTGGTGTTGGCTTCTATTTGCTGTACCTAGTGGTGGCGCATTTAGAATGTATGCTTTTGGTCCATAAAGCGTGGTTGATGTTCTATTTTTTGCTTCCTCTTGTCGTGTTTATTTTGCTGGTGTCCATGGGTTTTTCTGCATCTATGGGTACATCCCATGTTTGCTCCTTTGCGATTAGAGTCGGGAAAACAGGTCGAGCCCGATGGGCCGGCCCGTTTAGGCCCTGGCCCTTCGAGGGTCGGGCTTGCAAATTGTAGCTTCTACAAGAAGTTGGGCCTAAAAGGGTCAACCCTGTAGAACCGAGGGTTTAAAAGGGTCGGCCCTGCAGGGCCTCAGGTTGGCCCGTTTATTTATTTATTTTTTTGCTTGGAAAGGGAAACTGTGTTGCCTTATTGAATCTATATGTCACTCAGTCTTCATATTATATAGAGTATGATTTTTAACTATACTGTTTTGCCTAATTGAATCATATTGTGATCTTTGAGTATATTGTTCTACTTATTTAGAATAAAATCATATTGTATACTGTTATGCCTGATGGAGTATGATTTTTTATGGAGGTTGTGATTATTTGACTACTTGAGCCTACTACTCAAAATGAAGCACAATCAAATGTCCTTGAAATTGATTATAGTAGCGAAGAAGATGAAAATGATAGTTGTCATACTCATGTTGCTTAGAGATTAGAGTGTTTAGCTTCTTACCTTCTCATGCTTTGGCCTTTGTGTGAGTTATTTATGGACATGATTTTACCTTTGATTATACATTGGTAATTGTGTTTATTTATTGCATGAGACATGTTGTTTAAACCTTAATACTGACAACATTTATGTGTTAAATTAGAACTTTAATCGTTGTTATTTACTAACTATATCTCTCTAGGAAAAAAAACGCAGGAAAAATAGTAAAATATTGTGAAAATGACTTCTCAGCCCTGCGGGCCGGCCCTGGCCTGTATGCTCTCTAGCCGGGCCTTGAAAAACTGTCATTTTTCTGACCTTGGGCCTAAAAGGGCCGGCCCTTTTAGGCCCTAGCCCGTCATGGGCCGGCCCTGATTCCCAGCTCTATTTGCAATATCTTTAAGTGTTTTCTTGCCGACAAAAGGGTTGGGTCCTTTTGGAATGTTCTTTGAACACCACCCATTATGCCCTTGTGGCCATTATTGGAGGATTTTCTTCCGCGTAGGCTCTGGTGCATCGATGCCGAAAGTTTGGCGGGGGTGGTGGCAACTTTTGCCATTCCCCTTGATATGAATGTTAGGGTTGGGATATAGTTGTGTGGTGTTTTTTATTTTTGGGCTTATGGGTCTTTATTTTGTTTGTGTTGCTGTTTTGGTATTCTTTGTAAGTCTTTTTTAGTAATAGAAATATCTTTCTCGGCCAAAAAAAAAAAGATCAATTACTTTATTAATTTTTTTTTGGGAAAATGACATTAAGATCCCAATTAAGGAAAATAATATAAAAAATGTCCCAAACTTATCAATGGTAATTCATCCACTTGTTAATGGTTACTCTTTCACTTGTTAAAACTTTTCCAATATTATTTCTCTTAGTTGGGACTTTGGTGTGTTGCTATCGGATTATTGGGACGAGAGGAGAATTAATTTTCTTCAATGAAGCATTCTCATCCTTAGCTTTTTTTTAGAAAAATTATATTCAGGTCCTGGACAAAAGAAAAAAAAATTATCCCTTGAAATCTCAAAATTGCAAAAAAGTCTTGTGAGACTTTTTTGCAATAAATTTCAATCATGGACTTGTCAATGGACATCATAGACTTGTCAATGGTCGTCCTTGAACTTTTCAATGGATGCCCCTAAACTTGTCAATGACATATCTATGCACTTATCAGCGGACACCAATGGACTTGTCAACAGAATTGGAATTTATTACAAAAAAGTCCCACATGACTTAAATGTAATTTTGAGATTTCAAAGGACTATTTTTTTTCCTCTTATCCGGGACCTAAATGTAATTTTCCCTTTTTTCTTGGAGGTCCGAATGGGTATGAATTGTATATGCTTGAGAATTGAGATCAATCAACATCTGGGATGTTGTTCGTGCCTGAGTGGGAGGATTATTTCATTCTATGGTGATCACTGCTATTTTTGATAGTCAGAATCCATGGCCATAAAACCGAGAATGAGCTTCATATAATTCTCATCTGGGTATGTTTTTTATTTAAGTTTTTAGCATTCATTTAAAACATCCAAATCATTTTGCCTTCTTGTTTCATGAACATAGCCATTAAAAATGGCCAATGAACCCACTGCAAAACGATTCCATTGTTGTGATGGAGCTTTCAGTTTCACATAAACAACTTCATCTTAACTTTTCGCTTGATGTTGATAAAATATTTGTCGCAAATCGGTTTGGCACAGTTGCGTTGGAGTTTTCAATTTCACATAAACAACTTCATCTTAACTTTTCGCTTGATCGTTGATAAAATATTTGTTGTAAATCGGTTTAGCACAATTTCCTTTGAGTATCACTCTTAAAACGCTAAGAAAATGGTGCCAAAATCACCAGGAATGCTGCCCAAGATCATAAAAAAAGGAGCCCTGGGATGCAGGAAAACTCGCCTACAATCACAGACGATGGCAGCTCCATGGAAGTAGCCCTTATGGGTCGCGAGTCGAGTTGGTTAACTGACTCCATGAAGATGACCCAAGACGACGCATATTGGTGCCCAAGCGAAACGTACTTTCATTTGTAGATGGGCTAAATGCATATTGGGGCTGCATTTTGGATCTTTTATATTATTATAGAATGTTTGGGAATTTCCCAAACCTAGGTTTTCCTAACCGGAGATAAAATTTCTCTCATATACTTACCTCGTAAATGATAAAAGCTATTCTCAAAAGCTAATCCAAACACACACTTAGTTTACTGTTTATCTCATTGTGTTGTGGATGAAACCCATTTTTATGCTTGTTCAATATTTTTTTTCTGCTTTTGATTGCTTATGCAACTGGGACCTAGCTTTTATATTTTAACAATGACGTCCGTTTGGACCTTATTTTATAGGCCCTTTCTTATTCTCCCTTATTTAATTCTGCTTCAGATTTATTGGATTTTTTTGGCAAGTTTTTCTGTTCTTCTAGTTTATTTTCTGCCTTCCAATTATTCTAATGCATTTGGGCCTTGGAAACCTTTTTGATTTCTACGAAACCATCTGAATTACTTTGTTACGATTAGTATCTTATAACCTGACAACTATAGGGAATAAGAAAGAATTAGAATTAGAAGAGAATAGGTCAGAGTTTTTTCTAACGGGAAGATGAGGTATAGTGACGGTCTTAGAATAGCCGCCTGTCAGGCAACCCTCAAGGAGCAAGTAAGTGTATGTCAACATTACTACTCTAAGACTCGGCTAATGCTATTTATAACCTTCATCAAGGCTTGTCATAACTTACCAGCCAGGCAAGTAACTCTAAACCAAATTTCTATCAAGTCACGTGAGGGCCACAATTAAGAGATACTTTATCCAAAACAATGATAAGATAATATTTAGATATAATATGTATTAAATAATAAAATATATAATCATAAATAATAAAATATCTAACAGAATTATCCTTAGCTAATAATAAACCCAATGGCCATTTGCCAACATGGGTAGGGTATCTTGAAAAACTAAGTGTCCTTGATCTTTCAAGTAATTATTTTTGTGGCGATATTCCTCAAAGTTTTGGTCAACTTGTAAATTTAACCAAGCTTGATCTCTGAAGTAATTTTTTTAGTGGTTAGTTTCTCGAAGTCTTGGTTAGCTTGTACATCTAGCAAACCTTGATCCTTCAAATAATTCTATTAGTGGAAATATCCCACAAAGACTTTGTCACCTGGTAAATCTATCAAGACTTGATCTTTCTCATAGCAATTTCTCTGGCGAAATTCAAATTGTTGGAGAGATAATAGCCATCCATTTGGATTGCTTGAAATAAATTTCTCATTCAACAAACTATCTGGAGCTTTCCTTATCTCAATCAGTGAGCTTTCCTCATTGCTTTGGTTGTATTTGATAAATAACTATCTTGAAGGGAAGCTTCCATTGACTTTGGAAAATTTTAAGTATTTGCAAATTTTAGATTTGGGTGAGAATAAATTTTTTTGGAAATATACCATCATCATGGACTAGTAACACTTTTCCTAAACTACAAATTCTGAGGTTGCGGAGTAAGATGTTAAATGGTAACATTCCTATGCAATTATGCCAACTCAACTCACTCTAGATTTTGGACCTTTGCAAATAACAATTCAAGTGGCTCAATACCCTATTGCATTGGCAATCTTACGGGAACGACCTATGATAGTGCGAACATATGGATGACAACCAATCAATTTGCTTTAGGTGATGATGTCACCATCCCAAATTACATGGGAAATGAATGGCCTGATCAGGATCTGAAGCAAGTTATCAAAAGATGAGAATTTGACATTACTGGAGATTTTTGTGCTGTTGTGTATAATATAATGAAGGGTTTTATATCAACTGTTGGATTAGCTTTTGGAGAATAGCTTTTAGGATTTACGAGGTAAGTATGTGAAAGGAGTTTTGTCTCGATTTATGGAAAAGGACTTCATTTGAGTTATTTGGGCTTAATGGGCCTTAAATGCTCCTAAAACGGTTTGGGCATGGAATTCCCACAAGTTCATGGCGAACTAATGTTGCATTAATTTTTAGATCAAAATATGGCTCTTGTGTTCTCTGGACAGAAGACTCAACCAGTGCCCACCTCGACTGAGGAAGAAGATTTACTTACCAAAAGCTCGAAAAAGATTAAAAATGTGACTCTTAAGAGCAATGACAACCTTCTAACGGGTCACTGGCCAAAGTTGGGAGAGAATCCCAGCTCATTTAACGCAGGAAGACCCTCATTTCTGGATAAGCTGAAAGGAACATGCAGAAGCAAGGATAACCCAGATGAAGATAGTGATTAGGAGGAAGAGGCAATATCAGATGATACAATGTCGGAAAGGTCTCTGGATGAATCGGACCAGGGAAAGGAGGATGGGAAATGCAAAATTACTGAGAATCCGATGAGGAACTTTCTTTCATTTAGTTTTTCAAGCAAGATGAAGAAGAGATTGTATAAGGCATAGAGTAAAGCAGTTATTGTGAAACTCTTAGGCAGGAGCATTGGGTGCAGAGCACTGGAAAAGAGGTTGCAGGCTATGTGGGCTAAGAGAGGCATTATCACCCTGATTAACATTGGCCATGGATACTATATAGTGAAGCTGACTAACAAGGAAGACTATTTTAATGCTCTTACAGGGGGTCCGTGGATGATATATGACCATTATCTAACTGTGAAACCTTGGGAAGCGAAGTTCAGACCTGATAAAGCTACCATAGATAAAGCTGTGGTTTGGGTTAGACTTCCGAAGGTGCCTCTAGAGTACTATGACGAGGAGGCATTAACGATGATTGGAAATAGAATAGGGAAGAATATCAAAGTTGATATGAATACTTCATGCCAACTTAGAGGTTATTTTGCCAGGATCTGTGTATTGATAGAACTTGGTAAGCAACTAATGCAGGGGTTTTTTCTCGACAGAGAAGAGTTCTTTCTCAAGTATGAGGGGTTACATTTGCTGTGCACAAATTGTGGCACTTATGGTCATAGGATGGAAACCTGTCCTGAGAAAAAACAATTGCAGGAGGGAAACCAAAATGCTCCAAATGAGGACAACATACTGGGTGAAGAACCGACTCTAAAACAAAGCACAGTGAAGATGGACCAATAGAGGATTGTATAGAAACCTCGTCGCAAGAGGAAGACGAAGGAGAAACAAGGTGAACTAGCTAGGCAGCAGAAGGTAGGATCGAGTTTTGAAATCTTAGCTAATGTGGAGGAGGCTAATGATATGATTAATGAGATTCCAAAGGCGATTATGCAAGATGAGGTGGTCCCAGGGGTTGTAATTACTGGACAAAGGGTGACACCAATGACTATGGAAGGCAAAGGGAAAGCGGAAAAAGGGAGTAATGGAGCGAGGCATGACAGAAGGAATGAGGTTGTTAGGAATGAGGTTTGTATAGAGGTGGAGCAATGCGTAATGGAAGTAGTCTTACAACAGAGGAGCAGGAGGGTGGAAAAAAGGACAAGGGAGATGTCAGGGATGGATACAAGGTTGGGGAACGACATGTTGATGATTACCATGGGGGATGGAATTGATGTTGATCAAACCGTTGGGAAGGGTGAAGGTGATACAACGAAGGATGAGAATTATGGGATATCGAAAATCAATAATGTAAATAATATTGATTATTCAATACCACATGATCCAGGAGAGTGTGTGATAGAGAAGGCTAGGATGACTGAGGATGAATTTGGGCCAGGTGAGGAGAGCCCAATGGAGGATGATGGGTTAGTTATGACAAATAGTGAGGACATAGATGTTTCTATGGTCTCAGAGACGCCTATGTAGAATAGGCCTACTGGGCTTGCTCCTATGTTACCATTAAGTCAAGTTTTTATAGATAGGACACTTCATTGGAATACTAGAGGCTCATGTGGACCGGGCCTCTTCAGAAATCTGAAAACAATAACATAGAACTCTAAACCCAGTCTTGTGGTATTAGCTAACACAAGATGCGCTGATGAATCCCACCTTCATCATCTTCTTCGGCTAGGATATGACAATATTAAAATGGTGCCTAGTGTGGGTCAATCAGGTGGGATGGTGGCTATCTGGAATAGCAATGCAATTTCAGTCTCATTATTGGAAGAAGATAGACAATACTTCCACTTTCATTGCTCAGTTACAGGTATTCCTCACTTTCTTATTACGGCTGTTTATGCTTTGCCTCATTTGAATTACAGGGTTGTGCTTTGGGGAAAACTACAAGTTCTATCAAACAGAATCACAATGCCTTGGGTAGTACATGGGGACTTTAATGACATCCTTTTACCTTCAGAACGCATAAGGGGAGTCCGATGTAATCAAGAAAGGATTAAATGGTTTCAAAACAGAGTTCTAGATTGTGGCTTAACTGGTTTCGGAGCTTTAGGTCCGAAATTTATGTGGAAAGGACGACGTATGTTGGGGTGTTCAAGATTGTTTAAGAGATTGGACAGAGTATTTGCAAACTAAGCTCTACTATCTATGTTGACTAGCTGTGCGGTGAAAGTTTTGCCAAGAACAACTTTTTCAGACCACAATCCTATTCTCTTGATAATGGGAGTTTCACATAGTAGTAGTCGACAGAGGCCTTTTCGATTTGAAGCTATGTGGATGACACACAAAAACTTCAAGGTTTTTTGACAGAGCAATGGCAATGCAATAGTGAGTTGAACACAAACCTGGAAAACATTAAACAGGAAATCATCTCTTGGAATAGAGATACATTTGGCTCGGTAGAAAGAAAGAAGAGAGAAATCCTAGCTAGATTTAATGGTATCCAGAAATCACCATCATATCCCCATTCACATTTCTTAAATATACTGGAAGAACAATTGCAGGCACAGTTAGAGGAAGTGTCGAAACTAGAAGAGATTAAATGGTTTCAAAAATCAAGAACAGAGTAGATCTCTAAAGGAGATAGAAATACCAAATACTACCACTTAAAAACACACATGAGAAGAAGGCGCAACAGAGTTCTATCTCTCTAAGATGAATCCAGTGCTTGGGTTAATAATGAAGAAGAGCTTAAAAATCTTGTGGTGGAATTTTTTAAAAAATTATTCCAGACAGGGAATCAAGATGAGAATGTTTCCTTACTAAGAGAAAATTTCCAGTCATGGACCGGGGAGGCAATGGTAGCTGCTCCAACAGAGAAGGAAATACATGAAGCCATAAAGTCCATGGGTCAATATAAGGCACCGGGTGTGGATGGATTCCCACCTATATTCTTTCAACGTAATTGGGATACAGTCGGCCAATCCTTATGTCAATTTGTAAGAGGAGTTTTTGAAGGAACAGTAGATGTAGCTTTGGCGAATCAAGCGTTGATATCTCTAATTCCAAAGAGAGACCAGCCTCAACGTGTTGAACACTTCAGACCAATATCTCTGTGCATGGTATGTAACACCCCAAAATTTATATTCACCAAAAGTATTGTAAATATTTGAGAAATTCAATAAAATGGTGAATATTCATGAATTTGGAATTTATGAATTTATAAATGTTCAAATTCATGAGAAATTGGGCAAAAATAATTAAGGAATTAATTTGGGTAATTTAAAAAGCCCAATATTAAGGTCCAAAAATGAAGAAATGTTAGAGAAAATATTTGGTCCAAAAATAGATGGAAATTGGCCAAAGAAAAATAAGAGAAGAAATTGGATTAGAAATGTAATGGCAAAATCGTAATTTTACAAAATTATCGTAAAATTAATTATTTTCTGATTAATTGAAGTTAATTTCAATTAATTAAGAAAAATAAAGGGAAAAAATATATTTGAAATATTTTTGTCAATTTAATATGAATTTATGGAAAATTTGGGCAAAAATGCAATTTTGACCAAAATTGAGACTTTACGTGTATACATAACCTGGACAAGTTGTGAAGCCAATTGAGACCATAGGGAGGGACCCCTAGGTGTCTCCTACTTGTGGAATAAATAAGCAAATATTGATTGGGCTTAATGAGCATGGTTATATGTACATAAGGATTTATGTACATAAGTTCATTTTTGAAATTTTGGAAAATAAAAAAAATGAATAAAATAATGCAAAATATATGATAAATAAATATATCATCATCCTCTTCAGCCCATTTTCGTGCTGCAAAAAACCTGAAATAAGTGAGAGAAAGTTGAGGGAGTTTAGAGAGAGAAAGGGAAGAAATCTCACAAGGTAAGCCGATTTCTCCGACGATTTAGCTCCTAACGCGTATAACTCCGACCCTAAGCTACTCCTCTTTGTTCTTTAAGGTTTGGAGGCTCACAAATTTGTTGTCTAAGGGTTAGGTTTTCAGCCATCTTTGGGGAAAAGCTTGTGGGAGCTCGAGGTAACTTCCAAACCTTCGTATATTAACTATTCTGACTGCTGTGGACAATTTAATCGGTGAAATTTCACCGGATTGCCATTGGTTTTAAATTTTGGAAAAGTGTGTTCCTAAGGGTTATTCTGCCCAATTTTAGTTCAGATGGTTTTTATAACTCAATTATATGGTTAATAAAGTGGTTAGGAGTAGAAAGGAACGAGTTTACGGAGCCAAAATCGTAAAACCCCGATTTTTCCCGGAGAACACCATAATTTCGGCCAGGGATGTTTGAGGGCCTTAGAGTTGTATTTTCAATGATTTGATGGTTCCATTGGGTTTAGGAGGGAAAATTAGGTGGGGTTACAGTTGGGCACTTTTTCAGAAAAAGTTGAGAAAGCATAATTACGGAAACACCCCTAAAACCCTAAAAGTAGGGCTGCCAAGGGTAATTTCATAATTTGACATTGAATTTTGTAATTTTGAGTCCCAAAATGGATTCTTTGGATGAAAATATGTCAGGATAGCCCTAGTAAAAAATTTGGAAAAACGTGCCATCGGACCGGGTAAGGTGGGGCCGGGGTCCCGGGGGCATTTTGGTAAATTTTCACTATAGGCTAATATAACCACAATAAACACTATGGAAGAGTCTAAAATGATACTTGGATAGGTTATGACCTATTTCTTGTACATTTAATATTTTAAGACCGAATCAGGAGTCGAAAGTCGACACGTTTCACGAGGCACACAAAAAGGGGTCGATAGAACTTCGAGGTAGGGACATTATCCTTCATACATTATGCCATAGTTATATGATTGTGTGGATGCCAATGTTTGTAAATGTGCTTTATTAATCAACATGATTTGCCTAGAGAGGGGCCAGAAGTGTCAGAGGCACTTACACTGGAGTTGGTGAAAACCTTACCGGTGCAGATTAGTGGGGCTAGGCCCTGCTCATGTATACATGCAGATAATATGTTTATATTTTTCATTAATTGGTGCATACATGGCATATATCATATTTACTTTCCGCATTTTCTATGAACGATAGCATGTTTCTACTGGAATTCTTCGGAATCTCACCCCTTTTTCTAAACCAAACATCTTAGCAGGTGCTAGCGGATCAAAAGGCAAAGACATAGTTAAAGGAAAGTAACTGGCACGTGTCTTGAGGCGAAGTTAAAGTCTGTGGTTATAAATAGCTTATGTTGTAAATATTGTTGCCTTTTGTATCTTAACTTTGGACTGTAAACAAATACCTTTATCAGTATATATGTACTTTTCTGTATGCCTGTGGAACTTGGTCTCTATTACTCTGTGAATATCGAAATGGAAACGGGTGTTGACATGGTGCATTACAAATGTATCACCAAAATCCTGTCACATAGAATGAGAGGTGTTATGGATGAATTAATTTCCCCTTATCAAGCTAGCTTTATCCTTAGAAGGCACATTCAAGATAATATTATAGTGGGGCAAGAGATCTTGCACAAAATGAAGCAGGAAAAAGGGAAATGTGGTATAATGACTCTGAAAATAGATCTAGAGAAAGCTTATGATAGGATCAAATGGAGCTATATATGTCAAACTTTATATAAGGCTGGGTTTGAGGATAAATTTGTGGATATTATTATGTAGTGCATTTCAAGTACATCCTATAATGTATTGTGGAATGGCTCCAAAACTGAATTCTTTAATCCAAGTAGAGGCTTACGGCAAGGTGATCCAATATCACCCTTTCTCTTTGTGTTGTGTATGGATAGGCTATCACACATCATATGTGATGCAATTAATGACAAGCGATGGAAGCCGGTCCTTGTAACCAAAGAGGGACCTGAAGTTTCACACTTGATGTTCGCAGATGATTTATTGCTCTTCAGAGAAGCATCTGAAGACCAAGCTACATGTATGATGGAGGCACTTGATCAATTCTGCCAAATCTCTCGTGCGAAGATTAGTTTTAGCAATTCTACAATGTTCTTCTCACCAAAAGTCCAAGCAAGTTTGAAAGGGAGGAATAAAACTATTACTGGTATGAAGATAAGCAGTGAGATAGGGAAGTATCTGGGATTCCCACTGACTAGACAGAGGAAGAGCAGGGATACTTTTCACTATGTTGTAAACCGGGTTAAGGAGAAATTATCACATTGGAAGGCTAATTGTCTATCAACAATAGGAAGAATTACATTAGCCAAATCGGTAATCAGCACAATTCCAATGTACCCGATGCAAGTGACACAGCTCCCTATCAGCATTTGTGAAGAGGTAGAACGTTTGCAACGTAATTTTATATGGGGCAGGAATGAAAGTAGCAATGGGTTTCATCCTATGGGTTGGGAAAGAATTGCCGCGCCAAAGCAATATGGAGGACTTGGTTTTAAGAGGTTGGTCTCAGTTAATAAAGCCTTTGGGGTGAAGCTTGCATGGTCATTGATTAAAGGTGCTGATGGCCTGTGGGCGGAGGTTTTAAGTAAAAAATACATGATTAGAAGTGATACTTCATTGTTAAACACTAGGCCGACAGACTCACATATGTGGAAATTCATTTGTAAACAGAGAGATATTATTGATGATGGAACTAAATGGCAGATTCGCAATGGGAAATCAGTGTGCTTCTCTTCTGATTTTTGGCTCTTCCAAAAGAGAAGGGTTAAAGAGTTTTGCATTCGCTCTTTATCTGAAAATGAGGAAGAAAGCAAGGTAGCTGATTGGGTCTTATATGGTGCATGGGACCTATGCCATCTTGCAGCTATTGTCTCTGGTGAGGCAATTCAGAGGCTAATTTCGATTCTACCCCCTATGGAAGGAGCTGGAGATGATGTGATGATATGGAGTGAGAACCAACATGGACATTTTTCAGTTAAAAGTGCCTATTATATGATAGAAAAACGACCTGCCCATTACTATAGCAAAACATACAAGGCTATTTGGGCATGGCAAGGAGCAGAAAGAATTAGAGTTTTCTTATGGCTGGCATATAATAACAGGTTACCTACAAATGAATGGCGCAGTAGATGGTCTTCTAATTCACCCTCTTGCTCATACTGTAATGCGGGAGTAGAAGATGAGATGCACATATTTCGTGATTGTATTTACGCTAAATAGATTTGGCAAGTACTAATCCATCCAAACCACTACTCGGCTTTTTATTCAGCCTCACTCAAGGATTGGATATCCCTGAATCTAAAAAGGGAACTGGGATTGCAGGCTAGTGAGAATTGGAGATTAATTTGGGGAGTCACTATTTGGCTACTATGGACATGGAGGAACAACAACATCTTCAATGGCGACTATCAAAAACTAGAATATCCTACAACAATGGTTATGAGGACATGGAAGTCCTTCTACCAAGTTCCTGATATGGAAACCACTAGAGAGATATCCACAACATCACACCACTCTAGATGGCTTCCGCCACCGATGAATTGGGTGAAACTGAACGTTAACAGAGCTGTAGCAGCCAACAGCAAAAAGGCTGGCTGTGGAGGATATTTTCATTAATTACACAAGGATATTTTCATTCAAATATCATAGCTAATATTTATCTTTTTTTTTTCTACGTTGACTCTATAATTACAATATTTCATTATAAAAAGATTAAATGAGACAGAAAAAGCTTTTTATTTGTCAGCCAACCGATTAAAATTTTATAGTTATAGCTTATAATCAACGCAACCAATTTACTAAAATATATTCTTATACTTCTCTAGATACATCTTGGACATGTTTTATTTTATCTTTAGAGGTTTCACAAATATATTATTAATTATTTATATAATCCATTTTTCAGAATGCATGGGTGCTCCCAAACCAAAGTAGATAAGCATAAATAGGTGTTTTTTTTATTATATAGTGACACAGGATCAAGAACTCGTGTAGTGGGGGAGGGGGGAGTAATCTAAGGCCATGTGGGTGACCACTGCGCATAATGGTGCTAGTCTAAATAGGTGTTTTATAATAAAGAATGAATAAACAAACAAAATCCAGAGCCTCTCAATAATGTTCCCATAGAAACCCATAAATACTGAAGGAAGATTTCCTGCGTGCATTAGCAGGAAGGCTATCAACCAATGCAAATCAACTTTGGAAGAATTCGGGCCTGATTGATTTGATTTTTAAAAACTGTTTTTTTTTGTTTTTAAAAAAAAGCTGTTTGGAAACCTCTTTTCAATTTTGTGTTTTTAAAAATAGAAATCACAAAACAGTTTTAAGATGTTTTTTAAAAAAATAAATCCAAAACAGAAACACACCCCGATACAGAAACCCAACACTGATCCTAGCTCACCATTCTTCCTCTTTGATTGCTCGACGGCCATGGGAGGGCTTTGAATAGTTGCCAAAGCTTCTCCCTCGTACTCGCCGTCCCCACCAAGAGGTCTCAGTGCTCGGCGTGGCTCAATGGTTGCCATCTCCAATCTCTCCTTCCTCCCTCCTCAGCCCTCAATCGGTGAGGCTGTACTCTCTCTCCTTGTCCAATTAATTTAGTGGGTTTGAGGTGAATGATGCTATGGTTCTATCTGTTTTAAGAGAATGATTGATGGCTTGTGGGTTTTTATATTTGGATTTTGTTTGAACAAATTTTGTTTATGGTCCTATAAATAATGCTACCTCGACTGTCCCTGAAGTTATGTTGGATATTCATATGATTTTTACTCCAATGTTTGATTAGCAGGAAGAGTTAGATATGGTGCTGTCGTTAGAAGAACAATGGGAGATCTGAGGTCCGTCGCTCTCTCTCTCAGTCTGTCTTCTTCTAATTACTAATCTACTACCACATGCTTTTGGTAGTGTTTTCAGTTTCTCACTATGGACTACCATTCTACCCACATAAAACTGTTCATACATTAATCAGTGCTACTATAAAATATATCAACCACATTTTAGTTGTTGACAAAAGAATGAATTCTGTGACCAAGTTTAGCGATCCTGTCATTTGTTACTATCATTATTTCCATCTGAAATTAAAACGAGGCCCTATTTCTTGGGAAAATTTTAGGAGTAAGAAATGTGATATAGTTTGCCAACAAATCCATAAATTAACACTTGGAGCATTAGAGAACATCAGGCCAGCCTTAAAAAGGACAAAAGGCCATAACAAAGGCTTAATAAAGCTGCTATTACTGAAATGGAAACAACAAATCCCCAATAAGGGCCCAATATCCTTCAAGGCACAGGTCTGCTCCTCTCCCATGGCAGACATGACACTGGCCACAAGGTCCTTGCCCTTAGCAAATCCATCCTTTATCTGCACAATATGATGACACCAACAATCATTATCCTTTATCTGCACTCTATACCCAAATTGGTCTTTCCTTTCCTTCCTACTTTTTGTCTTTTTATTTGGTGTTTTTTGTTTCTGCAATGTAAAAGCTAGGACATGTCTCCAATTACAGAGTGATTATAAACCTAATTGGCCTTTAAGAAAACCTTCACATTGGTAGTGAGAAATTTGAATCATTGATCTTGTGAGTTATGAGCTAACACATCACTAATCTGACCAACTGTTGTTGGCCTTTCCTTACTATTTTAATTACTACATGCACAAAATATATAGACATTGCAATGATTAGAGAAGATGATTAAGTTGAAGTGTGCACCACAAAAGAAGTGAAGGTTGGCTTAATTAGTTAAGGTTGCTGGGGTTTATATAATTTGGGTTAACATATGCTTTGCTTGAGGCTTGGCTTACTGCCTTTCTCTTATATACTAGGTGAGTTATAGATTTGTTGGACAGCTTCAGATCTTTGTGATCTCATTGTCTAGGACAAAATTTTGTTCCATGTTTGCTGATTTCCTTCAATTGGGATTTGAACTATACTTTTATGGATTTCTAGGCTTTTTTTCTGTCCTTATACACAAGAGGTACAAAGAATAATGATATATATATATATACATGTTATGGCTGCTTTGGCTCAAATGCTTAAACAGGCATGACCTTATTTGGTTTCAACTTTGTTACAACTTGACTATGAAGGATGTCCATTATAGCCAAATTTGCTCTTGATCAAGGATTGAGCCAACATGTTCTAGTAGTATAACGTCATGCCATTGCATTTCTTGTGATTTCTCTTTTTGCAGCTTTTTGTGATAGGTCTTAATTCCATTGACCTCTGTACTTGTGTCTTTGAGTTGGAGTTTTGTGTTCATTATTTACCTTTTGTGTTTTTAATGATGAAAATTACTGCTGGTTTGACAGAAATTCAAAACTTAAACTGAAATTATGTGTTAGTAAAGATTATGCCGCTTTCACTTTTAGAGTAAGAGTGTTTTCTACTTAGTCTCCTTTGCTATGCTTAGTACCTACTTCAATTCTTAGAGTTTTGTTTAATTTCTTGGTTTGCAAACCAAAGAGGCCTATCATAGATCAGAATTGATACTTTAATGGGATGAAGATCTCTACTGCAACATACACATCCACTACTCCTCGTACTCCTTCAGCAATGTTGAAGTTCTCTAGCACCCTCTTTTTTGTCATACACACAAACCCTTGTACTACCTCTCCAACAAAATTTAGGCTATGCTTATTGTCTTTTTAGGCCCATGTTGTGATATGCTGGTGAATTCTGTCCATAGTGATGATATCTAGAGTGTTAATGGATGTTTCATAATTACCTTTTGTACAGTATCTGTCCAGAGTGTTAATGGATTCTCAAAGCTTGATACAGAGTTAAGATGCACAAAAAAGGGACCAAAAATCTTCTTGTAATTCTCATGTGTATCTTGTAAATGTCATCATGTGTTTTGTAAAAAGAAAAGGTACTATTGTGAAAGCGCCTTGTCTTATAAATGGCTTAAGTGTTTTTGTTATTTCACTTATTTATCTTACAAATGCTCTTATGTCTTGTAAATAGCACACGTATTGTAATATACTGAAATTTGAGATTAGAGGCTTGGGAATAAGCCTAAATTAAGTGGACTGCTAAGCCTCGGTTTAGTAGATGTCCCAAATCTATTCTCTAATGTTTCTTATATCTTTGGAGTATTAAGAAAGTAAAATTGTGAACTTTGGAGGATATAATTATGTTTTCGGTGAAATCTCCTATGAGGTAGTGAGCTTGTCATGTGATTTTGAATGATCAAATGATGAGAAAAAAATTATGAAATTTTAAAGGTTGAAAGTAGACATCCTAAGCTTTAATTTGATAGTTCATATGAATAAATTAGATCTATATACAAAAAGATATGAATTTTTGAAGTCAGCACAGAAAAATTGTGAAGTTTCTGGAGCTGCATGCAAAGATTGAAATTCTAGGAATTTTGTGATTCCATCTAGCAAAATTCTATATTTTTCCTTGAAAATATACTCAGTAAGGGTTCTATAGCCTTTGGAATCACTCCAATTCCATTTTTCTAGAATTAGTTATGATTTTTCAAAGTTTGGGCAGAAATCAGCCAGAATTTTGTAAAAAATCCGAAAATTGGGAAATTAAATTAATAAGTAAATATCATATAATAAATCATCATCTTCCTCCTTATTCCAGCAAAAACTGACGCACATTCCAGCTGAAAGAGAGAGAGAGAGAGAGAGAGGACATTGTGAGCATATAGAGAGAGAAAGAGGAGAAATCTCGCAAGGTAAGCTGATTTCTGCGACGATTTTGCTCCTAATGCGTATAACTCCGATCCTAAGCCACTCTTCTTTGTTCTTTAAGGTTGTGAAGCTCAAAATTTGGTGTTAGGGAAGCTAAAGCTCAGCCAAGAAGAGGAAAAGCTAGTGGGAGCTTGAGGTAACTTCCAAACTTTCGTATATTGACTATTCTAGCTGCTGTGGGCAATTTAATCAGTGAAATTTCGCTAGATTGCCGTTGGTTTTAATTTATGGAAATGTGTTGGCCTAGGTGTTATGCTACCCAAATTGATACTAAATGATAGTTGTAATCTAATGGAATAGTCAATAAAGTGGTTAGGAGTATAAAGGAATGCGTTTACGGAGCCAAAATCGCAAAACCCCGATTTTCCTCGAAAAACCCTTATATTTCAGTCAGGGCTGTAAATGGTTCTTAGAGTTGAATTTTTAATGATTTTATGGTTCCATAGAGTTCAGAATGGAAAATTAGGTGGGGTTATAGCTGGTCACTTTTTCGGAAAAGGCCGAGAAATCATAATTACGAAAACGCCCCTGAAAACCTTAAAGCGGGGCTGTCAAGGGTATTTTCATAATTTGAAAGTGAATTTGGTAATTTTGAGTCTGGAAATATATTCCTTGGGCAAAAATATGTTAGGATAGCCCAGGTTAGAATTTCGGGAAAAGGACAGCCGGACCAGTTACGGTAGGGCTGGGTCAAGCCCCCAGGGGCAATTTAGTACTTTTTCAAGATAAACTCATATAACCACCAGAAACACTATGGAAGTGTCTAAATGGTATATTTGGAATTGTAGGACCGAGTTGAGAGCCTGAGTTGCTGGCACGCAAATCGAGGAGAAAGGCTGGAGGTAGGGGACTTACCTTACTTGCATGTATTTGATATCTTTGCTTGTGTAATGATGTATGTGATTGCTTTACTTGATTGTGTAGAGCATATTTGAATAAATGAAGCCCTGTTTCTGTTTTTGCTGTGGCCATAGTTTTATTACATGAAACATTGAGCATGCAAAAATATCATTATGGGGCATACATCTAGTTAAAGCTAACATGTCCTACACATAACATCTATCATGCATGCATTATGGTATCTATTTCCTACTGAGATTCTCTCGAATCTCACCCTCCCCTACCAACAATTTAGACAGGAAGAGATAGAAGATACGCTAGTATAAAGAAAAGAACCGTACGAGG
Organism: Inga laurina; assembly: GCA_963855925.1. Classification (NCBI taxonomy): domain Eukaryota; kingdom Viridiplantae; phylum Streptophyta; class Magnoliopsida; order Fabales; family Fabaceae; genus Inga; species Inga laurina. The sequence goes on from OY979703.1 coordinate 63,198,221, forward strand.
GGATTGCGGTGGTGGAACAAAGACGGGAAGATGTCTATGTTTCACTTGGACGGGTTTAGACACCCTGGTAGCCCTGTGCGGCTACATTGATGGTAATTATTATATACGAACCCCTATAGGGAATTTCTGTAATCGAGCACTTTTTATCAGTATAATTATGTTATTCCTATGTTATCATGCATTAATAGTCCTCTACAAGTTAATATAAGATAAGGGTGTGACACGTATTATTGTAAAGGCGCTTTTTTGTCTTGTAAATGACCTTAGTATTCTTGTAAATTCCCTCACGTGTCTTATAAATATCACGTGTTATTGTGAATGCCTTTTTTGTCTTGTAAATGGTCAAAACATTCTTGATTAAACTAGTTTATTAATATAATAACATATTAAGTAATTATAAAAAAAATATCAATTATATAAAAAAAAACAAAAAAGAACTTGTTTTCAAAAACAATTATCCAAAATTTGTCCAAAAAAAACTATTATCTAAACAAGTTTTTTTTTTTTTTGTTTTTGTGTTTCCAAAACTTGCTTTCAAAAACATTTATCCTAGCAAGTTTTTTTTTTTTTTTCCAAAACTTGATTTCAAAAATAGTTTTATAAAAGCAAAGGCGAATGAAGACTTTTCTTGGAATCAAGTATGCTTTAAATAAAATAATACTACAAGTAGAACAAAACAAATAACAAATTATTTTATTAAATAATGATTACATGATTTTGATATATATTATATATTTACCTATTGAAAAAAAGTGTCTATGTATATATATAAGAATATACCAAAGTCAAATGTGCGGAAAAGAGAAATTTTGAAAAATAAAAATTAGATATATTTTCACTAATTAACATTCATTAACAATTTGTCACATATTTTCATGTATTATATAAAGTATGCATTACCCATGATTTATAAATAATACCACTTACTTAAATTTTATATTAATATTGATTTTAACTATTGTACAATTAATGTATTTACGGTAAATTTGTCAAATCTTATGCACATATATATAATGGCAAAAAACTATTAGAGTTATTTGTGATCTAAAAATACCTAATAAGATAAAAGAGAAGTTTTGTTGCACTACTATATGACTAGCAATGCTATAGGTAGTGAATGTTGGGCTTTAAAGAGACAACATGAATATACAATGGGGACAGCTGAAATGAGGATATTGAGATGAATAAGTGGTTATACAAGAAAAGAAAATATTCGTAATGATCACATACGAAAACGAGTTAAAATGGCATCTATTGAAGAGAAAATTGATAGAAAATCATTTGAGGTGGTTTTGATATATTCAAAGAATGCCATTGAGTGCGTCGGTGAGGAGGGTTGATAAAGTAGTTTAGAGTCCTATAACAAGAAGTCGAGGGATATCGAAGTAAACACTTAGTGAAGTTATAGAGCGAGATCTTTTGATTAATAATATGTCTAAAGATCTAATTTTCGATAAAACACAATCACGTCGTTTGATCTATATAACTAATCATATCTAATGAAATAGAGTTTTGTGGTTGTTGTAGTATTGAGTTATTGATGTATAAAATATGCCAAATTCTAAAGTCAGTCAACATTTACTTTTCCTTATTTTTGGTTTGCTAGGTATACTTTCAACACGATATATGTAATAGTGTTAAAGTAGAATCTATAGTGTGGGGCATATTAGGAAAACTCAAACCAAATCAATCAATACTTTGGTCTTTGTTTCATGCATCTCAAGAGAGTGATGGTTTCCTTAAATCAACATGTTACTCCCTTGGTTTTTTATTAAACTTTAAATAATTGATTTGCGATAATCATAAAAATATTTAAATTAGTTAAAAAAATAAATATATATTATTTTTCTAATTATACCCTCAATAGTTAAAATTAATTAAAAGCAATAAATATGTATTATTTTTTTAATTATACCCTCATGTGTATAGAGAGTAAAGTAAGAGAGAATACATGTAATAAATATAGTCAACAAGAGGTAAATTGGGAAAAAAAAAACATAATAAATGCTTAGACAAACCTAAAATGAAATTTATAATTTGGGAGTTGGGACAGATCCATTCAAAATTTGGTGTCAAAGGAATAGAAACTCATCCAAACGCTAACCGATCAAAACGTATCCACTGAATCACACGTCAAACAAACACTAATCTCAGTTTGAATCGCTTCCTATTCCAACCAATAAAACAAAGTAAAAATGTGACATATCCTTAAAAATTTCTTGGTTGAGTAGGTCTTTCTGGTTTTGAGCTCCCCCATCATGGAAAATAGCTTGATCCTTAAAAATTTAATGTGCGTATTCTGCTTTGGGGATTGTGATTTCCAGCTATATCCACAATGTTTTTAGGCTGGACTAATAACATAAATGGTCTAAAATTTAATTAAATTGTATAAGTGAAGATTTTTGTTTTGTTGCTTCAATTATCAAAATGAATCATATCGTGAATTCCATATTTCCGGATTGCAGAAAATCTGTTAAGATTTACGAATAATTTTCTAGTTATTATTGAATCTACACTTGTGGGACTTTTTGTGCCTTAAAAATGGATTATCGGTATAGGCCCAATGAGAACCAATAATAAAATATAAAATATAGCGTCTATAAAGAATCAAATTGAAAAAAATACTCTATTCATAAATAGTTTATTTATTTTAAAATCTAAATTTCCGCAAAGAAGTTTAATTTAAATGTAAGAAAAATCTAATTAGATTAGATTAGTCCAAATTAATTAAAGTCCAAACATGGCAAACAAATGAAGCTTTCTAAACTTTAATCCGTTCATTTAAGGTTCATTTATTTTTTAAAATTCAATATTTGAGGAAAAAAATTGTCAGCCATCCATCAACGTGCAACCTAATATGAAAAATACAACAATGCTCAATGGCAGAGACAAATTTGAAGGCCACTTTCAAAATCCCCAAAAACCTTTATCAAGTAAGGAGCTTCAAAACATTTCTCAATTATAGTCTAAGGACACTAAAAGAACCAATCTGATGATAAATTTGTGTTCACTAAAATCATAATCACAATCACGTAAGAAACCAAAGAAAAACTAAGCTTGTGGATTTAATTACTTTTCATTGAATTCATTAATAATTATATCAAACAAGTACCTCGAATTGGAATTTTTTTTTATTGCCTCGAATTCGTCATTTCTACTTGTTAGAAATATTGCTTTAGTATATAGAATGATGAAAAGTAAGGTATTAAAACCCGGACCGGGTATTGAACCGAATGTACTGGGTTAAGGGTTAGTGGGTCAGACCGGGGCCAAACCGGGACAAAACCGGTGAAAAATTGAAAATGTTAGACTTATAGTATGAAAATCTAAAGGAAAAATAAAAAAAAAATTTTAAATAGTAACCCGGACCGGACCGGTCTACCGGCCGGTTTCCGGGCCGGACCGGCCGGTCCGGGCCGGGTTACAAAACCATGATGAAAATTAAAATAAAATTAATTTTTAAGAAGAAAAATATTCTTTGTTTCAACACTTTAAAGTAAGGGTTAATAAAACTTTTGGTCCTTAAAGTTTGATTTAATTTTGGTTTTGGTCCCTTAAGTTCGAAATCTGTGGTTTTGGTCCTTGAAGTTTCACCCGATTTTGGTTTTGGTCCCTCAAGTTTGAAAAGGACTTGGCGACCCAATTAAAAAACCCGACCCGACCCAGAAAAAAAGCCAAGTCGTTTTCAAACTTGAGGGACCAAAACCAAAATCGGGTGAAACTTCAGGGACCAAAACCACCGATTTCAAACTTCAGGGACCAAAACCAAAATCGGGTGAAACTTCAGGGACCAAAACCACCGATTTCAAATTTGAGGGACCAAAACCAAAATTGGATCAAACTTCAGGGACCAAAAGTTATATTAACCCTTAAAGTAATGATAAAAAATTACCAAATACTAAATAATGGATATAAAAGTATAGTAGCCTAATATACCAAAACGGCACAACCTTTCTATGCTTCATCTCTGAAAGAGAAAGTCATTGAAGTATTGTTTACTCAAACTATTAATGGAAGGATGAATTGCAAAGGCGAATGAAGACTTTTATTTTAGGAAATCAAGCATGTTAGAATAAAAATAATAAATTATTGTCATTAGATAATGATCACATAGTCATAATATATATTACTTTAATAGTGAAAACCAAAAAGGTATATAAAACTGCCACAAGAAATTGCGAGGTGAAGAGAAATTTAAAAAGAAATAGATATATGTCCTCTAATTAACATTCATTAACAATTTAACCCATTTTTTAATCTGTAAATAATACAAATTACTAAAAGTTTGTATTTTATATTAATATTGATTTTAATAACTGCATATTTGATTTATTTACCTAAAATTCATTTTTTTAACTTGACCTCAAATTCGTCGAACTCTTAATTAAGTTAATTAATATATAAGAAAATTATTGATTTAAACAATCTGTCAAATTCTAAAGCCAGTCACCATTGAACATGTTATATTAAATATTGTCAAAAGTAGAACATACAGCGTGAGGCATATTTTATCGTTACGAGACTTGGAAAACTCCCGAGTCAATTGCAATCCTTTGGTCTTTGTCTAGTGCATCTTCAGAGTGTCATGGTTTCCTTGATCAACACATAATTCATGAAAATATCAAAATTTTAACACTCCTAAATAACTTTATTAAGTCTTCTCTTATGTCTTCATCTACTTTTTTTTAAAGAACTTCATATAGTTTGATCAACTCTCTTTACCGGCACATTCAATATTCTTTTTTGAACATGTCCGAACTACTTTAAATAATTTTCTACCATTCTCTCATTGATAGATGCTACTCCAACTCTTCTACGAATATATTCATTACGGACCTTATTCATTTATGATGAAAGATCAATCTCAACATCATGATCATTATGCTATCTTGATATATATAATATGTCAAATTATTAAGTCAGTCAACATTTACTTTTCTTTTGCTTTGATGTGTTGCCAACACTTTGAACACGGCATATGTAATATTATTCCATTACATGCATGACTTAGAAAACACTTCCCAAGTCGGTCAAATGTGCTTTGGTATTTGTTTAATGCATCTCAAGAGAACAGTTAACAGTCTCCGTAAATTGCTTAAAAAGGGATTTAGATAATTATTATTTATAAATAGTATGACTTGTTTACATTTTAAATTATATTTTATATGATATTCATATTAATCTTTAACTTTCAATTTGAGTTTTTATAAACATATTTGATGATGCGATTCCTTCAATAAAGAGAAAGGCTAGTTTCTCATGCATGAAAAAAAAATATATAGTTGATTGAATTTTTTAACTATTTTTTAATTTCTTCTTTCATTTAATTTCTTTATATAAGTTTTAACGTGTTAAAGCATATATTAAGAAACATAAGTATTTTGTTAAATTTTTAACAGAAAAGAAAAAGACTAGTCCCCGCTGTTGGTTAGACCCAGTCAAGATGTGTTGCCAATACTTTCAACACGCTATAAGCCTGTTCGAGTTGGCATTTGAGAAAGATGTTTATGTAAGTCGAGACAAAATTCCTCTTACATACTTACCTTGTATACCGTAAATCATATTATAAAAGCAACTTCTACTGCTAACCCAAACGGACACTATATACAATATTACCAAAAGTAGAATGTGCAGTTAGCTAGGGGCTCCTTAATCAAACACTGACACTGTAAATTGCCTAAAAAAGACTTTTGATATTTTTTTTATACATTATGTTAAACAAAGATTAATGATGTTAAAACTTATATACGAAGCATCCAAACATCAGAAAAAGAAAAGGTAAATATTGCCCAATTAGTTTTGATTAAAACTTATAGATGACGCATCCAAACATCAGAAGGCGCCTCATAGTAGGATTTGCATTGTTTTTCCTATTGTCTGAAATTGCCCAATTAGTTTTGTGTGGAAGATGCATTGAATCGGAGAAGGAAGCTCTTCTAAAATTCAAAGCATCTTTTCATGATCCAAATACGAAGCTTTCCTCTTGGAATCCCAAAACCAATTGTTGCCAGTAGTTGTTACATGATGGTTGTTTCATAAGAATCGTTATTTTTTGTCAATAAATACATTATGCTCAATAATTACAAGCATTTTGTTTTTGTTTTTGTGAATTCCGCCTCTCAATATAGTGTGCATATTTAACTATTCAGTATTAGCATTATATATTCTTGTGCACACTCCATCTTGACATGCATGACAGTTATTTACTGTAACCGTTATATATTAAGCGTTATATATGTAACATTCTGTAGCAGTGTTAAATTTTTATTATATTTTCAATGAGTTTTATATAAAAAAAATATTGCATTTCTTTTTAATATAATATCTAGTTTGTAGTGTAACATATGGATATATAGCTTTTAATTAACAAGAATAGATAGAATAGAATTTAACTTAAAAAGTATGATTTATCTTAGAAAATTGTAGTCCATTAGAAATATTGGTAATGAATAATGAAGTGTATTATACTACTTCCACTTCTTAATATAAGACCCATTTTATTAAAGTAGGTCATACATGAAAGAACAATGAAGTATAATAAATCAATCACAGTAGAGCTGATATATATGGGTTTGTACTCATTGTTCATGAAAAGTCTCCAATTCAACACATATAATTGACATGTTTGGCACACTAGGGAAACTACAAGTAAATAAAGTATATGTACGATTTGGAACTTATTCAAGTCTTTTAACTCTATTAGACGACTAAAAAGGCTTTACCATTCTACACGTTATATAACACCATCAAGAATGAGACAAATACACATGTATGTATGTATCTATCTATCTAATGTGAATAATATACTATTTTAGTTTAGAATGTTTACTTTAAAAAGTAGATATATCAATTCCTCTGGAAATTAAATTAGTAGGAGCATTAAACTATGTAACTACACAACGAGGTTACATATTTTTGAAAGTAAAATATAAACTAAATCCTTCCATTTCCCCCAATTTAATTCTAGTATGCAATACGAGTCCTATTATTTTTTTAGTGTCTGTTTGGTAGTGATAGAATTTGAAGGATTGGGTAGAGAGGAAACAAAAGCCTCTAAAATATTATTGAATCCTTAATACTTAATCCTTTATACAAGCAACTGAGTGCCTTTATATAGGCAAAACTGTTATCTAGACTAATCTTAAAATCTGATCTAAATAAATTTAATCAAATATTAATTCTAATAATAATATTTCTAAGATATATCAAATATCAACAAATGATATATAATATGTTAACATGAGAATATATCAAATATTAATATAAGATATAATAATATCTTAACAGGCATTATGAGAAAAATGGAGAGGAAAGGAGGGAAAATTCTAACGAGTTCAGTTTAAAAGAAATTGATAACTGGGGTAAAAAAAAAAAAATGTTAATAACAAGAACATGTATGATAAAAGAGAGAGAAAAATTAATTAAAAGCTTTTAACTCCACTTCTTCAATATTTTTTTAAAATTAATTAAAATTTCCCTATACCCCTCTCCTACTCTCCACTTCCTCATGCCAAACGGACTCAAATTTCATGTATGATTTTAAATGCATGCCCTTATGTTTGTTTGGAGGGGATATTTTAATTACTTTGGCTTAAGAAAGAGGAAAATCTAAGTTATGAATAGTATAACTATATGTAAATTATTTAATGCAAAACATATATAATCTCCTAAAGAAATACTTTTGGGTGAATTAATGCCTTTCAATATCTGCAAAAGAAAATAGCTTATTACCGATGGAATACTAATCTTTTCTAGTGACTAAAAGTGTTGATGAAGGAACTGAACTTCCATTGATAACTGACGATAGTCCCATCATTAATCCGTTGCTAATTACTGAGTTAGTCTTTAAATGCAAATACACACGCACACGGATAATTGCAATTAACAAAAATAAATATAAATATGTTATTTTTATATTATGCAAACACACATGTATAATTTAATATATTTTTAAATATTTCTTTTTATATTATACATTTTAATTTTAATTTTTATTTGCATTTATAATATTTAGATTTTTATTTATATATCACATATTATTGAAAAATTCACATAAATTACCTTATAATATAATAATGAAACACTAATTGTTATATACTTACATTACTATTAATATTATAATTTATAAAAATAATTACAAAGGCAATACCTTTTAAACCTACCTTAAATTACTAAAAACATTATATAACCAGCAAAATAATCTAACTATTCAAAACTTGACTATTATGAAATCTGATTATTCTATAATTAAACATAAGACCACAGCATATTTTTAATCTTTTAAGTTTTACATAGAGTATACTTTTGGTCCCTTAACTTTATAAAGTATACTTTTGGTCATATATTTCTAATACCGTTAATGTTGTTAATGAAAAAATGTTGATGCATCAAACTCAAATGATGATTGTGCATCTGACAAGGCATATTTTAATTTTTTTAATATAATATATTTAGATTATTAAACTAAAAAAACTAACAAATCACTACAAATAAAATTGAGGTTTTGATATTTAGATTATTAAATTAATATATTTAGAGTATTAAATAATATATTTAGATTATTGATTACTCCATTAGGTTTTTAGATATTTTTCAATTTAGAAATATTTTAAATTTAAGATTAATAGCATTTAATTACACGGTCATCACTTGAGTTTGTTATGTCAGTGTTTTCCGTTAGTAACATTAATGGTGTTAGAATTATAGAACCAAAAGTATACTTTATAGACTTCAGAGACCAAAAGAATATCTCATGTACAACTTAAATGATTAAAAGTATACTTTAGCCCTAAATATAATGAAACCTTTCTAACAAAAAAAAAACATAATGAAACCTAAAAAACTTAAGTAAAGAATAGGTAGAGTAGAATTTAACATAAAAAGTAAGAATTATCTAAGAAAATTGTAGTCCATTAGAAATATTGATAATGAAGTGTATTATATTTCTTCTTGTTCTTAATATAAGACTCATTTTATAATTCAATTTTTTCATTAAAGTAGGTTATATATGAAATTCCGGATGAAGTGTATATATATATAATTAATTAATCACAGTAGAGTTTATATATGGGTTTGTACTCATTGTTCATGAAGGGTCCATTTGGTTCGATCCCATTATACCCTGCAGTGCAGTATAATGTGATGCAATGGTAATGCAATGCAATATTAATTATAAGGGTAGTGTTTGGTTTGATTTTTAAGTAAGGTGCAATGAGTTACTATTTTAACAATTATTTAAAATTAATATATTGCACAAAGTCTATTTTACCCTTAATATAATCTTTACAGAAAAAATAGTTAAGAGTCGATGGCGGCGAGAATGGAGGAGGAGAAGGTAGTGGAGGCAGCAATGATGGGGGTGGCAATAAAGGAGGAGGTGATGGTGGTGCAGTGGGCTGGTGGCAAGGGCGGGGGTAGTGACAGAGGAGGAGGTAATGGTGGTGGCATAGGCTAGTGACGGCGGCGACGGCGGAGGAGGAGATAGTAATGGCGGCGGTGGGCTGGTGGCGGCGAAGGAGGAGGTGGTGGTGGGAGGGCAGCAATGGCGAAGGAGGTAGTGGTGGTGGCGGCGGTGGCGGCGTTAGCGGTGGGCGGGTGGCGGTGGCGGTCGTAGCGGAGGAGGAGGAGGTGGTGGTGGACGGCGGCGACGACGGAGGTAATGGTGGTGGCGGTAGGCAGGTAGCGGCAGTGGAGGTAGTGGTGGTGGTGGTGGGTGACGGTGGGGGTGGAGGAGCAGGTGGCAGCAGCGGCAGCTGGTAGTGGTGGCGGCAGCGAGTGGAGGTGACGGCGGTGGAGGAGGTAGTGGTGGCGACAGAGGGTGGAGGTGACAGCGGTGGAGGAGGAGGAGGTTGTGGGGTGGTGTGGCACGTGAAATGAGATAAGTGAAATAAAGACATAGGAAACTAAAGGGTAAATTGAAATTTTTAAACTATGCAATGGGATGGTAATGAAGATTCATAGAGGGGAGGTATGAATGAGGATTACCAATCTTTTGGTAATCATCATTACCATGGTAAACCTTATTACCATGCTAAAGAGCAATCTGTCAACACCCGTTTCCATTTCGATAATCGAAGAGTAATAAAGACGGAATTCAATGGGCATATAGAAAAGTACAATTATACTGATAATAATATTCGTTTACAATTCTGACATCGTTCGTCGACGAAAACAGAAAATACAGCGGAAGTTTTAATATTTACAAATTTCACCAAAATATCACAAAATAGACTAATTATGACCACATTCTTGCCCTTGCCTCAAAACACGTGCCATTCAGTTTCCGACGTCTATGTCTTTTCCCTTTGCCCCACTGGTATCCGCTGAGGTGTTTATTTAAAAATAGGGTGAGATTCTGGAGAACCCCAGCAGAAACATGCTATCGTTCATAGAAAATGCGAAAAGTAAATATGATATATGCCATGTATGCACCAATTAATGAACATTATAAACATATCATCTGTATGTATACATGAGTAGGGCCCAGCCCCACTATTCTGCACCGGTTGGATTTTCACCAACTCCAGTATAAGTGCCTCTGACACGTCTGGCCCCTCTTTGGGTAAATCGTGTTGATTAATAAAGCGCATTTATAAAACAATGGCATCCACACAATCACATAACTTATGGCATAGTGTATGAAGGATAATGTTCCTACCTCAAAGCTTTAATATCCCCTTTTTAAATGTGCCTCAAATAACGTGTCGTATCCAGCCTCTAAATCGGTCCTAAAATATTAAATGTACCAGAAATAGGTCATAACCTATCCAAGTATCATTTTAGACTCTTCCATAATGTTTATTGTGGTTATATTAGTTTATGGTGAAAATTTACAAAAATGCCCACCGGGAACCCGGCCCGACTCTGTCGTACCCGGCCCGATGGCACGTTTTTTCAAAATTTTGACTAAGGCTATTATGACTTATTTTCGCCCAAGGAATACATTTCCGGGCTCGAAATGACCAAATTCACTATCAAATTACGAAAATACCCTTGACAGCCCCTATTTAGGGATTTCAGTGGCATTTTCGTAATTATGCTTTTTCGGCCTTTACAGAAAAAGTGCCCAACTGTAACCCCACCTATTTTTGCCCACTGAATCCAATGAACCATTTATTTCATGAAAATCCAACTCCTACTACCAGTTCTGGTCCTGGCCGAAATATTAGGGAAAAATGGAAAAATGAGGTTTTGTGTTTTAGCTTCCAAAACTTGTACTTTTCCACTTCTAATCATTGATTAACTTACTTAAACACTTCTTAACCATGATTTAAAGGATTTTGGGCAGCATAACCCCTTAGGGTTATGACTTTTCTAATTTTACAACTCAAACCAAAAATCATAAAAACCAAACAACAATCACCAACAACAACTTCAATATCAAAGAAGTTGAGATCTTGGAGATTACCTCTTGATCCTTGGTGTCTCTCTCTCTAGGACGTCTTCTATTTCTTCTTGAGCTAAGAATGGTGTCTTTAAGATCATGGATGCATGAAGAAAAGGAGTTTAGAGAAGGATTTTTCATGCATATTCACAAGAAAAGGTTTAAGAGACAATTCTTACCTTGATCTTCTTCCTCCTCCTTCTCTCTAGCTCTCAAGAGTTCTCCAAGCTCTCTCTCTCTCTCTCTCTCTCTTCTTTCCTTTAGCGTAATCAAAATGTATGAAGGGAAGGGAAGAGAAATGCTTCATAAACTTCCTCCCTTAATTCTGCACCATTGATTCAATCAAGGGCCCAAGTTGTGACACTTGTCACCATTCCCTTCTTCCTCCTAATTTTTCCACCTAATTCCATTATATTGAATCAATGATCTCCCTTTTTATTGCCCCTAAAAAAGCGTCCCTACCCCCTCTCATCTTACAAGACAAGCAATCTCCTACATGTAATCAAGTTTGTCCTCTTCCAAGAACTCAATTTCTTTCATTCCTTCACTCAAGCTATTCTCATCATGCAATCAAGTATCTCCCTTCCTTTACTCAAGCTATCCCTTCATGCATTCACCATACTTCCATTTTTTGTGCACTCAACCTTGATTATCATTTCCTTCTTCATATGGCATGTGATCATGTATTAAATAATTTTCCCCCTTTTTCTTTCATGTTGGACGAAAATTAGAGAGGAAGAGGAGAGAAAATTGTTTTGCACAATTCCATAATTCACACAATTTATTTTATGTATAATCCCCCCTTAATTTCTCAATTCTTGATTTATTCTACCAAGAATAATCCCATTATGCATTTTCCTTTATTTTCCTTGATTAATTGAAATTAACTCCAATTAATTGGAAAATAATTAATCTTGGGCTAATTTGGCAAAATTATGATTTTGCTATTACCTTTGTAATTTAATTCAATTTTTGAATTAATTTGCCCATTTCCTTTGAATATGAATATTTCAAAATCCACAAGATCCAAATTCATGAATATTCACCACTTTATTGAATTATTCAAATAATTACAATATAGTTTTGGTGAATAAAATTTGGGGTGTTACACAATCAAACACTCTTCTCTTGGTAATGCAATCATGAATCATGATTACCATTGTAGGCATGCAATGGGGTTGAACCAAACAGGCTCAAAAAAATCTCCAGTTCAAGACATATATATAATTGACATGTTGGCACACTTGGGGTCTGTTTGGTGTGAGGGATTTGGAGGGGAAGGGATGAGAGGAAAAATTTTTATGAGTTGAATTTTAAAAGATTGAAGAAGTGGGGTAATAAAATTTTAATAAAGAGAATATATAAGATAAAAGAGTAAGAAAAATTAATTAAAACTTTTTAACCCCATTTCTCTAATTTTTTTAAATTCAACTCAAAAAAATTTTCACTCTGCCCACTTTCCCTCCCCTCCCCTCCCCTCAGACCAAACAAGCCCTTGAGGAAAGTATAATTAAATAAAGTATATGTAAAACTTTGGAACTTATATAAATCTTTTAACAGTATTAGATGACTTCAAGGGCTTCCCCATTCCACACGTTATATAACACTATCAAGAATGAGACGGATACGAGCATACATGTATGTCTGTATCTATCAAATGTGAATAATATATAATTTCCGTTTAGAATATTTACTTTAAAAAATATATTTATTAATTCCTCTGGAAATTAATTTAGTAGCTAGGAGCCTTAAAATATGTGATTGTACGTAACGAGGTTAAATATTTCTGAAAGTAAAAATAAACTAAATCCTTCCATTTCCCCCAATTTAACTTAAGCATACTAAATGAGTCGTCCTATGATTTTTACCGATAATCATGATCCTCATGACTTGAATTTTCAAGTCCTAAGGGCCCAAGTTCGAATACAGTTTCCACCCCCCAATCGTATGATTTTTTAGGGTATGTTTGGCATGAAAAAATTGAAAAAGAAGAGAGGGAAATTTCTATTCACGAAAACAAATATAAATATATTATTTTTATATTATACAAACACCCTGGTAATTAGATTTGGATCGTACAGGCCAATCTGAACTGAAAACCACCCAACTAACTAATAAACCTGTCCGGTCTAGTGAACCGGTTTAGATCTGATTCTTTTATTTTTTTTTAAAAATTTTTTCTTTAGAATTTCACATTAATAATCTTAAAATCTTCAATTTTTTATCAGTTTAGTCTTGGGTTAGCTCCGCTCTAACCTATTGATCTTTAACCCAATACCCCGGCCGGTTCAGTGAACGGTCTGGGTTTAATTACTTTGACAAACATACACATGTATAATTTAATATGTTATTAAAATTTTTATGTTATATATTTTAATTTTAATTTATATTAATAATATTTGTATTTTCTTTATTTAGATGTCACTCTAGTTCTATTTATAAGTCATTTTAACAAAAAAATTGGTCCTTTTTATAAATCTAATTTCAGGGTAATAAATACATTTTGTACTTTTTTACTCATATTAATTATAATAAACAAAAAAAAAAATCTATTCATATTGATTTTTGGAACCAATCATAGATAAAAGAGAAATTGAAAATTTAACCTATAGTTAATAAATTAACTAACTCTCTTTGAACTGTGAAAATTAATTAAACAAAATTTATAAATAGAACCAATATTATTTTTTATATAAAATTAATGACAAATGTAATATTTATAAAAAAAATTACAAATGCAATAAATTTAAGAAGACACTGACAGATAAAAGACTCTAGTACTTTTCCCGCATTATGTTTGACTCGTTCTACACGTTATAAACTACTCCTTCCGATCCTAATTATAAGATAAAGTTGATTTTTTTTGGAGAAATTAAGGAAGCCAATTAAATCACTTTATAGTATTTATATTTTTAGTATCTTTAGATTATATATTAGTTTATTAATCAAATTACTTAGTTTGAAGAAAAAAAAAATAAATATAAATATAAATATTCTAAAGTGGTTTAATTGGCTTCCTTAATTTCTCCAAGAAAATCAACTTTATCTTATAATTAGGACCGGAGGGAGTATAACACTGTAATTAATAACTTTCAAAATGATGCATTTAAAAGACTCTGACTGAAAAAAGACGTCCATTTTTTTTCTGACGTCGTTATTTGGCTTGAAACTTGATTAACATTTAAATATTTGTTAATTGTAATCATTGCATATTATATCTCCTGTTTGAAACGTATATGTTCGAGGTTAAAATTGCCGACACACATAATTTTGAATATTTTATGTCAAAGTTTTAAATTTATAATTTTGACAGCTTATATACATGATTGTGCTGCTTGATATTGACAAGATTAGAGCCCAAAAACTGATTTATTTGAATTTTTTTTCAGTCTATATTAAAGAATTTTAAATTGAACACGAATATGTGCGCCCTCGCATGGGAGATAAGTTTGGGTTAGAGGATTGGAATTTTTCAATTTGAGCACAAAAATTATGAGTATAATTATTTTAATTATATTTTATTAACGACTGTCTCCAATTTAAATGTAATCAATTTTATATAATTGACATGTTGGCACAGTTGGGGAAAATATAATTAAATAAAGTATATGTAAAACTTTGGAACTTATTCAAGTCTTTTGATAGTATCAGATGACTTCAAAGGCTTCACCATTCCACACGTTATATGACACTATCAAGAATAAGACGGATACGCGCATATATGTATGTCTGTATCTATCTAAGGTGAATAATATATAATTTCAGTTTAGAATATTTAATTTAAAAAATAGATTTGTTAATTCCTCTGGAAATTAATTTAGTAGCTAGGAGCCTTAAAATATGTGATTGTACGTAACGAGGTTAAATATTTCTGAAAGTAAAAATAAACTAAATCGTTCCATTTCCCCCAATTTAACTTAAGCATACTAAATGAGTCCTATACTTTTTAAAACTAGATAGGAAGGGAGGGAAAATTTCTATTCATAAAAACAAATATAAATATATTATTTTTATATTATACAAACACATATACATATATAATTTAATATGATATTAAATATTTTTAGGTTATATATTTTTATTTTAATTTTAATTTATAATATTTTATTTTTATTGTAATTTATACTATTTTATTTTTATTTTTATTTTTATTAAGATATTATTTTTGATACAAAATTAATTCTATATGCAATAAATTTTGGAATACATTGACTGATAAAAGACTTCTCTAGTACATTTCCCGCATTATTTTGCCACGTTTGACCTGTTATAAACTTTTGTTTTTGACACGTTAGAAACTATAACACTGTAATTGATAATTTTGAAAATGATGCATTCTACATTTTATAATATTTATTCCAAATTATTTTCGTGTTTTTCATTTTGACTTTCCAGGTTTAGACGTCTAGTTATTTGGCTTGAAATTTGATTAATATTTAAATATGTGTTAATTGTAATCATTACATATTATATCTTCTGTTTGAAACATATGTGTTCGAGGTTAAAATTGCCGAGACACATAATTTTGAATATTTTATGTCAAAGTTTTAAAATTATAATTTTGACAGCTTATATACATGATCGTACTTCTTGATTTTGACAAGATTGAGCCCAAAAAATGATTTATTTGAAATTTTTTTTGAGTCTATATTAAAGAATTTAAAATTGAACATGAATATGTGCGGTCTCGCATGGGAAATAAGTTTGGGTCAGAGGATTGAAATTTTTCAATTTGAGCACAAAAATAATGAGTATAATATTTTAAATAGATTTTAGGGTTAATATAACTTTTGGTCCCTGAAGTTTGATCCAATTTTGGTTTTGGTCCCTCAAGTTTGAAATCGGTAGTTTAGGTCCCTCAAGTTTCACTCAATTTTGGTTTTAGTCCCTCAAGTTTGAAATCGGTGGTTTTGGTCCCTGAAATTTCACCCGATTTTGGTTTTCGTCCCTCAAGTTTGAAAAGGACTTGGCGACCCGTTTTTGAAACCCGACCCGACCCGAAAAACTAAGTCCTTTTCAAACTTGAGGGACCAAAACCAAAATTGGGTGAAACTTCAGGGACCAAAACCACCGATTTCAAACTTGAAGGACCAAAACCAAAATTAGGTGAAACTTCAGGGACCAAAACCACCGATTTCAAACTTGAGGGACCAAAACCAAAATTGGATCAAACTTTAGGGACCAAAAGTTATATTAACCCTAGATTTTATTAATGACTGTCTCCAATTTAAATGTAATTCAATAAAAAATATCGCATATATTTCAGATTTTATTTATGTTATTTACTTATCATCAAGTGTTTTTTTTATTCACTCATATTTTAAATTTTGTTAATATATAGTTTTGACATAGTTGAAAAAAAAAAAATCACAAGTGAATAGTTATATTTCAAGAAAGATACAACGCCTGATAGATTATCATATATCATAATTTTTACAAAAAGAAAAAAAGAAAAGAAAATCATAGACCACAAGTTTCTTAGCCACAAAATAATATAAACAGGAGTTGTGCATATTCAACAAAGCCACAATACTCCACTTATATGAAGAGATTCATAATATAGAAAAGTCAGTTAACTTGTTTAAGCTTCTCTGAATATGGGAAGGCGCCTCATGGTAGGATTTGCATTGCTTTTCCTATTGTCTGAAACTGCCCAATTAGTTTTGTGTGGAAGATGCATTGAATCAGAGAAGCAAGCTCTTCTCAAGTTCAAAGCATCTATTCTTGATTATGATCCATATAAGAACCTTTCCTCCTGGAATCCGAAAACCAATTGTTGCCAGTGGGATGGCATCGCTTGTCACAATGTTACTGGTCATGTTCTCAAACTTGATCTCAGTTACTATTACCTAGAAGCTAATGGTCTTGATCCATCATTGTTGGAGTTGCAACATTTGATTTATTTGGATTTGAGTGAAAGCGACTTCAATGCAATCTCAATTCCTGCCTTTTTTGGTTCTATGGAGCGGTTGAGATATCTTTCAATCTCAGATGCTAATTTCACAGGAAAGATTCCTACCAATCTTGGTGGAAACCTCACAGACTTGCAGTTTCTTGATCTCAGTGGGAATCATTTGCACACCAATGACATGAGTTGGGTGTCTCGACTTGAGTCTCTGCAATATCTCAACCTGAGTGATGTGTACCTCGGAGAAGCTCACAACTTGTTTCAGGTACTTCACATGCTTCCTTCTTTGTTACAATTACAATTAGATGGATGTGGACTTGGCAACTTGTCCACTCCTCTTCCCCCCATTAATTTCACAAATAATGCTACAGTTCAGCTCCTGAATCTGGCTTTTAATGAAATTGATGGCCGAATCCTTCATGCTTTCCAAATTTGGACTTCTGTTGAATTCCTTGACCTCAGTTACAACAATTTCAGTTCAGTGCCATCTTGGTTGGGAGAGTTTAAGAATCTGGTTTCTCTTGATCTTTCATATAATACACTTTGTAGACCCATTCCTATTGCTTTGCACAACTTGACTACCCTTCAAGACCTTGATCTTTCTGGAAACAATTTCAGTTCAGTGCCATTGTGGTTTGGAGAGTTTAAGAATCTGGTTTCTCTTGATCTTTCACATAATACACTTTGTGGGCCCATTCCTATTGCCTTGCGGAACTTGACTACCCTTCAAGACCTTGATCTTTCTAGAAACAATTTCAGTTCAGTGCCATCTTGGTTGGGAGAGTTAAGGAGCCTTCGCTATCTAGACATTTCCATGAATCAAGACATAGCCATCACTATGGAAATTTCTGTGTCACAAATTTTAAACAACATATGCCATTTAAAAAGATTATATTTTGGACACAGCAATCTTCAAGGAAAAGCATTTGGTGACTCTGATTTTTCTAGTTGCATCAAACATGACATTGAGGAATTATCCTTGGCTGGTAATAAACTCAATGGCCATTTGCCAACTTGGGTAGGGCGTCTTGAAAAACTAAATACACTTCTTCTTTCAAGCAATTATTTTTGTGGTAATATTCCTCAAAATCTTGGTCAACTTGTAAATTTAAACTATCTTTATCTTTCAAATAATTTTTTAAGTGGCTTCATTCCTCAAAGTCTTGGTCAAATATCAAATCTATATATCCTTGATCTTTCAAATAATTATCTTAGTGGTAACATCCCTCAAAGTCTTGGCCAGCTTGTAAATTTAACTAGCCTTGATCTATCAAATAATTCTCTTAATGGCAATATCCCTCAAAGACTTTGTCACCTTGTAAATCTAAATAGCCTTGATCTTTCTTATAACAATTTCTCTGGTGAAATTCCAAATTGTTGGAGAGATAATCCACCACTTGGATTGATGGAAATAAATCTTTCATTCAATAAACTATCCGGTGCTTTCCCTATCTCAATTGGCAAGCTTTCCTCACTACTTTGGTTGCATTTGAACAATAATTATCTTGAAGGAAAGCTTCCATTGACTTTGAAAAATTCAAAGCAATTGAGAATTTTAGATTTGGGCGAAAATAAGTTTTTTGGAAGTATACCATCATGGACCAATAAAACTTTTCCTACCTTGCAAATTTTGAGGTTGCGGGATAACATGTTAGATGGTAATATTCCTTCTACTTTGTGCCAACTCAAATCACTCCAAATATTGGACCTCGCAAATAACAACTTAAGTGGCTCAATACCCTATTGCATTGGCAATCTTATTGGAATGACTAAAGATAGAGCTCATATGCAAAACTCAACCAACTATGTCGATGTACAGATAGGACCCTACTCATACGAACAAGAGCCTTGGTATAATCAGGATGTGAAACAAGTTATGAAAGGGAGAGAATATGACATTATTGGAATCTTGTATCTTGTGGTAAATTTGGATTTTTCAAATAACAGTTTGGAAGGATGGATTCCTCGTGAGTTATTCTCGCTTGTTGGATTGATAAGCTTGAACCTTTCACACAATCATTTCAAAGGAGAGATTCCGGAGATTATTGGCGATATGAAATCCCTTGAATCCTTTGACATTTCTTGTAACCGAATTTCAGGCACAATTCCAAAGAGTATGTCCAAGCTAACAACACTGAACCATTTGAATATGTCATACAATAACCTTTCAGGGCCAATTCCAACTGAAAATCAATTCTTGACTTTGGATGATCCATCTATTTATGCCGGCAACCCTTTTCTTTGCGGAATCCCACTACAAAAAAAGTTGCAAGGTGATAATCCTCATCAAGTTCCTGAAGCCAAAAAATCGCAAGATGAGGATGATTCAGAAAAAGTGTGGTTTTATTTTGTCATAGCAATTGGTTTTGCTGTTGGCTTTTGGGGAGTTATTGGGACTTTGGTGTTGAAGAAGAGTTGGAGATATGATTGTTTCCGACGAGTGGAAGATGTAGCAGATGACATATATGTGTTCACTTCAATAAAAATAGCAAAGCTGAAGGTGCTTCTCACAAACCATGTCCATGGTTGATCTTTGTAGTTGCGTGCGTATCTCTATTATCTCTCTTGTTGTAAGAATCATGTAATGTTCACTGTGAACAAAAGTACTAAATCTTCAATTCTTCAAACTTTTTGTTTGTCTATAAGATTATATTTTAATGTCATTATAAAACTCATTACATGATTATTACATTAATCTATATAATGTAAATCAAATTCGTCACGCCTATATATTAATTCACCAACCCTCGAATAAATGGCATGACTAGTAAATATTGCCTTGTTTAATTGAGCATAGTTGAGAAGTAACGGCCAATTAATAAGCCTAAAACAAATACTGTTGAAATAATTTATAGGTTTAGTACTATTTTACAGTCACTTTGGTTTTGATCCCTGAAATTTCAGACAGGTGGTTTTGATCCTTCAAATTTACTCGGTTTCAAATAGTTAGTCCTTCTAATTTGGAAAGGACGTTGATGCTTTTAAGTTTGATGATGTGATATTAATGTAGTTAAAATTACTTATATGGCTAGCTGACTGGGCAAAATGATTGCTCAAATTAGAGAAGAAAACCCAATCATCTTGCCCGCAATTTTAACAACGTTAATGCCACCTCATCAAATTTAACACCCTTAACATCTTTTTCAAACTACAGAGACCAACAGTTTGTAACCGAGTAAATTTCAATGACCAAAACCACATGTTTGAAACTTGAGGGATCAAAACAAAAAATGATGATAAACTACAAGAACAAAAGATGATATTAACCCTAATTTATACTAAATGAGAAGACAATAGTCAATTGAAATAGCAATAATATGATATAATATGGTGCAGAACATTATTAAAAAGAAAAAAAATGTAGAGATAATTAAGGACGTATGATATTAGGCGCTGAATTTAGGATATGTTAGTGTATGTTTGTGAAGCAGCAAGATCCAAAAATGAGCTAAAGATGAGGGAAAAGTAATAATAACTGAGTTTGCTCAAATTGTAATAAATATTATCTCAAGGGGGCAGAGTCAGAATTTAAGAATGAGAGAAGCCAAGATTGAAACAATGTGTTTGTTTGGAAGAGCGATTGAAGTTTTCAAAAACAGTTTTTCAATCGTGATTTAAAATATACGAGATAAGCATATAAGAGGAGTGTTGTCTTGACTTAAGTGCATTAATACTTATAAGCCTTTCATAAGTGATACTAAACATGCACAATAACATTCTACATGAGAGAAGTTTCAATCACTTAAACACTAGGTCTCAAGTTCAAACCGGTGTGAATGCAAAAACCACTAAATAATAGTCTCATGCCTTTTAGTTGCACATTTCAGAAAACCATTTTATTTTAACTTATTTCCACAAGATCATAGCCTGTGAATGTGTGTATTTCTTTTCTCCAGGTCCTGATTAAGATATTTGCTTATCCTAATAAAATGAGTGGCATGTGTTTAATCAGTGTAAGCATGCATGCATAATTAAAACATTATTAATTACAAAATGATACTTTCATTCAAATATCACAGCTACATATTTCCCTTCTTTTCCTGCATGGACTTAATATCAATTATTCTCTTTTCTCATTCTATGAATCTAGACTACAATATTTCATGAAAATCTATAACTTTTTATTTGGCCAGCCAATCTAACCGTAAAAAAGTTTTCATATACTTCTCTTGGTACATCCGGACAAATTTTATTTTTAGAGGTTTCACAAATAAGTGATTATTTATATAATCACTTCTTCAAAATGGTTGCTGCCAAACCAAAGTGGAAAAGCATGGGCATTTTATAATAATGAATGCATTAACAAAGAAAATACAGAGCCTCTCAATAGCTTTTGTAAATAAATAAGGCTATACAAAACCCTAAGGGATATTTCACCAAAATATTATTTGATTATATGATGCATATTTATAAATACTACTAGTATATATTCATTGATAAAGCCCCTGGAGGTAAAAATATGATAATTCTACTTTTTCCTTTCCCAAACAAATACCCATTGATTACTCGCAACTTATCTGCATAAAATGAAATAGTAGCAACAATGATACTATCCTACCAACAACTTAAACACGTTGCTAAAATTATAAACAACATTAGACAGAAAAACACCACAAACACACACTCACAGGCTTTACAAGAATGTGATTATTTATATTATCTGATCCATTGTCCAAAATGAGTACTCCCAAACCGAATCGGATTAGCATAGGGGTGTTCTACTAATAAGAAAACAAATAAATGAACAAATAAAGGGACTCAGGTCCTTCAAGCTAAAGCCTAAATAAGCTTAATAATTGAGACATATAAGTGAGATTTGTGCGATGCAGCAGTCACCCAATATTCATCTACCTAGCTAGCTAGAAGACCTTCTTTCATCCCAACACTCATAACCTTCCTTCTCAAGTTCAATATTAATATAAAAAGGTAATTCTTTTTCTTTCATTAACAAAATGTGTTAGAACAATATACGTTTGTTCATGAATCTGGGGAATCTCATATGACAAACACCAGCAAAACTAGGGATTCAGATGACAAGGAGTGAATCTCCCAAGTAGTCTCAACGTTCCCATCGAAACCCATAAAAAAAGCACATAAAGCAACAAGAACTGGCAAGAAGAAGAAGATTCCCCTTCCTTTGTCTGCTTCACATTGTCTGCTTCAAGAGCCCGATTTGCATTTTCGGTAGCCGATGCAAGAGTGGTAGGTATTGACTCAAGGAAGACCCAGAGAGCAAAAGACAATGTACTTGTAGGAACTTCTCTCACACTGCTACTTTGATTATGATTACCTTCGGCAGGCAAGCTGGCAGATTCATAACCCCCACCTAAACATGTGACCAGAAACTAACATATATTAGAAATCGTCTGTGTTATTTCTTTTGTTTTTGTTTTGTCTGTTTTTGTACAAAAGCCACATGAAAAGAGTTCAAGTCACTTTAATATTAGTACAGAAAGCTCTCAAAGATGCCACAACACTGATAGTCAAGGAAGGTTTCTTCCATGCATTAGTCGGCCATCAACCAATGGAAGTCAACTTCGAAGAGTTCAGCACAAATGAGAATTGAAGCTAAACCATTCAAAACGAAGATAGTAAAATCATTATTTGGAGGTTGAGCTAAACCATCAACACTGTTTGTGGTGCCAATGAGTGTACCTGAGGTTGATGAAGAGTAAGAAACATTCGCATGTTCCGCTGAACTCATGATCTGCCTTTCTTGTTTCATCCAGAGTTCACGATATTAGTGTCAAAAGTATTCATATGAGGATGTGAAGCAGTTCCCTGGTCAATATGCCCCATATCACGAAGAAACATCTCTGCATCATGGTACAAGTCAATTGCACTTAAACCATCTCCAAAGGATTTTCTATTCTGGGCAGTGCTGGTTCAGGATCGATGAGATCATTCATTTCCAAGAAGTCATCCTCTTGAAGGACAGGCTCCTTTACTTGAACACTGGGACCAGAGGTGACTTCAGGTGCTTCAGAAACATGCACGTGAGAGATAACTGATTGGGTAGGGTCATGGTCGTGATAGCTTGAATGAAACATTTTGATTGGCTCAGCAAATGCCGACCTCATTAGAAATTTGATCCACCACCACACTCTGTTTCTTAGCAGCAACCTAGAATGGATGATTATAAAGAACAGAGTTAATGAAAAATCATGCCAAAAAATATCATGTAGCACCCTGCAATGATCAAATTGTAAGAACTACAAGTTACTAAAGATGCCAAGATCACAGCAAGGAAAACCAAATTGATGGATAAAATTCCACACTAATCACATCTATAATGCCAGAACTCATGAAGACCATATCTTACTTCCCTCTTATCTACAAACCCCACCCAAAAAAAGAGAGAAAACCAGAACTGAAGAAAAACATTACAGAGAATAAATGATGGACTCAGTGATATTCACCATTCACTTTATAGTGTTTATGCTAGTAAAGGATGAAATAAGATCCAAAACAAAGTCTGGGGGTAGAAGAGAGAAAACTAAAAATAACTAGGTTTAGTCAAATGTCACACAGTGTGGTTTCTACATGGGTTTTAGGCATGATGGTGAATGGGAAGAGAAAAAAGGAAGATTTTTTTTAAGTTTGGAGACCCCCTGGCCTTCTGAAAGCCATAAGTCACTGTTGTTCTTCATTTTTCTCCTACACAGAGTTACATCTACAATATTTGTTCAACCATCTATTCCTCCCAATTTCTGTCAATAGAGAAGAATAGGCAGGCAACATATACATAAACAAAACCAGAGTTCTAAAGGTTCTATCAAAAAACAAACATAAGGTACAGCAGGACACTGGGGGGCAAGTCAGGAATCTGCTCATCCATCATTTTTTTCAAGATCTCATCGAGTTTATCATCAAACAAAGGCTGTTCTCGACCATTAAAAGTCACAATATCAACAGAATTACCCTCATCAACTTGTGAAAGTGGAGCCTCCTTGCCAGCTGAATTAGCATTAAAATCCACAAAGTCATCATCTACCCATTCTTCTTCTTTAAATGGCACGCCATATTGTTCAACATTTTTAGGACCAGGTCCGCTTTTCTTGAACACCTTGTAAAGTGCATAATGGTCCTCATAATTTACATATCAAAACAAAAGGTTTAGTAAACAATTTGTTTTCACCATCAGCATGAGTTCATATTGAAATAAAAACAAAGGTAAAGCAAATAAGACACTTGAAGATGATACCTTACAATCCTGGCATCTAGCAAGCTCTTCTTCTTCCAACGTGTACTCATGCATAACCCAATCAGTTCGCTCACCGTGTGGTGCTCTACCTCAATAGAAAACTAGCGTCTTTGTCACCCCAACTGCCAGAGAATTGTAGGTAATGTTATGATCCTTCCCTGTTGCTTTTCAGTACCCATGTCTTGTTGCTCGATTGGTCCTAGCACTATTAGGACACTTTCTGTCTCTAGGACTAAAAATGAACCATTGCCTATCACCGGTTTTTAGCACTGACTGCCCTGCAAAACGTTTAAATTATAAGCAGATAAACAATCAAGAAGGTTGACAAGCAACATAAGCTAACTAAACATAGAAAAGGGTAAATAAAATATTCGAAGTTAAAAGTTGACATTCAACCTTGTGATACAAAAAGAAGAAAAGATACTGTTGGGCATAAATAAAGACAGAATGACTAGTAAGATAGTCATCTATCTAAAATTCTCAAGCACCAGAATATCCTCAACTTCTTTAGCAAACCAAGACTTCTATGAATGGTTATCTTGCATACAATATCAATCCTAGAGAAAACAATTATTGCTAATCTCAAAATAGAAATCAGAAATTCATTAATCGCCTTACATCCAATCAGGTATCTATCACGAGAGATTTGGGGGAAATTAAAAAGATTTCTTGGTATTTGATTTGGACACATATTGGCCAAGAGGTCTGAACACACACCCAGATAATGCCTTGCTATCAAATTCAGCAAGAAATTATCAATCTGGTATCAAAGGAATAAAAACTCACCCAAACGCCTACCGATCAAAACGCATCCATAGAATCACTCGTCAAATAAACACTAACCTTAGCCTGAATGAAACACTTTGATTGGCTTAGCCATAATTATAAAAAAACAGAATTAATGAAAAATATCACGTAGCAACCTGCGAAGATCAACATATAAGAACTACAAGGTACCAAACAGTCGTGCTGAAAATTAACATGCGGCAGTCAAGTAATCATAAATTGTTCAAAGAAATAGAATGGTTTGGCAAAGTATGATGGAAGATCAAAACCACAATCACATATTCTCTCAATACAGTGTCATGGCTTTAACATATTTTTACTAGGCAGGACAAATATATGACTTTTAAAAACCCATGATAGTTTGCAAAATCTACATAAGTGATGCCAGCACTCATGTAAATTTATTTTAAAATTAAAATTTTAACAAAAAAGTTTAAATATAACATAAAATTAAGGTGACTAGATAAGCTCCAACATGCCAAACTAATGAAGTTTCCTAAATTTTGATCCCTACTTATATAGGGTTTATTTATTTTAAAATTTAATTTTTAAAGAAAAAAGGGCAAACCTGTCAATGGCACCCTAGCCGATATGAAAAATACAATATTGCCCAACGGCAACAATAGTTTAAGAACAGTTTCAAAACCCCAAAAACTATTATCAACTAAAGACCTTTAAAAGGATAATTCAAAGGCACCAAATGCGACTATTCCTATGCTTTCAAAGGAATAGAAGGATGGCTAGGTGGCCATGGCAAAGGGTGTTCAGTACCATATGCTGGCTCTTGGGGAAGAATCGCTGCAGATGGGCGATGGAAGGGAAAGCGGATAATCCAAAACAGATAATTCACAATTGTTTGTATCATCTCTTCGAAAATGTGGAAAATGGCAACTTCCAACATCAGTTATTCAAAGCACCAGAAAGGGGGTTTGCTCACTGGCAACCTCCAGACCCAGGATATGTTCGTGTCGACGTGGATGGTTCCAGAGATAGCAGAGGCCTTGCAGCATGTGGCGGGGTTATTAGAGATCATCAGGGCATCTGGTTGAGCGGATTTCAGCAGAAGCTGGGGCATCACAACTCGGTTGCTGCTGAAATCCACGCAATTTACAGCGGTCTACAGCTATGCAAGCAGTTGGGGCTTACAAGGATCAGGCTATTTTCAGATTCTTTACAGGCTATTCAACTACTTTTCATAGACGGAGGGGCGGATCACCCACTGTTCGATATCATCTCAACTACTAGATCCCTCATTTACCGGGATTGGGACTTGGTAATTGCTCATACTCATAGAGAGAACATCCGGTGCGCTGACTATCTAGCGAGGAATGCTCAACTGAGTAATCTCAACTTTTTGACAATGGACACAACACCTGTGGAATGCAATGACCTCTTCGTGATGGAATGTGGTGGATTACCACAAGATCATTTTGTGATGCAGCATTACTAGCACTCTTACTATCTTCAAGCTTTGCTTGCCTTTGTACTCAAAAAAAAAAAAAAAAAAGGCACCAAAAAGTGTTAACAAAGACCACATTCGAAGGTATGCCTTGAACTTTCCCTAGTAAACTGCATGTAAAAAAATTACTTTAGACCGGACAATTCTTTTTTCTTCCTGCCAAAAGTATAGACAATGCCATTGCTTTAACATATTTTTAGTGTTTTTTTTTTTTTGACGAAGCAGGACAAATATATAACCATTGAATCCCCATGATAGTTTGCAAAATCTTAGTGTGAAGGAGCATTAGAAATCGTCTGTGTTTTTCTTATATAAAGTATGTGCTACTCATGATTTATAAATAACACAACTTACATGAATTTTATATTTTATACCAATACTCACTCCTATCTTTAATATAAAACATATTTGGAGTGTCGATCTTGATCCTAAATATAAGACATAATTTTCATATTTGTCAATCTTTTCCTAATTTATCCCTATTGATAATTTCTCAACAATAATCAAGGAGAAGAGGGAAGGATGAAATTAAGAAAGATGACTAGGGTATTTTAGAAAATATATTTCATATTAACTAACTTAACCAACTTCCTAATCTAATCAAATTAGGTAAATATATCTTATATTAAAGACCAGAGATAGTATCATTTTTTGTGAACCCTGAGTATCCTCAGTCACTTTGGACTTGAGCCTGATTTCTGTCAGGCCAGGAGTGTTAATGTCAAAGCACCACCAATAGGTGCACTCCGTGGGTCCTTCTTACGAAGGTGAGACTACTTACCATCTCAACCAATAGGTTATTGATTATACTAATATCTTTTTTTCATAACTTAGCTTATACATTCATTATACCAGAGGCACTTGGAGTCATTGGGTTATAAGGCCCGGTAATATTTTATATCAATATATTGTGAATTAATTGCTGAGCGGACTGATTTAATCACTTTTATAATTTCTCTAAGTGTTCCTTCTCTTAATTAAATGATATTACCCTTTGACCTTTGTCTTGCATTTTATTGTAATATCCGCATATTCAGTTGTTATCCTTTGTGAGTGTTTATGTATTAGTCATTTCCTTTATGTATGACTGGATCAGACTGCTTCTAGTTTTTTTTGGTTTAATGATATTGATATTTTCATAAAAAAAATTACATGATATTACGTTATTTTATGGATTATATGTGCAGTGCATCTATATATCATATAATAGTAATCCACCAAGCTGATTGCTCTTATTCGGCTTCCCTTTAGCTTAGCTACTGACTTAAAACACTGTTCCTCTTACAAAATAAAAAATGCATAGGGCTTTGTTTAAACCAATGGCTTCATTAACGGAATCCGTTTCGGTGCCTATCCCAGGCGCTCGTCCACATCTGCCCAGATCTGGACGATCCATATTTGATTTTTTTAAAATGGTTGATTTTTAAATAAAAAAAAATCATTTTTTAGGAAACTGATAGTTAAAAGATTATTTTTATTTTAAATTCTATATCCATTAAAATGATTTTTTTAAGAAAAACAAAAAGTAAAAAAAAATCTGGACCGTCCAAATCCATCTGGACAGTCCAGATTTCCTTGCAAGGAAACTCAATCCCTTCATTAATTGAGCATCCGTCTCCGTGATGCCTGCATGGCTGCATCCAACCTATTGTTTCAGAGGGAAATTCAAAATTTAAACCTTCTTAGCCTCCCCGCAGCCTCAAATATATGCCATCTCAGTTCATAGTGTAAACCATTGTTTGTCTTTTTTTCTGTCTCATTTCGAACTTCCAAATCCCTTTCACTTTTCACCCTCTCTTCCTCTTCATCTGTATCTATGTTAGCCATCTAGAAGTGATGGACGGTGGGAAGATCTTGCGAAGGAGGCGACAACAGAAAAGAAACGATGATGCTGGTGATGACGATATGGAGAGGCAGTGATGAGCTTTTTCAGGTGAGGTTGCAACGGTGGAAAGGAGGAACTGGTGAGGATGTAACCGATGAAGTCAGCTTGTGGTGCTCTTGTCTGAAAAGCTTTTATATCCTGGTTGCCAAGAAATGGTTGGACTGCGCCGACATCTGGCGAACACGAGAGTGCTTCATTGCCAACGACGTTATAGTATTGCATCCTACTGTAGTAATTTCATTTCTTCTCTTATTTTTCTTTTTTCTTGCTGATTTTCGGCTCTACCCATAGTTTGTTGATGATGCTGTGTTGCACTCGATTTCACTTTTCATTTAAACATACGACTATCTACACCTACTTAGGCGTTACTTTTCTTCTTACTTTTGCAGGATTTCCTAGGCTTCTTGAATGACTTGCAAGATTGCCAACTTTCTCGGAAGGACAAAGCACATAAAATGAAGTCACAAGTGTTGCAAACGGGAAAAAGTTGGTTTTTTTTTTTTTTTTTGCTTATCTCAGAAAAGTTGCGAGTTGTTCTCAGAATTTTTATGTGAACGAAAACCAGCTACCAAAGTATAGAGAATTGGATAATTAAAATATTCCCTTCTAATTGTAATGTCGTTTCTGATGCTCTACATTCGTTCGCCATTAGAGCTTCGTGGAGAGAGAAAAACACGATTATCTCTGAATCTTGGTCAAATCTCGCGTTTACGTGTTGGAGAGAGAAATTGGGATCAAACGGCATGATGAGGATTTAGTGGATAAAAGCTGTGTTCACGATAATCGTTGATCAAATGGCGCAGTGAAGATTTCGTGGAGATAGACTCTGGTTCTTCTAACCAAATGTCGCATCTAGCTTCCGTTTCTTACGTCCAAACGGTGCGTCGAGCTGTTGTTTCTTCTATCCATACGGCGTGCCTTCTTAGTTGCAGCACGATTCTCGCTGAATCGCAGAACCTTTGATTCTTAGACCAAACGGGGCACTTCTTAGTTACACCTAGGGTTTCTAGGTGGGAGATAAAATAGTGGGATCAGATCTTGAAAAGGAGTGTGAATGATGTGAATTAGAGCCCTCGTTGATCTGATCAGGAGTTTGGCACGTGATAGACCTGATTGGATTTTTATATTCATTTTTATCATTTTGTTAGAGCAAAAAAATGATGTCAGTTTGAATTAAAAAATAGGTTTTCGTTATGTGGGCTTTACTAACTATATTTTATTGAATTCAGGTCCATTACTAACGGTAAAAGAAGCCACATTTATCTGAATGAAAATTTGTAATCAGATATTACATATACTGAAGGATATTTTTCATCTCATCTTTGCTCAAACAACCCAATATTCGAGCACCCGTTAGTAAAGTAGGCATTCCAAATAAGGAGTCGCATTATATTCTTTTAAATATATACCCTCTCCAATAATTTTGGTTGTTTAAAAAATAACTTTTCGTCATATGTGTGCCTTTTCTTTTAGTCCAATAGCTTTACTAACGATAAAAAAATTCAAATTTACTTCACTTTTTTTAGTCAATGGTTTACACATAAATATTACTCTTTCCATTTATTTAAATATTACTTATTTAAATATTACTTATATATGTAGATGAATATTTTTGTATAAATTAAATTATATTATTTTAATTACAATTGGCATGACCACTGTTCAACTATATTTACACTATTTAGACTATTTGGCTCTTGATGAATGCAGAAAAGATTTTTAGATTAGTTTTATTGTGTTGTCCTAGGCTTCTCTCAGTCTCACCCTTTCTTTTATCGATTATTTTTCTCTCCCTCATGATTCATGTCAACCATTTATTACAAACTTTTTCATGAATATGGAAACCCCTGTCTTCTTTTTGATCTTCTGAGATAGTGATGTTCTTTTGTGAAGATGTGCCTTGGTGATAGCAGGATCATAAGAGCAGTAATAAATGTTTTCATCAAAGACGGAATCTGAGATAGTGAAGGAAAGAGAAAAAATAAGATATTAATAGTAGAAAACATTATTCAAAGAAGAAAAAAGAGCTTTGATTCAGTGATGGACCCGTTCTTGAAGCATTGCTCTTGAAGTCGAGGTATGATGCTTTCTTACTAATGGAAGGAACATTATGGTTCAAATTCAAACCCAGTCTCACCTTTGCTTCTTCCTCTTAACCAGTGTTTTCTCCTCCATAGTTATTTTTTGAATGCCTTTGATCCTCCCTTGACCCTCTATCAGTGAACCCATAAAACAAAGTCATACAAAATGCATTTTCATCTTATCATACATAAATATGAAGATACAAAGGTCTCAAGAATAAGTTGAAAATCATAAATACACACACGATTATATATATATATATATATTTACATGGATTTTAGTTGATTTGTAAGGCAAAATGGTTAAAGAAGGAAATACTACTGCTAAGGTTTGGATGAAGCTGGATGATTGTGTATAAAAGCTACATGGCATGGAGGTGAATAAATTAATGCTGCTAGAATATATATATCTATATATTCCCTTTCTTCTGTTTATTGATCTCTGCCTTACTTTCCTGCACACTAAGCACTCTATGTATGAAAATGGAATTCACATGTATTAATGCCATAGAAGTCCCTTGTGATACGAATTAAATGATATTAACATGTGAGTCATTTACTAACTTACACAATATAAATTTTGCCAGTAAGGGAATATATATGCCTACCTATTGCATGTCCTATATATGCCTACCAATTATTTGGTGAAGAAAAGTATATATGCCTACCAATATAAATGTGCGGTTGACTCTATTACATTCTTCTTACTAAAGCCTTTTATTTAAACCCCGATGCCTTTGTTAGCTGCAGGAAGTTCCTATGCTACACTTTCTGAATGCATTCACTGTCCTCCCTCCTTGATGAATCCCTCGGTTATGCTGTTTACGATTTTTTTTTTTTCAATTTAATCTATTCCTCTATTTGCGTGCATGCAAGCATTTGACCTATGGTTACTTTTCTCAGTTTTCCATGGCTAATAGGTTATGTTCCCACAAATGTTGTGTTTCACCTTTTTTTGATGCTGTGATTGTGTACTCAGAAAAGGGAGGTCCTGCTTCTTCCTTTTATCTAAATGTTGTCTCATTGAAGTTAATTCTGCTTACATATTTATGGATAGCCTGGTCATCCCTGTTGCAAAGTTAACTAAGCAGCCATCCTTATGAATATATAAAGCCCATGCTTCTGTAATTATTTATACCCTGTTGCAAGTCAAGAAAGTCATACAAATGAAATCAACTTGAACCAATACCTTATTGTTGCTTTTCTCTTGTCTTTCAGCAATTTAACACTTGCGTGTGACAATACAGCTCCTACAATAATCATATATTCTTGAAAGCTGACCCTGTTGATTACACCATTTGCTTGAACCATATGCTGATATATGCTATAACCATATGCGGATAACTTATAAGTAGATTTGCTTCTATTCCCTCATATGGCATAATTTGTGCTTTCATTCTCATTCTCTATGTTCACTGATGCATTCAAACAATACACGACAATCTCTCCATTCCCTCCAAATAAATCTTACTTAGAACAAAATTATAATAAAGGCAATATATATTTCATATGGCAAGCTTTAAGGGGTTTTACTTTCCCACATATTCTTTTGCAAGTTGAGCACTGCTTGATCACGTATGGAAGTGACCCTTCCTTCATGATTTCTTAATCCAAACCCAGTTTAAACCTTAATGAAAGTAGTTGCCCAACTTAAAGCTAAAAACTTAAAGCTAAGAAAGTAGATATGATCCAGATGTCTTAGTTTATTCCACTATGCTTTTAGTGGAATATATACGTGCAAAATGCACTGACAGCTTTATATTGTTTTTTTTTTATTAAACCCACTGGTCTCGTGTTTGAGGTAAGAATTTGGGTCTCACTTATTGAAAGCTGAATGGAAAAAATATGCTACGTAGACACTTACTTCTGTAGTCTCTTTAGTACCCCTTCCTTCTCATTTTTCCTTTGTAATTAATGGGTATATTTTTTAATACATGGAGATTTTGTCCACTGCACTTGCTTTGAATTTTTCAGTCTTATATTTTTAACTTTTTTTAGGCTTTTATTTGCTGTATTATATTTTTTTTATGTCGTGTTATATGCCAGGATGATTGATAAAAAGATCAAATGTGTACATAATGCATTTGAAGAGTGTAGAACTCTACATGTTAACAACCTTTATAAGAAGGAGGAAGAGAGAACAATAAAAGAATATATTTAATAAGTTTTTATTGGGAAAATTGCATTTAGGTCACAAGGTTCAAACCATGCTTATTTTCATAGAACGTGACAACTTCATACTATTGCATTCTTTAGGTGCAGTGGCTTAGCTCTCCTCCAAGTAATACAATACATTTCTCTATTAGGTTCAATTCGTCCTCCTTTGGGCGGAAAAAGTTCTTCCTCATCTATCATTGCCACCAATTGTTTCATTTCCTGTGCACTCTCTACATGTTAGTTATTTTCAAAGAATAGAAGGTTCTATGCAGTTTCATTTAATATTATCTTATCATCTCCATTCACTTCTAATAAGTTTAATAGTGATCGATACTTGGCTACACCAATCACTCAACAAATATATATATATATATATATCTTAATTTTTCATGGCACATGGGGATTCTGCCACAAGGAGTTCCATTGTCTCAGCTTATTATAAGAGTCATTGTTACCCAAATATGTTTAAATTTTTGTAAAAAATAATTGGTCAATGTACTTTTTTGCATTTTGTGTGGGTGTTTTTTGTTTTGTGTGTGTGTGGGGTGTTTAAAAGTGATGAATACATTCGCATCACTGAAAAAGACTACCCAAATAAGCAAATGAGTTGCTTTATTAATGTATTTGCATCATTGATTTTGAATGGTAGCTATTAGGGTTTGTTAATATATATGCATCTTAAAATGAAACTTGTGTTCATATCATGTTTATTTACAAGTGGGTATGTTAGTAGGGAAGAACTGCATGTAATTTTCGATCTATTATGGAGTGATAGCATTTATTTTTTTAAAATAGATATGATTTTATACTCTCATGTAGAATTTAATTATTTTGCTTTGAGTAGATGCGCGGGGGAGTTCATACTATTTGCTTTTTTATAGCAACATCATATAGGTATCACTGTTATTTAAATTTTGCAATTTCAGGAGGGTTTAAAACTGTCACATCACCTTATATATGTTTTTTTTTGGAAAAGTAGGGAGAAATGACAAATAAAAAATATTTATTAATAAGGATATTAAAAACTATAATTATTTTGAAGGACTAAAAATCAAAATATAAATTTTCAGTTACAAAATTAATCCTGATCATATTCCCTACATTCTCTCTAATTCTATCTTAACTATTTGACAGTTATGTCTCTCCTTATATCATTTGTACTAATTTTACATTTTTGGAACTTATTCGATATTATTGTGTTTGAAATTTATTCATTAGGATTTTGGTTTAGCAATAATATAGAGGTTAAAAAAATAAATCACAATTCAAAGATAAGGTGCAATAATAGAATCTTTTGTGATTTTTTCATGTGTTTAAAAAATAATCAAAACCTAGAAAGATGTAGGTTTCTAATTATTTTTAGATTTTAGATGCTCTTTTAATTTGGAAAAAAGTTAGAGATAATCCGATGTACATGCGAGAGAATATAATAAAAATATTGGGTTGCATATAGATATTTTTTTTAAAGTCTAGATATACATGGAAATATCATCATATTTCATAGCTAACCGGCTAATAGTTGAGATATGAGTATTTTTTTTTCACCTTAACACCATTATAAATCACTACCCATCACTTTTTATAAATCATTGGTCATAATAATTGTTATTTTGAATGGTCACTAAAATTTATTATTCGGGAAAATCCTTTTAAAAGCCATTTTAAATATCCCAATTGTAATTTGGGTCACTACACTTAACAAATCACTAAGAAGGTCAGCTGAACTAAATTTGGATTTAAAAATTGGGTCAAATTACCTCTATGCCCCTAGTAATTAATGTCTAAAATGGCCACACAATAAACCTCTAATTAATTATATCATTCTATTTAACAAAAACCAAATTAAATGTCAATATTTCGTATCATTTTAGAGTGTATGTGTATCAACAAGGTTGATTTAGCAAAGGAAAAGACAGAAAAAATATAATTATTAATTGACAAGAATATTTTCATTCAAATTTCACAGCTTCGTATTGATCTTTTTGTTCCTAGGTTGACACTAATAATAAATAATCAAATAAATGCATATTGTCACCCTACTAAAGCTTGACAGCCTGAGAAAATTAAAGTGGAGACAAGAAACAAGGAAATGTTTCACTGTAATGCTTGCTTTTGCCTTTTCATTTTCAAATGTCGCCTCATAAGTCATTAGCGGCATTTCTACTTTGGTAATGTGATTAAGGGACTTTTGTCTTTTATGTTAGTCTTGGGATCCACAATCAAAAATCAATCAAGAATTGCGTATAGGCAAACCTATGATGTTCTCTTTTCTCCACGAACCTTTTATTGAATCCTAAATAATCTAAATATCATATAAATGCAATGAAAGCAGGGGGAAATTTGTTTTGGATTTTTGTTGAAAATAGAAAAATGCAGGATTTAATTAAAATCCTAATGCCATGATTTTTTGTCTTTTCAAATAATGAATGGAAAGGAATTGAAATTGGAAATATGAATGATGAAATGAGTCTTGGTAGCAAAGTTAATGGCTTTTCTAGCTTCTTAAAATGATTTGGGAATTAATATCAAGTTAAATTTGAAACCTCAAGCAATCGCGTTGAGTCCAATTTACTTAGTTAATGACTAATCCTATGATCGCATTCATAGTCATCCCTTAGATAAATTGTTAAAAACCACTTGATGTGTGTTTGAAAAATCATTTCAATGCACTTGTTTCCTCTTAAATGAGAGCACTATCGCGACACTCAATTTGAAATAAATCCATCACACAAACTAATAATCACATAGAATGTATAACTTCAATAATTCAAAAGGAAAATAAGTTCAATACATAATTCAAGTGCACTAATATAAAATTCAACAAAAGAGCAATCCATCATAAACAAATAATCACCCATCTAAGTCTCACAAACATATACTAACACATAATTAATCCAAACATAATACAATATATGAATTGAGCTAATGAAAAACTGATAAACTCCCCTTTGTAGCACATTGAAGCTCTAGCCACTCTCCGCCACCAAGAAACAAGAAATTTAGCCACACATAACCACTGCCACAGTCCAAATGAGTTGCTCAACCAAAATTTCCAGAAAAATCAGTCACACACATGACCTTAATTGCAATCATAGCATCTTCAAAAACAGCACCATAATTCCATGGAAAATGATGAAATGGCCAAAATAAAGGGGAAAGAAAGTAGAAGCTATCGGTCCAGAGGGGAAAAACAGAGAGAATGAGGCAATGGAAGTAGAAGGGAAATAGGAAGGTGACAATGATGAAGATGAACAGAGGCGCTGTGCTGATGATTAATGGAGGTGGTGGCGAGTTGAAGGAGTTGCAGCTGGAAGGAATGGTGACCGATTCATGCTGTGATGAGAACAGAGGAGGAACGCGGTGTCAATGCGATGGTGGTGCTAGCGACGGAGGAAGAAGGTCCAATCGGTGGTGGTGTGTCTCCTCTGACAGTACCAATGTTCACTCGGCGGTGGTGTGATCAAGAGGAAGGCCGATGGTAGTGTGAGAGGAAAGTGACAATGTCGGCAGTGGTGAAATGCAATCTCCGCCTCTCTCTGCTTCAGCTCCTACTCTCTCTCAAGCTCGGCGCTCAACTCCAGGTCTCTCGCTCGCGCCTCTGTTTTATGGCTGTGGGTGACTATGGAGGAGGGTCGCCAACGATGATGAAGGTGATGAGATCGCCGGCGACCAAGGAGGAAGGAAGGAAGAAGTGCTCAGGTGATGATGAGATGATCCGCGGCGCAAGCTCCCTCAAAAACTCTCAGCTCCTCTCTTTAATATGTCGGGTCTCTGGTGTGCCTATCGGGTCTGGAATCAGCATAAGGAAGGGAATAGTGACCCTGCGTTTTGACCGGGAACCTATTTAAAATTTTTAAAAGTTTTGTAGAGGGACTAAAGTGTAAATTTTGAAAATTTTGTACAGTAAATAACAATTTCTGATATTTCTGTGTCTTATGTGTAATTTTTTGTATCCCTTTCTTCATTCATTTGCATTTTTCAGAATTTCTAGGGCCCTTTTCTGTAATTTCTCCCAACCTTCAAAATATTAATTATGACCCTCCACATCTCAAAATTTCTTCCTTCACACCTACAATGCAGGTTTAAGCATAAGGTAGTATTAAATGTCCAAGAAATAAGTTTACAAAATAATTAACAAATTATAAAAATTTTACCCTTAATTGCAATTAATTCAATATGATCATCCCAAGCTAAAATTAGTGTTTAATCATATAATAATGCCCCAGAAAATACATTAAAAATCTCAATTTAATTATAACAAATCATTTTTTTTTTTTTTTGCCAACAAGAGATACTTCATTCATAAATAATAGTCCTCAGGAAACAACATAGCAAATACATAAATGAAAACAAAGAAAACAGCGCAGCGCCCTGCTTGTTATCCCGGCTCCTCAACAAAGCTATGTAAGTCTTGTAATATTAATTGCTGCAAACACAATGGGGGTCTGTACACCCAGTCCGGCGGACATGACCCACTTAACGAGGCCTTAGCTAACCAATCAGCTACTAAGTTTGCCTCTCTTGGAACATATTTGAAAGAATAGTTCCTTCCATGATTCCTCATAATGAGGATATTCTCCAAAAAAATATCACATCTCCAGTTTGGGGATATTCCCCCCTCCTGTAGACTTTGAACAAGAGCCTTACAATCAGACTCAAAAATAACATCCTCCAGCTCATTATCAATTACATATTTCATGGCCTCTAGTATAGCTAAACATTCTCCCATAAATGCCGAATCAGCTTTGACACAGACTGCCTTGCCATCAATTGGCCATCCGTTTGAGTCCCGAATGACAAAAGCTACTACTACCCTCTCTTCCATCCTATTGAAAGCGCAGTCAGTATTAACTTCCAGCTCGTTATTCCGGGGCCTCCTTCATTTTGTTTAGGCTGATGGTGAAGCTTGTGCATTAAGACATGGCTGGGGTGTTGTCTCCATCCAGCCTCTTGCTTCCCAGAATTCTTTAATTACAGATCCTGCCTGCAAAAGTACAAAGATAGGGTCAAGTGGCATTTGTTCATACACATATCTATTCCTAGCTTTCCAGATTTGCCATAGAATCATAGCCATCATAGCTTTTTGCCAATCATTCATTTGCAACTCTAGCAGCCATTGTTCTATCCACAGCCTCAAATCAAAGTTCTGACTGTGATCAAAATTGAAAGAAAATTGACTGCCAAACCAGACCCTCTTCACCTATGGACAGAAGCAAAAAAGATGTTTGCTTGATTCACATGCACCTCTACAAATAAGGCATATCTCAGTAATGCTCACTTTCCTTTTATGCAAGTTTTCCAGCGTGGGGAGAGCATTAGAAAGTAATCTCCACATGAATTGTCTAACTTTGTGAGGTGTTTTCAATCTCCATACTTCCTTCCACACTTGTTGACTCCTACTAGAGGAGGGTCCTGGGGTATTCATCTGCTTCCTTTGCACCATTGCCCTTGCCAATTTATACCCCTCTTTCACTATATATTTCCCCCTTTTTCCACCAGCCCAAACCCACTTATCATCTCTATTATTAATGGCTACAGTGGTATTCATTATGGCACTTTTTTCAAATTCTTGTAGCCAACCCTCAATTAAAGTAATATCCCAGCCATATGGTCTTTTGAGATTATCCACAGTCAACTCAGAAAAAGACTCATGAGGGCATGGAGATAAGATTTTCTTACCCAGGATTTCCACGAGCCAGGGGTCAGACCAGATTTTTGTGCCTCTACCATTTCCAATGCTTGAAATTATGTTGTTTTCCAAAACCCTCCTTCCCTCGAGGATACTAGTCCATATCCATGATGCACGGCCTCCCTTTCTTGCCTCCATGAAACCACACTTGGGGAAATATCTTGCTTTCAGAATTCTTACCCATATTTGATCAGGTTCATGTAAAATTCGCCAACCAAGCTTTGCAATTAAGGCAAGGTTAAAAGTTTCAAAATCCTTAAAGCCCATCCCCCCTTCTAACTTGTGCCTTTTTAGCTTATCTTTAGCTACCCAATGTACCTTTCTTCTATCTTCACTAGCCTTCCACCAAAAGTTATACACAATCTGATCAATTCTTTTAAGCACTCCCTTAGGAAATAAAAAACATGACATAGGGTATACAGGAATAGAGTTAGCCACTGAATTAATAAGTACCTCCCTTCCTGCATGTGATAATAGATTCTGTTGCCACCCTTGCACTTTTTTCTTCAGGCGATCTAAAACAAAATGAAGAACCTGTTGTTTTGATCTTCCCCAAGTTATGGGCAGACCCAAATAATTGCCCGGAATGTCAAATCATATAAAACTATGGTTCAATCATAATGCGGAAATCGCAATTGCCATTTTAATGTAAACTGCAAAATTTCAATATGTAAAATGTGCATAATAAAGCTGGCCTTCAGGTCACTCTACTATTGGTTTTATAAAACAAATGTTTTCCCTCAAAACTGCACCGTTGAAACTTGAAAGCTTTTTCTATTTTTGGTTAATAAAAACCACGCTTTTCAATTACCATGAACCCAATATGTTTATCGTACATAATTAAAAAATTATCATGGACCTAATGTGTACATTATTATATATGTAGATAGGGGTAATTTTGTTCCTTACTATATTATTCCCATGTATTTCTCATTTTCAATGTAATGCAACCAAACATTGTTATGTATATAATTATATATATCATCTTCCTCTAATGACGAACCAAACAAATTATGTAATCATCATTACATTATATTCCATTACATTGCATTACATTCCCTTCAATTCCTTAACCAAACGGGCACTAATTCACAGAATTCATTGAATTCATATTATAGCAAAATAGATACTAGTCCTAAATAAAAAATAGAGTTGACTTTTTTTAGAGAAATTAAGGAAGTTAAATATGTTAGTTAATCATATCATATATTGTGTATCCTTAAATTATTTATCAGTTTATAAGTTAGCCAAAATAGTTTGGAGAAAATATGACAAATATAAATATTTTAAAGTAATTTAATTATCTTTCTTGACATTTTCAAAAAAGTCAACTCTATCTTATATTTAAGACAGGATGCAGTAGTTTGTTTAAAGCACTAATTTTTCCTTTGCTCAAAGTTTAAAGCACTAATTCATATCACATATATAATATATATATTCGTTTGAGAAAGTAATCAAGTATTAGTACGTCGTCTTATACAATAATGTTAGTCTGAGAAATTCTTAGGTATTGAAGAGATTAATTGAATATTTTTCATGAGGCTTTGCATGAAATATATAAAAGATTTAAAATATTATATGTATTTCTAGCCATATATGTAGCTTCTCTCTAGCCCCGGAAGAATCATGCACCTTTACTTTATGTGTGAGTTTACATTAACAAAGTTTCAGTCAACTAACCATTATGTTGTAAACAACCAATAGATCTCTGGAACTCGTGCTGAACTAGTGTTGTCTTCTTTATGGATGTCCCCGACTCTAGGGACAAGTCGCCGGAGGAGGTCCTATGTGCAAAGGACCCTGTTGCTGTGGCTAGGAGTGTGCTTTCCAAAAATGGTCTCTCAGTGCCTGTCGGAGGGGCTGTCTCTGTTGGAAAAAAAACTGTGATTTCAGAGAGCACCAGGTTTCCTCTTCCACCCAAAACAGGGCAGGTCTTCTCATACAAGGACTCACTAGTTGGTTTTCAAGGAACCGATTTTAATGGTGTTTCCAATGAGAATTCTTGTTCTGAGGAAAATGCTCTGCTTCCCGATCTCCTGAACCTGTCTTGGGAGTTACCTGAACCGTCCGATGATCTGAAGCTGCTCATGGATTTATACCCAACCATGAGAATCTCCCCAGAGGAATTCAATCACTGGGCTAGGCCTTGGAACGCCTCTCTCATCATCAATATCCTCAGCACCAAAGTTAGCTTCTTTAAGCTA
The DNA here is from genome assembly GCA_963855925.1 of Inga laurina. Classification (NCBI taxonomy): domain Eukaryota; kingdom Viridiplantae; phylum Streptophyta; class Magnoliopsida; order Fabales; family Fabaceae; genus Inga; species Inga laurina. Next base: position 63,238,977 of record OY979703.1, read on the forward strand.
AAAGAGCATCTGCATAAGATTTGGCAATCCAATGGCTTTGAGTTAATTGATCTCCCAAACAATTATTATGTTGTTAAATTCAGAGATCAATATAACTGGGATCATCTCTATAACAAAATTCTATTTGGTGGTCCTTGGACGGTTTCCCAGCATTATATTCTGGTTCTCCATTTTTTGACCCATTCAAAAATCCTCTCGGTCGTGTTGCCACTTGGGTGCGCATTCCAAATGTCCCTCTCCTCTTCTATAACAAGGAATGTCTCTGGAGACTAGGAGACATGATTGGTAAAACTGTCAAGGTAGATATGAATACCATTACTAATCCAGAGGACGCTGATGCTACCATCCACAGGGGACGTTATGCGAGACTCTGTGTTGAAGTGGATTTGCAGAAAATGCTTGTTCCTAGAATCATCTCAGCATCTACACTTTTTAACATTGAATATGAGGGTTTGGGACTTATCTGCTTTGCCTGTGGAAGATATAGACACCGCAAGGATTCCTATAAGCTCTTTGTTAATCCTGAAGGAGTGGCTCCAGTGGTGAACTCATCTCCCGTGTCTGATACGTCTTCAATCATGATCCCAAGCTCATCCCAGACTTCTCCCTTTCCACCGAAGATGCCATCGGAAAATCCCCCTCCAGCTATGGACCAGCAGTTTGGCCCTTGGATGCTAGTGCGCCGTCATGCTAGAGCACGGCCTCCGAGAATCTCTGAGAGTAGGAGCAGTTTAAGCAGAGTGGGTGGGCAGTTGCAATCCAGCTCTGCTCAGGGTAAGGTCGTCTTCCCTATGCCTCAGTCCAGGTTCGCCGTCCTTTCGGGTTCAGATTTTGCTGCTGACGCGATTTCCCACCCAAGTTCAAAATCAATATTAGATCATGATATCTCAAAGAAAGGAGCCCCTGCTTCGTCTGCGTCTGGAGAGATGGTTAGAAGAGGTAATAAGGCATTCCTTGGTCAACGTGATAAAATAAGGGGTGTCCATCTGGGAAGTAAGAAATGGGCTGCTAGGAAGAATTTTGGGTTCAGCTCTTCTAGCACTTCAGGCGGTGCTAAGGAAAAGAATGTGGGCCCAATGGTGAGCCCAATTAATCCTCCAAACCTTCCTGAAGCCAAGAAGGGAGCCAAGATTCGAACCCATCACTTAGTAAAAGGAAGTCTTCAAAAATCTGGGCCCAAGTCTCAAGTTCCTTCCATTAATCCTCAGCCCACACGCTCAGAAGGAAAAGTGGGCCTTGTTGATCCAAAGGGTGCCTTTAATATATTAACCCATGTTTCCCCTCCAATTTCTAATAAGCACCGTGAGGCTCTCCCTCCAAACACGGTGTCGCGTCCTTCTGCAGCTAAGAAGCAAGTGGAGTCTTCAATTGTGTCAGAGAATAATGGGAAGCACGTGGAGGCTTCCATTGTGACCGAGAATAATGAAGTCACTTCCACTGAGGCCGAGAAGCTAGTGGATATTACTTTGTTAGAGAGCATGAACTTGGCTTTGATTCCCCTAAGTCATTCCAATCCAAATCAGGTCCAGCTTGATCATGGCTCCGAGATGAGTCCTTGTGCAAACAAGAAGCACGTGGAAACTTCAATTGGGATTGAGAAAAATGAAAATCACGTGGAGGCTTCCATTGTGACTGAGAATAATGAAGTCACTTCCTCTGAGGCCGTGAAGCTTGTGGGTACTACTTCACTTGAGAGCATGAGTTTGGCTTTGATTCCCCTAAGTCATCCCAATCCTAATCAGGTCCAGCTTGATCATGGCTATGAGATGCGATCTGTTTCCCAACTCGAGGTTGTTGTTCTCATGGAAGACAATTCTCCTGACAAGTAAGTGCTTGTTTTTCCCTCATTTCACTATTAGTGTTTATGATTATCTCGTTTTGGAATTGTCGCGGGGCGGGTGGTAGCTCGTTTCCTAGAATGTTGAAAGATGTTGTTAATAAATATGGCATCAATGTTATGTGTCTTGTGGAGCCCAGAATTAGTGGTAATAGAGCAGATAAGGTCGTAAGAAAGCTGGGGTTTAATAACTGGTTGCATATCGAAGCTACTGGCTTCGCTGGGGGTATTTGGGTACTTTGGAATAGCTGGGAGATCCATCTTGAATATATTGCTTCAAGTACCCAATTGATTCACTGCAAGGTTTGGGATAAAAATAACATGAGTCATATGTATGTGACTTTTGTCTATGGGGATACTAGTGCTTTAAAGAGAAGGGATCTGTGGTTGGCTTTGCATTCTATTTATCAATCGGTGTCTATCCCCTGGCTGGTCTTAGGTGATTTCAATTCTTTCCTTTCCTCGGGTGATAAGGAGGGCGGAGCTAGTCCTAATCATAGCTCTATGATGGATTTTCAATCATGCATTAATCTCTGTAATCTCATCGAGGTGCCTGTTGAAGGTGACCGATTCACTTGAGAAAAGTCTGGGGTTAAGGAGAGGCTTGATTGGGTTTTTTGTAATTTTGACTGGGAAATCCATAACCCTCACTCCAAATCTTTCCACCGCCTCAGGTTTAAGTCTGATCATCGGGTTGTTGTTGTTGCAGACCAAAAATATAGTGCTTGTAGTAACAGGGTGAGGAAATTCCTTTACCAAGTAGCATGGTGCATTGAGGATGGGTTCAGTGATGTGGTTAAAGATGCCTGGCAGGGGAAGGATTGGCTTCTTGGCAAATCCCAATTTACCAAAGATGCTGTGATTTGGAATGATAATGTGGTGGGGAACATTGCAAAAAAGAAGAGAGAAATCCTCCGTCGATTGGAAGGTATTGACCGTGCCAGGATAAGAGAAGGTTCCCAAAATGGTCTCCACAGGATTGAAAAGAAGCTTTGGGATCTGTACCAAAAAATTGCTCTTCAAGAAGAGCTGATCTGGTTCCAGAAGTCTAGATGCAAGTAGCTTAGTGGAGGCGATAGAAATACAAAATATTTCCATGTCAATGTGGTGTCTAGGAGAAATCGGGGCAACTTTGGGGCTCTTCAAGATGAGGATTGTAACTGGGTCTCTGACGGGGATCGTTTGAGTGACATGGCTCATGAGCATTTCCAAAAGCTGTATTCGGCCGAGAATTCCTCCTCTCCCTTCTCCCCTTGGATGGCTCGTTTCCCATCTCTGGATAATCATCAGCTTGGCCTTCTTCACAGGCAAGTCACTTAGGTGGAGATCAAGAATGCGGCTTTTGAGATAGGTGCTTTCAAAGCCCCGGGGCCTGACGGTTTAAATCCCCATTTCTTCCAGACTCAGTGGAATTCGATTGGGCAGAAAATTTGTGATATGGTTATCAGGATTTTCGACTTCCCAGATGAGGTGAAAGCTATAAATCATACTAAAATTGTCCTCATTCCTAAGGTTGACCATCCGGTCTCCTTTAAAGGTTTTAGACCCATCTCTCTTTGCAATGTTAGCTACAAAATTGTCAGCAAGGTGATCGCCAACCGTTTCAAAGGTGTCATGGACTACCTTGTCGCTGAGAACCAATGCAGCTTTATCTCCGGGAGACAAGGTGTGGACAATATCATCATTGCTCAAGAGGCTATTCATACCATGAGGAATAAAAGAGGGAAAAAAGGCTTTATAGCTGTGAAAGTCGACATGGAGAAGGCTTTTGACAGGCTGGATTGGCGTTTCTTAGAATTCACCCTTCATAGCCTTGGTTTACATGCAGACTTCGTTAAGTTGATTATGAGCTGTGTTTCCTCTGCCTCCATGAGCATCAACTGGAATGGGATTCCATCGGATCCCTTCATCCCTTCTAGAGGTGTGAGGCAGGGTGATCCCCTGAGCCCTTATCTTTTTGTCTTATGTATGGAGCTTCTTGGCCAACTTGTTCACCATGAGGTAGATTTGGGGAATTGGAGACCCCTACATTTGAGTACCTCTGGACCCCGTATTTCTCATCTTTTCTTCGCCGACGACCTCCTCCTTTTCGGTGAGGCCTCAATTGACCAGATGGAGGAAATTAGAAATGTTATGGAATTGTTTTGTAGGGTTTTCGGGCACAGGATTATTCTGAGTAAGTCTAAAATGTTTGTGTCCAAGAATGTCCACTTTAATAGAGCTCTTGAGATGAGCCAAATTGTGGGGGTTGGACTCACTACTGACCTTGGGAAATATTTGGGCGTTCCCCTTCTCCATAAACGCATGGTCAAGATGACCTTTGCCCCGCTTCTTCAAAAGGTGAGATCTAAGTTGTCCAGCTGGAAGGGAAAATATCTAAGTATGGCAGGCTAGACGGTGCTCATCAAGTTGGTTCTTTCAGCCATTCCTCAGTATCATATGCAATCTACCTTGGTTCCGAAAGGAGTCCTTTCTGAATTGAGAAATTAAGCAGAGATTTTTTTTGGAATCAGCATGACGAATCCAGGAAAATGCATCTGATAGCTTGGGACGTTCTAAAAAGGAGGAAGCATGAAAGAGGACTTGGAATTAAAGACCTTCGCTGCCAAAACAAAGCTTTACTCATGAAATTGTGTTGGAGCCTGGTCACAAAACCGGACGCTCTGTGGGTGAAATGTCTTCGCACCAAATACTCTTGTGGCTTATCCTTGGTCCCTCATGTGCAAAAGTGGCGTACTCAATCGGCCGTATAGAGTGGAATTGTAACGGTCTGGGAGGATTTCCAAAGAGGTCTTGGCAAGAAGCTCAGAAGTGGTAGGAACACATATGCTTGGCAGGACTGCTGGTCCCCTCTGGATAAACCTCTGAAACATTTTGTGGATAGGAATTTTCACCTTCTTGATATGGAAGCTCATGTTTGCTCCTTCACCTCCCCATCTGGACATTGGGACAGGGCGCATTGGGAGGATTTCCTTCCTAATTGGGTGGTTGATAAAATCATGATGCTCCCCCCTCCTATGGGCACTGTTGATGACTTTGTTTGTTGGCGCAATTCTCCTGATGGTAATTTCAGTGTGAAATCTGCCTACGATGTTATTTATCACCAACAATCCCCAGCTCATTGCTCTTCCTGGCGGCATCTTTGGTACTGGGGTGTTCCTGAAAGAGTCAAGCACTTTATGTGGCAAGTTTTCCATGAGAGGTTGCCGACTAATGAGATTAGAGCGAGATTTAATCCAAGTGCCTTAAACACTTGTCCCTTTAAGTGTGAGAGTGAGGAATCCATCATTCATGTTCTGAGAGACTGTGAGCAGGCCCAGAGAGTTTGACTTTCTTTAACTAACCATTTATACGCTCCTATGTTTGCTTCTGGTAATTTGCAGGATTGGCTTAATTGGAATCTTCAGCATTCCCCAGGAAACAAAAGAGTGGCTAGATGGTCATGGCAACAAGTTTTCAGTACCACATGCTGGCTCCTCTGGAAGAACCGGTGTTGTCAGGCATTTGAAGGTAAAGCTGCTAATCCAAAGGATCTGGTTCATAAATGCATCTTTCACCTCTCGGAAGGTGTGGAGATGGGTCATTTTCATCACCAGATCTTCCAAGCTCCGGTGAGAGGTCTACTCAACTGGCTTCCCCCAAGGAGGGTTATATTAGAATCGATGTTGATGGTTCAACTGCAAGTGATGGTCAATCAACCTGTGGAGGAGTCATCCGCGATCACCAAGGCAACTGGATTTGTGGATTTCAGCAGAAGCTAGGTATCTCTGTCCCAACTGCTGCGAAAATCCATGCAATCCATCGTGGTCTACAGCTTTATAAATAGTTGGGTTTCAAGAAAATCAAACTGTTCAGTGATTCACTTCAGGCCATTCACTTATTGTCAACTCAATGTGGGAATGATCATCCGTTGCACGACGTCATCTTCGATACCAATTCCCTTATCTATGCAGATTGGCACTTGAAGATTTTCCATGCACATAGGGAGAATACTCGCTGTGCGGACTTCCTTGCACGATCGGCTCACTATAGCCACCAGATTTATACAGAATTAGGATCACCTCCGGCGGAATGTGTCCGTCTTTTTTTGTTAGAACGTGGCTTGCAGCCACTTGAGCAATCTTTGGGATCCAGCCCTTGATTTTGTAATTCCATCAAGCTTTACTTGCCTTTGTATCTCAAAAAAAAAAAGTTTCAGTCAACTGGTCAACTGAACGCATTAGTAAAGCAAAATGGATTGTTGCCTGTATATTTTAAAGGAGAAAAAACAAGTCCTAACTACTAGCTTAGGAGGATAACATTGAAACAAGGCCAATAATGTTACCTTTTCAATACTTGGTAACAAATTTGATTTAGGATTTTATAATTTTAAAATTCTTTTTTTATCATTTTTCCGAATAAATATGAAGAGAAAAAATGTTGTCAAAAAATATATAAAGAGAAAAACCAAGGAATTAATATGAATATATATAAATACATAAATAATAATAACAACAACAACCACTAAATAAAGGGAGTATTGTTTTAAAATAAGTTTTAAGAGAAAAATTCAGTTGGTTATTAGCCTTCTGACAACTAAATACATTATTAGAATTTTTATTTGACATTTAGAAAATACACAGGAAGTTATAATAAAAATGAAGAGAAATGGAGTTATGCTAAAATTTATGAAATATTAAGTATTAGGCTTGTTAAAAATTTTAAGTAAGGCAAAAAAAAAAATCATAAATAAGTATTTATTTTGAAAATACTGTAATTTATATCTCAATATTATTTTATTTTCCTAGTTCAGATTTGAAAATATCTTGGAACTACCTCCCTATTATCCCTCTTTGTTGTGTAACTGCCCCCACTATCCCTCTTTCCCTATACTCTTATCTTGAAAATATTTAATTTAATTATCTTAACATATTAATTTTACATGCGTGTTTAGAGATTGTCATTAGGACCCGCATGATGCACGGGCACACAAGCGTAAGATTAAAGGATAAGGTGCTAGTGACTTGGTAGTGTCTATATAAATGGACAATGCTTGATTTAGCAGTGCCATTATAATTTTTTAATTGACCAATGTGTCCTTTATTAAGTGTGTTAACTTTTCCAATTAATACGATGTTTTCCTCAATTGGACAAGTTTTCATGTACTCCAGCCGGCATCATATACATTATCATTTCCAATTGCGAAATTAATTGTAAATCCCTAATATTTGACAGAAATAATTCATATATAAAACATAAAAATTAAAATAAATTAAATTATTTATAAGCTCATAGGGTCCTTTTTTTCACTTGAATCCTATGGTCTTATTTATAGGACAAAAATAATGATTTTTTGTCATAAATAAGGCAGAGAGGATATTTTTGTCCTAAATTAAATTATTCATAATGAATATACAATTTTTTAATGCAATTGAATATCTGGATAAATAGGCTTTTTTTAAGTTGAGCTATAGCTTGCAACCCATTTTGAATGTCAATGGGTATACTTTTACTTCTTTAAATAACATATAGTATTTGGCGCACTTTAGGTACAACTTTATAAATATTTTTACACATTTATGATTTTTTAGTTGAGGGTATTTTTGTAATTTCTTAAAATAGCATGTATCCTATACAAAAAAAGTAACATACATTAGCCTACTTTAGTGGGCATTTCATTTTTGCTCTGATTTTTAGTGTTTATAGGTACTTTTTTACCAAAAATAGTGTGAGTATTTTACATATTGAGCATAAGTTCATCAGTATTTTTACAGGATCTGTTTTCTCTCCTTTTTATTTACCGTTCATTCCCATCATTTACCCAAAAACTACATAGTTTTGAGGTAAATAAAGCCAGAGGAGCACTACTTTTTAAGGGGGGAAAAAGCATATGGTAATATGAAATATTTGTTTAGTAATATTTAGACTTTCTATATCATAAATTAATTTTTAGCACACTCAGTACTCTATTTTATTTTTTACTGACACTCAATATCTATTGGAATTGGAAAGTACTTCAAAGTGCTGGGTGTCAGATACTGGGTGCCACTAAAAAAATATTTTAAGATCCTGGGTGTATTAGAAATTGATTAAGGATTTACTAAAAAATGTTTTAGGGTGATTGATGTTTTTTTTTAAAAAAAAAAAGTGCTCTCCTTCCTTGATTTACCCTTAAAACCATATAATTTTAAGGTAAATGATGGGAGTAGATGAGAAAAGAAGAGGAGAGAAGCCAAGTCCATTTTTGCAAGCTAACTAGAGAAATTGAGTTTTCTTTAGACGTCATAGAAAAGCAAATTAAAACAAGAGAAAATGCCAGATTTAAAGACTGATATGAGAAGAAAAATCAAAGAGACAAGAAGACCAGGAAGGAAGAGGCAAAATTTACTTGAGAAAAGTGGCGAGCCAAAAGAAACCAACAAAAAACAAAAGCTTCACAGGAATGGTTGCTTTTGCCTTTTCATATGAGTCTTTAAGGCCTTGTTTGGTCTGAGGGGAGGGGAGGGAAAATGGCCGGAGGGAAAAAATTTTTTAGTTGAATTTAAAAAAATTAAAAAAGTGGGGTTAAAAATTTTTAATTAATTTTTCTTACTCTTTTATCTTATATATTCTCTTTATTAAAATTTTATTACTCCACTTTTTCAATCTTTTAAAATTCAACTCATAAAAATTTTTCCTCCCCTCCCTTCCCCTCCAAATCCCTCACACCAAACAGACCCTAAATCTCAGTTGCCATTTTAATGCAAACTGCAACCTTAATACGTAAGTGTGTTTGGCTTTGTAAACTAAATGCTTTCCATCAAAACTAGAACGTTGAAAGGCCTTTTCTATTTTGGTTAATTCTCATTCTCAGTCTGGCTGTAACTAGTATCTATATTGGTCAAGTCACCTTTCAGCCCTGCGCTTCAACCTCACTTCTCCCTCTCACTGCTTTATTATCCTTAGCTTCCAATACAGAACTTAATTAAATCATTTTCATTGATATTTTGAAACTACGGCGGTAAAACTATTGGTCCAAATACATCATTACCCCCAGGTCAAAATATATCATGTACAAAATCAAATTATTTATCACAATGATAAAATCATATTAATATAAAATATAATCAAATTATTTAAATTATTTTATAATATATTGAAGAAAAACACTATTTAGAATATTAAACTATGACAGGGAGCACTAGATAGTTTCATCTAATACAATGAACTTTAATTTGATTCTTTGAATGCTAATAAAACCTATTTTTTCATTTTAAAAATATAAAATTTTCTTTAAAGAAAAATTAGAATCATTCATTGTATAAGGATATTTTCATTCAAATTTCACAGCTACATATTTATCTTTTTGCGTATGTTAACTATATAATTATAATATTTCATCGTAAAAAAATGAGACTGAAAAAAACATTTTATTTGGCCAGCAAACCAGTAAAAAAATTATAGTTATCGATTATAATTAACGCAATTGATTTACTAAATTATATTCCTATACTTCTTTTGATACATCTGGACATATTTTATTTTATCTCTAAAGGTTTCACAAATATGTGATTATTTTATTTGTATAATGGGTTAAGGTGTAAAAATATGCATGAGATTTTCTCTAAAGTGCATCCAACACCAAATATTTTTTTGAGAGGCAAAAATGACTATGAACTTTCAGGTGCAAAAATACACTATGATCGTTAGTTGACCGTTTATTTACTTTTTAAGCTGACATGGATAATGATGTGGATGCTGACTGGGCAAAGGCAAAAAAAATCTGAACATCAAAGAACTCATTCTCAGGGTAAGCTCTGTAAACGGGAAAGCGGAAATATCCAGTTGCACTTGTGCGTCCTCCTCCGGGGCCAAACCTCTTCCCTGCTCAACGTCGTTGCTGTGTTCCTCTGTTGTTCTTTGTTCTTCTCGACGTCATCAATCGCCTTCGTCTTCTTCCCGTTTTTTGATTACTGTTGCTTATGCTTGTGGGGTTGTGAGAGCAAAGTTTTGAACTGCTATTTGGTTTTGTGATTGCTTCTATAGGTTAGAATTCCTCTTCTCGTTTCTTAACTCTGCACCTGGCTTCTGTGTGTGTGTTTTGCTAAACTACTTCCTCCTTCGTAGTTTGTGCTTTGGTACATTTAAGGCTGTTTCTTTGCTCTTCTATTCTATGTTGGTTTGTGGTGTATAAAAAAAAAAAGAAATTGAAATATATATATATATATGTATTATCTTCTTGCAACTGGATATTAAAAGTAAAGGTCGAATTTTGGAAAATTTAAGAAATTGTTTTGATGATTAAAGGTCGTATGGTTGTTAATTTATGCAATATGATGGCTGATTGTGACTTCATCTGAGAATGTACATAAGGTGTTTGTAAAAATGCATATGAAAGGAGTTTGTTTGAATTTAAGAATTAAATTTACTTATTGAGATAGTATTGGTAATTGGGAGCTATTTAATCTCTATGTTGAGACTTGAAAAAATTATCTATGATGCTCAAGTATAACTAAATTGGTTTTAATCTTTATGGATTAAACTTTGGGCATGTTCTTTATATTCATGAAGAAGCTAATGTAATTCTCTTGCTTCTAAATTGTGATTATAGAATTGTGTATATGTACGCACGTACATGCATTAGGTGTTGATATTATGTCATGCTGAAGGATTCGCAAAGTTCAAGATGTTTTGGGTTTGGTAAAAAGTTAAGGAAAAAGGAGTTTCAAAAAGAACCTAATAGAGTTTCATAAACTGTACAACACTTATATTTAAAACGCAGTAGGTTTGGTTTTTGTCATTTAAAACCATGGCTTGAGATTTTCTCTATATTTTTTCCACTCAATGAACAATTATTATGAAACTTTGATATGAAATTTTCATTTTTGTTAAGAATATATTTAATCTTATATTTATACACACACATATTAATTATAACTTTATTATATAAATAATAAATTGGTCTTACACACACATATATAAATATTATTTATTAATTTAGACAAAAATATAAATTAAAATTTGTCCTTGATTTAATTAATTATCACATTAACTTTTGTCTTTTTTAGTATTTTGAAAAAAATGATTTTGATACCAACCATTCAAGCACTCATTTTTATCAAAATCACATTTTTCACAACATCTAAGCTAGAAAATTATGAAGCCCATTAACTTTGCCTTAAAGTTTCATGATTTTTCAACATTACCCCTATTTAATATGTATACTTTCCAATAAAATAACAATCTACACATTAATATATGAAAGGTGAAAATATATATTTATATGAAAAATTTAATAATGTGATCATAAATAGGATAAAAAAGTACATTCTCTTTATCTTATAAATAGGATTAGAGGATTACTTTTCTAAAATGCCTTTATATATATATATATATTTATATAACCCATCATTCATGGGTTAGCTGGCAAAGGGGTGAAACATACGACCATTTGCAGCATGTTTGATTCCTGGGGAGTACCACTTAGTTGTGGTTCCAGTCGTGACGTTTGGGGAGGCATCCTAGCTCCTAAGTGCCTAGGTAAACGTCTAAGGGTAATTGACGGCTCGTCCTGCTCAACATTGGTATGACCAAGGAGGAAGGGAGATTTCGCCCTGCCCTTCACTACAAAAAATCATCGGATTAGCGACGGAATTTCCATCACTAATTAGTTTAGCGACGAAACCAAATTAGCGACGGAATTTGTTCCGTCGGTAAAAAGACCGTTACTCATTAATTAGGGACGGAATTTTAAATTCCGTTGCTAATTAGAGACGGATTAGCGAAGAAAATTCCGTCTTTAATTTAGCGACAGAAAATTCCATCACTAATAATTCCGTCACTAAATTAGCGACGGATTAGTGACAGAATGAAATTCCGTCGCTAATTTTCAGTTTTTTTGTAGTACTTGGATCGTGGGTAAGCCCAACCCCTTTTAAAAAAAATTTGTATCAGTGTGTGCGCGCGCGCGCGCGCCCTGCCAATGGATCGTGGGTGAGCGCAACCCCTTTCCAAAATTTTTTGTATCAGGGTTGGTGTGATCTTGCCATATCAGTTGTCTAGGATGAAAGTTCTTATCTGTGTGCCATATTTCATCTGAACAAACACCCGAAAAAACCACAAAGACTCCAACATTTAAAAAGTCAGTAAAAACAATCTTTTCGAAATCAGTATTAGTGGTGAACCAAAAGAGGAAGCCATTGAATTGTACTCCATTGTGATACCACATCTGTGCTGAGGCCCATGCCGCAGCAAAAAGGGAGGAAAAAGAAAGGGTCAAATATAAAAGCTTTTTGTTATAAACTATATGATGTGTGGATATTCATAGCTCTATGCATAGGATTTCATGTCATGTTAATTGACATTACACCCTAAGCGATTATTTACACATGTAACATTGAGGAAGCTGTGACTACTCCCCTCCCGAAGATGTATACTAATCGCAAACATCAACTATTTGCATTTAAACTCTAAATATGCATGAATCTTTAAGTAGAAATTAATTGATTAATTTGATCAACAACATATGACTAAATAATTATCATAGATTAATTCTCCCACTACTTTGTGCATCTAGATCTTAACTATATAAAAATAGAGCAGTCAAATTCAGGGTATATACTCAATAGGAAATATAGAGATTCTAATGAATTAATTATGACTTTTTATATAAAACAGTTTTAAGTATTTTATGTACATATTAAGAAATGAAAGTCAAAATTACTATAGCATCACCTCTCCACCTATATATATCTTTATATGAGTCATATTGTATTCCATACTACAAAATATTGTTTTAAATCTAAATGAATGTTTACATAACAACACATTAATAAATACTTAGCCTCTCACCCGTGCATCGTGCGAGTTTGGGCTGATTAAATCTAATATATGCATATCTTAAGGGATGGATTAAATAATTAATTTGATCAATAAAAATTAAATTAATAACCCTCCCACTATTTTATGTATCCAAATATTGTTTAAGAGATCAATTTCAACATATTTCAATTCATATATAATTTTTCAAAATTGAAAAAGTTGAAAAATTGTCCAAAATTAATTACATAAACATTACCATAATTAAATAATATACCAAAACAAAATTTTGCAAATTACCATAATACCAAAATAGCTAAAAGTAATTTTTCCACATTGAAACAATTAAATGGCACATAAAAATAAATCAGCAATCAAATATTTTGATCAAATAAACCACTTATGAGATGAAATAGAAATTAAACCCAAACAATTAATTAAAATTTTAATTTCTTGAAAAGAACAAAAATTACCAAAGAATTAAGCACAAAATGGAGTTAAGGAAACTTAATTGAACTAAAATAATATCTGAAAATCAAATTTGAAGGCCTCAATATCAATAACCCAATATATTAGATAACAACGATTGTCTAGAATTAAAATAAACACATATAGGGCTCAAAATGTTAATCAAAACGTGATTGGGAGGATATATCCTTCCTTTTTTTCAACTTAATGGCCCAAAACATTGAAAACGTAGTAGAGCCCATAAGGAAATTTTCTAGAACAATAAAAGGCCCAAAAATATAACAATAAAATATTAGCTCATAAAATAAAAGGAAAACGATAAAAAAAAAATTTAAATTGTAAAATTTTAAATTAGGTACTTTTTAAAAAAATGAGTTTTGAATTACTTTTCAAGTTTCATCATTCTCTTATCAACTCTTGATAACAAACTTAATTTGAGATTTTGCAATTTCAAAGTTTATTTTCTAAATTTTTCCCTAAACTAAAAGCCCAAATAGTGTAGGCCCATAAGAAAATTTTCCAAAAAAAAGGAAAATAAAAGGCCAATAAATATAACAATAAAATATTAACTCATAAAATAAAAAACCCAAATAATGTAGGCCCAAATAGCAACATGAAACATCAATGATAAAATAAAACCCAAAGCCCACAATTCACTAGCCCAAGAAAACCGTTGCCCAAAATCTACTTTCAGTTCATGACACAATAAACAATAACAAATAAATAACAGTATAAAAAAATAACAAATAAATAACTAATAAAATATAAGGTCGAGAATGTCATTGCACATTTCGATCAAAAAAATTGTCATTGCACAAAATTTTTTGCAGCAAATAATAAGAAAAATAAATAGAAAGATCAAGAAGACCCTGCAGCCCAGATGCATCAATCAAAACAGAAATATTGAACAAGCCCAAAACAAGGTTATAGGCCTTGTCATAATAAAACAAAAAAAAAAAAAACACAATAAGGGCCAAAATTCCATTTCCAGAAATAAAAAAAATGCACATATCTGGTTTATTGTATAACAAAAAGGGCTTCAAATGTGAAACTTCATAAACCAAAAGAGTCTAAAACATCTCTGAAGCAACAAAACCGAAAGCCCAAAACTGAAAACCTCAACTAAAAAATTTCAAGAAGACCAAACGAAAACTAAAAATCTAGTAACCCCAAGACCGATAGGCCCAGAAAGCGATGTAAATAACAAATGTTAAAAATCGAAAGCCCAATACAGAAAGGCTCGAATGTGTCATTGAATGGCCAGACGACATCATTTATGCCGCTGATCCAGGCAATTTTGGGCACAAATTCCAGTGATGTAACTACGTAAGCCTCCGTTTTCCGGCGTTGTTTTCACGACAAAACGGTAGTTGGAACAAGTTACCAAAAGTGACAGAAGAAACCAAATCCCAAAAATGTTTTAATTTTTAAAAACCAAAATAGAAATGTCATAGTTGATCCCTTTTCTTAGACTCATGGTGATCAGAAGAAGTATGAGCAATAAAATTCAACAAAAACCTGCTCAAAATTCAAATAAAATTTGATTCATAGTGATTTCGAACCTTCAGTTGCCAACAAATATAGTGATCATTAAAATGAAGGGAAAAAAATCTGTCTGGCGTTCCAAAACGGAAAGATATATGTATCTATATATCTATATATAGATATGTGTGTGTGTGTGTGTATCAAGGGAAAAAAACCGGACCGGACCGGCCTGTCGGACCGGAAAATCGGCCGACCGGTCCTCAGTCCGGTCCGGTTACATGCCTGAGAGGGGGAAAGGAGCAACCCGGTAAAACCGGGTCGAACCGGTTAAAACCGCCAAGACCCGGTAAAACCGCCGGGTAGGGCGGGTTAGCTGGTTCTTTTTTTACTTTGCTAAAGGCCCAAAACAACGTCGTTTTGGGCCATTGGAGCGGACTTTTGCCCGCGAACCGACCCGACCTGACCCGCAAATACCCCCAAATCGATGATCTGCAGCAGTGTCAAGCGACCAGGAAGGCAGGAATTCGAAAATCAAGCAAGACCTAAATTATTTTTGCTTCTGGTTTTGGCGTTCGTGATGTTTGCCCTAGCTTTTTGAAACTCTGAAACTCTCCTTTGTTCTTGCTTCTCTCCGTGATTGATCGCCGGAAACGAAATCCACGGCAGTCGAATGTGATGACAATCGGCGATTTTTGACGGCGACGCTACTCGCTTGCTCTTTGATAGCGACGCTACTCGGATGTGACAGTGACAAAGCTCTTCGACAGCGACGCTACTTGCTTGCTCTGAGTCTGTCTCTGGCCTCAACGTCGTTATTCGACACTCCTCTATAGCTACGTGACTCGGTTGCTCATTTTCACCTCCACAACGTCAACAACAGGCAAGCATTGAAAACACTTTCTTCTTCTTCGAATTTACTCTGATCGATCAGTGATCACTCTTGCTGTGTGTGTTTCCTTCTACCTCCTAATTTGAGTAATTAATAATTTCTCATAGAGTGGATATTTTCATTATTTTGAACTATTGAAGACAATGACAATTTGATTTCTGGGTTGTAATTAACTAATTATAGAAAAATTTGTTGTGGTTCTTTTCAGTTTAGTTGAAAATTAGAGAAAAAGAAATCGGTGAATGCAGGTGCAGGGCGTATGTTATGTTGTTGTGGTTCTGTTCTGTTTTAATGTTTTTACCAATGAAGTTTAAATAATTAAATGTTGTAGGTGTATGTTGTATTTTGCTTTCTAGTTAATCCATGGTTATATTGTGAACATGCTAATGGGTTACTTACTGGTTATATTGTGAACATGCCTATAAGAGTTTTTTGTGTTTTTTCCTGGTTATGTTATGAATATGCGATATGTTACTCTCTATAGTGGTTTTCATTGAAGTTGTAGGTTTTTAAATTGTCATACTTTTTATTTTGTTTTCTGGTTACTCCTTGGTTATATTGGGAACATGCTGATTGGTTATCCCTGGTTATATTGAGAACATGCTGATTGGTTACCCCCTGATTATATTGGGTACATGCCAATGAGAGTTTATTATTGTTGTTGTTGCAAGGATGGATGTATCGAGTTCAGGAAATGAGAATGTCACTCCTAGTCCTAATACTGAACCTCACACTCCTAATACCGAGCCTCACACTTCTAATTCCAACATGAATGCTACTCCTACTCCAAATTCCACAATTCGTTCTAAAACTGATCCAGCATGGGCACATGTTGCCTACAAAAAAGAGGGGACACAGAATGTATACACATGTCTCTTTTGTGGTAATAGCTATAGAGGAGGGGGCATAAACAGGATGAAACAACATCTTGCTGGTGTGGTTGGTCAGATTGCTTCTTGCAAAAAGGTTACTTCTGATGTGCGCTATAGGATTGCAGAGTCTTTAAAAGAAAGTTCCAAGAAAAAGTCAATTGAAGTTGAAGATATAAGAGAAGAGGAAGTTGAAGTAGAGGAGGTTGATAGCGGAGCTAAGAAGAGGAAAGCTGGGATAATGGATAAATATTTAACTCCTTGGACAACTCCTGGAGCTCAGCCAACCATCAAGAGTGCCTTAGCATCAAAAGAAGCACAACACAGTGTGAAGATGCTTCTTGCTGAATGGGCTATAGTCAACTATATTCCATTTAAAGCATTGGAGTGCCCTTTATTTCAAAGAGCTGTGGATGGAATGTGCTCTATAGGACCTGGGTTTAAAGCCCCCAGTGCTTATGATTTTAAAACCAACTTGTTAAGAGATTGGGAAAAGGAATGTGAGTTACTCATTGACGGCCATAGAGCTAAATGGAAGAGTAACGGCTGCACACTTATGGCGGACGGACTTTAATAAACTTCTTAGTTTATTCTACCCACAGAATGGTGTTTGTTAAGTCTGTTGACGTATCAGATTTATTAAAGATGCTAAAACTCTGTTTACATTGTTTTGTGAAGTGATTGAGTGGGTTGGTTCCAATAATATAGTTCATGTAGTGACTGACAATGCTGTCAACTATGTGGCATGTGGAAGGTTGATCAAGGAGAAGTATAGAAATATTTATTGGTCTCCTTCTACTGCTCATTGTTTAAATCTTGTATTGAAAGACATTGCAAGCATGCCTCATGTGTTGGACATTGCAGCAAAGGCATCAAAGATAACAGTATTTGCTTACAATCACATGATATTCTTGTCTTGGTTGAGGAAGAGGACAGGTTGAAAAGAAATTATGCGTCCTGGTGCTGCAAGGTTTGCCACTACCTTCATTACATTACACAACATATACATGCATAAACATGACTTGCAAGCCCTTGTTGTCGATAAACACTTTGTGGACCATAAGTTATCTAGGACTACTACAGGAAAAATTTTTAGTGCGATCATATTAGATAGCCAGTTTTGGAATGAGTGCTACCAAATTGTGAAGATTATAACTCCTCTGATGAAATTGTTGAGAATTGTTGACTCGGATGAGAAGCCCTCACTTCCATATGTTTATGAAGGCATGCAAAGGGCAAAAAGTGGAATTAAGGAGATGTTCAAGAGGAATAAAGATCACTATAAGCCCTATACAAATATCATTCAACCGAGATGGGATAAACATTTGAAAACCAATCTCCATGCAGCTGCCTATTTATTGAACCCGGCATTCGTATATAATCCAAACTTTGTTCACAAGGGAGGGTTAATGCAAGCTTTGATTGACGTGGTGGAGGCTAACTCAGATGAAAATGTTGATTGCTTTAAGGTAATGAAGCAAGTGACATTATATCTTGATGGCAACGAATCTTTCAGTAGAGAGACATGTAAAAAGGGAGCTAAAAACTAGATCCTTGTAAATAACTATGGCTATTTAGTTCTAGAATTGCAACGTGTTTTCTTTTATACATCTTTTATTCAGCAAAGTGACATTATTTATATGTTTTATTTTGTAGATGAATGGTGGATGTACTATGGCTATTCAGTTCCAGAATTGCAACGTGTTGCAACACGTATTCTTAGGCAAACGTCTGCTTCTTCTGGCTGCAAGAGAAACTGGAGCTTATTTTAGCGCATCCATACAAAAAGGAGAAATAGATTGCAGCATCAAAGGCTGAATGATTTGGTTTACACTAACTATAACTTGCGATTAAAGCATAGGTAACTTTAGATATTATGAAAAATGCTTTTAATTAATATGGATTAAGTTTTAAATTTTAACTGAAATCATTTGTCATTGGAAAATTGAAGGGGTGCATTGAATAAAAAGAAGATAAGTTATGATCCCATTGACTACGAGTCTATTGATGAGGTGGATTTTTGGGTGACTGAAGAAGATCCCATTCTAGAATTTAATGATGAGGATGCAGAAAATCTTGAAAGTGTTCTTAACAATGAAGGCATTACACTTTCATCAACTCTAGATAGGATTAATGAAGGTTTATATAATATGTCCTATTGATATCCTGTTACTGATTTATTTTCCATCCATATAATTATTTGTTATACATAATCATTGATATTAATTATTGTTGTGCATATGCATAGGCGACGAAGATAGGGACATTCCTGATCCCCCAGCTTTGAATGATGATGTTACTACTACTTACCATTTCCCTAATCCAGCACCTATTGACTCATCTCCAATAGATCAGCTAGATGAGTTGTAGAGTTTGTTGAATTATCATTTACTCATTTGGCTATGATTGATGAATGATGCTATTGGCTATGTTTGATGAATGATTATTGATATTGTTATGTTTTGACTATATTTTGATGCTAGTTATGGGTTTGCTTTGAAGAACTTATTATGTATTTTAACTATTTTTATGTTAGTGATGACTTATAAGTTATGAATGTTGATTATTTTGTTATTGTCAATTAAATTGTAATATTTTAATATGACCAGTTTGACTACCGGTTCGACCACCGGTCCGACCCCGGTTGACCCATTAACCCTTGAACCTGTTCCGCGACCGGTTCATTGACCGGTCCGGTTTTTCATTCCTTGGTGTGTATATTCAATATAAGAATAAACGGAGTTGGAGCCATAGATGTTGATTATACATTATAAATTTTTCCAAAAAACATTTAGAGTAGGAAAAATAAAATAACTCTAAAGCACCGTATATTCAGATCCAAAAATATACTAGGAAATTTTTCCCAAAACATTTCTTAATGTAGGAAAAAATAAATATATTATCATACAAATGGAAAGTAGAGAAGAATCGGAAACCTTGCTAATATTATTCTTATATTATTTTTCAAAACAGAAAAATAAAATAAAATAACATACAAAAAATACTAGATAAAGGGGGATTGAAAAAGCCCACTCTGTTGTCACATGTTGGAATAATCTAATAATATATATTGATGCCACATGTTAGAATAATCTAACAATATATATTCAAACATATTGTTAGATTATTCTAACATGTGGCAACAAAGCAGGTTTTTTCGATTCCATGTGCCTGGTATTTTCTATATATGCTATTTCTTACATGATGCATTATGCTTTTTTTTTTTTTTTGTTATAGCAAATCCATAGTAGCACCTTACATATTATCTCCATGTGCCTAGTATTTTCTATATATGCTATTTCTTACATGATGCATTATGCCTTTTTTTTTGTTATAGCAAATCCATAGTAGCACCTTACATATCATCCATTATGTCAGGCCCTTATCTTATTTGTACTAAGCACTTCACCTGTGATCACCTATCTAACTGGTTGGTTGGGGATGGGTGAGATTCAAGAGAATCTCAGTAGCAAACAATACTAATATGTATGCAAGATAAGTTCTTAATGCATGACATGCTTGCTTTACATAAACTCATGCTAACACAATGACATATCTGAGTACCCAAAGTTTCAAACAACATACTCATAGCCATAACATAAATAGAAACAGAACTTCAATCATTCATATATGTTTCACATAATCAAGCAAATCAATCACATACGTCAGTACACAATCAAAAATATCAAATACATATAGGAGAGGTAAGTTCACTACTTTGTATCTTTAAGTCCTCTTCTTATACCTTTTTCTTCAACCATTGAAAATGCTTCTTCTTTGACACCTCATGGCTCTAGATAAATTATCATATCATTAGAGCCATGATAAATAAGTGTCTAATGGGCTACATGGGCCTTTTTGGATATGTCTCTTATATTTGGCCCAATACTTATGACAATTTAACTCATTTGCCATAAATTCGTAGGTTAACCCAATTTGGCAATTTTATTAACCAAACTTTAGAAATTCATAATTAATTCTACAAAAATCCAAATGGGTTGGTTCCAGTGGTCAACCAAAGCTCTTTAAGTCCTCTTTAATGAAAAATATCATAAAGCATCAATCACAGCAACATATTTCCCAAAAATTCGTTTAATTCAAATTATCACAGATTTCATTCTAGAATCAAGGTCAAACTTTGAAAAATCATACCTTTCAATAATCTACTAGTCCAAATGGTTCATATTACCTATAAAATTAAAGCATAGGATGCATACTTTCATCCTATAAAATTTCATAGCATTTAGACTAAATTTGACTAATAAAAAATATGTTGCAAGTTCTCTGCCTCCAGAAAACAAATTCAAACATATTTGAACACAACTTCCAAAATCATCATAAATTATCATAAAACCTCTTTTAAAATCATAATCATCATCATAGGAGCATAAAACCCTATAAGACTCCCTCTAGCCAAAATTTAGGTTTCGGTATCTTAAGAAATACTCAACAAAATCACAGAATATTTAGTTCATATCAGAGCTTACACTTACTAGAACTTGAATCTATGATTTGTTCTTGATTCTGGCATCACCTCCTCTAAGTACATGGAATCAACACCTTTGATTGAAAATCCAAAACCATAAAAATGTTGCTCTCCATGAGAGCAACAATGTTAGAGAAGACTCCGGGAGCTAGAAACGCTATATCGAAGGTAAAATCAGCTCCAAAGCTCAAGAGCTTTCACTATTCATCTTTTATCTTTCCTCTTTCATTTTCCCATGATTTTCTCTATTTTTCTCTTCTTTTAGGACAAATGAACGAAATTAATAGAGAGAAGGAGAGATAATTGGCCAATTTCCCAATTTGCCCTTAGTTTGTGTAAAAATCACCAAGTTGCCATGCGGTTTAATTTCAATCTTCCGGTTTCTTTTCTCTCCATTCTCTTTGGGCCAGCCGAAATTATGTGCTTGGAAGAGGATAAAATGTTTTAAAAATATCTCTTCATCTTTCTTGAAATAATATAGTTTATTGTTAAATTATCATGTAATTTACTTTTGACTTTTCAACTCATTTTACTTGGCCCAAAATACTTCATCTTGATTAATTCTTGGCCAACTATATATTTCCCTTTGCTTTCTCTCTTGTTGGACAAAATTTATCCATGAAAAGGGAAAAATTAATTAGCTTCTAGCTTTATGGCAAATTTATCATTTTACCCATACATTTTTTATAATTAAATTGGGCTTTTTCATTTCCCTTTGTATTGGGCCAAAATTCGCTATTAATTGGGCCCAAAAATTGTGCTATTCTAATATCTATGTTTTGGGCTCCAATAATGGGCTTTTATAAAGACACAAATTAAATTTTATGTCTTATTGTGGCCCAAAATTCATGTGGTCGTCAATTGCACTATTTGGCCATTTCAAGTGTGCCAATATTCACCATTTTATTCCCTTTAATGCCACAAAGTGTAAAGGAATTTTAGTGACTGAAATTTTGGATGTTACACATTATCTCTGGGTAAATAAAAATCAGCCTCCAGTATAGCTTGGATCTCTTCCCTGAGATTAAAAACGTGCGAGAATCCTATCATGTGACTCAACGCCTGCTTAGCTAGAGAGTCTGCCACTCTGTTGGTACTTCGTGGAGCATACTATACCTAATGACCCAGACTCTCTTGAGGATCTCCCTTGCTTCGGCTATTACAGCAGCTTGTGGGTGTGTATCATCATACTCTTCAAGTAAATAGTCGAACCACTTTAACTGCATCCGTTTCAAGAATGGCTTGTCTCACCTCCATATCCCATGCAAATTTCAAGTCAAGAATGGCATTATGTTTTAATTTTTTCATTTGAGAAAACTATTTTGGGTGTCCATATATGTTTTAGTAATCTTGATTATTGATTTGCTTAAATCCATATGTAATTGTTACAATTTTGGTCTAATTGGACTATTGGAGCGACCCTTTTGAAATCATTACTATGCTTTGTTAAGATATGATAAATTGTATGCCTTAACTATTAATTAATTCATTAATTTTTTCTTTCACTCTATTGCAAGTCTCTCCCTCTCTCAAGTTTCTCTCTAAAGTGTGGTGGGGGTCTAGTCTTGTCTCATGCGAGTGTGTGCGCACGGCATCTCCCTTTCCAACATTTGTCGATTGAGAGGATGTCTGTGTATTAGTCCTCTTTGCGCTATGAAGAGCCATATCGTGGAGCTATCAAATAAAACTAAGCTAAATGCACTATAGGGCAACTAACCTAGGTCGATCTCTACGTGGAGCCTATATTTAGTTCCTAAGTAATCTAGTGTAAATAACAAATTAACCAAAGAGTATGGGATGTGAGTTTCATCTATTTAATAAAACTAAAGAGCTACTTGTTTATGAATTTTTCAATGTATAAAGTGAGTGAGTGGGTGTAAATGCAAGAGATGAATGTCCTAGGTGATTGAATCTACTAACCATCCTTGTCCAATTTTAATTCTATGTTCTTCTCTTAACTAAGCACAAGGACTAGTAAGAACCCTTACTAATCAATATTCCTAGCTTTTCAATTTAATCTAAACATAGACTCAATTGATCAATTAGGAATACCTTGAGGTACTTAGCTTATGATATATTCATAAAAGATCCTCTTTACAACCAATTAATTCCTAGAAACCTAGCAAACAATTGATTTCAAGAATCAGATCCTCTAGACCTCTGGACTATCATCTTCATTGCAGATGCGAGAAAATAGAGAATTAATCGATGGAAAATGGAAGGAGAAGGAGAGGCGGTGGTTGGTGGGAGTGGAGTCGATGATTATTGTGAAAAATGGAAGAAGTGCGATTTTGAGAGATGAAGTCTAGAGCGTGAAGTTTTCTGTTCTGTTTCTTCCAGTCGGCCTCGCACTCCCCTCTATGTGATCTGATTTTTGGTGAATAGAAACAAGGCCTTGTTTGGAGATGGCAGAAATTTGAGGAATCTTAAGGCCAAGAAACTCAAGCCACCAAACAATGCCTAATTCCTTTTTCAAGCATATTAAAATCAGAAAACTTAGGAGATAAAATTTGCATATGTGCTCTCCTTTAATTCCATCTTTGTCCTCCATTAAGCTCCAATATACCATGTCATCACCTACATTTATGAGATGCACAAAGGGAATATCATATGTTCACAATTAATTAATAATGGGAATAACAAATATTATTTAAAATATATCAATTTAGCCAATTTAATTCCCAAATTATCTTTGCATTCAAATCTCAAATTAATACCTAATTATGCCCAAAATAGTTAATCAAATCCTACAAAAGCCTAAGGTTAATCATCCAAAGATATACAAATATTTAGCTCTTATCAAATTCCCCCACACTTAGCTTTTGCACTCCTGGGCAAAATCATTTCAAGCCAAGAACCAAAGAGATGAACACGTATGATCAATCTTCAAAAATCACATTTGATAAACAATGAAGTATCCATCTATCCAAACTCTACAAGCATGCCACATGTTAGAAGAACTAGCAAAAATGCAAAGCTTAATCCAAATGAGTTCAATTGGAAACCCTTACTAGGATAAGTGTTTGCACTCTACTCTCATGTAAGGTAATTTTTTCACTCACATCCACTTTGACCACATTCTACCATAGGCTTGTGATATTTTTAGGCTCTCCACTACTTGCAACAATGGCAAAAAATAGATCTAAAGGACTTTATAGGGTTGTGATGTTGAATAGGCCAAATGATGGAAAAATAAAATAGACTACGATGCATGCATCAAATATGATTAATAGAATCAATAGCACTAATCACAATAGTGTAACTTTCTTTTACCAAAATCAAATATGATTAATAGAACCAATAGCACTAATCACAATAGTGTAACTTTCTTTTACCAAAATTTTTTCAATTTCAACTCATCTATACATATTTTTTATATGAAGTGCCTTGTATCTTCTTCCTTCTCTCTCTCTTTTTTCCTTTTGATCTTCTTTTTTCCCCTCTTATTCTCTTCTTTTTTTTCATTTTCTCTTCTCTCTCTCTCTCTCTCTCTCTCTCTCTCTCTTACAATTAACAAGACACTTATAATCTTATTAGCAAGAGCAATATTTCTATTTTTCTCATTATAGTGCTAAAGGAACTTGAAGAGAAATGCAAATATGGCATTTGTATAATGAAAATGGAAATGGAAATGAAGGGCTCAAAGGGGTAAGCAAAGGTTGAATAATGATTGGTTTGTGTTTGGGTAAGAAAGTCTAGAAAGGAATGTCAATGTCATCTCTATCCATGCCATTGCAAAATGTAGCCTCAAGCAAAGAAATAGGACAAGTCTAGAGAGCAATAGCCTAAGTGGACAAATCGCACAATAAAATGAAATGAATAGGCCCAAAATACCTTTCAACTAGGCTCTTTATTTCCTACCAAACTCATCAAAAGTAAACAATGCATCATTTCTAAGACTTAGAATATGTGGTAACTCACTTTATTTAGACAAGTTTCAACATCAATATCTAACACATGCAATTCAGATACTTGATCATGCTTAAACATCTCAAAATTATTGAAAAATTAGGCTCAAAATCGATGAAGCAGCAGCTAGCACAACACATGATGTCATATTGGAGTCCTTAAAAACAAAACAAAAAAACACACAATCCATCTCTCCCCCACACTTAATCCTTGCATTGTCCTCAATTCACATATATACTAATGATATGACAATGGTGCTCAATAATACAGGGAAGAATCAATGTGAGAAAGAGTAGATTAACACAGAAAGACAAAAAAAACACACAAGACACAAGCTACCTTTTTCTACTAGAGTATCCCTCCCCCACACTTTTTCAACAACATAAAATCAGGCAATGAACATTCCAAAATAGTAGAACAAGGTAAAGGAAGGAAGCAACCTTATCATGGAGGCTTGTAGCTTGTGTGGTACAAACAAAGATGGTTGGCTCGAGTATGGAAGTGTCCTCCATAGCCATCCTTCAATTTATAAGTCCTCTTATCACACTTGGCAACTACTTCTAAAGGACCAATCCATGTCTCCTTGAATTCTTCATGTGGAGTAGAGTAATGAGGCACATAAGCCATGACATAGTCACCAACTTCAAAAGTGGACTTTTGTGCTTGAACCTTCTCATAAGTGCGTGTACTTGGATCAATGGACAAGGCATGCGGTGGAAGTAGTGAAGAGCTTCCAAATCCATCCTTAGGCCTTAAAGGCTTCTCTTTACTAGGTGGTGGATTAGTATGGATTTCGCACACCACCTTGACCGGTTTGGAAACTTGCCTCAAGGCATGAAAAATGTTCAAATACTGCTTTGAATGAGTCTTGGCAACTCTACTATACCCCACACTATCATCATAAACAACACCTTTCTCAAAAGTATTTGGGTTAGTGGAAGACTCAACAAGCATAGCATCATTTGGAAAAATAGCAGATGATGTAGAACAAGTGTAGTCTATTGAACTAGCACTAGGACACTTGACATTACTACCATGGGAGGGGGAAATAGAAGAATAGGGGATAGAAGGGGTAAAATTAATCACATGTGCATCAACATGATTAATATGTCCAATAGAAACTAAACCATGCTCAATATGATCATTATCATACAATTCATCAATAAAATGCACATCAAGCAAAGAATAGTCTTCATGTGGGTGTTTCATTTTTTCATACATATTAAAATGCACAAAGTGATCACCAACAGACATAGTTATAGAACCTTCCTTCATTTTAATCTCAGTGTTAGCAGTTCTCATGAAAGGTGTAACCCCCCCTCCGTAATTATATCCGAAATACGCAATTAAAATGAAATAGAGACCAATAATAATCAAATAACATTTACTAACCCATCACATGATGGGGTTTTCAAAAATACCTTTCGAAATCATTTATAAACTTGGTCTCATATTCACATTTCGAATACAATTACCACGCGAAGATAAATCACATTCATATAAATATCAGAGTGCACAACATAATCATCATGGCAATCTCAGGTACAAACCTTTGCTAAAGATATACAGGGCACAATTGCCCATTACAATTCTTCAAATGGGGATTACACAATCTCATCTCGAATGAGTCCTGCCGCTCCCTCCACGAGCCACTTGCC
The DNA here is from genome assembly GCA_963855925.1 of Inga laurina. Lineage (NCBI taxonomy): Eukaryota > Viridiplantae > Streptophyta > Magnoliopsida > Fabales > Fabaceae > Inga > Inga laurina. The sequence goes on from OY979703.1 coordinate 63,265,354, forward strand.
CTGTCTAAATTGTTGGTAAGGGAGGGTGAGATTTGAGAGAATCTCAGTAGGGAAACATTATCAATATGCAGGCAAGATAAGTGTTTAATGCATGACATACTTGCATCACATAACTCATGCATACATACAATGACAAATCTATAAGCTCAATGTTTCGAACGATACACATATGGCCATAGCATATATTGAAACATAGCTTCAAATCATTCATACATGTTCCACATAATCAAGCAAAGCAATAACATGCATCAACACATGTTGAAAAATGAAACACAGAGATAAGTTCCCTACTTCCAGTCTTTTCTCCTCGAATTGCGTGCCAGCAACTCGGGGCTTCACATTCGATCCTACAATGTCAAATGTACTATTTAGACACTTCCATAGTGTTTCTGGGGGTTATATGAAGCTATATTGAAAAATTACTAAAATACCCCCGGGGACCCGGCCCGGCCCCGCCGTACCCGGTCCGGCTATACTTTTCTTGAAATTTTGACATGGGCTATTCTAACATATTTTCGTCCAAGGAATCCATTTCTATACTCGGAATTATTAAATTCAATGTCAAATTACGAAATTGCCCTTGGCAGCCCTACTTTTAGGGTTTTAGGGGCGTTTCTGTAATTATGCTTTCTCGGCCTTTTCCGAAAAAGTGCCCAACTGTAACCCCACCTATTTTCGACCATTGAATCCAATGGAATCATCAAATCATTGAAAATCCAACTCTAAGACCCATTTACAATGATGGCCGAAATATATGGGTTTTAAGGGGAAAATTGGGGTTTTTCGGTTTCGGCTCCGTAAACGTGTTTCTTTCCACTCCTAACCACTTTATTGACTATTCCATTAGGTTACAACTACCATTTAGTATCAATTTGGGCAGCATAACAGCCCCTACAACCCATTTCCATAAATTAAAACCAACGGCAATCCGGCGAAATTTCACCGATTAAATTGCCCACAGCAGCTAGAATAGTCAATATACAAGAGTTTGGAAGTTACCTCAAGCTCCTTCTGGCTTTTCCCCAATATGGCTGAAAAACCCTAACTTTCCTAACCAAGATCTGAGCTTCAACAACCTTCAAGAACATAGAAGAGAAGCTTAAGAGTAGAGTTATACGCGTTAGGAGCTAAATCGCCAGAGAAATCGGCTTACCTTGCGAGATTTCTCCTTCCTTCTCTCTATTTTTCTCTCAACTCCGCTCTCCATATTCAGCTGTGCAGCACGTCGGAAATGAGAGCTGAAGAGGATGAAAAGATGTTTTAATTCCATGCATATGTCATCTTGCCTTTTGATGATGTCATAATTCCCAAAATTGGCATTTGCGGATTTTCTGGCAGATTTTTTGCCCAATCTTTGAAAAATCATAACTAATTATAGAAAAATAGAAATGAGGTGATTCCAAAGCCAAATGAAATATATTTAAGTCCTATTTATAGGAAAAATATTGTCCATTACTAAAAATCACCACAAAATTCCAGAATTACATAAAACGCATCACTGCCCCAAAACAGAGTTCAGTTTCCATCCCAAACTTTGGACAGTCATATCTCCTAGTTCACAAAAGGAAATGGCACAAATTATATGTGAATTTTGAAGCTTGAGATGTGAACTATAATACTAGAAGGTTTCATAATTTTCTGACATCATTTGCCTAGTAAACACGTCCACACGAGAAGACTGCCCAGACATAATTCACACTGGACAGCATTTCCAGTTTTGCAACCAATGTGTCCAATCCATTTTAAATCAATTCCAATGATTAAATACCACAACATGACACCATTTCCATCACAATACCCCATACAATTCTTCCCTCTATTCTAAGTCAATTTGGATGTTAATCCACAATTGAACTCAAATACAGGGTTTTGGCGTTGCTCATAACACAAGTGACTACAATCCACTTTATATTCTCTAAAAGGGTACATTAATCACTAACCACGTCCACTTTTGTAGTCATTAACCCCTAATCACAATTTGGGATCTTGCTAAACCGGGGCTTAGCAATCCACTAATCTCAGGCTTATTCTCTAGCGTCGAGTCTCAACATTCGGAGTATTACAAAAGGCCTACCTAAAATCAATGCACCTTCACTCATACTCTCCTTAGACATGTCTAAAACATAGAAATATGAGGGAATGAGCAAGTCATTAGCTTTAACTAACACATCCTCAAGCACCCCAAGTGGATATCTAATTGTTTGATCCGCTAATTGCAAAATAACAATAGTGGACTTGAGTATAGTAACTCCTATGGACTCATAAACAGATTTAGGCATTATATTTATTGCAGCACCTAGGTCAAGCAATCCCTTAGGAATAGTGAAGTTCCCAATTGTGTAAGGTATGGTGAAACTCCCTGGATCTTGACACTTAACTGGTAATTGAGGCTTAAACAATGCATTTATATTAGAAGGAAGTTGGACCATCTCATTAGGCTTGAATCTTTTCTTGTATTTGCATAGGTCCCTTAAGATCTTAGAATATTTGGGTTGTTTAACAAGTTCAAGTAAAGGTATATTGACTTCAATCTTGCTAAACAATTCATACAAATCATTATCATGCTTTTCACTACCCTTTTTCATGCCTTGAAGATAAGAGTGGGGGAAAGGAGGTCTTTCAAATTTACCTCTGTACCTTGGTGGACAATGGTTCCATAATGCTCATGTTGGGTTCCTTGTTCAACTCGTTCATTCCTTTGGCTTGTAGAACTTGTGGAGGAAGTCTTCTTTAAGATGCATTTCTCCTTTTGCCTCTCAGATGAAGGAATGACTTGGAATGTGGAATCTTTCTCTTGTATGCTTTCATCATAAACAACTTTTTCTTCATCCTCTTTTGGATCATCAAGTCCAACTTTCTTGCCACTCCTTAGTTGGATAGCATTTAATCTCTTAGGATTCACTACAACATTAGAAGGCAAGGTTCCCTTCTAGGCATCATTCTCACTCTTTACATTAGTCAATTGAGAAACAAATGTTTAGAGATTGTCATGCTTAACTTCCATTTGTTCAATCTTGTCACAAAGCTTGCTCATCATCTTCATCAAGGTCTTATTAGTGTTAGTGTCCTAAATAGGTACCTCTTTTGATGTTGATGGACCTTGATAAGAAGTCATAGAGGGATTCCCAAATTGTCTTTGAGAATTTTCAACACCTCTATAGAAGTTCTCCTTCCCTTGATAGCCTCTATTGTCATTGACTCTCTATCTAGAATTGGAATTGTCCTTCCACCCTCCATTGAAATTGTTTTGATTATATTGAAGTGGCCTTTGATAATTCATAGCAGCCACATCACATTCTCTAGCTTAAGAAGGACAAGTCAAAGTGGTGTGGATAGGGCTACCACAAGTTTTATAAGAAGTAGGCACCAAGGCTTGAGACATAGGAGGAGGATATGAAGCACCAACATTGTGGACTTATTGAGCTTGAACGGTCTTTTGCATACAACCTATTTGATCACTTAAAATGGCCAACTTGTTCAAAATCTCATTGTTGGACCAAGCTCCAACTCCACATGCTTGAGCTCTTTCTCTTGTACCAAATTGTTGGTTATTGGCAACCATTTTTTCAAGGACATCCCAAGCTTCTTGAGATATCTAATCAATTAGAGATCTACCAGCTGCAGCATCAATGGTGTCTTTGTTGTGATCAAGCAATCCATCATAAAAGTATTCCACCAAGTGTGGTTGGTAAATTTGATGGTGTGGGCATTTGGCAAGGAGAGCCAAAAAGTGAGTCCAATATTTATACAATTTTTCGCCCATTGCTTGTTGAACGCTACAAATTTCTTTCCTCATCTTAGCCATTCTTGTAGCTGGAAAGAATTTCTCCAAGAAGACTTTCTTCATTTGCTCCCAAGTCAAGGTTGCAAAGTGGCAAGGAAGCATATAAAACCACTCTTTAGCTTTTTCCTCCATAGAAAAAAAGAAAGCATGGCTCATGACTTCATCCAAATCAGCACCCGGAGGCTTCATGGATGAGCAAACCACATGGAGAGTCTCCAAATGCCTATGTGGATCTTCTTCACCTTCATTACCATGAAATTTAGGTAAAGCACTTATCAAATGTCCCTTCAATTCAAAATTAGCATTAAAATTATAGAAGCCATAAGGATTATAATCAACATTGGAAGAAATTATATCTCTTAGGCTCCTATTTCCTACATCATCATGCGCATGATTATTATTGTAAGGTACTTTATTATGGCCATTATTAGGAACCTCATTATCTTGATGTTCAATGTGTCCATCCATGTCTTGATCTAGCACAAGATGATTATCAATGAGACGGCAATCAGTAAAATCAACAAACAAATCACCTATATCAATAACAAATTCCAACTTTGGTTTTCACAAGTGTACTAGTGCAAAATAGTTCATATTCCAGTAAAAATCAACATCAACAGCAAAGAGTCAGAGGTATACACCCAAGTTAGACGAGACAGCTTCAAACAATAATTAATTTCCAATAACAGCTCTTAATCCAACTAATTCAAATATATGATAATAAAGTGCAGTTTATGACACAAGTAACACCATCAACACTTGACTCATACCATTGGCTAACTCAAATCTCAACAAATTCACACTAGTGACAGCAAACATAGTAGCCTATAATCAGCAATTGGCAGCAACACAAATAGAAAACCTTGCCAATAATCCCATTTTAAGTGTAACAACTTCCAGTGGTGCAGGATATACAATAACGCATAGAAAACTCAAGTAATTGAGTGTCAAAGCATTTCTGATTTAGATCTTAGAATGAATCTGAATAGGAAGCTGGTACAGAGTTACGTGATATCAGTTCACATAACAGCAGTGGACTTAACAATTTCAGAAAGGTGTAGAAGCCAAAATTCTAATCCAAAAATTAGAATCAAGGGTATATTAGCTTTCAGATTTAGCAACAAATGGCTACTACAAGATGCCAACAAACACAAATTTTCAATTCAAATTTCCCATTATAAACAGAATCCAAATGTCAAGCAACAATCCACATCAAACTTTGAAGTCCACTCTTTACATCAGCAAGTTCCTAGGAATGTGGAACAAAATTATGTCAAAATTACAATTCCAGCAGCTAAGATTCAAATGTTTAAACCAACAGATATGAGAAACAGATTTAAACCAAGCTTGGGCAATAAATCATTGTGAATAACACAATTCAATGAAAAATTGATCATCCAACAAGATAAATTCGTTGTCATATGTTTATGTCTTTCAAAGCTCAGAGCTAGCAAGTTCCTACAACAAGAATTCTGTCCAATTTGCAGTAGACAAAATTGCCCAATTCTTGACAACTTGACTATCACAATTTTGAGATTTTTGACCACAAAATTCACCAACAACTTTAGAATTTCAAATCCCAAACTTCTTTAACAGTAATGGTTATGACAGCAATGCTCACTAACAACAGCAACATTCAATTCTCAACTCCAGGTTTGTCTATATTTATTTGCAGTATATGAACAAATCAGATCAAGGCTAACTAAATGCATAAATTTCTGTCACAAAATGCGAGAGATGAAGAATAGTTTCAAATCCAAGAACTTTGACCCACACAGCAGCAAATATTCAGAATACAGTCAAATTTTTGTAAAATTCACTTGCTGCATAGAATTTCAGCAAAGTCCCAACACAATTTGGACAACAAACTTGTAAGTATGAAAGCAGCACAACAATGGCAGCAACTCAAATTCTTAATTTCAGCAACAACCAACCACAATGTCAGACAGCAATTTCATAGCAAGTTCTACAAAGTCACAATTCAGCAAGCGCAACATCAGTTTGAGATCCCAAATAGAAACTCTCAAATTCAAAGTGAAATGTGATGGTTCTAATCAGAAATGGTAACCAATTTCAGCAAAAATGGTTATCACAGTAAAAATCCTTGAAATACTAAGTGCAGATTCATTTTCATTCAGCAAGTGTAACAACAAGAACTTGATCTAACCCTCCTAGGAAAATAAGGTATGATCAACTTGCAATACTCTATGGTTTTCTAGCAAGAATGTTCAGCTTCAGCAGGGCAAAATTAATACCAACAAAACCAGTAATTCAATTACAGCAGCAACTTGGTTTTATGTAAGCCAGAATAATACAATATCATGCAACAGTGGTGCAAAGAAATGCAATTCAGATTCTTCAATTCAAACTAATTCCTTCAGTGAAACTTAGCGAAGCTTAGTAACAATCGTGCACCTTATAAAATTAGTGGTAGTAAAGTTCATAGCAGATTGAACCTTACTATAGCAGCCACTAAATCTCAGTATAAGGGCAAAAGTCCAACAGTCACAAATCCAGCAATTGGTATGAAGGTCACAACAATACACTTAATCCTTCTATGCACAACAATCAGTTCACACTCTTTCAAAGATGATGTAAACAACTTCCACAAGACAGCACCATTTAATATTCTAGAAAATTCAAACTTTTACATAACCACAATAGCAAAAGAAACTCTCTCTTTTTTTAATGAAACCACAAGTGTCCCTAGTTCAGTAGCAAGCCTCTAAAGAAAGACAGCCATGTCACCACTTTGATTAGGAAAATTATAGCGGTAACAGAACAATTCAGTACTCAAATCTAGTGGCAACACATCATACATATTTGATCAAATTTATCTCAAACTTGGCAGTTATCAAGAATAGGATCAGATTTATAGAGACAACTCAAGGAGCAAAAATCAAACCAAATATAATAGGATTTGGAATGACAAAGATAACCAGAATTTCAGCAAGTGATCAAGCAATCAGGTGTGGACTTTCAAGTGCAACAATCCAAATGCAAATGTTTGTCAAAATGATGGAACTTGACAGAATTGGAGCAGCATACATCAATCAGATTAAATGCACATGCGCAACTCCAAAAATTCAGATAAAGAACAAGTAGTATTGCTTAAAACTGATGGAATTAGCAAGGAAACTTGCAGTGCACCACAACTAGTCAAGTCAACATAAAATCCAGCAAGCAATTATGAGCACAGATTGATACTTGCAATAATGTCGTGCAGCATGCAGGAAAAAAAACAGAAAATGAGACCAATGTGAGTCAAACAAAAGCTAAGTAAAATGTGACACCTAACTAAAACTAATTCCTAACAAATGGAAACAAATTTCTTTGTTTAGTATTTCCAGAAAATTTTCTTCTTCTTTTTTTTCCTTTATAAATTGAAAACAAGAACTCCTACCTTACACAAACTACACCCCGGTCAAATTTTTGCAATTGACACCCAAATTACCTAGGAGCTAGGCTCCCTGGCAATAGCGCCAAATTTGAAGAGCCATATCGTGGGGGTATCAAATAAAACTAAGCTAAATGAACTATAGGGCAACTAACCTAGGTCGATCTCTACGTGGAGCCTATATTTAGTTCCTAAGTAATCTAGTGTAAATAACAAATTAACCAAAGAGTATGGGATGTGAGTTTCATCTATCTAATTAAACTAAAGAGCTACTTGATTATGAATGTTTCAATGTATAAAGTGAGTAAGTGGGTGTAAATGCAAGAGATGAATGTCCCAGGTTATTGAATCCACTAACCATCCTTGTCCAATTTTAATTCTATGTTCTTCTCTTAACTAAGAACAAGGACTAGTAAGAACACTTACTAATCAATATTCCTAGCTTTTCAATTTAATCTAAACATAGACTCAATTGATCAATTAGGAATACCTTGAGGTACTTAGCTTATGATAAATTCATAAAAGATCCTCTCTACAACCAATTAATTCCTAGAAACCTAGCAAATAATTGATTTCAAGAGAATAGAGGGAAGCAATTGAATAACAAAATAGTGCTATAGTTCATTCACAATCCATGAGTACAAATGTAACACCCTAAAATTTATATTCACCAAAAATATTGTAAATACTTGGGAAATTCAATAAAATGGTGAATATTCAAAAATTTGAAATTTATGAATTTTATAAATGTTTATTCTCATGAGAAAATGAGCAAAATAATTATGGAATTAAGTTGAGTAATTTAAAAATCTCAATATTAAGGTCCAAATTAGAGGAATACAAGAAAATTAAAGGTAAATAATGTTTTCAGTGAAATTGCCTATACGGCAGTGAGTTGGTCATGGGGTTTTGGAAGGCCAAATGATAAGCAAAAATTATAAAATTTTACAGGGTGAAAGTAGACATCCCAAGTTTTAATTTGATAGGTCATATGAGTCATTTGAAGCTATATATAAAAAGATATGAATTTTTGAAGTTAGCCCAAAAAAACTGGAAAGTTTCTGGAACAGCATCCAAAGATGGAATTTCTGGGAATTGTGTGCTTCCAAATGGCTAAAGTCTATATTTTTTTTTCTTGAAACTAGACTCAATAATGGTTCCATAGCCTTTGGAATAACTCCAATTCGATTTTTCTAGAATTAGTTATGATTTTTCAAAGTTTGAGTAGAAATTTTACCAGAAATTTCTGAAATATGAAATTGTTGGAAATTAAATTAATAATTAAATATAATATAATATATGATATTAAATATCATCATCCTCCTTTCGCCAGCTCATTTTCGTTCCCTAAAAAATCTGAAACAAGAGAGAGAAAGTTGAGAGAGTTTAGAGAGAGAAAGGGAAGAAAAATCACAAGGTAAGCCGATTTCTCCGACGATTTAACTCCTAATGTGTATAATCCGACTCTAAGCTATTCCTCTTTGTTCTTTAGGGTTTGGAGGCTCAAAAATATGTTCTCTAAAGATTAGGGTTTCAGCCATATTTGGGAAAAACTTGTGAGAGCTTGAGGTAACTTCCAAACATTCGTATATTGACTATTCTAGTTGTTGTAGATAATTTAATGGGTGAAATTTTGCCAGATTGTCTTTGTTTGTAAATTTTGGAAATGTGACATTGGAAGAGTTATGTTGCCCAATTTTAGTTCAAATAGTAGTTATAACTCAATTAGATGGTTAATAAAGTGGTTAGGAGTAGATAAAAATGTGTTTAAGGAGCCGAAATCGTAAAACCCCGATTTTTCTCGGAGAACACCATAATTTCATCTAGGGATGTTTGAGCGCCTTAGAGTTGGAATTTCAATGATTTGATGGTTTCATTGGATTTAGGAGAGATAATTAGGTGGGATTATAGTTGGGCACTTTTTCAGAAAAGACCGAAAAAGCATAATTACGGAAACGCCCCTAAAACCCTAAAAGTAGGTCTACCAAGGGCAATTTCGTAATTTTACATTGAATTTGGTAATTTTGAATTCGGAAATGGATTCCTTGGGTGGAAATATGTTAGAATAGCCCTAGTCAAAATTTCAGGAAAAGTGCAGCCGGGTCAGGTATGGCAAGGCCCCCGGGGTCCCGCGGGCATTTTGGTAAATTTTCACCATCAGCTAATATAACCACAATAAACACTATGGAAGTGTCTAAAATGATACATGGATAGGTTATAACCTATTTCTTGTACATTTGGTATTTTAGGATTGAGTTAGGAACTTGAAGTTGGCACGTTCCACGAGGCAAGCTTCTTGAGGTCAAAAAGGGTTGAGGTAGGGACTACTATTTCTTATATACTATGTGACTATTTTATGTTATGTGTTATTGTATTTTGTGATATGAATGCGTGTTAGAGGCACAGTACCTGGTTGTGGTTTGGTGCCCAGCCAAGGTATATCGAAAATCCTAGTTATGGTCGGTGACTCGGCTGAGATACATATAGGGGTTCTAACTTGATGTTTGGTCCTAAAACGTGTGTACACATATGAATCGAATTGAACTTTCATTTTGCCTAATATGGTGCATTGTATATTTAATTTTCACATTTTATATGTCGATAATATGTTTCTATTGAGATTTTTCGGAATCTCACCCCTTTTTCTAAATCAAAATGTATCAACGGGTGCCAGTGGTTCAAAAGAAAAGGACATAATTAAGGAAAATTGGTAGGCACGTTTCCCGAGACACAGTCGGTGGCTATATTTAGCCTGTACTTGGAATATTTTGGGATATTCTATACATATTTGTAATTATTAGTGAATTTTGCTCTGTTAATGTCTGTCTATAAACAAATACTTATTATCAGTATAACTGTACTTTTCTTTTTGCCTGTGGAATTTGTTCATTATTTCCCTGCGCATATCAAAATGGAAATGGGTGTTGACAACAAATCTAACACAAGTATCATCATCCAAATTACATCAACCAATTAAATCCGCATTTATATACACAAATCACAAACTCTAGCAACCTAGAATCACAATCTGGATATACATAGAGTAGAAGATGAAATCAAGATACCAAGAACTCCCCTAGTTGCTCAATGACTCAGGTTAGCTTCATCATCACCATCGGATGAAAGAGTCTAGCCGCTCATGTTTCGAAAATCAGATCCTCTAGACCTCTGGACTGTCATCTTCATTGCAAATGCGAGAAAACAGAGAAAACAGAGAATTAATCGATGGAAAGTGGAAGGAGAAGGAGAGGCGGTGGTCGGTGGGAGTGGAGTCGATGATTATTGTGAAAATGGAAGAAGTGCAATTTTGAGAGATGAAGAGCATGAAGTTTTCTGTTCTATTTCTTCCAGTCGGCCTTGCACTCCCCTCTATATATATATATATATTGTTATGCATGTATGCATAAGAAATAAGTTGGGTATGAGGATTGGAAATTTTCATCTTTTTAGACCAAAGATAATTAGTATAATATTTTACTCATCATATTTTAATTAGCGACCATCTCTAATTTAAATGTAGTCAAATTTATAAATACTAGTTGTGCAAATTCAACAAAAGCCACACTGCACTTGTCTCTCTAGAGATTGATCATAGAGAAAAGTCGCTTGTTTAAGCTTCTCTAAATATGGAAAGACATATCATATTAGGATTTGCAATGTGTTTCTTCATTTGGAAGGAGAGATTTCAGATATTATTGGGGATATGAAATCTCTTGAATCCTGCGACATCTGTTATAACCAAATTTCTGTTGGCGAACTCCTACAAATACAACTGTAATCTGAGTCACATCCAAAAACAATGTCCTTAAGACACTACTACAAAATAGTGATTTAGTGGTACCCCTCTTATGACACTTCTTTAAAGAAGCGTCGACCAAGCCTCCTCATGGCCACAGTGGCCTTGGCTTTTCTGTGGCCTTATTGTCGGCCTTAACAAGCACGCAAGGCCATTACAAGGCCATAGTGGCCTGGGCAGCATGCATGCAAGGCCACTATGGCCTTGGCAGCCTTATTAACATAAGATGTTCTTATGAAGCTTAATTTTAAAAAAGATAATAACAACTAAATATTTGCAACAGAAAGTATAAAAAATCAATAGTATTATTGTCATAAAAATAATTTTAAAAAAATACAAGCCTAAAAAGGCTTTGCATTGGCCCAACAAGGTTAGCCCTTTTAGGCCCTTAGCCTGACAGGGCTGGCCCTTTTAGGCCCGCTTTCTCTTCTGAGGCAAAAATCATAAGTTTGGCTCTTATAAATTCAGAGTCTAAATGAGCCAAACCAACGGGTTTGGCCCATTTTTCCGGTTCTAATTGTAGAAAAATATATAGTTTGTTTAAAGGGAAGAAGACACGTAAATACCACTTAAACTTCAAAATCCTAAATTAGTTTTGTTAACAATAAGAGTAATGGGATTGAAAAAAAGAGTATAACAATTGACAACTCAGATTTTTGGGAAATCAATGATTTAAGATTTTGAAGTTCAAGTGGTATTTAAGTATCTTTTTCCTTTGTTTAACACTAACTCATATTATATATATATATAATATTCGTTTGAGAAAGTATTAGTACGTCGTCTAATACAATCATGTTAGTCTGAGAAAATATCAGGTATGGAAGAGATTTATTGAATATTTTTCATGAGACTTTTCATGAAATATATAAAAGATTTGAAATATTATATGTATGGATTATTTCTAGCTGTATATGTAGCTCCGCTCTAGCCCTAGATGAATCATGCTTCTTTACATTATGTGTGAGTTTACATTACTAAAGTTTCAGTCAATTGGTCAACTGAACACGTTAGTAAAGCAAATTGGGTCGTTGCTTGTATATTTTAAATGGAAAAAAACTTTGTGGCTGCTAGCGTATGAGGAAGGAAGAAATGAGCTAGAAGACTTGGTGAAGGATACGAACAGATATAGAAGGCTCATAGGTAGGTTGATTTGTTTGGCGATTATGAGACTTGATATTTCATTCCCTGTGTAGTGCTGGAGTCAGTTTATGCAAATGTCAATGAAAGCACACATGGCAGTGTCTCTTGATGTGATCAGATACCTCAAGCGGAGCATAGAACTTGGAGTGCTACTAAGCTCAAGCGATGATTTGACACTGTCATGCTTTTGAGATTCTGATTGGGCAGCTTGTGGGACGACTAGGAGATCAGTAACAAGTTAGTTACTCAAGCTTGGCGATTCACTCATTAAGTGGAAGACTAAGAAGCAAGAAATTGTTGTAAAGTCATCTACAAAAGTTAAGTATAGAGCGTTGGGGTCCATTGTTTCTAAAGTTGTGTGTGAAGATGGAAATTTGAGAGACCTTGGGATTCATTAGAATGAGGCATTGCTGGTACACTGCAATAGTCAAGCAGCAATCCGTATAGTGACAAATCCGGTGTTCTACGAGAGGACAAAACATGTTGAGATAGATTGTCATTTCATCCAGAAGATGCTGAATCTGATTTGATCAAGCTAGAACATGTGTTGTCAAGCTGAATCTGCTTTTGAGATGGGAGCTTTTAAAGCTCCTGGACCAGATGGTTTAAATCCCCACTTTTTTCATACCCAGTGGAGTGTTATTGGCCAAAAGATGGGAGACCTGGTGACCAAGATCTTTGAAAATCCTGAGGTCATCCAAGACATTAATCATACGAACATCACCCTTATCCCTAAGGTCGACCATCCGACTTCCATGAAAGATTTTAGACCTATATTCCTCTGCAATGTAAGCTACAAAATCGTCAGCAAAATTATTGCCAACCGCTTTAAGCGTGTCATGAATCATCTGGTTGCTGAAAATCAATGTAGCTTTATCGCAGGTAGACAGGCTGTGGATAACATCATTATTGCCCAGGAGGCTATCCATTCCATGAGATACAAGAAAGGAAAAAAGGGTTATATTGCCGTGAAAGTTGATATGGAAAAGGCTTTTGACCGTCTTGACTGGCGTTTTCTTGAATTCACTCTTAACAGCTTGGGTTTGGGTTTTGTTTTTGTCAAGCTGATTATGTCCTGTATTTCGTCCCCTGCCATGAGCATTATTTGGAATGGAATTGCCTCTGAGCGATTCTGGCCTTCTAGAGGGGTGAGACAAGGTGACCCTTTGAGCCCATATCTGTTCGTCCTATGTATGGAAATGCTTGGCCAACTTATCCATCATGAAGTTGAATTGGGAAATTGGCGTCCTCTTAAATTAAGCTCTAATGGCCCTAAGCTATCCCACCTCTTCTTCGCAGATGACCTCGTCCTTTTCGGGGAGGCTTCAAACGAACAAATGACTGAGATTCGTGATGTCATGGCTCTTTTCTGTCGAATCTCTGGTCACAAGATTAATCTGAATAAATCTAAAATGTTCGTCTCTAAGAATGTTCATTTCAACAGGGCTTATGAGTTGAGTCAGACTGTAGGGATTGGTCTGACTGCTGATCTTGGGAAATATTTGGGCGTTCCCCTCCTTCACAAATGAATGATCAAGAGGACGTTTGCACCTCTCCTCCATAAGGTGAAATTGAAGCTGGCTAACTGGAAAGGTAAATTCTTGAGTATGGCGGGTCGATCGACTCTCATTAAGTCTGTCCTATCGACGATTCCTCAATACCAGATGCAATCCACTCTTGTCCCTAAAGGGGTGTTAGCTATGATTGAAAAGCTCAGCCATGATTTCTTTTGGAACCAACATGATGAATCCAAGAAACTGCACCTGCTTTCATGGGACGTTCTTAAAAGGAGAAAGTGCGAAGGTGGTTTGGGAATAAAATATTTGCACTGCCAAAATAAAGCTTTTCTCATAAACTGTGCTGGGGTCTTATCAAAAAGCCGGAGGCCTTTTGGGTGAATGTCTACGAGCGAAATACTCTTGTGGATCTTCTGTTATTCCGCAGGTTCAGAGGTGGCGCAAACAGTCGGCGGTTTGGTGTGGAATTATGACCGTCTGGGAGGACTTCTTAAGGGGTCATGGCAAATGCCTTAGAAGTGGCCGAAATACGCTTGCTTGGCAGGAATGCTGGACTTCAGTGGACAAGCCCCTCAAATTCTTTATTGACAAAAGCCGCCACCTTGTTGGTTTGAGTGCTAATGTTTGCTCCTTTATGACTCATTCGGGACATTGGGATAGAGCTAAATGGGAATCCTTCCTTCCAAATTGGGTGGTGGATAAAATAATGTCGATTCCGCCACCTTCGGGCATTGATGAGGATACTATTTGTTGGCGGAATGCTCCTGATGGGAACTTCAGTGTAAAATCAGCTTATGACGCAATCTTTCATCAGCACATCCATAGTCACCAACGTCACTGGCAGTCGCTATGGCGCTAGGGAATTCCTGAACGTATCAAATTCTTTCTTTGGCAAGTATTCCATGATAGGCTTCCTACTAATGAGATCAGAGGGAGACACAATCCGAGAGCCTTAAACACTTGTCATTTTCTGTGTGATAGTGTGGAGAGCGCCCTGCATATTTTGAGAGATTGTGAGCAAGCTCGAAGAGTGTGGTCTGCTTTAACTAACCCTCTATATTATAATATATTTTTCTCTGGTAATTTGCAGGATTGGCTCAATTGGAACTTGTAGCACTTACCAGGAAACAATAAGATGGCTAGATGGCCTTGGCAAAATGTTTTCAGTATCGCTTGTTGGATATTATGGAAAAATCGATGTTGCCAAGCTTTTGAAGGGTCATCAGATAGCCCGAAAGAGATAGTTCACAGATGTATTTATCATCTCTCGGAAGGTGTGCAGAACGGCAAGTTTCGGCATCGGATATTCCAAATCCCAGAATGAGGAGTGCTTCACTGGCAACCTCCTGATCCGGGTGTTTATTGTTTAGATGTTGATGGTTCAGTTGTCAGAGACGGTCAGGCTGCTGTGGAGGTGTTATCCGTGATTACCAGGGTAATTGGATTCGTGGATTTCAACAGAAGTTAGGACATACTTTCCCAACTGCTGCGGAAATCCATGGAATCCGATGTGGTCTCCTTCTGTGTAAACAATTGGGGCTAAAGAAAATCAGGATATTCACTGACTCAATACAGGCAGTCCATCTATTATCCACTCATTGTGATTCGGATCATCCATTATATGATGTTATCTTACAAACCAGATCTCTCGTTTATAGTGACTGGGAGGTAGAAATTTCCCATGCTCACAGGGAAAGCCTTCGCTGTGCAGATTATCTTGCAAGGAAGGCACACATGATTCCGCAGGATCACGAGGAAGTTGGGTTTTCCCCAATTGAATGTTTTCATTTTTTTGCTTTGGATTGTGGCTTTTTAGCTCAAGAACATCCTGTAGGGCCTAGCCTATAGTGATTGTCATTTTCAAGCTTTGTTTGCCTTTGTATCAAAAAAAAAAAAAAAAGAACATGTGTTGTCAAAGGATTAAGAGGTGGACTTATTAACTAAAGCTGTAGGAAAAGATGATCAGATCAGATTACTTGGCAACTTAGGAACTGTAAACTTGTATCAGCCCAAACTTGAGGGGGAATATTGACATTGTAATTCTAGTGTAGCTAGCATGATTGGTTTGTAAAATATGTTGTAGTTTAGGGTATGTTCAGTCTGTTGCCTGTGGGCCTTAACGCTACTTAAGCTCAATTATGTGCTTGTATATAATAGGGGCCAGGAGAACATTATAAATTATGGATTCTAACCATTACTATCAATAAGATATTTAGTTTTCTGGCCCACTTCAACGAACTTTACACACACCACTAAAGCTAGACAGTGCTAACTCAAGAGCCCGATTTGCATTGAGTGGTAGGTATTGACTCGTGGAAGGCCCAGAGAGCAAGAGACAAAAATGCTTGCTTTGCGTTTACATTTTCAAATGTCTCCTCATAATTCATTCGCAGCGTTTCTACTTTGGTAATGCAGAAGCCGCTGTTGCCATTTTAATGTAAACTACAACCTCAGTACGTAAAGTGGGCATTATAAAGCTAGAATTCTTGTAACCCTACTATTGGTTTTATAGGCCACATGCTTTCCCTCAAAACTGCAACGTTGAAAGGTTTTTTAATTTTTTGGTTTTTTTAAAGAAAGTATGGGTCTAACAACAAAAGCAATGGAAATTAGTCTATATTAACGAACGTGCATTTTTTTCCTTTGATTTTTAATGTTTATGGGTACTAAAAAAAATTTCTGAGTATATTTTAACATTGGATATAACTTCTAGGGTATTTTTTATTGGTGACTAAAATTTATTATTCAGGAAAATATTTTTAAAAACCATTTGAAATACCCAAATTCTAATTTAAGTAACTAAACTTAACAAATCATTAATCAGGCCACATGAACTAAAATTGGATTTAATAATTGGGTCAAATTACTTCCATGCCCCTAAGTTAATAATGGCTCAAATGGCCCCACAATAAACATCTACAACTAATTCTATCATTCCATTTAAAAAAAAACAAATTTAATTTCAATATTTCATAGTGTTATTAATTCATGTAGTTGTAGTTGTTAATATGGCTATTGTAGTTATCAATACAGAACCTATACTCTGGTTTTGGGTAATATAATTGAGGGAATGCTCTATTTTTGAGCAAGGTAACAAAGGGATGACTTTGTTTTAAGGAGGAATAATTGAATGTGATTGTGGTTTCTTTGATTATAAAATGCTGATATGATATTAAAAAATGTATTATTAAAGTGTTGTTAATATGTGCATTTGTAGTTGTTAATATTGATGTGGCAGTTGTTAATACGAAGTTCATGTTACAGAGCATCATGAAAGATGGGAACTAGTTTAGGGAATAATCTATTCTGTTTTTTACATGTGAGGGGATGTTTTTAAACGGTGGAGAAGATGAAATGTAATATGGCTCATGCACTTGTAAAAAAAGACAAGAAGTTATTAAAAACTAATTCAGCTGTTGTGACATACCCTACGGGAATAACTCATGCAGTTGTGAAAGTTGGAGTTGTGCAACTTGTCATTTCAGTCAAGTATGAAACAGTTGTAAAAATGACTCATGATGTTGTAAAAGCAAACATCACTAGTTGTTAAAAAAGTAATTTGCAGTTGTGGAAGTTGGAGTTTTGAAACTTTTCATTTCAGTTAGGCATGGAAAAGTAACTATAAAAATGACTCAATATATTGTAAAAACAAGTGTTAGAAGTTGTAAACTGAGCAACTTGCAGTGTTAAACTTGGAGATGTGAACAAAAGCAGTTTCATTCAGACATGAGAAATAAGTTGTAAAAATGACTCAATATGTTGTAAAAACACGCTTAATCAGTTGTAAATTGAGGAATTTTCAATGCTGAACTTGGAGATGTCTAAAAAGGTAGTTTCATTCATACATGAGAAAGAAGTTGCTAAAATGACTCAACATATTGTGAAAACATGTTTAACGAGTTATAAACTAAGCAATTTGTACTGATGAACAGTTGTTAAAAAGGTAGTTTCATTGTGACCTGAAAAATATATTTGTTTGGGAAAGGTGGCATCATTAACATGTAATTATGCTCATTAACTCCTATCTTATCCCTCAAATGTCAAATGCTTTCTTCGTAAGAATCAAATGAAGTTTGTCCATAAAAATTGCAATAATGTTTCCATAGAAAACAATCTCAAGGTTTGGAATCGGAATCTCTGAAGAGCGAAAGAAGAAATTAATCGAGGGGAAAGAAATAATAAATTTATATATAGAATCCTTTGATATGTATGTATAGTAAGCCATTTCTCCCACACATTTCTTTTTAGTCGGTCTTGTTTAAGTATTTAATTATACATTATTTCCATTAATTTAAGCATTGTTAGACTCAATTATAAGCGAAAGGCTTTTTTAAATTTATAAGAAGGATATTTTAATTTAAGCTTATTTAGGTTTAGCTTGGAGGACCTGAGTCCTTTTTTTTTTTCCTGAAAGGATATATTTCATTAAGTATAACCACATGTCAACATAAGGTTTGAAAATAAATATAAGACACAGAAAGCTTAAACCCAAATACAACAAGCATAGAGTTCTAAAATAAAACAAGACGCATAAAAGGCCTATATATGCAGGTGGGTTGAGGAATAAAGTCCGTGGCAAAATGGATTGTAGTGGTATTGGATTATTTACGCATTGGTAAAAAGTATGGGATGTAGTTTGTTTTTCTTTGTGTTTTTGTGAGATGTGTTAGGTTATATTGTCTAGGATTGGAGTGATTTTCATTTGTCGGCTTCAACTATTGTGTTTTTACTACCTTTTTTGATATTAATAAAATGGACTTGTGTTTGGCCAAAAAAAAAACTACAACCCATTTTTGCAGCTATTTTATTTTACGCATATAAGTTGTGAGTAATTAATTGATTATTTGTTTGGGAAAGGGAAAAAAACAGCAGAGTTGTTATTTCTTACCATCAAGGTTTTTATCAATAAATATATACCACCTCTTATTCTAAAATCAAGATCTAGTTTATAAGTGAATTTTAGTTTAATTTTTTTAAAATTTTTAATCTGCTGAAATTAGACAAAGAAGTCTTATATTTAGGAATGAGACAGTAGTATTTATGAATTTGCATCCTGTAATAAAGTAATTTAATGATCTTAATAGAATTGGGAAAGAAGGTTAATTTTATACGAGGGGTTGAGCTGAGCCAATTTATGTAATATATTATATATTGTTTTTGCGGATATTATTTAAAGACCTTTTTGGAGTGATAAGAGACTTTCCATTTCTTAGCCACCACTGCAAACCCTCACAGCAAGAATGTCTGCTCCCGAAGAAACGCCTGCACCTACGCCCGTTGCTCCAACAGAAGAAAAGCCGGTGGCTAAAGAAGAAGAAACCCCAAAAGGAGAGGAAGAAGAAACGGTGGTCTCTCTGGTTAGCCCGGATACAGAGCAGCGTCTGAAGCAGCTGAGGGAGTTCAACGGTGGATTCTTTGCTGCTTGTCAGCTCCCCAACAAGAACTATGATAATGATGTCCGTGATTCTGGGAACCTCACCCAACTAGGTACTCTGCTTTTAACTTGTTTAAATCAACCCTATTCATTATTCCGTCGTTGCATTTGTTTTTATGAACTTGGGTCTTCAAACATTTGCTTATCTTTGTCCTTTCTTTTTTAGTCTTTCCAGCTATTAACTAGAATTATCTTATGGAGAATGAAGTTTTCTTTCTCCTGAGACACTCTCATGTGTATAAAATAATATTATCGTCGTGTCATCAGCTGGATGGCGCCGTAGAACTCGAACCGCCGCCGGAGGCAGTTGACCCAGAAAGAAGGTCAGTGAGCGCGCTCATGTCTCGGACTTGCATTTCAAGCGCCGATATGTAATCGATAGCTTCCTCCAATATCACCGGCACCGGATGTTTCCAGCAACCGGGAACCAACCGCCCCAGAAACCTTACTTTCCTCTGAACCGCTGGCAAGCTCTTCCCCTTCAGCCGGAGAACACTCACTCATGGCTTCTTCGACCAGGCCGTTCCAGCGGCCGCCGGCGTGACTCTCTGTCTCTTGTGCTTCCTGAACTTCAGCTTGAGCTGATTGGTCACGATGGCTCTGCTCCACCGGGTCTTCCCCTTTGCAGTGACAGCAAGGACTCTATCAGCGGCTTCGTGGAAGGCTTTACCGCGGCAGGGAGCATCACCGGTGGCCGAAGCAGAAGATCGGAGGTTGACTCTAGCCAAGGCCTGATGGAGCATGGAAGAGTAGATTTGCTGCTGAGCAGGGGACTTCCATTTGATATGATTCTGTTCCTCATCTTGATGCATAAATAATATTAAAAAATCTTGATGCATCATCAAATAATATTAATATGTACCCAATCATCGTGCAGCGCATGAGGGTATTCTAATGAAGTTTTTTTTTTTTTTAAGCCACATTACCTTTGATCATCAATAGTCAGTAGCATTTATTGACCATCACATGGACAAGAATTAATTATGGTAGCTAATGTGTCTTATGGAATTGTTAGTGACGTCCTTCACACGTGCTTTTTTATTGCAGTTCCTTGGCTCCCATATTGCGCCATGTTGGGCTGGCTTTAGTTAACCTTTATGGCGGGCGGTAAAACTTTCTTTGTAGATCTATTTGCATCGGAGACTTTGAGTGATGGTGATTATATTTTCTTTATGTTTATGCAATGCACACATTTCAGTTTTGAAGCTTGTGTGGTTGTTATGAATAATTTTGTGGTTTTAGTTGATTTTAGTAAGCACTCCAAGTAATTTTTTTTTTTTTTTGAGAACAAAAAACTGGATACATAATCTCACAAACGAGACCTCCAACAATACAAATCCTAATCTCTTTCATCAACCACCTCCCCCTCTAAAGTATAATGTTTTTTATGGTATGTAATAGTAGGGCTGCTTTTGTTTCCTTTTTCTTTTTTTCAGATACTTTGTTGTGAAGATATATTTTTCCGTGAAGATTTGCTTCCTATGCATCGAGCAGGGGAGTTCATGTTAGTTATAAGATATATTTCCAAACACATATTCATATATTTTAAGTAATTATTTTACGGAGGTATTTCTTTCATATTTTTCATATAATAAATATTTAAAACTCGATACTTCTTTCAAATTATTAATTTACTGTGTACTCTTTGAATATATAAACCCTAAACTACAACTAATTCTAAGTGCTGATAAAACAATGATGTTATAGTGAGAGGAGGGAGAAATGTCGTGGCACTGAGGGGGAGGAGTGGTTTGGTGAGGGTAAAATGTTAATCCCTCTTAATGTAGAATGTAATTGAGGAGTTATTCTTGATCTTTAATGTAAGAATCATTTCTCATATTTATTAATACTTTTCTAATTTACTCTGCTCCCTCAACAATAATCAATTAAGAAAGAGTATGAGGGAATTAAAGAAGATGATTACAGTGTTTTAGACAAAATATATAATATTAACTAATTTAACTAACTTTCTTAATATTTAGGTAAATAATTGTTATATTAAGGATCAGAATGAGTACGCATTTTTCTAAGTAGCACCTAATATTTAAAGTAAGTTTTGGAGTTGAAAAAATAATAAGGGTAAGATTGCAATCAGTTTGGTAAAATACTATGTACAACTAAAAAATATTTTAAAGGGTTAAAAATATAAAAGATTATTTTGTAGGATACAGCATGCTATTTAAAAAATATTTTAAGATACTAAATACTTCCAGAAAAATACTTTAAAATACTAAACACCATTTAAGAAAAAAAAAAATCAACTCCATCATTTCCCAAAACTACACCAGCGCAAGGAATGGCAGCAGAGGGAAGCCAGATCCATATTTTTCTCCCTTTCACGGTGACAGTACAGGGCTTTGCGATAAAAGTTAAGAACATTGAGTACTGAGACTTGAGTATTTAAGATATTTTATTCTAAGCGAACCATAGAATAGAAATATTTATATCTTACTAATGAGGTTCTTGTGTGCATGAGGATTTGAATTCATTGGGGATGAATTGCTTCAAATTTGAGACCTCACACGCTGAATAAAGTCTTCGTCATTCCCATCAACGCATCTCTTCTCTTTTTTCCAAATTTGTTGAGAGCGATTTTTCCAAAGAATATATCACTCTCTCTCATCACTCGAGAAATGATTAGGTGATAAAACCATTCCTTCAAACATCCGGGTCTTGCTCAAGTTTCTGAGAGTGTTAGCTATAGGTTTCGCGATCGAAATGCTCCATTGTTATTAATTAGCAGTATTGATTTACATATTGCAAGACCAGTGATCAACTAATCATCCGTTACTTTCTCTTGATTCCCTTTTTGTGTGGATATAGATCTATATATCTATATGACGCTGCTGTTTTTTTTTAAAGAAACGTGGAGATCTAAGATCCTTGGGGCTTCCTTCTCACTCCGCACTCACCCTCTCGTGTTTACATCTAAAACTGAAACCACAATATCGATGCGTCTTAATAACTGAAACTAGACTTGTGATTTAAATTCATATTTATGACTTGTTCAAATTTGCATATTATTATTCAACCCAGAAGGCAACAAAGATATAAGCTAATGCATTTTCAATCTGGGATATGTAATCTAGGTGATCTTAAGTTGATCATTCATCTCCAGGGAGGAGGGATACGCACTTGAATCAGGACCCCACTGACGTGATTACTATATGTGGTTTCAATTTTTTGAACTTTTATTTTTTTCGGCAGAGAGAGGGTGGGACCTGGATGCATGGGCTGTGCGCGTCAGTGTGAGACACCAGTTAAGTGCCATGCACGCGCATCCTGGGACCACACACTTCAAAATGCGGACGATGTGTCTACCGGATCCCCGTTAATTTATTTATTTCTTTCATAAGAAAAGCAGAAAGAGAAAGGGTGTAAATGATTACGGGATTAATTTTTATTATATACAATTTTTTTTAATAACCATGACACCGACATTATTTATATTTGTCAATAACAAAACCTGATCTTCTTAAGAAGATATTTGGAATTTGTAATTAAAGTATTTCTCTTCATATATGAGCTTTTTTTACCATTAACTTGCAGTATAGATTACCGCGATATCAGTGGATTTGATCATTCAAAATTATAAGAGATCACACGCGAATCTGTACTATTTCTGTCGTTGACGGTCCCTCCTCTCCTTTGCTTAGTTTTGATTTGCGTTCCTCACATACTCTTCCCATTTACTGTTTGTCTTCAGCCCCTCTCACCTAAAACCTTCATCCTCCACGGCTGATTCCGTCAAGTACCTTCCCGTCGGTGGGGCAGAATAAAATGTGGTTACAGTGCCCATAATCGCCTCACATTATGCAGTCTATCACGTCAATATGACTCCAATCTCAGTCAACTATGAACAATAATACCCAATCTTGTATCATCCACCAACTGTGACTGATAAATTCTATGAACTATTAGATTATCATACCTTTCAAACTAGGGTTTTGAGTTGAACAAGTGGGCAATTTTGTGACCACTCACCAAGTACTTTGAAAACGAAGCATGACAAGCTCAGGGCACAGATTCTGTGCAAAGTGACCACATATATATGCACAGAGCACATTTTTTCCCTTCAAGCTTAAGTCCTTGTTATGCTATAGTTGTCCTTTTAAGTTATGGCTGAGAGAATCTATGTTTTAATTTTGTGTTTATCAGTACATCTGAGAGAGAAAATAAAGGGGCAGAGAAAGTGAGTTTAAATTGATGAATCGTAGTCATAACTACAGGATTGGATTGAACTGGAAGGTTAGATTACCGGGGAATCATGTAATAACAACGACCAATGAGAATTTATTCAAGTATTATTGATGTACTATGCAGCTAACAAGGTCTCTTTCAAGTATGGAAATAGCAGGAGAGAAAATCTTGATATTATGAGAATTTATTCAAATATTATTTCTTTTTTTTTTTATACAAAGGCAAACAAAGCTTGTAGATGACAAAATCTATAGGCTAGGTCCTACAGATTGATCTTGTGATAACAAACCACGATTCAAAGCAAAAAGACGAATACATTCAATTGGGGATATCCCAAGTTCCTCGTAATCCTGTGGAATCATGTGTACCATTCCTGCAAGATAATCCACACAACGAATATTTTCCCTATGAATGTGGGAAATTTCTACCTCCCAGTCGCTGAAAACAAGAGATCTGGTTTCCAAGATAACGTCATACAAAGGATGATCAGAATCACAATGAGTGGATAATAGATGGACTGCCTGAAGTGAGTCGGTGAATAACTTGATTTTCTTTAGCCTCATCTGTTTACATAGTATAAGGCCACGTCGGATTGCATGGATTTCAACAGCAGTTAGGAAAGTATGTCCTAACTTTTGTTGAAATCCACGTATCCAGTTACCCTGGTGATCACGGATAACCCCTCCACAAGCAGCCTGACCTTCTCTAACAACTAAACCATCAACATCAAATATTATTTCTGATGCTCTAGGTTCGTCCGCCATTAGAGCTTCGTGGAGAGAGAAAACGCGATTATCTCTTAATCTTGGTCAAATCTTGCGTTTACGTCGTGGAGAGCGAAATTGTGCTCAAACGGCGTGATGAGGATTTCGTGGAGAGAAGCTGTGTTCACGATAATCGTTGATCAAATGGCGCAGTGATCAAATGACAGAAGATCCCATTCACATTTTGTTATGACCCTCTACAAATTCTTCCACCATAAAGAACAAGTTTAAACACTGCATGAAAACTTATACACCAAACTAACACATTGTATTTAATTTTCTCATATTTGAGTCTTGTTAATTCGGAGAGATCAGACTTTTGGTTTGTACTTGTCTTTTTATGAATGTGGATAATTAACCCTTGTGTTGTTAATTCAGCAACAATGTTATTGGAGCATATCATTGATTTGTGCTCCCAGCAGGGTATACCGGAGATTTACTTGAAGGTTGAGAATAACAATGAAAATGCAATCAAATTTTACAATAAATTTGATTTTAAAACTACTGGAGCGGATGCATCAAATATGGTCAAGATAATGGCTCTTGTGCCAGAGGTGCAAA
This sequence comes from Inga laurina, assembly GCA_963855925.1. NCBI lineage: Eukaryota > Viridiplantae > Streptophyta > Magnoliopsida > Fabales > Fabaceae > Inga > Inga laurina. Next base: position 63,289,947 of record OY979703.1, read on the forward strand.
CCCTTGGAATTCCTGATGAGTAACTCATCATATTATCACAGTTGTTGGCGGTAGGGATGGAAATAGGTTAGGCCCTAACAGGGCCTACGGTCTAACCTATATAAAGCCTAGCCTGACCTATTTAATAGGCGAGGCTATTTAGTAAATAAGCTAGGCTCAGGCTCAGGCCTATTGCCAAGCCTATTTAGATAAACAGGTCAGGCCTATTTTCATAAAGCCTAGCCCACAAGCCTACAGGCCTGGCCTATTTAATTTTTTTAATTTATATTATAATATAAGAATATATAATGTCATCTAAATAATCGTATAAATTATTTATAAATTTATCAACTTATCTTTAATTCTAAGTTTCACATTTCATCGTTATTATTTTCAACCCTTATTTTTGCATCAATCATTAACTCCCACCTCTCTTCTCTTCAATCGCTTGAGATGGCAATGCTAACTCACTCCCTCTCCCTTGATTTGCATCGTCCACTAAAGCATAACAACTTATATTAGTTTATTTTAGTGCTAAATGAAATATTATAATCTTAGTAGGACGAGTTTGTCCTAATTTATGTGGAAACAGTAAAAGAGATAAAATCTACATGTTACTTGTTATTCTTGGTCAATTTTAAAAAATATATCTCATTAGTCAGCATACATTAGTTTTTCTTATTCCTATTTGCTCGAACAATTGTTGTCACTAAATATTCTTTTCTTTTTCTTACTAAACCTTTATATTACAACGAGAATGTATGCTAAGATTTTAAGACATAATGTAATATTTTAAATAAGTGCGAAGACTTTATATATGAATTTAAATACATAGGTTTTAAAGGTTATTTAAAGGCATATATTTTAAAAAGGCTTTTAAACAGGCTTCAGGCCTTGTCAGGCCTTTTGAAGGCTCAGGCTCAGGTCTAAAAAAAAGCCTACATACAAGCTCAGGCCCAGGCCCAGGCTTTAAAATTCTATTGCATGGCCAGTCCTATATAGGTAAATCCTAGCCTAGCCTAGCCTATTTCCACCCCTAGTTGGGGGTTACAAAACAATGTCGGGATATATGTGTTAGTCATTTGTTGGCAAATATGTGTGTGTGTGTGTGTGTGTGTGTGTGTGTGTGTGTTAGTCATTATTATCGGACCACGTAAGATTTTTCTCTCTTCATCAATTGTCATTTATCTTGTCATATAGATTATTAACCATGCATATGTGTGTGTCCATATATATATATATATATATATTGTTAAATGCCGGGTCTTTGAAGCCTAAGTGGTCATAATCATCAAATGAATACGTAATCCAAGAATTAAGTAAATCACGGTCAACGAATTTGATGGATTGGGGATTTGCGTCTCATATTATATATTTGTTTGTTAAGCTTAGGGAAAATCCCTTTAAAAAACAGCTGAATTATTCAAATTCTAAATTGAGTTGCTAAATTCAATAAATTCTAAATTGGGACATGTGTCATAAAATAGGATTTTAGAATTCGATAATTTTACCTTATTACCCCTCCTTTGAGTTGATTATCCAACTCTATTATTTTAATCTTTTTTATAAAAATATGGAATCATTATATGTTTTAAAAGATTACATATTCACACCTACGCATTGCGCATGTCTTTGAGCTCGTTTACCTCAATGACGCAAAATAATTAGAAAAATAAAACACTTTAGACACTAGTCTCTTAAGAAAAGATTGTGTCAAATACACTTGCATATTCCTCGATCTTCACATCTTTTTTTTTTTTTTTTGGGTCAAAACTCAATCTTCACATCTGAATTCAATGTTAATTCTTATTCTTTGACATTCTAGTTTGTTGCTGCATTTTCCCATAGCATTAGTAGAGTCCAAATCTCCATTCAAATCCACTTGATGAATGCAAGAATTCTTATATACTCGTAACACATAAGTAGGAGCCAAGCCCCAAGCGCCACCTATTAAGTGCAAACACACAGACCGAAACAATACTTACAAATAGTTGGACGCAATTCCCAATTTGCCGCCTCCATTTATCACTGCAAACTACATCCACGCATTTTGGCATAAGTTCGGATTCCAAATTGGAGGAGCCAAGGTGTTTGGCACTACTCCAAGGTGTCTGACATTGATCGTATTACTTGAACTTGAATTAAATTCTCCACTTGTATGCCCATTTGAATAGATTACGTGCAGAGCTTCCAACAACTATAGAAATAGAGCCGGTCCCGAATGGCTGTGTAATGTGATCAAAGAATATGAAAACTCACGAGACCCAGTTATTTCGGAAATTTGTTCCAAGCTATTAGGCAATTGATTTGAACCAAATTGCAAAAAATCTTGTAGTCTAAAATTGATAATCCTTAGGAGATGGGAATCAAAGATTTGAATAGAACTTGGAGGAGAGGAGAGGATACCTATGGAGAAGGACGAGCCAGTAGATGGAAAATGGAGAAAGAAGGAGAAGAGGGCATAGAGATAAAATTACTCAATTTTAAAATTCTTAATTGGGTTGCTTACCTTGATTTAGAATTTATTAAATTAAAAAGCCTGATTCAGGATTTGGATATTTCAATAGGCTTTTAACGATATTTTCTCTTAAGCTTAGTGGTTGGATCTTGTAGGGGTAATTTATTGTTTATTCATTTTCTTGGAACATTTTGTGGCTAAGAAAGTACGTATTTGTGGTCCATGATTTACAATATTTTTTAACATATATGCAATATTTTTTATTGATTATAAATTTGATTACATTTAAATTGGAGACCTGACAGTGTTAATTATAATTTATATGCAATATTTTCAACATTATCAACAATGCGTATGACGGTGTTTTACCTGTTGGCAATATATCAATATATATAGTCTTTTATTAGCGTCTCTCTTCTAAAAATATGAATTTTGGCATGACTAATTCCGTTAACTTTAATGGTATTTTAAAGAATGGTGAGTTGATTATCAAAATAGGAAACATCAGGGTCCTTATCTTATATATACACATAGCCTTTTATTAGTGTCTCTCTCTTATAAAAATATGAATTTTGGCAACTTTAATGGCATAATTAAGAATGGTGAGTTGATTATTAAAATATGAAACATTAGGGTCAAGGTATTTTTATGTACTTTAGCCAAAAATATTTTTTTTATTTTTATTGTATTATATATTTTTCTCTCCAATAAACATCCTTATCTTTGATTGGTGGATTTGTTTTTTCCAGGTCTAAGAAATTGGAAGATTTTTTAGCTCCACCTTAAATAACTCGCCATAATTATAGATATTCTGTTAGTATCAAGTTATAGTTATACATTTAAGGTGAGAAAAGTTATACATTGATTAATAAGAATGGTGAACATTAAATAAATCAATAATTTTTCATGTAGTTTTTGTATATATTGAGATGATTTAAACTCTGGACTTAGAGGAATAAAGATACATAAATTTTAAATTTGTATTGCTACAGATTTTTCATTATTTTAACCATAATAGAATAGTAGTTATTTAATTACATGTTTGTCTTAAAACTTTCACATGACCTTATACATGTTTTCTTCAGAAAATAAGGATCTTAAAAATTATAGTTATTTTGAAGGACTAAAAATCAAAATATAAATTTTTAGTTACAAAATTAATCCCGATCATATTCCCAACATTCTCTCTAATTCAATGTCAACTATTTGACATTTAGTTGCGTCTCTTATCATATGTTACTAGTTTTACGTTTTAGGAACTTATTCAATATTATTGTATTTGAAATGTATTCATCAAGATTTTGGTTTGGCAATAATATAGAAGTTAAAAAAATAAATTACAATTCAAAAATAAGGTGCAATAATATAATTTTTTGTGATTTTTTCATGTTTTTAAAAACTAATCAAAACCTAGAAAGATGTAGGTTTCGAATTATTTTTTGATTTTAGATGCTATTTTAATTTGAAAAGTTAATCCGATGGATATGGGAGAGACTATAATAAAAATATTTGGTAGCAGATATATCTTTTTTTTAAATCTAGATATACATGGGGATATCATCAAATTTCATAGCCAACCGTCAAATAGTTGAGATATGGGTATTTTTTCACCTTAATACCGTTATAAATCACTAGATAGCCATCATTTTTTGTAAATCATTGGTCATAATAATTGTCATTCCGAATGGTCACTAAAATTTATTATTTGGGAAAATCTTTTCAAAAGCCATTTAAAATACCCAAATTCTAATTTGAGTCACTACATTTAACAAATCACTTATCAAGCACCTGAACTAAATTTGGATTTAAAAATTGGGTCAAATTATCTCCATAACCCTAGTTATTAATGTATCAAATGGCCACAAAATAAGCCTCTAATTAATTATATCATTCTATTTAACGAAAACTAAATTTAATCTCAATTTTTCATATCATTTTATTTAGTGTATGTGTATCAACAAGCTTGATTTAGCAAAGGAAAAGAAAGAAAAATTATAATTATTAATTGCACAAGAATATTTTCATTCAAATTTCTCAGCTACGTATTTATCTTTTTGTTCCTAGGTTGACACTAATAAATAAATAAACAAATAAATACATTTATACTTGTAGAAAGGAAGACAAATCTCTTCCAACAACATTTAACTTAATAGTTTTTATCTTTCACTTTCCTTGTTTAAGCATACCATAAGACTTATTTTACCAAGCAAGCCTCTTGATTTCAATATCACCATGATGCATATAAATCTTTCCCAAGTTTAACATTCATATTTAGTGGTTTCTATACTATATAATTATATAAATGCCACTTTAACATAATGATGAATTCAGTTTAATAAAGTTCTTTCATCCAACATTCCACACTTTATATACCACTCAGATACTAACAAAAGAATAAACAACTTAACCTTTGGAATTTTCCAATAGTCCTCTTTCCAATAGACAACCTGAGAAAATTAAAGTGGAGACAAAAGAAACAAAGAAATGCTTGCATTTGCCTTTCATTTTCAAATGTCGCCTCATAAGTCATTCGCTGTATTTCTACTTTGGCAATGCAGAAATCGCAGTTACCATTTTAATGTAAACTGCAAAATCTCTGTACATAAAGTGTGCATAATAAAGCTGGCATTCAGGTCACTCTACCATTGGTTTTATAAACCAAATGCTTTCCCTCAAAACTGCACCTGCACCGTTGAAAGGCTTTTTCTACTTTTGGTTAATAAAAACCACGCTTTTCAATTTCACAGGACTCAAAGAGGAGCCTGTTTAAAACTATAATTCACATAATTCGTTGACTACATATCGCAGCAAAATAGATACCGGTATAAATATAAGACTGGGTTGACTTTTTTTTTTTTTTTTGAGAAATTAAGGAAGCTAAATAAGTTGGTTAATCATATCATGTATTGTGTATCCTTAGATTATATATCAGTTTATAAGTTAGACAAAATAGTTTGAAGAAAAAAAATGATAAATATAAATATTTTAAAGTAATTTAATTAGCTTCCTTAATATTTTCAAAAGAAGTTAACTTTATCTTATATTTAGGACAAGAGGGAGTAGTTTGTTTAAAGCACTAATTCATTATATATAAAATATATGGTATATATATTAGTTTGACAAAGTAATCAAGTATTAGTAATTTAGTACGTCCTCTTATACACTTAAGTTAGTTTGAGATCGAAAATCTCAGGTATTGAAGAGATTAATTGAATATTTTTTATGAGACTTTGCATGAAATATATAAAAGATTTAAAATATTATATGTATTTCTAGCTACGTACGTAGCTTCTGTCTAGCTCGGAAGAATCATGCACCTTGACTTTATTTGTGAGTTTACACTAACAAAGTTTCAGTCAACTGGTCAACTGAACACATAAGTAAAGTAAAATGGGTTGTTGCCTGTATATTTTAAAGGAGGAAAAACAAGTCCTAACACTAGCTTAATTAGGATGATATATCATTGAAACAAGGCCAATGATGTTACCTTATCAATTCTTGATGATGAATTTAATTTGAGATTTTGCAATTTTAAAGTTATTTTTCTGTCATTTTTCCAAATAAATATGGAGAGAAAAAATGCTGTCAAAAAAATTTATATATATAAAAACCAAGGAATTAATATGAATATATATATTTATATAATATGAATAATAATAATAATAAATAAAGGGAGTATTTTTTAAAAATAAATTTTAACAGAAAAATTCAGTTGGTTATCAGCCTTCTGACAACTAAATATATTATTTAGAATTTTTATTTAATATTTAGAAAATACACTGGAAGTTATAATAAAAATGAAGAGAAATGGAGTTATACTAAAATTTATGAAAATTAAGTGTTCGGCTTGTTAAAAATGTGAAGGAAGGCAAGAAAATAAAAATCATAAATAAGTATTTATTTTGAAAATACTGTAATTTATATCTTAATATTATTTTATTTTCTGATTTAAAAATATCTTGGAGCTACCTACATATTATCCCTCTTTTTTTGTGTAACTGCCCCCAACTATCCCTCTTTCCCTGTACTCTTATCTTGAAAATATTTAATTCAACTTTTCTAACATATTAATTTACATGAGTGTTTTGAGATTGTCATTAGGACCCGCATGATGCAAGCGTAAAATTAAAGGATAAGGTGCTAGTGACTTAGTAGTGTCTATATAAATGGACAATGGTTGATTTAGAAGTGCCATTATATTTTTTTAATTGACCAATGTGTCCTTTATTAAGTGTGTTAACTTTTCGAATTAATACGATGCTTTCCTCAGTTGGGCAAGTTTTCATGTACTCAAGCCGGCATTATATACATTATAATTTCCAATTGCCAAATTAATTGTAAATCCCTAATATTTCACAGAAATAATTCATATATAAAACATAAAACTTAAAATAAATTAAATTATTTATATGCTTCTATGGTCGTTTTCTTCACTTAATCCTATGGTCCTATTTATTGGACAAAGAGAATGATTTTTGGTCATAAATAAGGCAGAAAGAATATTTGTTTGTCCTAAATTAACTTATTCATAATGACTATACAATTTTTTTTAATGTAATTGAATATCTTGATAAATAGGCTTTTTGTTAAGTTGGGCTATAGCTTGCATGCCCATTTTGAATGTCAATGGGTACTTTTACTCCTTTAAATAACATATGAATCTCTAAATCTTAACTACCCAAGTTTTGTGGTTCGAAAGTGAAAGCCTCAACTCTGCTTAGGAGGTAAAAAATGACGAATGTGAGCACAGACTCTGCTTCATCTCATGCTAAGAAAACTCAGGAGGAGGATGACCAACTGGCGAGGAGTGCTAAGAAAATAAAGAACGGCGGTTTCAAGATTAACGATGAGGATCGAATGAATAACCAATGGCCAAAGCTAGGCTCAAATAGATCTAAGTTTCACAAAGGTGGTTCTTCTTTTGCTGAGAAGCTGAAAGGTATTGATAGTCAGAGTGAAAAAGCTGATGAAGATTTTGAGAAAGAACGTGATCTCGTTTCGGAGGATGGCATGTCTGAGGATAATCAGATTGAAAGCGAATAGGAAGACTATGATCCAGTATGTAGAACAATGGAAGACCGGTCGAGAAATTTTCCAGAATTCTCTTTCTCAGGAAAAATGAAGAAAAAGCTCTATAGAGCTTGGAGGAAGGCTGTGATCCTGAAGCTGCTGGACAGAAACATTGGGTATAAAGCGCTCTATAAAGTTTTGCAAGCAATGTGGGCTAAGAAAGGAATTATAAACCTCATCAGCATCGGTTTTGGTTTCTTTGTGGTTAAGCTTTTTAATAGAGAGGACTACTTTCATGCTCTTACAGGAGGCCCATGGATGATTTATGATCATTACTTAACAGTAAGGCCATGGGAACCAAACTTCAAACCTGCTATAGCTACTATCAATAAAGTGGCTATATGGGTGAGATTGCCTACTGTTCCATTGAAATATTATGATGTCGAGGCTCTTACATTTATCGGCAATAGGATTGGAGAAACATTAAAGGTGGATATGAACACCACTTGCCACTTAAGAGGTCATTATGCATGAATTTGTGTGCTAATCGTTCTAGGGAACCAATTAATGTCTGGGTTTTCCTTAGAAGGGGAGGAATATTATCTGGAATACGAAGGTTTGCATATGTTGTGTGCCCACTGTGGTATCTATGGACATAGAGATGTGTCATGTTCTGCGAAGCGAAAATCTGCAGAAATGAGTGTTGAGCCGAATACAGTGGTTAATGAACAAAACAACGACGTAGTAATGGATGGAACTGAGATATGTGGGGGACAGGGGATATGGCGGGTGGTGTAGAAACCTCGACGTCCACGGAAACAGAAAGAAACGAGTGGTGAGATTCCACAGTCCGGCAAACAAGGGTCTTTGATTCCACAGTCCGGCAAATAATGTGGGCCGACTATTGATAGCCTATGAGACGGGGACGAGGAAATGAGCAGCCCTACTGAAGGGACTTTGGTACCTATGACCCAATTGTCTAGTGGTCTTTAATTGATCCCTTACAGCCCAATGATTGGTTTTATGGATAATTTATTTTACTGGAATACAAGAGGGGCTTGTGGTAAAAGCCTTCTCATAAACTTAAAGCTTTTGAGTCATGGGCCTACGCCCAATTTACTGATTCTGCAGAAACGAGGTCTGAGGATATTCAGCGTTTTCATTGCCTTCAATCCTTAGGCTTTGATATGATAAGGATCATTCCAAGTGTAGGGTGATCTGGTGGTCTTATTGCAGCTTGGAATAGCTCGCAAATTTCAATTACTGTAGAAGAAAACCGACAATTCTTCCACCTGCTTTGTTGGCTGCCAAACCTCCCAGAATTCTTGCTCACAACAGTATATGCAATTCCCCACTCGAATCATAGACAAATACTTTGGGAGCAGTTATTGAAATTCTCATTGGCTAGCTCAAAGCCATGGGCAGTATTGTCGATTTCAATGATATATTGAAGGAGAGTGAATGAATTGGCGGAAGAGGAAGCAACTATGCTAAATCAAAGGCCTATCCCTATGTATGTGGAATAAAGAAGTATTCAGATATGTTGAAAAGATTGATAAAAAAAAAAAGATATGTTGAAAAGAAAAAATCTACTATCCTAGCTAGATTAAATGGGATTCAAAAATCAAAGGCCTATCCCTATTCTTCTTTTCTATGTAAGTTGGAACTTCAACTACAAGAAGAGCTAGAAGGGGTACTTAAAGAAGAGGAACTAAAGTGGTTCCAGAAATCTAGAGCGACATGGATAACCAAAGGGGACCGTAATACTAGATATTACCATCTCAAAACTACCATGAGGAGAAGAAGGAATAGAGTATTAACTCTGAAAAAGGATGATAGAAGTTGGATTGATAATGAAGATGATGTTAAAAATCATGTGCTGAAGTTTTTTAGATCATTATATCAGGAGGAGACCAGCTCTACCAGAAATGTACATTCTGATTCCTCATTTCCTAGTATTGATACATCTATTTTAAGGAATATGGGGTAGCTACCAACGGATGAAGAAATTAAAAGTTCCCTATTTTTAATGGGACCCTACAAGTCTCCTGGCTTTGATGGCTTCTAGCCTCTTTTCTTCCAATCTAACTGGAATGTTGTGGGACTATCAGTATGCAGCTTTGTAAGAGTGGTATTCAATGGCTCGGTGCAGGTGAACGAAGCTAACAAGAATTTGATTACTCTTATTACTAAGAGAGATAATCCTGAATTGGTTACTCACTTTAGGCCTATCTCCTTATGTTCGGCACACTACAAATATATTATGAAAGTAATTATGAGTAGATTGAAGATAGTCATGAATGAGTTGGTATCCCCTTATCAAGCTGGATTTATTAAAGGAAGACACATTTAAGACAATATTACTGTTGGGCAAGAAATTCTTCATACAATGCAGAAGGCTAAAGACAAGAAAGGCCATATGGTCTTAAAGATCGAACTCAAAAAAGCGTACGATTGTATTAGATGGGATTTCTTGAGGAAGGTTCTAGTTGAAATTGGATTTGAAAAGAGGTCTATAGATCTTATAATGCATTGTGTCACACACTGTCCTATAATGTGCTTTGGAATGGAGGCACAACAGAATATTTCACTCCCAAGAGAGGTCATCACCAAGGTGATCCCATATCACCATATCTTTTCGTGCTTTGTATGGATAAGCTTTCACATGTAATTAATGAAGCAGTAAAGCAAAAGAAATGGGAATCTATTCGAGCCTCAAAGGCATAGCCAGAAATATCTCACCTTATGTTCGCTAATGACCTTATGCTTTTTGGAGAAACTACTGTGGAGCAGGCGCAGCGTATTATGACCTGTTTAAATAGCTTTTGATGTGCATTAGGGGCGAAAATTAGTGCTGCAAAATCATCTATTTTCTTCTCCCCCAAAGTTTCAAAAGAAAGAAAGCGACGAATACAAGGGATACAAAAATGGCAATCACTAACGAGATTGGTAAGTACCTTGGTTTTCCCCTATCTAGAAAAAAGAAACCAAGAGAAACCTTCCAATATATAGTCAACCATGTTAATTCAAAGCTTGCAACATGGAAAACTAATTGTCTATCTATGGCTGGCCAGATTACAGTTGCCAAATCTGTAATAAGTACTATCCCACTATATCCAATGCAGGTGGCCAAGATACCCATGAGTATTTGTAAAGAGGTTGAGCAGCTCCAACGCAATTTTATATGGGGTCATTCTAATGGTCATGGCTTCCATAATATAGGCTAGAGTCAACTTGTCTTGCCTAAAAATAATGGAGGTTTGGGATGCAAGCAATTATCTATAATGAATCAGGCCTTTGGATGTAAATTAGCATGGAAGTTGGTAGTGGGTGAAGACATGCTTTGGACAGAAGTTTTATTGAAGAAATATATGATAAGGGATGAACATAGTCTGCTGCTTGACAAACCAGGAGATTCACAACTATGGCATTTTATTTGTAGTCAAAAGAGCACTATTGAAGAAGGTATTAGGTGGCAAGTGAGAGATGGAACTTCTGTTAATTTTTTCCTAGACTGTTGGTTACTACAAGGAAAAAAGATAATGGATCTGTGTGTGAGACCTTTATCCGAAATAGAGAAGACAACTACAGTGGCTGATTGGGTGGTTAATGGAGCATGGTACTACACCAAACTGGCGTCTCTAGTGTCCAGCGAAGTTGTGCAAAGGCTAATGGCTATCATTCTCCCAATGAAGGAGGCAGGTAATGATATTATGGTGCGGAGTGGAAATGCTAATGGTACATTCACGGTTAAATCAGCTTATTTTCTCATTAAAAAGCCACCGGATAACTTATATAATGCAAATTACAAGCTGATTTGGAAGTGGAGGGGGGTTGAAAGAATAAGAGTTTTTCTCTGGCTTGTGTTTCACAACAGATTACCTACAAATGAGTGGCGAAGCAGGTGGTCATCCTCTTCTCCTTCTTGCTCCTGTTTTGGTGCTGATATTGAAACTACTATTCACATTTTGTGTGACTGTCATTATGCTCAACAAATGTGGATAACACTAATTCATCCACGATACTATAGTTCCTTTTTAATTCATCCTTGAGAGATTGGATCAGTATGAATCTCAAAAAAGAAATGGGAAGGCATAGAGATGCTGACTGGACATTACTGTGGGAGGTAGGAGTCTAGAGATTGTGGAATTGACGGAACAAGTGGGTCTTTGAAGAACAAAGCAAGCCGGCCAACCCAGGTTCCATTATTTTGCATTCATGGAAACAATATGCGAAGCTACATGATGAGTGGCAAAAAGAAGCATCAGTAACCACAGCAATAATAGCGTGGCAAGCTCCTCCTCCGGATTGGATTAAAATTAATGTAGATGGGGCAATTTCATCTACTGCAAACTATGCTAGCTGTGGAGCAGTTATAAGAGATCTAATGGCACATGTATTGCAGGGTTATCAAACTACTTGGGAGCTTGTAACGCTCAAGAGGCGGAAGAATGGGCTTTTCTAAACGGGTTGCAACTAGCTTGGAATATGGATTACAGAAAATTCATTTTAGAATCTGATGCTGGAAATCTGACAGAAATGCTTCTGAGTAAAAGAATGACAAGCTGAGTCTAGTTATGCTTAAAGTCAAGAGTTTCCTGGAGCAGCAATGGGCGGTAAAGGTTACATATATCTCTCGCGTGCAGAATGCAGTGGCTGATCGACTTGGAAAAGACGGCCTCTCACGATCTGTTCTTTATAACTCATGTCCTTCACATTTGAGGACCTTAGTACTACAAGAGTATATGGGAATTAGTTCCCCTCTTAGTTAATTGTATTTCATTTCGGGCTAGTCCCTCATTTGTAACCAAAATAAATAAATAACATGATATTTGGCGCCCTTTAGGTACAACTTTATAAGTACTTTTGCATATTTACAATTTTTTAGTTGAGTGTTTTTGTGTACTTTGGCATGTATCCTACACATTTTAAGGGGGGAAAAAGCATATGGTACTCTGAAATATTTGTTTAGTAACATTTAGATATTCAATATCCTAAATTAATTTTTAGCGCATTCAATTCTCTAAGATATTTTTTATTGACACTCAATATCTATTGGAATTGGAAAGTACTTCAAAGTATTGGGTGTCAGATACTGAGTGCTACTAAAAAAATATGTTAAGGTACTGAGTGTACTAGAAATTAGTTTAGGATCTACTGAAAAATGTTTCAAGGTGATTGATGTTTTTTTTTTTACAAAAAAAAAAAGTGCTTCCCTTAAAGGTAAATGATGGGAGAAGATGAGAAAAGAAAAAGGGAGAAGCCAAGTCCATTTTTATAGGCTAACTAGGGAAATTGAGTTTTCTTTGGAGGACATCCTAGAAGAGCAAATTAAAACAAGAGAAAATGCAAGATTTAAAGACTGATATGAGAAGAAAAATCAAAGAGACAAGAAGACCAGGACGGAAGAGGAAAAATTTACCTAAGAAACCTGGTGAGCAAAAAGAAACCAAAAAACAAAGAGTAAAATATACTGACTACCCCTCTGTTTTACCTAAATTACATAAACCTCCCCTCTATTTTGAAAACGTATATAGACTTCCCTTGAAATTAAAATGCAAGTTACAGAAACCTCCCTTACATATTTGATATTTTATTTCCATCCACCCAACCGTTAGTTGACTATTAAACATTTACTTAACTAAAATACCATTTTTTCAACAAATGAATAAATATTTATATTTTTCGAAAAATAAATTTTTATACAAAAAAATAATTCTAATACATGTATGTTCAAAATTTTCATTATATTATAAAATTTTAAATTTTTATCATATTTATTGAAACTTATTTATTCAGTATTCTTTTAAATGACTAAAAAATATGCCTTTCAAATGAAAGGCAAAAAGAAAAGAAAAAAAAATTTTTTATTCACAATATGTTATTAATCATGTAAATTTGATACAGTATGACTTATATTAATTTCAAATTTTAATTTTTTAAATACATTTTTTGAACAAATATTTATAAAATGTTCATTTTAGCATGCATCTATTAATAGGATTAATCATATTTTTAATTAATTTTTCTATGACTAAATTAATTAAGTATTTATCTTAATATGAAAAAAATTTAACATATAACTATTTACAAAAGTAAAAAATAAGTTAAGAAAAAGAAACTCTTAAATTATTAAACAATTTTAGTCAAAATTAGGAAATTAGTAACAATGAAGGATAAATTAGTAAATAAAATTTATTTTAATATAAATTTTAATTAAAAAATAAAAATCCTTAACGGAATTAACGGTTTGGACTTAAGTGTATCTTTTTAAAATAGAGGGGAGGTATATATAATTAAGGCAAAACGTAAGGATGGTTAGAATATTTTATTCTAAAAAAAAGCTTCACAGGAATGGTTGCTTATTTTGCCTTTTCATTTTCAAATGTTCCCTCATAAGTCATTCGCAGCATTTCTACCAGGGCACAACGGTAATGCAGAAACCTCAGTTGCCATTTTCATGCAAACTGCAACCTCAGTACGTAAGTGTGTTTGGCTTTCTAAACCAAATGCTTTCCATCAAAACTACAACGTTGAAAGGCCTTTTCTATTTTGGTTAATTCTCATTCTCAGTCTGGCAGTAACTAGTATCTATTTTGGTCAAGTCACCTTCCAGCCCTGCGCTTCAACCTCACTTCTCCCTCTCACTGCTTTATTATCCTTAGCTTCCAATACAGAACTAAATTAAATCATTTTCATTGATATTTTGAAACCACGGAGGTAAAACTATTGGTACAAATACATAACTACCCCCAGGTCAAAATATATCATGTACAAGATCAAATTATTTATCACAATGATAAAATCATATTAATATTAAATATAATCAAATAATTTAAATTATTTTATTATATATTGAAGAAAAACACTATTTAGAATATGAAACTATGACAGGGAGCACTAGATAGTTTCATCTAATACAATGAACTTTGATTCTTTAAATGCTAATAAAACCTATTTTTTCATTTTAAAACTATACAATTTTCTTTAATGAAAAATCAGAGTTATTCATTATATAAGGATATTTTCACTCAAATTTCACAGCCACAAATTTATCTTTTTGCCTACGTTAACTCTATAATTATAATATTTCATCGTAATAAAATGAGACTAAAACAAACTTTTTAGTTGGCCAGCCAACCAGTAGAAACTTTATAGTTATAGATTATAAGCAACGTAATTGATTTAGTAAATTATATTCCTATGCTGCTCTTGATACATCTGGACATATTTTATTTCATCTTTAAAGGTTTCACAAATATGTGATTATTTTATTTATATAATGGGTTAAAGTGCAACAATATGCATAAACTTTTCTCCAGATTAAAATGCGTCTAACATGCTTGTTTTTATAGATAGAAGTGACTATAAACTTCCAAAATAGATGCAAAAATACACATTGATTGTTAGTTGACCATTTGTTTACTTTTAAGGCTGATATGGATGATGATGTGGATGCTGACTAGGCAAGCCAAAACAAATCTGAACATCTAAGAACTCATTCTCAGGGTAAGCTCTGCAAACGGGAAAGCGGAAAGTAAGCGCATCCCGCGAACCCGTGATGCCAACGCCTCCTGGGAAACCCAAAGTGTAGACAATGTCATGGCTTTAACGTATTTTTAGTTTCTTACGAAGCAGGACAAATATATAACCATTGAATCCCCATGATAGTTTGCAAAATCAGTGTGAAGGAGTATTAGAAATAGTCTGTTTTTTCCATATAAAGTATTTACTACTCATAATTTATAAATAACACAACTTAGATGAATTTTATCTTTTATATTAATATTTTTTCGTCATAACTTACACATCCATTATACCGGAGGCACTTGGTGTCATTGGGCCATAGGGCCCGGCAATATTTTACATCAATATATGTTGAATTAATTGCTAAGCGGACTGATTAATAACTTTTATAATTTCTCCAAGTGTTCCTTCTCTTAATTACATGATATTACCCTTTATCCTTGATCTTGCATTTTATTGTAATATCCACATATTCAATAGTTATCCTTCGTGATTGTTTATGTAGTAGTCTTCTCCTTTATGTATGACTGTATCAGACTGCTTCTAGTTTTTATTGTTTCTAGTTTTCATTAAAAAACAAAATTACATCATATTACGTTATTTTATGGATTATATGTGCAGTGCATTTAGGAAGAAAAGACAATATTTGCAGAAATAGCAAAATGACAGGCAAGGATGAGAAGGATTGTGGCTGAAGAATAATGACACAGGCAAGGAAGAACCAATAACGGATAATAACACCTAAGTACTGAAATGTCAATCTCACTCGTTCAAATTAATATTGCTATCTAGTTTGAGTTTGTGAATTCATGTTCTCTTTTACATAAGGAGTTTGTGAATTCAGGTGATGAATGGGGATAACAGACCAAATTAATTTTTAAAAAAAAAAAACAAAGAAAGAAAATTTAGACCGGTTATGGTAATGTTCGGTCTAAAAAGTCTAGCTTTTTAAATTCTTAACCCACACCTGAACATACATATGACCATGAACTATGGGGCGCGCGCGCGCATATATATATATATATTAGGAATACAGCATCAAACCAAACCAGCTACTAAAGGAACACGACGAAGACCAGCCAATAAGGTCCCTTCCCACTAACTGTTGAATATGTTCCGGAGGATAATGCAACCAGGACCTAATCCGAACTAGCACATATTAGATAAATTTTTACTTACTTACATATTATTTTTTATAACATTTTAAATAATTTATACTAATATAAATTTTATGAATAATTTACTGACAATATATTAAAAATCAATACATATTGAATTTTTTTTTAAAGATTATTGGTTTTTTGGTATTTTACATTTTATATATATTATTTTTTTTACTTTTCGGATAGCTTTTTTTTTAGTTTATATATCTTATGGCTTTATGTTATAGAGCCAAAGAAGGTTCATAGATAGTCATATTAGTATTTGGTCGGCCACACAGAATTCTCCATTTTCACACAGTTCATTAGTGTGAACTCCCAAGTGATCGAGTCAATACTTTTGCCTTATAGAGCCAAAGAAACTTCATAAATAGTGATATCAATGTTTGGTCCGCCTTGCAAAATTCTCCAATTTCACACAACCACAAAGTGATCGAGCCAATGTTTTTGCGTTACATAGAGCAAAAGAAACTTTATAGATAGTGATGGCTTCTTCAATCAATTACTCCTTTTGGTCCATAATATAAAAAAAAAAAAAAAAAAACAAAGTCTTTCAAAAGAAAATTTTGGTCCAAAATATAAGAGCTTGGTAGAGTAATTAATTATTGTTTTTTCACTTTTATCCCTTGTAGGATAGAGAAAGATGTGACAGATATTAAACGCATTTAAAAATCACATTCTCTAATAAGGGTAAAATAGGTAAATTTATTAATTGAAGACACCAAATGAAGTTACTAAGATTTCTTAGTTCCTTGTTAATTAGTTAACATCTTATATTTTTGGATTGGAGGGAATATAACACTTCAATCACCGCATCTTGTCCATTCTATATTAATTATTGTGAGTACATTAAGGGTTTGTTTGGTGTGAGGGATTTGGAGGGGAAGGGAGGAGAGGGAAAATTTTTATGAGTTGAATTTGAAAAGATTGAAGAAGTGGGGTAATAAAATTTTAATAAAGAGAATATATAAGATAAAAGAGTAAGAAAAATTAATTTAAAATTTGTAACCCCACTTCTCTAATTTTTTTAAATTCAACTCAAAAAAATTTTCCCTCCGCCCACTTTCCCTCCCCTCCTCTCAGACCAAACAAGCCCTAATTTTCTGAATGCTCTTCTGAAAGTATATTCTTGTGAAAGAGATGGCCAAGAGCTGAAGAAATTGGAAAAAGCACTTAATCGTTGAAAATCATGGTTTACAATTAAAAAAACCATCATTTTTCAAAAGCTAATTTTTTTTAATGTTTTTTGTCATTTTTTTTAATAGGCACACTAGTGCGGGCAGGCAAGATCTAACATGAGACAAAGTGGCACAAAGGCCACCAACTATGCCACTTGCGCCATTAAGCGTCGTTGGCTGTTTTTTGTCATTTAAAACCATGGTTTGTGATTTTCTCTATATTTCTTCCAGACAATGAAGAATTATTATGAAACTTTGATATGAAGTTTTCATTTTTTCTAAAAAACATATTTAATCTTATATTTACACACACACACATTAATTATTACTTCATTATATAAATAATAAATTGGTCTTACACACATATATAAATATTATTTATTTATTTAAACAAAAATACAAATTAAAATTTAACCTTAATTTAATTAATTATCACATTAACTTTTGTCCTGTTTAGTATTTTGAACTGAAAAAAGTGATTACAATGACAACCATTCAAACACTTATTTTATCAAAATCACATTTTTCATAATATCCAGAAAATTTCAACATATTTTACCGGGAAAAAAAACAGTTTGAACCTCATTAACTTTGCCTTAAAGTTTTATGGGTTTTCAACTTTACATCTATTTAATATGTATACTTTTCAAGAAAATAACAACCTCCACATTAATATATGAAGGGAAAAGTTGTACATTTACATGAAATTTTCAATAATGTGATCATATATTACTTGCTATAATATAACGCACTCTGGGAAAAATGAAATTAACAAGAAACGAAATAGGAAATGAAAAATTATATGCATTCATAGAATATGTTTTAGTAAAAACAGAATTTCACTGTATTACTAGCTGCAACTGATCTTGCCATGGCCCTTGATATCATTGTCTAGGATGAAAGTTCTTGACTGTTTCCATATTTCATTCTGAACAAAACGTAAAGACTCCAACATTCAAAAAGTCAGTAAAAAACAATCTTGTCCCAACCAGTGTGAGTGGTGAACCAAAAGAGAAGCCATTGAATTATACTCCATTGCGATACCGCATCCGTGCTGAGGCCCATGCTCTAGCGAAAGGGAAAAAAAAAGGTCGAATATAAAAGCTTTTTGTTATAAACAATATGATGTGTGGATATTCATAGCCCTAAGCATAGGATTCCATCTCATGTTAATTGACGTGATTATTTACACATGCAATATTGAGGAAACTGTGGCTACTCCCCAATATGCATGCTAATAGTAAATATCAACTATTTCCATTTAAATTCTAAATATGCATGAATCTTTAATGAGAATTTAATTAATTAATTTAATCAACAAAATGTGACTAAATAGTTATCATAGATAAATTCTTCTAGTACTTTGTGCATATAAATCTTAACTATATAAAAGTAGAGCAGTCAAATTTAGGGTATCTACTCAATAGAAAATATAGAGATTCTAATAAATTAATTATGACATTTTATATATAGCAGTTTTGAGTATTTTATATACATATTAAGAAATGAAATTCATAATTACTATAGCATCACCTATCCACCCATATATATCTTTATATGGGTTATTGTGTGTTTCATACTACAAAATGTTGTTTTAAATCTAAGTGATTTTTTATATAACAGCACATTAATATATAAATACCCAGCCTCTCACCCATACATCACGCGGGTCTAGGCTAGTTAAATCTAATATATGCACATCTTAATGGAGGGGTTAATTAATTAATTTGATTGACAAAAAATTAAATTAATAACCCTCACACTATTTTATGTATCCAAAAAATGTTTAGGAGATCAATTTCAACATATTTCAACTCAAATATAATTTTGCAAAATTGAAACATTAGAAAAATTGTCCAAAATTAATTACATAAGCATTAATGTAATTAAATAATATACCAAAACAAAATTTGGCAAATTACCATAATACCCAAATAGCCAAAATTAATTTTCCCATATTGAAACAATTAAAATGGCATGAAAAAATAAATCAACATTCAAATATTTTGATCAAATAAACCATTTATGAGATGAAATACATCTTAACCTAAACAATTAATCAAAATTTTAATTTCTTGAAAAGAATGGAAATTACCAAAGAATTAAGCACAAAATGGAGTTAAGGAAACTTATTTGAACTAAAATAATATTTGGAAATCAAACTTAAAGGCCTCAATATCAATAACTCAATATATTGAATAACAACGATTGTCCAGAATTAAAATAAACACTTATCTAACTCAAAATGTTATTCAAAATGTGATCAGGGGAAGATATCCTCCCTTTTTTTTAACTTAATGGCCCAAAAGATTGAAAATGCAGTAGAGCCCACAAAGAAATTTTCCAAAAAAACCCAACAGTAAAAGGCCCAAAAATATAACAATAAAATATTAGCTCATAAAATCAAGAGAAAACAACATGAAAGAATTTCGGAGAATATCTGAAAAAGAACTTAAAAATTGAGAAATAACTGACTTGAACTTGAAAATTGAGAAATGACAAGTCAGTAATTTCTCAAGAAAAAAATTGAGAATTCTTTATCACATTTTAATATTTTCTAATCAACTCTTGGTAAAAAGACTAATTTATAATTTCTCAAATTCCAAGTTCTTTTTCAAGGATTCTCCTAAAGAATTTTTAAATTGAAAAATTTCAAATCAGATATTTTTTAAAAAATGAGTTATGAATATCAAGTTACGTTATTCTTTTATCAACTTTTGATAACAAATTTAATTTAAGATTTTACAATTTTAAAGTTCATTTTTTATCTTTTTCCTTAAAATTACAACCCAAATAATGTGGGCCCATAAGACAATTTTCTTGAAAAAAAAACAATAAAAGGCACAGAAATATAACAATAAAACATTAGATCATAAAATAAAAACCCAAATAATGTAGGCCAGAATAGCAACAAGAAACATCAATGATAAAATAAAACCCAAAGGCCAGCAATTCCCAGGCCCAGGAAAACGTTGTACAAAATCCAGTTTCAGTTCATGACAGCATAAACAATAACGAATAAAACATAAGGTCCACAATGTTATTGAACCAAATTTGCTGCAGCAAATAAGAAGATAAAAAAACAAAAAGACCAAGAACATCCTTCAGCCCAGATACATCAATCAAAACAGAAATATTGAACAAGCCCAAAACAAGTTTATTGACTTGGCCCATAGTAAAGCAATAAAACAAAGGAAGAATTACACTGAGGTCCTAAGGAAGAAGATAAATGAAGAAATGGTCCCTTAAAATTGCAAAATAAATTAACAACTTCAGAAACAGGTCATTGACAACTTCAGGAGCCTGTATTAATAACTTCATGGAACCATTCTTTCATTTTGTAATTTTAATGGACCATTTTTTTATTTCTCTTCTTCTTTAGAACCTGAATGTAATTATCCCTAAAATAAAACAAAAAAAGGGCAAGCCAACCATTTCTAGAATTTTAAAAAAAAAAATATCTAGCTTATTGTAAAACAAAAATGGCTTAAAACGTGAAAATAAAGAGTCTAAAATATGTTTGAAGCAAACAAAACCGAGAGCCCAAATCTGAAAACTCAATGAAAACATTTCACGAAAACCAAACGAAAACTAGAAAATCGAATAAGCCCAAGACCAACAGGCCAAGAAAGAGCAATGAATAAAAAATTTAAAAATAGAAAGCCCAATACATAAAGGCTCAAATTTGTCAGTCCACCCTTCCAGAATAAATGAAACACATAGTTTCATCGAATGGCCAGACGGCATTGTTTATGCGGCCGATCCAGGCAATTTTGGGCACAAATTCCAGCGATGTAAGCCTCTGTTTTCCGGTGGTTTTTTCACGACGAAATGATCGTTGGAACAAGTCACCAAAAGTGACAAAAGAAACCGAATCCCAAAAATGTTTTAATTTTTAAAACCAAAATAGAAATGTCATAGCTGATCCCTTTTCTCAGACTCACGGTGATCAGAAGAAGTATGAGCAATAAAATTCAACAAAAACCTGCTCAAAAATTTCCGACACAAATAACCGGTAGGCTATTGAGTGAAGAAATTAAATAAAAAGAGTGAAAAAAGTCAAAAGTTACTGAAAAGATAAGAAAGATTAGACAAAAGCATATATAAAGTAGTTGTGATTTTGGCTCACATCTTCCTCTGGCTTTATGTTCAGTAACGGCTTAAACGCTTTCTATGAATCAAGAATTTGCTTCCCATCCAGTTTTCTTATAAACTAGCAAACAGGGTCTTTTAACGTCATATTCCCAAGACAGTAGCGCCGTTTTTCTTAGTTGAATACTTCCACTAAATCAAGAAGAATATGATGAACATCACCACTCGAATGCATCTCAAGAGTTTGAATGATATCATCCAGTGACTTCTTACTCAGTCCATCCTTTATAAATTTAATTTTATCTTCTCAATTTACAAAAACCATACCTTTGTTCCTACAATGCTGATCACATGTCCACCTTGCATATTTATGGCAGACATTCATTCTTTTAGCTCTTCTCTTTTTGGAGAAAGAACTTCTTCCCATTCCTGGCAAAGGTTTAACTACTGATTTGTTAACTCACATGCTAAACGTACCTAAGCTTCAATGATCCAGCGTACATCCTCAGAAAAGCCCAAATGCTTGAATATCTTCATCTTTTCAAGTCAACAGCTATAGATCTTCCTGAGCACATCTTTGGGAATAGTGGGGAACCTGTTCTTAAGCTTAACAAGAGATTCCTCCATGGTAGCTTAAAATGAAACTGATGAAAACTAAAATTTTCAACGCAGTGTAGTGTGTTTCAGTGAGTAAAAAAAAATGAGAAAGCAGGAAAGAACTTTTGGTTTGCCTCCCAAATAGCTGCCCTTCTTTAACGTCTTTAGCTAGACAAAGGCCAAACCACTTAACTCTCTTCTTTTTTTTCTAGAAGGAGGGCTTACCTGTTGGTTCCTCAAATGTGATGACAGTTTTCAAAGTGTTGAGTGCACCGTTATTGTACTCTTTGAATATTCTTGATTGTAACCATCAAAATGAAATATATCATCAGGGGCTACCAGAAGTCCTGCAAAATCACAAGAAAACATCCAACCAAACCTTGGGTTGCCTCCCAAGTAGCGCTAAATTTATAGTTTTCAGCCAGACTCCCCAAACACAAACTACTAATCAAAAGTATCAAATACCATAATTACATTGTCTTCATTTCTTTTCAAGCAACAATAGTTCAAACACAAGAAATGATCATTCAAGGAAATTAATTGTACGTCTTCAATCATAGACAATTTTAGAGTACAATTATTTATTGAATTCAAATAAAGCACAACATGCACATATTTGCAAATAGGTTTAGGAGCTTCCAAGATTTTAGAGCATCCCACAAAATCCACTTGACTCTCATCAATAAGAGTCAACAATTCAACAGGAGAGACATGAACAATAGCTGTTGGAACATCCACATTGGTTCTAACATCAAAATGACAAGAATTAGACCTCTTCTAGACTACACCCATTATCCTCTCCAAAGGTGATTTCAACTTCTTTACAACATTCCATAAGAGCTAAAGTTTCATTCAATTCCACATCCTTAACTTCCTCATAATAATCATCATCAGCATAAGAAGTGATCATCATGCTTAAAGAATTAGCTTACCTCATAGTCTCAAGTGACAAAATAATTTGACTTACATATATTCCAATATTTTGGGCATTTGACTCGACACTAGTGACAAGTTCATTTTGCTCTCTACTAAATTTCTCTGTTGATTCCGCAAACTCCTCATATAATCTTTCTAAATCAGATTTTTCCTTATACTCGAGAGTGTGTTCTTCAATAGATCGATAAGAGTAGAAAGAAGGATTAGAAGAATACCTTACATATGGATCCAACTGCTCTTGTTGGTCTAAAATTCCTCCAGGATAAAAGGAATGATCAAAACAGGTTTGGTTCATATTGAAATCATCTCTCACATAATGACTAGTTGTGCTATACAGATAATGCTCATAGGAATGACACTCTCCATAATAAGCACCAAAAAAACAATTATAAGGAGAATAATTTTCAATCCAACCAGCATTTATATTTTTTTGTCTCATTCCATCCACATGCATTCTAGAAAAAGAACCAAGATATGACATTTTATCACTGATTAAACCAAATGAATGCTGTGAATAATCCATTTTTTTAAAAAAAAATTAACTAAAGACAAAATTAGTATTAAAATTACTTGGTATTGATATTAATTATAACAATCCCCAGCAACAGCAGCAAAAACTTGTTACAAGTGTAAATGATCCATTAAATAGAGCAAGTGTACACTATCATAATCAACTAATACAGAAGTGAGTAAAGTATCGTTCTCACAAGGATTGATCACTAAGTACCAAAATGGGTCATTTTAATTCTATTTAGTTGATCAAATGGTGATTGAGAGAACAAAATAAAATGATTAAATATGAGTGCAAATAATATGAAAGGAAAAAGCCCTAGGGATTATATTTCACTTAACAAATTTCATATTGAATCACTTGTCTATTCTAGCCCAATTAATTTCATATGATTGATAGTTGAGTCTCCCTAATTTAATTACTAGCCTCTTCCAAGGTCAAGCAATTCTATAATTAATTGCTAATCCAATGTATTCCTATATGAATTTAAGCAATTAATTATGCATTAAGATTTATGGAACTCAGTAAGACTACACAACTCATATGAATATATTCCTATTTCATATGCAAGTTATGGTTTTAATTATAGGATCTATACATATGCGTCTCCTTCCGGTCTCAACATGCATGTTAAAATCATTCAAAAGATGGGCAATCAATCAAAAGCATTAAGAATAATAATTAAAACTCAATCATGAAGGAGAAATTCAAACTAGATATAATAAGTTAAGATTCAATCCGTCTTTAGTAAGCTACGTTATCATCCTAGGAAAATGAAAGTTTAGCACATGTTGAAATTAAAAACAGAAATAAAATAAATTGAAAACTTCATAAACATTGCAATAAACATAATTATTAAATTCTAAAACATAAAAATACAACCACAAAATGCATGAAAAAGGAAAAATCTAGCTTTCCAAATAGGAGATAAAACCTTCCATGTAGGTTGCAACCTAAACCATCCATAAAAGAGGACTACCTAAGCCTTCCATGAAAGAGGCATGCAAGAAGTAAATGGTGTATGTGGAGAAGAGAGGAGAGTCATGGATATGAAATGGTGTGTGTTAAATGTAAGGGAGAGGATGGCTATATATAGGGAAGAATGGAGTATGGTAGATGAAATGTGGTAGATGAAGTAGTAAATGACAAGGAAGATGATGTGGTAGATGAAATGTGGCGATCACGAGACCTGATATTTCATTCCCTATGTAGGGTATGAGTTAGTTTATGCAAATGCCAATGAAAGCACACATGGCAGTGGCTCTTGATGTGATTAGGTACCTCAAGCAGAGCATAGAACTTGGGGTGCTGCTAAGCTCAAGCAATAATTTGACACTATTATGCTTTTGTGATTCGGATTTGAGCAGCTTGTGGGACGACTAGGAGATCAGCAACAAGTTATTTACTCAAGCTTGGTGATTCACTCATTAAGAGGAAGACTAAGAAGCAAGAAATTGTTGAAAAGTCATCTACCGAAGTTAAGTATACAGCATTGGGGTCCATTGTTTTTAAAGTTGTGTGGGAAGATGGAATTTTGAGAGACCTTGGGATTCATCAGAATGAGGCATTGTTGGTACACTGAGATAGTAAAGCAGCAATCCGTATAGTGACAAATACGGTGTTCTACGAGAGGACAAAACATATTGAGATAGATTGTCATTTCATACAAAAGATGCTGAATCTGATTTGATCAAGCCAGAACATGTGAGGTCAAAGGATTAAGAGGTAGACTTATTAACTAAAGCTATAGGAAAAGATGTTCAGATCATATTACTTGGCAACTTAGGAACTGTAAACTTGTATCAGCCCAAACTTGAGGGGGAATATTGACATTGTAATTCTAGTGTAGCTAGCATAATTGGTTTGTAAAATATGTTGTTGTAGTTTAGGGTATATGTTCTGTCTGTTGCCTTTGGGCCTTAATGCTACTTAAGCTCAATTATGTGCTTGAATATAATAGGGGCCAGGAGAACATTGTAAATTATGGATTCTAAGCATTACTATAAATAAGATATTTAGTTTTCTGCCCACTTCAAGGACACACACCACTAGAGCTAGACAGTGCTAGCTCAAGTGCCCAATTTGCATTGAATGGTAGGTATTTACTCGTGGAAGGCCCAGAGAGCAAGAGACATGAATGCTTGCTTTTGCGTTGACATTTTCAAATGTCACCTCATAATTCATTCGCAAAATTTCTACTTTGGTAATGCAGAAGCCGCAGTTGCCATTTTAATGTAAACTACAACCTCAGAATTCATGTAACCTTATTATTGGTTTTATAGGCCAAACGCTTTCCCTCAAAACTGCAACG
This sequence comes from Inga laurina, assembly GCA_963855925.1. Classification (NCBI taxonomy): domain Eukaryota; kingdom Viridiplantae; phylum Streptophyta; class Magnoliopsida; order Fabales; family Fabaceae; genus Inga; species Inga laurina. Next base: position 63,315,706 of record OY979703.1, read on the forward strand.
TTGAAAGGTTTTTTTTTTTTTTTTTGGTTTTCTTAAAGAAAGTATGGGTCCAACAACAAAAGTAATGGAAATTACTCTATATTAACGAACGTGCAATTTTTACTTCAATTTTTAATGTTTATGGGTACTAAAAAAATTTTCTGAGTATATATTAACATTGGATATAAGTTCTAGGGTATTTTTGATTGTTGACTAAATTTTATTATTCAGGAAAATATTTTTAAAAACCATTTGAAATACCCAAATTCTAATTTAAGTAACTAAACTTAACAAATCATTAATTAGGCCGCATGAACTAAAATTGGATTTAAGAATTGGGTCAAATTACATCCATGCAACTAAGTTAATAATGGCTTAAATGGCCCGACAATAAACATCTATAACTAATTATGTCATTCTATTTAACAAAAACCAAATTTAATTTCAATATTTCATAATGTTGTTAATTCATGCAATTGTAGTTGTTAATACAAAACCTGTATATACTCTGTTGCAATATAATGGAGGGAATGCTCTGTTTTTGGGCAAAATAACATAGGGATGGCTTTGTTTTAAGGATGAATAATTGAATGTGATTGTAGTTTTTTTATTATAAAATACTGATATGATATTAAAAAAAGTGTCATTAAAGTGTTGTTAATATGTGCATTTGTAGTTGTTAATATTGTTATTGCAACTGTTAATACGAAGTTCATGTTGCAGATTGTCATGAAAAATGTGAACTACTTCAAGGAAGAATCTATTCTGTTTCTTTCATGTGAGGGATGTTTTTAAATGGTTCAGAAGACGAAATGCAATATAACTCATACTATTGTAAATATGACTCATGCACTTATAAAACAAGGTAGAAGAAGTTGTTAAAAAATAATTCAACAGTTGTGACAAACCCTATGGGAATAACTCATACAGTTGTGAAAGTTGGAGTTGTGCAACTTGTTATCTTAGTTAAGCAAGAAACAGTTGTAAAAATGACTCATGATATTGTAAAAGCAAGCATCACCAGTTGTTAAAAAAGAAATTTGTAGTTGTGAAAGTTGGAGTTTTGAAACTTGTCATTTCAGTCAGGCATGAAAAAGTAGCTGTAAAAATGACTCAAGATGTTGTCAAACAAGCATTAGAAGTTATAAACTAAGCAATTTGCAGTGTTAAACTTGGAGATGTGAACAAAGATAGTTTTATTCAAACATGAGAAATAAGTTGTAAAAATGACTCAATATGTTGTAAAAACATGCTTAACCAGTTGTAAACTGAGGAATTTTCAGTGCTGGACTTGGAGATGTGTAAAAAGATAGTTCCATTCAGACATGAGAAAGAAGTTGTTATAATGACTCAACATGTTGTGAAAACATGCTTAACGAGTTGTAAACTAAGCAATTCGCAGTGATGAACAGTTGTTAAAAAGGTAGTTTCATTGTGACCTGAAAAATATATTGTAAAAAAGACTAAATATGTTGTAAACACAAGCATAACCAGTTGTTAAATGGGGCATATGCACTTGTCATATTTGGAGTTTTGGAAAAGGTCATTTCATTTAGGCAACAAAAACAATATGTAAAAAATCACTCAAGTAGTTGTTATAACACACAATGACAGTTGTGAACATAGGAACTTGGCAAACTTGAAATTAACTCATTGCATAAAAACATGTAAACATGATTGATGAAGTTGTAAATGACTGATGAAGTTGTCAACTATAAAATAACTGATGAACTAAGGGTAATTTTGTCATTTGACTTTGGGAAATAATCACAGAAAAGTTCTTAAGGACTTTTCTGATGTTTGACTTTTCAAAGGGACTTTGTTGTCATTTTCTTTGGTCACTAAGACCTGGGAGTGATTTTCCAAAAAAAAATAAAAAATCTCCCTCCTCTTCATCTCTACGCCCCTTTGTCTCCCTATCTCTTACTCCATATTATCTCTCTTCCTTTTCATTCATCAAGAGGAAGGTCTTACATGCATAATCCTTTGACTTGAAGCTCTGCATCTCACCCTTGTAGATTCAGCACATCAATAATCTCAAGGTGTTATGGCATATTGAAGTCCTTCACTGTATAGAAAACTTGGAAACTCCCTCTTTTTGCAGATCTCTTGGGTTCTTATTGGAAATGATCATGGTTACGGCGCCAGTGGCGGTAGCAGTGACATAGTGCCATGTAAGATTTCAGGTGGCTTAATAATGATGTGGACTGATCCATTTTAATTTGATAGACCACAAATGATGTGGTGGACTAGGTTCATCCAAGATTTTATCTTTCCGCTCATTATATGCTTTATATAGATGTTGCATCTATCTTCAAAGGTGGCATCATTAACATGTAATTATGCTCATTAACTCCTATCTTATCCCTCAAATGTCAGATGCTTTCTTCCTAAGAATCAAATGAAGTTTGTCCATAAAAATTGCATTAACGTTTCCATAGAAAACAATCTCAAGGTTTGGAATCGGAATCTCTGAAGAGCGAATGAAGAAATTAATCGACGGAAAAGAAATAATAAATTTATATATATATATATATATATGTTCCTTTGATACGTATGCAATGTAAGCCATTTCTCCCAACATTTCTTTTTAGTCGGTCTTGTTTAAGTATTTAATTATATATTATTCCATTAATTTAAGCATTGTAGAATCAATTATGAGCGAAAGGATTTTTTAAATTTATAAGAAGGATATTTTAATTTAAGCTTATTTAGGTTTAGCTTGAAGGACCTGAGTCCTTTTTTTTCCCCCTGAAAGGATATATTTGATTAAATATAACCACATGTCAACATAAGGTTTCAAAATAAATATAAGACACAGAAAGCTTAAACTCAAATACAACAAGCATAAAGTTCAAAAATTAAACAAGACGCAAAAATGCCCTATGCAGGTGGGTTGAGGAATAAAGGCCGTGGCAAAGTGGATTGTAGTGGTATTGGATTATTTGCGTATTGGTAAAAAGTATGGGATGTAGTTTGTTTTTGTGAGATGTATTAGGTTATATTTTTTTGGATTGGAGTGATTTTCATTTGTCGGCTTCAACTATTGTGTTTTTACTACTTTTTTTGATATTAATAAAATGGACTTGTGTTTGGCCAAAAAAAAAAACTACAACCCATTTTTGCAGCTATTTTATTTTACGCATATAAGTTGTGAGTAATTAATTGATTATTTGTTTGGGAAAGGGAAAAAAACAGCAGAGTTGTTATTTCTTACCATCAAGGTTTTTATCAATAAATATATACCACCTCTTATTCTAAAATTAAGATCTAGTTTATAAGTGAATTTTTGTTTAATTTTTTAAAAATTTTTAATCTATCAAAATTAGACAAAGAAGTCTTATATTTAGGAAGGAGACAGTAGTATTTATGAATTTGCATCCTGTAATAAAGTAATTTAATGATCTTAATAGAATTGGGAAAGAAGGTCAATTTTATACGAGGGGTTGAGCTGAGCCAATTTATGTAATATATTATATATTGTTTTCGCGGATATTATTTAAAGACCTTTTTGGAGTGATAAGAGACTTTCCATTTCTTAGCCGCCACTGCAAACCCTCACAGCAAGAATGTTTGCTCCCGAAGAAACGCCTGCACCTACGCCCGTTGCTCCCGTTGCTCCAGCAGAAGAAAAGCCATTGGCTAAAGAAGAAGAAACCCCAGAAGGAGAGGAAGAAGAAACGGTGGTCTCTCTGGTTAGCCCGGATACAGAGCAGCATCTGAAGCAGCTGAGGGAGTTCAACGGTGGATTCTTTGCTGCTTGTCAGCTCGCCAACAAGAACTATGATAATGATGTCCGTGATTCTGGGAACCTCACCCAACTAGGTACTCTGCTTTTAACTTGTTTAAATCAACCCTATTCATTATTCCGTCGTTGTATTTGTTTTTATGAACTCGGGTCTTCAAACATTTTCTTATCTTTGTTCTTTCCTTTTTAGTCTTTCCTGCTATTAATTAGAATTATTTTATGGAGAATAAATTTTTCTTTCTCCTGAGACACTCTCATGTGTATAAAATAATATTATCGTCGTGTCATCAGCTGGATGGCGCCGTGGAATTTGAACCACCGCCGGAGGTAGTTGAACCAGAAAGAAGGTCAGCGAGCGCGCTCATGGCTTGGACTTGCATTTCAAGCGCCGATATGTAATCGATAGCTTCCTCCAATATCACCGGCACCAGCTGTTTCCGGCAACCGGGGACCAACCGCCCCAGAAACCTTACTTTCCTCTGAACCGCTGGGAAGCTCTTCCCCTTCAGCCGGAGAACGCTCACCTTGGCTTCTTCGATCGGGCCATTCCAGCGGCCGCTGGCGTGACTCTCTGTCTCTTGTGCTTCCTGAACTTCAGCTTGAGCCGATTGGTCAGGATGGCTCTGCTCCACCGGGCTTCCCCTTTGCAGTGACGGCAAGGACTCTATCAGCGGCTTCGCGGAAGGCTTTACCGCGGCAGTAGCATTTATTGACCATCACATGGACAAGAATTAATTATGGTAGCTAATGTCTCTTATGGAATTGTTAGTGACATCCTTCACACGTGATTTTTTATTACAGTTCCTTGGCTCCCATATTGCGCAATGTTGGGCTGGCTTTATGGTGTGTTTGGTTTGAGGGAAGGGGACGGAGGGCAGAGGGGGGGAGGGGGTCAAATTACTTTTTTGGGTTGAAGGTATTTAAATTTTGAATGAGAATCCAAAATTTAAAAGGAATGAGAAGGTAAATTTTGGGCGGGAATCTAAAATTTAAAAGAATGAGAGGGTAAATTTTGGATTTCTTAAACCCAAAATTGTAATTCCACCCCCTCCCCCCCCCCTCAAACCAAACAGAGACTTTGAGTGATGGTTATTATATTTTCTTTATGTTTATGCAATGCACACATTTCAGTTTTGAAGCTTGTGTGGTTGTCATGAATAATTTTGTGGTTTTAGTTGATTTTAGTAAGCACTCCAAATAATGTTTTTTTTTTTAGTACAAAAAACTGGATACATAATCTCACAAACGAGACCTCCAACAGTACAAATCCTAATCTCTTTCATCAACCACCTCCCCCTCTAAAGTATATTGTTTTTTATGTTATGTAATAGTAGGGCTGCTTTTGTTTCCTTTTTTTTTTTTTCCGGATACTTTGTTGTCAAGATATATTTTTCCATGAAGATTTGCTTCCTATGCAACGAGCGGGGGAGTTCATGTTAGTTATAAGATATATTTCCAAACACATACTCATATATTTTAAGTAATTATTTTACGGAGGTATTTCTTTTGTATTTTTCATATAATAAATATTTAAAACTCGACACTTCTTTCAAATTATTAATTTACTGTGTACTCTTTGAATATATAAACCCTAAACTACAACTACTTCTAAGTACTGATAAAACAAGGATGTTACAGTGAGAGGAGGGAGAATTGTCGTGGCACTGAGGGGGAGGAGTGGTTTGGTGAGGGTAAAATGTTAATCCCTCTTAATGAAGAATGTAATTGAGCAGTTGTTCTTGATCTTTAATGTAAGAATCATTTCTCATACTTATTAATATTTTCCTAATTTACTCTGCTCCCTCAACAATAATCAATTAAGAAAGAGAATGAGGGAATTAAAGAAGATGATTACAGTGTTTTAGACAAAATATATAATATTAACTAATTTAACTAACTTTCTTAATCTTTAGGTAAATAAGTCTTATATTAAGGATCAGAGTGAGTACGTATTTTTCTAAGTAGCACCTAATATTTAAAGTAAGTTTTGGAGTTGAAAAAATAATTAAGGGTAAAATTGCAATCAGTTTGGTAAGATACTATGTACAACTAAAAAAATATTTTAAAGGGTTAAAAATACAAAAGATTATTTTAGGATATTGCATGCTATTTAAAAAATATTTTAAGATGCTAAATACTTCCAGAAAAATACTTTAAAATATTAAATACCATTTTTCTAAAAAAAAAAAAAATCAGCCCCATCATTTTACACTCAAAACTACACCAGCGCCAGGAATGACAGCAAAGGGAAGCCAGATCCATATTTTTCTCCCTTTCACGGTGACAGTACAGGGCTTTGCGATAAAAGTTAAGAACATTGAGTACTCACTCTCTCTCATCACTCGAGAAATGAGTAGGTGATAAAACCATTCCTTCAAACATCCGGGTCTTGCTCAAGTTTCTGAGAGTGTTAGCTATAGGTTTCGCGATCGAAATGCTCCATTGTTATTAATTAGCAGTATTGATTTACAAATTGCAAGACCAGTGATCAACTAATCATCCATTACTTTCTCTTGATTCCCTTTTTGTGTGGATATATATCTAAATATCTATATGACGCTGCCTTTTTTTTTTTTTTAAAGAAACGTGGAGATCTAAGATCCTTGGGGCTTCCTTCTCACTCCGCACTCACCCTCTCGTGTTTACATCTAAAACTGAAACCACAGTATCGATGCGTCTTAATAACTGAAACTAGACTTGTGATTTAAATTCATATTTATGACTTGTTCAAATTTGCATATTATTATTCAACCCAAAAGGCAACAAAGATATAAGCCAATGCATTTTCAATCTGGGATATGGAATCTAGGTGATCTTAAGTCGATCATTCATCTCCGGGGAGGAGGGATACGCACTTGAATCAGGACCCCAATGACCTGATTACTATATGTGCTTTCAATTTCTTGAACTTTTATTTTTTTGGGCAGAGAGTGGGTGGGACCTGGATGCATGGGCTGTGCGCCATCCCTATCTCTCTCCCTCACATTCATACTCCTCACAATGACATGACAGTCCCTCCTCTCCTTTGCTTAGTTTTGATTTGACTTTCTCACATACTCTTCCCATTTACTGTTTGTCTTCAGCCCCTCTCACCTAAAACCTTCATCCTCCATGGCTGATTCCGTCAAGTACCTTCCCGTCGGTGGGGCAGAATAAAATGTTGTTACAGTGCCCATAATCGCCTCACATTATGCAGTCTATCACGTCAATATGACTCCAATCTCAGTCAACTATGAACAATAATACCCAATCTTGTATCCTCCACCAACTGTGACTGATAAATTCTATGAACTATTAGATTATCATACCTTTCAAACTAGGGTTTTGAGTTGAACAAGTGGGCAATTTTGTGACCACTCACCAACTACTTTGAAAACGAAGCATGACAAGCTCAGGGCACAGATTCTGTGCAAAGTGACCACATATATATGCACAGAGCACATTTTTTCCCTTCAAGCTTAAGTCCTTGTTATGCTATAGTTGTCCTTTTAAGTTATGGCTGAGAGAAGCTATGGTTTAATTTTGTGTTTATCAGTACATCTGAGAGAGAAAATAAAGGGGCAGAGAAAGTGAGTCTAAATTGATGAATCGTAGTCATAACTACAGGATTGGATTGAACTGGAAGGTTAGATTCCCGGGGAATCATGTAATAATAACGACCAATAAGAATTTATTCAAGTATTATTGATGTACTATGCAACTAACAAGGTCTCTTTCAAGTATGATAATAGCAGGAGAGAAACTCTTGATATTATGAGAATTTATTCAAATATTATTTCTGATGCTCTAGGTTCGTCCGCCATTAGAGCTTCGTGGAGAGAGAAAACGCGATTATCTCTGAATCTTGGTCAAATCTTGCGTTTACGTCGTGGAGAGCGAAATTGTGCTCAAACGGCGTGATGAGGATTTCGTGGAGAGAAGCTGTGTTCACGATAATCGTTGGTCAAATGGCGCAGTGATCAAATGATAGAAGATCCCATTCACATTTTGTTATGACCCTCTACAAATTCTTCCACCATAAAGAACAAGTTTAAACACTGCATGAAAACTTATACACCGAACTAACACATTGTATTTTCTCATATTTGAGTCTTGTTAATTCGGAGAGATCAGACTTTTGGTCTATACGTGTCTTTTTATGAATGTGGATAACCCTTGTGTTGTTAATTCAGCAACAATGTTATTGGAGCATATCATTGATTTGTGCTCCCAGCAGGGTATACCGGAGCTTTACTTGAAGGTTGAGAATGACAATGAAAATGCAATCAAATTTTACGAGAAATTTGATTTTAAAACTACTGGAGCGGACGCATCAAATATGTTCAAGATAATGGCTCTTGTGCCAGAGGCGCAAACCCTTGGAATTCCTGATTCTGATGAGTAACTCATCATATTATCACAGTTGTTGGGGGTTACAAAACAATGTTGGGATATATATGTGTTAGTCATTTGTTGGCAAAATATATATATATATATATATGGGTTAGTCATTATCATCGGACCACATAAGATTTTTCTCTCTTCATCAATTGTCATTTATCTTTTCATATAGATTATTAACCATGCATATGTGTGTGTCTATATATATATATATATTGTTAAATGACGGATCTTTGAAGCCTAAGTGGTCATAATCATCAAATGAATACGTAACCCAAGAATTAAGTAAATCACGGTAAACGAATTTGATGGATTGGGATTTGCGTCTCATATTATATATTTGTTTGTTAAGCTTAGTGGTTGGATCTTGTAGGGGTAATTAATTGTTTATTCATTTTCTTGGAATATTTTGTGGCTAAGAAAGTACGTATTTGTGGTCCATGATTTACAATATTTTTTTTAAATATATGCAATATTTTTTATTGATTATAAGTGTGATTACATTTAAATTGGAGACGTGACAGTGTTAAGTATACTTTATATGCAATATTTTCTACATTATTAACAATGCATATGACGGTGTTATACCTGTTGGCAATACATCAATATATATAGTCTTTTATTAGCGTCTCTCTTCTAAAACTATGAATTTTGGCATGACAAATTGTCAACACTCGTTTTCATTTCGATAATCGAAGAGTAATAAAGACGGAATTCAATAGGCATAGAGGAAAGTACAATATCGATATCATTCATTGACGAAATACAGAAAATATAGCGGAAACTTAATATTTACAGAATAACCCAAAATATCTAAGGCATAAGCTAATTATAACCACTATCTTGCCTTCGCCTTGAGAAAAGAGCTAATTACTTCTCAGCGTCCAAGCCTTTGCCCTTCGATCCACTGGCACCAGCTGAGATATTTGTTTTTGAAAAAGGGTGAGATTCTGAAGAATCCCCGTAGAGACATACAATCGACATATAAAATGTGAAAATTAAACATGCAATCTATTATATTAGGAAAAAATGAAAGTTCAATTCGATTCATATATATTTACCTCAGTCGAGTCACCGACTACAGCTAGGATTTCCTATAATATACCTCAACTGAGTCATCGACCACAGCTAGGATTTTCCGATATACCGTTGTTAGGTAGCAAACCACAACTAAGTACTGTGCCTCTAGCACGCAATTATATCACGAAATATAGTAACAAATACATATAATTATTCACATAGGGTATGAAAGATGGTAGTCCCTACCTCAAAGTTTGTTAAACCCCTTTTTCAATGTGCCTCATAATACGTGTCGTTTCCGATGTCTGACTCGATCCTAAAATATTAAATGTACAAGAAGTAGGTCATAACCTATCCAAGTATCATTTTAGACTCTTCTATAGTGTTTCTTGTGGTTATATTAGTCAATGATGAAATTTTACCAAAATGCCCTCGGGACCCTGGTCTGATGGCACGTTTTCCCAAATTTTTGACTAAGGCTATTTTGACATATTTTTTGCCAAGGAATCCATTTCTGGCTCCAAATTACCAAATTCATTGTCAAAATATGAAAATACCCTTGACAGCCCCTATTTAGGGATTTCAGTGGCGTTTTCGTAATTATGCTTTTTCAGCCTCTACCGAAAAAGTGCCCAACTGTAACCCCACCGTTTTTTGCCCACTGAGTCCAATGGAACCATTTATTTTATGAAAATCCAACTCCTACCCCTTGGAACAGTGCTGGCCGAAATATTAAAGCAAATGGGAAAAAAATAGTTTTGTGTTTTATCTTCCAAAACTTGTACTCTTCCACTTCTAATCCTTGATTAATTCACTTAAACACTTATTAATAATGATTTAAAGGATTTTGGGCAGCATAACCCCTTAGGGTTATAGCTTTTCAAATTTCATAACTCAACTAAAAATCACATAAACCAAACAACAATTACCAACAACAACTTCATACTTAACATAAAGTTAAGATTGGTATAATTACCTCCTAAACTTCTTAGATGTTCTTACTCTAGGAACCTTGCCCTTCTCTTCTTGATCTCAAGTGTGACTTCACCACCCTGAATTCATGAGACACAAGAGTTTAGAGAAGGATTCTAAGGAAATGCTATAAGAAAACCAAAGGAACCATACTTACCTTAACCTCTTCTTCCTTCTCTCTAACTCTTGAAGTTTCTCCAAGTTCACTCTCTCTCTCTCTCTCTCTCTCTCTCTCTCTCTCTCTCTTTCTTTGGCCGAAATGTGCATAAGAAAGGGAAGAGAATGTGTTTATTATTTTGCCTATTCCTTCTTCCTAGCCCTTGATCTCATCAAGGGTTGAGATTTCACAACCTATCATGCACCGTTCCTCTTCCCATACCACCAACCATGCCCTCTTACTTTATGCCATACTCCCTCATCATTTAGCTTCAATTGGAATTGGACTATATTCCCTTCTTTTTACAAAAAAAAAAAAAAAACATGCTCCCTTCTATACCCTAACTAAACTAATTGCTTTTTCCAACTAAGTCCAATCTTACACTCCTCCATGAACTCAATTCATCATTATTTGTCCTTGTAGCATTATTTTAATGCAATTTGACACGTGCACATACAAATCCATTATAATTTAATCCCCTCCTTATATGATCATGACACTTGGCATTTTAAATCAATTTCTAGCACATTTTATTTTCAATTTTCAAAATAATGCCAATTCTGGCATATTTTCTACCTTAACTTTGAAAAATCATAACCAATTTTGTAGATATTGTTTTGGAGTGATTCCAAAGGATATGGACCCCTTATTGAGTCCAATTTCAAGGAAAAATATGGAATTTTACTAGCTGGGATCATATTATTCCCATATTTTCAATCTTTGACCACTGCTCCAGAAACGTTTCAGATTTTCTGGGCTAACTTCAAAAATTCATATCTTTTTGTACATAGCTTCAATTGATTCATATGACCTATAACATTAAAGCTTAGGATGTCTACTTTCATCTGGTAAAATTTCATAATTTTTTCTCATCATTTAGTTTTTTAAAACCACATGACAAACTCACTGCCTCATAGGCGATTTCACTGAAAACACTATTTAAATTTCAATTTTCAATATTTAATTCCTTTGGCCTTAAATATTCACCATTTCATTGAATTTCTCAATTAATTACATTATATTTTTGGTGAATATAAAATTTGGGATATTACACAAATTCCGTTAACTTTAATGGTATTTTTAAGAATGGTGAGTTGATTATTAAAATATGAAACATTAGGGTAAAGGTATTTTTTTGTACTTTAGCCAAAAATATATTTTTATTTTTATGGTATTATATATTTTTCTGTCCAATAAATATCTTTATCTTTGATTGGAGGATTTGTTTTTTCCAGGTCTAAGAAATTGGAAGATTTTTTAGCTCCACCTTAAATAACTCGCCATAATTATAGATATTCTGTTAGTATCAAGTTATAGTTATACATTTAAGGTGAGAAAAGTTATACATTGATTAATAAGAATGGTGAACATTAAATAAATCAATAATTTTTAATGTAATTTTTGTATATATTGAGAGGATTTAAACACTTGACTTAGAGGAATAAAGATACATAAATTTTAAATTTGTATTGCTACAGATTTTTCATTATTTTAACCATAATAGAATAGTAATTATTTAATTACATGTTTGTCTTAAAAGTTTCACATGACCTTATACATGTTTTTTTCAGAAAATAAGGATCTTAGAAATTATAGTTATTTTGAAGGACTAAAAATCAAAATATAAATTTTTAGTTGCAAAATTTATCCCGATCATATTCCCAACATTCTATCTAATTCTATCACAACTATTTGACATTTAGTTGCGTCTCTTATCATATGTTACTAGTTTTATGTTTTTGGCACTTATTCAATATTATTGTATTTGAAATTTATTCATCAAGATTTTGGTTTAGCAATAATATGGAAGAAAAAATAATAATTTACAATTCAAAAATAAGGTGCAATAATATAATTTTTTTGTGATTTTTTCATGTTTTTAAAAACTAATCAAAACCTATAAAGATGTAGGTTCGAATTATTTTTTGATTTTAGATGCTATTTTAATTTGAAAAAATTTTAAAAGTTAATCCGATGTATATGGGAGAGACTATAATAAAAATATTTGGTTGCAGATAGATGTTTTTTTAAATATAGATATACATGGGTATATCATCAAATTTCATAGCTAACTGTCAAATAGTTGAGATATGGGTATTTTTTCACCTTAATACCGTTATAAATCACCAGATAGCCATCATTTTTTATAAATCATTGGTCATAATAATTGTCATTTCGAATGGTCACTAAAATTTATTATTCGGGAAAATCTTTTTAAAAGCCATTTAAAATACCCAAATTCTAATTTGAGTCACTACTCTTAACAAATCACTAATCAAGCAACTGAACTAAATTTGGATTTAAAAATTGGTTCAAATTATCTCCATGACCCTAGTTATTAATGTCTCAAATGGCCACACAATAAACCTCTAATTAATTATATCATTCGATTTAACAAAAGCCAAATTTAATCTCAATATTTCATATCATTTTATTGAGTGTATATGTATCAACAAGATTGATTTAGCAAAGGAAAAGAAAGCAAAATTATAATTATTAATTGCACAAGAATCTTTTCATTCAAATTTCTCAGCTACGTATTTATCTTTTTGTTCCTAGGTTGACACTAATAAATAAATAAACAAATAAATACATTTATACTTGTAGAAAGGTAGACAAATCTCTTCCAACAACATTAATTTTTCACCTAATAACTCAATAGTTTTTATCTTTTACTTTCCTTGTTTAAGCATACCATAAGACTTACCAAGCAAGCCTCTTGATTTCAATATCACCATGATGCATATAAATCTTTCCCAAGTTTAACATTCATATTTAGCGGTTTCTATACTATATAATTATATCAATGCCACTTTAACATAATGCTCAATTCAATTTAATAAAGTTCTTTCATCCAACATTCCACACTTTATATACCGCTCAAATACTAACAAAAGAATAAACAACTAACCTTTGGAATTTTCCAATAGTCCTCTTTCCAATATCACCATATAAAGCTAGACAGCCTGAGAAAATTAAAGTGGAGACAAAAGAAACAAAGAAAGGCTTCACACGAATGCTTGCTTTTGCCTTTTCATTTTCAAATGTCGCCTCATAAGTCATTCGCTGTATTTCTACTTTGGCAATGCAGAAATCGCAGTTACCATTTTAATGTAAACTGCAAAATCTCAGTACATAAAGTTGGCATTCAGGTCACTCAACCATTGGTTTCATAAACGAAATGCTTTCCCTCAAAACTGCACCGTTGAAAGGTTTTTTCTACTTTTGGTTAATAAAAACAACGCTTTTCAATTTCACAGGACTCAAAGAGGAGCCTGTTTAAAACTATAATTCACATAATTCGTTGACTACATATCGCAGCAAAATAGATATCAGTAAAAATATAAGACTGAGTTGACTTTTTTTTTTTTTTTTGAGAAATTAAGGAAGCTAAATAAGTTAGTTAATCATATCATATATTGTGTATCCTTAGATTATATATCAGTTTATAAGTTTGACAAAATAGTTTGAAGAAAAAATTTTAAAGTAATTTAATTAGCTTTCTTAATATTTTCAAAAAAAATTAATTTTACCTTATAATTAAGACAAGAAGGAGTAGTTTGTTTAAAGCACTAATTTATTATATATAAAATATATGATATATATATTAGTTTGAGAAAGTAATCAAGTATTAGGAATTTAGTACGTCGTCTTATACAATTATGTTAGTTTGAGATCGAAAATCTCAGGTATTGAAGAGATTAATTGAATATTTTTTATGAGACTTTGCATGAAATATATAAAAGATTTAAAATATTATACGTGTTTCTAGCTACGTACGTAGCTTCTCTCTAGCTCGGAAGAATCATGGACCTTTACTTTATTTGTGAGTTTACATTAACGAAGTTTCAGTCAACCGGTCAACTGAACACATTAGTAAAGTAAAATGGGTTGTTGCCTGTATATTTTAAAGGAGAAAAAACAAGTCCTAACACTAGCTTAATTAGGATGATATCACTGAAACAAGGCCAATAATGTTATCTTATCAATTCTTGGTGATAAATTTAATTTGAGATTTTGCAATTTTAAAATTATTTTACTGTCATTTTTCCAAATAAATATGGAGAGAAAAAATGCTGTCAAAAAAATTTATATATATAAAAGCCAAGGAATTAATATGAATATATATATATTTATATAATAATAATAATAATAATAATAATAATAATAATAATAATAATAATAAAGGGAGTATTTTTTTAAAAAATAAATTTTAACAGAAAAATTCAGTTGGTTATCAGCCTTCTGACAACTAAATATATTATTTAGAATGTTTATTTGATATTTAGAAAATACACTGGAAGTTATAATAAAAATGAAGAGAAATGGAGTTATACTAAAATTTATGAAAATTAAGTGTTCGGCTTGTTAAAAATGTGAAGGATGGAAAAAAAAATAAAAATCATAAATAAGTATTTATTTTGAAAATACTGTAATTTATATCTTAATATTATTTTATTTTCTGATTACCTCCATATGATCCCTCTTTTTTTATGTAACTGCCCCCACTATCCCTCTTTCCTGTACTCTTATCTTGAAAATATTTAATTTAACTTTTCTAACATATTAATTTACATGAGTGTTTTGAGATTGTCATTAGGACCCGCATGATGCAAGCGTAAGATTAAAGCATAAGGTGCTAGTGACTTAGTAGTGTCTATATAAATGGACAATGGTTGATTTAGAAGAGCCATTATAATTTTTTAATTGACCAATGTGTCCTTTATTAAGTGTGTTAACTTTTCGAATTAATACGATGCTTTCCTCAGTTGGGCAAGTTTTCATGTACTCAAGCCGGCATTATATACATTATAATTTCCAATTGCCAAATTAATTGTAAATCCCTAATATTTCACAGAAATAATTCATATATAAAACATAAAACTTAAAATAAATTAAATTATTTATATGCTTCTATGGTCGTTTTTTTCACTTAATCCTATGGTTCTATTTATTGGACAAAGAGAATGATTTTTTGTCATAAATAAGGCAGAAAGAATATTTGTTTGTCCTAAATTAACTTATTCATAATGAATATACAATTTTTTTTTTAATGTAATTGAATATCTTGATAAATAGGCTTTTTGTTAAGTTGGGCTATAGCTTGCACGCCCATTTTGAATGTCAATGGGTACTTTTACTCCTTTAAATAACATATGAATCTCTAAATCTTAACTACCCAAGTTTTGTGGTTCGAAAGTGAAAGCCTCAACTCTGCTTAGGAGGTAAAAAATGACGAATGTGAGCACAGACTCTGCTTCATCTCATGCTAAGAAAACTCAGGAGGAGGATGACCAACTGGCGAGGAGTGCTAAGAAAATAAAGAACGGCGGTTTCAAGATTAACGATGAGGATCGAATGAATAACCAATGGCCAAAGCTAGGCTCAAATAGATCTGAGTTTCACAAAGGTGGTTCTTCTTTTGCTGAGAAGCTGAAAGGTATTGATAGTCAGAGTGAAAAAGCTGATGAAGATTTTGAGAAAGAATGTGATCTCGTTTCGGAGGATGGCATGTCTGAGGATAATCAGATTGAAAGGGAATAGGAAGACTATGATCCAGTATGTAGAACAAAGGAAGACCCGTCGAGAAATTTTCCAGAATTCTCTTTCTCAGGAAAAATGAAGAAAAAGCTCTATAGAGCTTGGAGGAAGGCTGTGATCCTGAAGCTGCTGGACAGAAACATTGGGTATAAAGCGCTCTATAAAGTTTTGCAAGCAATGTGGGCTAAGAAAGGAATTATAAACCTCATCAACATCGGTTTTGGTTTCTTTGTGGTTAAGCTTTTTAATAGAGAGGACTACTTTCATGCTCTTACAGCAGGCCCATGGATGATTTATGATCATTACTTAACAGTAAGGCCATGGGAACCAAACTTCAAACCTGTTATAGCTACTATCGATAAAGTGGCTATATGGGTGAGATTGCCTACTGTTCCATTGGAATATTATGATGTCGAGGCTCTTACATTTATCGGCAACAGGATTGGAGAAACATTAAAGGTGGATATGAACACCACTTGCCACTTAAGAGGTCATTATGCATGAATTTGTGTGCTAATCGTTCTAGGGAACCAATTGATGTCTGGGTTTTCCTTAGAAGGGGAGGAATATTATCTGGAATACGAAGGTTTGCATATGTTGTGTGCCCACTGTGGTATCTATGGACATAGAGATGTGTCATGTTCTGCGAAGCAAAAATCTACAGAAATGAGTGTTGAGCCGAATACAGTGGTTAATGAACAAAACAACGACGTAGTAATGGATGGAATTGAGGTATGTGGAGGACAGGGGATATGGCGGGTAGTGTAGAAACCTCGACGTCCACGGAAACAGAAAGAAACGAGAGGATTCCACAGTCCGGCAAATAATGTGGGCCGACTATTGATAGCCTATGAGACGGGGACGAGGAAATGAGCAGCCCTACTGAAGGGACTTTGGTACCTATGACCCAATTGTCTAGTGGTCTTTAATTGATCCCTTACAGCCCAATGATTGGTTTTATGGATAATTTATTTTACTGGAATACAAGAGGGGCTTGTGGTAAAAGCCTTCTCAGAAACTTAAAGCTTTTGAGTCATGGGCCTAAGCCCAATTTACTGATTCTGCAGAAACGAGGTCTCAGGATATTCAGTGTTTTCATTGCCTTCAATCCTTAGGCTTTGATATGATAAGGGTCATTCCAAGTGTAGGGTGATCTGGTGGTCTTATTGCAGCTTGGAATAGCTCGCAAATTTCAATTACTGTAGAAGAAAACCGACAATTCTTCCACCTGCTTTGTTGGCTGCCAAACCTCCCAGAATTCCTGCTCACAACAGTATATGCAATTCCCCACTCGAATCATAGAAAAATACTTTGGGAGCAGTTATTGAAATTCTCATTGGCTAGCTCAAAGCCATGGGCAGTATTGGCGATTTCAATGATATATTGAAGGAGAGTGAATGAATTGGCGGAAGAGGAAGCAACTATGCTAAATCAAAGGCCTATCCCTATGCATGTGGAATAAAGTGGAATTAAGGAATATGGGGTAGCTACCAACGGATGAAGAAATTAAAAGTTCCCTATTCTTAATGGGACCCTACAAGTCTCCTGGCTTTGATGGCTTCCAGCCTCTTTTCTTCCAATCTAACTGGAATGTTGTGGGACTATCAGTATGCAACTTTGTAAGAGTGGTATTCAAAGGCTCGGTGCAGGTGAACGAAGCTAACAAGAATTTGATTACTCTTATTCCTAAGAGAGATAATCCTGAATTGGTTACTCACTTTAGGCCTATCTCCTTATGTTCGGTACACTACAAATGTATTACGAAAATAATTATGAGTAGATTGAAGATAGTCATGAATGAGTTGGTATCCCCTTATCAAGTTGGATTTATTAAAGGAAGACACATTTAAGACAATATTACTGTTGGGCAAGAAATTCTTCATACAATGCAGAAGGCTAAAGACAAGAAAGGCTGTATGGTCTTAAAGATCGATCTCAAAAAAGCATACGATTGTATTAGATGGGATTTCTTGAGGAAGGTTCTAGTTGAAATTGGATTTGAAAAGAGGTCTATAGATCTTATAATGCATTGTGTCACACAGTGTCCTATAATGTGCTTTGGAATGGAGGCACAACAGAATATTTCACTCCCAAGAGAGGTCTTCACCAAGATGATCCCATATCACCATATCTTTTCGTGCTTTGTATGGATAAGCTTTCACATGTAATTAATGAAGCAGTAAAGCAAAAGAAATGGGGATCTATTCAAGCCTTAAAGGCAGAGCCAGAAATATCTCACCTTATGTTCGCTGATGACCTTCTGCTTTTTGGAGAAGCTACTGTAGAGCAAGCACAGTGTAATATGACCTGTCTAAATAGCTTCTGCTGTGCATCAAGGGCGAAAATTAGTGCTGTAAAATCATCTATTTTCTTCTCCCCGAAAGTCTCGGAAGAAAGAAAGCAACGAATACAAGGGATTACAAAAAATGGCAATCACTAACGAGAGTGGTAAGTACCTTGGTTTTCCCCTATCTAGAAAAAAGAAACCAAGAGAAACCTTCCAATATATAGTCGACCATGTTAATTCAAAGCTTGCAACATGGAAAACTAATTGTCTATCTATGGCTGGCCGGATTACACTTGCCAAATCTGTAATAAGTACTATCCCACTATATCCAATGCAGGTGGCCAAGATACCCATGAGTATTTGTAAAGAGGTTGAGCAGCTCCAACGCAATTTTATATGGGGTCATTCTAATGGTCATGGCTTCCATAATATAGGCTAGAGTCAACTTGTCTTGCCTAAAAATAATGGAGGTTTGGGATGCAAGCAATTATCTATAATGAATCAGGCCTTTGGATGTAAATTAGCATGGAAGTTGGTAGTGGGTGAAGACATGCTTTGGACAGAAGTTTTATTGAAGAAATATATGATAAGGGATGAACATAGTCTGCTGCTTGACAAACCAGGAGATTCACAACTATGGCATTTTATTTGTAGTCAAAAGAGCACTATTGAAGAAGGTATTAGGTGGCAAGTGAGAGATGGAACTTCTGTTAATTTTTTCCTAGACTGTTGGTTACTACAAGGAAAAAAGATAATGGATCTGTGTGTGAGACCTTTATCCGAAATAGAGAAGACAACTACAGTGGCTGATTGGGTGGTTAATGGAGCATGGGACTACACCCAACTGGCGTCTCTAGTGTCCAGCGAAGTTGTGCAAAGGCTAATGGCTATCATTCCCCCAATGAAGGAGGCAGGTAATGATATTATGGTGCGGAGTGGAAATGCTAATGGTACATTCAAGGTTAAATCAGCTTATTTTCTCATTGAAAAGCCACCGAATAACTTATATAATGCAAATTACAAGCTGATTTGGAAGTGGAGGGGGGTTGAAAGAATAAGAGTTTTTCTCTGGCTTGTGTTTCACAACAGATTACCTACAAATGAGTGGCGAAGCAGGTGGTCATCCTCTTCTCCTTCTTGCTCCTGTTGTGGTGCTGATATTGAAAATACTATGCACATTTTGTGTGACTGTCATTATGCTCAACAAATGTGGATAACACTAATTCATCCACGATACTATAGTTCCTTTTTAATTCATCCTTGAGAGATTGGATCAGTATGAATCTCAGAAAAGTATATGGGAATTAGTTCCCCTCTTAGTTAATTGTATTTCATTTCGGGCTAGTCCCTCATTTGTAACCAAAATAAATAAATAACATGATATTTGGCGCCCTTTAGGTACAACTTTATAAGTACTTTTGCATATTTACAATTTTTTAGTTGAGTGTTTTTGTGTACTTTGGCATGTATCCTACACAAAAAAGTAACATACATTAGCCTATTTTAGTGGACATTTTATTTTTGCTCTGATTTTTAATGTTTATAAGTACTTTTTTGCCCAAAAAAAATTTGAGTATTTTTACAGATTGAGTATAAGGTTCATGGGTATTTTTGTAGGATCTATCTTCTCTCCTTTTTATTTTCCATCTGTTTCCATCCTTTGCCCCCAAAACTACATAGTTTTGGAGTAAATAAAGTCAGAGGAGCACTACTTTTTAAGAGGGGAAAAAGCATATGGTACTCTGAAATATTTGTTTAGTAACATTTAGACATTCAATATCCTAAATTAATTTTTAGTGCACTCAATTCTCTAAGATATTTTTTTATTGACACTCAATATCTATTGGAATTGGAAAGTACTTCAAAGTATTGGCTGTCAGATACTGAGTGCCACTAAAAAAAATATGTTAAGGTACTGAGTGTACTAGAAATTAGTTTAGGATCTACTGAAAAATGTTTCAAGGTGATTGATGTTTTTTTTTTACAAAAAAAAAAAAAAAGTGCTTCCCTTAAAGGTAAATGATGGGAGAAGATGAGAAAAGAAAAAGAGAGAAGCCAAGTCCATTTTTATAGGCTAACTAGGGAAATTGAGTTTTCTTTGGAGGACATCCTAGAAGAGCAAATTAAAACAAGAGAAAATGCAAGATTTAAAGACTGATATGAGAAGAAAAATCAAAGAGACAAGAAGACCAGGACGGAAGAGGAAAAATTTACCTAAGAAACCTGGTGAGCAAAAAGAAACCAAAAAACAAAGAGTAAAATATACTGACTACCCCTCTGTTTTACCTAAATTACATAAACCTCCCCTCTATTTTGAAAACGTATATAGACTTCCCTTGAAATTAAAATGCAAGTTACAGAAACCTCCCTTACATATTTGATATTTTATTTCCATCCACCCAACCGTCAGTTGGCTGTTATAAGTTTGACTATTAAACATTTACTTAACTAAAATACCCTTTTTTCAACAAATGAATAAATATTTATATTTGTCGAAAAATAAATTTTTATACAAAAAAATAATTCTAATACATGTATGTTCAAAATTTTCAATATATTATAAAATTTTAAATTTTTATCATATTTATTGAAACTTATTTATTCAGTATTCTTTTAAATGACTAAAAAATATGCCTTTCAAATGAAAGGCAAAAAGAAAAGAAAAAAAAATGTTTTATTCACAATATGTTATTAATCATGTAAATTTGATACAGTATGACTTATATTAATTTCAAATTTTAATTTTTTAAATACATTTTTTGAACAAATATTTATAAAATGTTCATTTTAGCATGCATCTATTAATAGGATTAATCATATTTTTAATTAATTTTTCTATGACTAAATTAATTAAGTATTTATCTTAATATGAAAAAAATTTAACATATAACTATTTACAAAAGTAAAAAATAAGTTAAGAAAAAGAAACTCTTAAATTATTAAACAATTTTAGTCAAAATTAGGAAATTAGTAACAATGAAGGATAAGTTAGTAAATAAAATTTATTTTAATATAAATTTTAATTAAAAAATAAAAATCCTTAACGGAATTAACGGTTTGGACTTAAGTGTATATTTTTAAAATAGAGGGGAGGTATATGTAATTAAGGCAAAACGTAAAAGTGGTCAGAGTATTTTACTCAAAAAAAAAACTTCACAGGAATGGTTGCTTTTGCCTTTTCATTTTCAAATGTCCCCTCATAAGTCATTGGCAGCATTTCTACCAGGACACAACGGTAATGCAGAAACCTCAGTTGCCATTTTCATGCAAACAGCAACCTCAGTACGTAAGTGTGTTTGGCTTTCTAAACCAAATGCTTTCCATCAAAACTAAAACGTTGAAAGGCCTTTTCTATTTTGGTTAATATTTCTCATTCTCAGTCTGGCTGTAACTAGTATCTATTTTGGTCAAGTCACCTTTCAGCCCTGCGCTTCAACCTAACTTCTCCCTCTCACTGCTTTATTATCCGTAGCTTCCAATACAGAACTAAATTAAATCATTTTCGTTGATATTTTGAAACCACGGAGGTAAAACTATTGGTACAAATACATCACTACCCCCAGGTCAAAATATATCATGTACAAGATCAAATTATTTATCACAATGATAAAATCATATTAATATTAAATATAATCAAATTATTTAAATTATTTTGTTATATATCGAAGAAAAACACTATTTAGAATATGAAACTATGACAGGGAGCACTAGATAGTTTCATCTAATACAATGAACTTTGATTCTTTAAATGCTAATAAAACCTATTTTTTCATTTTAAAACTATAAAATTTTCTTTAATGTAAAATCAGAGTTATTCATTATATAAGGATATTTTCACTCAAATTTCACAGCCACATATTTATCTTTTTGCCTACGTTAACTCTATAATTATAATATTTCATCGTAAAAAAAATGAGACTAAAACAAACTTTTTAGTTGGCCAGCCAACCAGTAGAAACTTTATAGTTATAGATTATAAGCAACGTAATTGATTTAGTAAATTATATTCCTATGCTGCTCTTGATACATCTGGACATATTTTATTTCATCTTTAAAGGTTTCACAAATATGTGATTATTTTATTTATATAATGGGTTAAAGTGCAACAATATGCATAACTTTTTCTCCAGATTAAAATGCGTCTAACATGCTTGTTTTTATAGATAGAAGTGACTATGAACTTCCAAAATAGATGCAAAAATATACATTGATTGTTAGTTGACCATTTGTTTACTTTTAAGGTTGATATGGATGATGATGTGGATGCTGACTAGGCAAGCCAAAACAAATCTGAACATCTAAGAACTCATTCTCAGGGTAAGCTCTGCAAGCGGAAAGTGTAGACAATGTCATGGCTTTAACGTATTTTTAGTTTCTTACTAAGCAGGACAAATATATAACCATTGAATCCCCATGATAGTTTGCAAAATCATAGTGTTCATGGAGTAATAGAAATAGTCTGTTTTTTCCATATAAAGTATTTACTACTCATAATTTATAAACAACACAACTTAGATGAATTTTATCTTTTATATTAATATTTTTTCGTCATAACTTACACATCCATCATACCGGAGGCACTTGGTGTCTCGGTGTCATTGGGCTATAGGGCCCGGAAATATTTTACATCAATATATGTTGAATTAATTGCTAAGCGGACTGATTAATAACTTTTATAATTTCTCCAAGTGTTCCTTCTCTTAATTACATGATATTACCCTTTATCCTTGATCTTGCATTTTATTGTAATATCCACATATTCAGTTGTTATCCTTTGTGAGTGTTTATGTAGTAGTCTTCTCCTTTATGTATGACAGTATCAGACTGCTTCTAGTTTTTATTGTTTCTAGTTTTCATTTTTAAAAAAATTACATGATATTACGTTATTTTATGGATTATATGTGCAGTGCATTTAGGAAGAAAAGACAATATTTGCAGAAATAGCAAAATGACAGGCAAGGATGAGAAGGATTGTGGCTGAAGAATAATGACAAAGGCAAGGAAGAACCAATAACGGATAATAGGACCTTAGTACTGAAATGTCAATCTCACTCGTTCAAATTAATATTTTTCAAGAAAGGACGATAGATCAGGAATGTTGAGGAATCCACCGGAGGTGTAGGATATTGCTATCTAGTTTGAGTTTGTGAATTCATGTTCTCTTTTACATAAGGAGTTTGTGAATTCAGGTGATGAATGGGGATAACAGACCAAATTAATTTTAAAAAAAAAAAAAGAAAGAAAGAAAATTTAGACCGGTTATGGTAATGTTCGGTCTAAAAAGTCTAGCTTCTTAAATTCTTAACCCACACCTGAACATACATATGACCACGCACACACATATATATATTAGGAATACAGCATCAAACCAAACCAGCTACTAAAGGAACACGACGAAGAACAGCCAATAAGGTCCCTTCCCACTAACTGTTGAATATGTTCCGGAGGAGAATGCAACCAGGACCTAATCCGAACTAGCACATATTAGATAAATTTTTACTTACTTACATATTATTTTTGATAACATTTTAAATAATTTATACTAATATAAATTTTATGAATAATTTACTGACAAAATATTAAAAAGCAATACATATTGAATTTTTTTTAAAGATTATTGGTTTTTTGGTATTTTACATTTTATATATATTAATTTTTACTTTTCGGATAGCTTTTTTTGTTTTAGTTTATATATCTTATGGCTTTATGTTATAGAGCCAAAGAAGGTTCATAGATAGTGATATTAGTATTTGGTCGGCCACACAGAATTCTCCATTTTCACACAGTTCATTAGTGTGAACTCCCAAGTGATCGAGTCAATACTTTTGCCTTATAGAGCCAAAGAAACTTCATAAACAGTGATATCAATGTTTGGTCCGCCTTGCAAAATTCTCCAATTTCACACAAACAGCCACAAAGTGATCGAGCCAATGTTTTTGTGTTACATAGAGCAAAAGAAACATTATAGATATTGATGGCTTCTTCAATCAATTACTCCTTTTGGTCCATAATATTAAAAAAAAAAAAAAGTCTTCCAAAAGAAAATTTTGGTCCAAAATATAAGAGCTTGGTAGAGTAATTAATTATTGTTTTTTCACTTTTATCCCTTGTAGGGTAGAGAAAGATGTGACAGATATTAAACACATTTAAAAATCACATTCTCTAATAAGGATAAAATAGGTAAATTTATTAATTTAAGACACCAAATGACGTTACTAAGATTTCTTAGTTCCTTGTTAATTAGTTAACATCTTATATTTTGGATTGGAGGGAATATAACATTTCAATCACCGCATCTTGTCCATTCTATATTAATTATGGTGGGTACATTAATTTTCTGTATTCTCTTCTGAAAAGATTCTTGTGAAAGAGATGGCCAAGAGCTGAAGAAATTGGAAAAAAAACACTTAATCGTTGAAAATCATGGTTTACAATTAAGAAAACCATCATTTTTCAAAAGCTATTTTTTTTTTAATGTTTTTTGTCATTTTTTTAATAGGCACACTAGTGCGGGCAGGTAAGATCGAACATGAGACAAAGTGGCACAAAGGCCACCAACTATGCCACTTGCGCCATTGGCTGTTTTTTGTCATTTAAAACCATGGTTTGGGATTTTCTCTATATTTCTTCCGGACAATGAAGAATTATTATGAAACTTTGATATGAAGTTTTCATTTTTTCTAAAAAAAATATTTAATCTTATATTTACACACACACACATTAATTATTACTTCATTATATAAATAATAAATTGGTCTTACACACATATATAAATATTATTTATTTATTTAAACAAAAATACAAATTAAAATTTAACCTTAATTTAATTAATTATCACATTAACTTTTGTCCTGTTTAGTATTTTGAACTGAAAAAAGTGATTACAATGACAACCATTCAAACACTTATTTTATCAAAATCACATTTTTCATAATATCCAGAAAATTTCAACATATTTTACCGGGAAAAAAAACAGTTTGAACCTCATTAACTTTGCCTTAAAGTTTTATGGGTTTTCAACTTTACATCTATTTAATATGTATACTTTTCAAGAAAATAACAACCTCCACATTAATATATGAAGGGAAAAGTTGTACATTTACATGAAATTTTCAATAATGTGATCATATATTACTTGCTATAATATAACGCACTCTGGGAAAAATGAAATTAACAAGAAACGAAATAGGAAATGAAAAATTATATGCATTCATAGAATATGTTTTAGTAAAAACAGAATTTCACTGTATTACTAGCTGCAACTGATCTTGCCATGGCCCTTGATATCATTGTCTAGGATGAAAGTTCTTGACTGTTTCCATATTTCATTCTGAACAAAACGTAAAGACTCCAACATTCAAAAAGTCAGTAAAAAACAATCTTGTCCCAACCAGTGTGAGTGGTGAACCAAAAGAGAAGCCATTGAGTTATACTCCATTGCGATACCGCATCCGTGCTGAGGCCCATGCTCTAGCGAAAGGGAAAAAAAAAGGTCGAATATAAAAGCTTTTTGTTATAAACAATATGATGTGTGGATATTCATAGCCCTAAGCATAGGATTCCATCTCATGTTAATTGACGTGATTATTTACACATGCAATATTGAGGAAACTGTGGCTACTCCCCAATATGCATGCTAATAGTAAATATCAACTATTTCCATTTAAATTCTAAATATGCATGAATCTTTAATGAGAATTTAATTAATTAATTTAATCAACAAAATGTGACTAAATAGTTATCATAGATAAATTCTTCTAGTACTTTGTGCATATAAATCTTAACTATATAAAAGTAGAGCAGTCAAATTTAGGGTTTCTACTCAATAGAAAATATAGAGATTCTAATAAATTAATTATGACATTTTATATATAGCAGTTTTGAGTATTTTATATACATATTAAGAAATAAAATTCATAATTACTATAGCATCACCTATCCACCCATATATATCTTTATATGGGTTATTGTGTGTTTCATACTACAAAATGTTGTTTTAAATCTAAGTGATTTTTTATATAACAGCACATTAATATATAAATACCCAGCCTCTCACCCACACATCACGCGGGTCTAGGCTAGTTAAATCTAATATATGCACATCTTAATGGAGGAGTTAATTAATTAATTTGATTGACAAAAAATTAAATTAATAACCCTCACACTATTTTATGTATCCAAAAAATGTTTAGGAGATCAATTTCAACATATTTCAACTCAAATATAATTTGGCAAAATTGAAACATTAGAAAAATTGTCCAAAATTAATTACATAAGCATTAATGTAATTAAATAATATACCAAAACAAAATTTGGCAAATTACCATAATACCCAAATAGCCAAAATTAATTTTCCCATATTGAAACAATTAAAATGGCATGAAAAAATAAATCAACATTCAAATATTTTGATCAAATAAACCATTTATGAGATGAAATACATCTTAACCTAAACAATTAATCAAATTTTTAATTTCTTGAAAAGAATGGAAATTACCAAAGAATTAAGCACAAAATGGAGTTAAGGAAACTTAATTGAACTAAAATAATATTTGGAAATCAAACTTAAAGGCCTCAATATCAATAACTCAATATATTGAATAACAACGATTGTCCAGAATTAAAATAAACACTTATCTGACTCAAAATGTTATTCAAAATGTGATCAGGAGAAGATATCCTCCCTTTTTTTTAACTTAATGGCCCAAAAGATTGAAAATGCAGTAGAGCCCACAAAGAAATTTTCCAAAAAAACCCAACAGTAAAAGGCCCAAAAATATAACAATAAAATATTAGCTCATAAAATCAAGAGAAAACAACATGAAAGAATTTCGGAGAATATCTGAAAAAGAACTTGAAAATTGAGAAATGACAAGTCAGTCATTTCTCAAAAAAAAAATTGAGAATTCTTTATCACATTTTAATATTTTCTAATCAACTCTTGGTAAAAAGACTAATTTATAATTTCTCAAATTCCAAGTTCTTTTTCAGGATTCTCCTAAAGAATTTTAAAATTGAAAAATTTCAAATCAGATATTTTTTAAAAAATGAGTTATGAATATCAAGTTACGTTATTCTTTTATTAACTTTTGATAACAAATTTAATTTAAGATTTTACAATTTTAAAGTTCATTTTTTTATCTTTTTCCTTAAAATAACAACCCAAATAATGTGGGCCCATAAGACAATTTTCTTGAAAAAAAAACAATAAAAGGCACAGAAATATAACAATAAAACATTAGATCATAAAATAAAAACCCAAATAATGTAGGCCAGAATAGCAACAAGAAACATCAATGATAAAATAAAACCCAAAGGCCAGCAATTCCCAGGCCCAGGAAAACGTTGTACAAAATCCAGTTTCAGTTCATGACAGCATAAACAATAACGAATAAAACATAAGGTCCACAATGTTATTGAACCAAATTTGCTGCAGCAAATAAGAAGATAAAAAAACAAAAAGACCAAGAACATCCTTCAGCCCAGATACATCAATCAAAACAGAAATATTGAACAAGCCCAAAACAAGTTTATTGACTTGGCCCATAGTAAAGCAATAAAACAAAGGAAGAATTACACTGAGGTCCTAAGGAAGAAGATAAATGAAGAAATGGTCCCTTAAAATTGCAAAATAAAAAAATGATCCCATTAACAACTTCAGAAACAGGTCATTGACAACTTCAGGAGCCTGCATTAATAACTTCATGGAACCATTCTTTCATTTTGTAATTTTAATGGACCATTTTTTTATTTCTCTTCTTCTTTAGAACCTAAATGTAATTCAACTAAAATAAAACAAAAAAAGGGCAAGCCAACCATTTCTAGAATTTTAAAAAAACAAATATCTAGCTTATTGTAAAACAAAAATGGCTTAAAACGTGAAAATAAAGAGTCTAAAATATGTTTGAAGCAAACAAAACCGAGAGCCCAAATCTGAAAACTCAATGAAAACATTTCACGAAAACCAAACGAACACTAGAAAATCGAATAAGCCCAAGACCAACAGGCCAAGAAAGAGCAATGAATAAAAAATTTAAAAATAGAAAGCCCAATACATAAAGGCTCAAATTTGTCAGTCCACCCTTCCAGAATAAATGAAACACATAGTTTCATCGAATGGCCAGACGGCATTGTTTATGCGGCCGATCCAGGCAATTTTGGGCACAAATTCCAGCGATGTAAGCCTCTGTTTTCCGGTGGTTTTTTCACGACGAAATGATCGTTGGAACAAGTCACCAAAAGTGACAAAAGAAACCAAATCCCAAAAATGTTTTAATTTTTAAAACCAAAATAGAAATGTCATAGCTGATCCCTTTTCTCAGACTCACGGTGATCAGAAGAAGTATGAGCAATAAAATTCAACAAAAACCTGCTCAAAATTCAAATAAAAATGAAGAAAAGATTCAGAGAAAACTACAAAAAAGGGCCCAAATGTTTTAAAAATCATTTGTGAACCCATAAAAGGTTTCTAGTGTTCATTTTAGTCCCTCCTAAAAGATTTTTAATTATTTCATTGTAGTCCCTTGGTCAAAATGTGCGTTTTGACCGAGGGCTAAATGGGAGGCGCGGAGCTGAGCTCTGGGAGGCTGAAAACACAAAAAAAAAAAAGAGATCACAGCCGCAACACGAAAACGGAGGAGTTGAGGGGCGGCGAATTGAGAACGGAACCAGCACCTTCGTTTTCTTCTTCTTACGACGTCCACCATTGTCCTCGCCGGCGACCTTCACTTCTTTCACAATCCTTTCCGTCGTCAGCGAGCGCAGAGTTGAAAAGACAGAACAGAACCAGGGGCCCGTGAGTGAGATCGGGAGCTGAGAGAGGAGAGGAGGGAGCTGAAAGCAGAGAGACATCCTTGAGCTCCCACCGTCATCTCACCATCACTGTCACTCTCCTATCGCTGGCAGGATTCTTCTCATAACACTAGAAGCTGAGCCGCGAGGACACAGGCATATAATTGGACCTTCACCTGCTCCTTCATATCTACTATCGGTTGTCACCTGCTAGCAACTTCTTCTTCTGTTTTGAACTCACGTAGTCCGTGGCTTATTCTGATGTGTCTGGGTTTACTTTCAGCCGTTCATATTCCCTATTCTGCCTTTGGTTCAAACCCTGCCACCAAGCTGTCTTGATTTAATGCTAATTGATTTCTTTAATTAGTGTTTCATATGGCTGGATGTTTGAATCCGAGAGTGATTATATTTCTTGAATCCAAGGCCGTGAGTGGCTGATTCCCTTAGCTCTTGGGGATGATTTGGAGATGCTTTGAGTTCATATGTGCTTCAATTCAAAGGAGAGTTTATTTTATCTACAACTCATTATATTTATAATTTCTTAGGTTTGAGAATTCATTTATGTAATGAGACTATGATTTTAGTTATGATTTCTATGGATTGAGTTGTTGTGACTTGTGATTTAGAATTTGTAATGAGAATTTATAGTCATCAGTATATATGGTTATATATATGTTCTCTATGATTCTAGTGATTTCTATCTATTTAACATCATATTGTTGGATGATTTAATTGAAATAGAATTATAGTTGAACCTAATGTATTACTTATTTCATAGTCACTCTCTAAGGGGTTTTAATAATGTTTAAATGAATGGGTTCATGAGTTTAAGCATTAGACTCAATGATAATTGATTTTAGGAAATTTAGAGAAACTCATTACACTAAGAGGGCTTAATAGCATTTCAAGGGTAGGGGTTCCTCTCTTGTGATATTAGACTTATTGGTTAATGAGGTTTGAAATATTAGAAACTTAGTGTATGAACTCTCCAAATATTTTAATTGAGAAAGGATAGCTATTGAAAACCATTTCCAAGAGCATCTTCATCATTTGTATTCTTAACCATTTTCATTCCTCTTTATTTGAAAATCCCAAAAATTTCTCTTTTAATTGCATTCAATTCATAATTTTGAAAACAAATCAATCATGTTTTACCCTTGTCAATTTTTACATTATAATTACTTAGTTTACTAGGAATTAGTTTCATAATTGGCTCCTCAAAGTAAAGTGACCCGAGTTATGCAGTATATTACATTAATTTGATTTTATTCTTCATAACTCCAAAGCGACTAAAGGGTGATATTTCACTTCATCAGTACAAATATAAGCTAATATAAGGGGTGCTTTTGCTGGTGTCCAGTTGTGTTGGCTTCTATTTGCTGTACCTAGTGGTAGCACATTTAGAATGTTGGAGATCAGATGCTTTTGGTCCATAAAGCGTGGTCGATGTTCTGTTTTATGCTTCCTCTTGTCGTGTTTATTTTGCTGGTGTCCATGGGTTTTTCTGCATCTATGGGTACATCCCATGTTTGCTCCTTTGCAATTAGAGCCGGGAAAACGGGTCGAGCTCGTAGGGCCGGCCCGTTTAGGCCCTGGCCCTTCAAGGGCCGTGTTTGGAAATTGTAGCTTCTAAAGGAAGTCGGGCCTAAAAGAGCCAGCCCTGTAGGGCCGAGGGTTTAAAAGGGCTGGCCCTACAGGGCCTCCGGTCAGCCCGTTAAGCCCATTTATTTATTTATTACTTGGAAAGGGAAACTGTGCTGCCTTTTTGAATTGCCTTATTGAATCTATATGTCACTCAGTCTTCATATTGTATAGAGTATGATTTTTGACTATAGTGTTTTGCCTAATTGAATCATATTGTGATCTTTGAGTATACTGTTATGCTTATTTAGAATAAAATCATATTGTATACTGTTTTGCCTGATAGAGTATGATTTTTTATGGAGGTTGTGATTATTTGACTACTTGAGCCTACTATTCAAAGTGAAGCACAATCAAATTCCTTGAAATTGATGATAGTAGCGAAGAAGATGAAAATGATAGTTGTCATACTCATGTTGCTTAGAGATTATAGTGTTTAGCTTCTTACCTTCTCATGCTTTGCCCTTTGTGTGAGTTATTTATGGACATGATTTTACTTGTGATTATACATTGGTAACTGTGTTTATTTGCTGCATGAGACGTGTTGTTTAAAACTTAATATTAACAACATTTATGTGTTAAATTAGAACTTTAATCGTTGTTATTTACTAACTATATCTCTCTAGGAAAAAAACACAGAAAAAATAGTTAAATATTGTGAAAAGGACTTCTTAGCCCTGCGGGCAAGCCCTGGCTCATATGCTCTCGGGCCGGGCCTTGAAAAACTGTCATTTTTCTGACCCTGGGCCTAAAAGGGCCGGCCCTAATTCCCAGCTCTATTTGCAATATCTTTAGGTGTTTTCTTGCCCACAAAAGGGTTGGGTCCTTTTGGAATGTTCTTTGAACACCACCTATTATGCCCTTGTGGCCATTATTGGAGGATTTTCTTCCGCGTAGACTCTGGTGCATCAATGCGGCAAGTTTGGCGGAGGTGGTGGCAACTTTTGCCATTCCCCTTGATATGAAGGTTAGGGTTGGGATATAGTTGTGTGGTCTTTTTTTTTTTTTTGGGCTTATGGGTCTTTGTTTTGTTTGTGTTGTTGTTTTGGTATTCCTTGTAAGTCTTTTTTAGTAATAGAAATATCTTTCTCGGCCAAAAAAAAAGATTAATTACTTTATTAATTTTTTTTTAGGAAAATGACATTAAGATCCCAATTAAGGAAAATAATATAAAAAATGTCCCAAACTTATCAATGGTAATTCCTCCACTTGTTAATGGTTGCTCTTTCACTTGTTAGAACTTTTCCAATATTATTTCTCTTAGTTGGGACTTTGGTGTGTTGCTATCGGATTATTGGGATGAGAGGATAATTAATTTTCTTCAATGAAGCATTACTTTTTTTTAGAAATATTATATTCAGTCCTGGACAAAAGAAAAAATAAAAAAATTATCCCTTGAAATCTCAAAATTGCAAAAAAAGTCTTGTGGGACTTTTTTGTAATAAATTTCAATCATGGACTTGTCAATGGACATCATAGACTTGTCAATGGATGTCCCTGAACTTGTCAATGGATGCCCCTAAACTTGTCAATGACATATCCATGAACTTATTAGCGGACACCCATGGACTTGTCAACAGAATTGGAATTTATTACAAAAAAGTCCCACAGGACTTAAATGTAATTTTGAGATTTAAAGGACTATTTTTTTTTTATTTTTTTCCTTCTATTCGGGACCTAAATGTAATTTATCTTTTTTCTTGGAGGTCCAAATGGGTATGAATTGTATATGCTTGAGAATTGAGATCAATCAACATCTGGGGTGTTGTTCTAGCTTGAGTGGGAGGATTATTTCATTTTATGGTGATCACCGCTATTTTTGATAGTCGGAATCCATGGCCATAAAACCGAGAATGAGCTTCATATAATTCTCACCTGGGTATGTTTTTTATTTAAGTTTTCGGCATTCATTTAAAACATCCAAATCATTTTGCCTTCTTGTTTTGTGAACATAGCCATTAAGAAAGGCCAATGAACCCATTGCAAAATGATTCCATTGTTGCGTTGGAGCTTTCAGTTTCACATAAACAACTTCATCTTAACTTTTCGCTTGATCGTTGATAAAATATTTGTCGCAAATCAGTTTGGCACAGTTGCGTTGGAGTTTTTGATTTCACATAAACAACTTCATCTTAACTTTGCGCTTGATCGTTGATAAAATATTTGTTGTAAATCGGTTTAGCACAATTTCCTGTGAGTATCGCTCTTAAAACACTAAGAAAATGGTGCCAAAATCACTAGGAATGCTGCTCAAGATCATTGAAAAAGGAGCCCTGGGATGCGGAAAAACTCGCCTACAATCACAGATGACGGCAGCTCCATGGAAGTAGCCCTTATGGGTCGTTGGTTAACCTACTCCATGAAGATGACCCAAGACGACGCATATTGGCGCCCAAGCGAAATGCACTTTCATTTGTAGATGGGCTAAATGCATATTGGGGCTGGCATTTTGGATCTTTTATATTATTAGTTTACTGTTTATCTCATTGTGTTGTGGATGAAACCCATTTTTATGCTTGTTCAATATTTTTTTCCGCTTTTTATTACTTATGCAACTGGGGCCTAGGTTTTATATTTTAACAATGACATCCGTTTGGACCTTATTTTTTGGGCCCTTTCTTATTCTCCCTTATTTAATTCTGCTTCAGGTTTATTGGAATTTTTTTGGAAAGTTTTTTTGTGCTTCTAGTTTATTTTCTGCCTTCCAATTATTCTAATGCATCTGGGCCTGGAAACCTTTTTGATTTCTACGAAACCATCTGAATTGCATTGTTACGATTAGTATCTTATAACCTGAAAACTATAGGGAATAAGAAAGAATTAGAATTAGAAGAGAATAGGTCAGAGTTTTTTCTAATGGGAAGATGAGGTATAGTGATGGTCTTAGAATAACCGCCTGTCAGGCAACCCTCAAGGAACAAGTAAGTGTATGTCAACATTACTACTCTAAGACTCGGCCAATGTTATTTATAACCTTCATCAAGGCTTGTCATAACTTACCAGCCAGGCAAGTAACTCTAAACCAAATTTCTATCAAGTCACGTTAGGGCCATAATTAAGAGATATTTTATCCAAAACAATGATAAGATAATGTTTAGATATAATATGTATTAAATAATAAAATATATAATCATAAATAATAAAATATCTAACAGAATTATCCTTAGCTAATAATAAACCCAATGGCCATTTGCCAACATGGGTAGGGCATCTTGAAAAACTAAGTGTCCTTGATCTTTCAAGTAATTATTTTTGTGGCGATATTCCTCAAAGTGTCACGCCCTTACCTTCTTTTAACTTTCTTTCAGAGTATTCATGAAAAACGATATGCGGTTTGGTGGGCAACATAGGAATAAGATGAATATACTGATAATAAGTGCATGATTACATAAATTCCCCATAGGGGTTCGTACATGATCATTACCATCAATGTAGCCACACAGGGCTACTTGGGTATCTAAACCTATCCCAATGAAACAGAGACATATTCTTGTATTCGTTACACCACTGCAATCCCCTCATATGGTTTTCTACATTACTCTCAGCATATCTTTTGTCTTCTCCTGTCTAAATTGTTGGTAGGGGAGGGTGAGATTCGAGAGAATTCAGTAGGAAAATAATACCAATATGCATGTACAATAAATGATTAATGCATGACATGCTTGCATCACATAACTCATACTCGCACAATGACAAATCTGTTAGCTCAATGCTTCGAACAATATATTTATGGCCATAGCATAAATTGAAACATAGCTTCAAATCATTCATACATGTTTCACATAATCAAGCAAAGTAATAAAATGCATCAACACACTAACACAAATATCATATATATGCAGGAAAGGTAAGTTCCCTACCTCTAGCTTTTCTCCTCAATTTGTGTGCCAGTAACTCAGCCTCTTAGATTGGTCCTACAATTCCAAATATACCATTTAGACACTTCCATAGTGTTTCTGGGGGTTATACGAGTCTATCTTGAAAAATTACTAAAATGCCCCCGAGGACCCGACTTGGCCTCGCCGTACCTGGTCTGATTGTACTTTACCCGAAATTCTAACCTGGACTATCCTGACATATTTTTGCCCAAGGAATCCATTTCCAGACTCAGAATAATCAAATTCAATGCCAAATTACAAAACTACCCTTGGCAGCCCCACTTTAAGGGTTTCAGGGGCGTTTTCATAATTATGCTTTTTCAGCCTTTTTTGAAAAAGTGCCCAACTGTAACCCCACCTAATGTTCCCTCTCGAATTCAATGGAACCATCAAATCATTTAAAATCCAACTCTAAGGCCCATTTACAGCCCTAACTGAAATATATGGGTTTTCTGGGGAAAATCGGGGTTTTTCGGTTTCGGCTCCGTAAACGTGTTCCTTTCTACTCCTAACCACTTTATTGACTATTCCATTAGGTTAAAACTACCGTTTAGTACCAATTTGGGCAGCATAACAGCCCCACACACCCATTTTTCATTTTTAAAACCAATGACAATCCTGCGAAATTTCACCGATTAAATTGTCCACAACAGCCAGAATAGTCAATATACAAGAGTTTGGAAGTTACCTTAAGCTCCCACTAGCTTTTCTCAAGAGTGGTTGAACCCTAGCTCACTTCAACACAAGAAATAGAGCTTCCAAACCTTAAATTACATAGAAGAGTAGCTTAGGAACGGAGTTATACGCGTTAGGAACCGATTTACCAAAGAAATCGGCTTACCGTACAACATCTCTCCTCCTTTCTCTCTCTAGGACATGGCTGAACTTCCTCTCTCTAAATGCTGAAATTCACGTCAGGTATGGCTGAGGAAAGGAAGGAGATGATATTTTAATATCATGATGATGTCATAATTCACTTATTTGCCAATTTCCCAATTTTCGGATTTTTCAGAAATTCTGACAGATTTTCTACCCTAACTTTGAAAAATCATAAATAATTCTAGAAAAATCGAATTGGAGTGATTATAAAGCCTATATAACCTTTATGGAGTCTAGTTTCAAGGAAAAATATAGACTTTTGCTAGATGAAATCACAAAATTCTCAAAATTTCAATCTTTTCATACTGTTCCAAAAATTTCACAATTTTTTTGTACTGACTTCAAAAATTCATAACTTTTTGTATATATCTCTAATTGAGTCATATGACCTATCAAATTAAATCTTAGGATGTCCAATTTCACTCTGTAAAATTTTATAATTTTTGCTCATCATTTGATCATTCAAAATCACATGACAAGCTCACTATCTCATAGGTGATTTTATCAAAAACATAATTACTTTCTCCAAAATTCACCATTTTACTTTCTTTAATACCCCAAAGATATAAGAATCATTAGGGAATAGATTTGGGCTCCTACTAAACTGGGGCTTAGCAGTCCACTTATTTCAGGCTTCTCCTCTAGCCTCAAATCTCAAAATTCGGGGTATTACACAAAGTCTTGGTCAACTTGTAAATTTAACCAGGCTTGATCTTTGAAGTAATTTTTTTAGTCATTAGTTTCTCGAAGTCTTGGTCAACTTGTACATCTAACAAACGTTGATCCTTCAAATAATTCTATTAGTGGAAATATCCCACAAAGACTTTGTCACTTGGTAAATCTATCAAGACTTGATCTTTCTCACAGCAATTTCTCTGGCAAAATTCAAATTGTTGGAGAGATAATAGCCATCCATTTGGATTGCTTGAAATAAATTTCTCATTCAACAAACTATCTGGAGCTTTCCCTATGTCAATCAGCGAGCTTTCCTCATTGCTTTGGTTGCATTAGATAAATAACTATCTTGAAGGGAAGCTTCCATTTACTTTTAAGGGCTAATGGGGATTATTGAGAATGTAATTGTGGATTAAAGTTGAATTAATGTGTATTTGTGACTATATTATCTAATATGTCATAATTGATGGAAAATTGATAGAATGGAATTATTGGCCTTAAGTTGGTGATTAATGAGGAAATTAATTACTAACCAAGAGAAAATAAGAAGTGTGATTAAATGGCTACAGGAAGGGATTAGATAAGCTAATTGGGTGCTTATTGTATGAGAGCCAATGGGAGTAAGACATGTGGCAAGGTTTTGTGTGTGTGTGTGTGAAGAGAGAAAAGTCAAAGGTATATTTTATTCAATTCTTTCTCTCTCTTTCTCTCCCTTTTCGCCGAGCTAGGCATGGGCTTGGGGGAGGAAATGATTTCTTCCTCTTCCATACTCATCTCATCTCTCATCTCTCTTGTTCTCTCTCTTCTCTCTCTCGTCAGCCATTGAAGACCAAAGGGAAGGAAGAAAAGCTTGAAAAGGTAAGGGAAAATGATCTCTATTGCTCAAACATCATTCATTAAAGTTTTTCCTTGAGTAAAGAGCTTCATTTTGATAGTTATAGCTTGTTTATTGGTGTTGGTTTGTGATTTCAAGAGATTGTGAAAGTTGGAGAATCAACAAGTTGCTTTAAGAAAGTTGATAAGGTGAGTTAAAGAAATCCTTCTATCCAAGTTTTGTGCCATTTGGAATTTGTTTTGAATTTCTAG
This sequence comes from Inga laurina, assembly GCA_963855925.1. Classification (NCBI taxonomy): domain Eukaryota; kingdom Viridiplantae; phylum Streptophyta; class Magnoliopsida; order Fabales; family Fabaceae; genus Inga; species Inga laurina. The sequence goes on from OY979703.1 coordinate 63,352,740, forward strand.
AATTTATTGGCCATTTTTGAATAATGATGTTCATTGGTTATTTGGCATGTTATTGGTATGAAAATGGTATGTTTGGAAGGTATGTGAATAGATAGGATTGATTGGGAATGGAATGAGGGAGTTTGGAAATTTTAGAAATTTGGTGTTTATTGTTGCCCAAGACCAAAGCATGATAATGGAGTAGGAATTTGGGTGTTTTAATGGTTTTATTGGATTCCTTGAGTGTTTTTATGTGGGGATAGGTTTGGTTGAAGTTTTGGGTTCATTGGTAGCCTTTGGTATAAATTCTGGAAAACTCTCATTCTGTCTACGTTTTCTAGGTTCTGATATGGTACTCGAGTGATCTGGGGCTCACACGAGTGAGGGATGAACATCACTCGGGTGAGGTTGGGTTCCACTCGAGTGATCCCATGAAATTCGTCATTTTTCCTCCAGTTTCATAGTGTGCTTCAGTGAATAAGAACAAGAGTGATACCTCACCTACGAGTATGGTGGGTTCTCACTCGAGTGAGCTTCCTCTCGCTCGAGTGACTGGTGTATTTGACACCCAGAACTTGCCTCTCGGGTTATCACTCATGGGTAAAGTGTAAGAGTGTGTCTTAACACTTGCAAGCGTTCAGTATTACTCGAGTGCAAAGGCCAGTGCTCGAGTACTTCTCTTCCTTTGAAATTCCATTTGCTCTCAAGTTCTCACTTCTTGGACTTCACTCTCTAGTGCTCGAGTGAGGCATTTGGCTATCACTCGGGTGAGGTCCAGTGTGCTTGAGTGTTGTTGTCTCTAAAAAGTCTTTGTGCTCTCGGGTATTCACTCGCTATTCTTCACTCTCAATTACCCGAGTGCAGACAGTACCACTACTCGAATGAGGCCGTCTTCACTCGAGTGTCAGTGCCCCATCACTCGAGTGAGGCCATCTTCACTCGAGTGAAACAGTGAAAAATATCAGTGTTTGTGTTTCCAAAAGGGGATCCCTGCGGTAGTTCTTCCAATCCTTTAGGGCTTTTGTTAGAGGCATATACGAGTACTTAAGAGACAGTAATGATAACCAATTTAAGTATTGTAAAGTTATTGAGTATTGGAATAAGTGGTGACGTATCGTCCTTAATTATGATTTTAGGATCTGATATTTGCCCGAAGCGTAGAAGGCTTGTGCCTGCTCAAGAATGGAAAGACCAAGGTAGTGACACTTTATCTTATATCATGTATATTGCATTGCTTGTTTGCATTAGTCATTGAATATAGTGAGGGGACGTGGTGAAAGCCCGGCCTTGAATACAGATACAGTGAAGGGAACGTGGCGTAAGCCAGATCTCAAATACAGATACAGTTGATAGGACGTGGCGAAAGCCTGACCTTGTATACAATGAAGGGGATGTGGCAGTGTGCCCGGCCTCGAATATTGATTGCTGCATTGTGATATATGTTTACTTGCTTTGTATATATGCATCATATTCGTAAACTGTTGCTACTGGGATTCTTTTGAATCTCACCCTTTCCAAACAACATTTTTAGACAGGGCAAGTGGATCGAGGAACAAGCAAGTGGATAAGGGTGATTAGGACTGCCGGCGGTAGTCTTAGTTAGATATCTTGGTTTTATATTGGATTGGTTATCATTTTGGATGAATGTATACATATTGAATAGATCATAGAATTATATTTTTGTGTAATCCCCGGTATAGATACTGAGATGGGCAATAATGCCTTGTATAATATTTTGGATTAATGTTATTATCCCTGGTGAACGCCGGGAATTGTGCTTACTCTGATATTATGCATGTGACAAACTGAACAGGCTTATTGATTTTATGAATGAATGAATGGAGATCTATTTGTAAAGATGTTTTAAAATTTTTTTTTTATTATCCCGGATCTCTTATTCAATTCTTAAACGTGTTTAAATGTTTAATTCTGGCCTTAATGAGGACGGGGATTACAAAAGCTACCATAGACAAAGCCGGGGTTTGGGTTAGACTTCCTAAGGTGCCTCTAGAGTACTATGACAAGGAGGCATTAACGATAATTGGAAATAGAATAGGGAAGACTATCAAAGTTGATATGAATACTTCATGCCAACTTAGAGGTCATTTTGCCAGGATTTGTGTATTGATAGAACTTGGTAAGAAACTAATGCAGGGTTTTTTCTCAACGGAGAAGAGTTCTTTCTCGAGTATGAGGGGTTACATTTATTGTGCACAAACTATGGCACTTATGGTCATAGGATGGAAACCTGTCCAGAGAAAAAACAATCGTAGGAGGGAAGCCAAAATACTCCAAATGAGGACAACATATTGGGTGAAGAATCGACTCTAAAACATAGCACAGTGAAGATGGACTAATAGAGGATTGTATAGAAACCCCGTCGCCAGAGGAAGATGAAGGAGAAACAAGGTGAACTAGCTAGGCAGCAGAAGGTAGGATCGAGGTTTGAAATCTTAGCTAATGTGGAGGAGGCTAATGACATAATTAATGAGATTCCAAAGGCGATTATGCAAGATAAGGTGGTCCCAAGGGTTGTAATTACTGGACAAAGGGTGACACCAATGACTACGGAAGGCAAAGGGAAAGCGGAAAAAGGGAGTAGTGGAGCAAGGCATGACAGAATGAATGAGGTTGTTAGGAATGAGGTTTGTATAGAGGTGGAGCAACGCGCAATGGAAGTGGTCGTACAACAGAGGAGTAGGAGGGTGGAAAAAAGAACAAGGGAGATGTCAAGGATGGATACAAGGTTGGGGAACGATGTGTTGATGATTACCATGGGGGATGGAATTGATGTTGATCAAACCGTTGGGATGGGTGAAGGTGATACAACGAAGGATGAGAATCATGGGATATCTGATGACTCCCCATTTTTAATAGAATTTGAGATATATTTTGATATGTTTTGGGAGTCATTAATGTTAAAATGAAGGGATTTATTGGAGATTTTGATAAGATATCAATTTGGTACATTATTTAGGGGATTTAAAATAAAAGATCATAATTTTAGATTAAATAGAAATATTTAGATTTAGGTAAAAAAATAAATAAATTATAATAGTTTAAAAATTTTTGTTAATATATATATATATAAAGAAGCAAGTTTCGGTGGTAGCTATCAAGGTGTGTTATTATTTGGTTTATTAGAATATTATAATCAGTTTTTCTTTCTTTTTCCAAAGACAACAGATGCGACACCGTTTGGAGAGAAAAAGGGTAGACCTAATTGAAGGAAGGGAGGCGTGAGACCAAGAGGGGGGGCCGCGAGTTCACTGTGGAAAGGAGGAGAAAAACAGAGAGCGGCTGAAGGAGAGAAAAGAGGGACAGAACCGAAATCAGAAAGAGAGGAACACAGCTGCACAGAGGAGTTCATTCTTTCTCGAATCCTCCACCTTCGTCTTCCTCTCTCTCTCGCCGGCGGCTTTTCCACCACCACAGGCTGCCGGCGAGCTGCATCATCCCGAGACAGAACAGAACCAGAGCTGCGAGTAACAGGGCTGAGAGGACTGGAGGAAAGGCTGAGAGGAAGGTTCACTGGTTCTTCATCTTGGTCAGCAGATTTGGGGAGGCAGCCATCGTCTTTGTCATCCCCTGTACCGAAAGGCGACAGCAAGGAAGAAGGGAGGACGTGGTCAGCGATTTGATTCAGAGGAGGGAAGAGCCAGAGCAATACTGTTCAATGCTCTTCTTGGGGGCTGTTTGTTATATCTTCGCTCATTTCCCTTTGACTTTCTTTATGGCTTTGAGCTCTGAATTTATTGTTGATGGTGCTGAGATATGTTGTGTGGTTAGCTAGTTTGTATTAGGATTATTTCAATCCATTGCAATGATTGAGATTTATTACTATTCTGTTTAGTTGTTAATGATAATTATATGTTAATTTTATCTTGTCCTTAATGCTTCTATGTGACTGGCCATCACTTAGACTGTTTTGTTCAATTAAATTAAGCTTGAGAAAGTTAATTTAATTGTAGAACTTAGATAAAATTATGCTAGACTTGAAGTTTAGGATTAAATTGATGGTTTGTTAGTAACATAGAGATATAGTTACTAACCTAGCATTGTCAAATTAAGGTTGTTGCTTAATGATTATTTTCTCTTAACTGTAGCAAGAGATTGTACATGTTAATTGAGGATATAAATTTGGTTTTGACTTGAGAAAGCTTAATCAAATGTTTTTGAACCTTAGACTAATATGTAATGTCATTTAATCACTAATGGAGTGGTAATTATTCAAGTCTCATGAATTGCAATGGTTAGAAATAATCCTATGCTCCTCTTGTTTTGAAGTAGAGTTTTAATTTAGTTGTAATCAAATTGTTTTCCTTTTCTTGAATTCAAATAATCTTTAGGATATAAACTCTTCAAATGGTTTTACTCAACCTAATTGATAGCATAATCATAACAATTAATCCACTTTTGCCTTAGTCCTCGTGGGAACGATCTTTACTTATCACTTTATTACTTGGCGCGACCCGTGCACTTGCGGTAGCGAACAATATCAAAAATCAATAATGTAAATAATATTGCTTATTCAATACCACATGATCCAGGAGAGCGTGTGATAGAGAAGGCTGAGATGACTGAGGATGAATTTGGGCCAGGTGAGGAGAGCCCAATGGAGGGTGATGTGTTAGTTATGACAAATAGTGAGGACACAGATGTTTCTATGGTCTCAGAGACGCCTATGTAGAATAGGCCTACTGGGCTTGCTCCTATGTTACCATTAAGTCAGGTTTTTATGGATAGGACACTTTATTGGAATACTAGAGGCTCATGTGGACTGGGCCTCTTCAGAAATCTGAAAACAATGACACAGAACTCTAAACCCAGTCTTGTGGTATTAGCTAATACAAGATGCGCTGATGAATCTCGCCTTCATCATCTTCTTCGACTAGGATATGACAATATTAAAATGGTGCCTAGTGTGGGTCGATCAGGTAGGATGGTGGCTATCTGGAATAGCAATGCAATTTCAGTCATTATTGGAAGAAGATAGACAATACTTACACTTTCATTGCTCAGTGACAGGTATTCATGATTTTCTTATTGCGGCTATTTATGCTTTGCCTCATTTGAATTACAGGGCTGTGCTTTGGGGAAAACTACAAGTTCTATCAAACGGAATCATAATGCCTTGGGTAGTACATGGGGACTTTAATGACATCCTTTTACCTTTAGAATGCATAGGGGGAGTCCGATGTAATCAAGAAAGGATTAAATGGTTTCAAAACAGAGTTCTAGATTGTGGCTTAACTGATCTCGGAGCTTTAGGTCTGGAATTTACATGGAAAGGAAGACATATGTTGGGGTGTTCAAGATTGTTTGAGAAATTGGACATTGCATTTGCAAACCAAGCTCTACTATCTATGTTGACTAGCTGTGCGGTGAAAGTTCTACCAAGAACAACTTTTTCAGACCACAATCCTATTCTCTTGATAATGGGAGTTTCACAAAGTAGTAGTCGACAGAGGCCTTTTCAATTTGAAGCCAGATGGCACACGAAAACTTCAAGGCTTTTTTTGACGGAGCAAAGGCAATGCAATAGTAAGTTGAATGCAAACCTAGAAAAAATTAAACAGGAAATCATCTCTTGGAATAGAGATACATTTGGCTCGGTAGAAAGAAAGAAGAGAGAAATCCTAGCTAGATTGAATGGTATCCAGAAATCACCATCATATCCCCATTCACATTTCTTAAATATACTGGAAGAACAATTGTAGGCATAGTTAGAGGAAGTGTCGAAACTAGAAGAGATTAAATGGTTTAAAAAATCAAGAACAGAGTGGATCTCTAAAGGGGATAGAAATACCAAATACTACCACTTAAAAACACACATGAGAAGAAGGCGCAACAGAGTTCCATCTCTCCAAGATGAATCAGGTGCTTGGGTTAAGAATGAAGAAGAGCTTAAAAATCTTGTGGTGGAATTTTTTAAAAAATTATTCCAGACAGGGAATCAAGATGAGAATGTTTTCCTTACTAAGAGCAAATTTCCAGTCACGGACCAAACTAGAATGGAGGTAATGGCAGCTGCTCCAACAGAGAAGGAAATACATGAAGCCATAAAGTCCATGGGTCTGTATAAGGCACCGGGTGTGGATGGATTCCCACCTATAATCTTTCAACGTAATTGGGATACAGTCGGCCAATCCTTATGTCAATTTGTAAGAGGAGTTTTTGAAGGAACAGTAGATGTAGCTTTGGTTGATCAAGCGTTGATATCTCTAATTCCAAAGAGAGACCAGCCTCAACGAGTTGAACACTTCAGACCAATATCTCTATGCATGGTACATTACAAATGTATAACCAAAATCCTGTCACACAGATTGAGAGGTGTTATGGACGAATTAATTTCTCCTTATCAATCTAGCTTTATCCCTGGAAGGCACATTCAAGATAATATTATAGTGGGGCAAGAGATCTTGCACAAAATGAAGCAGGCAAAAGGGAAGTGTGGTATAATGACTCTGGAAATAAATCTAGAGAAAGCTTATGATAGGATCAAATAGAGCTATGTGCGTCAAACTTTATATAAGGCTGGGTTTGAGGATAAATTTATGGATATTATTATGCAATGCATTTCAAATACATCCTATAATGTATTGTGGAATGGCTCCAAAACTGAATTCTTTAATCCAAGCAGAGGCTTACGACAAAGTAATCCAATATCACCCTTTCTCTTTGTATTGTGTATGGATAGGCTATCACACATCATATGTCATGCAATTAATGACAAGCGATGGAAGCCGGTCCTTGTAACCAAAGAGGGACCTGAAGTTTCACACTTGATGTTCGCAGCTGATTTATTGCTCTTCGGAGAAGCATCAGAAGACCAAGCTACATGTATGATGGAGGCACTTGAAAGTAGCAATGGGGTTTCATCCTATGGGTTGGAAAAGAATTGCTGCGCCAAAGCAATATGGAGGACTTGGTTTCAAGAGGTTGGTCTCGGTTAATAAAGCCTTTGGGGCGAAGCTTGCATGGTCATTGATTAAAGGTGTTGATGGCCTGTGGGCGGAGGTTTTAAGTAAAAAATACATGATTAGAAGTGATACTTCATTGTTAAACACTAGGCCGACAGACTCGCATATGTGGAAATTCATTTGCAAATAGAGAGATATTGTTGATGATGGAACGAAATGGCAGATTCGCAATGGGAAATCAGTGTGCTTCTCTTCTGATTTTTGGCTCTTCCAAAAGAGAAGGGTTAAAGAGTTTTGCATTCGCCCTTTATCTGAAAATGAGGAAGAAAGAAAGCAAGGTAGCTAATTGGGTGTTATATGGTGCATGGGACCTATGCCGTCTTGCAGCTATTGTCTCTGGTGAGGTAATTCATAGTCTAATTTCGATTCTACCCCCTATGGAAGTAGCTGGAGATGATGTGATGATATGGAGTGAGAACCAACATGAAGAAAGACCACCTACCCAATACTATAGCAAAACATACAAGGCTATTTGGGCATAGCAAGGAGCAAAAAGAATTCGAGTTTTCCTATGGCTGGCATATAATAACAGGTTAGCTACAAATGAATGGTGCAGTAGATGGTCTTCTAATTCACCCTCTTGCTCATACTGTAATGCGGGAGTAAAAGATGAGATGCACATATTTCGTGATTGTATTTACGCTAAATAGATTTGGCAAGTACTAATCCATCCAAACCACTACTCGGCGTTTTATTCAGCCTCACTCAAGGATTGGATGTCCCTGAATCTAAAAAGGGAACTGGGATTGCAGGCTAGTAAGAATTGGAGATTAATTTGGGGAGTCACTATTTGGCTACTATGGACATGGAGGAACAACAGCATTTTCAATGACGACTATCAAAAACCAGAATATCCTACAGCAATGGTTATGACGACATGGAAGTCCTTCTACCAAGTTCCTGATATGGAAACCACTAGAGAGATATCCACAACATCACACCACTCTAGATGGCTTCTGCCACCGATGAATTGGGTGAAACTGAACGTTGACGGAGCTGTAGCAGCCAACAGCAGAAAGGCTGGCTGTGGCGGAGTTGTTAGAGACTCGAGAGGAGTTTGGGTATCAGGTTTCACGCAAGTGCTGGGCCAGTGTGACCTGTATGAAGCAGAGGAATGGGCAGTATTGATGGGACTCCAATTAGTCTGGGAAGAAGGTTTTAAAAGGGTCCTGGTGGAGTCAGATTCAAAAATATTAATGGACAAAATTATCCAGAAGAGGGACGATTTGACTTGCAGTATGGTTTTCCTACAGATCACAAGTTTTCTTCATAGAGATTGGGAGGTTAAGATGCAACATATACCCGAATACAGAACTCTCTTGCCGATGCTTGAGCAAAAGAAGGTATGATGCGCTCTTCCACTTTGAGTGAGTGTTCGAATGAGATGCGGATGGTGCTTACAAGTGATTGTATGGGACTTGATCCCCATTTTATTTAATATAATATAAGGGCTGTTGCCCTCTCTTATCACCACAAAAAAAAAAAAATTTAGATCAAAATGTAACAAATTTAAAACTTCCAAAAGAAAAATTTAAGAACTTGTATATATTTTTTTTAAAAATATCTTCGTAATACATTGATGGAGCTAGTCATATTAGGCGTTGAATTTAAGATGCCTACGTAAGTGGAGGAAGAAACAATATCCAAAAAATGAGCTGAAGGAGAAGCCGATAAACATAAATTAATAATAATAAGTTTTCTCAAAATGTTAAAATAAAGCAAACTTTTCTTTTACCTTTTATACTTCACCATTTTAAATATGTTTTTTAAAATAATAATCTTAAAAGTTTGTTTTTAATTTTTTAGTTTCAAATTTTGTTCTAAGAAATTACTCTACAGTGTGTGAGGAGTTTTTCTTTTTTCTTTTTTAATAATCATTTACAAACAATTTGTGTGGATCTACCACAACCAAAAAGTAACTAAAGTCTATATGAGTATGTGACATTTTGCCTCATTTAGAAAATTTGTGACTACTTTTACACCCAAGTAAATTTTATGGCGCCAGACATATATTTGAGAAAAATGTGTGTCTTCTTTTATACATATCTTAACCCTTAATTAATCGATTATTTTATTTATAAAATGATTGTGATGTTTTAGATTACCTTGTCCATTGCTAACTTATTACATCGCTGCAAGTCACAAGAAACCTTTGAATGAACTTGGAATGCTAATCAAACCTATTTTTTTCATTTTAAAAATATTAAATTTTCTTCGAAGCAAAATTAAAAAATTATTAATTACACAAGGATATTTTCATTCAAATATCACAGCTAATATTTATCTTTTTTTTTCCACGTTGACTCTATAATTACAATATTTCATTATAAAAAGATTAAATGAGACTGAAAAAGCTTTTTATTTGTCAGCCAACTGATTAAAATTTTATAGTTATAGCTTTTAATCAACGCAACCAATTTACTAAAATATATTCTTATACTTCTCTAGATACATCTGGACATGTTTTATTTTATCTTTAGAGGTTTCACAAATATATGATTAATTATTTATATAATCCATTTTTCAGAATGCATAGGTGCTCCCAAACCAAAGTAGATAAGCATAAATAGGTGTTTTTTTTTATTACATAGTGACACGGGATCAAGAACTCGTGTAATGGGGGAGGGGGGGTAATCTAAGGCCATGTAGGTGACCACTGCTCATAATGGCGCTGGTCTAAATAGGCGTTTTATAATAAAGAATGAATAAACAAACAAAATCCAGAGCCTCTCAATAATATTCCTATAGAAACCCATAGATAGTGAAGGAATATTTCCTGCATGCATTAGCAGGAAGGCTATCAACCAATGCAAATCAACTTTGGAAGAATTCGGGCCTGTTTGATTTGATTTTTAAAAACTGTTTTTTTTTTTTTTGTTTTTTAAAAACAAAAAAAAAACTGTTTGGAAACCTATTTTCAATTATGTGTTTTTGAAAACAGAAATCACAAAATAGTTTTAAGATGTTTTTAAAAACAAAAGATCCAAAATAGAAACACACCCGGATACAAAAACCCAACACTGATCCTAGCTTACCATTCTTCCTCTTTGATTGCTCGACGGCCATGGGACGGCTTTGAATAGTTGCCGAAGCTTCTCCCTCGTACTCGCCGTCCCCACACAGAGGTCTCAGTGCTCGGCGTGGCTCAATGGTTGCCATCTCCAATCTCTCCTTCCTCCCTCCTCAGCCCTCAATCGGTGAGGCTGTACTCTCTCTCCTTGTCCAATTAATTTAGTGGGTTTGAGGTGAATGATGCTATGGTTCTATCTGTTTTAAGAGAATGATTGATGGCTTGTGGGTTTTTATATTTGGATTTTGTTTGAACAAATTTTTTTCATGGTCGTATGAATAATGCTACCTCGACTGTCCCTGAAGTTATGTTGGATATTCATATGATTTTTACTCCAATGTTTGATTAGCAGGAAGAGTTAGATATGGTGCTGTCGTTAGAATAACAATGGGAGATCTGAGGTCCGTCGCTCTCTCTCTCAGTCTGTCTTCTTCTAATTCCTAATCTACTACCACATGCTTTTGGTAGTGTTTTCAGTTTCTCACTATGGACTACCATTCTACCCACATAAAATTGTTCATACATTAATCAGTGCTACTATAAAATATATCAACCACGTTTTAGTTGTTGACAGAAGAATGAATTCTTTGACCAAGTTTAGCGATCCCGTCATTTGTTACTATCATTATTTCCATCTGAAATTAAAACGAGGCCCTATTTCTTGGGAAAATTTTAGGAGTAAGAAATGTGATATAGTTTGCCAACAAATCCATAAATTAACACTTGGAGCACTAGAGTACATCAGGCCAGCCTTAAAAAGGACAAAAGGCCATAACAAAGGCTTAATAAAGCTGCTATTACTGAAATGGAAATAACAAATCCTCAATAATGGCCCAATATCCTTCAGGGCATAGGTCTGCTCCTCTCCCATGGTAGACATGACACTGACCACAAGGTCCTTGCCCTTATCAAATCCATCCTTTATCTGCACAATATGATGACACCAACAATCATTATCCTTTATCGGCACTCTATACCCAAATTGGTCTTTCCTTTCCTTCCTACTTTTTGTCTTTTTATTTGGTGTTTTTTGTTTCTGCAATGTAAACGTTAGGACATGTCTCCAGTTACAGAGTGATTATAAACCTGATTGGCCTTTAAGAAAACCTTCACAATGGTAGTGATAAATTTGAATCATTGATCTTGTGAGTTATGAGCTAACACATCACTAATCTGACCAACTGTTGTTGGCCTTTCCTTACTATTTTAATTATCTACATGCACAAAATATACAAACATTACAATGATTAGAGAAGATGATTAAGTTGAAGTGTGCACCACAAAAGAAGCGAAGGTTGGCTTAATTAGTTAAGGTTGCTAGGGTTTATATAATTTGGGTTAACATATACTTTGCTTGAGGCTTGGCTTACTGCCTTTCTCATATATACTAGGTGAGTTATATATTTGTTGGATAGCTTTAGATCTTTGTGATCTCATTGTCTAGAACAAATTTTTGTTCCATGTTTGCTGATTTCCTTCAACTGGGATTTGTACTATACTTATATGGATTTCTAGGCTTTTTTTCGGTCCTTATACACAAGAGGTACAAAGAATAATGATATATATATACATGTTATGGCTACTTTGGCTCAAATGCTTAAATAGGCATGGCCTTATTTGGTTTCAATTTTGTTACAACTTGACTATGCAGGCATGTCCATTATAGCCAAATTTGCTCTTGATCAAGGATTGAGCCAGCATGTTCTAGCAGTATAACGTCATGCCCTTGCATTTCTTGTGATTTCTCTTTTTGCAGCTTTCTGTGATAGGTCTTAATTCCATTGATCTCTGTACTTGTGTCTTTGAGTTTGAGTTTTGTGTTCATTATTTACCTTTTGTGTTTTTACTGATGAAAATTACTGTTGTTTTGACAGGAATTCAAAACTTAAATTGAAATTATGTGTTAGTAAAGATTATGCCGCTTTCACTTTTAGAGTAAGAGTGTTTTCTACTTAGTCTCCTTTGCTATGCTTAGTACCTACTTCAATTCTCAGAGTTTTGTTTAATTTCTTGGTTTGCAAACCAAAGAGGCCTATCATAGATCAGAATTGATACTTTACTGGGATGAAGCTCACTACTGCAACATACACATCCACTACTCCTCGTCCTCCTTCAGCAATGCTGAAGTTCTCTAGCACCCTCTTTTCTGTCATACACACAAACCCTTGTACTACCTCTCCAACAAAATGTAGGCTATGCTTATTGTCTTTTTAGGCCCATGTTGTGATATGCTGGTGAATTCTGTCCATAGTGATGATATCCAGAGTGTTAATGGATGTTTCATAATTACCTTTTGTATAGTATCTATCCAGAGTGTTAATGGATTCTCAAAGCTTGATACAGAGTTAAGATGCACAAAAAAGGGACCAAAAACCTTCTTGTAATTCTCATGTGTATCTTGTAAATGTCATCATGCGTTTTGTAAAAAGCAAAGGTACTATTGTGAAAGCGCCTTGTCTTATAAATGGCTTAAGTGTTTTTGTTATTTCACTTATTTATCTTACAAATGCTCTTATGTCTTGTAAATAGCACACGTATTGTAATACCCCGAAATTTGAGATTAGAGGCTTGGGAATAAGCCTAAATTAAGTGAACTGCTAAGCCCCAGTTTAGTAGATGTCCCAAATCTATTCTCTAATATTTCTTATATCTTTGGAGTATTAAGAAAGTAAAATGGTGAACTTTGGAGAATATAATTATGTTTTTGGTGAAATCGCCTATGAGGTAGTGAGCTTGTCATGTGATTTTGAATGATCAAATGATTAGAAAAAAATTATGAAATTTTACAGGATGAAAGTAAACATCCTAAGCTTTAATTTGATAGGTCATATGAATCAATTAGAGCTATATACAAAAAGATATGAATTTTTGAATTCAGCACAGAAAAATTGTGAAGTTTCTGGAGCAGCATGCAAAGATTGAAATTATGGGAATTTTGTGATTCCATCTAGCAAAAGTCTATATTTTTCCTTGAAACTAGACTCAATAAGGGTTCTATAGGCTTTGGAATCACTCCAATTCGATTTTTCTAGAATTAGTTATAATTTTTCAAAGTTTGGGCAGAAATCTGCCAGAATTTTGTAAAAAATCCGAAAATTGGGAAATTAAATTAATAAGTAAATATCATATAATAAATCATCATCTTCCTCCTTATTCCAGCAAAAACTGACGCACACTCCAGCTGAGAGAGAGAGAGAGAGAGGACGTTGTGAGCATATAGAGAGAGAAAGAGGAGAAATCTCGCAAGGTAAGCTGATTTCTGCGACGATTTTGCTCCTAACACGTATAACTCCAATCCTAAGCCACTCTTCTTTTTTCTTTAAGGTTGTGAAGCTCCAAATTTGGTGTTAGGGAAGCTAGGGTTCAGCCAAGAAAAGGAAAAGCTAGTGGGAGCTTGAGGTAACTTCCAAACTTTCTTATATTGACTATTCTAGCTGCTGTGGGCAATTTAATCGGTGAAATTTCGCCGGATTGCCGTTGGTTTTAATTTATGGAAATGGGTTGGCCTAAGTGTTATGCTGCCTAAATTGATAGTAAATGATAGTTGTAATCTAATGGAATAGTCAATAAAGTAGTTAGGAGTATAAAGGAATGCGTTTACGGAGCCAAAATCGCAAAACCCCGATTTTCCCCGAAAAATCCATATATTTCAGCCAGGGCTGTAAATGGTTCTTAGAGTTGAATTTTTAATGATTTTATGGTTTCATTGAGTTCAAAATGGAAAATTAGGTGGGGTTACAGCTGGTCACTTTTTCAGAAAAGGCCGAGAAAGCATAATTACGGAAACGCCCCTGAAAACCTTAAAGCGGGGCTGTCAAGGGTATTTTCATAATTTGAAAGTGAATTTGGTAATTCTGAGTCTGGAAATGATTCCTTGGACAAAAATATGTTAGGATAGCCCAGGTTAGAATTTCGGGAAAAGGACAGCCGGATCGGTTACGGCAGGGTCGGGCCGGGCCCCCAGGGCAATTTAGTAATTTTTTAAGATAGACTCATATAACCACCAGAAACACTATGGGAGTGTCTAAATGATATATTTGGAATTGTAGGACTGAGTTGCTAGCACACAAATCGAGGAGAAAGGCTGGAGGTAGGGGACATACCTTACTTGCATGTATTTGATATCTTTGCTTGTGTAATGATGTATGTGATTGCTTTACTTGATTGTGTAGAGCATATTTGAATAAATGAAGCTCTGTTTCTGTTTTTGCTGTGGCTATAGTCTTATTGCATGAAACATTTAGCATGCAGAAATGTTATTATGGGGCATACATCTAGTTAAAGCTAACATGTCATACATATAACATCTATCATGCATGCATTATGGTATCTATTTCCTATTGAGATTCTCTCGAATCTCACCCTTCCCTACCAACAATTTAGACAGGAAGAGATAGAAGATACGCTAGAATAAAGAAAAGAACCGTACGAGGGGATTGCGGTGGTGGACGAAGACGGGAAGATATCTCTATTTCACTCGGACGGGTTTAGACACCCTGGTAGCCCTGTGCGGCTACATTGATGGTAATTATTATGTACGAACCCCTATAGGGAATTTCTGTAATCGAGCACTTTTTATCAGTATAATTATGCTATTCCTATATTGCCCATCGAATCATGCATTAATAGTCCGCTGCAAGTTAATATAAGATAAGGGCGTGACACGTATTATTGTAAAGGCACTTTTTTGTCTTGTAAATGGCCTTAGTGTTCTTGTAAATTCCCTCACGTGTCTTGTAAATATTATGTGTTATTGCGAATGCCTTTTTTGTCTTATAAATGGTCAAAACATTCTTGATTAAACTAGTTTATTAATATAATAACATATTAAGTAATTATAAAAAAATATCAATTATATAAAAAAACAAAAAAGAACTTGTTTTCAAAAACAATTATCCAAAATTTGTCCAAAAAAAACTATTATCTAAACAAGTTTTTTCTGTTTTTGTGTTTCCAAAACTTGCTTTCAAAAACATTTATCCAAGCAATTTTTTTTTGTTTTTCCAAAACTTGATTTCAAAAATAGTTTTATAAAAGCAAAGGTGAATGAAGACTTTTCTTGGAATCAAGTATGCTTTAAATAAAATAATACTACAAGTAGAACAAAACAAATAACAGATTATTTTATTAAATAATGATTACATGATTTTGATATATATTATATATTTACCTATTGAAAAAAAGTGTCTATGTATATATATAAGAATATACCAAAGTCAAATGTGTGGAAAAGAGAAATTTTGAAAAATAAAAATTAGATATATTTTCACTAATTAACATTCATTAACAATTTGTCACATATTTTCATGTATTATATAAAGTATGCATTACCCATGATTTATAAATAATACCACTTACTTAAATTTTATATTAATATTGATTTTAACTATTGTACAATTAATGTATTTACGGTAAATTTGTCGAATCTTATGCGCATATATATATATAATGACAAAAAACTATTAGAGTTATTTGTGATCTAAAAATACCTAATTAATAAGGTAAAAGAGAAGTTTTGTTGCACTACTATATGACTAGCAATGTTATAGGTAGTGAATGTTGGGCTTTAAAGGGACAACATGCATATACAATGGGGATAGCTGAGATGAGGATATTGAGATGAATACATGGTTATACAAGAAAAGAAAATATTCGTAATGATCACATACGAAAACGAGTTAAAATGGCATCTACTGAAGAGAAAATTGATAGAAAATCATTTGAGGTAGTTTTGATATATTCAAAGAATGCCATTGAGTGTGTCGGTGAGGAGGGTTGATAAAGTAGTTTAGAGTCCTATAACAAGAAGTCGAGGGATATCGAAGTAAACACTCAGTGAAGTTATAGAGTGAGATCTTTTGGTTAATAATATGTCTAAAGATCTAATTTTCGATAAAACACAATGACGTCGTTTGATCTATATAACTAATCCTATCTAATGAAATAGAGTTTTGTGGTTGTTGTAGTATTGAATTATTGATGTATAAAATATGCCAAATTCTAAAGTCAGTCAACATTTACTTTTCCTTATTTTTGGTTTGCTAGGTATACTTTCAAGTTTCAACACGGTATATGTAATAGTGTTAAAGTAGAATCTATAGTGTGGGGCATATTAGGAAAACTCAAACCAAATCAATCAATGCTTTGGTCTTTGTTTCATGCATCTCAAGAGAGTGATGGTTTCCTTAAATCAACATGTTACTCCCTTGGTTTTTTATTAAACTTTAAATAATTGATTTGCGTTAATCATAAAAATATTTAAATTAGTTAAAAAATAAATGTATATTATTTTTCTAATTATACCCTCAATAGTTAAAATTAATTAAAAGCAATAAATATGTATTATTTTTTTAATTATACCCTCATGTGTATAGAGAGTAAAGTAAGAGAGAACACATGCAATAAATAAATAAATGCTTAGACAAACCTAAAATGAAATTTATAATTTGGGAGTCGGGACAGATCCATTCAAAATTTGGTGTCAAAGAAATAGAAACTCATCCAAACGCTAACCAATCAAAACGTATCCACTGAATCACACGTCAAACAAACACTAATCTCAGTTTGAATCACTTCCTATCCCAACCAATAAAACAAAGTAAAAATGTGACATATCCTTAAAAATTTCTTGGTTGAGTAGGTCTTTCTGGTTTTGAGCTCCCCCATCATGGAAAATAGCTATATCCTTAAAAATTTAATGTGCGTATTCTGCTTTGGGGATTGTGATTTCCAGCTATATCCATAATGTTTTTAGGCTGCACTAATAACATAAATGGTCTAAAATTAAATTAAATTGTAAAAGTAAAGATTTTTGTTTTGTTGCTTCAATTATCAAAATGAATCATATCGTGAATTCCATATTTCCGGATTGCAGAAAATCTGCTGAGATTTACGGATAATTTTCTAGTTATTATTGAATATACACTTGTGGGACTTTTTGTGCCTTAAAAATGGATGATCAGTATAGGCCCAATGAGAACCAATAATAAAATATAAAATATGACGTCTATAAAGAACCAAATTGAAAAATACTCTATTCATAAATAGTTTATTTATTTTAAAATCTAAATTTCCGCAAAGAAGTTTAATTTAAATGTAAGACAAATCTAATTTGATTAGCTTAGTCCAAATTAATTAAAGTCCAAACATGCCAAACTAATGAAGCTTCCTAAATTTTAATCCGTTTATTTATTTTTTAAAATTCAATATTTGAGGGAAAAAGATTGTCAGCCCATCCATCAACGTGCAACCTAATATGAAAAATACAACAACGCTCAATGGCAGAGACCAATTTCAAGGCCACTTTCAAAATCCCCAAAAACCTTTATCAAGTAAGGAGCTTCAAAACATTTCTCAAAGATAGTCTAAGGACACTAAAAGAACCAATCTGATGATAAATTTGTGTTCACTAAAATCATAATCTCAATCACGTAAGAAACCATTTCAAAGAAAAACTAAGCTTGTGGATTTAATTACTTTTCATTGAATTCATTAATATTTATATTAAACAAGTACCTCGAATTGGACTTTTTTTATCTCCTCGAATTGGTCATTTCTACTTGTTAGAAATATTGCTTTAGTATATAGAATGATGAAAAGTAAAATAAAATTAATTTTTAAAAAGGAAAATATTATTTGTTTCAACACTTTAAAGTAATGATAAAAAATTACCAAATACTAAATAATGGATATAAAAGTATAACAGCTTAATATACCACAACGGCACAACCTTTCTATGCTTCATCTCTGAAAGAGAAAGTCAGTGAAGTATTGTTTACTCAAACTATTAATTGAAGGATGAATTGCAAAGGCGAATGAAGACTTTTTAATTTTGGGAAATCAAGCACGTTAGAATAAAATTAATAAATTATTGTTATTAAATAATGATCACATAGTTATAATATATATTATTGGGTTAAGGTATAAAAATATGTATAAATTTTTCTCAAAAGTGCACCCAAAAACATAAATTTTTTTAGATCCAAAAATATCTATAAATATTTTAAATGGGAGGGAAAATGCCATAGCGATTAAAGGAGCACAACGTCTATTATATTTTATTGTGGCCCCCACACTATCAGAAAAAATAAAAATGCCTCAGTTCCTAACTGTCCTTTACGGCCCATCAGACTCTCTTCCTTCCTCATTCATCTTCCTATTTTCTTCCTAGTGTCGGCAACGGTGAGCTCCAAAAGACACCTTTTTTTTTTTTTTTTTTTTTTTTGCCCAAGAGCTCTGGAAAGACATAAAATCATACTCCCCCAGTCTTAATTATAGGATAATATTTAGAAATTGATCTTGATCCTAATTATAGAACAAAGTTCTAATCTTTATCAATTTATTCTCAACCTACCTCATATTGATACTTTCTCAATAATAATTAAACACAATAATAATTTAATGATACACCTATATGTTCTATATGGTGAGTAATGCTTACAACTCATTAATGTCACATACACCTCAATTCTACTTTTTTTTCTTATTTTTTTTAAATTTTAGATAAGGGCATTTTAAGAAATTAAATATGATTAACTATTATCCTTAATTTCTCCAAAATTAGGTAACTATGTCCTATAATTAGGACCGGAGGGTGTATTACTTTTTAAAAATTAATTAGATTAAAGCCTAGATTAAAAAATTCGATGAAAGCAAATAATAAAATGAAAAAGGAAGATACTTGTAAGCATCCAAACAAAATACTAAAATGTATTAACGAGATTTAAAGTTTTAGTTTGTTCTCATTTTCCAGACTTCATCGGAAATCAAACAACCAATAGATACTAATGAAAAACCTGTCAGACAAGACATGCATTTTAGCCAAAAAAAAAAAAAAAAGACAAGACATCCATTGAAGAATCATTTTGGGAGTGTAAATTGAAGCTCCAATGCCGGCATAGTGATATGTAAGATTCATCTTAATGGGTAAGGGGGAGATGGTCGTGAGAAGGGTGTCGTGAGTCTGTTTGCAGAGCGGGAGAATGATAATGGAGAGGGTGGAGATGAGAGTGCGAAGGAAGGATGCAACGTCGTCACGGTGGTTGGCTGGGAGCAAGGTCGGAGAGAAGGACGAAGAGGCTGCGGTTGCCAATGACTCGAGAGATGGGAAGGGAAAGAGTGATTTTTTTTGGATGACGTATTTTTTTAGTCGAGGGTATTCTTGTATTTTCATATTGGATGAGATAGACGTTTTGATGTTTTAACTGTAATGCCCTTTTTGCTCCATTTTAAAATATTTATAGGTATTTTTACACTTAAAAAAAAGTTTATGGTGTTGAGTGCATTTTTTAGAAAAATTTACGTGTATTTTTACATTTTAACCCTGTTTTAAATAGTGAAATACAAAAAGGTATACAAGACTACCACAAGAAATTGCAAGGTGAAGATAAATTAAAAAAAAAAAAGATATATGTCCACAAATTAACATTCATTAAAAATTTGACCCATTTTTTAATCTGTAAATAATACAACTTACTTAAAGTTTGTATTTTATATTAATATTGATTTTAATAACTGCATATTTGATTTATTTACCTAAAATTCATTTTTTGACCTTGACCTCAAATTCATCGAACTCTTAATTAAGTTAATCAATATATAAAAAAAAATATTGATTTAAACAATCAGTCAAATCCTAAAGTCGTTACCATTCAACACGTTATATTCACCATTCAACACGTTATATTAAATATTGTCAAAAGTAGAACATGCAGCGTGGGACATATTTTATCATTATGTGACTTGGAAGACTCCTAAGTCAATTGCAATCCTTTGGTATTTGTCTAGTGCATCTTTAGAGAGTGGTGTTTTCCTTGATCGACATGTTATTCACGAAAATATCAAAATATTAACACTTCTAAAAAAATTATTAAGTATTTTCTTCCATCTTCCTCTATTCCTTTTTAAAAATTCCATACTGCTTGATCACCGTTTTTTACTGGCACATTCAATGAGCTTTTTTGAATGTGTCTAAATGACCTTAAATAATTTTCTACCATTTTCTTTTTAATATATACCACTCCAACTCTTCTATAAATATACTCATTTCAGACCTTATTCATGTAAGATGAAACATCAATCTCAACATCATGATCATTATCCTTTCTTGATGTATACAATATGTCAAATTATTAAGTCAATCGACAATTACATTTTTTTAGTTTTGATGTGTTGCCAGCACTTTGAACACGTTATATGTAATATTGTCAAAAATAGAATGTGCAGAGTGGGGCATAATATTATTACATTACATGCATGACTTAGAAAAAACTACCCAGGTCGGTCAATTCGCTTTGGTATTTGTTTAATGAATCTCAAGAGAACAAGCAACACTGTGCGTAAATTGCTTAAAAAGGGTTTTAGATAATTATTATTTATGAATAGTAGGACTTGCTTACATTTTAAATTATATTTTATATGATATTCATATTAATCTTTAACTTTAAGTCTGAGTTTTTGTAAACATATTTGATGATGCGATTCCTTCTATAAAGAGAAAGGCTAGTTTCTCATGCATGAATAACAAATAATATAGTTGATTGAATTTTTTAACTATTTTTTAATTTCTGCTTTCATTTAATTTCTTTATATAAGTTTTAAAGTGTTAAAGCATATATTAAGAAATATAAATATTTTGTTAAATTTTTTAATTACTTGATGTAAACTAAATTTATTTTAGCAATCAATATTATCTGATTGTTCTAAAATTACAATAAATAGGAGTATAATTACAATTTTAAAATAATAGTGTCATAAAATTTTTAAGAGTCTTGCGAATTTTTTTTTTTAAAAATGCCTATGTAAACATAAACATATTTCTTCCAAAAATATAATTTATATACAGAATGCGTGGATTTAATTAACTTATGTAAACATATTTCATCATATTTCACTTATAGAAACATATTTCATCATATTCCACTCGTTATATGTAAAATTGTAAAGAGTAGGGCATGCATAATTTTGGGTTGGACAGACATAATTGAAACTTCACATATAATGATAGCATCCACATTGTCCAAAAAAAAAAAAATGATAGCATCCACAAAATTGATTATAACACATCTCCATCATATTAAAATTAGGCTAAATTATACAAAGCCACCGAAATTTTGGGTCAGTTGTAGATTGTAACACCCCAAAAATTTATATTCACAAAAAAAAAAAATTGTAAATATTTGAGAAATTCAATTAAATGGTGAATATTCATGAATTTGGAATTTATGAATTTATAAATGTTCAATTTCATGAGAAATTGGGAAAAAATAATTATGGAATTAATTTTGATAATTTAAAAAGCCCAATATTAAGGTCCAAAAATGAAGGAATATTAGAGAAAATATTTGGTCCAAAAATATATGGAAATTGGCCAAAGAAAAATAAGAGAAGAAATTGGATTAGGAAAGTAATGGCAAAATCGTAATTTTGTCAAATTATCACAAAATTAATTATTTTCCAATTAATTGAAGTTAATTTCAATTAATTAAGGAAAATAAAGGTGAAAAATATATTTAGAATATTTTGGTCAATTTAATATGAATTTATGAAAAATTTGAGCAAAAATGCAAATTGACCAAAATTGGAACTTTACGTGTATACGTAACCGAAACAAGTTGTAAAGCCAATTGAGACCATAGGGAGGGACCTCTAGGTGTCTCCTACATATGGCATAAATAAGTAAATATTGGTTGGACATGATGGCATAGTTACATGAATGTAGGAAGTTATGTAATAAAATTGATTTTGGAATTTTTGGAAATTCCATAAATCATTCAAAAAAATCATATAATATAATAAAAACACTTTTGCATCATCTTCCTCAGATCATTTTCGTGCCATTTCAAATCTGAAATAGAGAGAGTGTGTGAAATTCTAGAGAGAGAAAGAGAAGAAAAACTTGCAAAGGTAAGTGATTTCTACGATAAATCGGTTCCTAACACGTATAATTCCGTTCCTAAGCTACTCTTCTATGTGATTAAGGTTTGGGAAGCTCATCTTTGGGTGTTGAAGGACCTAGGGTTTCAGCCAAGAAGAGGAAAAGCTAGTGGGAGCTTAAGGTAACTTCCAAACCTTCGTATATTAACTATTCTGGCTGCTGTAGGCAATTTAATCGGTGAAATTTCGCCGGATTGCCATTGGTTTTAAATTTTGGAAATGGGTGTGCCTAAGTGTTATGCTGTCCAATTTTAGTTCAAATGGTTGTTATAACTCAATTAGATGGTTAATAAAGTGGTTGGGAGAAGAAAGGAACGCGTTTATAGAGCCGAAATCGTAAAACCCTGATTTTTCCCGGAGAACACCATAATTTCGGCTAGGGATGTTTAAGGGCCTTAGGGTTGGATTTTCAATGATTTGATGGTTTCATTGGATTCTGGAGGAAAAATTAGGTAGGGTTACAGTTGAGCACTTTTTCATAAAAGGTTGAGAAAGCATAATTATGGAAACGCCCCTGAAAACCCTTAAAGCGGGGCTGCCAAGGGTAATTTTGTAATTTGACATTGAATTTGATAATTTCAAATCCGGAAATGGATTTCTTGGTTGGAAATATGTCAGAATAGCCCTAGTCAAAATTTCGAAAAAAGTGCAACCGGGCTAGGTATGGCGGGGCTGGGCCGGGGTCCTGGGGGCATTTTGGTAAATTTACACCATAGGCTAATATAACCACAATAAACACTATGGAAATGTCTAAAATGATACATGGATAGGCTATAACCTATTTCTTGTATATTTAGTATTTTAGGACTGAGTTAAGAACCTGGAGTTGGCATGTTTCACGAGGCGAGCATCTCGAGGTTAAAAAGGATTGAGGTAGGGACTACTATCTCTCATATACTATGTGACTATTGTATGTTATGTGTTATTGTATTTTGTGACATGAATGTGTGCTTGAGGCATAGTACCTGGTTGTGGTTCGGTGCCCAGTCAAGGTATATCGAAAATCCTAACTGTGGTCGGTGACTCAGCTGAGGTATATGTAGGAGTTATAACTCGATGTTTGGCCTTGAAACTTGTGCACACATATGAATCGAATTGAACTTTCATTTTACCTAATATGGTGCATTGCATATTTAATTTTCACATTTTATATGTCGATAGTATGTTTCTACTGGGATTCTTTGGAATCTCACCCCTTTGTCTAAATCAAAATATATCAGCAGGTGCCAGCGGTTCAAAAGGAATGGACACAGTTAAGGAAAACTAATAGGCACGTTTCTCGAGACACAGCCGGTGGTTATATTTAGCCTGTACTTGGAATATTTTGGGATATTCTGTACGTATTTGTAATTATTAGTGAATTTTGCTTTGTTAATATCTGTCTGTAAACAAATACCTATTATCAGTATATATATACTTTTCTGTATACCTGTGGAACTTGGTCTCTATTACTCTGTGAATATCGAAATGGAAACGGGTGTTGATATAGATAACCCCCAACATTTCAAAATTTTAAATTTAACCCCCTTAGACTTTTTTTTTTTTTTTATCATAGACCTCATGCTATTAAATTAACATTATCTTTTTGACGGAAATTGATATGTCAGATTAATAAAAGACATGTGGCATCCTAAACATAGCATTCTACGTAAGTTAATAATTTTTATAAAACCCCTAAACTTTGATCCCATTGCAAATAATCTCGTTGCATATTAAAATTTAAATTTAACCCCCTTAAAGTTTGTTTTAAAAATTAAACCCCATGTCGTTATTTTAAAATCTAAATTTCCACAAAGAAGTTTAATTTAAATGTAAGACAAATCTTATTTGATTAGCTTAGTCCAAATTAATTAAAGTCCAAACATGCCAAACTAATGAAGCTTCCTGAATTGTAATCCGTTTATTTATTTTTTAAAATTCAATATATGAGGGGAAAAATTGTCAGCCCATCCATCAACGTGCAACCTAATATGAAAAATACAACAACGCTCAATGGCAGAGACCAATTTCAAGGCCACTTTCAAAATCCCCAAAAACCTTTATCAAGTAAGGAGCTTCAAGACATTTCTCAAAGATAGTCTAAGGACACTAAAAGAACCAATCTGATGATAAATTTGTGTTCACTAAAATCATAATCATAATCACGTAAGAAACCATTTCAAAGAAAAACTAAGCTTGTGGATTTAATTAATTTTCATTGAATTCATTAATAATTATATCAAACAAGTACCTCGAATTGGACTCTTTTTTTTTATTGCCTCGAATTGGTCATTTCTACTTGTTAGAAATATGGCATAAGAATATAGAATGATGAAAAGTAAAATAAAATTAATTTTTAAGAAGAAAAATATTGTTTGTTTCAACACTTTAAAGTAATGATAAAAAATTACCAAATACCAAATAGTGGATATAAAAGTATAGTAGCCTAATATACCACAACGGCACAACATTTCTATGCTTCATCTCTGTAAGAGAAAGTCATTGAAGTATTGTTTACTCAAACTATTAATGGAAGGATGAATTGCAAAGGCGAATGAAGACTTTTATTTTAGGAAATCAAGCATGTTAGAATAAAAATAATAAATTATTGTTATTAGATAATGATTACATAGTCATAATATATATCACTTTAATAGTGAAAAACAAAAAGGTATATAAGACTGCCACAAGAAATTGCGAGGTGAAGAGAAATTTAAAAAGAAATAGATATATGTCCACTAATTAACATTCATTAACAATTTGACCCATTTTTTAATCTGTAAATAATACAACTTACTTAAAGTTTGTATTTTATGTTAATATTGATTTTAATGACTGCATATTTGATTTATTTACCTAAAATTCATTTTTTTACCTTGACCTCAAATTCGTCGAACTCTTAATTAAGTTAATCAATATATAAGAAAATTATTGATTTAAACAATCTGTCAAATTCTAAAGTCAGTCACCATTCAACACGTTATATTAAATATTGTCAAAAGTAGAACATGCAGCGTGGGGCATATTTTATCATTACGTGACTTGGAAGACTCCCAAGTCAGTTGCAATCCTTTGGTCTTTGTCTACTGCATATTCAGAGTGTGATGGTATCCTTGATCATCACATAATTCATGAAAATTTCAAAAAGTTAACACTCCTAAATAACTTTATTGAGTCTTCTTTTATGTCTTCATCTACTTTATTTTAAAGAACTCTATACAATTTGATCAACGCTCTTTACCGACATATTGAATATTCGTTTTTGAACGTGTCCAAACTATTTCAAATAATTTTCTATCATTCTCTTTTTAATAGATGCTACCCCAACTCTTCTGGGAATATATTCATTACGGACGTTATTCATTTATGATGAAAGATCAATCTCAACATCATGATCATTATGCTATCTTGATGTATGCAATATGTCAAATTATTAAGTCAGTCAACATTTACTTTTCTTTAGCTTTATATGTTGCCAACACTTTGAACACGGCATATGTAATATTGTCAAAAATTGAACGTGCAGAGTGGGGCATAATATTATTCCATTACATGCATGACTTAGAAAACACTTCCCAAATCGGTCAATGCGCTTTGGTATTTGTTTAGTGCATCTCAAGAGAACAGTTAACACTGTACGTAAATTGCTTAAAAAGGGATTTAGATAATTATTATTTATGAATAGTATGACTTGTTTACATTTTGAATTATATTTTATATGATATTTATATTAATCTTTAACTTTCAGTTTGAGTTTTTGTAAACATATTTGATGATGCGATTCCTTCTATAAAGAGAAAGGCTAGTTTCTCATGCATGAAAAAAAATAATATAGTTGATTGAATTTTTTAACTATTTTTTAATTTCTGCTTTCATTTAATTTCTTTATATAAGTTTTAACGTGTTAAAGCATATATTAAGAAATATAAGTATTTTGTAAAATTTTTAACAGAAAAGAAAAAGACTAGTCCCCGCTGTCGGTTAGACCCAGTCAACATTTACTTTTCTTTGTCTTTGATGTGTTGCCAATACTTTCAACACGCTATAAGCCTATTTGAGTTGGTATTTGTGAAGCATGTTTATGCAAATCGAGATAAAACTCCTCTTACATACTTACCTTATACACCGTAAATCACGTTATAAAAGCAACTTCTACCACTAACCCAAACAAGCATTATATGTAATATTGTCAAAAGTAGAACGTGCAGTTAGCTAAGGGCTCCTTAATCAAACACTGACACTGTAAATTGCCTAAAGAAGACTTTCGATATTATTTTTAAACATTAAAACTGTTAAACAGGGATTAATGATGTTAAAACTTATATATGAAGCATCCAAACATCAGAAAAGGAAAAGGTGAATATTGCCCAATTAGTTTTGATTAAAACTTATAGATGACGCAGTTTGGCGCCTCATGGTAGGATTTGCATTGCTTTTCCTATTGTCTGAAATTGCCCAATTAGTTTTTTGTGGAAGATGCATTGAATCAGAGAAGTAAGCTCTTCTAAAATTCAAAGCATCTTTTCATGATCCAAATACGAAGCTTTCCTCTTGGAATCCCAAAACCAATTGTTGCCAGTAGTTGTTACATGATAGTTGTTTCATAAGAATCGTCATTTTTTGTCAATAAATACATTATGCTCAATAATTACAACTATTTTGTTTTTGTTTTTGTGTTTGTGAATTCCGCCCTTTCAATATATAATAGTGCGCATATTTAACTATTCAGTATTAGTATTATATATTCTTGTGCACACTCCATCTTGACATGCATGATAGTTATTCACTGCAATTGTTATATATTAAGCATTATATATGTAACATTCTGTAGTAGTGTTAAATTTTTATTATATTTTCAATCAGTTTTATAAAAAAAAAAATATTGCATTTCTCTTTAATATAATATCTAGTTTGTAGTGTAACATATGGGTATATAGCTTTTAATTAACAAGAATAGATAGAATAGAATTTAACTTAAAAAGTATGATTTATCTTAGAAAATTGTAGTCCATTAGAAATATTGATAATGAATAATGAAGTGTATTATACTACTTCCGTTTTTTAATATAAGATCCATTTTATTAAAGTGGGTCATACATGAAAGAACAAGGAAGTATAATTAATCAATCACAATAGAGCTGATATATATATGGGTTTGTGCTCATTGTTCATGAAAAGTCTCCAATTCAACACATACAATTGACATGTTTGGCACACTAGGGAAAATACAAGTAAATAAAGTATATGTACGATTTGGAACTTATTCAAGTCTTTTAACTCTATTAGACGACTAAAAAGGCTTTACCATTCTACACGTTATATAACACCATCAAGAATGAGACAAATACACATGTATGTATCTATCTATTTGTGAATAATATACTATTTTAGTTTAGAATGTTTACTTTAAAAAATAGATTTATTAATTCCTCTGGAAATTAAATTAGTAGGAGCATTAAACTATGTAACTACATAACAAAGTTACATATTTTTTAAAGTAAAATATAAACTAAATCCTTTCATTTCCCCCAATTTAATTCTAGTATGCAATACGAGTCCTATTATTTTTTTAGTGTCTGTTTGGTAGTGATAGAATTTGAAGGATTGGGTAGAGAGGAAACAAAAGCCTCTAAAATATTATTGAATCCTTAATACTTAATCCTTTATACAAGCAACTGAGTGCCTTTATCACTATAAAAAAACATGATTTAATAACGGTTAAAAATGGTTATTAGTAGTGGTTTTAACTGCTACAAGAAACATTAGTAGCTGTTTATAAAACCGCTACTAAATCGTATATTGCAAGCGGATTTGTAGCGGTTATATAAAACCGCTACTCAGGCAAAATAACCACTACTTTATTTGTAGCGGTTCAATCCTACCGCTATAACATCGCCATAAGCCGTAAACTTTTTCTGGGATATTTGTAGCGGCTATATAACCGTTACAAATATCAAAAAGAAAATTTTCAAGGCGGGAAAAAAAATGAAATATTTTTGCTCTTTTGTGGTGGTTAATGAACTGCTACTAATATCAATTTCCTATAATTAGCAGTGGTTATAGAACCGCTACTAATTTCATCAAAATTCAAAATTCGTCCCAAAAAATTAATTTTAGTTTAAAAAAGGTGCAATAATTAGTAGCGGTTTAATAACCGCTACAAAAATTAAGAAAATTTAAAAAAATACAATCATTTGTTTCAGTTTTTTTTATATTAAATTAAATAGTTTATTTTTTTTAGTAGTTTAGCTAATTTAATTAGCTTATTATTCAATATTTTAGCTCATTTATAAATTAAAAAGAATAATTTAATTTAGTTGGATAAGTATAAAAATTGTATTGATAATATTATTAAAGATACGTAGGTAATAAGGAACTATTATGTTGTCTACTACAATGTGATTGTGTCTAAAAAATATGTGAAAATGAGATAAAGCTCTGAAATATCTAAAAAAAAATGGTGAGAATAAATTTTATGCGAAGGAAAGAAGTATTGAAATAAAAAATTAAAAAACTTGTTACCATATTTGATCGTATTGTTAAGCTCCTCAACTCATACAAAAAAATTTGTAAATGAGAGAAAATGAAAGAAGGGTAAGGTGAAAAGAAATGGGGGAGTGTTTAAAATGAGTTGTGGTAGGAGTATTTATAGGGATCCGCGTAGCATTTGTAGCGGTTAATGTATCCATTTTGTAGCGGTTTTTAATTAGTAGCAGTTATTTTTATTTTTGTAGCGGTTCAAAAACCGCTACAAATATTCTTTTGTTTTTTAAATATTTTTTTCCCAGTTTTTTTAAAAACAAAAACATAATTTGAATTTGATCACTCATCCTCGCCATCCCTACAAAAATTATGTAGAAAAATTATTGATAGTGATGTATTATTAAATCTACAAAATTTAATTTAAATGATGTGGACTTCAAAAAACGCACCACAGTAGAGGTAAATTGTCATCGCCTTCAGGGAAGTAGTTTTCAAAATCGGCTAGCTGAAATAGCTCACTCTCGTAGGCGATGTTATCGCCTTCTCACCCATGTCGTAAAGGTCTCATGACTTTAAATGAACGATCATGTGCCAATCCCTGTGCCTCTCGTCCTAGACATAATAAACCTGATGTGCATGTGAAGCAAGAATATACGGCTCATCATCTTGAGAAATACCAGTATGAATCGGCTGTGAGAAATTGATTGATGTGATCCTTAAGTCGTCATTTGCCAGTTCCCGAGAAGTAATGGTATTTGGCCACAAACACTTGAACAACGTCATGGTGAAACAGCCTTGATAATTAAATTCGACCACATCAAGAAGTTTTCCATAGTAAGGGAATCCTCCGAACTGCATGTTGGCGCCACTACTGATCGTATAACTCCTTGTCCCAAATGTGCTATAAACACCCGAATTTTAAGTTTGCAATCCTTGATCCCGTGAAACCGTGCAAAACTTAAAACCATTGACATTGTATGCTGTAAACCTTTTTGCATGATCAAGAGGGCCGATTGCAAGAGCTCTGAAATCTGGTGAGTGTGGGTTGTGGTCATTTAGTATTCTGCACGCAAACCAGGTCAGGAATTCTCTGTTAACCTTTTGTCAACTTCCGAGGTTGTTTGTGTACGGATCCTGAGTTGACGCTTAACATAACTTCTGAATTCCCTACAATTAATAATAAAAAGCCGATAGTGAAATGAAAATGAAAAATGTTATGAAAGATATAGAATAACATGTGAGTGTACAATTCTTACTGTATGAAAGGTTCAACTTGAGTGCAATTAATCAAAATATGTCTATGTGCTTGCAACTTCTCAGTTGCCGTTAGTTTGAAGTTCTCAGTTCCTCCAACTGGTTTACCAACACGAGGGATAAATTCTCCTGATGTTGGTGCAGGTTCAGGACAATCATCAACACGAGGTGGGCAATTGAAAGCCGTCTCAAGGTCATCAAAGTACCTTGAACAAAAATACAGCACCTCATCCCCTATTAGAGCTGGGAATTCGGGCCGACCCCTTTAGACCCGAGCCTTTCAAGGGCGGGTTTATGATTTAGAGGCTAAAAAGGGAAGCGGACCTAAAAGGGCCGGCCCTGTAGGGCCGCAAGCTCTGTAGGGTTGGCCTTGCAGCCCGTAAGGCCAGCCCTTTTAGGCCCGTTTAATATTTTTTTTAAAAAATAAATTAATAAATATAATATCATTATATCAAATTATCAATATGAGAGACACATAAGTGCCTAATAGAGTATTAATAACAGGCAAATACTTATTAATTGGTTTGATTTTTTTTATTTCCTACAATGGTTTATTAATTTAAACTTAAAAAAAGGCTAATTTGGACATTAGATGATTATTTTAACTAAAAATTTATGAGTTTTAAAAATAATGTATCTCAATTGAAAGTAGAATAATAAATAAATTGTAAAACCTGAAAAATAAATTTTTTTGAATTAAAATGAATTTAAGCCCGTTTAGGCCCGAACCCGTGAAGGGCCGCTGGCCAAAAAAATATGGTACTTTTTTGTAAACGGGACGGCCCGTTTAAGCCCGAGCCCGTGAAGGGCCGGCCCTCTAGAGCCGGGCCGGCCCGTATTCTCGACTCTATTCCCTATATAGCCTTCAACTATAGAACTTTCTGGCCATGCTTTATTCCTTATGTAAGATTTTAATTTCCCAAGGAACCTATGAAGTAAAGAAGAGAAAATTGATACTAAATGCTGAAAAGGACGACTAGCAAATATAAGAAGTAACAATGAAACACATATTTAAAATGGGTACCTTTCAATCAGATACATCCATCGATATTGTACTGGGCTAGCGAGCTATGTTTCATGAACGAGGTGAACTATAAGGTGAACCATCACAATAAAAAAGAATGGAGGAAAGATCATC
The DNA here is from genome assembly GCA_963855925.1 of Inga laurina. NCBI lineage: Eukaryota > Viridiplantae > Streptophyta > Magnoliopsida > Fabales > Fabaceae > Inga > Inga laurina. The sequence goes on from OY979703.1 coordinate 63,383,560, forward strand.
TCCAAATGACAAAGCGTAAGAATGATTTTGGACTGCAGTTGATCGAGCTCCTCAATGATCAAAACCTTAGATCACAACTTCCAAAAGAAAGAACAAAGTTCCACCAAAACGATGGAAACATCGGGAGAAAGTGCATTCTTAGCCAGAGGAAGTAACTGTTCCATAAGAATATGTGAGTCATAACTCTTCATACCAGCAACCTTTTGAGCCTTCAAGTCAACACATCGAGAAATGTTGCTTGAATACTCATAAGGAACTTTTAATTTTTTCAACGTCGCGAGGAAGACTTCCTTCTTCTGTTTTTTAAGGTAAGCTTTGCCAGCTGAAATTTGTCATGCTCATCCGGCCAAGCATCTTCACGAACTCCCATGGTGCGTAAATCTTTCCTCGCTTGAAGGTGATCTTTTGTCTTGTCGGGTTCGTTAAGCAACGTATATAGCACATTATCGCAAAGATTCTTTTCAATGTGCATGACATCAAGACTGTGGTGAAATAAATTAGATCTCCAATATGGAAGAGTGAATAAAATACTTATCTTCTTCCACTGCTGAGGCGCTGAAGTCCTACGCGTCTTTTGGCGAGTTTGTGCTGAAGCGTCGCTTTTTCCAAACTCGAAGTCAACATGCTCAAGCTGCTGTAAGATATCTGTACCGGACAAAGTCTGAGGTGGTCCTCTTTTTTCTGGTTTCCATTGAAGCGATTCCGTTGCAATCTGAACTTATGCCTTTCATCAAGAAACCTCCGATGCCCCATAAAACGCCACTTTTGGCTGTGGGGAAGGCGCACTGCATTAGAGTCAAAATTGCAACTGGACACGCCGACCCAGTATGCCCATTCCAACAAGATAATGTGCCAAGGTCAGGAAAGTCACTAATCGTCCACATCAAGGCCACGTCCAGCCTCCTCGTGGACACGTTCCCCTGCTCATCTGCACAATTTACCGCACGTTAGATAAATTGTAATTCAAGTTTAAATAAATAATTTATTAAATAAAAAAAATTATTTACCTTGGACCTGCACCTCAAACCTAGTAGACCGCGAAGACAACCCTCGTGGGTTGTTATGCTCCCGCGCCTCCTCCTCATCGAGGAACTGCTCCATCTCTTTAATCTCAATCAGGATGTCGAAGTCCTCGTCCTCAACGCTGATATCTCCCTCCCCCAAATCAGGCACCTCTAGTGCGGTCGTCTCCTATGAGATCGTCTGCGATGCCTGTGGTAGGGCCTACTCCTGTGGGGGGATGGGCTGACATGCCGTGGTTGCCCTCCCCCTGCGCTGCCCCATCCCTCTGCCCCCTGCTCTACTGCTGCCACCCCGCAAAATCGGTTTGGGGACCTCGGGCTCCTTCCCCTTATCCTGTCTTGAGGTCATATCAACTACAAAAATTCAAAAAAAAAACATTTTAGTCACATTATTATGCAAAAATATAATTAAAAATAAAAATACAAATAAAATACGTGTTATATCCGTACCTCAAGTACAAATAATGAGAAGTACTGCAGCAAAAACTCTTCCACAGATGTCTGAACGCTCAAATCTAAAAAAAATACTCAGAGAAACTTTAGGAAACAAAATGGCCAAACGGAAAAGTGAAGGGGGGCAGCGGCCTTATATAGGGGCGGCATTTGTAGCGGTTCTTGAAATAACCATTACACCAACCACTACAAATAAGCTAGGGTGGCTAAATTTTATAGTAGTTCTATAATAATCACTACAAATTATAAAAACGTTTGAAGTTTTGTAGCGGTTGTGGTACAAAACCGCTACAAATTTTGAGACCTCTGAAATTCTGTAGGGTTATAACTTTATAACCTCTACAAATAGGCAACCTTTCGCATTTTGTAGCGATTTGATTAGTTAAACCACTACAAATATCCGCTACACTATTGACACGTTTTGGTCGCGCCAAGTGGCGGCAACTTTGTAGCGGTTATTATTTAGTAACCGTTACAATTTTACCGCTACAAGTTTTGGCAGGAAAGGCGCCATATTTGTAGCGGGTTTTTATACTTAACCACTACAAAAAAACGTTGTCAATCTCTCGCGCCACTTGGCGTGTAGCTTGCTACTACAAATTTATAGCGGTTTCGGTTTTAACCGCTACAAATATTAATATTTGTAGCCTTTAATTATAACCGCTACAATGTCACCGCTACAAAATCCCTTTTTTTGTAGTGTATATATAAGCAAAACCGTTATCTAGACTAATCTTAAAATTTGATCTAAATAAATTTAATCAAATATTAATTCTAATAATAATATTTCTAAGATATATCAAATATCAACAAATGATATATAATATCTTAACATGAGAATATATCAAATATTAATATAAGATATAATAATATCTTAACAGGCATTATGAGAAAAATGGGGAGGAAAGGAGGGAAAATTCTAACGAGTTCAGTTTAAAAGAAATTGATAACTGGGGTCAAAAAAATATTAATAACAAGAACATGTATAATAAAAGAGAAAAAAAAAATCAATTAAAAGCTTTTAACTCCACTTCTTCAATATTTTGTTTAAAATAAAGCTCGTTAAAATTTCTCTATACCCCGCTCCTACTCTCCACTTCCCTCATGCCAAACGGACTAAAATTTCATGTATGATTTTAAATGCATGCCCTTATGTTTGTTTGGAGGGGAATGGAGGGGATATTTTAATTACTTTGACTTAAGAAAGAGGAAAATCTAAGTTATGAATAGTATAACTATATGTAAATTATTTAATACAAAACATATATAATCTCCTAAAGAAATACTTTTGGGTGAATTAATGCCTTTCAATCTCTGCAAAAGAAAATAGCTTATTACCGATGGAATACTAATCTTTTCTAGTGACTAAAAGTGTTGATGAAGGAACTGAACTTCCATTGATAACTGACGATAGTCCCATCATTAATCCGGTGCTAATTACTGAGTTAGTCTTTAAGGGTCTGTTTGGTGTGAGGGATTTGGAGGGGAGGGGAGGGAAAATTTTTATGAGATGAATTTTAAAAAATTGAAGTGGGGTAATAAAATTTTAATAGAGAGAATGTAGCGCCCGGGATTTAGAAAAACATGGAGCCGCCACCAAAATTTTTGAAAAGGATGATTTTGGAAACCTATTTAAAAAACAAAAACTGGTCTACAAAAAACCATTTAGGGTTCGGGAGTCGATTGTATGTGGGGAAGGTGTTAGGCACCCCACAACACCCATTCATAAGAATGGTTACCCTAAGTTAGTTATTTAAAAATAAAAATGACCTTTAACTTTATTATAATTACCCAAATAAAAAAAATATTTACAAAACTAAATGAAATGAAAGCAAAAGAAGAGGAAAAAAAAAAAAAGAACACTTATTTATAATAAGGAAAAATATACTTATTTAAAAAAATATTTATTTACAATAAGAAAATAAGAAAAAACAATATATTTATTTACAAAATTGGACTTGACCTAGGATGAAAACCTAGGGCCTACGTACCCTTTAGAGGGATCAAAGCCCATGTAGTTCGGGGGGTAGAAAAGCGTGTCACTTGGTTGGTGATTTTTAGAAAAATGTTTATTTAATTTATTTGAGAAAAATATCTTTTTTTTTTGTTGGGTTTGTGTTTTTTACTTTTTTTTTCAAAAAACGTTTTTTTTTTATTTTCTTGTAGAAGAGAGTTTTTCCATTTTATTTTCATTTATCAAAGTGTGTCTAAATATTTTTTTTTTTGGAAAGAGGACCTAAGAAAGGGATTAAGAAAAAAAAAGAAGAAAAGTAGCACAAGTTAAACAAAAAAGAAGTCAAAAGTGAGGAGATTTATGCGTACCTTTTATTCTTTGAACCCGCTATAATAAGAGATAGGGTGATAGAACCACATAATAAATAAGAGGCAAGTACAATTATATTATCTATATTTATTAAGCATAACACCTAATATCATAAGAAAATAAGACAGCACATACCTCTTGCCTATGTATGAGATAATTCAGTTGGACAATAAAATGCAAATCCACAAGACCACAATGAGCTAAAACACGTCCAGCAACATTATAATACAAAGTAAAGCAATGTAATGCATATTGAATAAAGTCATAGTGCATGAATGATGAGGTAAGCATGAGGCATGATGAGGTAAGCATGAACCAAGGGATATTAGATGAGAGGAAAAAAAAAACGAGATGTAAAAGTGAAATCAAAGAAAATGATGAAAACTCAACCACAGACCTTATCTCCTTGCTCTCCCCAAAATTCTTCCAAAATTTTTTCCCCTTTGCTTCGACCCTTACACTCCTATTTATAGTCTTAAGGTAGGGTTTTCTTCATAAATGCTCCTTTTTTCTTTTTTAATTTTCGTTTTTTAATTTTTTTTTTTGTATTTTATGTTAAGAACTACCTAACTTGACCCAATCACCATCAATGGAGATTTTTTTTTTTAATTTTCGTTTTTTTTTTTGTATTTTCTATTGATAAAACTTCCTAACTTGACCTAATTACCATTAGTGGAGATTTGTTCGTTTTAAATTTTTTCATTATTCTCCCCACAAGTAACTTCCTAATTTAAACCTATCAACATAAATGAGATTTTTTTTATTTTTTATTTATTTTTTTTATTTATTATTTTCCCTTAATTAATGACAATGCCAATGCAAATCATATCAATTAGGGGATTTATTTTAATTTTCGTTTTTTTAAAATTTTTCCCTTTCAATATGATTGCCTATTTAGACACCGGTCATCATCAATAGGAGGATTTCCTTATTTTCTTATTTTCATTTTTTTTATTTTTTCTTTCAATGATGATTGCCAATTTGGACACCAATCATTATCAATTATTTTTGTATTTTTTAGTGGGGCCCGGACAAAATAGGGTGTTCACAGTTGCCCCTCTTTACTTGTTTCGTAGCTGAGAAAAGTGAGATTCTCGTCTATGAAGCAAGTAAAGATAAGAACACGTATTTTGTCCGGCCAGAGAACAAGGTGCCCCCTTGGAACTAAAGAGGGTTTGGACAAAATACAGTGTCCATGCCCCTCTTTACTTGGTTCATAGGGGAGAAGAACGCAAGTGGAGGTAGATGATTACCTGGAATGGAAGTGAAGCGCCTAGTAGCATAGGACTTTGGTGGGGCGTAAAAGAATTGTGCCAGCCGGTATTGGGCTTTGAGAGTGCCTGCTGATACAGGGCTTTGAAAGAATAGTGCCTGCCGTTATAGGGCTTTAAAAGAATTGTGCCAGCCGTTACTAGGCTTTGAGGGTGCCTGTTGGTACAGGGCTTTAAAAGAATAGTGCCTGCCGGTACAGGGCTTTAAAAGAATTATGCCAAGCGTTATTGGGCTTTAAAAGAATTGTGCCAGCCGTTATTGGGCTTTGAGGGTGCTTGCCGGTACAGGGCTTTGAAAGGGTGCCAGCCGTTACTGGGCTTTGAGGGTGCCTGCCGGTACAGGGCTTTGAAAGGGTGCCAGCCGTTACTGGGCTTTGAGGGTGCCTGCCGGTACAGGGCTCTAAAAGAATAGTGCCTGCCGGTACAGGGCTTTGAGGGTGCCTGCCGGTACAGGGCTTTGAAAGGGTGCCAGCCGTTACTGGGCTTTAGGGGTGCCTGCCGGTACAGGGCTTTGAAAGGGTGCCAGCCATTACTGGGCTTTAGGGGTGCCTGCCGGTACAGGGCTTTGAAAGGGTGCCAGCCGTTACTGGGCTTTGGAGGTGCCTGCCGGTACAGGGCTTTGAAAGGGTGCCAGCCGTTACTGGGCTTTAAGGGTGCCTGCCGGTACAGGGCTTTGAAAGGGTGCCAGCCGTTACTGGGCTTTGAGGGTGCCTGCCGGTACAGGGCTTTGAAAACGGTGCCAGCCGTTACTGGGCTTTGAAGGTGCCTGCCGGTACAGGGCTTTGAAAGGGTGCCAGCCGTTACTGGGCTTTAAGGGTGCCTGCCGGTACAGGGCTTTGAAAGGGTGCCAGCCATTACTGGGCTTTGAGGGTGCTATGAACATGTGATGCCCCTTGGAGTAGTGCTTATGAAGATGATGACATTGATAATAATGATGATAGTGATGATGACAATGATGATGATGAAGAGGATGATAATGGCCATGATAATGAAGGGAATATCAGAATAATGATGTCATGATGGAGGTGATGACACTAATAATGGTGATGACTGTGATGATGGAATCCTAATGAGGATGATGAATACAATGATAATGCTAATGATGATGATGATGATAGTAGTGATGATGATGATGTTAATGGTGATGTTGATAATGAAGGTGATGACATGCTAATGAGAATGAGTGCAATAATTGTGGTGTTAAAGAATAGCCTAGCAGGTGATATTGCTCCTTCTTTGTCCAGGTGTCTAACCAGTACCCCGTTACTTGCGCAGTCTTGGAGGTATGAAGATGTGTATAATAAGATTCACATAGATGCCACAGCCTAGAACCCTCAGTTTAGGTTGTGTCCCTTTGTCAACTGTTTAACCCCACAACAAAAATTCCAGTTGGGACCTTCGCTAATGATCCTGAAATTACACAAGTTAAATGGGAGTAGAGGACACCATGTATATCAACGTGAGTGTTTGTCTAGACAAAAGTTGTGCTTTCATTAACAAGAGTTACCCTTATACAAATCATGAAACAAAGTTTAACATGCAATTTAATAGAAGGGAAAGATATACTAAGGATGAAGATTCATTTAAAAGAAATGATCTTCCAATATTCAAGTGGATGCATGATGATGATCATATATTGGTGTAGACGTGATGTTATAAGGAGGTCCTTCGCTTTTAGTTCCGTGTAGTCCCCCTGATGGTGCCTCGCTTAATTGCCAAAGATATGCAATTTCCGATGAATGATTACGGTGTCTTCCAAGTAAAGAGAGTCATGGGGCTAGGACCGATGACCTTCTTTGATATGTGTTTAATCCGCCCTTTCGGGTTTTCAACTTAACAGCTCCCAATTTTGTGCTCTAATTTTTGCCTAAGCCGCCCTTTCGGGTTTTCAACTTAGTGAGCTCTGTTTTTTTTTTTGCTCTAACTTTTGCCTAAGCCGCCCTTTCGGGTTTTCAACTTAGCGAGCTTTTTCTTGCTCTAACTTTTGCCTAAGCCGCCCTTTCGGGTTTTCAACTTAGCGAGCTTTTTTCTTGCTCTAACTTTTGCCTAAGCTGCCCTTTCGGGTTTTCAACTTAGCGAGCTTTTTCTTGCTCTAACTTTTGCCTAAGCCGCCCTTTCGGGTTTTCAACTTAGCGAGCTTTTTTCTTGCTCTAACTTTTGCCTAAGCCGCTCTTTCGAGTTTTCAACTTAGCGAGCCTCTTTTTTTTTCTTTTGCTCTAACTTTTGCCTAAGCCGCCCTTTTGGGTTTTCAACTCAGCGAGCCACCCTTTTTTTTTTTTGCTCTAACTTTTGCCTAAGCCGCCCTTTCGGGTTTTCAACTTAGCGAGCCCCTTTTTTTTGTTTTGCTCAAACTTTTGCCTAAGCTGCCCTTTCGGGTTTTCAACTTAGCGAGCTTTTTTTTTACGCATAGTATTTCTTTACAGCATCTGAATTGATTGGCCTTGGTAAATCTTGACCATTCATGTTTGTCAATATCAATGCCCCTCCAGAGAAAGCCTGCTTAACAACATATGGGCCTTCATAATTTGGAGCCCATTTACCTCTGTTATCTTCTTGATTTGGCAGGATCTTCTTGAGGACTAGGTCTCCTACTTTAAACCATCTGGGTCGTAGTTTCTTATTAAAGGCCCTTGCCACTCATGACTGATATAACTGCCCATGACATATTGCTGTGAGCCTCTTTTCTTCAATCATATTTAATTGTTCAAATCGAGAACGTATCCATTCGCTCTCATCTAGGTCTGATTCAGCCAAGATTCTAAGGGATGGTATTTCCACCTCAATTGGAGTAACAGCCTCCATGCCATAAACTAAAGAGTAAGGGGTTGCCCCAGTTGAAGTACGCATTGTGGTACAGTATCTGTGTAATGCATATGGAAGCATTTCGTTCCAATCCTTATAGGTCACTGTCATTTTGCTGATGATCTTCTTAATGTTTTTGTTGGCTGCCTTAACTGTACCATTCATCTGTGGCCTATATGGTGCAGAATTATGATGTTTGATCTTGAACTGATCACATAATTCTTTAACTGCTGCCCCGTTGAGGTTTGGTGCGTTATCAGTTATGATCCTCTCTGGTAACCCATATCTACAGATGATGTTGGCCTTTAAGAACTTGATGAAGGCCTTCTGAGTAATACTAGCAAAGGAATTGGCTTCTACCCACTTAGTGAAATAGTCAATAGCAACGAGGATGAAACGATGACCATTCAAAGCTTTTAGGTTAATCGGCCCAATGACATCTATTCCCCACATGGAGAATGGCCATGGAGATACGAGACTATGCATTATAGTCGGAGGGGCGTTAGCTTTGTTGGCATATATCTGGCACTTATGACACTTTCTAACATAATTGATACAATCCTTCTCCATAGTTATCCAGTAGTAACCAGATCTTTGAGCTTGTTTAGTTAATGAGTGGCCATTTGCATGTGTACCGCATACGCCTTCATGGATCTCTGCCATAATCTTGTGCGCCTCCCTCATGTCTACACAGCGTAGCAATGTCCCATCAAAGCTTCTCTTATATAGGACGTTATTACTAATAAAAAAGCCCATGGCTAATCGCCGGATGGTCTTCTTTTCATTATGTGTCACGTCTGGAGGGTAAGTACCATGCTCCATATACATCTTGATACTATGGTACCAAGGTTGCTCGTCGTGTTCTCGTCCAATATTGAAGCAAAATGCTGGCGATCTTCTAGTCTCAATCTGTATTGGTTGAACTTGGACCCCACAATCAAGTTGGATCATAACTGCTAAAGTAGCTAACGCATCAGTGATGTGATTCTTTTCTCTAGCCATGTGATGAAAATTGATTACTTCGAAATTTTTGATCAACTCTTTCAAATACTCTTGATAAGGGATCAACTTTGGGTCTTTAGTACGCCATTCGCCAGTCACCCGATAAATTATGAGAGCTGAGTCACCATAGACTTTTAGGTTTTTTATCCCAAGATCTATGGCAGCCTGGAGACCATTAATACAAGCTTTATATTCTGTCATGTTATTGGTGCAGTCAAATCCTAACTTTATAGCAATCAGAAATTGCTTTCCATCTGGGGATATGATTACTGCCCCTACACCATTGCCATGCATGTTTGCTGCCCCATCAAAATACATTTCCTACCCCTTCGAATTGCTTTCCTCGATCGAATCTTCTGTAGCACATATGTCTTTATCTGGAAATTTGAAATCTAGTGGCTGGTATTCACCTATGGGGTTTTCTACTAAGTGATCTGCTATTGTACCACCCTTAACGGATTTTTGAATGACGTATCTTATGTCATATTCAGACAATATTACTTGCCACTTAGAGACTCTTCCGGCTACATGCGGGCTTTCAAAGATGTACTTGAGTGGGTCTACTCTAGAAATTAACCAAGTGGTGTAGTAAAGCATGTATTGCCTTAACCTCCTTGTAGCCCAGACTAAACCACAACAAGTTCGCTCGATCATCTGGTAACGTGACTCACAATCATTAAACTTCTTGCTCAAGTAATAGTTCGCTTGTTCTCTTCGCTTAGATGCATCTTGTTGCCCCAGCATGGCTCCCATGGAATTTGGTCGTATTGTTAAATACAAAATTAAAGGTCGTCCTGGTACAGGAGGAACCAAAATTGGGGGATTTAACAAATAATCCTTGATTCTATTAAATGCCTGTTGGCAATCTTCATCCTACTTCCTGGTGCAGTTCTTCTTTAAAAGCTTGAATATCGGCTCACAAGTTGCAGTCAGGTTGGCAATGAATCGTGCAATGTAATTCAGTCGCCCCAAAAAGCTTCAAACTTCCTTTTCTATTTGAGGAGGGGGCATTTCCCGTATTGCTTTTACTTTGTCTGGATCTACTGTAATCCCTTTTTGGCTTACAATGAAGCCCAACAATTTTCCAGATAAAGCTCCAAAGACGCATTTCTTAGGATTTAGTCATAGCTTGTACTTGCGTAACCTTACAAACAGCTTTCTTAACACCACAACATGGCTTTCTCCCTCAGAAGATTTAGCTACCATATCATCCACGTATACTTCAAGTTCTTTATGCATCATATCATGGAAGAGTGCCACCATGGCACATTGATAAGTTGCCCCAGCATTCTTTAGCCCGAATGGCATGACGCGGTAACAATAAGTGCCCCATTGTGTAATAAATGTGGTTTTTTCTTTGTCCTCTCTATCCATAGGGATTTGGTTATACCCTGAGTACCCATCCATGAACGATTACCTATAACTACGGGCTGTATTATCAACCAGGACATCAATATGAGGCAATAGAAAATCATCTTTTGGGCTAGCTTTGTTCAGATCTCAATAATCCACACACATTCGAATTTTTCCGTCCTTCTTTGGGACAAGAACGACATTTGCTATCCACTGTGGGTATTTAGCTACTTCTAGGAAACCCGCTTCTAATTGCTTCATCACCTCTTCTCGAACCACTTAGGACATATCGGAAGTAAGCCTCCTCAATTTTTGCTTTTTAGCCTTAGTGTCTGGGAATAAGGGGATCTTGTGAGAAGCAATCCCTGGATCAAGGCCTGGCATGTCTTGATAAGACCATGCGAACACATCTATGGATTCTTTGAAGAGTTCAACCATTTGCTCTCTTTCGGGGTTATCTACTATCTTTAGTTCTCTCTTTTCTTCCTCTATGCCCATATCTTCATGTGGGCACATTCTATTGTCGTCGGATTCGAGGATTTTTTTGTATACTTGAATGATCTCATCATCATCATACTCGTAATCATGCATATCAATGGCAACAAGCGTATCATCATTCAAGGATTCAGGAACCTCTGCGTTGGACAAGAGTTCCGAGGAAATCGATTTCCTGGAGGGCGAAAAATGAACAACGAATGAAAAGAAGGAAAAAAAAAGGAATGGATATAAATAAGTGAATTTTATTCGCATATCATTCTTTATTCATGGTTCATATATGAGCTTGCCTAAAGGCGCTTACAAAACATAAAAGGACAACTTTTACTAGACATGTTACTCTAAGATAATAGAATTGAAGGTGTCCTCAAACTCCCAATTTTCCAGAGCCCTTCCAGAATCACCAGCTGAAATCCACGTGCAAGTCTTTTTGCCTATTGTTGAAACCATTGCAACAGTCAGCTTGTTTAGCACTTTAGAGAACATAAGGAATTTCTTCCTTATATGGGGATTTTCAGAGTGCTAATCTTCCCTTCCTATCCAATGATTCATATTAGATTCGACTTCATTTGCATTGCTGGCTGCCATCTGATGACTACGTGAGTGTGTTGTATGAACGCGTAGGGGGTAACTGGCAAGGACATCTAGATGGAGCAATATTGTGTCACTTGCTTATAAAGGAACAAAATATCATTAGCTTATTTGAACTCACAATTTCAAGCAGGCATAACGAGTTATCCATGGTGTATTGGCATAAGGGTATTCCGGCACAAGCATCCTCTAACTTCCTCAGGGAATCTGTTATTCCACAGGGAGAACTAGAGTTGACCATTAGATAGGAGGGACCTTGAATCCTATTCTAGCCAAGATCTTGTCATTGACCATAGTGATAAGAATTTAATACACTTTTCCTATAGGAACTTGATTTAAACCTGGTTTTTGTGTCGTTTGACCTTTGTGCCAAATTTTTAGTTGCTAGCTAACTTGCTTGTCCTTTATTAAAGAAAATAGCAGGAAGAGTCAGAAAGTATTTCTGAATGCATGCTATGCAGATGATTACATGTGCTTTCTAGCCTTGATATGGGTGATGGACATTGAGAAAAAGAACTTCACCTTCTCAAGAGATCTAATACCCCATAGGGAGGATGAAGTACCCATTAACCTGCGAATGGCCCAGGCTATTATGCAGCTAAGGGCTTTGTTAAATGTGTATTATGTCCAAGACCCATATCAAGTGAAGCTAAATGTCAATGATGATGCAAGGATACCTCATGAGACATAAAAGAGTGATGACTTATACTCCAAGTTTTGATATGGGTGATGGACATTTAGAAAAAGAACTTCACCTCCTCAAGAGATCTATTACCTCATAGGGAGGATGAAGTGCCCATTAACCTGCGAATGGCCTAAGCCATCACGCGGCTAAGGGTTTTAAAAAATGATGATTATGTCCAAGGCCCATATCAAATGAAGTTAAATGTCAATGATGATGCAAGGATACCTCATGAGACATAAAAGAGTGATGACTTATACTCCAAGTTTTGATATGAGTGATGGATATTAAGAAAAAGAACTTCACCTCCTCAAGAGATCCAATACCCCATAGGGAGGATGAAGTGCCCATTAACCTGCGAACGGCCCAAGCTATTATGCGGCTAAGGGTTTTGTTAAATGTTTATTATGTCTAAGGCCCATATCAAATGAAGCTAAATGCCAATAGATGATACAAGGATATCTCATGAGATATGAAAGAGTGATGACTTATACTTCAAGTTTTGATATGGGTGAAGGACATTAAGAAAAAGAACTTCACCTCCTCAAGAGATCTATTACCTCATAGGGAGAATGAAGTGCCCATTAACCTGCGAATGGCCTAAGCCATCACGCGGCTAAGGGTTTTAAAAAATGATGATTATGTCCAAGGCCCATATCAAATGAAGCTAAAATGCTAATGAATGATATAATAATACCTCATGAGTTCTAAAGGATTATCTCTCATTGAGATGTTTTCTAACATGATTGATGTGATGAGATAATGGTCTTTTAAGGTCATAGACCCTTAGACTAAGGTTGGCTATCTAATGTATACACCATCCTTCTGTTGTATCTTTATGTGAAGTGATCACTACTACGGAAGGGACTTTTAACGACCGTTTTTTGGGCCTTTAGACGACTGTTTTCAGGGGGTCGTCTATCTCAGTGTTGTTGAAAATTCGAGAAAAGACGACCGTTAAAAAACAGTCGTTGTAACTGAGATACAACGACTGGTTTTAAGAAACCAGTCGTTGTATCTGTTGGATACAACGACTAGTTTCTTGAAACCAGTCGTTGTATATGTTGGATACAACGACTGGTTTGAAGAAACCAGTCGTTGTATCTCACAGATACAACGACTGGTTTCTTAAAACCAGTCGTTGTATCCTTTTTTTTTTTTTAAAACCCCTACATCAACTCCGTCTACTCCCTCCACCATATGTGTGTACAAGTCCCCACGTCCTCCCATTCTCTCATGATTAACTCTCTAGCTTCCCCTAATACTCATGGAAGTGAAATCACATATTAGTTTTTCTATCATGACATATAGCGCATATATCATCATAACATCATTTCAATGTGCAGACATCAACTTTCAAACTTTCAATGTAAATCATGACATGCATATGGGCAAAGAGATGATGACATGCTTCCATGAAAATCCCTATTTTTCATCATCATTTTCCATAGTGTTCTCTGAAAGCATAATGCCTTAACAAATTCAAAGTACTCATAAATAAGAAACTAGGAAAAGTATTCGAATATGCAAACTTGAAATAGCACTGTACAAAACCACTGCACTACGTAAAAAAACCTCTACACATCATCACCCGGACCCTCTATGTGTTGTAGAAGATGTCTCGACAACAGGTCTCGGATCAAATTAATGTCTTCGATTGTGTAGGGGTCCTGATCACCAAAAATCTATGCGCAAAATGGAGAATATGTTAACATAAATAAATAAATTGAATGAAATAACTAACAATTTCACATGAAAAGAACTGAAATTCAATTGAGAATCAAGAAATGATCACCTGTTCAAAATTTGTAGTAAGGCCAGAGAAAATGATGTTATACATATATAGTATAACATAGAAGCCGCACTCAGTTTTCCCTGCTTGTCGTGGACACTATACAGCAAAAGCAAACGGTAAAAAAGCCCTAGCCGCCTATGTAAAGCAATCGTCAATCGAAGAACTTGAATGTAAAGAACTTACGTTTGGTTTGAACCACTTTGTATGACCAGCTTTACCTTCACGCTTCCCACCCATTATATAATATGTCTTGAATGCACTGTAATAATTAAAATGATAAACAAAAGACATTAAAACAATTGAGTAAAATCAAAAATCAATGACGGACAAATAAATTTACTTACGTGTTAAAAATGTTTCTAATATCTGCGTCTGGCTTGCGACCCAATGAGTCAAACCAAAAGATGACGTTGATCGAGGGACAAGGAACACAGAGACTCCAATGATAACTATAATCACATGCATATATAGATTAAAATGAGGTTAGATAACATGATACTGTTTAGCAAAGTGAACGTGTATAAATATAGCAAAGAAAGTTACTTGCCCTTCAACAATTGGTGCCAGATAACAAGGCAGCTGAGTCTGGCCTATTGTATAGCCTACATAGCTCATCCGTTCTTCCAAAGTCTGGCTATTACGCCGTGACATATTGCCAGGACATAAGAAGCCATATGTACTGCCAAGCCCTCGTTCGGCACACAGTTTGTGGAAGCAGCTACCACATAAATGAAATGAGAAATGACACAGTAAATGTAGAAACCTAAAACCCCTAAATATCAGTGCATTAATTACAATTAAAAATGATAACTAAACTCACATGATTGCAAATGTGACCCATCCTACGTCAATCTCCTCCAAAGATAGGAACTCTCTAATATCTTTGTTATCAAGCCCATAACTATACAAGATTCTGCGACCCACAATATCACAAGGCATCTGCAAGTCGACCTTATTTATGCCTTGATGAATATTTTGCAGTCGTGCTAAAAACGGGAATTTTGTCGCATCATCTTGTTCCTAGTAACACACAAAAAGATTATAAGTAGAATGTTAAGGATTAAGTAACAGTAAGTTGTTTCCTACCATTTGAGGGACTGGTACAGTCTGAACAAGATGTCTAGGCCATAAGATGAAAGATCCTGTTGCGTGACCTAGATTGGCAACCTCACTATCAGGGAATGGGACATCTGCACCTTCCTCCCCCAGTCAAACACTTGTCACATTGACCTTAAGTTGATCGTCCCGGATTTGGTTATTATGGTGGGTGGTGGCACGACTGTATACAACAGCATCAGCAACAGCACGCAGGTACGGGACTTCCAAATACAAAGTGCAGGGTTCTCCAGGCTCTAGTGAAGGACCAGGGTCGCCATGTCCAACCTCTGGCGGATTGTAACTGCCTTTGGTGCTGGGAAAGGCCGGGGATTCCTGAGTAAGAGAAATGAAAGAATTAATTAAAATAACGTAAGGAAAAACTCAATATAATGTTAAATGAAATTAGTTACAAACCTCAGATCTAGACGCCACATTACACATCCCGCCTTGCATGTGAGACAACACCATCGTACTCATCTCACCACGTAGCTCACTCAACAACTCTTCTTTTAGCTCGTCTCGAAGTGAGTGACGCAGCTCTGCTCGGATTTCCTCTCGAACCCTGGCCACAAACTCCTGGCTCATTTCACCTCGTCCATAAGCTTGTGAACCTCGTCCAAAGTATTTAGAGAGACCAACTCCCCTTGACTCCCCTCTAACTTGACCAGGGTGATCTAGATTACCAAGCGCCGTGGCTAAGATGTCCATCCTTCCTGTTTGACTGAAGGAACCCTGGCTGCTCTGCTCTTCAAGTTCATCCTGTGGCATATAATGGATAAATAGAAAGTAATTACATGCCACCAACGTTAGAAAAATGAAACACATTTAAATATACTTGTTATTTAATACTCACAATCCTTTGAGCGACATCAGCAACGACTGGATTTATATATTTATCTCCCTTTATCCTCCCTGCTTTCCATTTTTTGTGACGCGGGGGAGGAGGTGGTGCCTGCACGACTATACTAGGATCTGCTCGGGCTGCTTCCTCCAATTTTTGCAATTCAGCCTGCATCATCTTCTTTTCGAGCTTCCGATAACCCCCACGCGACATGTAATGAGGATAATTGTTTTTCGCTCGCCTCTCTTTATTTGCTTGACTCAATTTCTATATAAACAAAGAATAATGATAACTGAGTTAGCGATGTCAAGTAAGTTCAACTAAAATGTTTAACACTAAGATGAACACAATGTACCAGGAAATTGGGATCCTGCCGTGATGCGACAAACAACCTCCAGTCATTTGGAGAAAGAAACGGATACTCTTTACAAGGATCTAAATGACTCCTCGGCCCTCGAACGTACTTGGTTGTGAGCGTGGACTTGAAATCTTTCCACCGCTCACAAACTTCCCCTATCCAATGCTTGTACATCTCCTTCGTATTGGGAACATCGTAGGTTTGCTACAAAACAAAATATATAGTAGTCGTTATATATGAACAAATAGAAATAAAAATATATATACAAATACAACTTTACATACCAAAATTTGTTCCCAAATCATACGCTTCGTGTCTTTTGAAACTTCCCACCAGGTAGGAATTAAAACGCTAACTTTGCTCCGACCCAAAAAGCCAAGGTAGCTAATGAACGTGTCTCCGTCTGGCCCAATTGGCTTCAAATTAGCATCAAATTCCACGTGAATCCTGCTCGCCTGTTGTTCCTCATGACGTGCCACCAACGATCGCAACTTCGTTCTTCCTCTAACCTTTTTCTTAACCGGTGAGCCAACAGAGTCGCCCGAATTTGAGTCTGCCATGATCCTGCTAAGAAATAAATGTGACATGATAAGTAAAGTGAAATTACATGCACACTTTAAACAATTCAAAATCTTACTAAGAAATAAATGTGACATATGATAAGTAAATCGAAATTACATGTATACTTTAAACAATTAAAAATCTTACGTTAAGTGTTTTCCCAAATTCCTTCACAATGATCAACTCTAGCTGCATATTCATCATCATCTACCAATTCCACTTCAGATGGCATAGGCGGATTTGTAGTGAAAGGCGGCATGTCGTCAAGATTCAAACTCGGATCACCATCCTTCTGTTTTTTACTTTGGAGTACAATAGACAATTTTTTATTTGCTGGATCAATGATATAAAACACTTGTTTTGCCTGACTTGCTAGAATGAATGGCTCATCTTTATAACCAACTCTTTCAAGATCAACTAAGGTGAATCCAAATTGATCTATTTTAACAGCATTATTGTTAACCCACTTACATTTGAATAAAGGAACTCTCAATTTAGTGTAGCTTATCTCCCATATGTCTTCAATAACTCCATAATAGACCATGGATGCCAAAATTGGATTTTTGTCTTTTGAACTAGAAAAGTGCATTGATTCGGCTACCACCATCACCCCACTGTTTTGCATAGTACTTCTGTTATCCTGGCCATTTGTATAGAAACAATACCCGTTTATATCGAAGCCACTCCAAGTTATGACCTCAAACGAAGGCCCCCAAGCTAACCATTTGATTGTCTCAGACACATTGGTCTCGTGCGCTACCTTATCCTTGAACCACTCTATGAAAGTCTTGTTTTGCTCATTAGCTATCTGCATGTCATTTTTCCTTGGATAGATCTCCTTTAAACTCTTTCTGTGTTCGGCTAAGTACGGCTGGACTTCTTCCGTATTATTTAAGATATACAGGTGTGCTTGCAACACCTCTTCACGACGCATACTCTTCACTTTGAGCCCTCGTGTTCCCTTACTTGTACCCTTTTCATGACGTGATTGGGCCTTTGACCTTGATAGATATTCTTTGCAAAAGTCCATAGCCTCTTCAACGACATATCTTTCAACAATTGAGGCTTCAGGTCGATAAGGATTTTTAGAATACCCTTTTAAGTTCTTCATGTATCGCTCGAAAGGGTACATCCACCTTAGATAAACTGGGCCGCATAGTCTTACCTCCCTGACCAGATGAACTATTAAATGCACCATTATATCAAAGAATGCGGGAGGAAAATGTATCTCTAGTTGGGATAGAATAGTATAACCCTCATTTTCTAATTCGTCTAACCTTGCAATGTCAACAACCTTGCTACAAATAGCATTGAAGAAACTGCACAACCTTGTTATCGTCCTTCGCACATCATCTTTCATAATGCCTCTAACAGCTACTGGTAATAATTGTTGCATCAAGACATGACAATCATGAGACTTCATCCCAACTAACTTCAAATCTTCCATGGACACAAGTCGGCTCACATTAGAAGAATACCCTTGTGGCACCTTAATGCCGTGCAAACACCCACACAAACTTCTTCTCTCCGCTTTTGACAATGTATGCGCTGCTGGCTCCATATACGCTCTCTTACCATCATCTCTTAGTTGTGGATGCAGTCGTTCTCTTATTCCCATTTCAACCAAGTCTAGTCTTGCACTAATCCCATCTTTTGTTTTCCCTGGTATGTGCAAAAGTGTACCAACAAGGCTATCACATACATTTTTTTCCACATGCATCACATCAATACTATGTCTCACATCAAGACTACGCCAATATGGAAGATCAAAGAAAATTGACCTCTTCTTCCATATGTTCTTCTCACCCGTAGTCTTTTGATTTTTTCCAAAAGTGACATTGATTCTTTCCACCTGACTATAAACTTCGTCTCCAGTTAATGGCTCCGGAGCCATTTCATTCTCCGGCAAACCGTTAAAAGCCTTCTTTAGCCTACGGTACGGGTAGAATCGAGAAAGAAATCGTCTATGACCAAGGTATACCGTTTTTCTACCGTGATTGAGTTGATGGAACTGTGTGCTCGATTCACATATCGGACATGCTTTATGACCCCTGACACTATAACTTGACAAGTTACCATATGCAGGGAAGTCGTTAATTGTGGTGAAAATCATTGCACGTAGCTTAAATGACTGTTGCTTATATGCATCAAACACATCTACACCATCCTCCCACAACTTCTTTAAGTCCTCTATCAAAGGTGCCAAGTAGACATCGATATCGTTCCCTGGCTGTTTTGGTCCCGAAATCATCATAGAAAGCATCATATACTTGCGTTTCATACACAACCAGGGAGGTAAGTTGTAAATTACCAGCAGAACGGGCCATGCACTATGTGTACTGCTAAAAGTACCATAGGGATTGATCCCGTCTGTGCAAAGCCCTAGCCGAAGGTTTCTTAGCTCGCTGCCAAATCCGGGATACATTTCATCTACTTTCTTCCATTGTGGAGAGTCAGCCGGGTGTCGAAGGAATTTTCCATCACAAACTCTGTCATCATAATGCCATCTCAACTTCTTTGCTTCTTTCGCATTAGCAAACATTCGTTTGAACCGCGGTATGATTGGCAGATACCACAAAACCTTTAAAGGTTGCTTTTTATTTGTCTCATCACCACACCTATTACCTTTCTTCACTTTGTATCTAGAAGTTTTACATTTCGGACACTCACTTAAGCCTTCATACTCATTTCTGTACAATACGCAATCATTAGGGCAAGCATGTATCTTTTTATACTCCATACCCATTGTAGATAATATTTTCTTGGCCTCATACATACGATTTGGAAGTACATTATTCTCTGGAAACATATCACACAACAATTCTAGTAACAATGTGAAACTACTGTCGGTCAACCCACAAGTTGCCTTTAGGTTGACCAAGTGTAAAATGCCTGACAAACGTGTATACTTTGTACACCCAGGGTACAAAGGTGTCTCTGCATCACTCCGTATGCTATCATATACAGGCGTTTGTGCAAAACATTCTACCTCAACATCGTGAATCATGTTCTCCATTCTATTGTCATCTCCAACCTCCAAAACTTCCTTCTCGCGTGACGCCCAAGCGGTTCCTTCCTCACCATGCCATATCCACCTTGTGTACCGAAGATTTATTCCATCACAAAGTAAGTGATCCCTTATATCATCAACATCCCGTAGACTCTCATTTAAACAGTTGATACATGGACAAAAATACTTCCCATTTTTACTAGGCGCATTCATTTTAGCAAATTCAATAAAGTTTTCTACCCCATTCTCATATTCTTCACTAATTCTCGAAGCATTCATCCAACGGTGATCCATTTTATTACCACCTAATCCATTTTCACAGACACTCAAGTTTAGAACAGCTATATGAAACACTCATGACACACTGTAAAAACTAACAATTCAAATTTATCACGCTTACAACAAATAGTAGCACCATGATATCCTCAGGTTTCAAAAACTTTCATCAACAAGCAATAACATAACTTACCAGCTAATCCTTAGCTTCCAAGGATACTATGTTTGTGATTGAGGATTTGGAAGAAGATTCTACAGAGGCAAGGATGTAGTAGGTCGGCAACCCAAGGAAAAACGATGGCAGTAGTGATACCTGCAGGTTTATGAGAGTTATTTAGACATGAAGGGGTAATATTTAGAACATTTCAGGTCAAATGACCTTGATTCAGTGTTTCTTATATATAAAAAAAATTATCATATAATTTCCTTAATTTATAATGACCCTCCATGTTTTGTGTCACTAGCTTACTATATTTAGTGTAAATTTCAATTTATATACTGATACATGAATTGTTTATTTAAAACATTTCTATGAATATTATAAAATAACTTGATTAGATTAGAATTATAGAGTATATTTATATTCTTAAAATACTTTTAATAAAAGAAGAAAAAGTACACTGAGTTTTTTCCTTTTTTAAGGAAAAGCATTTAACTGTAGTCTCATATATAAAATGTTTAGATTTTTCAATTTTGCATTTACAAAGTTGAATAAAAATATTTAAAAGGACATAAAAAATAAAAAAAAAATTCCTCAAGTTGTAGAATCATTCTCTTTTTAACCTGGTAATATAAATTTAAAATTTCAAAATAGAACAATAAACAATTTATTTTTTTTAAAAAAAAACATTCATGTTTTGGAATCATTGCATTACAACTTCAATACAATTAGAAAATAGGAATCCAGTGGATTTTGTCTCTATATGATCCAACGCGAAGGAAATGAAATACAGAGTAGGGTGCATGTGCTTCTCGAGATATCATTACCTCAAAAGTAATTAATTAGATGAAATTACTATTATTTGTCCATGATGATATAATAAATTAAAATTAAATCCAAACACGAAGCAAACTAGACTAATTTACTTGTATAAATAGAAATGATGTCTTATTTTTAATTCTTCTTTACCAAAAACGGAAGGAACTCATGTATTCCATATATCTAAGGAATATCAAACACGCAACCTCCTAATTTTCAAATTTAATTTTATTACACAGCCATGTTTTGTTCTCGTTGATTTGTTTTCTTTATACTATGCATCATTGTTTCCCCTCTCTTCTCCTCTCCCATGCTGTATATAACATACCCAAATTATATAAAATGAAATATTGTATAGTGTCTAAATATATATATCATTATTCATGATAATAAGAGATTCAATAATGTGACCAAAAGAAAGTTATTAGTCCAAACAAACGTGTTGTTTAGCTAATGGCAAGTTGTGCTAACTTAATTAGTGATATGAAATTCAATTGGGTTGAATCAATTGGGTGATGCAAATAATCATTTTACAATGGTAAAGAATTACCTAGCTAATAGCTACTCCGCATTTGAAATATTTCTGATTTCTATGTTATATTTAACAACCACAATCAATATCTCAATCACATAGATTTTTTCCAGAACAGCACATCCGAAGTTCAAGATGCCTAGATTCAGTCACAATCGAAGTTCAAGATGCCAACTTTTTTTCCAGAACAGCACAAATTGACATCCAAATGAACAAAACAACTAGAAACAGAAAAGGGAAACTTACACACACAACGGAATAGACCAAGATCAGAACCACCAACGTTGTCTTCTTTATGCGAACACCAAGTATGAACTACAGGACCGAATAATAGAGGCTAATAAGAGAAAAGCAAAAGCAAAAAAACCAGAGCAACGAAACAGGGCAACTTACTTGCGTTGCTTGCTGCTGATGTGCGAAGAGGGAAAGCGAAGCTCAGTCCTGCATGCGACCGAGAGGGAATGGAGGGACTGTGAAGACGGTGGACATCGGAGAGGGTCAGCGGACAGAATGCAGGAGAAAGAGATAGGCCAAGAAATTTGGGAAATGCAGCTCGCGGGAGACACGAAAATGAGGGTTCAATTAGCGCGGGGAAGAATGACAGAAACGCGCGCTGAAGATTTGGGGAAAAGTTAATCTCTTTCAACGACTGGTTTATAAAACCAGTTGTTGAAAGAAACATTTCAACGACTGGTTTTTAAACCAGTCGTTGAAAGCAACATTTCAACGACTGGTTTTTAAACCAGTCGTTGAAATCAAGCTTTCAACGACTGGTTTTTAAACCAGTCGTTGAAAATGAAGCTTTCAACGACTGGTTTAAAAACCAGTCGTTGAAAATGAAGCTTCAACGACTGTTTTCCTTGAAAACAGTCGTTGAAGCTTCAGTTCAGTGCCACCGGCTCCTGGAGTTGCTTTTTTACTACTGGTTTCTCAAAACGGTCGTTATTGGGTGTCGTGGAATCATGTTCTTGTAGTAGTGGATGTTAGATACATACTCAGGTGAAGCGACAGTTAGTCACTTGATCCTAGGGGTTTCATTGATTATGTATGGATGACAGTAAAGATGATCAACAATAAATATATGCCCTCCAGTGTCCTATTTTAGGAATGACCATAGCTTAGTGGTATCTATCCTAAGAAAGGCAGGTATTAATTAATTGGGTAGGTCGATAATTTCCACTAATAGGTGCAATGGTTTCAAGGTGGTTCTAATTCTCACAGATAAAGGTCTCCTAACTGCCCCCATCGTAAAGATGAAGACCCCATTTGATGAAATTGACCTTCAGGAGGTTCTGAAAACCCCGCAGGGATCAACCTCACCAAATGAGTAACAGCTAGGATGAAGTCTTCACAGTAACCTCAGGGGGTTCTTAAAACCCCACAGGGAGACTGCTAGAAACTTCCACTCACCTAAGGAACTCACAGACCTGGGTATAGGGCCCAAAATGTGTGTGAGGAGAATAGTGTATGTGTTCAGTGTGTGTGGAGAGCATACCAACCTATGGGCCTAGGTTCTACCCAACCCTCATCTGCTAAGTAGATCACAAGATAGATAGAAAAAAGGAGAAAAAAAAACAAACAAATAGATGAATAAGGAATTTAATAAATAAAAACAACTATTCACAAATAATAATAATAATAATAAGAAAAGGGTAATTAAAATAAAATTAAGGCCAAATTATTTTTAAACATTAAACTTAAATGGGCTTGACTCTCAAACTATCCCCAGTGGAGTCGCCAAGCTGTAGCGCCCGGGATTTAGAAAAACATGGAGCCGCCACCAAAATTTTTGAAAAGGATGATTTTGGAAACCTATTTAAAAAACGAAAACTGGTCTACAAAAAACCATTTAGGGTTCGGGAGTCGATTGTGTGTGGGGAAGGTGTTAGGCACCCCACAACACCCATTCATAAGAATGGTTACCCTAAGTTAGTTATTTAAAAATAAAAATGGCCTTTAACTTTATTATAATTACCCAAATAAAAAAAAATATTTACAAAACTAAATGAAATAAAAGCAAAAGAAGAGGAAAAAAAAGAACACTTATTTATAATAAGGAAAAATATACTTATTTAAAAAAAATTTATTTACAATAAGAAAATAAGAAAAAACAATATATTTATTTACAAAATTGGACTTGACCTAGGATGAAAACCTAGGGCCTACGTACCCTTTAGAGGGATCAAAGCCCACGTAATTCGGGGGGTAGAAAAGCGTGTCACTTGGTTGGTGATTTTTAGAAAAATGTTTATTTAATTTATTTGAGAAAAAAATCTTTTTTTTTTTGTTGGGTTTGTGTTTTTTACTTTTTTTTTCAAAAAACGTTTTTTTTATTTTCTTGTAAAAGAGAGTTTTTCCATTTTATTTTCATTTATCAAAGTGTGTCTAAATATTTTTTTTTTGAAAGAGGACCTAAGAAAGGGATTAAGAAAAAAAAAAGAAGAAAAGTAGCACAAGTTAAACAAAAAAGAAGTCAAAAGTGAGGAGATTTATGCGTACCTTTTATTCTTTGAACCCGCTATAATAAGAGATAGGGTGATAGAACCACATAATAAATAAGAGGCAAGTACAATTATATTATCTATATTTATTAAGCATAACACCTAATATCATAAGAAAATAAGATAGCACATACCTCTTGCCTATGTATGAGATAATTCAGTTGGACAATAAAATGCAAATCCACAAGACCACAATAAGCTAAAACACGTTCAGCAACATCATAATACAAAGTAAAGCAATGTAATGCATATTGAATAAAGTCATAGTGCATGAATGATGAGGTAAGCATGAGGCATGATGAGGTAAGCATGAACCAAGGGATATTAGATGAGAGAAAAAAAAAACGAGATGTAAAAGTGAAATCAAAGAAAAGGATGAAAACTCAACCACAGACCTTATCTCCTTGCTCTCCCAAAAATTCTTCCAAAATATTTTCCCCTTTGCTTCAACCCTTACACTCCTATTTATAGTCTTAAGGTAGGGTTTTCTTCATAAATGCTCCTTTTTTTCTTTTTTAATTTTCGTTTTTTATTTTTTTTTTGTATTTTATGTTAAGAACTACCTAACTTGACCCAATCACCATCAATGGAGATTTTTTTTTTAATTTTCGTTTTTTTATTTTTTTTGTATTTTCTATTGATAAAACTTCCTAACTTGACCTAATTACCATTAGTGGAGATTTTTTCGTTTTAAATTTTTTCATTATTCTCCCCACAAGTAACTTCCTAATTTAAACCTATCAACATAAATGAGATTTTTTTATTTTTTATTTATTTTTTTTATTTATTATTTTCCCTTAATGAATGACAATTCCAATCATATCAATTAGGGGATTTATTTTAATTTTCGTTTTTTTTTAAATTTTTCCCTTTCAAGATAATTGCCTATTTAGACACCGGTCATCATCAATAGGAGGATTTCCTTATTTTCTTCTTTTCATGTTTTTTTTTATTTTTTCTTTCAATGATGATTGCCAATTTGGACACCAATCATTATCAATTATTTTTGTATTTTTTAGTGGGGCCCGGACAAAATAGGGTGTTCACAGAGAATATATAAGATAAAAGAGTAAGAAAAATTAATTAAAAATTTTTAACCCCACTTCTCTAATTTTTTTTAAATTGAACTCAAAAAATTTTTCCTTCTGCCCACTTTCCCACCCCTCCCCTCAGACCAAACAAGCCCTAAATGCAAATACACACGCACATGGATAATTGCAATTAACAAAAATAAATATAAATATGTTATTTTTATATTATGCAAACACACATGTATAATTTAATATATTTTTAAATATTTCTTTTTATATTATACATTTTAATTTTAATTTTTATTTGCATTTATAATATTTATATTTTTATTTATATATCAGATATTATTGAAAAATTCACAAAAATTACCTTCTAATATAATAATGAAACACTAATTGTTATACACTTACATTACTATTAATATTATAATTTATAAGAATAATTACAAAGGCAATAACTTTTAAACCTACCTTAAATTATTAAAAACATTATATAACCAACAAAATAATCTAACTATTCAAAAATTGACTATTATGAAATCTGATTATTCCATAATTAAACATAAGACTAAAGCATATTTTTAATCTTTTAAGTTTTACATAGGGTATACTTTTGGTCCCTTAACTTTATAAAGTATACTTTTGGTCATATATTTCTAATACCGTTAATGTTGTTAATGAATAATGTTAATGCATCAAACTCAAATGATGATTGTGCATCTGACAAGGCATATTTTAATTTTTTTAATATAATATATTTAGATTATTAAACTAAAAAACTGACAAATCACTACAAATAAAATTGAGGTTTTGATATTTAGATTATTAAATTAATATATTTAGATTATTAAATTAATATATTTCGAGTATTAAATAATATATTTAGATTATTGATTACTTCATTAGGTTTTTCGATATTTTTCAATTTAGACATATTTTAAATTGAAGATTAATAGCATTTAATTACACGGTCATCACTTGAGTTTGTTACGTCAGTGTTTTCCGTTAGTAACATTAACGGTGTTAGAATTATAGAACCAAAAGTATACTTTATAGACTTCAGAGACCAAAAGTATATCTCATGTACAACTTAAGTGATTAAAAGTATACTTTAGCCCTAAATATAATGAAACCTTTCTAACCAAAAAAAAAAAAAAACATAATGAAACCTAAAAAACTTAAGTAAAGAATAGGTAGAGTAGAATTTAACATAAAAAGTAAGAATTATCTAAGAAAATTGTAGTCCATTAGAAATATTGATAATGAAGTGTATTATATTTGTTCTTGTTCTTAATACAAGACTCATTTTATAATTCAATTTTTTCATTGAAGTATCTTATATATGAAATTCCGGATGAAGCATATATATAATTAATTAATCACAGTAGAGTTTATATACGGGCTTGTACTCATTGTTCATGAAGGGCCCGTTTGGTTTGACCCCATTACACCCTGCAGTGTAGTGTAATGTGATGCAATGGAAATGCAATACAATATTAATTACAAGGGTAGTGTTTGGTTTGATTTTTGAAGGAAATATAAACAGATTAATCAGTAGAGCAGAAGTGCGTAACGGTAAAGTCGGATCCTGGTTTGGGAGCCCACGCAAGGATTAGACTACAAGAGCCTAATCGGGGTTTGCACAGCAGTGCACCAGAACAAGCAAGATGGTAGATAAGAGGGGATTGCCAGAAAGCTCAATGGTAGGGGTGGTTTTGCAATGCTAGAGGCACACCCTATTTATAGTGATCAGAGTGACCACTAATTAGATAGTGTGTGCACCCTTTTCTTGCTCTCCAAGTTGGTGATTTAATTCGATTGATTCTCAATCGATTCCTCAATCAAGGAGATTTGTTTCTCAATCATAATCCCACAATTAATTGCCAATCCCACAATTAATTGCCAACTTATTTACCAAGCAACAATCTTATGTTGATTGATTAATTATTTCATAAGGTAACTTATGCCCTTAATCAAATAGTCTGGCCCATCAAGGGCGGACTTGGACCCAAAGTCCAACAATTTTTAAGTAAGGTGCAATAAGTTACTATTTTAACAATTATTTAAAATTAATATATTGCATAAAGTCTATTTCACCCTTAATATAATCTTTACAGAAAAAATAGTTAAGAGTCGATGACGGCGAGAATGGAGCAGGAGAAGGTAGTGAAGGCAGCAACGATAGGGGTGGCAATAAAGGAGGAGATGATGGTGGTGGCGGTGAGCCGGTGGCAAGGGCAGGGGTAGCGACGGAGGAGGAGGTAATGGTGATGTGATGGGCGAGTGATGGCGGAGGAGGAGGTAGTGGTAGGCGGGCGGCGATGGCAAAGGAGGTAGTGGTAGTGGCGGTGGCGGTGGTGGTGGCGGCGGAGGAGGGGGAAGAGGTGGTGGGCGACGGTGACGACATAGGTAATGGTAGTGGCGGTGGGTGGGTGGCGGTGGTAGCGGCGACGGAGGTGGCAGGAAGCGGCAGCGGAGGTGGTGGTGGCGGCGGTGGGCAACGGTGGGGGTGGAAGAGGAGGTGGCAGCAGGTGGTGGTGGCGGCAGCCAGTAGAGATGACGGCGCTGGAGGAGGTAGTGGTGGCGACAGAGGGTGGAGGTGACAGCGGTGGAGGAGGAGGAGGAGAAGGTTGTGGGGTTGTGTGGCAAGTGAAATGAGATAAGTGAAATAAAGACATAGGAAACTAAAGGGTAATTTGGACTTTTTAAACTATGCAATGGGATGGTAATGAAGATTCATAAGGGGGAGGTATGAATGAGAATTACCAATTTTTTGGTAATCATCATTACCATGGTAAATCTTATTATCATGCTAAAGAGAAATCAAACACTTTTCTCTTCGTAATGCAATCATGATTACCATTGTAGGCATGCAATGGGGTTGAACCAAACAGGCTCGAAAAGTCTCCAGTTCAATACATATATATAATTGACATGTTGGCACACTTGGGGTCTGTTTGGTGTGAGGGATTTGGAGGGGAAGGGATGAGAGGGAAACTTTTTTTGAGTTGAATTTTAAAAGATTGAAGAAGTGGGGTAATAAAATTTTAATAAAGAGAATATATAAGATAAAAGAGTAAGAAAAATTAATTAAAAATTTTTAACCCCACTTCTCTAATTTGTTTTAAATTCAACTCAAAAATTTTTTTCCTCTGCCCACTTTCCCTCCCCTCCCCTCAGACCAAACAAGCCATTGAGCAAAATATAATTAAATAAAGTATATGTAAAACTTTGGAACTTATATAAGTCTTTTAACAGTATTAGATGACTTCAAGGGCTTCCCCATTCCACACGTTATATAACACTATCAAGAATGAGACGGATACAAGCATATATGTATGTCTGTATCCATCAAATGTGAATAATATATATATAATTTTAGTTTAGAATATTTACTTAAAAAAATATATTTATTAATTCCTCTGGAAATTAATTTAGTAGCTAGGAGCCTTAAAATGTGTGATTGTACGTAACGAGGTTAAATATCTCTGAAAGTGAAAATAAACTAAATCCTTCCATTTCCCCCAATTTAACTTAAGCATACTAAATGAGTCCTATGATTTTTACCGATAATCATGATCCTCATGACTTGAATTTTTAAGTCCTAAAGGCCCAAGTTCCAATACAGGTTCCACCCCCAACCGTATGATTTTTTAGGGTCTGTTTGCATGAAAAAATTGAAAAAGAAGGGAGGGAAATTTCTATTCACGAATATAATATAAATATATTATTTTTATATTATACAAACACCCAGGTAATTAGATTTGGATCGTATAGGCCAATCTGAACTGAAAACCAGCCAACTGACTGATAGATCTGTCCGGTCCAGTGAACCCGTCCAGGTCTGATTCTTTTTTTTTTTTATAATTTCACATTAATAATCCTAAAATCTTCAATTTTTTATCGGTTTAGTCTTGGGTTAGCTCCGCTCTAACCCATTGATCCTTAACCCAGCACCCCGGCCTGTTCAGTGACCGGTCTTGGTTTAATTACTTTGACAAACACACACATGTATAATTTAATATGTTATTACATTTTTTATATTATATAATTTTATTTTAATTTATATTAATAACATTTGTATTTTCTTTATTAAGATGTCACTCTGGTCCTATTTATAAGTCATTTTGACAAAAAAAAAATTGGTCCTTTTTATAAATCCAATTTCAGGGTAATAAATACATTTTGTACTTTTTTACCCATATTAATTATAATAAACAAAAAAAATATATTCATGTTAATTTTTGGAATCAATCATAGATAAGAAAGAAATTGAAAATTTAACCTATAATTAATAAGTTAACTAATTTTCTTTGATATGTGAGAATTAATTAAAAAATATTTATAAATAGAACCAAAATGATATTATTTTTGATATAAAATTAATGACAAATGTAATAGTTATAAAAAAATTACAAATGCAATAAATTTTAGAAGACACTGACAGATAAAAGACTCCTCTAGTACTTTTCCCGCATTATGTTTGACTCGTTCCACACGTTATAAACTATAACACTGTAATTAATAACTTTCAAAATGATGCATTTAAAGGACTCTGACTGATAAAAGACGTCCTTTTTTTTTTTCTGACGTCGTTATTTGGCTTGAAACTTGATTAACATTTAAATATTTGTTAATTGTAATCATTGCATATTATATCTCCTGTTTGAAACGTATATGTTCGAGGTTAAAATTGCCGACACACATAATTTTGAATATTTTATGTCAAATTTTTAAATTTATAATTTTGACAGCTTATATACATGATCGTGCTGCTTGATATTGACGAGATTAGAGCCCAAAAAATGATTTATTTGATTTTTTTTTGAGTCTATATTAAAGAATTTTAATTTTTTTTTTTTTGAGTACAAAGGCAAGCTAGGCTTGAAAGTAAATAGAGTGCTAGGGATCTAGCAACACAAGAAGATCATTGCTGTGGTATGCCACCACATTCCATCGCGAACAGTTCATTGCATTCCTGAGGTGCAGTGGCCATCGCTAAAAACTCCTGATTACACAGCTGAGCATTCCTCGCTAGGTAGTCAGCGCACCGGATGTTCTCTCTGTGAGTATGAGCAATTACTAGGTCCCAATCCCAGTAAATTAAGGACCTAGTAGCTGAGATAACGTCGAACAATGGGTGATCCGTTCCACCGTCAATGAATAGCAATTGAATAGCCTGTAAGGAATCTGAGAAAAGCCTGATCCTTGTGAAGCCCAACTGTTTGCATAAATGTAGTCCGCTGTGGATTGCGCGAATTTCCGCAGCAACCGAGTTTTTATGACCCAACTTCTGCTGAAATCCACACAACCAGATGCCCTGGTGGTCCCTAATAACCCCGCCACATGCTGCACGCCCTCTGCTATCTCTGGAACCATCAACATCAACTCGCACGTAACCTAGGTCGGGAGGTTGCCAGTGGACGAGCCCTCGTTCTGGCGCTCTGAATAACTGATGATGGAAGCTTCCATTTTGCACGTCCTCGAAGAGATGATATGAGCATTTGTGAACTATCTGTTTTGGATTGTCAGCTTTCCCTTCCATCGCCCACCTGCATCGATTCTTCCACAAGAGCCAGCATATGGTACTGAACACCCTTTGCCATGGCCACCTAGCCATCTTCCTATTCCCTGGGGAATTTTGCATGTTCCATCCGAGCCATTCCTGCAAATTGCCAGAAAAAAACACAGGATAATATATGAGGTTAGTTATAGAAAACCAAACTCTCTTGGCTTGGTCACAGTCTCTCAGCAGGTGGAGGATGCTCTCTTCACTCTCACACTCAAAGGGACAAGTGTTTAGGGTGTTTGGATTATGTTTAGCTCTCATCTGGTTTGTAGGAAGCCTTTCATGGAAAACTTGCCACATGAAAAATTTGACTCTTTCAGGACTATTTCCTTGCCATAAATGACGCCAGCGAGAATGACGTGTGGTGTCAGGACTGTAATGCAACCTGTCGTAAGCTGACTTCACACTGAAGTTGCCGTCTGTAATGCAACCTTGCCATAAATGACGCTAGCGAGAATGACGTGTTTTTAAAGAATTTAAAATTGAACACGAATATGTGCGCTCTCGCATGGGAGATAAGTTTGGGTTAGAGGATTGGAATTTTTCAATTTGAGCACAAAAATAATGAGTATAATTATTTTAATTATATTTTATTAACGACTGTCTCCAATTTAAATGTAATCAATTTTATATAATTGACATGTTGGCACTGTTGGGGAAAATATAATTAAATAAAGTATATGTAAAAACTTTGGAACTTATTCAAGTCTTTTGATAGTATTTAGATGACTTAAAAAGGCTTCACCATTCCACACGTTATATGACCCTATCAAGGATGAGACGGATACGCGCATATATGAATGTCTGTATCTATCTAAGGTGAATAATATATAATATCAGTTTAGAATATTTAATTTAAAAAATAGATTTATTAATTCCCCTGGAAATTAATTTAGTAGCTAGGAGCCTTAAAATATGTAATTGTAACCAGGTTAAATATTCCCCTGGAAATTAATTTAGTGACTAATTTGGTTTAGCACAAAAATAATGAGTATAATATTTTAAATAGATTTTATTAATGACTGTCTCCAATTTAAATGTAATCCAATTTAGAATCAATAAAAAATATCGCATATATTTCAGATTTTATTTATGTTATTTATTTATCATCAAGTGTTCTTTTATTCACTCCTATTTTTCATATTTTAAATTTTGTTAATATATAGTTTTGACATAGAAGTTGAAGAAAATCACAAGTGAATAGTTATATTTTAAGAAGTGTACAACGCTTGATTATCGTATATCATAAGTTTTTTTAAAAAAGAAAAAGAAAATCATAGACCACAAGTTTCTTAGCCACAAAATACTATAAATAGGACTTGTGCATATTCAACAAAAGCCACAGTACTCCACTTCTATCACGATATTCACATATAGAAAAATCACTTAGCTTGTTTAAGCTTCACTCAATATGGGAAGGCGCCTCGGCCTCATAGTAGGATTTACATTGCTTTTCCTATTGTCTGAAATTGCCCAATTAGTTTTGTGTGGAAGATGCATTGAATCAGAGAAGCAAGCTCTTCTCAAGTTCAAAGCATCTTTTCATGATCCATTCGAGAGTCTTTCCTCCTGGAATCCCAAAACCTATTGTTGCCAGTGGGATGGCATATCTTGTCACAATGTTACTGGTCATGTTCTCAAACTTGATCTCAGTCACTATTGGCTAGAAGCTAATGGTGTTGATCCATCTTTGTTGGAGTTGAAACATTTGATTTATTTGGATTTGAGTTGGAACAACTTCAATGCTTTCTCAATTCCTGCCTTTTTTGGTTCCATGGGGCGGTTGAGATATCTTTCAATCTCAGATGCTCAGTTCACAGGAAAGATTCCTACCAATCTTGGGGGAAACCTCACGGACTTGAAGTTTCTTGACCTCAGTCAGAATGATTTGCACATCAATGACATGAGTTGGGTGTCTCAACTTCAGTCTCTGCAATATCTCAACCTGAGTGATGTGTACCTTGGAGAAGCTCACAACTTGTTTCAGGTACTTCACATGCTTCCTTCTTTGTTACAACTCCAATTAGATGGATGTGGACTTGGCAACTTGTCCACTCCTCTTCCCCCGATTAATTTCACAAATAATGCTACAGTTCAGCTCCTGAGTCTGACTTATAATGAACTTGATGTCCGAATCCTTCATGCTTTCCAAAATTGGACTTCTGTTGAATTCCTTGACCTTAGTTTCAACAATTTTAGTTCATTGCCATTGTGGTTCGGAGAGTTTAAGAATCTGGTTTCTCTTGATCTTTCACATAATACACTTTGTGGACCCATTCCTATTGCTTTGCGGAACTTGACTGCCCTTCAAGACCTTAATCTTTCTGGAAACAATTTCAGCTCAGTGCCATCTTGGTTGGGAGAGTTAAGGAGCCTTCGCCATCTAGACATCACCATGAATCCAAACATAGCCACTATGGAAATTTCTGTGTCACAAATTCTAAAAAACATGTGTCATTTAAAAATATTATCTTTTCCCAATAGCAATTTTCAAGGAGAAGCATTTGGTGACTCTGATTTTTTTGGATGCATCAAACATGACATAGAGAAATTAGACTTGAGTGATAATAAACTCAGTGGCCATTTGCCAACTTGGATAGGGCGTTTGGAAAAATTAAATTACCTTGACCTTTCAAATAATTATTTTTGTGGCAATATTCCTCATAGTCTTGGCCAGCTTGTAAATTTAACAACCCTTGATCTCTCAAATAATTCTTTAACTGGCCTTATTCCTCAAAGTATTGGCCAGCTTGTAAATTTAATAACCCTTGATCTTTCAAATAATTATCTTAGTGGTAACATCCCTCAAAGTCATGGCCAACTTATAAATTTAACTACCCTTCATCTCTCAAATAATTCTTTTACTGGCAGCATTCCTCACAGTTTTGGTCAACTTTCAAATCTAAGTACTCTTGATCTATCAAATAATTTTTTTAATGGCAATATCCCTCAAAGACTTTGTCACCTTGTAAATCTAATTAGCCTTGATCTTTCTTATAACAATTTCACGGGTGAAATTCCAAATTGTTGGAGAGATAATCCATCATTTGGACTGGTGGAAATAAATCTTTCATTCAATAAACTGTTTGGTGCTTTCCCTATCTCAATTAGCAAGCTTTCCTCACTACTTTGGTTGCATTTGAACAATAACTATCTTGAAGGAAAGCTTCCATCGACTTTGAAAAATTCAAAGCAATTGTTAATTCTAGATTTGGGTGAAAATAAGTTTTTTTGGAAATATACCATCATGGACTAATAAAACTTTTCCTGGCTTGCAAATTTTGAGGTTACGGGATAACATGTTAGATGGTAACATTCCTTCTACTCTGTGCCAACTCAAATCACTTCAAATATTGGACTTGGCAAATAACAACTTAAGTGGCTCAATACCCCATTGCGTTAGCAATCTTACGGGAATGACAAAAGATAGTGCTCATATGCAAAACTCAACCAAATTAGCCATGATTGATTTAGGACCCAAAAAAGCCACTTTTTTTTGGCCATGGTATTCTCAGGATGTGAAACAAGTCTTGAAAGGGAGAGAATATCACATTATTGGAATCTTGTATCTTATGGTAAATTTGGATTTTTCAAATAACAGTTTGGAAGGATGGATTCCTCTTGAGTTATTCTCGCTTGTTGGATTGATAAACTTCAACCTTTCACACAATCATTTCAAAGGAAAGATTCCAGAAATTATTGGGGATATGAAATCCCTTGAATCCTTTGACATCTCTTGTAACCAAATTTCAGGCACAATTCCAAAGAGTATGTCCAAGCTAACAACATTGAACTATTTGAATATGTCATACAATAACCTTTCAGGGCCAATTCCAACTGAAAATCAATTCTTGACTTTGGATGATCCATCTATTTATGTCGGCAACCCTTTTCTTTGCGGAATCCCACTACAGAAAAAGTGCCAAGGTGATAATCCTCATCAAGATCCTGAAGCCAACAAGTCAGAAGATGAGGATGATTCAGAAAAAGTGTGGTTTTATTTTGTTATAGCAATTGGGTTTGCCGTTGGCTTTTGGGGAGTTATTGGGACTTTAGTGTTGAAGAAGAGTTGGAGATATGCTTGTTTCCGGCGAGTGGAAGATGTGGCAGATGAGATATATGTTTTCACTTCAATAAAAATAGCAAAGCTGAAGAGGCTGCTCACAAACCATGTCCATGGTTGATCTTTGTAGTTGTGTGTGTATCTTTATTATCTCTCTTGTTGCAAGTATCATGTAATGTTTCAGTATATGTGAGACAATAATATATCGTGCATGTCTTCATGAGTTCACTGTGAACAAAAGTACTAAATCTTCAAATCTTCAATTTTTTTGTCTATAAGATTATATTTTAATGTCATTAAAAAACTCATTACATGATTATTACATTAATCTATATATGGTAATTGTCACACCCTTATCTTAATTTCACCTTTACCTGAGTATTTGCGGAAAACGATATGCGGTTTGGTAGGCAACATAGGAATAGCATAAATATACTGATAAAAAGTGCATGATTACATAAATTCCCTATAGGGGTTCGTACATAATAATTACCATCAATGTAGCTGCACAGGGCTACTAGGGTATCTAAACCCGTTCCAGTGAAATAGAGACATCTTTCCGTCTTTGTTCCACTATTGCAATCCCCTTTCATGCAATTCTCGTCTCTGATATCTGCATACCTTATGTATTCACCTGTCTAAATTGTTGGTAGGGGAGGGTGAGATTCGAGAGAATCTCAGTAGGAAACAGATACCAATATGCATGTAGGATAAGTGCTAAATGCATGACATGCTTGCAATACATAACTCATGCTAACACAATGACATATCTTCATGTTCAATGTTTCAAACAGCATACTTAAGTCCTCTTTCTAGAAAGGTTTGGGCCGCGGCCAAGAAATTCCCTGATTCTTGGCTGAACTTCCAAAATTCATAACTAATTTTAGAAAAATCAAAACGAGGTGATTCTAAAGCCAAATGAAAGGTATTTAAGTCCTATTTCTAGGAAAAATATGGATCATTACTTCAAATCATCACACAAATACAGAATCACCCAAAACTCAACACTACTTCAAAACAGAGTTCTGTTTCCATCCCAAATTTTGGACAATCATATCTCCCAGAATAATAAACGAAATGACACAAACTATATGTCCATTTTGAAGCTTGGGATGTGAAATTTAGGACTGGAAAGTTTCAGAATTTTCCAACACCATTTGGTTATTCAAAAGCTCGTGCAAACTGACTGCCCAGACAGAGTTCACACAAGACAGATTTTCCAATTTTCTACCAAAGTGTCCAATGGCTCCAAAATTAACAATCAAGCCTATTCCCACATAAATTTTCACAAGGAACACAATGGTAACCTCAAAATGACCAAAATCAAAACCCAATTACATGCCCTGTTTTAGCCCAATGCACAAAACCAACACAGTTCCCAAACTTCACCTTTAAGCTTCAATTCAATTCCATTCATTCAAAACACTTAACAAGGCACTAATTCCATGACAACAACAATTCAAACACCACAAGACCCTAATTTTCGAAATTTCAAGCCAAATTTCTAGAATTTCCAAGCTAAAGCATTTGGCACAAAACTTATATAGAAAGGTCTCTTAAACTCACCTTAACAACTTTCTCAAAGGAGCTTCTTGATTCTCCAACCTCCACAATTTCTTGAAGTCTCAAACCAACACCAAATGGCAAACTATAACCATAGAAATGTAGCTCTTAACTCAAGGAACAACTTTAAAGAAATGAGTTTGAGCAATGGAGATCATTTTCCTTACCTTTTCTCAAGCTTTCCTTCCTCTATTTTCAGCAACAATGGTGCTGAACCAAGGAGAGAGAACGAGAGAGAGAAAATGAGAGAGGTTGAGTGATAGAGAAGATGAAGAATGATGATACTCTACTCCTCCCATGCCTCTCTTGTGTCAGCGAAAATAGAAGGGAGAGGGAGAGGGAAAAAACATTTAAAAATGTGCATTTGACTTTTCCTTATCTCCTCTCCACAAGCAAGCTTGACACATGTCATTTCTTTATTGGTTCTCACCAAATAAGTTACCAATTAATCACCTTAATCCCTCCATTAGCCATTTTGATTACATTTCTCATTTGTCCCATAGTTAGTAATTAATTTCTCCATTAATTACTAATTTATGGCCCATAATTCCATTCTTCCAATTTTTCACTAATTATGACATATTAATTAATGTTGCCACCAAAACACATAATTATTCCACTTTAATTCGATAAATATCCTCAATAATTATCATTAGCCCTTAATTGAAATTTGGGGCGTTACAATTTCTACATAGGTTTTAGGCATAATGGTGAATGGGAAGAGAAAAAAGGAAGATTTTTGAAAGCCGGAAATCACTGCCATTCTTCATTTTTCTCCCACACAGAGCTACAGCTACAATATTTGTTCAGCCACCTATTCCTCCCCATTTCTATTAATAGAGAAGGACAGGCAGGTAACATATAGATAAACAAAACCAGAGTTCCAAAGGTTCTATCAGAAGACAAACCTGAGGTATAGCAGGACATGAGGGCAGGTCAGGAATATGCTCATCCATCATTTTTTTTCAAGATCTCATTGAGTTCATCATCAAACAAAGGCTGTTCTTGACCATTAAAAGTCACAGTATCAACAGAATTACCCTCATCAACTTGTGAAATTGGAGCCTCCTTGCCAGCTGAATTAACATTAAAATCCACTAAGTCTTTATCTACCTATTCTTCTTCTTTAAATGTCGCACCATACTGTTCACCATTTTTAGGACCAGGTCTGCTTTCCTTGAACACCTTGTAAAGTGCATAATAGTCCTGATAATTTACATATCAAAACAAAAGGTTTAGTAAACAATATTTTTTCACCATCAGCATGAGTTCATATTGAAAGAAAAAGAAAGGTAAAGCAAATAAGACACTTGAAGATGATACCTTATAATCCTGGCATCTAGCAAGCTCTTCGTCTTCCAATGTGTACTCATACATAACCTAATCGGTTCGCTCACCATAGGATATAAAAAGAAGGAAAGTCACTATTGGACATAAATAAAGATATAAAATGGCTAGTAAGATAGTCATCTATCTAAAATTCTCAAGCACCAGGATATCCTCAACTTCTTTATCAAACCAATACTTCTATGAATGGTATCTTGCATACTATATCAATCCTAGAGAAACAGTTATTGCTAATCTCAAAATAGAAATCAGAAATTCATTAATAGCCTTACTTCCAATTAGGTATCTATCAGAAGAGATTTGGGGAAAATTAAAAAGGTTTCTTGGTATATGATTTGAACACATATTGGCCAAGAGGTCTGAACACACCCAGATAATGCCTTTCTCTCATCAAATTCAGTAAGAAATTATCAATCTGGTATCAAAGGAATAGAAAATCACCCAAACGCCTACCAATCAAAACGCATCCTCAGAATCACACGTCAAATAAACACTAACCTTAGCCTGAATGAAACATTTTGATTGGCTCAGCAAATGCCACCTCATTAGAAATTTGATCCACCATCACACACTGTTTCTTCAGCTGCAACCTAGAAAACAGAATAAATGAAAAATATCACATAGCAACCAGCAAAGATCAAAATAAAAATATAAGGATGATAACTTTCCATATTTTGTATATTTAAGGGATATTTTTAAGATAATTGGAGAGTTATTTATGCAATTTTGGAGGATTTTTATGAGATTTTATTATTGCAAGATGAAATTAAAATGGTGCATCATTCATGGGATTTCATGGTAAATACCATAGTTTTTTTTTAAAATAAAAATATATACAATAAAAAAACTATATATAACTATAGTTTGTTTTATTGAATTTACTTTATTTACTTCTTTTGTTTTATTCTATTTTAATTTTTCTTCTATCCTATGAATGTAGTAACAAAAGAGTAACACGACCCTGTTTTTAAAAGTGAACAATCAATATATAATACAATACTCTTCCACCAAACACTATTCACAAGAAAATGGACAACTAAAATCACAAGCTGAAAATTTTTTCACAACAAATGAACTTCTGATGAATCTTCTCTAATAAATTATTCCCTCCTCTGCCTCCTAACCAAGCCGCTAGAATTCTCCCTCCTTTCAAAGTTGAATTTGAAGTTTCAAACTCCCCGCCCAAAACATCATACTTTCTTCCTTTACAACGCTATGAGCGACATTCCCAACTTTCTATCGGTGGGGTGTTGTTTCTTTCCTCAACAGAACAAGCAAAGTCTCAACGAACTCCCTCTGCTCTTCAGGTATGTTCCAGCAAACGGTTGTTTCATTCCTTCCTCTCTTTTTCATCCTACCATATGAAACGGCTACTTAATCTCTTTCACTTCCGTTTTCTCTCACTTTCTGTTGTCATTTTGTGAGTAATGCCCCACTTTCCACAAGCTTAGTTGGCCGACGTCCATCCAGGGAAGAAAGCGAGGAAGATCAATTATGTTTTTGTATTCATTGGTTGTCTGACAGATGTCTCCTATACTGATGCGGCAAGTCTGGACAGTGGCCCTCCATTCTTGAAGTTCTGCATGGAAAAGGTGGTAGCTGGAAAATGGTCAAATCTTGAAAGAAAGATGTGGGACTCGTCAGAAATGGGTGTCTGAAAAAAATTTTAGAACCTTGCCGGAAAAGGAAGTGGTTGTGTTGAGTCTCCCTCCTCTTCAAGCTCTCAGCCCTGTGGTAGTTGGTGAAGATAGAGGAGGTGCTTGAAGGTGAGAGTGGGAATGATGATCAAGGTCACCGAAAATGAGTGATTCCATGCTCTTCAAAGTTGGCGAAGAAGCTCAGAAGAAAGAAGCACTCGTCAGAATAGTTAACCATCTACAATCAGGGTCTTGTTTACCAACATTTGCAATAGAAGTGATGACACTCTCAGAAGAATTCGAAGTGTTGGCACTACCAGAAGAGTTCAAAGCGTTGGAACTAGCATAAGAGTTCAAAATGTTGGCACTATGAAACCTGATGACTGTTTCAACACCAATCTTTGCAAAATACTCTTCAAAGATGTAATACAAATGTTTCTTGCCTTGTTTTTCATGGACATACAAAGTTGATAATCAGGAAAAAGTTGCTCAAATACATCACTGATGTAGGCAAGCTTGTATTGAAGATCTAGAATCATAGCAACAATCAACAAAGGATTCATATTTTGTGGTTTCACTTGCAATAGCAACTATGGGAGTAGGAGGTGGACATTCTACAATGGTTGGAGGTTGGTGAGGATGAGTGGAATCAATAGGAGTAGAAGATGGTCCACCAATAGTCTCATTCTCACCAATATTGGAAGATTGAGATAGGTCAACAATTGAACTTTGTTCATTGTCCATGTCTGCAAGAAAATGAAAAGCAAGTATTCATAAATTAAGGAAACAACGAGTTTTCATCTCTTTTAAATGGTTCAAAGTACTTTAAATTAAGACTAGTCAAAGAAGATGATTATACGTTAGAATAGAAAACAAAAGGACGCATACTACTCATAACCTTCAAAATCAAATAATAACTCAAGAAAAAACAATGAACAAACAGAGTGAATGCAATTTTGAAGAACTTGTTAATGCCATAGTAATTCCAATTGACACTACCGTTCCAGTGCTCAATTAATTGATGAATCTACCCTAGCATGATAACGCAAATCAACAAAAGATTCTTTAAGCACATTCTCCATACTAACGTTACACAAAAATTTCCTACTATAAAATCCAAAAGAACCTAGCTACAAATCCTGGAGTGTCCTTGAGTTGATTCAACATGGATAACCAATTGTGCGGAAAATAACAAAAATGCAGTCAAATAATAGTGGTTGAGACTCGAGAATTGACTCTACCATGTTTCAAATATTCACCCGTAGGAAAAAATTTTTAAATAATAAAAAAGAAATTACATAAAATTCTATAAAATATATAAAACAAAAGAAAATAAAAAAGGATTTAATTTTGTCTAAAAATTTGCAACATATAGGATGTTTCAGATTTGAGTTGGAGCTGTCTACGACAAAGCAACAACAACTTGAAAATTTAAAAGCTAAGTCAGGCCATGAATTCAGAGTGTACTTGATTTGCACAAAGACCAGATTAGGAAAATTTTAAATGACCAGGACAAGACCAGATCAGTGTCAACAGACTGAGTTTCTTACTAGGCCAAAAAATCGAATGTAAGGAACAATAAGTTTCTCAACTTTAAGGCACCGACAGATTGAGTGACTGGTGAGAGAGTGGGAGCCAAGAGCCGGTGGAAGAGCCGAAGAGGACTGTAACACTGCCTCCGAGCTGTCGTGAATGCAAGATGGAGACTGAGACGCGGACTCGCCGAGACGGGAGATGAGGATCGGAGACGCCGAGAGGGAGACTGGCTGACTGGGTCTGAACTCTTAGGATGTGTTTGGTTCAATGGAGGTTAGGTTAGGTGATGTTTATTTAAGTTAGATTAGGGGATGTTATACTTTTGTTTGGTTCAAGAAGAGGGGAGGGGAGGTTTGGTATCTTGTTTGGTTCAGAAAGGGAGATGACGGGAGTTAATTATAAGTGGATAAAAATGTCCTTCCTCATATTTTCCTTCTTCTTTTACAATGCATTTATTAATAATCATTATTTGTAAAATTATTATTTATTAATAATTATCATTTGTAAAATTGTCAACACACACAGAAATTACGAACAAATTGGGCCAATAAAACACGTTATTGTGCAAGTATAATTAATAAAATTATTAAAAAGTTAATTCATTACTGTGCTTGCAAGAATCAAATATATCCCCACAAAACATCACAAGGATCTATGCACAATCACAAATAAAGAAAACCCAATTTTATTTTAACCAAAAAATCCCAGACTTTTAATGTTCACTCCGAAGCAGAACATGGGCATAATTTTAAGTAAATAATTGACGATTTGCTCAAAAGAAACAGATTAAAGTCGGTACAGCTTTAGATGAAGAACGACGCAAAGGGAACAATTTACAATAACAAAAGATGTTTCTCTCGTTGTGGGATTCTTGGATTACCAACAATGGCCTTAGTAAATCTAGGGTTAAAAGCTATTTAAAGATTTAATCAGAAAGGAATCGGAATCGCAATCAGCAATTTTGATAGATGCCCTAGTTTCACTCTCCAAAGACTGCACTACAGAGCCACCTTTCCCAATAAACTATAAAGTTGAAGCAGAATCATATACTGGAATCATGGAGGAGTTAGCGATTGAAGGAGCAGGCGGTGATAACGAAGACAGGAGGAGGATGAGCAAAGCAGTGATGGAGTGGATGGACAGAACAGCTGTACTGAGAAGAGAAAGAGGAAAGAAGGACTTTTACTAAAAGGGTAAGTATGGAATATTAAAGAATTGACATGAGCAGTTGGTCAAGATGAGACAAAAAATTTCTCTCCCTTAGAAAAAAACCCCAAATTTGGGGGCTTGAGAGAGGAGAGGAGGGGAGCACTAGAAGACAAATTATTTTCTCACCCCTAACCTCCCCTCCTTCCAACCAAACACACATTTTTCTTCTACAAACCTCACCTCCCCCAAGCCTTAGGGTTCTACCCTTCAAGCAAATCGAACTGGACGTGGACGGAATGTGGCAATGATGTGCAATCTGAAGTCTAATTCTCTAATCTAAAGTGAACTCCTGTGACTTTGGTGTGGGTGACCCTGGCGACGTGGTGTGTCTTAACTGGTACCTAGTGGATTAAAAATTTTAAAAAAACAATAAGTAGGGTCAGACCGGACCAGTCCAAGGGGTCTGAGGCTTTGGACCGAAGTCCAATTCAGCCCGAGAAGACCAATCTGGTCTGGTCTGTCAGAAGATGCTTCGGGCCAAATTTTTTTTCATCATACCGAGCTCCCTGAACCGCTAGATATTTTGTTCATCCCTATCTTGAAGCATAGCGCCCACTAAATTAATGTTTTATATAATAATTGTTGACAGAAAGTTATATACAAGAATAAAAAACATTGAAACATAGTATAGTGGAAAGTTAACTTTACTCAAAATCAACATATATATATATTCAACCGAACTCCAATACGTCAAAATCTTATGTGAACATTTAACCCAAACTCCATTATTCAAAATTAAGAATATATGTGTTATGGTTTTCGAAGACAATACATAAGTCATTGTATGAAAAAAGGGCTATTATCAAGATTTTTGAGCACGAGTGAATGGAGTTCGGGTGAAGTTCATTGGATGGATGAATTTAAATATGCAACTGATAAGTATCTATTCAGTTATTCAATCCTTTATTGGGACAAATGAGAAAGGCCTAGCACTAACCAATAAAAAACTACATTTTGCTCAATAATTACCTATTTCCTAGACCCCATAGATATATTACAGTATATATATAAAAAAGAAAAAAAGGAATTGCCCACAAAATTTCTGACAAAATGATGGTTTGTGACAGAAATCCGTTGCTGGACCATTTGGGTGGAAATATGTTCAGCCACAAATTGGATTGTGGAAAAACATGTAATATCTTAAATTTTGGGCTCAGAATATAAATAATTAGTTTAAATTAAGTAAACTACTTAACTTAGTTGAACCAAATATCTTAAGTATATCAAGAGGAAAATATTTAAGATAATTATAAAATTAATTAAGGGCCCAGATATATTGAGAAAATAGTATGAAATGTTATTATGGGGAGTTACATAAATTATAAAGAGACTTAGTTCCTCAGTAATGGTCCAAATAATTTTAAAGTTAATTTTGGGATTTAAAGGCCTATTTTCCTGAAAATCTAAGGAAAAATGGTTAGAGATCATAATTTAGCTTGAAAATTTTTGGAAAATTATCTGAAGGCTTTATGAAGTTAATTAAGGAAGAAAATCCTTAAAAATGATTAAGGATTAATTTATGGAATTAGATAATGAGCTAATATCGATTTAGAAATTAAGAAAAGTTAGTAACTTTATTATTCGGGCTCAAAGATCAGAATTAGGCTAGAGATAAACCAAATTATGGAACCTAAGAAATTTAAAGAGTTGTAAATTTGACAAAGTGGGAAATTTAGAGCCTAGTGAGTGGGTTTAATAGGATAAAAATATAATTATATATATATATATATAATACACACAACCAAAAACCCACATTTGGCAATTAACAAAAGCATAAACACTCCATATCTCTCTCTCTCTCTCACTTACACGGTGACATACTTCAAACACACACTCATATATCCACTTCAAACACACTCAGCCTCACCTCTCCATTCATTTAACATTTGGACACACACACACATATGGTTAAAGCCTGACCCAATACACATACACACACCAAATAGATCACCTCCTTAGCCCATTTCATTCCGCCACTTTAGAAACGAAAGAGAAAACAGAATAGAGTGAGAGAAAGAGAGAGCTTAAAGAGAGAGACCGAGAGAGATTATCTCCTGAAGTGGAAGAATAAGAGTTCCAACCTTACATGCAAGCCCAAAATCTGTCTAAAGTGAGTTTTTCCCCTTTTCTTTTGGTCGATTTTGGTGGTGATTTGAGGATTTTTAGTTGTTAAAGTTGAGAGATTTCTGGAAACCATTGCTGTGTCATTGTAAAGGGTTGAGAGGAAGCTTTGCATGTCGGTTTTGAGTAAGGTTTTGGGATTTCTTTGATTCTGGGATTGATATAGTGAAATAGAGCATGCATTATAGGTTGAAAGGAGTTGATTTTCTCGAGGTTTAGCCACAAGTTTAAGGATGCATGTCATCTTCTTTATCGTGTCTGCATTTCTGGAAAACAAGGTAGTATTTGCATGAAGTTGCAGAAGCTAGGAAATGAGTTTTAAGAGGAACACTTTCCTTTGAGTCTTTGAGAGTTTAAGATGTGTATAAGAGGTTAGAATCAAGAAGAGTTCAATTTGGATAGAGAAAAGTGGTGTTCTTGAGAGTTTTAGGCAGGCTGTCAAAACTGACGTTTCTGGGAGTCAGTCAGTTTCAAGCACTATTTTGATCAGCAAAATGGTGTTCATTGTTTATGAAATTTATTAGAGAACTAGTACACATCCAAAGCTTTAAAATGAGTCTTATAACGTGTTAACTGGATATCTATAGAAAAATTAGGGATAATTACATTCAAGTCCCACACAAGAGAAAAAATGAAGAAATGGTCTGTGAAGTTGTTAATGACAAGCCGA
Organism: Inga laurina; assembly: GCA_963855925.1. Classification (NCBI taxonomy): domain Eukaryota; kingdom Viridiplantae; phylum Streptophyta; class Magnoliopsida; order Fabales; family Fabaceae; genus Inga; species Inga laurina. The sequence continues at coordinate 63,428,251 of OY979703.1, forward strand.
AAGGTGTCCATTGACAACTTCAGGGACTATTTCCTCATTTTTTTCTCTTGTTTGGGACTTGAATGTAATTGTCCCAAAAAATTATGATTTTTGGATTTTTGGTCAGAAAATAAGGAACATTCTAGGTCCTAGGATTTTGACAGTAGAAAAATAGATAAAATTCACAAGGTTAATTGGGTAATTTGGAAATGTGATTATTTTTCCCTCAAAGTAGACATTTAGAGCTTTCAATCAATTGTTATAAATTAGGAATTGGATGTGTAAATTATAAGTTGTGAATTTTTAAAATTTGGGTAGAAAATCTGGGAAAATTTGAATTCTCTTTATAAGGGCAGTCAGATTGGCCATGGAATTTGGGAGCTTAGAACCATAAATTGATACTGAATAATATGTTTTTTTATACAGAGAACTTCAAGAGCTTCACATAAAAACTTGTATCACCTCATTTAGAATTTTCTAGCCTAAGATATGATTTTTTGAAGTTACCTAGAAGTTCAGGCAGATTGGGTTAAGTTTGGAATTTTCTTGATTTGAAGTAAATGTGATTTGAGAATTTGAGACAAGTTTAAGAGGCCAATTTAACTAAATGTAGTAATAGACATATAATATGTCTTAAGTAATACGGGTAAAAGACATATAATATGTCTTAAGTTGATTGCACAATAGGTAGAAGCACAAAAGATTAATTATGCAAAGTAGGTATATCAAAGTTTGTGTTAATCTACCCTTGCATGAGCATAATGATTAATAGGAATTTGGCTTTTGCTATCAAGAAAAGGGAGAAGCAAATGAAACACAAGAAAGAGGAAGTTTTCAAAAGGTAGTAAAACTTACTCTTATATAGTTTGTGCTTAGTTGATTGCATGTGTAATGCCCCAATTTTTAATTAAGGGCTAATGATAATTAGTGTGGATATTTATGAATTTAAATGGGAATTATTATGTGTTTAATGGATATTTTAATTAATACGTCATCATTATTGAGAAATTGGAAGAATGGAATTATTGGGTAAGTAGTTGGTGATTAATGGAAAAAATAATTACTGGCTGAGGAGAAATGAGATATGTAACTAAATGGCTAATGGAGGGATTAAGGTAACTAATTTGGTTACTTATTTTATGAGAGCAAATGATATTGTGACACTTGGCAAGAGGAGACAAGAAAGAGGACATTGGAAAAGTTAAAGTATAATATTTTTATCATTTCTCTCTCTCTCTCTTTCTCTCTCTCTCTCTCTCTCTGTACACATGGTAGGCATGGGGGGCAGAAATTCCTATGCTCTTCTTCATCATTTCACACTCTCATCACTCTCTTTCTTCTCTCTCTTTCGTTCAGCCATGGCAGCCATGAAGGGAGGAAGTGCTTTGTGAAAAGGTGAGTTTTTGACCTTCTTAATGGCCTCTAATGGAAAAACTCCCTTCTATAAAGTTGTTCCTTGGGTTGAGAGCTTTACTTTCATGGTTTTATATTTGCCATTGGTGGTGTTTTGTGGCCACAAGGAAATCTAGAAGTTGGAGAACCAAGGAACTTCTTTGGGAAAGTTGTTGAGGTGAGTGAAAGCTCCATTTTCATATAAGTTTTGTGGCCATTGGTTAGGCCTTGAATTTCTGGAATTTTAGCCCTAATTTTTGTGATTTAGGGTCTTGGGGAGTATAATATGTTGTTGTCATGGAAATAGTGCCTTGTTTGGTGTTTTGAATTAATAGAATTGAATTGAAGCCTAAATGTAAAGTTTGGCACCTTTGTGTTGGTTTTGTGTATTGGACAAAAAAAGTAGGGCATGTCAATGGGTTGTGAATTTGCTCATTTTGAGGTTACCATTGTGTTCCTTGTGAAAATTTATGTGGGAATAGGCTTGATTGTTAATTTTGGAGCCATTGGACACTTTGGTAGAAAGTTGGAAAATCTATCTTGTGTGAACTCTGTCTGGGCAGTCAGTTTGCACAAACGTTTTGAATGACCAAATGGTGTTGGAAAATTCTAAAACTTTCCAGTCTTAAATTTTACATCCCAAGGTTCAAAATGGACATATATTCCATGTCATTCCAATTTATAAGCTAGGAGTTATGACCGTCCAAAGTTTGATGTTAAAGCTGGGATCAATTCTGGAGCAGTATGGACATTTCTTAAATTCTGTACTTGTGAGGTGATTTCTGGTTTTGGTCCATATTTTTCTAGTAAAGAGGACTTAGATAGATTTCATCAGGCTTTGGGATCACCTCATTTTGATTTTTCTAGAATTAGTTATGATTTTTGAAAATTCAGCTGCGAAACAGAATTTTCCTAGCTGCAGCCAGAAGATTCTTGGCTGCAGCCAAGAACCTTCGGACCACTGTCTAGCCGCATCCACAAAATTTTGGGCTTCCGCCAGAACACTTCTGGGCTGTGTTTGGCTACAGCCAGAAAATTCTTGGCTGCAGCCAGAAACTTTCTGTGATGTTTTTTGCCGCAGCCAGAGATTTCTTGGCTGCAGCCAACCCCCTATTTTCAGCACCTTGTGATTTTGAAAAGTGGTTTTCAACCCGCTATTTTCCAATCCTTTAGGGCTTTTATTAAAGCCAATTGTAACTATTTAAAGGACATAAATGATAACCAAATCTAAGTATTGTGAAGTCAATTGAGTATTGGAATAGAAAATAACTCTTCGTCCCTAATTATAATTATAGGATACGATATTTGCCCTCCTCAAGAGAGACCTGCAACAAAGCATGCATGAAACAAACCAGATAGTGACTCTTCTCTCATATTGTGTATGATGTTTTGGTATGCATGACTTGTCATTGTGTTTTGTGAAATGTGTATGCCATAGTCCATTACAGCGTGAGCACTTTAGCGTAAGCCGTTAGGGAGTGACAGTGGTCATCTCTAGTTTGGCCATTGAACTGCCATTGTAATCGACATGGATCTTTGTGAATCTGACCCGTGGGCCGGCGTGTTGTGAATACAGCCGTGGGCTGTGTGTTGATCTTGCCAGTATGTCTTGTATATGAAATGCTTTATATGAATCCCAGCAATGGTGAAATATATTGTGTGGATTGTGTTGTGCAATGCAGCGTGAGCAAACGCAAGGGTGACATGAGTCATACCTGCCTTTGCCGTTGTAGTTGCAATGTGTGTGTAATGATTTGATTTCATGCCTTATTGTTGTGCATACTATGAGTGATTTGACACTACAGGGATTCCTTAGAATCTCACTCTCCCAAAATTAAACATTTTAGATAGGGCTGAAGGATTGAAAGGCAAGTTGGTGATGAAGAGCGGATAGAGCTCCGGTTTAGAAATATATTTTGGGTTATTGGTTATCATGTAAATTATTTGGATGTTTTTGGGAAACAATTGTATATATTGGGATTAGTGGTATAGTTTTGTGTAATCTCCAAGTTAAGGGTAATGAATTGTGGGCTTTGTGCCTTTGTAAAACCCTTATTAATGAATGGAACCCGAGTGTGTCGGGAATTTATACTGTACTCTGATATGTATGAATGAAATCAACCTGTACAGGCCATTTAGTATTGAAATGTGCATATGGGACCGTCATGAACAAGTTTTGTAAAAGTTTTTGTAAGCCATGATTTTGGGAAGTCTGATTATGTTTAAGTCCCAAAATCATGTAAGGTCTCTAATTCTACATCAATTACATGTTTTATGAATTAAATCTCGGCCTATGGTGGAAGGGGGTTACAACATGTTTATGTGTCATGTATGTCTTTGAACATGTAATATCCTTGCTTGAGTTTGTTCTATGGCCATGTGTACATGCTTGTAAGGTGTTGTTCTTACTTGGCTATTTAGATGTATAGTTAATTACCATTGCACATTATATATTGAGATAACATTTTACTACTGAGATTCCCCCGAATCTCACCCCTTTCTTTTATGACATACAACAAGAGCAAGTACTTCTAGGGGCTAGGGCATTGTTGGTGAAGCCTAAAGAAGGTTGGAGTTAGAGGAGTTAAGATAATATTTGGTTTAAGTATTGGTAATCTGTATAATAAATTTTGTTAAGACTCAGGATATTTTGGTAGCCTCATGTGACTACATGTTTTTGTATATATATGTATATACATAAATATAGTGAAGATAGTGCCTACAGTAGTAGCATAGCAGAAGCACAAGCATGCGTAGTACAGATAATGTAATATCCCAAATTTTGGGATTAGAGGCTTGAGACTAAGTCTGATCAAGTGGACTGCTAAGCCCCGATTTAGCAAGAGTCCCAGGAATGGGCAGTAGAAGCATAGAAATGCATGTGTAATGCTCATATGAGAAGATAGACCTTAGAGTGGGCAACGAAAACTTAGTAAATGCATGTGTAATCTTTGGGCACCAATGATTGACTCTAAGTAGTTAGACTCGATATGTATTCAGCAAAAGCGATGAACTGTATGTGCTTAGGCCATACGACCTGATGGACTAGTATGTCCTTAGGCCAGCAGTATATTATGTACTTGAAAATTGTGAAAATTGTGATGAGCAATGACTCGAGGTGATAAGACCCGATGTGTAAGTTTTGCATAAGGCGGTGTCCTAAGGTTGTAAGACTGTACCAGGTTGTAGCTGAGGCAGTGAGACCAGTGTAACCAAGTGCTTTGGTGTGGCCTGGGCAATGAGGTCCAGTGTGTAACACCCCAATTTTCAATTAAGGGCTAATGGTAATTATTGAGGATAATTATCGAATTAAAGTGGAATAATTATGGGTTTGGTGGCTATATTAATTAATATGCCATGATTAGTGGAAATCAAAAGAATGAAATTGTTGGGCAATTAGTTAGTAATTAATAGAGAAATTAATTACTATCTAAGAGGAAAATGAGAAGTGTGATTAAAATGGTTAATGGAGTGATTAAATGGCTTATTGGTGACTATTTTGGGTGAGAGCCAATAGGCTTGTGACATGTGGCAAACTTATATGAGGTTAGTGGTTGAGGAGAAAAGTCAAATGGGATATAATATTTTATTTTCCTATCTCTTTCCTCCTCTCTTTTTGCTGGACAACATGGAGGGAGTATCATTATTGTTCTCTTCTCCTTCACTTCATCTCTCTCTCATTTTCTCTCTTTTGTGCGCCATTGGTGACCTAAGAAGAGAAGAAGGAAAGCTTGAAAAAGGTAAGAGAAATGGCCTCTAATCCTCAAGTTCTCTTTTTTAAAGTTGTTCCTTGAGTTGAGAGTTTCACTTTCATGGTTTTAGATTTGTCATTTGATGGTGTTTGAGCTCTCACAAAATTGTGGACTTGGGTGAACCAAAGAACTTCCTTGAATTTCTAGAAACTTTGCCCTAATTTTCATGATTTCGGGTTATGGGGGAGTATGGTATGTTGTTGTTATGGAAATGGTGCCTTGTTTAGTGTTTTGAATGAATTGAATTGAATTGAAGCTTAAATGTGAAGTTTGGCCACTTTGTGTTGGTTTTTATGCATTGGGCAAAACAAGGCATGTCATTGGGCTGTGATTTTGGTCATTTTGAGGTTACCATTGTGTTCCTTGTGAGAAATTGTATGGGAATAGGTTTGGTTATTGATTTTGGAGTCATTGAACACTTTGGTAGAAAAGTTGGAAAATCTGTCTTGTGTGAACTCTGTCTGGGCAGTCAGTTTGCATGAACGTTTTGAATGACCAAATGGTATTGGAAAAATTATGAAACTTTCCAGTCTTAAATTTCACATCCCAAGCTTCAAAATGGACATATAATTCATGTCATTTAGTTTTGTGAACTGAGAGTTATGCTTTGCCAAAGTTTGGGATGGAAACTGGACTCTGTTTTGGGGCAGTGGTGGATTTTGTGTAATTCTAGAATTTTGTGGTGATTTCTAGTAATGGTCCATATTTTTCCAGTAAATAGGACTTAAATCACGTTCATTTGGCTTTGGAATCACCTCATATTGATTTTTCTAGAATTAGTTATGATTTTTAGAAGTTCAGCCAAGAAACCAGATTTTCTTAGCCGCGGCCAGAAGGATTATGGTCCGCGGCCCAAATGTTTCTGGCCTATTGTTGGCCGCGGCCAACCATCAAAAGTGATATTTTGGACTTCTGAAGATGGTTTTTGGTCAAGTGTTTTCCCAAGCCTTTAGGCATGTGTTTAGGCTTTGATTAGCCACCTAAAGATCATGAATGGTAACCAACTTTAAGTGTTATGAAAATGAGAATTTGGAAAAGAGAATGATCCTATGTCCTTGATTTGGTTATAGGGTTGGGTATTCACCCTAATTATGGTTCGATATCCGCTCGGATCACGAGTCGCCGATGCTGGAGCATACGTGGAAAGAAAAAGGGTAGGGAACTTACCTCTCCTATATGTATTGATATTTGTGTTTGTGTATTGATGCATGTTATTGCTTTGCTTGATTATGTGAAACATATATGAATGATTGAAGCTCTGTTTCTATTTATGCTATGGCTATGAGTATGTTGTTGAAACATTGAGCATGCAGATATATCATTATGTGAGCACGAGTTATTGTGATGCAAGCATATCATGCATTAAACACTTATCTTACATGCATATTGGTATCTGTTTCCTGCTGGGATTCTCTAGAATCTCACCCTCCCCTACCAACATTTTAGACAGGACAAGTGGCTTGAGGAAAGAGCAAGCGACTAGGGACGGCGAGAATCCCTTATGGGCATTTGAATTTGGTAGTTGGTTATTGTTATATCCTGGGATAATTGAATATGTTTGGAGGATAGATTGGAATGTGTATTTGGATTAAGTATTGTGTAATCCCCATTTGATAAATTGTAAAGGGCGTATGTGCCCTATGAATCTTTAGTGAAGGTATCAATCCAGGATTGCCGGTATTATTATTGTGCACTCTGATATTTATTTAAATGTGATTTATCTTCATGAAGTAATTGTATTCGAAATATGAATGTGAGACCAGGTTAAAGTGTTTGTTAAAGAAATTTGTGAAAATCCTATCTTAAGGATGGGAATGTAAATGAATTTTGATTATTATTGGTCTCTTTCATTTTTAATCAGACGTTTTGGATATAATTACGGAGGGGGTTACACAGTGCTTGTTATGATCATTGCATGGGCAGTGAGGTCCAGTGCATGTTATAATTGCCGGGTGAGTTAGGTCCAGGGGTTGATGTAATTATGTGATCCGGGCGGAGTTCCAAGAGGTTGTAAGGCCTACGGAACCAAGCGCTGTGAGAATGGACCAGTGGGTCCTGTGTTTGATTGCACGCTACATACTGTGTACTGAATAAATGAGAATACTGAATGATGATTGCTGAATACTATCTAAGATCTTTGATGAGAATATGATGATTGTGTTGCAAGCTCAATGAGCTTACATATGAAAGAAGTAGATTGACTATGGTCATTATGTTGCATGGCTTGTGAACCTATACATGATAAAGGGATAGAATGAGCGAAAAAAAAGTGATCCCCAAGTTGTAGACATTAAAATTTTAAGGACGAAATTTATTGAACAGGGGGAGAAATGTAATATCCCAAATTTTGGGATTAGAGGCTTGAGACTAAGCCTGAATCAAATGGACTACTAAGCCCCCGTTTAGCAAAAGTCCCAGGAATGAGGATTTGCTGCTGGTGAACATTTCCTGGAAGGCAATACATTGTTATATGATTTTGGATGATCAAATGATGCCTAAAAATTGTGAAATTTTATAGGATAAAAGTATACTTCCTAAGCTATAATTTGATAGGTAATGGGTAATTTTTGGAGTTGTATACAAAAAGTTATGAATTTTTTAAATTAGCCCACGAAAGCTGGTTATTCTTTAGAATAGCGTCCAACGATTTTAATTTTGGGAATTTTTAGCTTCCAGTTGGCTAAAGGCTATATTTTTCCTTGAAACTAGACTCAATAAGGGTTCTATAGCCTTTGGAATCACTTTAATTGAAGTTCTACAAATAAAGATGTGATTTTTCAAAGTTTGGGCAGAAAATCTGCTAGAATTTGCCACTAAAATTGAAAATGAAGAAAAAATGTGATGGCAACATTGTAATTATGGAGTAACATGTTATCAGCCTATCTTGGGCCCTAATGTGTGAGTATGGGTTGACTAAAAGAGGGAAAGAGTAGTTTGATTTTTTTGGAGCTTTATGACACAATTACATAAGGATAAAGTCTTAATTACATGTGACACAAAAGTCAACATGTTTGGGATATTTTATAAAACACTTATCCCTTCATCTTTCCTTCATTTTTTGTTGGCCAAGCTTAGAAAAAGAGAGAGAGAGAGAGAGAGAGAGTGAGTGAGTGAGTTTTGCATTCTAGAGAGAAGGAAGAAAGGAATTTCAAGGTAAGTGTGATTTCCTTGGTACTTTGGCTTCTAGATTGTGTAATCCTTCCTCTAAGCTACTATTCTACATAATTGAAGGTATTTAGAAAGTAAAATTCTAGGGTTTGTGGAGGATAAAGTTTTATCCAAGTGAGATGAAGAAGGAGAAATCAAAGGTAGCTTCCTAAACTTCAAATACTTATTGTTGTTGTTGTTGGATTGATCGGTGGTTTTGTGGTTGATTTGTGTGATTTGTAAAATTTGGGAAAATGGAAACCCTAGCTGTTATGTTGCCCAAATTTAGTTTATTTCATGGTTAGAAGGTAATTAAGTAGTTAATCAAGTGATTAGGAGTAGAAAGGAGCAAAGATTTGAAGTTGAAAATCAAAAACACCAATTTCCCCTTAAGTTCTCTAAGTTTCGGCCAAGAAAAAAAGTGGGGCTAGGAGCTGAACTTTCATGAAATTGATGGTTCCATTGTATTCAGGATGGAAAATTAGATGGGGTTACTATAACCCCCTTCACGCTTAGGCCGAGATTAGTTCATTAAAACATAATTAAGTTTGAATTATAGACCATGTATGATGATTTGGGACTTAATAAAATTAAACTTCCCAAATCAGGGTTTATAAAAACTTTTCTAAAATCGGTTCAACAATGGTCTCATATTCACATTTCTATTACACAAATGGCCTGTACAGTTCGATTTGATTTATACATATCAGAGTACACAGTAAATTCCTGACACACTCGGGTTCCATTAATCAAATAAGGGTTTATACAAGGCACAATGCCTATAATCTACTTCCCTTAACTTAGGGATTACACAAAACTATGCCATTCATCCATTATACACAATTGCTTCCCCAACAAAATATCCAAAATATAAAAATATGATAACCAATTTATCCAAAATAAAACTCCTTTCCCGGAGCTCTATCTACTTTTCGTCACCCGCTTCCCTTAGATCTTTCGGCCCTGTCTAAAAATTGTTTTTGGGAGAGTGAGATTCTATGGAATCCCCATAGTATCAAGTCACTCATAGTATGCACAACCACAAAGCATGAAAGTAAATCATCACACAACACAATCAATTACAATGGCAATTACAGCGGCAAAGGCAAGTAAGATGTACATCACCCTTACATTTGTTCACGCTGAAGTGCTCACATTGCATTGCACAACCACATGTTCATATCACATATATCACCATAGCTGGGATCCATATAAAATATTTCACATACATATAGCCACACTGGCCGGATAATCATACAGGAATCCACGATTCCATAATGCAGCCTTGGCAATTACAACGGTAGGGGTATGTGCGATAACCATCACCCCTTACAACTGCTCACGCTGTAATGCCCTACGACTGATCAAACACAATTGCCTCATACCAAAGATTTTCACAACAAAACAATGATATGTCATGCATACCAAGCATCATATACAACATGAGAGAAAAGTTACTACCTTGGTCCTTCCAGGCATGCTCTGGCACCGATCTCTCCCAAGTAAGGTAAATGTCAAATCCTATAATTCATAATTAGGGACGAAGTGTTATACTCTTTTCCCATACTTAAATGACTTCATATCACTTAAATTAGTTATCATTTATACTCTTTAGGAAGCTACTAATGCCTCTAACAAAAGTCCTGAAGGGTTGGAATAACTATCCCAAAGATCCCCTTTTGGAAGTACAAGGACAGAATTTTCACTGCTGCACTCGAGTGAAGAAGACCTCACTCAAGTGATAATGGGCTTGCACTCAAGTCCTAGAAGCAACACTCGAGTGATAGCCAAATGCTCACTCGAGTCTTAAGAAGTACGGTGCAGAAAGTGTTAACCCGAGAGAAGAAAGGAATTGACATAAACCAGAATTGCTCGCTAAACTCGAGCATAAACCAACTCACTCGAGTGGAAGCCAAATGCTCACCCGAGTCCCCAAAAGTGAAGTTAGGAAGTGCTCACCCGAGAGCACAAAGAACTTTCAGAAGAAGAGAGCACTTGAGCAGAGATGATTCCACTCGAGTGACAGCTTAGAACCCGCAAGTACTAAGGCTCACTTTTGAAAAATGGACGCGAGTGACCACCCGAGACGAGAGTTCATGGTGTCAGATACACCTGTACTCGAGTGAAAGGAGGCTCACTCGAGTGAGAACCCACAACACTTGCAAGTGAGGCAACACTCTTGCCTTTACACATGAAAATACATCAGAAAACTGAAGGAACAGAGAGGAAATGCAGTACTTCACTTGAGTAAGACCCTCATGCACTCGAGTGATGCTTATCAGAAACCAGAAGATGCAGAAAAACTGACAGCACTTCCCAAAGTTTGCCCAAGTGATTCCAATGATCCCAAATACCAAACCAAAGCTACTCCCATATAACTTTACCCAAGGAATCACATGGGAACATCCAAACCAACAATTTCCTATTCTATTATCATACTTTGGTCTTAAGCCACAATCAATGCAAATTTCTAAAATCTCCAAACCTAACCATTTCTACTTCAAACCAATTATATCTATTCAAAACTCATCTCAAGGCAATATTACTATAACCATATCATGCCAAACTACCAATGACCCTAATCCAACAAAAGTAGGCTAAAAATTCCAAAAATTCAAAACTAGATCATTTGGCACAAAACATAGATAGAATGGTTTGTCTCACTCACCTCAACAACTTTCTCAAAGAGGTTTCTTGATTCTCAAAAGTTCAAATTTTTTTAAGACCTCAAATCAACACTAATGGAGGAACTAGAACCACGAAAATGTAGCTTTCAAGCCAAGGAATAAGATTAATGAAGTGAGTTTTTCCATTAGAGGTCAACAACTTACCTTAATCACAAGCTTTTTCTTTCTCTCACTTGCCCAACAATGGTTGCCGAAATATAGAAGGGAATGAGAGAGAAAAGAGTGTGAAGGAAGATGAAATGATTATCATTCTCCTTGCCCATACCATTTCAGCAAAAAGGAGCGAAGAAAGGAGAGAGAAAATATTAAACAAACGGAATTTGACTTTTCTCTACTCTCTTACTTCTTACAAGCTTGCCACATGTCAAACCTCATTGGTCCTCATACAATAAGCAACAAATTAGTTACTCTAATCCCTCCATTAGCCATATTTAGTCACAAATCTCATTTCTTCTTAGTTAATAATTCATTCCCCCCTTAATTACCAACTTATGGCCAATAATTCCATTCTTTTAATTTTTCCACCAATTATGGCATATTAATTAAAATTGCCACAAAACACATAATAATTCCAATTTAAATTCATAAATATCCACAATAATCCTCATTAGCCCTTTATCAAAAATTGGGGCATTACAGTTACTATTGATCACTTTTCCAGAAAAGCCCTAGAAATCAAATGACCAAAATGCCCCTAAAACCCTAAGTTTAGGGCTGCCAAGGGTATTTTTGTCTTTTGGCAGTAAATTTGGTAATTCCAAGGAAAAAAATGAATTCCTTGGGCAAAAATATGTAAGAATAACTAGGGTTAAAATTTCGAGAAAAGTACGGTCAGACCGGGTATAGCGCGAGGCCGGGCCAGGTCCCCAGGGGCATTTTGGTAATTTTCCACTATAGACTCATAACCACTAGAAACACTAGGGACGCATCTAAACTAGTACATAAATGGGTTTTAACATAATTCTTGTACATTTAGAATTTTAGGACCAAGTAGAAAGCTGAGTCGTTGGCACGAACTTTGTGGCACACTTTACGAGGTGGAAAAGGTTTAAGGTAGTAACTCTATCCTTCATATACTATATGAATGTTTATATGCTTTGTATATACTATCTTTTGTAATATGTATGATACACAGTGCCTTCGGGTACACTGATGAATAGTGCCTTCAAGTACACTAATTTGCCCAACTGTGGTACAAAATGTGTAGGGTTGCAATAGTAGTTGGCTTTGAACAAATTTCCAACTGAATAGAGTTGTGTTTTATTATAATATTGCATTATTTGGTAATTGGCATATTTATTTATCACATCTTCTATGCATGATTGTCTGTTACTACTAAGATTCGTTTGAATCTTACCCTTTTTTCAATTAAATAAATGCTCCAACGGCAACTATCGGTGACAAATCCCTATTTTTATTATATATTTTTATTCTTTAATTGGGGATTTTGTCATAGTTATTGAGCCTGAAATGCCTTTCTGAGATAAGTTGATACTAAGAGTAAATTGATTAAATTAGGAGTAAAAAGGGCAAAATTGTCGAAATAATTTTAATTACTCTTAACCATTGATTTTTCTCAAATTTGATGATGGCTAAATTGTTTTCAATTAAAAATACATGAAAATTTAGATTAAAACTAAAAATGTTGGGCTTGAATGTTAGAAATGACAATTTTGTCCACCAATTTTGAGAAATTCCAGTTTGCTCTACTGAATTAAACACATCACTTTGGCGTAGGTCAGATTTGAAGCAGTTTGGAGAGCTAAGTGTTAGAGCAAGCATTTCACCCAAGAGGGGGGGTGAATTGGGTGATACTAAAAATTTCACTACAAATATGAAAACTTGATGGTGAATATAATGCAGTAAAGAGTAAGGAGAAATATCATCGAAGTGTGCACCGCGAGTTATACTGGTTCGGCCACAACCACTTTGACCTACGTCCAGTCCTCAGAATATCTCTGAGAGTTTCACTATAACTTCCAAGATTCAGTGGGTTCTTGGCACCTCAGTACAAGCAAGTTCCTTCACCTAGATACTCGCTCCCCCTTACAAGTTGTAATCCAATCCCAACTCAAGGTTCCACAACCTTAAGTTACCTCAATAACAAATATTGAGTTTGAATGAAATATCTCTCTCACAGAGTGAATAAGAATCACTGAAGTACAGAATTACAAATATGTGTAAAATAGAGTAGTGAACTTGATAATACGTTCGTGTGTGTGTTCTCATTTTTTTTTCTGTTTGGATGTTCCCATATATATAGATGTGTTGGTAGTGATCGTTGGAACATTTTTCTTCATGCCCGTTAGACTATTCACAGCCACTGTTGACTTTTCCCATATTTGAAAAATATCCATTTACGGTAGGTGGCGGTAGGTAGCGTTTGAACGTTGCATTTGACTTTCCTCATTTCGTAAGATTTCTTCATTGTTTATCTGTGGATATGCTAAGAATACTAATACAATGAAGTGTTAATCACATAGGAGACAAATCAATGAACGTTGGAATGATATCGAAATTTCTGAACTTGCATACTCGAGTATTTAGTAAGTTTACTCGAGTACTTACTCGAGTATCATCGTGAGAGAAATGATAGAAAGTTAATGAATTAACATTACATTACTCGGGTAGTGTATGAAGTAAACAAATTTACAAACCTTGAAAACACTTGTTTACTAGGGTACTTACTCGGGTATGAAACAATTTTCTTCATAAGTTACTCGAGTAACTACTCGAGTAATCCCTCAAATAAACTTTAGATTACTCGATGCTTCACTCCAGTAATGTTGGCAGTGTTACAAGGCCGAGAGCACTTCAAGTTTCCTTACTCTGTTACTCGAGTACTTACTCGAGTAAACATAAATTTTCTGCATAGCTTACTCGGGTACATACTTCAAGTGCTGTGTAAATAAGTCTGCAGATTACTCGATTACCTACTCGAGTAATCTCATTAAAATACTTGATAAAGAATAATTGAATACCTGCATACTTGAGTATAGCCTCGAGTAAAGTATGATAAAAGCATATCAAGTTAATCGAGTATTACCTTCAGGTTTTGCTTACCACAGTGAGTTACTCGAGTAGCTCCTCGAGTAACATTGGCAGGATTGAAAATGCCGAGAGCAACATATTTCTTGAAGCAGGGGACTCGAGTACATACTCAAGTATCGTTGGCAGGCCAAGAGCAACTGGAAGTCTTTTACGTGGTTACTCTAGTACTTACTCGAGTAACATTGGCAGGCCGAGAGCAACTGCAAGTGATTTACCTGGTTACTCGAGTAGCTACTCAAGTAACGTTGGCAGGTTATTTGAAGGTTGACTCTGGTTACTTCAAATTTTTGTCTAATTACTCGAGTAACCCTTCAGAAATCTTGCTAGTGATGAAGTTTCTTAGCTTTTTCTCTTGGCCTTTCTTCATTACTCCAATGCTTACTTCAAGTGATGATTTACCCTGTTATGACTTTGTTCAAACTTGTTTGTTTATCAAATCTTTTTCATACCATTCTTTGTTATCATCAAAACATTAGAGATCTAACATTCTCCCCCTTTTTGATGATGACAAAACTTGGTGATTTTGAGCAAAGTTTTTGAAATTGAGTTCTCAAATAAACCTTCTTGAAGTCAATGGTAATTTTGAAAACTTTTTTTGAAATAACTTGTTAAGTGTCAATTCAAAGTGTTTTGGAAAATGTTGAAAACATAACATATTCACCTTGCATACAAAATAAACTCATTAGTCCCACAATGTATTATAACTTAAAAACTTAAATGGACTTAAATTGAAATTATAACTTAAAGAAGCTTGCATTGAACTTAAAAATTGTATTACAAGATGAAAAGGTTATAAGTTAAACAGCTCCTTAAATCCCATATACACCCATATACCCAGGACAAACTTAAAAGCTTAAACGAAACTCAGAAACTCCATAAAATCACACTCAAGCTCTTCTCCCCCTTTTTGTCTTCATCAATCAAGAGGAGGATCAGAAGGATTGACTACAGAAATAGGCTTCACAGGAAGAACCAAAAGACCATCTGAACCAGAAGAATCAAAAGAAGAGGAGCTGGAAGATTCTGGTTCAGGAAGATTGAGTGGAGGGATATGAATGTCATCTTTTGGAGGAACTAGAAGGGGCTGATAGACAATCATAGTGGTGGTCTCAACCTTTTCAGTGGCTCCTGGAGAATGATGACCAGAGGATGAGGGAGAGATCTCCTCTATATGAGTAGGAGAAGGAATGGGTGGTCTCATTTGTTTTAGGATTGTCCACTGAGCATAGGATATCTCTAGGTCTTGGTTCAAGTGGACTAGAAACTGGAGGTTCAGGGATAGTTGGCTCAACCTCAGTATGATGAAGGTCAGATGGGATGTTCTCTGGAGGTGGTATATTCTCTGGAGATGAGAATGCCTCAGGTGTAGATGATGGACCAGCAGAAGGTCCAGGACCCAAAGAGTCCAGTCTTGCTAAGATCAACCTCAAAGTCTCACCCTGGGCACGTTGCTCAGCTGACAACTCCTCGTTTCTTTTGTCCATCCTCTCAACAAACTCAGCCATCTTGTTATTCATGTGAGTTATCAACTCAGCATTGGTGTTGGCTATGTCTACATGAAATCCCTTGAGCATATTTTCCATGAAGTGTTGAAGTGTTGCATTGAGGAAAGAGGGTGAAGAAGTAGTGGCAGCTGGTGCAAAAGACTGAGTGTCATCCATTTTACTCGTCTCAGTCTTTGTCTTCTTAGACCCAGACTCCAGAGGACCCTTGAGAGGAATTTCAATGTTGAGCTTCCCAATTTGATTTCTCCCAATTGGGGTAACTCTCTCAATGTGCTCTTTACTCTCCAAGTACCATATCTTATTTTTCTTCAGAATAAGCGAAATAATCTGAGGATATGGCATTGGAGTAGTGGCTTTCCCATCTACTCTGTACCTCTTCATTTCAGAAAATATGTATTGCCCCAAATCCTTTTGTTCCTTCAGGAGTAAGGAAGCAAACCATCTATAGTCCTGGTCAGAAAAGTGGGTATAGTTATCGGCCTTGTTCACAAGGGATCTAGAGTATATATACCATAGAACCCTGTGATGATCGTACATATCACTAGGATTGAAATTAAGAGGGCCCACAAGCTCACCAGGTCTAAGAACAGAGAAAATTTGGTTTGGTTCAAGTTTGGAGTAAATGTCATCTGGAGGATTCTCTATTCCTAACCACACATTGATTCTAGAAGGTGAGATAAGTATTTTCTGGCCTCTAACAGTAGTAGTCATCTCTTCCTCTGCAGAATTTCTATTGGGTTCATCTAGAATCTCAAGATTGCAGTAAAAGTGTGTGATTACTTTTGTGCAAAAGGGAAGCCTAATAGATAGCCAAGGCATAAAAGGTTCAAGAAAGGGACTAAGATCATACTTCAATACCTCCTGAAGTACTTTGAGGCCACATAGTGAGTCTTGCAGACTTTTCTCCTTGAGAATTATATGAGGTACTTCTGAGAGTCTTCCAACTTGTTGACATTGAACCCCTTTGAAGGTTTAGTGATCTCCTCTTCTGGCAATTCTGACTTCTTTGAAGATTACCCCTTCTCTAGTTGATCAATAATTCCAGCCATTGCCTTAGCTACATTTTTATCATATTTGTGCTTTTTGGAGGGTTTTGGTGTGAAAGAGGGAGTGGAGGAATCAGAAAGTGGAGGAGAAGGAGACTTGGCACTTTTGCCTCTCCCAGTAGAGGTGCACTTCTTTGATTGAGCCCTTGTAACCACTGGCTCTTTGATAACAACTCCTTTCTCCTTTGGTTTCTGTTGAAGTTTCGGTTGGACTTTAGCTTTGGATCTGGAGTAAGTTTTCATCTCTTTCTGGGAGGAGAAGAAAGAGGGTCAGTGAGTTGTGGAGATCCAGAAGAGTCTGTGGGAGTAAGATTTTTGGTTCTAACCATTTTGATTCAGAGAAGCTTGAAATCTCAAAAAATAGAGTGAAAAGTTGCGATATAGGGCAAGAAGAATCTGAGCAAAATAGGAGGTTTTTGTTGCTAAGAATTGATGGGTTTTGACGGAAATCAAGTAAGGAAGAGATTTTGAAAAGTTTTTGTGAGACGACAAGGTGATTTACTCGAGGCCTTACTCGAGTAAATATCATGTTTACTCGAGTTCCTACTCGAGTGGCCATATAGAAAATTTCTAAAATAATTCATTTAAATTGCGTACCTGGCATGAATAATATTGTAATTATCCATGTATGTTCCCTCGATCATTTTATAGCCATTTTAGAGCAGATTTGAGTCGATTCTCATCAAGTTTATGATCTGGACCTGCAGTTACTCGAGTCCTTACTCAAGTAAGCTTCAAGTTTACTCGAGGCTTCCCTCGGGTAACCTATCTTTTCTAGTTTGGACTGTTCATTTCTCACCAAATAAACCGTTTGATTTAAATTCTAGGTAACTTGATATGTTACTTCCAGTTTTGGAAGACCATTACTCGAGTACTCACTCGAGTAATGTGCTCTTTTACTTCAAGTTGTCCCTCGGGTAATGCTGTACTATTAGACATTACTTGAAGTTGGCACTCCAGTAATGATGTCCTCTGATAACCTCTATTTTCATTTCTCAGAACAGAGTTTCAATCTTCCTACAAAATAAGTTTCTACATACTCCGATGCTTAAATTAGTAATCATCAAAACATTATCAAATGACTTTATCTAACATTATGAGAAACTGAAATAACTTACAATTCATTGGGATTTACCATTCCCAATTCTCTTCTAATGTATAGAAATTGATCTTTTGCAAGGGGTTTGGTGAAGATATCAGCTACTTGAAGATGCGTAGAAATGAATATCACTTTCACATGTTTCTTTTGAACATGATCTCTGATGAAGTGATGTCTGACATCGATATGCTTGGTTCTAGAATGTTGAACTGGATTCTTTGCCAAGCTTATCGTACTGGTATTGTCACAATAAATTGGTATTTCTTTGAGATAAATACCAAGATCTTATAGTTATTGTTTTAACCATATCACTCGGGCACAACAACTTGAGACTGCAACATATTCTGCTTCTGTTGACAAAAGAGACACAATATTTTGTTTCTTGCTGAACCATGATACAAGAGATCCTCCAAGAAATTGACCTTGTTTGCTGGTGCTCTTTCTGTCTGTCTTGTATCCTCCATGATCAGAATCTGAATATGCAACAAGATATTCACTTCTTCCTTTGGGATACCACAGACCCAATTCTGGTGTGTCAACAAGATATCTAAAGATTCGTTTGACAGTTTCAGCATGTGATTCCTTTGGTGCTGATTGATATCTTGCACATATGCCAACACTGAATTGGATGTCCAGTCTGCTTGCCGTGAGATAGAGTAATGATCCAATCATTCCTCTATATTTTGTGATGTTGTAGTCTTTCCCTTTGACATCAGCATCAAGCAACGTAGTTAAGCTCATAGGTGTGTCTGTTCCATTTGCTTCATCCATTCCATACTTCTTCAATAACTCTTTTAAATACTTTGTTTGAGATATGAAGATTCCATTCTTTCTTTGTTTGATTTGCAAACCGAGAAAGAAATTCAATTCTCCCATCATTGACATCTCAAACTCTCCCTGCATTATCTCAAAAAATTCCTTACACAGAGATTCATTAGTAGCACCAAAAACAATATCATCAACATATATTTGAACAATTAAAATATCATCACGTTTTTGTTTTGTAAAAAGTGTTGTATCAACTTTTCCTCGTACAAAACCTTGATCAATAAGAAATTTACTGAGCCTTTCGTACCAAGCTCTAGGAGCTTGTTTTAAACCATATAAAGCCTTTTTGAGTTTGAAAACATGGTCAGGTTTAGTTACATCTTCAAAACCTAGAGGTTGTTCTACGTATACTTCTTCCATGATGTAACCATTTAGAAATGTACTCTTTACATCCATTTGATAGAGTTTGAATCCTTTGATGCATGCAAAGGCTAAGAGTACTCGTATAGCTTCCAATCTAGCCACTGGAGCATACATTTCCTTATAATCAATCCCTTCTTCCAGATTATAGCCTTTGGCCACCAATCTTGCCTTGTTTCTGACAATAATTGCGGATTCATCGAGTTTGTTCTTGAATATCCATTTAATGCCAATGATCGGATGATCCTTGGGTAGGGGTACCAAATCCCAAACTTGATTTCTTTCAAATTGATTTAGTTCTTCTTGCATTGCTATAACCCAATCATTGTCTGATAGGGCTTCATCAATGTTAGAAGGTTCAATCTCAGAAATAAATGCAGAAAAACTTACTTCATTGAAAATTCTATTTCTAGTTTTGATTCCTTCATTCACATATCCTATGACTTAATCTAAGGGATGACTTTTATTGTATTTCCAGGCTCTAGGTTGTCCTGGTGATTGCTCTTCTTCTTTGGTTTCATCAACTTCTAGAATAAGAGATTTAGAAATAGATTGACCATTTTCTTGATTTAAAACAACTTCCTGTTCTTCATCAATAGTTTTGTCAGATAATTCAAATTCATCAAATACAATATGAATTGATTCTTCAACAACACATGTTCTTTTATTGAAAACTCTATATGCTTTACTTCGGTTAGAATATCCTAAGAAAATTCCTTCATCAGTTTTAGAATCAAATTTTCCTAAGTTATCTTTACCATTATTATGAATGAAACACTTACAATCGAAGATGTGTAGATGAGCAATGTTTGGCTCCCTTCCTTTGTACAGCTCGTATGGTGTCTTTCCAAGTTTTGTTCTAATATAGGCTCTATTTGAAATATAGCATGCTGTACTCATAGCATCAGCCCAAAAAACTTGAGACACGTTCTTTTCATTTAACATTGCTCTAGCCATTTCAGTGAGCACTCTATTCTTGCGTTCCACGACTCCATTTTGTTGAGACGTCCTTGGAGCAGAGAAATTGTGATCAATGCCATTAGTATCACAATATTCTTCAAAGGCTTGATTTTCAAATTCTCCACCATGATCAGTCCTAATAACTGCAATGGACATACCTTTCACATTTTGCACTTTCTTGGCAAAAGCAATAAATTCTTCAAAGGTTTCATCCTTTGACGATAGAAAAATAACCCATGTAAATCTGGAGAAATCATCAACAATGACCAATGAATATAACTTGCCACCAAGACTCTGTACTCTTACTGGGCCAACTAAATCCATATGCAATAATTGTAGTGGTCTATTTGTTGAAATCTCATTTTTCAATTTGAAAGATGATTTAGTTTGTTTACCCTTTTGACATGCGTCACAAATTAAGTCATTTTTAAAATTTACTATGGGTAATCCAAGAACTAAATCCTTTTTAAGTAGTTTGCCTAATTGATGTATGTTGACATGAGCCAATCTCTTATGCCATAGCCAACTTTCATCGGCATTACTCAGAAAACAATTTTTAGATTCATTTCTACTAATATCTAGAGTATAACAATTACCTTCCCTTTTTGCTCTGAGCTTAGCCTTGATATTCTTCTTATCAAGTAGTAAGTCATTCTTGTTGATAATTAAACATTCCTCTAAGTCAAATATTACCTAGTTGTTTTTGTCTGCGCTTTGACTCACACTCAGCAAGTTATGGCATAATCCTTTGACATAGTATACGTCTTTGACTTGTATGCCTTTGTCATTTTTGATTTCACGAATTCCTGCTATCCTTCCAGTTTGATTTCCTCCAAATTTTACCTTTCCACCTTCTTTAGGTTGCAATTTGGTAAAACTTTTGAAATCACCAGTCATATGTCTAGAGCATCCACTGTCTATGTACCATTTGTTATTTTTGGATGCCTTGAGACACATCTACAATTAAATACGACTAATTCTTAAGTACCCACTTCTTTTTGGGTCCTTTTGGGTTAGTACAGGAAATTTTTGAAACATATGATCCTTTAGGTACCCATTTGTAGGTTCCTATCATTTCTTTCTTCTTATGAATACATGAAGAGGTATAATGACCTTTTCTATTACAGTAATTACAAAATGCAAAAGGATTTGATGTATGCACAGAATGCTAGAAATAATTCAAATATGACTTACTTCCTGCTTTCTTTCTACCTTTCCTTCTATCTGATTTTGGATCATATCCAATTCCAGATCGGTCATTTACAAATCGTTGAGCTTTTAAGATAACATTTAGCATCTCACTTCCTTGTGTAAATTTTTCAAGAGTTTTATTGAGATCATTGTTTTTCTTTTTCAAAGAAGAACAATTTTCACAATCCTTTTCTGAACTTTCTTTAAGTTCAATTTCAAGAGCTTTGTTTTTCTTTTTGAAGACAACTAATTCTTTAACTACTTTGATGAATTCAGAATGTAAAGCATTATATTCAGAGAGTAATTCATCATAGGTAGGATCAGAATCATTTACCTCTTCTTCTGTTTCTTCTTGAGCAACGAGACATATATTGGCTACTTCTTCTTCATCACTATCTTCATCAGAGGAACTATCACCCCATATAGTAAACACAAAGGCCTTCTTTTTGTTGAAAAATTTGCCTTTTCTCTTTTCTTTGCTCTTTTGATTCAGCTCTGGACATTCTGATTTGATATGTTTTGGTTTTCCACATTCATAGCAGATGATATGATCTTTGCTACTAGTTCCTCCTTTCTGAAAGTGTTTGAATCCTTGACCTTCCTTGTAGAACTTTGTAAATCATTTTATGATTAGGCCCATTTAATCATCGTCAAACTCCTCATCCTCATCTTGATTTTCTTCTTTTGCTTTTAGTGCTAGGCCTCTCTTCTTCTTGTCACCAATGTCATCTAGTTCGCGTTTGAACTTTAGTTTACTTTCATATTCAGAAAGACTTCCAAATAGAGAAGCAACTGATCTCATTGATTCTCCTTTTGCTTCTTCTATCGCAGTGACTTTGGCCTCCCACTCTTTAGAAAAAATATTCAAAATCTTTCGTACTTGGGTATGTTGATCATAGACTTTCCCAAGTACTGCAAGTTGATTAACAAGATGAGTATATCTAAGTTCGAATTTAGAAATTGACTCACCTGATTTCATTCGAAGTAGATCGAATTCAGTAACCAAGGTGTTGATTCGATTCTCCTTTATTCCTGAAGTTCCTTCATGAGCTATTTCCAAAGTTTCCCACATTTCCTTTGCTATTGGGAGTGAGCAAATTCTGAAGTATTCACTTTGACTTAAAGCACTTTGTATCATCAAAATTTCCTTGCTGTTGAGAGTGATAAGTTTCTTGTCATTCTCATTATATTCAGCTGGTGTTTTGGGAATTTTCTAAGAATTTACAATCTTTGTAGGTTGATAGTTTCCACTCTCAATCACATCCCATAGCCCATATTCGGTAGCCATCACGAATACTCTGAACTTTGCTTTCCAGAAAGAAAAGTGTTCTCCACTGAAACCTAGAGGTCTAGTGATGGATGCTCCGTCGGGAAGAATTCCTTCACCCATGCTTGCCATTGGATCCTTCTTAGGTTGTTATACCTTAACAAGAAGACCTACACTCTGATACCAAATGTTAGAGCAAGCGTTTCACCCAAGAGGGGGGTGAATTGGGTGATACTAAAAATTTTGTTGAAAATATGAAAACTTAACGGTGAATATAATGCAGTAAAGAGTAAGGAGAAATATCACCAAAGTGTGCACCGGGAGTTATACTGGTTCGGCCACAACCACTTTGACCTACGTCCAGTCCTCAGAATATCTCTGAGAGTTTCACTATAACTTCCAAGATTCAGTGGGTTCTTGGCACCTCAGTACAAGCAAGTTCCTTCGCCTGGACACTCACTCCCCCTTACAAGTTGTAATCCAATCCCAACTCAAGGTTCCACAACCTTAAGTTACCTCAATAACAAATATTGAGTTTGAATGAAATATCTCTCTCACAGAGTGAATAAGAATCACTGAAGTACAGAATTACAAATATGTGTAAAACAGAGTAGTGAACTTGATAATACGTTCGTGTGTGTGTTCTCATTTTTTTTTTCTGTTTGGATGTTCCCATATATATAGATGTGTTAGTAGTGATCGTTGGAACATTTTTCTTCATGCTCGTTAGAGTGTGCGCAGCCACTGTTGACTTATCCCGTGTTTGAAAAATATCCAGTTGCGGTAGGTGGCGGTAGGTAGCGTTTGAACATTGCATTTGACTTTCCTTATTTGGTAAGATTTCTTCATTATTTATCTGTGGATATGCTAAGAATACTAATACAATGAAGTGTTAATTACATAAGAAACAAATCAATGAACATTGGAATGACTTCCAAATTTCTGAACTTGCATGCTCGAGTAGTTACTCGAGTATCATCGTGAGAGAAATGATAGAAAGTTAATGAATGAACATTATATTAGTCGGGTAGTGCATGAAGTAAATAAATTTACAAACCTTGAAAATACCTGTTTACTCGGGTACTTACTCGGGTATGAAACAATTTTCTTTATAGGTTACTCGAGTAACTACTCAAGTAATCCCTCAAATAAACTTTAGGTTACTCGATGCTTCACTCCAGTAATGTTGGCAGGGTTACAAGGCCGAGAGCACTTCAAGTTTTCTTACTCTGTTACTTGAGTACTTACTCGAGTAAACAT
Source organism: Inga laurina (assembly GCA_963855925.1). Lineage (NCBI taxonomy): Eukaryota > Viridiplantae > Streptophyta > Magnoliopsida > Fabales > Fabaceae > Inga > Inga laurina. The sequence continues at coordinate 63,451,775 of OY979703.1, forward strand.
AAATTTTTTGCATAGCTTACTCGGGTACATACTTCAAGTGCTGTGTAAATAAGTCTGCAGATTACTCGATTACCTACTCGAGTAATCTCATTAAAATACTTGATAAAGAATAATTGAATACCTGCATACTTGAGTAGATCCTCGAGTGATGATAAATGCATATCAAGTTAATCGAGTATTACCTTCAGGTTTTGCTTACCACAGTGAGTTACTCGAGTAGCTCCTCGAGTAACATTGGCAGGATTGAAAATGCCGAGAGCAACATATTTCTTAAAGCAGGGGACTTGAGTACATACTCGAGTATCGTTGGCAGGCCGAGAGCAACTGGAAGTCTTTTACCTGGTTACTCGAGTACTTACTCGAGTAACATTGGCAGGTCGAGAGCAACTGCAAGTGATTTACCTGGTTACTTGAGTAGCTACTCGAGTAACGTTGGCAGGTTACTTAAAGGTTGACTCTGGTTACTTCAAGTTTTTGTCTAATTACTCGAGTACTTACTCGAGTAACCCTTCAGAAATCTTGCCAGTGATGAAGTTTCTCAGCTTTTTCTCCTGGCCTTTCTTCATTACTCCAATGCTTACTTCAAGTGATGATTTGCCCTGTTATTACTTTGTTCAAACTTGTTTGTTTATCAAATCTTTTTCATACCATTCTTTGTTATCATCAAAACATGAGAGATCTAACACTAAGGAGGCTAAAGTATCTCCATCCACATTTGGAACAATCTTGTCCACAAACCCCCTATTTTTACCGTGAACCCACCTTCCAACCACCTCAATCCCACTTCAACCATACTTCTTCACCCTACCCATTCCATCAAGAATCACCCACTCCACTTTATCAAAAACCATCATCTCCATTTTATCTCCCCCTATTTCCCCTACTTCCATGTCATGTAGAGCTCTCTATGAACCACCTTTTCCATCATTCTACAAACCTCCACCACAATCTCATACACCTCAACCTAATGGACTTGATACTTTTCTCACCTTGCCAAACATGGATGACAGAACTCGTGCATTGAGAAAAATGTATGATGAGCTCAAGGTTGAACACTTTAAGTTGTTCATGTTTAATGAGGCAAATGTGAATGGAGGAGATTAAAGGCTTTATCAAGGTGTTTGTTGACTATGTGCTATGGATAAAGACCGGAGGAGAAGACGAAGATCCATAGACTTATGACTCTAATGATGAGGGAACTGAAAAAATAAAAGCTATATGCCACTTCAAAGTGGAAGATTTCATACCTCCAGTGCCTACTTCCATAAAAGATGTAAAGAAGAAGTAAGTTCATTTTCGACTACCAGAGAAGTCATTTCCAAATAATGGTACTATTCCTCCTCTTCTTGAAGAGGTTGACCCTCCTTTTACTACTATTCCTGAAATAATCCCTTTTTGTTACCTTAGGATTATCAAGAATAAAACCGAATTAATGCAATATAGTGCACAACTCAGGTTGTTTCACTTTAAGGAGCCGATTATGAAACTAATTCCTAGTAAACTAAACAATTACAATGAAAAATTGACAAAGGTAAAACATGTATGATTGAATTTCAAAACTATGAATTGAATGCAATTAAAATAGATATTTTTAGGATTTTTAAATAAAGCAGAATGAAAATGGGGTTAAAAATGCATGTGATGAAGATGCTCTTGGAAATGGTTTTTAATGGCTATCCTTGCTCAATTAAAATATTTGGAGAGTTCATACACTAAGCTTCTAATATTCCAAACCTCATTAACCAATGAGTCTAGCATCATAAGAGAGGAACCCCTACCCTTGAAATGCTATTAAACCCTTTTAGTGTAATGAGTTTCTCAAAGTTTCCTAAAATACCAAACCTCAATTACCACTGAGTCTAATATTTAAACTCATGAACCCATTCATTTAAATATTATTAAAACCCCTTAGAGAGTGACTATGGAATAAGTAATGCATTAGGTTCAACTATAATTCTATTTTAATCAAACCATCCAATAATACTATGTTAGATAGATAGAAATCACTAGAATCATAGAGAACATATATATAACCATATATATATTGATGAGTACAAATCCTTATTACAAATTCCAAATCACAGCAACTCAATCCATAGAAATCATAACTAAAATCATAGTCTTATTACATAAATGAATTCCTAAACCTAAGAAATCACAAATATAATGAGCTATAGATAAAATAAACTCCCCTTTGAAGCACATGTGAGCTCAAGCCATCTTCAAATTATCTCCAAGAGCTAAGGAAATCAGCCACTCATAGCCATAGATTTAAGAAACAAGACCACATTCTGATTCAAATATCCAGCCATAAAATCACATATTAAAATGACTAATCAACATAAATCAATTTAACAATTGGGCCTGAAATTAAAATCAGAACAAGGGAATGACTGTGTTGAAATAAGAACCAGAGGAGTCACGGTCTACATTGAGATAAGAAATAGAGAAGCTACGGTCATCAGAAATGGAAGTTGGGCCTCCACTCCTTCAACTCTCGGTTTGTTCTCAGGTTTGTCCGACTCTGTCTCACTACTCTCGTGGCAACTCCTCCAAACTCCTAACTTGCTCGGTTCTCTACTCTCAGCTCATGGTTCTAGCTCTTTCTTCCTCTGCTTTACGGTCATTGTAGCTCTGGAAAGATGCACCTCACTGGTAGTGGTGGTGGTGGATGGTGCCACCAGTAAGTATGGAGGATAGTGAAGGTGATCAAGAAGGTGTGAAGGTCCTGGCGTTCACGGCTTACAGCTCTACCCTGTATTGTGAATATGTGTCTTAATAATGCTTTTCCCTCAGCTCTCCAAACTGCTTCAAATCTGACCTATGCCAAAATGATGTGTTGAATTCAGTGGAGCAAACTGGAATTCTCAAAATTGGTGGACTAAATTGTCATTTCTAAAATTCAAGCCTAAAACTTCCGTTTTTAGTTTTAATCCAAATTTTCAAGTATTTTTAATTGAAAACAATTAGACATCATCAAAAAATTTTGAGAAAAATCAATGGTTAAGAGTAAGTAAAATTATTTTGACAATTTTGCCCTTTTTACTCCTAATTTAATTAATTTACTCTTAATCTCAATTTAGCTCAAGAAAGGCATTTCAGACTCAATAACTATGACAAAATCCCCAATTAAAGTATAAAAATACATAATAAAAATAGGGATTTGTCAATTCCCCCATACTTAAACTTTTGCACACATGGACAAAACACTAATTAATTCAAAACTAAATACAAATGAAAACCTCAAATGGTCAAGGTTGGAGTCAATGAATTGATCATTATCACTAATCAAGCTAACACATGTCTTAGTGTGGGGTAATGTAAATAGACTAGATTAATGCACAATTAATCAAATAAATGTACACAAGAGGACACTCAAGGATTTAAGTGTTTAACTCATCTCACAAGTATAGGAAATTTCACTCAACACCACCTAGACTAGGTCCTACCATTAGTTTGTAGAAATTCTACTGTCTCCACCACTATGTAGCACTTAGACTCATGAAGCAAGGGGACTTTTAAAGGGTTGAAATGATGGAAATGGTGTCATGGAAAGGATAATGAAACAACAAGTAATATGCGCACACAAATGTGTACAATGACCCTTTTTTTTAATTTAAAGCTCAAATAACCACATCTCCTTGCCAATCAAAGCAAATGCCTTTTTTTTTATTTCTTCTTTTCTCTTTTTTCTTCTCTTTTTTTTCATGCTTTTTCTTCTATTTTTTTTTTCAATATATAATGTATGTAAATGGCATTTCTTCAAACCTATGATATTTATGGCAATTCAATGATATTTGGATGCCAATCTAATACAAATGGGATGCATACATAGTGCTTGAAATGTGAAGGGCTCAAAAGGGTTAACAATGGATTAATGTATAAGGTTTGTTTTTGGGATAAAGGGTGATGAAATGATTGCCCCTATAATATATATTAATCTAAATTCAAATGTGATTTTGAAAAAGAATTTAAACAAGTTCTAGAGGTACACTAGAATAGGTGGCAAACACACATTAATGTATGGAAATTAGGCTCAAAATCCTTCCAACAAAGGTTTTCTTCTCAAATGCACATTCACAAAGTTTAATTGAACATTATCCTAATCAAAATGCATTAGCTCAACTAATCCAAATGCTAATTCTAAGAGTAATAACAAATCAATTCATTAAAAATCAACCATGAGCATAAACAATTCCCATAAGTATTTAGACAAATTTCCAAATCAAGGAGTGGCAAAAATTTAAGAGTGTGGTTTGGACCAAGAATTTTCTGATTTTTTTTATTTTTTATTTTGAAAATGACACATTTTTGAAATTAAGTACAATGAAGCACATAAGACTCAAATCCTAATCCCTTCCCCATACTTAAATCTTGCATTGTCCTCAATGCAAAACCTAAGGTCAAAGGAATGACAAGAGCTCAAAGCCTAAGGGGGTGAACAACAAAAGAATTCTACCTTTTACTACTGGATTATATCTCTCCCGCACACTTATCTTCCTCATACAACAACTAAGCTTAAAGAATCATAAAAATTAGGAAGAAAACAAGTGAGGAAAGAGACTACCTTTGTTAGAATCTTTTAAGGCACTTGAAAGAGAAGTTCTCGTCCAATATGAGAAACATGATGATCTTCATAGTGCATACTTCTTTTTGCTTGATTTTCTCAGGTGGCGTTAGTCAAGATCAATTGAAAAAGGTCCAAGAATGTAGGGTGGAGGTTGGTACCGTAAAGGACCCTTCCAAGTATATACATGCAAAGAAGACAAGCCATAAGTAGTACTGAATCTAAAGACATAAACATGGAGAGACTTAGAGGATTGTGCAAACATATTAAGAATAAAACTCTCTAAGTAGGAATCACACCCAAGAAAATCAATTTGATTCCCTTCAATAGGAACTGAACAAGCGGTCACATTTTCAAAATTCTCTTGAGCTTGCAATAGGGAAAATACAGAATCTAACTTAGTGTTGGAGTGCATTACATCACTTTTGCAATCATAAGAGTTAGGAGGTAAAAGAGTGGAAGAAGAAAGAGAATTGATCAAGCTATTACCACATAAAAATTCAAAACATGTATTTTCATTTGCTATTTCAAGTGGCAAATCGCAAGAAAGAACTAAATGGCACTACTACAGAATTAGGATATAACCACCCTAAAAGACGTCCCAATTTTAAAATTGGGTAGTTAAAAAGGAAGGCGGTGGCATTTTCATAATTATATGTACATAGGGAAACCTTTAGACGTCCCAAATTTGAATTTGGGACGTCTAAAGTTCTTCCTAACGCGCAATCTAAATTTTTTAAATTGTTTTTAAGCGCCAGAAACTAGGTTTAGACGTCCCAAAATAATTTTGGGACATCTAAAGTCTGACTTTAGGCGTCCCAAATTATTTTAGGACGCCTAAAGTCTGGGTTTAGGCGTCCCAAAGCAATTTGGGACGCCTAAAGTCTAACTTTAGGCCTCCCAAATAAAATTTGGGACGCCTTTGAACCCAGCGTCCTCTCACACTCACTTTTTACTTTTTGACCATCACCAACCTCCTTCTTCCTTCATCTCCATCGCGCATTCTACGTCTTTCCTCCACTCTTCTTGTCTTCTTCAACTCTTTCACCTCCTTTTTCTTCTTCAACTTTACTCTTCCTCTTCCTCCATTGCCTATTTCTGTGTTGTACTCTCTAATTGCTAAACCCTAGTCAGACATTCAAAATCGCCTACGCGACAATGAGTTCTGCTGGATTGACCAAAGGTGGAAGGGGTAAGGCAAAATCCTCTAAATCTCTTTCAAGGTCTCAGAAGGCTGGTCTTCAATTTCCTGTTGGTCTCATCGCTTGCTTTCTCAAGGCCAGAAAGTATGCCGAACGTGTTGGTGCTAGTGCTCTCGTCTATCTCTCTGTTGTATTGGAATATCTTGCTGCTGAGGTCAGTCTCTGATTCCCCGTGCGATCTTTCAGTATTTGTCCTCACGTTAACATCTGATTGTTCATCTTGATAATCTTTATTTAGTTCTTGAGAATGATAGTGTATTTACATTACGAAAGTTATGAATCTTGACTTCGTTCAATGCAATAGAGTCATTCTTTTTGTTGCTTGTTCTGTGCGAGATTCCTTGAATCTACATACTATTGCTGCCCTTCATTTTTATCGGAAGGATTTAGGAAATTTCATGTACAGAGAATGGGGGACTTAATCATAAAAGAAATTTGTTTTAGTTTTTTTACCAATAGCATATTTTAGTTTGTGAGAGTGGATTGATTCTTGGTGTTGTCTACTGAGGTTAATTACATTGGACCATGGTAGCTTTATGGTGGCATTTTTGTTAAGTCCACAGGAAACAATACAAAGATAATAAGATATGCATTATGATACCAAGCTATCAATTACCAGAAAATTTGATTTGCATTTGTATGTTTTTTACTGAACAACTGGGCTAAGTCTGAATGTTCTGGTTCAATGGCATTTTTGTTTAAAGATTATTAATGATGCCAAGATTGAGGAGGCAATAGGAAGGGTTTTGGTTGGTTTATTGGTTCCCTGAGTTAGGGAACTTACAGTCATCTAATCTTCTCCAATCGTTTCTTGATAGAAGCATATTTTTGTATTTAATCTGTGGGAGGATTTCCCCCTCCTTTAGCAAACAAGTTGATGAATAGTGTGAAGTGATATATTTGTTGCATGTGCCGTTATGTTACAGGTTCTTAAGCTTGCTGGCAATGCTACTAGAGATAACAAGAGGAATCGCAATGTTCCAACGCATATTCAGCTTGCTGTTCGTAATGACAAGGAGTTAAGTAAGCTCTTAGGATGTCTCACTATTGCCAATGGTGGTGTTTTGCCAAATATTCATCAAAATCTCCTACCAAAGTTGATGGGGAAGGGAAAAGGCGATATTGGATCAGCATCCCAAGAATTCTAAGATTCCACCACTCTGGAGTTAGATCTGAAAGTCGAGTTTGTTTCTATGGAATCTATTTGATTACATTTTAGTTTCCTTATGTGATAAGAACATATATTTTACATATTTTATATGCTACTTTTCATGAGAACAACATAAATCTTACAGTGGGAAATAGATGTTAGACAAATTGAGAATTGGGACATAGGACTTTAGATGTCCCAAATTGAGATTTGGGACGTCTAAAGTCTCTCCTATGGGATACTTTAGATGTCCCAAATTAAGAATTAGGACATCTAAAGTCCCTCCACAGGGTGACTTTAGACATCCCAAATTGAGAATTGGGACGTATAAAGTCCCCTTATGGAGGGACTTTAGACGTCCCAATTCTCAATTTGGAACGTCTAAAGTCCTACTTTAGACATCCCATTTTTTTGGGACGTCTTTTCTTAAAACATACTACGCCCCTCACATAGACGTCCCTTAGTTTTTGGACGTTAAAAGTGCCAAAATAGGGACATTAAAACCACTTTTTATAGTAGTGTGGAAAGATTTATTTCCATTTACAATTTTATCATTGAATTTTCCCTTATTGAACTACATAAAACATGCAATTTAAAGGGGTCAAAAGATGCACAATCTTCAAGGCTTGTAGCAAGTGTAGTATGCACTTTGATGTTATCAATTGAACTAGATGAAAAATCAATGTCATGCGAAGTAGAAAGCCAATTATCAATTTCAATACAAATGTCACATGATATATCACCCTCACATGAACAAACAAAAGAAGAATATAGGGAAGAGGGAAAAGTAAGTTCTTCATCTTGTTCAATAGAATTAAAAAATTCCAAATCATACTTGCCCACACTTGAAAGAGAGGAAGAATCATGTACATAATCATCATTGAGACAATTATTTGAGCTATCATCAAGTTCACACTTCACCACAATTTGTGCATCCAAGCATAATTCATCAATTTCCATAATGTCATGCTTAATGTGTTTATCACTCCTAGAACTAGGGAAAAGAACATGTTCATCACACATAGAAGCATGGACTATGCAAGTAACATCCTTAACTACACAACTACTATTAGAAATATTACAATGAGCATTTTCAACATCAAGCATATGAGGGAATTCAACCACAATTTCTTCATCCACGTCATCATCACTCATAACATCAAGCGGCTCCAAGCTTAAAGTAGTGGATAGGGGAAACTGATGGTGTAGATCTCGAGATCAGAGTTACTTGGTTATATGTAGTCTATTTTAGAATATTTTGGATATTTTGTATATAATTATTTCAATAATATCAATATATTTTCTCTATTCCTGTGTTGCCTACCGAACTGCGCTCCAATACTCTAATTAATACCAATTGTAAGTGGTATATAAGATAGGGTCTTACAGATAACGATAATAGTACCATCCACGATAATTGAATCAGAGTTGGGCAATTGTATGTTATGCGCACATAGTTAACCAAAGATAGACTAGGATAAGAGCATAGTAATAATCTGATATTTATGAATAAGGTTAAAGGATTGATGAGTCATAATGAAGTGTTTGAACCACTAAATAACTGTTTTAGAAAGTTTTAAATTTTTCAGAAAAGCCCATTCATTCACAGGTTCGAACCCTATATTTGGGCTAGGTTTTCATCTATTTTCAAAGGTGTTTTCTTCCCAGGATTGAAACCTAACTTAGTGGATTGAGTTCATTATGTTTAAAGCTCATCTGATAAGTTAGAAATAAGAGTGTTACAATTTTTGGTATCAAAGCAGAGGTTTGGGCAATAGGCTAGAATGCTTTGCTCGTGTGATAGAGTCTTTAGCCATAGCACTGATAAGGTATGATATAAAAGCTACTACTTGGCTCTCGATAGTAATTCTATGCATGAATGTTAAAAGAAAATTAGAAGAAAATGAATCCCCCAGTTAGAGGAAAACTTAGAGAGGAATTTGAGTTGTTGTGAATTAGTCAAGCCATATCCTTACTAGCAACGATAATAGTAGTAGTAACAGCTTATGGGCAGGGTTGGTTTAATTCCCTACACCACAACCCTATTTACAAGAACATGTTAGAGATGGATTTTAGTTAATCCAAGGCTTCCAATAAATTTAAATAATCAGTTATGTAAAGTCCCTTAAATTTAATTGGAAGTATTGCAAAGTTAAATAAGACTTTTGAATGTAGAGGTAGGAAAGTTGCTAAAGATTCAAAATGATGAGGAACCCCTATTTGTCAATTTAAAATGTTAAACAAGTAACTTAATGATTAAAGTGTGATTAAAGTTTGCAACAAGATGTTTTGGGGTGATATGCTTGAAGCTGGAAAGTTTCCAGATTTAATGAGGAATGTTGTCTGCAATATTCTACGAGCTTAGGAAGCTCAAATGAAGTTAACTTGTTTTGGCTTGAGGATGATGGTTTTAATGAATTGGAAATATTTTCCATACTATAGTACTCTACAGTTTGAATATTTTGAAGACTAATAGCTTATTTAAATACTCATTAAATGTGAGAGAGAATTTGAAGGATAAAGTATGTGAAGCATGTGATATGTATAAGGACTTAGTTTGCTAAAAATCGGAACATGATAAGGAATTTACTGTTTGATACTGATAAGAAGTAAATAAGTATATAGATTGCTTAGAAGATGTTACAGTGTCTAGAGAGTTAGTAGTTATGTAGCATATAGGTTAAGTTTAAAGAATGGATATAAATGCTTTGGGTTTTCCCATCTCGTTTTGGTCAGTGAAGGATTTAAAGAAGTAAATTAAGGTTGTTGTATTAAAGATTAATTGATACTCATATATATAAATGCCTACCTGTGAATTTGTTGGACATGTTGTATGACTGTTGTATTACAAGGCAAGCAAGGGTATACGAGAATAAGGAGACCCCAGCAATTCCCATGCAATTGAGAAGGTTATGAGATCATAGGTTATCCATAAGACTTCAAGAAGGTAGGATATGACAAAAGAGAACAGAGGCAATGTTTGATAGTGAAACAGGTTAGCTCCAATGAAAGCCCCATTCCTAGTCTGTCGCCCAAATAGTATGATTATCTAGTGCAATATCTCAACAAGGAAGACAGTACCTTAATCTCGGACAAGACAATTGACAACGCACCCATGCTAAACATGGGAGGTAAATTTATTCCTAATGAGTCCTAGATAACTAATACAGGAGCAACTATACATATAATATTTGATGAGAGCCTCCTGTGGAATGTGACTTCAGCAAGGCGTCAACTTCCAGTTAAAATGCCAAATGGGCAAACTTTATTGATTTAAAACATAGGATATGTTCACTTAGCAAATGGGATAATACTTATAAATGTTCTTCATATACCAAAATTTTAAGTGTAATTTGATTTTTGTTAGCAAGCTAACCAGAGATTAATTATGCTTGATAACATTTGTTAGAGACGTGTGTGATACAAAACTTGCATTTAATGAATATGATTAGAGTAGGTAGAATACGTGATAGACTATATCTATTAGAAGAAAGCCAATAAAACAAGACCTTTCATACGTGGCAAAGTCAGAAAGTAGAAATTTGACACTAGAGGCTTTGGCACCCCTCTGAGGAAAAACTTAAAAGCATTAACTTGCCTTGTAATTCTTTAAATTAAATCATTGTGATTCTTTCATAGAGCCAAATAGACTAGACTCAGTTTTCTAATTAGTTCGATAAAAACTTCTTCATCTTTTGAACTAATCCATTGTAACATATGGGGTAGTTTTCATACAGCCTCCTTAAATAGTGCACACTATTTTTAAACCATAGTCGATGATTATAGTAGGGAAACATAGGTCTATCTGATTAAATTCAAATCAAACACAGTAAAGTATTTGATCACTTTTTTAAACATGGTGGAAACATAATTCCATAAGCTAGTCTAATGGATTAAAGTATATAAAGGCCTTGAATTCAAATATGAGCTCATGATGCAATATTATTCTGATAAAGGAATTCTGTTATAGAATAGTTTCCCCTACACACCACAAAAAAATGGGGTCATGGAGCAGAAACATAAATACATACTCAAAGTTGCTCGAGCACTACGTTTTCAAGCGACCTTTCCAATTAAGTTTTGGGGTGAATGCATGCTTACAGCAGTGAGTCTAATCAATCGACTACCATCCTGTACTCTAGGACACAAGATGTAATGTGCCAAAATATGATTAATGGCTAATGACTCCAAAAGTGAATATAATTATTGTTAAATAAACACTTTTGAAGAATACAACATGTGTATTGATCTGAATAAGCAGTAATCAGTGCCCAAATCTGGTATTTAAGCTTAATTGTATTGTTAAGGCTTAAAATGAATCCAAAGGGAAGGAGAGAGCACATGGATGAGAAATGAAGGTATAAAATATGTTAAGTGGTGATCCAATAGGAATTTCAATAGTCAGGGGTAAAATGGGGAAAAAAAAGTTATCGGCTAATCAGTCAGTTACTAAAGAGGGAACTCATTAGTAACTTAAGATTTAAAGGTTTTGACTAATTGCCAAGTGAGCAAGAGAGAAGAATCACATGCTTGCACACTCATGGAACAAGTGGTAAGATGGTGACACATGGCATTCCATGGACCATAGGATCAAGTCAAAATGTCAAACCTCTTTTCTCTTCCCTCTCTCCTCATTAAGGTCGGCCAAGAAGCATAGGAAGGCTAAAAACTCTGATCTTCATCATCATCTCTCTCTCTCTCAAGTCTCCATTTTCGTCTAAGTGAAGGAGGAAAAAGAAAGGAAAAAGTGAGAATTTGACCTTGTAGATGACACCAAATGCTCACATCCTTATCTTTAATTTTGTTCATGTTGATGAGAGCTTTAATCCTATGGTTTTAGATTTTTGGACGAAGGTGTTTGAGGGCTTAAGCAAAGTGGAAGGTTGAGGAATCAAGAAACAAGCTTGAGGAAGCGAAAGAGGTGAGTACTAGCTACCTTTGGACATATATGTTGTGCCTATTGGTTGAGTCTTGGAATTTTAGATTTTTCCTTGATTTTTGTGTAATATAGGATTGTATAAATTGCATGGTATTTTGTCCTAGAATTGGTGTCTTATTGTGTTATATGAACAATGGAATTGGTTTGGAACAATGAATGGGAAGTTTGGCAATATTGGAACTTTGTGTTATGTTTTTTGTTGAAAGTTGTCTCAAAACAGAACATGTCAATGGGTTGTGATCTTGGGTGTTTTGATGTTGCTATTGGATTCCTTATGGAAAGTTATGTGAAAATAGGTTTGGTTGTGAACTTTGGGAGTCATTGAACACTTTGGTGAAAAACTGGAAATTCTGGAAAATGGGTAAGTGTAAAATGCTGTGTAGGGGACCCACTTTTCATGGTGATTTGAAATAGCAAATGGTGTCACAATGTTGTGAAATTTTCCAGTTTTGTAGTTCACATTGCAAGCTTTCTAATGATATATAGTTTGAGTCATTTTGATATCTGTGCAAGGAGTTATGGACGTTTGAAAATCAACTAGGAAACAGGCTAGTGGTTGTCCGTGACCCAAAACCTTCTGACCAGTTATTGGCTGCAGACCAGAGGGTATTGGCCGCAACCCAAAACTCTTTGACTTGTTCTTGGCCGCGGCCCAAGGATGTTGGCAGCTGCCCAAAAGTTTCTGACTTGTTTTTTGCTATGGCCAATTGATCTTGGCCGCAGCCCTAAACTTTCTGACCATCCATAGGCCGCAGCCCTTAAAAACTGCTTTTTGAACTTTTGAAAGATGGTCTTTGGTCAAGTTTTTCCCAACCCTTTAGGCATTTGTTTGGACTTCTAGTAGCTACCTAAAGGTCTTAAATGATAACCAACCTTAAGTGTTTTGAAGTTAAGCATTGGAATAGGCAATAACTTGTCATCCTTGCTTATAGTTTTAGGATTTGATATTTTCCCTGCACGTGATCAACCAATGCCAGAGCACGCACGAAAAGAACAAGGTAGTGATTCTTTCTCTTATATTATGTGTAATTCACTATATGTATGTCTTATCACTGAATTGTGTTGATTTCAAATGCTGCGGTGCATGTTGATGTGCAAGCTATGTGTATACAGCCATGAGCGTTACCGATTGTGGCACAGACCACACATCATGTGTATACAGCCGTGAGCACTACCGATTGTGGCACAAGCCACGCATCATGTGTATACAATCGTGAGCACTACTGATTGTGACGAAAGTCATGCATCACTGTATTGTTGCTACTGCTGTTTGTGATTTGCTTGCATGCCATGTTATTATATATGATATGAGTGATTTGTTACTAATGAGATTCTTTTGAATCTCATTCTTTCCATTTCCTAACCTACAGCCAGGGCAAGCGGGTCGAAGGAGAAGCAAACAACCAAGAGCGGCTAGTAGTCCTCTCTAGTTTGGTTACTTGGTTTTCATATTTTGGACGAGATTACTGTACATATTGTAAATCTATATTTTGAATAATGTTATATAATCCCCTGAGTGGGAAATTGAAAGGGGTAAAGATGCCCCGTAAAAACTATACAGGTTAATTATATTCGAAAAGTAATTGTGAGGCCATATTAAATAGGTTACGGAAAAGTTTTTGAAACCCTGTCTTGTAGATGGGGGATTTTTAACAAGTTTTAAAGTATCTATTGGTCTCTAATTTATCTTAATGATGCATTCTTGAATCATAATTATGGATACTAAGGTAGGGGTTACACAAGACACCATATGAAATATTACCTGGCAAACAACTTGAGTACATTAATTGAAGGTCTTTGGTTGTCTAGTCTATGCTCATAAAAAAACAGAAAAGATAAATTTGATGAGAGAGGTTAGCCTTGAGTTTTCTTAGGATACCCCACTAGTTAGGAAGGATATTAAGTATATGAATAGGCATGTAAACATACTCATTGGTGTAAGGCAATGCAAAAGGAAATACAGGCACTTGAAGCCAATGGGACTTGGATACTTGAACATCTTCCACCGAGGATACATCTTATTGACTCTAAATGGGTTTATAAAAACAAATTCAAACCGACTAAAGAATTGTATTCTCGTAAACCATGAGTAGTAGCACAAGGTTTTACTCAGCAAGAAGGTATAGATTTTCATGAAACTTTTGCCCCAGATACAAAACTTGTTACTATTTGAACCTTCCTGGTTGTGTCAGTCAAACAGGGACTTATAATTCACCAATTGGATGTCAACAATACATTCCTCCATGATGATCTTCATGAGGAGGATTACATGAAAATACCTTTGCTTAAAAAGGAGAGACACGAGTTTGCAGTCTCAGGAAGTTTCTATATAGGCTTTGTCAAACCTCACAAAATTGGCATGAAAAGTTTACTGGCTCATTGACAAGTTTAGGCTTTAGGCAGTCCCAGGTAGATTGGCGTAGAGACATATATACTATGGCCTTGATCTACATTGATGATGTCATTGTCACCAGCACCAGTAATAACCACATAAGCCATATAAAGCAGTTTCTTTAAGACCAATTCACCATCAAAGATCTCAAAACCTTAAAGCATTTCTTGGGCAATAAAGTGAATTAATCCCCTGAGGGTATGGTACTTCGCCAACACAACTATGCCTCGGATATCTTGAAGGAAACAAGAATGATGGTGAGTAGGCCCAACAAATTTCCTATAGAGCAAAATTGTCGTCTTAGTAGTATTGAGGGTAATCCACATCCAAACCCAGGGCATTATCAGAGACTAGTTTGCTGACTCTTGTTCCTTAAAGTCACAGGGCTCGATATCACATATGATGTAAATGTTCTTAATCAATTTGTAGCTGATTCTCGGGTTCCCCACATGCGTGCAGCAGAACATGTCCTTCAATACCTTAAGTTTATAGTGGGACAAGGTATCTTCTTACCAAGTACATGCTCTCTCAACTTGAAATTATATTATGATACAGATTGTGGATGCTACCATGAGACTCAACGTTCTTGCATTGATTATTTAATCAGCTGAGGTGAGAGTCCCATCTCATGGAATAACAAAAGGCAACATGTGGTTTCTCTTTCTTCAACATAAACTGAATATTGAGCAATGGCTAGTATGATTAAAGAAGTTGTATGGTAGCAATGGCTCCTTTATGACCTTGGGGCAACTCAACAATGTTCAACTCCACTATATTGTGATAATCAAGCTGCTGCCATTCATATTGCCAAGAACCTGGTTTTTCATGAGAGGACTAAGCATGTTGAAATTGATTGCTATTTTGTTTGTGAATGAGTCCTATCTCAAGATATCTCTCCATTAAAGATCTGGATGAAGCATCAAGTCGCTGACATCTACATAAAGGCATTCACCAACTTAAGGGGGAGTGAAGGCAATATATTTAAAAGAATACCATGGGATTTCATATTATAATATTACGATACTATACTATTATGATTTTATTATTAACTAATATTGTAAATATTAGTATGGAGATATAGTTGTTATGATATTCTCCAATAAGGTATGCATGTACAACCATTATATATATGCCTCTAATCAGTCAATGAAAGACGTACAATTCATTCTCATTTTAATATTTCACAACTTAAAGTGCTTTAGAAACTTTCACGCATGAGGCAACTGATTGGGTAGGATCATAGTAGTGATTGCTTGAATGAAGCATTTCAATTGGCTCATAAAATGCCACTTCCTTATAAATTTGATCCTCCACCATACTCTCTATTTTTTCTGCAGCAACCCATAATTAATGGATGATTATAAAAACAGATTTAATGAAAAATCATGCCAAAAATTATAAGAACTACAAGTTTACAAAACAATCACGCCAAAAATTAACATGTAGCAGTTAGGTAATCATAAAGTGTTCATAACGGAAGATCAAAATTCAAAACCACAATAAAGTATACTCTCAATCTCGGAAAATACTCTTTTCTTCCTGCCCAAAATCTAGACTGTTTCATGCCTTTAATGTATTTTTTAGTTTTTAACTAAGCAGGACAAATATATAACCATTGAATCCCCATGATAGTTTGCAAAATCTTAGTTTGAAGGAGTATTAGAAATCGTCTATGGTTTTTTTGTAACCCCCGAACAATAAATGGCGTAATTATGGTTCGAACATGTGTCATAATTAAATAAGAGACCAAGAACAATTTAGAAATTTTCAAGACTTTTTGCAAAACCTGTACAGTACAATCCCTATTCACTTTTTGAATATATTTTTCCTGTGCAGTTCAGTTTCTATTCATAAATATCAGAGTGTAAACAAAATTCCCTACCACACTCAGGTTTCATCCATTCACTCAAGGGTTTACGGGCATATTCGCCCCTTTCAGTTTCCCATAATGGGGATTATATATGTACCACTATTTGAATTTATAACATCTAGAATATGTACAATAATCTCAAAATATGATAACCACAACAAAACCAAAATTCCCAGTTGGGAGCACTAGCCGCCCTTCGCCACTTGTTTCTCTTTTGACTTGCTTGCCCTGGCTATGGGTTAGTCAATGGAAAGAGTGAGATTCGAATGAATCTCAGTAATAAAAATTCACTCATATAACATATAACAACAAAGCATGTAAGCAAATCACAATACAGCATTCACAACAGCATTCAGTCATAACTATCATCACAAACGTGACAAGCATGACAACCATCACAGCATTCTGTACAACATTCACAGCAGCATTCAATCATGACAATAATCATATACGTGATATGCATGACAATCGTAACAGTTGTTACATACATCACAATGCATAGCATTAGTGAGGTTCACAACAATTCGTGACAGTCATTACATATACTTCTATGACATTCGTCACATTCAAAGCCGAGACATTCGTCACAACTCAATCGTTATATTTAATCATAAGCACAAACATACAATGCATTATACATGATATAAGAGAAAGAGTCACTACCTTATTCTTTTTGTCCGTGCTCAGGCACCGTTTTCACACTCTCAGGGTGGATATCAAGTCCTATAAATCATATTCAAGGACGACAAATGTCCATACTGCTCCATAATTAAGTCCAGTTTCAACATCAAAATTTAAAAATACATAACTTCCAACACACACATCTAAATGACCACCATAATACATCAATTTAAAGCTTGGCATGTGGACTATTGGAATGAAAGGTTTGAAAGTTTTTAGCCACAATTTACCCATTCAAAACGTCCATGCAAACTAACTGCCTACACAGAGTTTCACTTGACAAAATTTTCTAGTTTTCACACATATGTTTCGATGGTCCAAAATTCTCATCCAATACTATTTCCACACAATTTTTCACATGGAATCCAATGGAAACATCAAAATAACCAAATTCATATTCCTTTCACATATTATGTTTTGGGCTACAATTAAACATAAAACCCTAAAACTCGAAACTTCACATTCAAGGTTCAATTCAATTCTATTTATCCAAAACTCAATACAAAACACCATTTCCATGATCAAAACATACCAACCCCTCTAAACCCCAATTCACACAAAAATAAGGGTAAAAATTCCAGAAGTTAAAGTCTCAACAATGGCCACAATATACATGTCAAAAGGTTACTCTTGCTCACATTTATCACTTTCTCTAACTTGCTCCTTGCTTCACCAACCTCTTGTTTTCTTGAGTTCTCAAATCACCATCTCTAGAAAATATAAAACCATACAATTGAAGCTCTCAACAAGAGGAACATGATTAAAGAACAGGATTTGAGCTATAGAAGTCATCTTCAAGGTCAAATCTCAAATAGAAGGATTGATTTACCTTGGTTTCACTTTCTCTTTCTTCTTCCTTGTCATGGCCGACTATAAGAGAGCAAGAGAGAGAGGATAAGATGATAAAATGATACAATTTCCAACTCCCTCATGCATTTGATCGCAAATA
The DNA here is from genome assembly GCA_963855925.1 of Inga laurina. NCBI lineage: Eukaryota > Viridiplantae > Streptophyta > Magnoliopsida > Fabales > Fabaceae > Inga > Inga laurina. The sequence continues at coordinate 63,469,525 of OY979703.1, forward strand.
CAAGGAGAGAGGGAAGAGAAATGGATTAAAAAATGCTCATTTGACTTTTTGACTCCACCAAACTTGTGCCAAGTGTCAAAACTCTATGGCTCTACCAAAAGCAACTCGCCACTTGATTACTCTAACTAATTCTATTAATCATTTAGTTACACCACTAGTTCTTTTAATTAGTGATCAATTCCTTCTTCGATTGCTGACCAATTAGTCGGTAAATTTCTTTCTTTTTTTGTTTGTCCCTGACTATGGCAAATTCACTTGAATTGCCATTTTGACACATGATTTAACTTATTTTCCCCTCTTCATGCGCCATTCCCCTTCTATTTTAGTCCAATAATAATTGTGCCACATAATCAAACTAAAATATAGGGTTTGGGCATTTTCTACTGCTAATTCGGTCATAACCCATACTTTACTTCCCAAAAGAATTCATCAAACATTCTTTACAGTCTCATTTGAAGTCATTAGCCCTTATACAAAATTTGGGGCATTACATTTTTCATATAAAGTATGTACTACTCATGATTTGTAAATAACACAACTTGCATGAATTTTATATTTTATACTAATATCTTTTTTGTTTGTGTGAACACAAAGTATTCCCAAGTCATTTTGGACTTGAACCTAATCTCTCTCGAGTTGGGAGTATTGAGAGTAAAGCCCTCCCAATAAGTGTGCTTCCCAGGATTCAAATTTGTATTCTCATCCTTACAAAGGTGAGACCACTCACATATCAACTAAAAGGTTATTGATTATACTAAAATCCTTTGTCATAACTTAGACATCCATTATACCAAAGGCACTTCATTAGGCTATAAGGCCTGGTAATATTTTATATCAATATATTGTGAATTAATTGCTAAGTGGACTGATTTAACCACTTGTATAATTTATCTAAGTGTTCCTTCTCTTAATTACATGATATTACACTTTATTATTTTTTTTCCATTTTAGTGTAATATCCACATATTTTTTATCGAAATAATATCCACATATTCAGTTGTTATCTTTTGTGTAAGACCTTTATCTTATTTTCACTTTTCTTGGAGTGCTTAAGCGCAGTTCAATAGGCACGTAGGGATAACCAGAAATATATTGATAATAAGTACTTGATTATAGGAATTCCCCATAAGGATTATATATAATAATTACAAATAATGTAGGCGCACATGGCTACTAAGATGTCTAAACCCGTTTAATGAAACTCAGACATCCTTCCATCTTCATTCAACTATAGCATTTCCTTGTGTGCAATCCTCTTCTTTGTTCTCAACACGCCTCCTATGATCACCCATCTAAATGGTTGGTTGGGGGAGGGTGAGATTCAAGAGAATCTCAGTAGAAAATAATATCAATATGCATGCGTAAGATAAGTGCTTAAAGCATTATATACTTACCTTACATAAACTCATGTTAACACAATGACATATATGTGTGCTCAATGTTTCAAACAACATACTCATGGGCATAGCAAAAATAGAAACAGAGCTTCAATCATTCATATATGTTTCATATAATCAAGAAAAGCAATCACATGCATCAATACACAAGCACAAATATCAAATACATGCAGGAAATTTAAGTTCAATACCTTTTGTCTTAAGTCATCCTATTGTACCTTTTCCCAACCATTGAGGCTGCTTCTTCTTTGTCACCTTTTAGCCCTAGATAAATAATCATATCATTAGAGCCATGATAAATGAGTGTCCAATGGGGCTACATCGGTCTTTAAGACATGTCTCTTATATTTGGGCCCATATTGGCCCAAATTACTTTAATTGTCATAATTTCGTAGGTTTGACCCAATCTACCATTTTTGCAAACCAACTTTGGAAATTCATAAGTAATTCCAAAAAAAAATCCAAATGGGTTGGTTCCAGGTTCTATAAAAATATCTTTAAGTTTTCTTTCAATGAAAAATATCACAGAGTCTCAATTATAACCACATAGTTCCAGAAAATTCGTCAAACACAAACTACCATATATTTCATTCCAGAACTAAGGTCAAACTTTGAAAAATCATAACTTTCAATCCATTAGTCCAAATGGCTTGTAATACCTATCAAATTAAAGCTCAGGATGTCTACTTTGATCTTGTAAATTTTCATAGTATTTGAACTAAATTTGACTAATTAAAAACACATTGCAAGTTCTCTGCCTCTAGAAAATGAATTCAAGCATATTTGAACACTAACATCCAAAATAATCATAAATCATCATAAAACCTCTTTTAACATCATAATCATCATCTTAAACATGATTAATCAAAATTTGGAAAGCACCTCCCTTTAGGGTTTGACATTCTCAAAATTACAAAATCAACATATCCAAGCCAAAATCAACAACAACAACAACAACACATAAGGCAAAAGGATCAAAGTTTTGGAGATTACCTCTTGAATTCTCCAACTTTGTCTCTCTACATGCCTCTGCCCTCTCTCTCTTCTCCCTTGATTTAACTTACTAACCATGATTTTCAAGAAGAAGAAGGGGTTAGAAGAGGTTTTAAGTGGATTAGGAGGTAAAACACATGATTTCAAGCTTCTTACCTTGAATTTGTGCTTCTTGAACCCTAGCTCTTTCTCTTATTCTTCAAACTCTTGAGCTCTCTTCTCTCTCTCTATTTCTCTTGCTCCAACCAAAAATGAAGAAGAGAAAAGAGATGAAGGCTTCTTGAAATATCTCCATTTGCTTTTGGAAATAATATTGTTTAATGCAAATAAGCATGTGCATATTTTACTTGGCCAGTAATTTTGCCCTCTTGAATTAATATGAGCCAAGTATTTTATTTTCCATTCTTGCTCCCTACTTCAGCCAAAATTTATTCCAATTAAAAGGAAAAACAGATAGTTTCTTACTTTATTAGTCAAATGACCATTTTGTCCTTACATTTTTTCCATTTTCACACTTTGCTGGAAATTTGACAGAATTTTTATCAAACTTTGAAAATTCATATCTTTATTTGTAGAACTCCAATTGGTGTGGTTCTAAAAGCTATGTGACCCTTATTAAGTCTAATTTTAGAAAAAAATATATCCTTTAGCTAAATGGAAGATCATAATTCCCAAAAATTAGTCTACTTTAATTATGGAAAATTTCATAGGCATTGGACATCATTTACTATACAGGAAACTCACTGGCAGCAAATCCAAATGTTTACAATTTGTGTTCTAAACATACTCATGTTGTGTGTAACCACCAATTGCCTTGTTTTATCATTTCCCATGCTCTTTAATTCACCATTTTATTCCCTTTAATACCCCAAAGGTGAAAAGGAATTTTAAAGAATAAATGTATGCCTTCCTAAGACACTTGCTAAACTGGGGCTTAGCAGTCCACTTGATTTAGGCTTATTCTCAAGCCTCTAGTCCTAGAATTTGGGATGTTACACTTTGTGAGTGTTTATGTAGTAGTCTTCTCCTTTATGTGTGACTGTATCAGACTGCATCTAGTTTTTATTGTTTAAGGACGATAGATCAGGAATGTTGGAGAATGCACCAGAGGTGTAGGATAGCATCGGCATCATAGCATCTCCCTCTAGTTTGAGTTTGTGAATTCATGTTCTCTTTCACATCAGGAGTTTGTGAATTCAGGTGATGAAGGGGGGATAACAGACAAAATTAATTTTAAAAAAAAGCAAAGAAAGAAAATTTAGACCGGTTGTGGTAATGTTCGGTATAAAAAGTCTGGCTTTTTAAATCAGTTGTCTTTTTAAATTCTTAACCCATACCTAAACATACATATGACCGTGAACTAGCACATATATATTTTTTTATTGGAATACATCATCAAACCAATCTAGCTACTAAAGGAAGACGACGAAGACGAGCCTATAAGGTCCCTTCCCACTAACTATTGAATACGTTATGTATGAGAATGCAACAGCTCCAGGTCTGTCAACATGTGAAACTCGAACAAGGACCGATCCGAACTAGCACATATTAGATAAATTTTTACATGCGTACTTACAAATTCTTTTTATAGTAACATGTTAAAAAAATTTTACAGGTGTCAGTGGCTATATATATATATATATCTTGCCTTTATTTTATAATATAAATTGGGGAAAAATGCAAACAGGTCTCAATTAATAGAATAAATTACACGGATCCCTTGAAATCATCAAATTGTAGTGAAGTTTCAAGGAACCTAGGTACTATTAATTCCAAACGTGAAAGTATAATTTTGCCTTAATGAAAAAATATTAAAAAGCAATATTTATTGAATTTTTTTTAATATTATTGATTTTTTGGTCTTTTGTATTATATATTAATTTTTATTTTTTGGATAGTTTTTCATAGTTTATATATCTTAATGCTTTGTGTTATAGAGCCAAAGAAGATTCATAGATAGTGATATTAATGTTTGGTCAACCTTGCAGAATTCTCCATTTTCACACAATTCATTAGTATGAAATGAACTCCCACGTGATCGAGTCAATGCCTTTGCCTTATAGAGCCAAAGAAACTTCACAGACAATAATATCAATGTTTGGTCGGCCTTGCAAAATTCTCTCCAATTTCACACAAGTCCCAAGTGAGGCATTGCTTTTGCTTTATATAGAGAGCCAAAGAAGCTTCTTAGATAGCATTGGCTTCTTCAATCAATTACTCCCTTTGATCCATAATATAAAAAAGTCTTCCAAAAAAAAAAATTGGTTCAAGATATAAGAGATTAATAAGTTAATTAATGCTTGTTTTCCACTTTTATCCCTTGTAGGATAAAGAAAAATATGACAGATAATAAATGCATATTTAAAAATCACATTGTTTAATAAGGGTAAAATAAGTAAATTATATTAATTTAAGATACATTAAATAACTTAACTAATATTCTTTAGTTCATGTTTTTTGTTTGAACGGCTGTAGTTTATGTGAATTAGTTCAAAACGTCTTATATTTTAGATAGGAGGGAGTGTAACACTTTATTTAACACATCTTATCGATTTGATATTAATTATGGTGAGTACATTAATCTTCTGAATTCTCTCATAGGATCAAGGTAATCATTAATGAGATTAGATTTTTGGGAAAGAGATGCCAAACAGTTGGAAAAAATGAAAAAAAAAACACTTTATCATTGACAATCGAGGGTGAAAAACCATCATTTTTCAAAGCTAATTTTTTTTTTGTTTTTTTTGTCATTTAAAACCATGGCTTGAGATTTTCCCTATATTTTTTCCATATAATGAACAATTATTATGAAAATTTGATATGAAATTTTCATTTTTTATAATCTTATATTTATACACACACATATTAATTATTACTTTATTATATATGTATATATATATATAATAAATTGGTCTTACACACAAATATATAAATATTATTTATTAATTTAAACAAAAATATAAATTAAAATTTGTCCTTAATTTAATAATTATCACATTAACTTTTTGTTTTTTTAGTATTTTGAGCTTTAAAAAAATCATTTTGACAACAACCATTCAAGCACTCATTTTTATCAAAATTGCATATTTCACAACATCTAGAAAATTCCAACATGTTTTACCAGAATCAAAAAACATTTTGAACCCCCTTAACATTGCCTTAAAGTTTTATGATTTTTCAACTTTATCCCTATTTAATATGTATACTTTCCAAGAAAATAACAATCTACACATTAATATATGAAATGTGAAAACATACATTTACATGAAAAATTTAATAATATGTGATCATAAATAGGATAAAAAGAACACATTTTCTCTATCCTATGAATAGGAATAGAGGAGTACTTTTCTAAAATGCCTTTATATATGTATGTATGTATTTCATTCCGAAAAAACCACAAAGACTCCAACATTTAAAAAGTCAGTAAAAACAATCTTGTCAAAATCAGTGTGTGTGGTGAACCAAAAGAGAAGCCATTGAATTATACTCCATTGTGATGCCACATCCGTGCTGAGGCCATGCTCTAGCGAAAGGGTTAAAAAAGTTGAATATAAAAGCTTTTTGTTATAAACAATATTTTTTTTTGAATGAAAACTGGATTACAATACCCTATGACGGGGTACCAATAGAACACGTTTCCCAATAGAAATGCAAAACAACACAATCACCCATGATCAACAACCACCCCCAGGAATGAAGGTGGTGGGTGATCAAGGATAGCAAAATTCACGGACATACTATGAGCTAATCTAGCCAAATAATCAGCTAGAATGTTTTCCTCCCTAGGAACAAAACTTAGAAAAACTTGCCAATCGTTAGACATCCAACGCCTTCCCTCCTCAATCACATCCCTGAAGGGGTGGTCCCTGACTGAGCCACGAGTGAGAAGATTGATAGCCTCCAAGAAGTCTGTGAAAATCATAATCTTTTTTAGATTCTTGTTCCAGTAAATCTGAAGACCCTGAATAATTGCAATGATCTCAGCTACCACCGGAGGCACATGAATAATCCGACTAACATAACCACAAATCCATCTTCCCTCTTTGTCTTTGATCGCTCCAGCGCAGCCTGCCATGCCCAAGTCCAAAATTGATGTGTCTGTCTCCAAAGTAGCAAAACCCCGTCTTCCCCTCATACCAGCTTCCATCTGTGCAGTACCATGTTTGTAGAAGCGACAGCAACTGGTTAAGTCACGATCCCAACTGGCTTGGTATAGACTTGAATGACCATCTTGGTATCCCCCTTCTGGATCATCTCCAAACAGCTTCGAACAGCGAGCGACCCATATATCCCAGCAAACATACCTAAATAGAGTAGGCCAGTTAACTTTAGCAGTGAAGTTCCTTCCCGCTTCGTTCTTAAGGTTCCATTGTATCCACTCCAGCCCGTGAAGATTAGAGAACTTTGTCCACTGTGTTGGTCTTATCAGCGAAATCCACCGCTCCTTAGCATTAGTACAGTCTCTCAACAGGTGCATCAAATCTTCATCTTCATTGCATCCAAACGAACAATTTGCATTTTCTAACAGACCTCTTTGCTGTCTGAGCTTAGCTGTGTGGGCCTTTCCATGAGCCACTAACCACATGAAAGATTTAATCTTCTCTGGTACCTTCTACCTCCATAGCTGCTTCCAAAAAACTTGATTTGGGTTCCGGCTACCTGTAAAACAGAAACGATATACAGAACTAACAGAAAACTTACCATCCGCAGCTGGCATCCAGAAATACTTATCCTCTCCCCTCTCCTCACAGGGGGGTGCATGCTCGTAATCTGCTCGATGATCGGCTATTGGAACCATTGACTAAGTTTAGTTGAATCCCACCCGTTCCACTGGTTCACATAATCCTGGACTTTTCCATTAATATCCATGAAATTCTCCGAGCCCGGAAAAAGGTCAACCAATGGTCTGTTTAAGTTAGACTAATTATCATACCAAAAGGAGGCCCTCTCACCATTTCCTATTTTAACCTTCACACCTTCCTGAAATTTCTCCCAAACCGAGCAAATACCCCTCCATGTATAAGAAGCAACCTGCCGAGTAATCGGTCTGTTCATTTGGTCCCATTTATATTTACTCTTAAGCACTTTTACCTATAAGGCATCCTTGTTAGTAAGAAGTTGCCAACACAATTTCATGATAAAGGCTTCATTTTGTTTACGCAAATCCCGGATGCCTAATCCACTATCCTTTTTATCTTTCTTGATCTGATCCCACGAGATAAGGTGAATTTTCCGCTGATCCTACCTCTCATCCCAAAGGAAGCTCCTTCTTTTCTTTTCCAGCTCTTTAAGAACCCCTTTAGGAATCAACATAGTCTGCATATAGTAGGCCGGGAGGGCAAAAAGAACAGATTTAATGAGGGTAACTCTTCCTGCCATATTCAAACATCCCCTTTTCCATCCTGTTAATCTCTTTTGCGTCTTCTCCAGAATCGGGTTAAAAAGCATCTTGTAAACCCTTTTATGCATCAGAGGAATCCCCAGGTATTTACCTAAATCTCCAGTTAAAAGAACTCCCATTCTTCTGCTAAGATCATACGCTCTGTTGAAATGGACATTCTTAGAGAAACAAACTCTAGTCTTAATTCTGTTTACCTTTTGTCCAGAGACCTCGCAAAATTTCTAAAGACAATCCATCATTTGGTCAACTTGATCCTGAGACGCCTCTCCAAAAAGAATAAGATCGTCTGCAAAAAAGAGGTGAGAAATGGGATGTCCTCCTCTATTGAGCCGAATCAGTTTCCACAGGCCCTCATTAACTGCATCTTGAATAATATGACTTAATCTCTCCATGCACAGAGTAAAGATATAAGGAGAGAGAGGGTCACCCTGTCTGACTCCACGAGAAGAAAGGAAAGTATTTGAAGCCTCCCCATTCCACAGCACCTGAAAGGATGGGCTCGAGATACAAGCCAAAATAAGATCACATATTTTCCCTTCTATTCCAGCAACCTTAAGAGTATCGTAAATGAAAGGCCACTCAAGCTGGTCATAAGCCTTTTCAAGATCCACTTTCACAGCCAACCAACTTTTCTTCCCTGTCTTCCTTCTCATCGAGTAAATAACCTCTTGAGTAATAATTATATTGTCGCTGCTCTGACGACCCGCAATAAAGCTACATTGATGCTGCCCAACAAGCTTATCCATAACCTCCCTTAACCGACAGCTAAGAATTTTTGTAATTATTTTATAACTCACATTACATAAGGAGATGGGCCTGAAGTCCCTAATAGTCTCAGGGCTATCAATCTTCAGAATAAGCACAATATTCGTATTATTAATATCTCCAATTTTGTCTGGCTCTTGAAAAATATCGTCCACCATCTCAACAATATGCTTCCCAACTGCCGGCCAATATTCTTGATAAAAGATCGCTTGAATACCATCAAGCCCCGGAGCTTTGAAAGCACCTATATCAAAAGTTGCACTTTTAATATCTTCCTGAGAGACAGAAGCGTTTATCTTAATTTTCTTAGTGTCACTCAAGTCAGGGAAGGTGGTTTGAGTATCAATGCGATTAAAATTCTGGAGACCGCATTGAAACAGGCCTTTATAATACTCCACCGCCAGGTTCTTGAGCTCGTTTTGGTCAAAGATCCACTCCTCATTACTATTCCTTAGACCTTCAATCCTGTTTCGCCGTCTCCTGACAATTGTCATTGTATGGAAAAAATTACTGTTCTGGTCCCCCCACTTCAACCAGCTACATCTCGATTTTTGGTACCATAACAGTTCTTCTTGGGCTAATAACTTGTTGTAATCTTTCCATAGCTTGTTTTCATTTTGGATCAAATATTGACTATCCCGCCTGGCCCTAGCTCTTCCAACACCTTCAATTCTTTGGAGAGTCCTCTGTTTTTTTTCATTAATATTCCCCACATGCCTTTTATTCCACTCCCTCGCCTTGTTTGTAAAGTTCATAACTTTTAAATTCTAGTGTTCTCCATTCCAAGCCTCCTCTACCATATCCCGAAAGCCCTCTTCCAGAAACCAAGCTGCCTGACATCTAAAAGGGGTGTTAGCCCGCCGACCATATGAAGGGTAAGCTTTTAATAAGATAGGCCTATGATCAGAACCAAATTTTGGCAAATGATGAACTTTAGATAACGGGTATGAGTTGTTCCATTCTGAATTCATAAAAGCCCAATCAATTTTCTCTTTGATCATTCCGCATTCCCAAGTAAACCTACACCGACGGTTTCAATATCAAGAAGCTGGCACTCAGAGATACAATCCTAGAATTGCCTCATAGATCTCCCATTTAATCCCGAGCCACCACATTTATTATCACTATATAAATACGCATTAAAATCCCCCATCACAATCCACGGCAAACTGACAAGACTGCTTAGATCATTCAACTCATTCCACAGATTTTGACGGAGAATACGATTCAGTTCAGCATAAACACAAGAAAGCACAAATTCCTTAGAATTACCAGCCCCCACAATTTTCGTATGTATGGCTTGAGTAGAAGAGGAGAGGTAATGAATAGATAGATCTTCATTGTTCCATAACATCCAAATACCACTAGCAAACCCCTAGCTTCCAACCGTAACCAAGTATTAAAACCTAATCTCTTCATAATTTTGTTAGCCTTAATACCACTAACACGAGTTTCCATAAGAATTAATATCTTCACCTCATTATTCTTTATTATATCTTTAATTCTGCCCGGGAAAGTTTTAGAAGCTGCACCCCTGCAGTTCCAAGACAATAGATTCATAGAATCCATAAAAGAAAAAATAGAGAGAGAAAACTGACCTAAGAAGACGCTACTGTTGCCCCAGATCAGCCACTTGCATTACCTCTACTTCCACCAGATTATCCTTCTCAAACCCATTTGGAGTCTCGACTTTTCTTCTTAATTCCGCATCCATACTCAGGCTCTCAGTTGATACTTGATGACCCCTGTTCGTATGCTGTTCCGGTGAGGCCATGAGAGGCACTTGAATATCCTTTTCATGCTTTATGTCTCTATCTGTACGTGTTGGAATTATTTGACCATTAGCTTCCAAAGGTATGGGTTGAATGCAACTAATTGGATTTGATAAATCCAATTGAAAGGAACCATTAAGAGATGAGGACCCAAACACTAAATTATGATTTCTGCCTAATATTTTCTTTTTACTCTACCCTGAAGCAAATTTCGTTCCTTCTCCATTAGAATTTTTCCTGCATTTAAGCTTGTCCCAATAAGGGCGCTTCTTCCTTTTAATTTCCTGACTAGATGTTTCCCTATTTTGGTCTGGTTCTGGCCCGTCATCATTATTCATATTATGGTCTTCAATTCCCTTTCCTTGGTCTCGTTTTGCATCTTCTATTACCCCTTGGCCTTGACACGGCCCAATAATTCCTTTTTCTGAATCGCCCTTCTTCACCTTATGCTGGGCTTGTTTAGGCCCATTCTCTCCTTTGTTATACTTTCCTTGGTGATGCTCCGTCTCTCCCTCCTCATCCGTGTTGACCTTCTCCACCAACATCCCCTCATTCTCCTTCACTCCTCTCACACCATCTTCGGGATTCTCGCTCACGGGATCTACGCTGCTACACCGTCCCACCTCGAAGATGGAGATAAGATTGTCTAGCTTCTTCAATTTCTTTCCATCACTGACAACTTTAGGTATGTTTAGATCTTCCTTCTTCCTCCACTGAGCCTCAATTTCTTTACTTTTTCTATGCGATTTGGGTGTATCCTGTGATAAGACCGCCGCATCTCGCTCCTGTAGGACGGCGAATCTCGAACCAGCCCTATGATCAGTATCCTTCACATTTTTCCGAGACGAAATAGCCGTTGTGCCCTACTGACCTCTATCCAACATCACCGCTTGGGATTTCAGATTGAGCGATCTAGCCGAGGACTTCACCTGCATCCAGGGTCCGTACGCTTCTTCTACTGAGATGCCAGGTACGAAAATAGCAGGGTGTTTTTGGACCCCTTCCCTGCCGTCCACCTCTGCCTGTGCTTTTTCCGGCGATATTAAGGCTTTTGATTCCGGTGACTGAGTTTGGCATGTATCTAATGTGTGACCATACAAACCATATTTAAAATATACGGCATTTAACCCTTCATACTCCACTGTGTATACCCGGTTTCTGAGAATAAATCTAGATTTAAGCCTCTTGTTGAGATCAATCTCAATACTTACTCTGGCATATTTCCCTCTTTCCACTATCTATTTGTTGTTTTCTTTCTTGGCAAGAGTATTCATGTCAACTTTTAGAGACCTCCCTAATAAGTTTCCTATTTCATACATGCATTCCTCTGAGTACATATGCACCGGGAGGGTAGGCACCCTTATCCAGAAGCAACCTTTCTCACTTTGTTACAATAAGGGTTGAAATTTGGGCTCCAACGTTGAACCGCCAGATAGTGTCCTTGGATTAACCAAGGGCCATCAAACAACAATCTTGAGCACAACGTTTTATCCACTGTTCTAAAGACAAAATAATTGTTTGGTAGATCGATTAGTTCAAAATTCTCATATCTCAATAGCCTCTTGACTCTGTCTTTCATCATGTAGAGGTTGGTTTTCCTGCCCAGAAGAGTTATTATAAGGGCCTCTTTCCACGGTCTACACAATTCTTTCAGCTTTTCATTAGACATTTGCAGTGCAGGAATTGAACTCAGATTATCCTTTTGTTCCTCTATTAGCTCTGGAGCCAAATCCTCTTCTTCTTTTAGCTATTCCATCATCTGCTCATCGAAGCTTCGATCCTGGTTTCCCTCTACTTCCCCTAAGAGTTTAGCCTTGTATGATATTTGACACTTCAAGCCTTCCCTCATACTCTGGGTTCTCTGTGTAACTTTGGTTGCACTGACTTCCATTGCTACATCATGCGGTTGCTCTCCTTGATCTACTACATTGTTGTTCACCTCAATTTCCATTTCGGTAGACATCTTCTTAATGTTTCTTCTTAGTAAATCATCTTCCTCTTTCGAATTTCCTTTTCCTCCATTGGTTTGGTTTTCGGCAGGAAACAGACCAGAGATATTTATCACTCTGCTCATTTTCTTTTGTTATAAACAATATGATGTGTGGATATTCATAGCCCTATGCATAGGATTCCATCTCATGTTAATTGATATTACACCCTAAGTGATTATTGACACATGTAACATTAAAGAAATTGTGGCTTCTCCCCAATATGCATGCTAATAGTAAATATCAACTATTTGTATTTAAATTATAAATATGCACGAATCTTTAATGAGAATTTAATTAATTAATTTAATCAACAAAATATGACTAAATAATCATCATAGATAAATTCTCCTACTACTTTGTGCATCCAAATCTTAACTATATAAAAGTAGAGCAATCAAATTTAGGGTATCTACTCAATAGAAAATATAGGGATTCTAATAAATTACCCACGGAAAAAATTCCGTCGGTCATTACCGACAGAATTTACCTACGGAAAAATTTCGTCCAAAATTACCGACGGAATTTACCCACGAAAACTTTTCCGTCGGTAATTTAATATTATTTTTTTAAAAAAAAAATCCACGTTGCGACCTTAAAAGAGGCCATGTGGAAATCACAGAAAGCCCCCCACCCCCCGCCCTCGCATCCGGCCTCGGTGGCCCCCGAGCAGGGGCCACTTATCCCTCTAACCTTGCGCCTCGTATCTCTGTGAGATAATTGTTGCGTTTTGTGACAAAGGTGGGATTCTAACCTTAGACCTTTGGTATGTGTTCTGACGCCTTTACCAGTTGAGCTGATTTAACCTTGCGTTATTTATTCACGTAATAATATATATAATGTAATAATTAAAAAAATATATAATATTAAGAAAAATATATATAATTAAATATATATTTATATATCATTATATATTTCATTTTTTATAATAAAAAATATAAATTTTTTTAATTTCTAATTTCGTTTTAATATTTAATATTAATATAAGGGAAAATTCCAAAAAAACTACATTGGAAATATGAAAAGGACAAATCAGTACATTGAAAATGGGAAAAGACGGATCAGGCAGGTGTCAGAGATGTGAGGAATCTGTCCTTTTGAAATCTCGGCCAAATGACAAAAATGCCCTTCAGCCCTCAGTCGCAATAACAACATAGGAGTTGTTAATGGCAAATCCGGAGTTGTTAGTGATGAGATGGGTGTTATTATTGGCCCTGAAACTTGTTAATTGTGACAAAAGAAATTGGATATGTTAATTTCTAATCCATAGTTGTTAATCAAGAGATAAGTGTTGTTATTGACCCTGAAACTTGTTAAGTGTGAAGAAGAAATTGGAGTTGTTAATATCGAATCTGGAGTTGTTAATTAAGATATAGGAGTTGTTATTGGCTGTGAAATTCGTTAATTGTGAAAGAAGAAATTAGAGTGGTTAGTGTCGAATCAGGAGTTGTTAATTAAGAGATAGGTGTTGTTATTGGCCCTGAAACTTGTTAATTGTCAAAGAAGAATTGAAGTTGTTAATGTCGAATCCGGAATTGTTAATTACAAGGATCATGTTGTTATTTTGAAGTGGGGGATGAAGTGTGAAAGAAGATATTGGAGTTGTTAATATCAAATACGAAGTTGTTAATTAAGATATATGTGTTGTTATTGACCCTGAAACTTGTTAATTGTAAAAAAAGAATTGAAGTTGTTAATATCAAATCCGAAGTTGTTAATTACGAGGATCATGTTATTCTGAAGTGGGGATGAAGTGTTGAAGGTCATTTTCGTCATTTGGCCGAAATTTCAAAATGACAGATTCCTCACATCTCTGACATCCACCTGATCCGTCTTTTCCCATTTTCAATGTACTGATTTGTCCTTTTGATATTTCCAATATAGTTTTTTGGAATTTTCCCTTCATATAAATATATATATAATATTACATATATATTTATATATAATTATATATGTCGTTTTTTATAATATAAATTTAAAATTTTTTAATTTCATATTTCATTTAAATATTTAATATTAATATAAATACATATAATATTAAATAAATATTTATATATAATTATATATTTTGTTTTTATGATATAAAGTTTAAAATTTTTAATTTTTTATTTCATTTAAAATTTTTATTATTAATATTATATATATTTAATATATTATATTAAATATTAATTTTATGATATTTAAATTTTTATTTTTTATAGATTATTTTTATTTTTATTATTTTATATAAATTATTAAAACATAATAAAAAAATTATTAGTTTTACCTACGGATTACCCACGGAATTCCATCGGTACTTTCTCCTTAAAATTACCCACGGGATTCCGTGGGTAATTCGTCAGTAATTACCCACAGCAAAAATTCCGTGGGTAATCTATCAGTATTTACCGACGAAATTTTTTTCATCTTTAGTCCGTCGGTAATTAGAGACAGATTACCCACAGAATTCCGTCGGTAATTTCTCATTCAAATTACCCATAGAAGACATCGGTAATTACCGACAAAAAAAATTCGTGGGTAATCCGTCAGTATTTACCGACAAAAGTTTTTCCGTCTTTAATCCATCGGTAATTAGAGACAGAATTTTTTCCCATTGGTAATTCCGTCGGTAATTTTTCCGACGGAAAATCCGTCGGTAACTGTCAGAAATCACCGATGGAAATAATTCCGTGGGTAATTCTGTTTGTAATAGCATGTTTTTTTGTAGTGATAGAGGGGTAAACTAATTAATTTGATCAACAAAAAATTAAATTAATAACCCTCACACTATTTTATGTATCCAAAACTTGTTTAAGAGATCAATTTCTCAACATATTTCAACTCAAATATAATTTTGCAAAATTGAAACATTAGAAAAATTGTCCAGAATTAATTACATAGACATTAATATAATTAAATTATACACCAAAACAAAATTTTGCAAATTACCATGATACCAAAATAGCCAAAATTAATTTTCCCATATTGAAACAATTAAAATGGCATGTAAAAATAAATCAACGTTCAAATATTTTGATCAAATAAACCATTTATGAGATGAAATAGAACTTAAACCTAAAAAATTAATCAAATTTTTAATTTCTTGAAAAGAATGGAAATTACCAAAGAATTAAGCACAAAATGGAGTTAAGGAAACTAAATTGAACTAAAATAATATTTGGAAATCAAACTTAAAGGCATCAACATCAATAACTCAATATATTGAATAACAATCATTGTCCAGAATTAAAATAAACACATATCTGACTCAAAATGTTATTCAAAATGTGACTGGGAGAAGATATCCTCCCTTTTTTTTTTAAACTTAATGGCCCAAAAGATTGAAAACACAATAGAGCCCATAAGGAAATTTTCCAGAAAAAAACCAACAGTATAAGGCCCAAAAATATAACAATAAAATATTAGCTCAAAAAATAAAGGGAAAATTACATAAAAGAATTTTGAAATTGCAAAATTTCAAATCAGATATTTTTTAAAAAATGAGTTGTCAATTGCTTATCAAGTTTCGTTATTCTCTTATCAACTTTTAATAACAAAAATGACTTAACAAAGATAGTTTGTTATTTTTTATTTTACAATTTCAATGGACCATTTCTTCATTTATCTTCTTCCATAGGACCTTAATGTAATTCTCCCTAAAATAAAATAGAAAAAGGGCCCAAGCCAACCATTTCTAGAATTAAAAAAATCAAATATCTGGCTTATTGTAAAACAAAAATGGCTTAAAATGTGAAAATAAAGAGTCTAAAATATCTTTGAAGCAACAAAACCGAAATCCCAAATATGAAAAACTCAACGAAAATATTTCAAGAAAACCAAATGAAAACTAAAAAAATCCAATAAGCCCAAGACCAACAGGCCAAGAAAGAGCAATGAATAAAAATTTTAAAAATAGAAAGCCCAATACACAAAGGCTCAAATTTGTCAGTCCACTCTTCCAGAATAAATGAAACACATAGTTCCATCGAATGGCTAGATGACATCGTTTATGCGGCTGATCCAGGCAATTCTGGGCACAAATTTCAGCGATGTAAGCCTCCATTTTCCGATGGTTTTTTCACGATGAAATGATCATTGGAACAAGTCACCAAAAGTGACAAAAGAAACCAAATCCCAAAAATGTTTTAATTTTTAAAACCAAAATAGAAATGTCATAGCTGATCCCTTTTCTCAGACTCATGGTGATCAGAAGAAGTATGAGCAATAAAATTCAACAAAAACCTGCTCAAAATTCAAATAAAATTTAATTCATAGTAATTTCGGACCTTCAGTTGCCAACAAATACAGTGATTATTAAAATGAGTTAAAAAAATCTCTATGGCGTTCCAAAATGGAAAGCTTGTATATATATATTGACATGATGAGGGAAATAGACTGGCTAGAAAACAAGTATGAAAACATGAACGGGATGGATGATCAAAGGTAGGACCTTAAAAGAACCTGTCTCTTACAACCCTAGCCACAAAGACATCACAAGGATAATCAGTCCTTGATACAGTCGAAGTATTTGCACGAGAATACGAGGATGCAAGCAAAGCTCACATTAGAGAAAGAGAACTCTCAATTATCATTCAAGTCTGAAAACTTAGTACAAACACGCAGCCTTTATATATAGGTCACAAAAGAACACTCTAGAGTTGAAAACCTAGTCATAATTGCAATAAATAATGCCTTAATGATGATTGATTGTCTTGGTTGGCACCATTCAAGCATAAAGGAATTAGGAAATTACTTATTCTTCAAGACTAAGTCAACTACCTAAAAATAGGAAACTAAAACAAAGTCTTTAAGAGTAATCTTTGACCAAAAGGCCTTATTTAATGCAAATAAATAAAGGAAACTAATAAAAATGAAATTAAATCAGATTTGTTGCATAAAAGATGACTTCTAGATGTTTCTTGAGTTGCCCTGGACGTCACTTATGATCCTCATCCAAGGCACATGCATGTCACGTGGTATTTTAAGTGAATTCTTCATTTTGGACTGCACATGGGCTTTGTACATCATCTTGTTGGGCTTCTAGCAATGTGATCACCATTCTTGAGCTCTTGTTGGGCACATTCAAGGATGTCTCTTCCAAATAAATGGGCTCCAACCCTTTAAGCTCTCTTATCAAACAATTCAAGGCCTCCTTCATAGCTTTAGTCCTTCTCTTGTCATTGGGGCTCCAATGCTTTGTAATGGATCTTTTGGGACATTGGACTTCCATACTTGAGCTTGGGCTTCCATCTTCATGCCTTTCTCTTTCTTTGGAACTCCTTCTCCATCTTACCATGCTCCTCCATCATATATATTCAATATAAGAATAAACAGAGATCTGGAGCCATAGATGTTGATTATAAATTATAAATTTTTCCAAAAACCTTTCAGAGTAGGAAAAATAAAATAACTCTAAAGCACCGTATATTTAGATCCGAAAATATACTAGGCAATTTTTCCCAACATATTTCTTAAGGTAGGACAAAATAAATAGACGATCATACAAATAGCAAGTAGAGAAGAATCTGAAACCTTGCTCATATTATTCTTATATTATTTTTCAAAACAGAAAAATATAATAAAATAACATAACATAAAAAAATACTAAGCAAGTAGAAGGGAATTGAAAAACCTTGCTCTTATACCACATGTTGGAATAATCTAACAATATATATTGATGCTACATGTTGGAATAATCTAACAATATATTTAGATATATATTGTTACATTATTCCAACATATAGTAACAAAGTAGGTGTTTTCGATTCCATGTGCCTAGTATTTTCTATGTATGCTATTTGTTACATGTTGCATTATGGTTTTTTTAACAAATCGAAAGTAGCACCTTACATATTACCAATTATCTTTGAGTAAATTACAATAAGCCTCCAGTACAGCTTGGGTCTCTTCCCTGAGATTAAAAACGTGCTGGAATCCCATCATGTGACCAATGCCTGCTTAGCTAGAGAGTTTGCTACTCTATTGGTAACTTCATGGAGCATACTGCACCTCAATGACCCAGACTCTCTTGAGGATCTCCCTTGTTTCAGCTATTATAGTAGCTTATGGGTGAGTATCATCAAATTGTTCAAGTAATAGTCGAACCACTTCAACTGCATCCGTTTCAAGAATGGCTTGTCTCAGCCCCATATCCCATGCAAATTTCAAGTCAAGAATGTCATTATGTTTTAATTTTTTTCATTTGAGAAAAATAGTTTGGGCATCCATATATGTTTTATTAATCTTGATTATTGATTTGATTAAATCCATATGTAATTGTTGCAATTTTGGTCGAATTGGAGCGACCCTTTTGAAATCATTACTATGCTTTGTTAAGATATGATAAATTATATGCCCTAATTACTATCAATTACTTCATTAATTTTTTCTTTCACTCTATTGCAAGTCTCTCCCTCTCTCGAGTTTCTCTCGAGAGTGTGTGGGGTTGAGTCTTGTCTCATGTGAGTGTATGCACACGGCGTCTCCCTTTCCAACCTTTACCGGTTGAGAGGATGTCCGTGCTTTAGTCCTCTTTGCATCATCCTTTTTGTTTTTTTTTGTTTTGTTTTTCCTTGCTTTTCAGTTGGTTTTGTTGACGAAGCGATGCTTCATCAGTACAAATATAAGCAAATCTAAGGGGTGTTTTTGCTGGTGTCCAGTGGTGTTGGCTTCTATTTGCTGTACCTGGTGGTGGCGCATTTAGAATGTTAGAGATCAAATGCTTTTGGTTCATAAAACATGGTCATTGTTCTGTTTTCTGCTTCCTCTTCCCATGTTTATTTTACTGGTGTCTATGGGTTTTTCTACATATATGGATACATCCCAGTGAAACAGAAATATCTTCTAATCTTCGTTCCACCACTGCAATCCCCTCATATGGTTCTCTTCTTTGTTCTCAACATATCTTCTATCTCCTCCTGTCTAATTTGTTGGTAAGGGAGGGTGAGATTCGAGAAAATCTCAGTAGAAAACATATACCATAATGCATGTATGATATGTAATACCCTGAATTTTGGGACTAGAGGCTTTGGAATAAGCCTAAATTAAGTGAACTACTGAGTCCCGGTTTAGCTAGTGTCTTGAACTTATTCCCTAACATTTCTTATATCTTTGAGATATTAAAGGGAATATAATGGTGAATTAAAGAGTATAGGAAATTTGTTGAATTAAAGAGTATGGAAAATTTGTATACAAAAATGGAATTAACTCTTGGGTTTTCTAGAAATCCCAATATTGAGGTCCAAAGTAGAGGAATATAAGAAAATAATATTATTTGGCCAATACTAATGTTAATTTTGGTCATGCGATATTAGAAATTAAAGGTAAACAATTTTTTTTTGTGGTGAAATTGCCTTATGAGACAGTGAGCTTGTCAAGTCATTTTGTATGATCAAATGATGAGAAAAAATTATGAGATTTTATAGAATGAAAGAAGACATCCTAAGATTTAATTTGATGGTCATATGAATCAATTAGAGCTATATTTAAAAAGATATGAATTTTTGAACTTAATCCAGAAAAACTGGAAAGTTTCTGGAACAATAAGCAAAGATTAAAATTCTAGGAATTTTGTGCTTCAAACTGGCAAAAGGCTATATTTTTTCTTAAAACTAGACTCAATAAGAGTTCTATATCCTTTGGAATCACTCCAATTCGATTTTTCTAGAATTAGTTATGATTTTTCAAATTTTGGACAGAAATCTACCAAAATTTTGTAAAAAATCCGAAATTGGGAAAATTAATTAATTAAATTGGGATATATTATTAAAATCATCATCCTCCTTCTTCAGCCCACATCTAACATGAAGTTCAACTCAAGAGAGAGAGAAAGTTTGAGAGCTTTTACAGAGAGAGAGAAGAGAACTTGAAAGGTAGGTCAATTTCTTCGGTGAATTTGTACCTAATTCGTATAACCTTGTTCATAAGCTTCTCTTTCATGTTCTTTAAGGTTGTTGAAGCTAAATTTTCCTTGTTAAGAAGGGCTAGGATTCAGCCATATCAAGGGAGAGCCAGTGGGAGCTTAAGATAACTTCCAAACTCTTGTATGTTGACTATTTTGGCTGTCGTGGGCAATTTGATCGGTGAAATTTCGCTAGATTGCCGTTAGTTTTAAATTTTGGAAATGTGATGGCCTAAGGGTTATGCAGCCAAAATTTAGTCTAAAAGGTAGTTTTACTTTTCATCATTCTATATACTAAAGCAATATTTCTAACAAGTAGAAATGACGAATTCGAGGCAATAAAAAAAAAGTCCAATTCGAGGAACTTGTTTGATATAATTATTAATGAATTCAATGAAAAGTAATTAAATCCACAAGCTTAGTTTTTCTTTGAAATGGTTTCTTACGTGATTGTGATTATGATTTTAGTGAACACAAATTTATCATCAGATTGGTTCTTTTAGTGTCCTTAGACTATCTTTGAGAAATGTTTTGAAGCTCCTTACTTGATAAAGGTTTTTGGGGATTTTGAAAGTGGCCTTCAAATTGGTCTCTGCCATTGTGCATTGTTGTATTTTTCATATTAGGTTGCACGTTGATGGATGGCTGACAATTTTTTTCCTCAAATATTGAATTTTAAAAAATAAATGAACCTTAAATGAACGGATTAAAGTTTAGAAAGCTTCATTAGTTTGCCATGTTTGGACTTTAATTAATTTGGACTAATCTAATCAAATTAGATTTGTCTTACATTTAAATTAAACTTCTTTGTGGAAATTTAGATTTTAAAATAAATAAACTATTTATGAATAGAGTATTTTTCAATTTGATTCTTTATAGACGTTATATTTTATATTTTATTATTGGTTCTCATTGGGCCTATACTGATAATCCATTTTTAAGGCACAAAAAGTCCCACAAGTGTATATTCAATAATAACTAGAAAATTATCCGTAAATCTTAACAGATTTTCTGCAATCCGGAAATGTGGAATTCACGATATGATTCATTTTGATAATTGAAGCAACAAAACAAAAATCTTCACTTTTACAATTTAATTTAATTTTAGACCATTTATGTTATTAGTGCAGCCTAAAAAGTAGAACATACAGCGTGGGGCATATTTTATCATTACGTGACTTGGAAAACTCCCGAGTCAGTTGCAATCCTTTGGTCTTTGTCTGGTGCATCTTCAGAGTGTCATGGTTTCCTTGATCAACACATAATTCATGAAAATATCAAAATGTTAACACTCCTAAATAACTTTATTAAGTCTTCTCTTATGTCTTCATCTACTTTTTTTTTTTTTTTAAAGAACTCCATACAGTTTGATCAATACTCTTTACCGGCACATTCAATATTCTTTTTTGAACATGTCCGAACTACTTCAAATAATTTTCTATCATTCTTTCTTTGATAGATGCTACTCCAACTCTTCTACAAATATATTCATTACGAACCTTATTCATTTATGATGAAAGATCAATCTCAACATCATGATCATTATGCTATCTTGATGTATACAATATGTCAAATTATTAAGTCAGTCAACATTTACTTTTCTTTAGCTTTGATGTGTTGCCAACACTTTGAACACGGCATATGTGATATTGTCAAAAATAGAACGTGCAGAGTGGCGCATAATATTATTCCATTACATGCATGACTTAGAAAACACTTCCCAAGTCGGTCAATGCGCTTTGGTATTTGTTTAATGCATCTCAAGAGAACAGTTAACACTGTACGTAAATTGCTTAAAAAGGGATTTAGATAATTATTATTTATGAATAGTATGACTTGTTTACATTTTAAATTATATTTTATATGATATTCATATTAATCTTTAACTTTCAGTTTGAGTTTTTGTAAACATATTTGATGATGCGATTCCTTCTATAAAGAGAAAGGCTAGTTTCTCATGCATGAAAAAAAATAATATAGTTGATTGAATTTTTTAACTATTTTTTAATTTCTGCTTTCATTTAATTTCTTTATATAAGTTTTAACGTGTTAAAGCGTATATTAAGAAATATAAGTATTTTGTTAAATTTTTAACAGAAAAGAAAAAGACTAGTCCCCGCTGTCAGTTAGACCTAGTCAACATTTACTTTTCTTTGTATTTGATGTGTTGCCAATACTTTCAACACGCTATAAGCCTGCTCGAGTTGGCATTTGAGAAGCATGTTTATACAAGTCGAGACAAAACTCGTTTTACGTACTTACCTTGTACACCGTAAATCACGTTATAAAAGCAACTTCTAACGCTAACCCAAACGGACACTATATGTAATATTGTCAAAAGTAGAACTTGCAGTTAGCCAGGGGCTCCTTAATCAAACACTGACACTGTAAATTGCCTAAAAAAGACTTTCAATATTTTTTTTATACATTAAAACTGTTAAAGAGGAATTAATGATGTTAAACTTATATATGAAGCATCCAAACATCAGAAAAAGAAAAGGTGAATATTGCCCAATTAGTTTTGATTAAAACTTATAGATGACGCATCCAAACATCAGAAGGCACCTCATAGTAGGATTTGCATTGCTTTTCCTATTGTATGAAATTGCCCAATTAGTTTTGTGTGGAAGATGCATTGAATCAGAGAAGCAAGCTCTTCTAAAATTCAAAGCATCTTTTCATGATCCAAATACGAAGCTTTGCTCTTGGAATCCCAAAACCAATTGTTGCCATTAATTGTTACATGATGGTTGTTTCATAAGAATCGTCATTTTTTGTCAATAAATACATTACGCTCAATAATTACAACCATTTTGTTTTTGTTTTTGCGAATTCCGCCTCTCAATATATGATAGTGCGCATATTTAACTATTCAGTATTAGCATTATATATCCTTGTGCGCACTCCATCTTGACATGCATGACAGTTATTCACGGTAACCGTTATATATTAAGCGTTATATATGTAACATTCTGTAGTAGTGTTAAATTTTTATTATATTTTCAATGGGTTTTATAAAAAAGAAAAATATTGCATTTCTCTTTAATATAATATCTAGTTTGTAGTGTAACATATGGATATATAGCTTTTAATTAACAAGAATAGATAGAATAGAATTTAACTTAAAAAGTATGATTTATCTTAGAAAATTGTAGTCCATTAGAAATATTGGTAATGAATAATGAAGTGTATTATACTACTTCCGCTTCTTAATATAAGACCCATTTTATTAAAGTGGGTCATACATGAAAGAACAATGAAGTATAATTAATCAATCACATTAGAGCTGATATATATGGGTTTGTACTCATTGTTCATGAAAAGTCTCCAATTCAACACATATAATTGACATGTTTGGCACACTAGGGAAAATACAAGTAAATAAAGTATATGTACGGTTTGGAACTTATTCAAGTCTTTTAACTCTATTAGACGACTAAAAAGGCTTTACCATTCTACACGTTATATAACACCATCAAGAATGAGACAAATACACATGTATCTATCTATCTATCTAATGTGAATAATATACTATTTTAGTTTAGAATGTTTACTTTAAAAAATAGATTTATTAATTCCTCTGGAAATTAAATTAGTAGGAGCATTAAACTATGTAACTACATAACGGAGTTACATATTTTTTAAAGTAAAATATAAACTAAATCCTTCCATTTCCCCCAATTTAATTCTAGTATGCAATACGAGTCCTATTATTTTTTTAGTGTCTGTTTGGTAGTGATAGAATTTGAAGGATTGGGTAGAAAGGAAACAAAAGCCTCTAAAATATTATTGAATCCTTAATACTTAATCTTTTATACAAGCAACTGAGTGCCTTTATATAGGCAAAACCGTTATCTAGACTAATCTTAAAATCTGATCTAAATAAATTTAATCAAATATTAATTCTAATAATAATATTTCTAAGATATATCAAATATCAACAAATGATATATAATATCTTAACATGAGAATATATCAAATATTAATATAAGATATAATAATATCTTAACAAGCATTATGAGAAAAATGGAGAGGAAAGGAGGGAAAATTCTAACGAGTTCAGTTTAAAAGAAATTGATAACTGGGGTCAAAAAAATGTTAATAACAAGAACATGTATGATAAAAGAGAAAAAAAAAATCAATTAAAAGCTTTTAACTCCACTTCTTTAATTTTTTTTTTTAAATAAAGCTCGTTAAAATTTCCCTATTCCCCTCTCCTACTCTCCACTTCCCTCATGCCAAACGGACTCAAATTTCATGTATGATTTTAAATGCATGCCCTTATGTTTTTTTGGAGGGGAATGGAGGGGATATTTTAATTACTTTGACTTAAGAAAGAGGAAAATCTAAGTTATAAATAGTATAACTATATGTAAATTATAGAATACAAAACATATATAATCTCCTAAAGAAATACTTTTGCGTGAATTAATGCCTTTCAATCCCTACAAAAGAAAATAGCTTATTACCGATGGAATACTAATCTTTTCTAGTGACTAATAGTGTTGATGAAGGAACTGAACTTCCATTGATAACTGACGATAGTCCCATCATTAATCCGTTGCTAATGGCTGAGTTAGTCTTTAAATGCTAATACACACACACGGATAACTGCAATTAACAAAAATAAATATAAATATGTTATTTTTATATTATGCAAACACACATGTATAATTTAATATATTGTTAAATATTTCTTTTTATATTATACATTTTAATTTTAATTTTTATTTGCATTTATAATATTTATATTTTTATTTATATATCAGATATTATTGAAAATTTCACATAAATTACCTTATAATATAATAATGAAACACTAATTGTTATATACTTACATTACTATTAACATTATAATTTTTAACAATAATTACAAAGGCAATAACTTTTAAACCTACCTTAAATTACTAAAAACAATATATAACCAGCAAAATAATCTAACTATTCAAAAATTGACTATTATGAAATCTGATTATTCTATAATTAAACATAAGGCTAAAGCATATTTTTAATCTTTTAAGTTTTACATAAGGTATACTTTTAGTCCCTTAACTTTATAAAGTATACTTTTGGTCATATATTTCTAATACTGTTAATGTTACTAATGAAAAATGTTAATGCATCAAACTCAAATGATGATTGTGCATCTAACAAGGCATATTTTAATTTTTTTAATATAATATATTTAGATTATTAAACTAAAAAAATACAAATCACTACTAACAAAATTGAGGTTTTGATATTTAGATTATTAAATTAATATATTTAGAGTATTAAATAATATATTTAGATTATTGATTACTTCATTAGGTTTTTAGATATTTTTCAATTTAGACATATTTTAAATTTAAGATTAATAGCATTTAATACACGGTCATCACTTGAGTTTGTTACGTTAATGTTTTCCGTTATTAACATTAACGGTGTTAGAATTATAGGACCAAAAATATACTTTATAGACTTAAGAGACCAAAAGTTTATCTCATGTACAACTTAAATGATTAAAAGTATATTTTAGCCCTAAATATAATGAAACATTTCTAACAAAAAAAAGAAAACATAATGAAACCTAAAAAACTTAAGTAAAGAATAGGTAGAGTAGAATTTAACATAGAAAGTAAGAATTATCTAAGAAAATTGTAGTCCATTAGAAATATTGATAATGAAGTGTATTATATTTCTTCTTGTTCTTAATATAAGACTCATTTTATAATTCAATTTTTTCATTAAAGTAGGTTATATATGAAATTCCGGATGAAGTATATATATAATTAATTAATCACAGTAGAGTTTATATATGGGCTTGTACTCATTGTTCATAACGTCTCCAGTTCAAGACATACATATAATTGACATGTTGGCACACTTAAGGAAAATATAATTAAATAAAGTATATGTAAAACTTTGGAACTTATTTAAGTCTTTTAACAGTATTAGATGACTTCAAGGGCTTCCCCATTCCACACGTTATATAACACTATCAAGAATGAGACGGATACGAGCATATATGTATGTCTGTATCTATCAAATGTGAATAATATATAATTTCAGTTTAGAATATTTACTTTAAAAAATATATTGATTAATTCCTCTGGAAATTAATTTAGTAGCTAGGAGCCTTAAAATATGTGATTGTACGTAACGAGGTTAAATATTTCTGAAAGTAAAAATAAACTAAATCCTTCCATTTCCCCCAATTTAACTTAAGCATACTAAATGAGTCCTATGATTTTTACCTATAATCATGATTTAGGCATGAGCAAGGAGCTCGCAACTCGATAAATCCGCCCACACCCGTAATAAATGTACCCATTTTGGGCCCGCCCAAAACAGGCCCGTAACAGCCGGGCAAATTACCCGCCCCTTTAAGCATTAAACGGGCGGGTTATGGGTACTCCTTCGGGCTGCCCATACCTGCCTGTTTATTTTTTTTTATTTATTAGTTTTATTGAAGATTCAATAAAAATGCAAGGATAATGCATATTAAGAAGACTGATTATGGAAAGATGACAATACTTTTATTGAATGACTTTTGTTAACAGTTTTATTCCTTTAGATTCAAAGTTTGAATACTCTTTTTAGTTGTGATTTAAGGCTTAAATTCTGAATTTCTAATTGTGAATGTTACTATGTGATGGTTTAATTTAAATTAAAAGGTACATTGTAGACAGTTATATGAGTATTATGTGTTTGTTAAATGCAAAAATGCAGTACTGTAGGACTTAAAGTATGGCAATGAATTGTTTTACACTTTACAATAATAGAGATTTTTTTAATATCATATGCTAAATGGGCTGCCCATTACCCGCCCAAATTTGGACAAGTATGTCCAGCCCGTTTATTACTGGACTATCTCAGGTACTTAACGGGTACGGGCTAGCCGTACCTATTAAGACATAAACGGGCGGGTAATGATTCATGATCCTCATGACTTGAATTTTCAAGTCCTAAAGGCCCAAGTTCGAATACAGGTTCCACCCCCCAGAACCTCCCATCGTATGATTTTTTAGGGTCTGTTTGGCATGAAAAAATTGAAAAGATAGGGAGGGAAATTTCTATTCATGAAAACAAATATAAATATATTATTTTTATATTATACAAACATCCAGGTAATCAAACCCAGATCGAACAGGCCAATCTGAACTGGAAACTAGCCAACCGACAGATAGACCGGTCCGGTCCAGTGAACCGGTCCAGGTCTGATTCTTTTATTTTTTTTTAAATTGATTTATTTAAAAAATTTTTGCTTTAGAATCTCATATTAATAATCCTAAAATTTTCAATTTTTCATAAGTTTAGTCTTGAATTAGCTCCGCTCTAACTCACTAATCTTTGACCCAGTACCCTGGCCAGTTCGGTGACCAGTCCGGATTTAATTACCTTGATAAACACACACATGTATAATTTAATATGTTATTAAATTTTTTTATGTTATATATTTTAATTTTAATTTATATTTATAACATTTGTATTTTCTTTATTAAGATGTCACTCTAGTCCTATTTATAAGTCATTTTGACAAAAAAATTTGTTCCTCTTTATAAGTCCAATTTCAGGGTAATAAATGTATTTTTTCCTTTTTTACCCTTATTAATTACAATAAATAAAAAAAAAATCTATTCATGTTGATTTTTAGAACCAATCATAGATAAAGGCGAAATTGAAAATTTAACCTATAGTCAATGAGTTAACTAACTCTCCTTAATATATGAAAATTAATTAAAAAAGATTTATGTATAGGACCAGAGTGATATTGTTTTTTATATAAAATTAATTACAAATGCAATAGTTATAAAAAAATTACAAATGCAATAAATTTTAGAAGACATTGACAGACAAAAGACTTCTCTAGTACATTTCCCGCATTATGTTTGACTCGTTCGACACGTTATAAACTATAACACTATAATTAATAACTTTGAAAATGATGCATTTAAAAGACTGACAGATAAAAGACGTCCAGTTTTTCTTTTTTTTTTTTTTTGAGGTCGTTATTTGGCTTGAAATTTGATTAACATTTAAATATTTGTAAATTCTAATCATTGCATATTATATCTTCTGTTTTTTTTTTTCTTTTTTGGACTAATATTCTGTGTGTGTTTGGTTGGGCTTATTTTGCCAAAATAAGCCCGTTTTTACTTAAAAAAACCCAACTGAAACGCAATCCGTTTTATATGTGTTTCAGATAATTTATTGAAAAATCCAAAAAACCCAAAAACACAGCTTATATTTTAAGCCCAAAATACCTACTTATTTTTAAAAAAAACACTGCAACGTTGTTTTTTTTGGTCCAAACCAGGTAACATGAATTTATTACCGTTATGATGGTTTCGTTATTTGGTTAAGGGGTCTTGTAGCATATTTCCCGGTAAAATTATATAAGGAAAAAATCAATTATTAATAATAATTTATAAATTGTATTCATCCTCATCTTTTTAACATTTAAATTTAAATCTCATTAAATATATAGAAAAATTATTGAAGAAATAGAAATAAATTGCTAGAAATCTATAATTAAAAATGGGCAGGATAGCACTCCTTGCCCAATGCCTGGCCCTACCCAGTTATTAGCCCGCCCAAAGCTGTTCAAAATTTTTTCGGGCCACTTTTTTAGGGCTGGGTTGAGTAATTTTTTGCAGGGTCAGAGTGGACGTACCGGGCCACTGGGCATCATGCTCACCCCTAATTAAAATTACCGAGACACATAATTTTGAATATTTTATGTCAAAGTTTTAAATTTATAATTTTGACAGCTTATATACATGATCGTGCTGCTTGATATTGACGAGATTAGAGCCCAAAAAATGATTTATTTGATTTTTTTTTGAGTCTATATTAAAGAATTTAAAATTGAACACGAATATGTGCGCTCTCGCATGGGAAATAAGTTTGGGTTAGAGGATTGGAATTTTTCAATTTGAGCACAAAAATAATGAGTATAATTATTTTAATTATATTTTATTAACGACTGTCTCCAATTTAAATGTAATCAATTTTATACAACTGACTTGTTGGCACAGTTGGGGAAAATATAATTAAATAAAGTATATGTAAAACTTTGGAACTTATTCAAGTCTTTTGATAGTATTAGATGACTTCAAAGGCTTCACCATTCCACACGTTATATGACCCTATCAAGGATGAGACGGATACGCGCATATATGAATGTTTGTATCTATCTAAGGTGAATAATATATAATATCAGTTTAGAATATTTAATTTTAAAAATAGATTTATTAATTCCTCTGGAAATTAATTTAGTATCTAGGAGCCTTAAAATATGTAATTGTAACCAGGTTAAATATTTCTGAAAGTAAAAACTAAATTAAATCCTTCCATTTCCTCCAATTTAACTTAAGCATACTATATGAGTCCTATACTTTTTACAGGTAATCGTGGTCCTCATTACTTGAGTTTTTAAGTCCTAAAGGATCCAAGTTCGGTTACTGGTACCACCCCCAATCCTATGATTTTTTAAGTTTTGTTTGGCATGAGAAAAATAGAGAGGAAGGGAGGGAAAATTTCTATTCATAAAAAAAAGTATAAATATATTATTTTTATATTATACAAACACATATACATATATAATTTAATATGTTATTAAATATTTTTACATTATATATTTTATTTTTATTTTTATTTATAATATTTTATTTTTATTTTTATTAAGATATTATTTTTGATACAAAATTAATTCTATATGCAATAAATTTTAGAATACACTGACTGATAAAAGACTTCTCTAGTACATTTCCCGCATTATTTTGCCACGTTTGACCAGTTATAAACTTTTGTTTTTCACACATTAGAAACTATAACATTGTGTAATTAATAATTTTGAAAATGATGCATTCTACATTTTATAATATTTATTCCAAATTATTTTCGTGTTTTTCATTTTGACTATCCAGGTTTAGACGTCTAGTTGTTTGGCTTAAAATTTGATTAACATTTAAATGTGTGTTAATTGTGATCATTACATATTATATCTTCTGTTTGAAACATATGTGTTCGAGGTTAAAATTGCCCAGACACATAATTTTGAATATTTTATGTCAAAGTTTTAAAATTATAATTTTGACAGCTTATATACATGATCGTACTGCTTGATATTGATGAGATTGAGCCCAAAAACTGATTTATTTGAATTTTTTTTTTTTTGCGTCTATATTAAAGAATTTAAAATTGAACATGAATATGTGCGCTCTCGCATGGGAAATAAGTTTGGTTCAGAGGATTGGAATTTTTCAATTTGAGCACAAAAATAATGAGTATAATATTTTAAATAGATTTTATTAATGACTGTCTCCAATTTAAATGTAATCCAATTTAGAATCAATAAAAAATATCGCATATATTTCAAATTTTATTTATGTTATTTATTTATCATCAAGTGTTCTTTTATTCACTCCTATTTTTCATATTTCAAATTTTGTTAATATATAGTTTTGACATAGAAGTTGAAGAAAATCACAAGTGAATAGTTATATTTTAAGAAGTATAGAACGCCTGATTATCGTATATCATAAGTTTTTTTTAAAAAAGAAAAAGAAAATCATAGACCACAAGTTTCTTAGCCACAAAATACTATAAATAGGAGTTGTGCATATTCAACAAAAGCCACAGTACTCCACTTCTATCACGATATTCACATATAGAAAAATCACTTAGCTTGTTTAAGCTTCTCTCAATATGGGAAGGCGCCTCGGCCTCATAGTAGGATTTGCATTGCTTTTCCTATTGTCTGAAACTGCCCAATTAGTTTTGTGTGGAAGATGCATTGAATCAGAGAAGCAAGCTCTTCTCAAGTTCAAATCATCTTTTCATAATGATCCATATAATAGGTATCCATATAAGAACCTTTCCTCCTGGAATCCCAAAACCAATTGTTGCCAGTGGGATGGCATATCTTGTCACAATGTTACTGGTCATGTTCTCAAACTTGATCTCAGTGACTATGACCTAGAAGCTAATGGTGTTGATCCATCTTTGTTGGTGTTGCAACATTTGATTTATTTGGATTTGAGTTGAAACGACTTCAAAGCAATGTCAATTCCTGCCTTTTTTGGTTCTATGGAGCGGTTGAGATATCTTTCAATCTCATGTGCTAATTTCACAGGAAAGATTCCTACCAATCTTGGTGGAAACCTCACAGACTTGCAGTTTCTTGATCTCAGCCTGAATGATTTGCACATCAATGACATGAGTTGGGTGTCTCAACTTGAGTCTCTGCAATATCTCAACCTGAGTGGTGTCTACCTTGGAGAAGCTCACAACTTGTTCCAGGTACTTCACATGCTTCCTTCTTTGTTACAACTCCAATTAAATAGATGTGGACTTGGCAACTTGTCCACTCCTCTACCCCCCATTAATTTCACAAATAATGCCACAGTTCAGCTCCTGAATCTGGCTTATAATGAAATTGATGGCGGAATCCTTCATGCTTTCCAAAATTGGACTTCTGTTGAATTCCTTGACCTCAGGTCCAACAATTTTAGCTCATTGCCATTGTGGTTCGGAGAGTTTAAGAATCTGGTTTCTCTTGATCTTTCACATAATACACTTTGTGGACCCATTCCTATTGCTTTGCCGAACTTGACTACCCTTCAAGACCTTGATCTTTCTGGAAACAATTTCAGTTCAGTGCCATTGTGGTTTGGAGAGTTTAAGAATCTGCTTTCTCTTGATCTTTCACGTAATACACTTTGTGGATCCATTCCTATTGCTTTGCGGAACTTGACTACCCTTCAAGACCTTGATCTTTCTGAAAACAATTTCAGTTCAGTGCCATCTTGGTTGGGAGAGTTAAGGAGCCTTCGCCATCTAGACATCACCATGAATCCAAACATAGCCACTATGGAAATTTCTGTGTCACAAATTCTACAAAACATGTGTCATTTAAAAATATTATCTTTTTCCAATAGCAATTTTCAAGGAGAAGCATTTGGTGACTCTGATTTTTTTGGATGCATCAAACACGACATAGAGGAATTACACTTGAGTGATAATAAACTCAGTGGCCATTTGCCAACTTGGATAGGGCGTTTGGAAAAACTAAATTACCTTGATCTTTCAAATAATTATTTTTGTGGCAATATTCCTCATAGTCTTGGCTAGCTTGTAAATTTAACAGCCCTACATCTCTCATATAATTCTCTAACTGGCCTCATTCCTCAAAGTATTGGCCAGCTTGTAAATTTAATAACCCTTTATCTCTCAAATAATTCTCTAACTGGCCTCATTCCTCAAAGTATTGGCCAGCTTGTAAATTTAACAACCCTTGATCTCTCAGATAATTCTCTAACTAGCCTCATCCCTCAAAGTATTGGCCAACTTGTAAATTTAAAATATGGTTGGATCTCTCAAATAATTCTTTTAGTGGCAATATCCCTCAAAGAATTTGTCACCTTGTAAATCTAATTAGCCTTGATCTTTCTTATAACAATTTCTCGGGTGAAATTCCAAATTGTTGGAGAGATAATAATCCACCATTTGGAATGAGGGAAATAAATCTTTCATTCAATAAACTGTCTGGTGCTTTCCCTATCTCAGTTGGCAAGCTTTCCTCACTATATTGGTTGCATTTGAACAAAAACTATCTTGAAGGAAAGCTTCCATCGACTTTGAAAAATTCAAAGCGATTGTTAATTCTAGATTTGGGTGAAAATAAGTTTTTTGGAAGTATACCATCATGGACGAATAAAACTTTTCCTGCCTTGAAAATTTTGAGGTTGCGGGATAACATGTTAGATGGTAACATTCCTTCTACTCTGTGCCAACTCAAATCACTCCAAATATTGGACTTCGCAAATAACAACTTAAGTGGCTCAATACCCCATTGCGTTGGCAATCTTACTGGAATGACTCATCAAGCTTCTCCTGTACGACAAAATTTTTTTTCAAGGGTTTCAATATGGGATGATCAGGATGTGAAACAAGTTATGAAAGGAAGAGAATTTGACTATACTAGTATCTTGCAACTTGTGATCAACTTGGATTTGTCAAATAACAAGTTGATTGGATCAATTCCTCCTGAGTTATTCTCGCTTGTTGGATTGATAGGTTTGAATCTTTCACACAATCATTTGAAAGGAGAGATCCCGGAGATTATTTTGAGCATGAAATTTCTTGAATCCTTTGACATGTCTTGTAACCAAATTTCAGGCACAATTCCAGAGAGCATGTCCAAACTAACTGCTTTGAGCCATTTAAATGTGTCATACAATAACCTTTCAGGCCCAATTCCAATTGAGAATCAATTCTTGACTTTGGATGATCCATCTATTTATGCCGGCAACCCTTTTCTTTGCGGAATCCAACTATAGAAAAAGTGCCAAGGTGATAATCCTCATCAAGTTCCTGAAGCCAAAAAATCGGAAGATGAGGATGATTCAAACAAAGTGTGGTTTTATTTAGTCATAGCAATTGGGTTTGCCATTGGATTTTGGGGAGTTATTGGGACTTTAGTGTTGAAGAAGAGCTGGAGATATGCTTGTTTCCAACGAGTGGAAGATGTAGCAGATGAGATATATGTGTACACTTTAATAAAAATAGCAAGGCTGAAGAGGCTGCTCACAAACCCTATCCATGGTTGATCTTTGTAGTTGTGTATGTATCTTTACTATCTCTCTTGTTGCAAGTATCATGTAATGTTTCAGTATGTGTGTGACAATAATATATCGTGCATGTCTTCATGAGTTCACTGTGAACAAAAGTACTAAATCTTCAATTCTTCAAATTTTTTGTTTGTCTATAAGATTATATTTTAATGTCACTAGAAAAAACTCATTATATGATTATTAAATTAATCTTGGCCAAATTCTTCACGCCTATATATTAATGAATCAAAGCTTGGATAAATGACCTGGCTAGTAAATATTACCGTTAAAAGTAACTAACAGCCATTAACTGCAGCGCAAAAGTACCAAAATACCCCTATCTAAAAAAAAGTTATGGTGATGGATGTACTTTTAAAAAAAGTTTATGGGTATTTTTGCACTTTTAAAAAATGTTGATCGGTATTGTTGCCCCTTAACCTTTTTTTAGATAGGGTTATTTTGGAACTTTTGCACTGAAGTTAATGGCCGTTAGTTAGTTTTAATGGAAATGTCACATTTACCGCCTTTTGAAAATTCATGGTTACTTTTACCAAAAAAAAAAATGTATGGTGGTGGATACACTTTTAAAAAAAAGTTTGAGTATTTTTGCTCCCTAACTCTTGAAACAATAGGCCTTGTTCTATGTGAGATAAGTTTCAATCACTTAAGCATCACATCTCGAGTTCAAAGCGGCACGAATCAAAAGCCCCTAAATAATGGTCTCATGCCTTTTATTTGCAAATTTCAGAAGACCATTTTATTTTAACTTCTTTCCGCAAGATCATAGCCTGTGAATGTATGTGTATTTCTTTTTTGCAGGTTCTGATTTAGATGTTTGCTTATCCTAATAAAATAAGAGTGGCATATGCTTAATCAGTGTATGCATGCATGCATAATTAAAACATTATTAATT
Organism: Inga laurina; assembly: GCA_963855925.1. Taxonomy (NCBI): domain Eukaryota; kingdom Viridiplantae; phylum Streptophyta; class Magnoliopsida; order Fabales; family Fabaceae; genus Inga; species Inga laurina. The sequence continues at coordinate 63,504,234 of OY979703.1, forward strand.
ACATAATGATATTTTCATTCAAATTTCACAGCTAGATATTTGCCTTCTTTTCCTGCGTGGACTTGATATCAATTGTTCTCTTTTCTCATTCTATGAATCTATGACTATAATATTTCATGATAATCTATAACTTTTTATTTGGCCAGCCAATCTAACCGTAAAAAAGTTTTCATATACTTCTCTTGACACATCTGGACAAATTTTATTTTGAGAGGTTTCACAAATATGTGATTATTTATATAATCACTTCTTCACTACAAATCCAAATGCATCAACATAAAATTCAACACAGATATTAATCAACAAGGACAAATAAACACCCATTGAAGTCTCACAAATATATACTAATACAAAATTAATTTAAACAAACCATAATACATATAATGAACTAATGGAAAACTAATAAACTCCATGTTGAAGCTCTAACCACTTTTTCAACCACCAAGAATCAAGGATAATCAGCCACTCATGAGCTTAACAACAATCAAAGTTTCTTTAAGAACACTCTCCAGCAAATTCATGAACTCGCCGGAATCTGGAAGCATGTCAGAACCTGGGAAATAGTTGCCGGAAACTCAATAATCTCGCCAGAAAGTCACAAACTCACTAAAATAACACAGAGATAGCCGAATGAGGAAAATGATAAGGTGTTAGAGTCATAAGAGTCACCGAAACTGTGAAGAAGAGGATTGCTGGAATCACAGACAATCGCCGGAATTTGGAATTGTTTTACCGAAAACTCAAAGAAGCTCACAGGAAAAATTGCAAAACACGCCAATAAAACATAGGGGAAGGACAAGTCTGCTTCTGAAAGGATTCTGAGCTATTCAAAGTCGTCGGTGAGGAGAAAAATGAAGGTCCGATGCAGATTCTCGCGGTTTCTCTGGTCTCAAGCTATTGTTTCTGACGATAAACTCCATGCGGCGGCTTCTCTCTGTGGTAAGAACGATGAAGCACGGCGGAGGAGAGAAGGTCCGGTGGTTGAAGCTTTCTTCGATTCAAACTCACTACACTGTGAAGGTCTCTGGATTTCTTTTGCCAATTCCGAGCTCACAGCTTTAACAACCCTTCTCCGATGCTGAAAGATGCCGGAAATGGTGGAGGTCAATGGAGTAGTGGTGTGAGGAAGATGGTGACAGAGGGCGATTCTCTAAAGAAGTGGATGTCTCCCTCTCGTGTTTGTCCGCGACGTCTGTACTCCCTCCAGGCCCCTGTTTCAGCGTCGAAGAAGAAGACCTAATGGTCTTTGGTCAAAACGCAAGTTTTGACCAGGGATTGTTTTGAAAAGTTTAAAAGTTCTAAGGAGGGACTAAACTGAAAATGTTTGAAATATTGGTAGGTATAACTGCAATGTTTGAATGATCTGGGTCTTTTTGTAAATTTTCCGGTCCCCTTATCTTCGTTCACTTCCTCTTGTAATTTCCAGAGGGCAGAAGACAATGTACTTGTAGGAACTTCTCTCACAGTGCTACTTTGATTATGATTACCTTCGGCAAGCAAGCTGGCAGATTCATAACCCCCACTTAAAAATATGAACAGAAACTTACATATATTAGAAATTTTCTGTGTTGTTTCTTTTATTCTTGTTTTTCTTTGTTTTTGTATAAAAGCGACATGAAACAAGCTCAAATCGCGTTAATATTAGAACAGAAATTCTGGTCACAGGATCAATTTGTGCAAATCTAAAATGTTTGCTTCCCGAAACGTCCATTTTAACCGAGCGTATGAGCTTAGTCAAATTATGGGGATCGGTCTGACGACTGACCTAGGGAAATATTTGGGAGTTCCTATCCTTCACAAACGAATGGTAAACATGACTTTTGCCCCGATTCTCCAAAAGGTTCGCTCAAAGTTGACTAGCTAGAAAGGGAGATATCTAAGTATGGCAGGGCAGACGGTTCTCATCAAGTCTGTTCTTTTTGCCATTCTGCAATATCAGATGCAATCAACCCTTGTTCCGAAGGGGGTGCTATCCACAATTGAAAAATTGAGTCGAGACTTCTTCTGGAACCAGCATGATGAATCCAAGAAAATGCATCTGTTAGCATGGGACGTACTTAAGAGAAGGAAGTGTGAAAGAGGCCTGGGGATAAAAGATCTGCATTGCAAAACAAAGCTTTCTTGATGAAACTGTGTTGGGGCCTAATCACTAAACCTGATGCCTTATGGGTGAGATGTCTCCGTGCGAAGTACTCATGTGGAACAGATTTGATGCCGAAGGTTCAAAGATGGTGCAATCAATCGGCTGTGTGGAGTGGCATAGTTGCAGTCTGGAAGGATTTCGAGAGTGGTCTTGGCAAAAATATTAGAAATGGAAGAAACACCTTTGCTTGGCAGGACTGCTGGGGCCCGGTTAACAGGCCACTAAAATACTTCATTGATAGGAACTCGCACCTTCTTGATATTGATGCTCGGGTTGGTTCCTTTACAACTCAGACGGGACACTGGGATAGAGCCAAATGGGAAACATGTCTTCCTAGTTGGATGGTAGATAAGATAATGATGGTGACACCCCCAACGAGCACCGGTGATGACGTGATTTGTTGGAGAAATGCTTCCGACGGTAACTTTAGTGTGAAGTCAGCCTATGAGAGGATCTATCATTAGCAAAATCTCAGTTCTCAACCTCACTGGCGGCATTTATGGCACTGGGGAATTCCTGAAAGAGTCAAACTCTTTATGTGGCAAGTATTCCATGAGAGGCTTCCAACAAATGTTACAAGAGCGAGACATAACCCAAATGTTCCAAACACCTACCCTTTTTAGTGTGAGAGTGAGGAGGGCATCCTTCATGTATTGAGAGATTGTGACCAAGCCCAGAGGGTGTGGTCCTCTTTAACTAACACCATATATTATTCTATGTTTTTTTGTGGTTGTTTGCAGGAATGGCTACAATGGAACATGCAGCACTCACCAAGTAATAGGAGAACCTCTAGATGGTCATGGCAACGAGTATTCAGCATAACGTGCTGGCTACTATGGAAGAACAGATGCAGTCAAGCATTCGAAGGGGTAGCTGAGAAGCCACAAGAGATAGTGCATAGATGCCTGTTTCACCTCTCAGAAGGAGTGGAGAGCGGATGATTTCATCACTAGATATTTCAAGTTCTAGAGAGAGGGGCAGTCCACTGGGAACCACCGGACCTGGATTTTGTTCGTTTAGACGTTGATGGATCTGTGCTCAATGGAGGACAGGCCGCCTACGGAGGTGTTATTCGTGACCAACATGGCACATGGATACGTGGATTTCAACAGAAGTTAGGACATTCATTCCCAACTGCTGCAGAAGTTCATGCAATCAACAGAGGCCTTCATTTATGTAAGCAGATGGGTTTAAACAAAATCAAACTGTTCACTGATTCCCTCCAAGCTATTCATCTATTATGGTCTACTTGTCCTACTTCCCACCCATTATATGAAGTTATCCTGGACACCAGATCTCTTATTTTTTCGGACTGGGACTTGCGGATTTCCACTCTTATAGGGAAAGCATTTGTTGTGCTGATTATTTGGCAGGTCAGGCTCACCTGAACAGCCAGGACTACGTCGAACTGGGGTCTTCCTCTGCTGATTGTATCCTTCTTTTTGCCCAGGAATGTGGTGCTCTGCCACAGGATCATTTTGTACGACCTACTTTATAGGTCCTGACACTTTACAAGCTTTGCTTGCCTTTGTAATACAAAAAAAAAATATTAGAACAGAAAGCTCTCAAAGATGCCACAACACTAATAGTCAAGGAAGGTCTTGTCTTCCATGCATAAGTCGGCTATCAACCAATGGAAGTCAACTTCGAAGAGTTCAGCACAAATGAGAAGTGACGCTTGCATCTCCATTCAAAAAAAAGATAGTAAAATCATTATTTGGAGGTTGAATGAAACATTTTGATTGGCTCAGCAAATGCCGCCTCATTAGAAATTTGATCCACCACCACACACTCTGTTTCTTCTTTAGCAACCTAGAATGGATGATTATAAATGCCGCCTCATTAGAAATTCTCAAGCACCAGGATATCCTCAACTTCTTTAGCAAGCCAATACTTCTATGACTGGTTATCTTGCATACATTATCATCCTAAAGAAAACAATTATTGCTAATCTCAAAATACAAGTCAGAAATTCATTAATAGCCTTACATCCAATCAGGTATCTAACACGAGAGATTTAAGGGAAATTAAAAAGGTTTCTTGGTATATGATTTGAACAGATATTGACCAAGAGGCCCTGAACACACCCAGAAAATGCCTTGCTCTCATCAAATTCAGCAAGAAATTATCAATTTGGTATCAAAGGAACAGAAACTCACCCAAACGCCTACCGATCACATGGTTTTAAACTTTATATATATAAATATATATATATATATATATATTACATTCGCTTGAATGAAACATTTTGATCGGCCCAGCAAATGCCTCCTCATTTGAAATTTGATCCACCACCACACACTCCGTTTCTTCAGCAGCAACCTAGAAATGGATTATTATAAAAAAAAAACAGAATCAATGAAAAATATCACGTAGCAACCTGAAAAGATAAAAGATATAAGAACTACAATGTTCTAAACAGTCGTGCCAAAAGTTAACATGCGGTAGTCAAGTAATCATAAACTGTTCAAAGAAATAGAATGGTTTGCAAAGTATGACGGAAGATCAAAACCACAATCACATATTCTCTCAATACAGTGTCATGGCTTTAACATATTTTTATTGGGCAGGACAAACATATAACTATTAAAAACCCATGATAGTTTGCAAAATCTAGCTCTCAAAGAAAGTTTAACATAAGTGATGCCAGCACTTTGTAAATTTATTTTAAAATTTAAATTTTAGCAAAGAAGTTTAAATATAACATAAAATTAAGGTGACTAGGTAAGCTCCAACATGCCAAGCTAATGAAGGTTCCTAAACTTTGATCCCTATTAATATAGGGATTATTTATTTCAAAATTTAATTTTTAAAGCAAAAAGGGCAAACCTGTTAATGACACCCCAGCCGATATAAAAAATACAATAATGCCCAATAACAAAATTAGATTAAGAACAGTTTCAAAACTCCAAAAACCATTATCAATTGAAGAGCTTGAAAAGAATAATTCAAAGATATGGTCTTTCATAGCTCTTAGAACTTCCATAGCAAACTTCCAAATGTAGCTATTCCTATGCTTCCAAAAGCACTGGCAAGTGATAACAAATACCACGTTCCAAGGTAGGCCTTGAACTTTCGCTCTCCTTTTCTTTTGTTTCCCCCCTTTAAGTTCTCTTGCACCCATTCTGGTAAATTGCGTGTAAAAGAATTACTTTCAGGCTGCTATTGTAAACAAAGCCACACCTTCCCCATATTCATTAATTCTTTGAAGCATTAATGAATTCTCTAATTCATTAATTCTTTGAAGCATCCTTTCCCCATAGCAGTCTATCCTTCCTCCCTCCTCTGATAGGTATTATCCAAGAACCAATATGATGATAATTTTGTGTTCACTAAAATTACAACCACAATCATGTCCAAAAATAACATTTTAAATAAAAAAACTAAGCACTTGGATTTAGTCAATTTTTGTTGAATTCATTAATTTGTATATAAAACAAGTGCCTGAATTTGGTAATTAGTTAATTGTAAGTTCTCTCTTGCTAGAATGATTGATTTGTATGTCAGAGAGTGAAGTCAACATTTCTGACTTAATAACTCGAGTGGCTACTTGAATGATGCATTGGTATCACTCGAGTGGTCACTCAAGTGATCCCTTGGTCATCACTCGAGTGATCCCTTGAGTAACACCATGCAAATCTTGGCAGATAGCTTCTAGAACTTTTTGGCACACATTACTCAAGTAATGAAGGATCATCACTCGAATGATTACTTGAGTGATCCCATCTGAAATTTTCCAGAGGCTCTTTCTCCTATTATATGACTTCTTGTCCTTCTTCATCACTCGAGGGCATACTCGAGTGATGGCTTTGGTTGCCACTAAGTACTTAGTTCCTTTGTTCAAAAACTCTTTTGTCTTATTATCAAAACCTTTTGTAAGATCACTCAATCTTTGTTATTAACAAAACATATAGGATCTAACAAAGAATAAGATCATCCATTGCCACAGGCGAACTAGCAAGAGTGAGTTCATCAACAAGACTCTTCATTTTATTCAAGTACTCTTTCATCTTTAGTGCATTCTTCCATGTGTTATGTAATTCATTTTTCACAACCATCACTCATGCCTCTGTCAACGCACAAGTGAGATCTCTAGTGCCATTCCATAGTGCTTCAGCAGTTTGACAGTGGAGAAGTTGCGCCCCGACATCTTGTGTCATCATGTTTCTCAACCAACCTACAAGCATTCGATCAACCAAAAACCAGTCCGCATAAGCAGGATTAGCTTTGTTTCCCGCAACATCGGGAATGAACTTCGGTGGAGCACTCATGGTGCCATCAATATGACCTTCTAGCCGATTGCCCTCAATCAAAGGAAGAACAATAGATTCCTAGACCAGAAAATTGGTACGATCCAATTTGATCGTTGTGGTTTGGCTAGAGGAACTGAAAAGCGAATAAGACTTGGCATTTGAAGAAGAACCAGAATCAATGGAGGAGGATGAGTCAAACTTTTGGCTTTGATACCAAGATAGAAAAACAATGAATTTGTAGAGAATTTGTATAAGCCTGAGGCACTGAATGAATTGAGTGCTTAGAGGTATGCTCCATATTAATACTGGACTATACAACATTCTAGAAGATAGCTACAACTGTAAATTGCAATAGAACCTATAGCTATGTGACACATATATAGAGAAATATTGTACAAGATATTACAGTTAGCAATACTGAGCACTAATATTTAAATACAAAACTAATTATATTTTAACATATAGTTTGCAAAATCGTACTCTGAAGGAGTATTAGAAATCGTTTGTGGTTTTTTCATATAAAGTATATACTAATGATTTATAAATAACACAACTTACATGAATTTTATATTTTATATTAATATTTTTTTTTTGTTGATGTAGACATAGAGTATTCCCAAGTCACTTTGGATTATAGCCTAATCTCTCTAGAGTCGAGAGTATTAAGGTTAAAGCCCTCCTAACAAGTGCATTTCTTGATATTCAAATTTGTATTCTCATCCTTATGGGGGTGAGGCTACTCACCATATCAACTAAGAGGTTATTGGTTATACTAATATTTTTTGGTCATAACTTATACATCCATTATACCAAAGGCACTTAATGTCATTGGGCTATAAGGCCCGATAATATTTTATATCAATATATTGTGAATTAATTGCTAAGCGGACTGATTTAAACACTAGTATAATTTATCTAAGTGTTCCTTCTCTTAATTACATGATATTACACTTTATCCTTTGTTTTCCATTTTAGTGTAATATCCACATATTTTTTGGTCGAAACAAAATCCACATATTTAGTTGTTATCCTTTGTGTGTGTTTATGTAGTAGTAGTCTTCTCCTTTATGTATGACTGTATCAGACTGCTTCTAGTTTTTATTGCTTAAGGACGACAGATAAGGAATGTTGGGGAATGCATCAGAGGTGGAGGATATTGCTCTCGGCATCATAGCATTTCCCTCTAGTTTGAGTTTGTGAATTCATGTTCTCTTTCACATTAGGAGTTTGTGAATTCAGGTGATGAAGGGGGGATAACAGACAAAATTAATTTACAAAAAAAAAAAAAACCAAAGAAAGAAAATTTAGACCGGTTGTGTTAATGTTCGGTCTAAAAAGTCTGGCTTTTTAAATTCTTAACCCACACCTAAACATACATATAACCATGAACTAGCACATATTTGTTTTTTATAGGAATACAGCATCAAACCAAAGAAACTTCATAGACAGTGATATCAATGTTTGGTCGGCCTTGCAAGATTCTCCAATTTCACTCAACCCGAGCCAATGCTTTTGCTTTATATAGAGCCAAAGAAGTTTCTTAGATAGCAATGGCTTCTTCAATCAATTACTCCTTTTGGTCCATAATATAGAAAAGTCTTCTAAAAGAAAATTTGGTCCAAAATATAAGAGATTGGTAAGTTAATTAACACTTGTTTTCCACTTTTATCCCTTGTAAGATAGAAAAAAATATGACAGATAATAAATGCATATTTGAAAATTACATTCTTTAATAAGGGTAAAATAAGTAAATTTTATTAATTTAAGACACATTAAATGATTTAATTAATATTCTTTATTAGTTCATAGTTTTTGTTTGAACAGCTTTAGTTCATGTGAATTAGTAAAAAACGTCTTATATTTTGGATCGGAGGGAGTGTAACACTTCATTCAACAGATCTCGTCGATTTGATATTAATTATGGTGAGTACATTAATTTTCTGAATTCTCTCATAGGATCAAGGTAATCTTTAACGAGATTATATCGTTTGGAAAGAGATGCCAAGAAGCTGAAAAATTAAAGGAACAAAAAAAAGACACTTTATCATTGAAAATCATGGTTTGAGGGTGAAAAACTATCATTTTTCAAAGCTATTTTTTTTAAAATGTTTTTTTGTCATTTAAAACCATGGCTTGAGATTTTCTCTATATTTTTTCCATACAATGAACAATTATTATGAAACTTCGATGTGAAATTTTCATTTTTTTAATAATATATTTCATCCTATATTTACACACACATATTAATTATTACTTTATTATATAAATAATAAATTGGTCTTACACACACATATATAAATATTATTTATTAATTTAAAAAAATATATAAATTAAAATTTGTCCTTAATTTAAGTAATTATCACATTAACTTTTGTCTTTTTTTAGTTTTTTGAGCTTAAAAAATGATTTTGATAACAACCATTCAAGCACTCATTTTTTTCAAAATCGAATTTTTCACAACATCTAGAAAATTCCAACATATTTTACCAAAATCAAGAAAATTTTTTAACTACATTAACTTTGCCTTAAAGTATTATGATTTTTTTAACTTTATCCCTATTTAGTATATATACTTTCCAAGAAAATAACAATCTACACATTAATATATGAAAGGTGAAAATATACATTTATATGAAAAGTTTAATGTGATCATAAATAGGATAAAAAGAACACATTCTCTCTATCTTATAAATAGGACTAGAGGAGTCCTTTTCTAAAATGCCTTTGTGTGTGTGTGTGTGTGTGTGTTACTAGCTGCAACTGCTCTTGCCATGGCCATTATCACTTGTCTAGGATGAAAGTTCTTATCTGTGTGCCATATTTCATTACGAACAAACACCCGAAAAAACCACAAAGACTCCAACATTTAATAAGTCAGTAAAAACAATCTTGTCGAAGTCAGTGTGAGTGATGAACCAAAAGAGAAGCCATTGAATTATACTCCATTGTGATACCACATCCGTGCTGAGGCCCATGCTCTAGCAAAAGAAAAAAAGTTCAAATATAAAAGCTTTTTGTTATAAACAATATGCTCTATGCATAGGATTTCATCTCATGTTAATTGATATTACACCCTAACACATGCAATATTGAGGAAGCTGTGGTTACTCCCCTAGATGCATGCTAATCTCAAATATAAACTATTTGCATTTAAATTATAAATATGTACAAATTTTTAATGAAAATTTGATTGATTAATTTAATCAACAAAATGTGACTAAATAATTATCATAGATAAATTCTCCTATTACTTTGTGCATCCAAATCTTAATTATATAAAAGAATAGCAGTCAAATTTAGGGCATCTAGGCAATAGAAAATAAAGGGATTCCAATAAATTAATTATGACTTTTTATATAGAGTAATTTTGAGTATTATATATATATATATGTGTGTGTTAAGAAATGAAATTCATAATTACTATAGCATCACCTCTCCACCCATACATTTCTTTATATGGGTTATTGTGTGTTCCATACTACAAAATATTGTTTTAAATCTAAGTGCTTTTTTACATAATAGCATATTAATATATAAATACCCAGCCGCTCACCCACGCATCGCGCAGGTCTGTGCTAGTTAAATCTAATATATGCACATCTGAATAGAGGGGTTAACTAATTAATTTGATCAACAAAAAAATTAAATTAATAACCCTCCCACTATTTTATATATCCAAAAATTGTTTAAGAGATAAATTTCAATATATTTCAACACAAATATAATTTTTCAAAATTGAAACATTTGAAAAATTGTCCAAAATTAATTACATAAACATTAATGTAATTAAATAATATATCAAAACAAAATTTTTCAAATTACCATAATACCAAAATAGCCAAAATTAATTTTCCCATATTGAAAAAATTAACATGGCACATAAAAATAAATCAGCATTCAAATATTTTGGTCAAATAAACCATTTATGAGATGAAATAGAACTTAAACCCAAACAATTAATCAAATTTTTAACTTCTTGAAAAGAATGGAAATTACCAAAGAATTACGCACAAAATGCAGTTAAGGAAAATTAATTGAACTAAAATAATATCTGGAAATCAAACTTGAAGGCGTCAATATCAAAAACTCAATATATTGAATAACAACGATTGTCCAGAATTAAAATAAACATATAGTGGCTTCAAAATGTTAATCAAAACGTGACTGGGAGAACATATCCTCCCTTTTTTTAAAACTCAATGGCCCAAAATATTGAAAATGCAGTAGAGCCCATAAAGAAATTTTCCAGAAATAAAAACAAATAATAAAAGACCCAAAAATATAACAATAAAATATTAGCTCATAAAATAAAGGAGAAATGACAGAAAAAGAATTTTGAAATTGTAAATTTTTAAATCAAGCATTTTTCAATAAATGAGTTGTGAATTACTTATCAAGTTTCATCATTCTCTTATCAACTCTTGGTAACAAACTTGTTTTGAGATTTTATAATGTCAAAGTTTTTTTTTTTCTATTTGTTCCCCTAAAATAAAAACCCAAATAATGTAGGCCCATAAGAAAATTTTCTAGAGAAAAAAACAATAAAAGGCACAGAAATATAACAATAAAATATTAGCTCATAAAATAAAAAATCAAATAATGTAGGCCTGAATAGCAACAAGAAACATCAATGATAAAATAATAACAGGGAAAATGATAGTGAGGTCCCAAGGATAAAAGAAAATACCAGTAAAGTCCCTATGAAAAAGAAATTCGTTAAGCATGTTTTACCATTCAACATGTTGTAAAAATGACTCAACGAGTTATTATTTCTTTTTACAGGGACTTTACTGATATTTTCTTTGGGACCTCATTGTCATTCTCCCAAAATAAAACCAAAGGCCCACAAGTCACAAGCCCAGAAAAAACGTTTCAAAAAGTCCGGGTTCAGTTCATGACAGAATAAACAATAACGAACAAAATATAAGGTCAAAATGTCATTGAACAAATTTTCGGCAACTAAATTTCAGCAAGACCAAGAACATCCTTCAGCCCAGGAATCAAAACAGAAATATTGAACAAGCCCAAAACAAGTTCATAGACTTAGCCCATAATAAAACAAATAAATAAAACAGAAAAAGGGCCCAAAACCAATCATTTCTAGAAATTAAAAAAAAAATATATCTGGCTTATTGTATAACAAAAAATAAACTTGAAAAAAAAAATAATAAACAAAAAATAAAACGTGCAAATTCATAACCCAGAAGAGTCTAAAATATCTCTGAAACAACAAAACCCCCCAAATCTGAAAGACTCAACAAAAATATTTCAAGAAAAACAAACGGAAACTAAAAAATCCAGTAAGGCCAAGAAAGCACAATGAATAAAAAATATTAAAAATAGCAAGCCCAATACTCAAAGGCTCAAATGTGTCAGTTCACTCTTCCATAATAAATGAAACACATAGTGAGTGTTTGGAGGCATGTTTTAGCAGCCCAATCGCGCGTCCAACACTTGTGGCAAAATTTGAATGTTTGGATGGACAATTACCTTTAAGTCAAACTTAGGTTATTCGCACAATTGCGATAAGCTACAAATTGGAGCTTATCTCTCTTCTTGTGAGTACTCCCTTCCCTTCTCGGCCAAGAACACAGCTCCTCCACAGTCTCTAACCATCGGCATGCATTTGGCGTTCTGCGTTCTCACCGGAAAAGATGATCAAGGGCAAGGAAGTCACCGGAACTGAAACTTGCAGGAAGTGGGGGTTGGAGTTGTCGTCGATGGTCGTATCTCTTCTCTCTTCAGCTTTGTTTTTTGTTGTCTCTTTTCTCTCCGTATGCTCCCAACAATGAAGGAAGAAGATGAAGGGTGGTGGAGAAGAATGAGTGTCGGAACTAGAGGTCACCAGAAGTTGGGGGTTGAAGCTCTCTGTTTCACCATTAATGAAGGACGATGACGGTGTGGTGGTAGTTTGTTTCTGACAGAGGTGGAAGAGGGCGAAGTCCGACGCTGGGGTAAGGATGAAGGTCGTCAATGATGCCCTGTGAAAATGATGATGAAGTGAAGATGAAGTGTCGCTATAAACTGCAACAAGCTCATCGGAGTTGGGGCCGAAAATGGGAAGTCTGACGGTGGTAGTGTTGCTAGAGCTGAAGATGATGAAGAGGAAAGCGAAGGTGGTGAAATGAAGGTAGTGAACAAAGTTTTAAAGGTCCAAAACCGATGGAGATGAAGACACTAGTGGTGATAGTAATAGAAGGAAGGAAAAAGAATGATAGTAGTGGCACTGTGAAGATGATGGAGTGGCACTATGAAGATGATGGAATTCTTCCTCCCAAATAATCATTTGCTTGACTTAATTCAAGATCAAATTGTATGGGACATGTGATCCAATTAGTTATGTAATATTATATCATCAAATTGTGTTAATTTTACTTCCGAAATTTTCCAACTTTAACTTTTATAAATATTTTTATAGTTTCAAATTTAATTTCTCTCTTACCATTATCACAAAGGTCACTTATATTTAAGTTAATCCAAACAAGATTTACTTGTGCAAAAACCATTTATACAATCGTCAATCCAAACATAAATCACATTACACAGTCTGGTTTTTACTAAAAGTAAGATTATAAAAAGTCAAATAGGAAAAATCCATTTTTCCCATCGCTATTCCAAACACACACGAAAAGATTGTTTATGCGGCCGATCCAGGCAATTCTAGGCACAAATTTTAGTGATTTAAGTCTCCATTTTCGAGCGGTTTTTTCACGATGAAATAATTGTTGGAACAAGTCTCCAAGAGTGACAGAAGAAACCAAATCCCAAAAATGTTTTAATTTTTAAAACCAAAATAGAAATGTCATAGCTGATCCCTTCTCTCTCAGGTTCTTAACCAGTCCAGTTCATGATTTTTTTATTTTTTAAAAAAATAAAATTTTTAATATATTTTTTTAGAATTTCATATTAATAAGCTTAAAATATTCAATTTCTCAACGGTCTGGCCTGTGTTAGCTTTGGTTTGACTCTAGTCTGATCTACTGACCCTTGACCCAGTACCTCGCCTTGTCGAATGACCAACTTGCTTTTCTCATACTCACAGTGATCAGAAGAAATATGAGCGTAAAATTCAACAAAAACCTGCACAAAATTCAAATAAAATTTGATTCACAGTGATTTCGGACCTTCAATTGCCAACAAATATAGTGATCATTAAAATGAAGGAAAAAAAATCTCTATGGCCTTCCAAAACAGAAAACTTATATATATGTATATATATATATATTCAACATAAGAATAAACAAAGATCTGGAGCCATAGATGTTGATTATAAATTATAATTTTTTCCTAAAAACTTTTAGAGTAGGAAAAATAAAATAACTCTAAAGCATCATATATTCAAATCCGAAAATATACTAGGGAATTTTTCTTATATGGTCAAACAAATAACAAGTAGAGAAGAATCCAAAACCTTGCTTATATCATTCTTATATTATTTTTCATAACAGAAAAATAAAATAACATACAAAAAATACTAGGTAGAGGGGAATTGAAAAAACCTACTTTGATGCCATATGTTGGAATAATCTAACAATATATAATATATTTTTTCGATTCCCCTGTCTAGTATTTTCTATATATGCTATTTTTTACATGATGATGTATTATGTTTTAATTTTTCCATTTGAGAAAAATATTTTGGCCATCCATATATGTTTTTTTAATCTTGATTATTGATTTGCTTAAATCCATATGTAACTGTTGCAATTTTGGTTTAATTGGAGCGCCCCTTTTGATCATTACTCTGCTTTATTAAGATATGATAAATTATATGCCCTAACTATCAATTACTTCATTAATTTTTTCTTTCACTTTGTTGCAAGTCTCTCCCTCTCGAGTTTCTCCCAAGAGCATGGTGGAGGTTGTGTCTCATATCATGTGAGTGTGTGTGCAAGGTGTCTCCCTTTCCAGCCTTTGCCGGTTGAGAGGATGTTCGTACTTTAGTCCTCTTTGCGTCATCCTTTTTGTCTTTCTATTTTTCCTTGCTTTTAATTTGGTTTTGCTGATAGAGCAATGCTTCATTGGCACAAAAATAAGTGAATCTAAGGGGTGTTTTTGCTAGTGTCCGGTTGTTGGCTCCTATTTGCTCTACTTGGTGGTGGTGCATTCAGAATGTTGGAGATTGGATGCTTTTGGTCCATAAAGTGCATTCGCTGTTCTATTTTTTGCTTCCTCATGCCGTGTCTGTTTCGCTAGTGTCCATGGGTTTTTTTGCATCTATAGGTGTTGTAACCACTTGAATATATTTGTAATATTGTTGTATAAGTATTTAGGTTGTTAGTATCTGGAGTCAGTATTATTTTTTGGATATTAGGTGTCTGTGGTGTTTATAGATATCTAGGACCCACTCTTTGTATTTATTCATTACTCTTCAGTAATAATATATCCATAGCCTTTCGCTTCCTTTTTCTGGGCCTGCTAGTTTAACATGGTACCAGAGCCCAAGGTTTATGGCTTAATTTTCCAGGTCAGTTTTGTCTAAGTTCGACCCTACCTATGCTCTTTCTTGCCCTTCCTTGAGTCTGCAATCAGATTCTCCAGAGTTGAGTTGCCCTTCGATTATATCAAATTTTTTAGGGCACTAATATCTTAAGGGAAAATCACTGTCAGGTCCCAAGCAAGCAAAATATTCACAGAAAAGTCCCTACACAAATTGAAATATCAGAAAAGTCCCTAGGGACTTTTCTGATATTATTTTCTAAAGTCAAATGACACACATGCCCCTCTTCTATTTCTCTCTCTCTCATGTTTTCAGCTCACTCTCTCTAACGTTTTCAGATCGCAAATCTGTTCTCAATATCTGCAGATTCAGTTTTTGCGTTGGTGGAGGGTGAAGCTTT
The DNA here is from genome assembly GCA_963855925.1 of Inga laurina. Taxonomy (NCBI): domain Eukaryota; kingdom Viridiplantae; phylum Streptophyta; class Magnoliopsida; order Fabales; family Fabaceae; genus Inga; species Inga laurina. The sequence goes on from OY979703.1 coordinate 63,519,470, forward strand.
AAGGTGGTGAAAGATTTGTGGGATGAGAAGTAAGATAGAAGGAAGAAGAAGATGGAAGGAAGTTGGTGGGATTCTTTTGATCTCAAGCTTCCGCCATTTTTAAAGAAGGAAGGGATGAAGGTGATGATGATGATGAATAGTCCAACCTCATTGTGCTGTCAAAACGCTGAAATGGGAAAAAATTAAGTTGTTGTTAATTTTCGCAGTAGTAGTTGTTAATATAACTCTAGTAGTTGTTAATACGAAAAATGAGGTTTGGGCACCATTTTGCTCTATTTTTGGGAAAGAAAATAGAGGAAGTGGTGTGTTTTAAGTGGTAGGGTACTATGAAAATGCTGATATGGAAAAAATATAAGTTGTTGTTAATTCCCGCAGTAGTAGTTGTTAATATAACTCTAGTAGTTGTTAACACGGAAAATGAGGTTTGGGCGCCATTTTGCTCTGTTTTTGGGAAAGAAAACAGAGGAAGTGGTGTGTTTTAAGTGGTGGGGTGCTATGAAAATGCTGATATGAAAAAAATATAAGTTGTTGTTAATTCCCGCAGTAGTAGTTGTTAATATAACTCTAGTAGTTGTTAACACGGAAAATGAGGTTTGGGCGCCATTTTGCTCTGTTTTTGGGAAAGAAAACAGAGGAAGTGGTGTGTTTTAAGTGGTGGGGTGCTATGAAAATGCTGATATGAAAAAAATATAAGTTGTTGTTAATTCCCGCAGTAGTAGTTGTTAATATAACTCTAGTAGTTGTTAATACGGAAAATAAGGTTTGGGCGCCATTTTGCTTTATTTACAACATGTCAAGCATCCATTTACAAAATGTTGAGTCTTTTTAACAACTTCTACCTCACATTGGACAGAAATAAGGTTTTCTCATGTTACTTAAGCGAAGTGTTTTGTTTACAATCCATCAAGCATCCATTTACAAGACCTTGAGTCTATTTAACAACTTCTACCTCACATTGGACAGAAAACCTTATTTCTGTCCAATGTGAGGTAGAAGTTGTTAAAAAGACTCAACGTGTTGTAAATGAACGCTTGATGGGTTGTAAACAAAGTGCTTCGCTTAAGTAATGTGAGAAAACCTTATTTCTGCCCAATGTGAGGTAGAAGTTGTTAAAAAGACTCAACGTGTTATAAATTGACGCTTGACGGGTTGTAAACAAAGCGATTCGCCTTAAGTAACATGAGAAAACCTTATTTCTGTCCAATGTGAGGTAGAAGTTGTTAAATAGACTGAACGTGTTGTAAATGGACGCTTGATGGATTGTAAACAAAGCACTTCACTTAAGTAACATGAGAAAACCTTATTTTTGTCCAATGTGAGGTAGAAGTTGTTAAAAAGACTCAACATTTTGTAAATGGACGCTTGACATGTTGTAAATAAAGCAAAATGACGCCCAAACCTTATTTTCCGTATTAACAACTACTAGAGTTATATTAACAACTACTACTGTGGGAATTAACAACAACTTATATTTTTTCCATATCAGCATTTTCATAGCACCCCACCACTTAAAACACACCACTTCCTCTATTTTCTTTCCCAAAAACAGAGCAAAATGGCGCCCAAACCTTATTTTCCGTATTAACAACTACTAGAGTTATATTAACAACTACTACTGCGGGAATTAACAACAAATATATTTTCCATATCAGCATTTTCATAGCACCCCACCACTTAAAATACACCACTTCCTCTATTTTCTTTCCCAAAAACAGAGCAAAATGGCACCCAAACCTCATTTTCCGGATTAACAACTACTAGAGTTATATTAACAACTACTACTGCGGGAAATAACAACAACTTATATTTTTTCCATATCAGCATTTTCATAGCACCCCACCACTTAAAACACACCACTTCCTCTGTTTTCTTTCTCAAAAACAGAGCAAAATGGCGCTCAAACCTCATTTTCTAGATTAACAACTACAAGAGTTATATTAACAACTACTACTGCGGGAAATAACAACAACTTATATTTTTTCCATATCAGCATTTTCATAGCACCCCACCACTTAAAACACACCACTTCCTCTGTTTTCTTTCCCAAAAACAAAGCAAAATGGCGCCCAAACCTCATTTTTCATATTAACAACTACAAGAGTTAGATTAACAACTACTACTGCGGGAAATAACAACAACTTATATTTTTTCCATATCAGCATTTTCATAGCACACCACCACTTAAAACACACCACTTCCTCTGTTTTCTTTCCCAAAAACAAAGCAAAATGGCGCCCAAACCTCATTTTTCGTATTAACAACTACTAGAGTTATATTAACAACTACTACTGCTGAAATTAACAACAACTTAATTGTTTCCCATTTCAATGTTTTGACAGCACAATGAGGTTGGACTATTCATCATCATCATCACCTTCATCCCTTCCTTCTTTAAAAATGGCGGAAGCTTGAGATCAAAAAAATCCCACCACCTTCCTTCCATCTTCTTCTTCCTTCTATCTTACTTCTCATCCCACAAATCTTTCACCACCTCAAAGCTTCACCCTTTACCATCGCAAAAACTGAATCTGCAGATATTGAGAATAGATTTGTGATATGAAAACGTTAGAGAGAGTGAGCTGAAAACGTGAGAGAGAGAAAAATAGAAGAGGGGCATGTGTGTCATTTGACTTTAGAAAATAATATCAGAAAAGTCCCTAGGGACTTTTATGATATTTCAATTTATGTAGGGACTTTTCTGTGAATATTTTGCTTGCTTGGGACCTGACAGTGATTTTCCCATATCTTAACCATCCTCGATCAATCTCACAGAGGTTTCTTTTCAGATCAAGCACTGATTAGTTTCACCAGCGATCTGGTAACGTCAAAGCAGTCATCACCCTCGATCGACCTCATGCAGGTTTCTTCGAGATCAAGCACCAATTAGTTTCACTGGCGATCTGGTAATGTCGAAGCAGCGTCAATGTTAAGGACGATCTTGGGTTCTCGACGAAATTCTGCTATATTCTCCGCCTGCGATCGGTTAGTTTTCACCAGTTACATATCTGTTTCCATCTTCTTGTGAGTTCTTGCCGTGGTATTTTTTCCTGGTGGAATTTTAGCTCCTGCGGATTTCCTTTTCTTCCTCGGATTTCAGAATAGATTTCAGAGTCTTTTGGCTCCCACGAATTTCTCCTTCTTTCTCAAATTTTAGAATGCACATGGCCTTTCGCGGTGCTGATCACATATTCCTTCCTTGTTCTTAAGTCCTTTTAGAAATATTGACATCTTGGCCCATGTCAGAATCTATCTCCTATACTTTGGATTTCAACCATCCCTTGTATCTTCATTCTGTAGATACACAGTCTTTAACTCTGGTTGCTCAAGTATTGATAGGGGCCAAAAATTACTCCACATGCAGTAGAGGAATGAAGAAGAATAAGTTGGGCTTCATTGACGATACGTGCCTCTATGACAAACAACCTATGGGATCTATGTAATTCTGTTGTGCTTTCCTGGTTAGTAAATTTGGTTGATAGTTAGATTGCTAGTGGATTAGTTTTTTCTCTCAACTCTCATCTTGTGTGGCTTAATTTGAAAGAACATTTAGATAAGAATGATGAATCCAAGGTATATTCAATCCATCATGCTATTAATTGTTTAACCCAAGGGAGTTCTGCTATTTTTGTTTACTATACCAAGTTAAAAGAGTTATGGGATGAGTATGCCACTCTTGCCCCAATTCCATCCTGCAATGTGAATCTGCTATAGAATATTCCAAAGTTATTTGAGAATAGAGGTTGTTCCAATTTCTTGTGGGTTTAAATGAATCTTTTTAACCTATTAGAAGTCAAATACTCCTTATGAGCCCACTGCCTTCCTCTAACCAAGCATATTCAATGGGGGTTCAAGAAGAAACATAACGCCAACTTTCCCTTTCATCTCCTCTTCTTATTACTGATGCATCCCTATTAACCAGTACTTCTACCAGAGGGGGCAGAAATCGTGGAAGCGGTAGAGGCAGGTAAAATCGCTCTCCAATAATCTACACCTATTGTAATAAGAAGGGGCACTGAAGGGATAGCTGTTATTAATTGATTGTTTTCCCTAGTAATTCTACACCATACACAAGGACTAGAGGACAACAAAAAGACCAAGCTAATCCAACAGTCACCGAATCCTCTGCTGGTCATAATTCCTCTACTCCTTAGGCTCTTTACTCAGGAACAATACAAGCAGGTTTTAGAGCTACTCAAACAAGATCCCAATCCCACGGAAGATGCTATTAGTGTCTAGGCAACCACTCCAAGTTTGTTTAGTAACATATTAAGACATCATTGGATTTTAGATTCTGAAGCTAGTTGTCACATAGTTAGTGCTGTGACATATTTGGCTAATGCACACCTTATTTAGGTGCTAATAAATGGGTAAAAATTCCTAATGGAAACAAAATTAAAGTAACCCATATAGGAGAAGTCCAAATCACTAAGCACATCCAGTTGAAGAATGTTTATTATGCTAAAGAATTTTGTTATAACCTAATTTCTGTGGGTATACTAACCTTAGAAAATTCATGCATGGCTTGTTTCTTCCAAACTTTTATGTCTTGCAGGATATGATGAGAGGAATGAACAAAGGGACTGGTAGATTGACAAATGGACTATACGTTATCAAAAGAGAAATTCAATCTAGCTCTTTTAATGTTTCTAGTTTTGTTAGTTTAGTTAATAAAACTAAAGACATAAAGAGACTTGTATGGCATCATAGACTAGGACATGCCCCTTATGATGTTTTGAAACATTTATCTAATGTAAAGCATGCTATACCTACTATTGATGATAATAAATGTGAAATTTGCATTCAAGCAAAGCATCCCAAAATCTCTTTTCCTTCCAGCATTTCCAAAAGTACTCATTGCTTTCAATTACTACACATGGATGTGTGGGGACCTTATAGGACTCCTACACACCAATGACAGATTATTTTTAACCATAGTTGATGATTGCTCTAGGGGAACTTGGACTTTCTTAATGACTTATAAATCTGATATTTTTAAATTCATATGAACTTTCATTGCTTATGCCGAAAATCATTTTTCTGTTAAAGTTAAAACTATAAGAACTGATAATGGAAAGGAATTTGTCAATTAGGAAGTTCAAGGTTTCTTTGGTGAGAAGGGAATTTTGCATCAAAAACCATGTCTATTCACACCCTAACAAAATGGGGTGGTAGAAAGAAGCATCGCCATCTTTTAAAAATAGCTAGGAGCATCATGTTTTATGCACATATGACTATTAAGTTTTGGGGTAAGGCAATCAAAATTGCTGCATATCTAATAAATAGAATTCCTTTGAGAATATTGAAATACTTGACCCCTTATGAGTTGTTATATGACAGCCACCTGACTTGAATCATTTGAGGATATTTAGTTTCCTTTCATTTGCTGTTAAACTGAATTGTAGTGACAAATTTGCAAGCAGGTCTGAACCTTGTGTGTTCTTGGGCTATCCTTTGGCTCAAAAGGGTCACATATTGTATAACATTAAGAGTAAGTTATTAATTGTTAGTCGGCATGTTACTTTCCTAGAGGATAGGTTTCCTTTTAAAGATGCAATGATTAGTAATCACAATATAGTCCTTGATAGACGAATAGATCCCTTTATCTTGGAAGATGATACTCGGCCCATTCCCTTGCACAATTCATAAAATAACCCTGAACCTATGTTAGAAGACAGTAATCAGGATTCCATACAACCTACTAACCTTACATCGGGAAGAGACAATGAGAATTTCACTTTAGCCCCAAATGACACCCAACTACGACCCATTAGAGATATGCAACCTCCAGCACACTTACAAGATTACCATTGTGAACATCTTTCTTCTTCCAACACCCAATTGGAAGAATGCACATATTTGATTAACAATTCTGCCCTTCTTAGTTTGATTTCATATACTGATATGTCTATACCTTAAAAGTGTTTTCTTGCAGCTATTGATAGGGAGATCAACCCAGCTACATATGAGGAGGCAGCTAAGCACCTAGATGGGTCACAGCCATAGAAAATGAAATAAAGGCCCTTGAGGCTAACCAAACTTGGAAAATAATGACAATGCCCAAGGGTAAGAAACCTATAGGGTGTAAATGGGTGTTCAAGGCCAAGTATAAGGTTGATGGCAATTTAGATAAATTTAAAGCCCGTCTAGTTGCTAAAGGGTATTCCCAAAGAGAGGGAATAGATTTTTAGGAAACTTTCTCTCCGGTAGTTAAGATAGTAACCATTCAAATTATTCTTACATTGGATGTTGTAAATAATTCGATAATTTGTCAAATGGACATAAATAATGCTTTTTGTAGGGAGATCTCAATGAGGAGGTGTGAATAATGATACCTCAAGGTTTTGAGCGAAAGGGGGAGAATAGAGGTAAAGTATTCAAGCTAGAAATATCATTGTATGGCCTTAAACAAGCCTCTAGGCAATGGAATGAGAAGTGGACTCATTCATTAATAAAAGGGGGTTTCCAATAAAGTAAGTATGACTATGCTTTATTTCGAAAGCAGACGAAACAAGACATAGTTTTTATACTTGCTTATGTTGATGATTTAATGATAACATGAACTAGCATTGAGGTTGTAAATAATGTGAAAGAATATTTGCGCAGTAATTTTAAAATCAAGGACCTTGGAACTTTAAAATATTTTCTTGGATTGGAAGTGATGAGGTCTAACCATGGCATACTTCTTAACCAAAGGAAATATGCTACTGAACTTGTTGATCAAGCAAGTTTAGATGATACAGAGGTTATGCTAACTCCTTTTGATTAGAATCTCAAGCTCACAATGGATGAGACTAAGGATGACCACTTCATCCAAGAAGTAGGGACTTATAGAAGACTCATTGGTAAGTTATTATAGTTGACTCTTACCAGGCTTGACATTTCGTTTACTGTGCATGTATTAAGCCAATTTATGCAAGCCCTAAAAGAATCACACATGAGAGCAGCCTTAAGACTAGTGAGGTATCTCAAATGCACCTAAGGGCGCGGAATTTTCCTATCAGCTACAAGCACTATGACTTTATAGTGCTTTTGCGATTCAGACCATGTAGGTTCCAAAGATACACGATGTTCAGTTACTGGTTTTTTGGTTAAATTAGGAGGTATGTTGATATGCAGAAAATCAAAGAAGCATAATACAGTTTTGATTTCTTCTGCAGAAGTTGAATACAAAGCTCTACGTATAGTTGTTGCTGAACTTACTTGGCTGGTTGGGCTATTAAAGGAGTTGCATATCCGATATATTGAACCAGTAAAGGTTTATTGTGACAATAAAGCTGCATTGCACATTGCATCAAATCCAATATTTCATGAGCGTACCCAACACATTGAAGTGGATTGCCACTTTGTTCTGGAAACGTTCTTGCAACGGATAATTACCTTCTAGTATTTGAAATCATCAAAACATCTTGCATACATTTTAACAAAAGGATTAGGAGGTCCACAACATGAGTATATTATGAGCAAGTTAGGAACTTGTCATTATGGGGTTCCAAACTTGAGGGGGAGTGTTGTAACCACTTGAATATATTTGTAATATTGTTATATAAGTAGATAGGTTGTTAGTATCTGGAGTCAGTATTATTTTTTGGATATTAGGTGTTTGTGGTGCCTATAAATATCTAGGACCCACTCTTTATATTCATTCATTACTCTTCAGTAATATTACATCCAGAGGTGTTCGCTTCCTTTTGTTTAGGCCTGTTGGTTTAATAATGGGTTCATCCCATATTTGCTTCTTTATGATCTCTTTGGATGTTTTCTTGCCTACAAATGGGTTGGGTCCTTTTGGAAGGTTCTTTGAATTCCACCCCTTATGGCCTTATTGCCCTTATTAGAGTTTTTTCTTCAGGTAGGATCTGGTGCATCATCACAACAAGTTTGGCGGAGCTGGTGGTGACTTTTGTCATTTCCCTTGATCTCAAGATTGAGGTTATAGGATTTAGTTGTTGTGGTCTTTTATTCTGGGCTTATGAGTCTTTATTTTGTTTATGATGTTGTTTTCGTATTCCTTGTAAGTCTTTTTTAGTAATGGAAATATCTTTCCCGGTAAAAAAAAAACTATCAATTACTTCATTAATTTTTGCTTGGGAAAATGACATTAAGACCCCAATTACAGAAACTAATATCAGAAATATCCCAAAACTTATTAGTGGTAGTTCCTCCACTTGTTAATGGTTGCTTTTTCACTTGTTAGAACTTTTTTGATATTATTTCTCTTAGTTAGGACTTTAGTGTCATTTTCTCTCTTTTCTTTCACATTGTATGTTGCTTTCAAATTATTGGGACGAGAGGAGAATTAATTTTCTTCAATGAAGCATTCTCATCCTTAGCTTTTTTTTGGAGGTCTGAATGTCTAAGAATTATATTGAATTATATATGCTTGAGAATTGAGATCAATCAACGTCTGGGATGTTGTTTGTGCCTGAGTAGGAGGAAAATGGCTTATATCATTCTCTGGTGATCACCGCTATTTTTGATAATCACAATCCATGGCCATAGGACCGAGAACGAGCTTTATATAATTCTCATCTGGATATATTTTTTATTTAAGTTTTCAGCATTCATTTAAAACATCACTGCACAAATTATTTTGCCTTGTTGTTCCATGAACATAGCCATTAAAAGATGCCAATGAACCCACTGTAAAATGATCCCATTGTTGCTTTGGAGCTTTTGGTTTCACATTAACAACTTCATCTTAACTTTTCACTTGATCACTGATAAAATATTTGTCGTAAATGGGTTTGGCACAGTTGCATTAGAGTTTTCGGTATAACATAAACAAATTAACTTTTTACTTGATTAGTGATAAAATATTTGTTGTAAATTGGTTTGGCACAATTTCCTGTGAATGTCACTCTTAAAACACTAAGAAAATGGTGCCAAAATCGTAAGGAATGCTGCTCCATCTCATCGGAAAAGGAGCCCTGGGAAGTTGGAAAAGTCACTTGAAATCACAGACGACGGCGGCTCCATGGAAGTAGCCCTTACGAGTCATGAGTTAGGTAGGTTAACTGACTCCATGAAGACGACCAACCATGACGCATATTGGAGCCGAAGTGAAACACACTTTCACTAATTATTGGGGCTGGCATTTTGGATCTTTTAGGGCATGTTTGGTATGTTGGAATTGATTTTGAAGGAGATGGAAATGGAGATGGAAATGGAAATAGAGTTTAAAAGTATGTTTGGTATGATATGGAAATGAGACTTGATTTTTACATGAAAAGTCCAAAATGCCCTTCTAATTTAAACATTTAAAAAAGTTTTTGTTTAAAAGAAAACCCTCTTCCTTTATCTTCTTTGAAACTTCCAACAAGCCCTACCGGCAATCACAACTATGAAACATCTATTATTAGAAATCAATGAACCTTAGGGGAATTAATGAATGAAGGTAGAGATTTGATGGTGAAGGGAACCAATGAGAGAGAAAGATATGGGGGAGCTCACTTGGGTTTGTTTTATTGCTCTGTTTGGGTTTGTTTCATGTACTCCCACTGAAGAACCCAATCCAAATCATGCTTGTTGAGTACAGTAGAGACAATGAAGAGGCGACCGGGTTGTGCTTGTTGGTAGTGGTCGGTGCTCATAGTGGGTTGTGCTCGCCGATAGTGGGTCATCGTTGCTGTTAGTAGGTGTTGCTCATGGAGTCCGATTTTGTGGTTGTATAACTGAAGATGATAAATGAGAAGGGTGAGTTTAGAATTCCATGGATTTTTTTACAATTCCATCGGTCAGCCTATGGAATTCATTTCAGCCTTTTTTTATTGAATTGAATTCTACATGGAATCCATTTCTTTTGTACCAAACGGTCTTTTAGCATAGAATTCAATTCCAATTCCATTTCCATGTTTTCAATTCCTGTGTACGAAACATAGCATTATATTATTGGTTTAATGTTTTTTTCATTGTGTTATGGGCTTAAACCCATTTTTGGGCTTGTTCAATATTTTTTTCCTCTTTTGATTACTGATGCAACTGGGACAACGTTTTCTTTTTTAATAGTAACACCCTTTTGGACCTTAATGGGCCCTTTTTTATTCTGCGTTATTTTAATTCTCCTTTAGGCTTATTGGATTTTTTGGGCAAGTTTATCTGGGCTTTGTCACCTAGTAAATCTAACAAGACTTGAACTTTCTCTAAACAATTTCTTTGGTGCAATTTCAAATTGTTGGAGAGATAATAACCATCCACTTGGATTGCTAGAAATAAATTTCTCATTCAACTAATTGTCTAGTGCTTTCCCTATCTCAATCAACGCGCTTTCCTCCATTCCATTTCTATACATCTGTGCCAACTCAACTCACTCTAGATTTTGGACCTTGCAAATAACAATTTAGGTGGCTCAATACCGCATTGCATTGCAATCTTACGGGAATGACCTATGATAGTGTGAACATATGGGTGACAACCAATCAATTTGCTTTAGGTGATGATGTCACCATCCTAAATTACATGGGAAATGAATGGCCTGATCAGGATGTGAAGCAAGTTATCAAAGGATGAGTGATTGCACCGTATTTTTATATGATTTTTCATAATTAAATTGGGATTTTTAATGAATTTTCTAGAACAATATTGCATGATTAAGCACTAATTTTAATTAGGGGCAATTGTATAGAATTAATTGTATTTAGGGATAAAATGGTAATCAATTTGTTAATGATTCATACAATTGTTTCTTGGACTTTTGATGGTACATTTTGCTTAATCTTGCATTATAGCTGCTTAAGAAGAAAATTCGATATTCAAAAGGGTCAAAATTAATTTCTGAGGTTTGGGGAAAACTATAGAAAAGGACCCAAAAATTCTGAAAATTACAATTTATTGAAGAAAATGGATCAGGAAAATTACAAGGAAATACCCAGACTCTTAGAAAATTGTAGTTGAGCTCCAAAATATTTCAAACTATTTCACTCTAGTCCCTCATGGAGAACATTTTGAAATTTTCATTTAAGTCCCTGGTCAAAACTTAAGTTTGGACCAGGGACTTAGGTTACTATGTTGGGCTGCTTGGACCTGAAATGGGAGACCCGACATTGAATATATGAGCTGAAAGCTAACACAGAGCCAGGGGGCGCCACAGATCTTCATTGGATCATCACCTTCTTCTTCTTCTTCCTTCCTCTTCCTAGTGTTGTCCGTGGCATTCCTGCATCTCCACCATCACCATCGGCAACTTCCCTTCATCTTCACTGTCACCTTCCCTCTCTCACTACCAACCACCATCGGCTTCCTCTGTTTTCGATTATCAAAACTGTTTCTTCTTCTTCCATCATCATTTTCACTGTTAACTCTTATACTCTCTAATTTATGCTCTGTGCCGATAGTTTCTATTCCCTTTCTCCATTACATTTGCAATTCCATCATTTTCTATGGATACTGGGCATTTTGAACTACTTGCAGCTACTGTTGGTACCATGAGAGGCTAAATTACTTTAGTTTTGGTGGTGAAGAATGTGGCTAGAGCTCCAATGTGCTACAAAAGGGAGTTTATTAGTTTTCTATTAGCTCATTATATGTATTAATTGTGATATGTTTGGTTTAATTTTGCATTGGTACATATTTATGAGACTTGGATGAGTGATCATTTGTCCTTGTTGGTTAACATTTGTGCTAAATTTTATGTTGATGCATTTGGACTATGGATTGAAATTATTTTCCTTTTGAATAATGAAGTTATGCATCCTATGTGATTACTAGTGTGTGTGATGAATTTATTTTAAATTGAGTATCACGATAGTGCTCTCATTTAAGAGGAAACAAATGCATTAAAATAATTTTCAAACAAGCCTCAAGTGGGTTTTAACAATTTATCTAAGAGATGATTATGAATGCGATCGTAGGATTAGTCATTAATTAGATAAATTGGACTAAATGCATTTGCTTGAGATTTTCAATTTAACTTGATGCAAAATTAACTACCAAATCATTTTAAGAAGCTAGGAAAGCCATTGACTTTGCTACCAAGATTCATTTCTTCATATGCATCCCATTTTTATAAAAATAACAAAAACAATAGTTTAACTTTTAATTAAATTGTATCTTTCTTTTAATTATTAATTTGCAAAAACCTCAAAAATGAATTTCCCTTGCTTTCATTGCATGACATTTATATTACTTAGGATTCAATAAAAGGCTCCTCGAGAAAAGAGAACGATCTTAGGTTTGTCTATACGCAATCTTTGGTTAATTTTTTTGATTGTGGACCCCATGACTAACGTAATGTACAAAAAGTCCTTAATCAACGAGAATTTGACATTGCTGGAATCATGGAACTTATGGTTAACTTGGATTTGTCAAACAACAATTTGACATGTTTAAATGGTTCTTACTCATCAGATTGACATACTTGAACCTTTCACACAATCATTTGGAAGAAGAGATTCCAGATATTATTGGGGATATGAAATCCCTTGAATTCTTCGACATCTGTTGTAACCAAATTTCAGGTACAATTCTAAAGAGCATGTCCAAGCTAACTACATTGAACCATTTAAACAAGTCAAACAATAAACTTTCAGGGCCAATTCTAAGTGATAATCAATTCTTGAATTTGAATGATCCATCCGTTTATGCTGGGAACCCTTATCTTTGTGGAATCCCACTACCGAATAGGTGTCAAGGTGATGATACTCATCAAGTTCTTGGAACCAAAGAGTTGGAAGATGAAAATGACTCAGAAAAAGTGTGGTTTTACTTTGTCATTCCAATTGGGTTTGCCATTGGCTTTTGGGGAGTTATTGGGACTTTGGTGTTGAAGAAGAGTTGGAGATATGCTTGTTTTCTACGAGTGGAAGATGTGGCAGATGAGATATATGTGTTCATTTCAATAAAAATAGCAAAGCTGAAGAGGCTACTCACAAACCATCTCATAGTTGATCTTTGTAGTTGTGTGTATATTGTTATCTCTCGTTATTAGTATCATGTAATGTTTCATTATGTGTCTGACAACATCATCAATAAAGGGTTCTTTTCATCTATAATGTATGCCTTATGATTTCATTGCGAAGAATTGAAATGACATGGAGATTCTAATGCTATTGTGTGGAATATAATGAAGTTTTTTATATCAACTGTCGTGAAATGATGTTGACCATATATACAGATGATTCATTTGAGTTATTTGGGCTTAGTGGGCCTTAAGTACACCTAAAACGGATTTTGGGAAGGAAATTCCCACAAGTCAGTGCTGAACTAATGTTGCTATCTTTTGAGCAAAAAGACTAATGTTGCTATCAATTTTTTTTAATATAATCGGTCATAATCGTTATTACTTTGCATGGTAGCCAAAAATCAGTTTCCAGATAAAAACGTAACAAATCTAAGACTTGGAAAAAATTTTAAGAACTTGTATATATTTTTTTTAAGAAAATATCTTTGTAATACGATGATGGAGCTGGTGATATTAGGCGTTGAACTTAGGATGCCGATAAACATAAACTAATAATAAGTGAAGTAAGAATAATATCGAAAAATGAGCTGGAGGAGAAGCCGATAAACATAAACTAATAATAATTTATGAGCTGGTGATATTATGGTTCCAAACGCATATTTTAGAAAAATTTATGAGCATCTTTTATACCTTAACCCTTAATTAATTGATTATTTTATTTATAAAATGATTGTGATGTTTTAGATTACCTTGTCCATTACTAACTTATTATATCGCTGCTAGTCACAAGAAAATTTTTATTTCATTTAATACAATGAACTTTGAATGCTAATAAAACCTAATTTTTTCATTTTAAAAATATTAAATTTTTCTTCAAATCAAAATTAAAAAATTATTAATTACACAAGGATATTTTCATTCAAATTTCACAGATAATATTTATCTTTTGTTTTCCTACGTTGACTCTATAATTACAATATTTCATTATAAAAAGATTAAATGAGACTAAAAAAACTTTTTATTTGGCCAGCCAACAGGATAAAATTTTATAGTTATAGATTATAATCAATGCAACCAATTTACTAAAATATATTATTTTACTTCTCTAGATACATCTGGACATATTTTATTTTATCTTTTGAGAGGTTTCACAAATATATGATAAATAATTTATATAATCCATTGTTCATAATGCATGGGTGCTCCCAAACCAAAGTAGATAAGCATAAATGGGTGTTTTATAATAATGAATGAATAAACAAACAAAATCCAGAGCCTCTCAATAATGTTCCCATAGAAACACATAAATAGTGAAGGAAGATTTCTTGCGTGCGTTAGCAAGCAGGCAGGCTATCAACCAATGCAAATCAACTTGAAAGAATTTAGGGGCTGTTTGATTTTGTTTTTAAAAACTTTTTTTTTTGTAAAAACAATAAAAAAATAAAGCTTGTTTGATAAACTGTTTTCAAAAAATTGTTTTTAAAAACAAAAAAACAAAAAGTTGTTTTTAAAAACAAAAAAACAAAAACAGTTGGGGGTTTTTCTCTCCTATAATTTACGTTAGGTCAAATTTAACGATTTTGTGTTGGATGCACTCTTTTTAATTGTTCATTGGTATTTTTGCCTCTTTTAAAACCTATTTGTGCCAGATACTCTTCGGACTAAACTTCGTTGGTAAATTTGCACCTTAACCCTATAAGAATATACCACAGTCAAATGTGAGGTAAAGAGAAATTTTGAAAAATAATAATTAGATATATGTTCACTAATTAACATTCATTAACAATTTGTTACATATTTTCTTGCATTATATAAAGTATGCACTGCCCATGCCCATGATTTATAAATAATACAAGTTGAATTTTATATTAATATTGATTTTAACTATTGTACAATTAATGTATTTACAACCAATTTGTCAAATCTAATGCCTATATATATATATAATGAAAAATGTTACTAAAGTTATTTGTGATATGAAAATACCTAATAAGGTAAAAGATAAGTTTTATCTTACTGCTATAAGACCAGCAATGGCATAGGCAGTTAAGGTTGAGCTTTAAAGGGACAACATGAACATACAATAGGGGTAGTTGAGATGAGGTTATTGAGATGAATATGTGGGCATACAAAAAGAGATAATATTTGTAATGATCACATACACAAACGAGTTCAAGTGACATCTATTGAAGAGAAAAATGGTAAAAATTTGTTTGAGGTGGTTTGGACATATTCAAAGAAGGCTATTGAGTGTCCTAGTAAGGAGGGTTGATCAAATAGTATGGAGTCTAAAGCGAACACTCAATAAAGTTATAGGGCAGGACTTTTGGTTAATAATTTATCTAAAGATCTAATTTTCGACTGAGTACAATGACGTCGTGTGATCCATATAGCTGACCCTACCTAATGGAATAGGATTTTGTTGTTGTTTGTAACACCCCAAATTTTATATTCACCAAATGTATTGTAATTATTTGGGAAATTCAATAAAATTGTGAATATTTATGAAATTTGGAACTTATGAATTTTAGAAATATTCATATTCATGTGAAAGGAAATTAGATTACAAAGGTAATAGCAAAATCATATTTTTTTCAATTTAGCACCAGATTAATTAGTTATTTTCCAATTAATTGAAGTTAATTTCAATTAATTAAGGAAAATAAAGGATAATGTATATTTGGAATATTCCACCAAGAATATCAAAAATTGTGAAAATGGAAGGACTTGTGCATAATTCAATTAAAGGCATTATGGAAATATTGAAACAATTTCTATTTCCCTTTCCTTGTAAATTTTCGCCTAGCACAAGAAAAATGGGAGGAAAAAAATGATTAATGGGATTAAATATGCTAAGTGTCATTATCCTATGGTAAAGGGAGTAGTTTATAATTGATGAAGATCAACACATGTATAATTGATTTAAAATAATACCTCTTGGACATAGTAATCATGATTATGGTACAATGCTTGAGTATCTAGTTAGATTAGTTGGAAGAAGCCATTTGGTTAGTGAAGACATAAGGGGGGACAGTTTTTAGGCTAACCAAAGGGAGAGGAAAATTAGTTCAAAGCTAATTGAAGCCTAATGACACCAATTGGAAGGATATAAGACCAATGACAAATGACACCATAAGATGACATCTTGGAAATAAAGTGATTAAAGGAAATGGAGATACTTTATAAAACACTCTTCCTTCCTCTTTCCCTTGCACATTTTGCCCAAGAAGAGAAAAAGAAGAGAGAGAGCGCGCTCAAGAGATCTTGAGATCTAGAGAGAAGGAAGAAGTGAAAGTAAGGTTAAGTGTTGATTTCTTAAGAGTTCTTGTAATCTTGCTTGGAAATCTTCTCTAAACTCTTCTTCTCTATGATATCCATGGTTTTGAAGACACATCTTGAGCTCAAATAGAGAGAGAGAGGAGGACGTCTAGAGAGAGAGAGTTCAAGAACTCACACTACTACAGAAAAGGGGTTTAGTGGCGCAGCTCTTATGACACTTTTTAAAAAAGCGCCAAAGATAATTATTTATTTAAAATTATTTTGATGCTTTGGCGCTTACAATTCTAAGCGTCATAGTAGACGTTAACCTTATATGATGCTTTCATGTACAAGCGCCAAACAATGTCTTCAATTTGTTTTAAAAAAAAAACAATAAGAAGCTTTGGCGCTTTATGTAGAAGCGCCAAAGCTTCTTATATTTTCAAAAAAATAAAAAATAAAAATATAATAGGAAGCTTTGGCGCTTCCTAAGGAAGCGCCAAAGCTTCCTATATATATATATTTAAAAATATATATATATAAGAAGCTTTGGCGCTTTATGTGGAAGCGCCAAAGCTTCTTATATTTTCAAAAAAATAAAAAATAAAAATATAATAGGAAGCTTTGACGCTTCCTAAGGAAGCACGAAAGCTTCCTATATATTTTTTTTTTAAAAAAATTGATCCACGCTGGTTTCATATATGACATAGTAAAGGAAACTAATACTTAAGAGTATATGTTTCCCATCAAAATCAATTTAATGTGTTTAGCTTTTCTTAATATATTATTTATTCTATAATAATTCTTATTATTATAGAATAAATAATATGATTACTATTTTGTAGGGAAAATTACTCATAAGTATCAGGTAAAAAAATTAAAAATAAAAAAAGAAATATTATAATAGGAAGCTTTGGCGCTTTCTAAGGAAACG
Organism: Inga laurina; assembly: GCA_963855925.1. Classification (NCBI taxonomy): domain Eukaryota; kingdom Viridiplantae; phylum Streptophyta; class Magnoliopsida; order Fabales; family Fabaceae; genus Inga; species Inga laurina. Next base: position 63,536,557 of record OY979703.1, read on the forward strand.
CCAAAGCTTCTTATAGGAAGCTTTGGCCTTCCTAAAGAAGCGCCAAAGCTTCTTATAGGAAGCTTGGCACTTCCTAAAGAAGCGTCAAAGCTTCTTATGTATTTTTTTTTTTTAGAAAAAGGTTCAGTCAGCTTCTTCGATTGTGTGTGTATCTAGCTATAAAGTAATTTTAAATTGAGTGTTTTTTTTTTTCACTTGGGTCATTATATTATTATACATTTATCATTGTTAAAGGTTTAATAGTTACAATCAACGTAAAGTTATATGATATGTTTGTCATACTTTTTGCTCTTTCTTTTATTAGATCCAAATTATCTGCTTGAATATATTGTTGTCACTAGTATTAACTTACACTTATAATGAAGCGTAAAACTGAGTGAGCTCCATGAAGTTCATCAAATTTTTTTATAATGAAGCGTAAAAGTAGTATATACTTGACCATTGTTAGAAAAAGAATCAACACATAAAATATAGTTAAACTAACCAATTACATAAACACAGTGCCAAAACTTCATATTGAAAAAATAAAAAATAAAAAACACAATAGAAGCTTTGGCGCTTCCTAAAGAAGGGCCAAAGCTGCCATTTTTTTTAAATTTTATTTTGAAAATGGGAAGCAATGACATTCTTTTATGAAGCGCCAAAGCTTCCCCTGTTTACAAAATTTAAAAACCCCGCCATTGACATCCCGCCATTATCACTCTCCCGCTTGTCACTTCCCATAACTTCGATCCATTACTCTCTCACTTTATTGGTCTACTAGCTTTTCTTATTCGTTATCCCCATTCCTTCCTCTCTTTGATGGCAGCAAGTAGAAGTAGGAGATCCCTAACTTGTAAGCATTGTTTTTTTTAACATTTGATCCATGTTTTCTTTTTTTTTTTTCTTTTTGGTTAAAATTTACAATGACTCTTATATGTTTGCTCATATTTTTTATTTTTTAAGTATTGATTTGAAGTTTCAACTTTGTCAACTTAAACTTCCTATATATTGTTATTTTTTTAATTTTTAAACTTACAAATTAATAATATTGTAGTAATTTTGTTGTAATACAAATCATTGTAGTTAATGTTTTTTATTTTTTACCATTATATTGTGATTTGTTTGTTTCATCAAAAAAATAAAATAATTAAAAAAATGATCATCATCATTTTATATTGTAATTTACCTACTAGATGAAATGTATAGTCATTTACTTGCTAAAAAATTATATATGATTATCAGGCATTTATTTTTAAATTACATCGTAATGAAAAAAATATATTTAAAACAATTATTTAAAAATAAATAAATATCCAAAGGAGGCAATGCCTCCTTTGGCATTTATATTACAAACGCCAAAGGAGGTGTGTTCACCTCCTTTGGCGTTTTTTTGATAAATGCCAAAGGAGGTGTCAACCCTCTTTTGGCGTTTATTTTATAAACGCCAAAGGAGGATACCTCCTCCTTTGGCGTTTTTTTAGATTGAAAAGCGCTATAGGTATTTTTAATGGCGTCAAAAGCTTTGGCGTTTTTTAAACGCCAAAATATGTTTTAAAATAAGCACCATTATACCAGTTTTTTGTAGTAGTGTCAAGAGATAACTTCACAAAACTGAAATCCATTCTAGTATGTTGTTATTGTTGAAATGTTTGGTTAGATTTGGTGATTTTTGTTAAGTTTGTAAATTTGGAAAAGTCCTAAACCTAAGGGGTTATGCTGCCCAAATTTATTTGAATCATGGTTTAAATGTGTTTAAATGACTTAATAAGGGATTAGAAGTGTAAAGGCATAAGCTTTGGAAGTTAAAACACAAAAGTGCATTTTCCCTTTTGTTTGAGTCAAGTTTTGGCCAGCACTGTTCTGGGGGGAAGGAGTTGGATTTTCATGAAATTGATAGTTCCATTAGATGCAGGAGGTAAAAATAGGTGGGGTTATAGGTGGTCACTTTTTCGGAAAAGCCCAAAAAAAGCATAATTATGAAAACGCCCCTAGAACCCTAAAATGGGGCAGTCAAGGGCAATTTCGTAATTTGACATTGAATTTGGTAATTTTGAACCCAGAAATGGATTCCTTGGTCGAAAATATGTTAGGATATCCCGGGACATTTTGGTAAATTTTCACTATAGGCTAATATAACCACAAAAAACACTATGAAAGAATCTAAAATGATACTTGGATAGGTTATGACCTATTTCTTGTACATTTAATATTTTAGGAACGAGTTGGAAGCTGCAAGCGACACGTTTTATGAGGCACATTAAAAAGGGGTTGAAAGAACTTTGAGGTGGGAACATTATCCTTTATACATCATGTCATAGTTATGTGATTGTCTGGATGCCATTGTTTGTAAATGCGCTTTATTAATCAACATGGTTTACCTAGCGAGGTGCAATTCGTGCCAGAGGTGCACTTGCACTGGGAGTTGGTGAGAATCCAACCAGTGTAGATTGTGGGGCTGAGCCCTACTCATGTATACAAGATGATGATGTGTTTATATTATTCATTAATTGGTGCATACATGGCACATATCATATTTACTTTTCACATTTTCTATGAACGATAGATAGTATGTTTGTACTGGAATTATGTGGAATCTTATGTTTTTTTGAAACAAACATCTCAGCGGGTGCCAAATGGGACGAAAGGCAAAGGCGTAGATGCCGAGAAGTGATTGGCATGTGTCTTGAGGCAAGGTCAAAAAGCATGGTTATAGTTAGTTTATACTCAAGATATTTTAGGAAATTCTGTAAATATTGGAATTTCTGTGCACTCTGTATTTTGTCGACGAACGACTTTGGGATTGTAAAAGAATATTGTTATCAGTATATATATACTTTTTTGTATGCCCATAGAACTCTGTCTTTATTACTCTTTGATTATCGAAATAAAAATGGGTATTGACATTATTGTTGTTGTTGTAGTATTGAATTATTGATGTATAAAATATGTCAAATTCTAAAGTCAGGCAACATTTACTTTTCTTTATTTTTGGTTTGCTGCGTGTACTTTCAACATGTTATAGGTAATAGTGTGAAAGTAGAATCTATAGTGTGGGGTATATTAGGAAAACTCAAACCAAATTGATCAATGCTTTGGTCTTTGTTTCATGCATCTCAAGAGAGTGATGGTTTCCTTAAATCAACATGTTACTCCCTTGGTTTTTTATTATACATTTTAAATAATCGGTTTGCGTTAATAAAAAAAAGTTAAAATTAGTTAAAAATAATAAATATGTATTATTTTTTCAATTATACCCTCAATAGTTAAAATTAGTTAAAAGTAATAAATATGTATTATATTTCCAATTATACCCTTAGGTGTATAGAGAGTAAAGTGAGAGAGAATACATGCAATAAATATAGTCAATAAGAGGTAAGTTAAAAAAACACAATAAATTCTTAGACAAACCAAAATTGAAACTTATAATTTGGGAAAGATCCATTCAAAATTTGGTGTCAAAGGAATAGAAACTCATCCAAACTCTAACAGATCAAAATGCATCCACAGAATCACACGTCAAATAAACACTCATCTCAGTTTGAATCGCTTCCTATTCTAACCAATAAAAACAAGGGTGAAAGTGCAATTTTAACAATAATATTCTATCTCAGGGGCATCTGGCACCATAAAGTTTTTTAGTGTGCTAAAATACACATAAACTTTATAAACTAGAGCAATTTTACCAAACAGTTAACTTGAAGGAAACAGACGTTATATGCGGGTCCCACACATATTTTTTTAGAAAGGGTGAAGGTGCAATTTTAACAACAATGTTCTATCTTAGAGGCATCTGGCACACCATCAAGTTTTTTAGGGTGCTAAAATACACATTAACTTTATAAACTGGGGCAGTTTTACCAAACTGTTAACTTGAAGGAAACGAATGTTATATGAAGGTCCCACATGCTTTTTTTTTAAAAACAAGCAATTGTTTCTTGCTCCTTCGTTCAAGTGGATAATTCCACAAAGAGCAATAGATAATAATGTTTACATCGTGCTCAATGCTCCATCTGAAAAACATGGTTTGAAAGCCTTTTTCAACGAATATCATAATTTGTAGAACAAGCCCAGTAGCTTTTAACTTTATTTTTTACTGACGTATACAAATTATTAAAGTTGTTGGGAAAAAAAGTTTACCTGTTTTAGCAATGGGAAAGATGAAACTGAGTGGCTGAACAGTTAAAGATTTCAAATGAAGTGCTGCATCTTACAAACAAGACTGAGTAAGAAATTGTAGAGGGGAGCATGAGCAAGAAGCAGTAAATTCACTATGTGGGACCCACACATAACGTCTGTTTGCTTTTTGTTAACAAGTTGGTAAAGTTGTCCCAGTTTATACAGTTTATGTGTATTTTAGCACTATAAAAAACTTGATGGTGTGCCAGATGCCCCTGAGATAGAACATTGTTGTTAAAATTGCACCTTCACCCTTTTTAAAAAAATACGTGTAGGACCCACATATAATGTCCGTTTCCTTCAAGTTAACGGTTTGATAAAATTGCTCCAGTTTATGAAGTTTATGTATATTTTAGCACCCTAAAAAACTTTATAGTGCTAGATACCTCTAAGATAGAACATTATTATTAAAATTGCACCTTCACCCTAAAAACAAAGTAAGTATAATTTCTTCTGTAAGAGAGTCATTGACTAGGTCTTTCTAATTTTAAGCTCCCCTACCATGGAAAATATACACCCTCGTCAAACTAAATCCATACAAATAGCTATATCCTTAAAAAATTAATGTGCTTATTCTGCTTTGGGGATTGTGATTTTCAGCTATATCCATAATGTTTATAGGCTGCACTAATAACATAAATGGTCTAAAAAGTAAATTAAATTGTAAAAGTGAATATTTTTGTTTTGTTGCTTCAATTATCAAAATGAATCATATTGTGAATTCCATATTTCCAGATTGCAAAAAATCTGTTAAGATTTATGAATAATTTTCTAGTTATTATTGAATCTACACTTGTGGGACTTTTTGTGCCTTAAAAATGGATTATCAGTATAGGCCCAATGAGAACCAATAATAAAATATAAAATATAAAATATAACTTCTATAAAGAATCAAATCGAAAAATACTCTATTTGTTATAAAAATAAGAAAAGTATAAGAGATTGACATGAGGGATATAGATAATATTGAGAGAAAGTTGAAGGAGAAATATGGAGGAGCTCTCATTCTCTTCATTATTAGTCCCAATACATTGTACATTACCTCTATTTATAGGCCTCTAACCATTGAATTCTATATATATGATTATAAGGAAATAAAGATGAGCATAATGGTATTAATCATAAGAATCTCCCACAAACCATTCATTGGGGGAAGTTACAAGTTTATAGCATTGAACACATGAAATTCTAAGAGTGAAAGGTTATAGAGTGAAAGACATATGAAAGGCCGAGAGTTGGATAGTTTATGGACATCCACATCATATAATATTTGCAACACTCCCCTTTGGATGTCCATGAACAAATATTGTGCTTCATTAAAACTTTACTATGAAAAACCCAATTGGACAAAAACCCAGTGAAGAAAAAAGAGTACACAATACATATTGAAGTTGCCTCATTAAAAACCTTATTAGGAAAACCCAGTGGGACAAAACCTTGATTAAAGAAAAGACTATAACATGATCTTTACTTCCCCTGATAGCAACATCACTCATTGTGATTAGATTATCGTATCTTAAGACAATATACTTATTTCTCAATTGCAACTGTCATCAATGATTTTTCAAGCAATATATGTCCTTTTTAACTAAACTATGCATAATGCATTGTCATCAAATCTTATGCTGAAACATAATTATCTACCATATCTTCTGGATATATTAAATATCAATATATCATCCACTTGCCTCTATTCATTGTGGAAATAATAAAGGAAAAATATCCTAAAAATCACCATGATATATCTTCTATTCACATGTTCAATTTGTTATGAGCAAAATGTACTTATAGAATAGTTTCATAAAACTATGACATTAAATCTTTGTTTCATAGTATCTATAGTGTACCTGAGCATCTTGATTTTACTAGAAAGAACATAATAACTATAATATTAGCATGATGTAAATATCCATAAATATGTTATACTTATAAGCCATTAAATTCAAAAATTTTTTGCAAATGACATTATCATAGCAAAAATATATGATTTTGAAATCATTAAGGTTTCCAATAATTTGATATGTAAAATTATTCATTTTTCAATATGCTAGCATGATTTAAATATCCATAAATATGTGATACTTATAAACCATTAAATTCAATAAATTTTTGCAGATGACATGATCATAGCAAAAATATATGATTTTGAAATCATTAAGGTTTCCAATAACTTGATATGTAAAATTATTCATTTTTCAATATATCTTTTAATCAATTATATATATACTCAAATCATTTTAATGCATGTAATATTTTATATATTGAATACTTTTCTTAGACATGCTTTCAATATTTTGGACCCTGTTAGCATTGTGAAATTCATATCAAAAAGGCACATTTACATTTGATTTATCACACTTTTTGATTGATTAATGGTATATAAGGATTGAAGTGTGAAGGAAATGTGCATAATGAGTGTTTGGGTAAAAAGGGTATAATTCTTTGATTAAATGTGAATATTTTGCTGTCATACATCACCCTTTGCTTTGTATAGACTTTCTTGTGTTCATAGGATCACACTTGAGACACTTAAAGAGCCAATGGAAGCACAAATCATTGATTCAGAAGTTGGGAAGAAGAGCAAAACACCATTGCATCATTGGAAAAAGATGGAAGAGTTGAAGACAAATGCTTCGTTGCAGCCAAGAAATTGGCTAACTGCAGCAAGACGACCTCCAAAAAGTTTTGGGCTGCAGCCAGACGACATACAGAGGCAAGACAACATTTTCTGGCTGCAGCCAAAATGCGAAATCAGCAGCTGTGCGTTTTGTTTCTAGGTCATTTAAAAGGCAAAAAGGCTGAAAGAAGAGGAGGGTTCGACATTCAGAGGTTTTGTGAGGCGGCTGTTTTCAGCAGAGGACACTATTCATCATCTTTACCATCGTTGAACATTGGGAGCAGCGAGAGAGCGTCATTGAAAGTGGGGCCTGGGGAAAAGCCATTAGCTTCTGATTCATCTTCTTATTCCCCAGGTCCTCGACGGTGACGAGAGCTGAATGAGAAACAGAGGAGGCGGCTGATTCATTGAGAACTGAATCATCGTTCTCTCGGATCTTCTTCATCGCAAACTTGGAGCTGAACCAGAAAAACAACCAGCAGGCTGAACTGAAGAGGAAAGAGAAGGAGAAGTGACTGAGAGCAGAGGAGCTTTGAGCACCATATATGTTCCTGATTTCTTCATTTGATAGCAAGCAAGAGTGATGCTGTTAGAGTGGAAAGGAAATACGCCATGTTTGGGAGTGCTCTGCACTGTTTCTCATTTCTTATCTTCTTCCTTTTAATTATGTTATTTGGCTTTGGATTTGGCTGTGATGAGATGATTATGAGTAGCTAAATATTTTGCCTTAGGATGATTTCAAACAATTGCTAGGATTGAGACTTATTATTATTCTCTTTAGTTGTTAATGGTAATTATGTGTTAGTTTTATCTTATCCCTAATGCTTCTATGTGACTGGCCATTACTTAGATTGTTTTGTTCAATTAAATTAAACTTGAGAGAGTTAATTTAATTGTAGAACTTAGGTAAAATTATGTTAGACTTGAAGTTTATGATTAAATTGATGGTTTGTTAGTAACATAGAGATATAGTTACTAACCTAGCATTGTCAAATTAAGGTTGTTGCTTAATGAGTATTTTCTCTTAACTGTAGCAAGAGATTGTGCATGTTAATTAAGGATATAAGTTTGGTTTTGACTTGAGAAAGCTTAATCAAATACTTTTAAACCTTAGACTAACATGTAATGTCATTTAATTTCTAATGGAGTGGTAATTACTTAAGTCTCATGAATTGCAATGGTTAGAAATAATCCTATACTCCTCTTGTTTTGAAGTAGATTTTTAATTTAGTTTTAGTCAAATTGCTTTCCTTTTCTTGAATTCAAATAATCTTTAGGATATAAATTCTCTAAATGGTTTTACTCAACCTAATTGATAGCATAATCATGACAATTAATCTACTTTTGCCTTAGTCCTCGTGGGAACGATCTTTACTTATCACTTTATTACTTGGCGCGACCCGTGCACTTGCGGTAGCGAACAAGTTTTTGGCACCGTTGCATGGGACTAACAACAAAAGTTTTGTGGTTAATTGTTGCAATTGTGTGATTAATTATGCTTGAGTTTTTCTTTTTCTTAACTCTTTGTTTTCTTTTGTTTTGTTTATTATCCTAGGTAGTTTTGTTAATTTTGTTGGTTTGGTTGTTTTGTGTTGTTGGTTACTTCTTGTCTATGGATTATCCTTGGTGGATCAATGAAACAAGTGGTGGATTTGCACATGATAATGATTATCTCAATTCTTATTATGACCCTTATACTTGTGAAGCTCGATATAAGTATATTTGTTGCAATTACTGTGGAGATAATCATTATAGTGAGGAATGCCCCTATTTCTCAACCTTGGATTACAAGAAGAATGATTTTGTTATGGCTCAAGCTCATTTGTATGATGATACTTTTAGCCTTAATCAGAATCAAGATCATTCAATGTCTTGGGATCCTCATTATTTTTCTTCATATGCATCACATTCTCATATATCACTTAATACCTTTGTAGATAAAACCACCCCCATTCATGAGAAGAAGCCCACACTAGAGGATAAGCTTCAGTGCATTCTTGATAATGTGAAAGAAATGAATGATTGGACAAAACAAAAATTTTATGAACATTCATTAGCTCTTAAAAATGTAGCATTGCAAGCAAGTGAAATAGCTCTTCTCTTGAATCTTTGAAGCAAAAAGATATTTTCCATGATATTTCAAGTGAACAATTAACCATGGGGAGTGAGGAAGTGTTGTCAACAGTCTGCAATACTTTGGTGGGTGACTGTGAGTTGGAATTTAATGTCGATGAGAAGAATACTGAGTGTTCATTTGAGGTTTCAATTTTGGAGCCTAATCCTTGTTGTTTTGAACAATATAATAGAGAGGAAATCCCTGAGAATTGTGATCTTGATCTATCCACTGATGTTTTGACTCTTACTGATGAGAGTCCAGTAGATTTGGTTGGGTGTTCTAAATTCTTAGAAGCTCCAACTTTTGTTCGTATGGATATGATTGTTGTGCTTTATTTGAATTCAGTGAATGCTTGTACTTTAAGATTATCTATGATTGACGAAGTACAAGTAATTAACTTGAATGATCATTTTTTATGTCTGAAACCTTGTTGCTTGAGGAGGAATGAAGACAATGTGGTTCTGGTTTTTGATACATATGATTAGTAGTTTGTGTTGAAGAGTCCGGCTGAAGGACTATAAATCAAGCGCTATTGGGAGGCAACCCAAGTTCTTAACTCAATCTTTGTCATTTTTATGTTTTTAGTATGTTTTTGGTAGATTTATGTTTGGTCTATTGCTTTCGTAGGTAGGAGAGGAACCCCCAATAGAGGAAGGAAGAAGCAAGCTTGGTACAAGGGAAAAGTGGAGAATTTTGGTTGTGGAAAGGCATATTTCAGGAAAGTTCCTAAATTCTCATGATTTGCCTGATCTTAATTTGAGACGATTATGACTTGAGTTGATGACCATTACTCACTTATCTAACCTTTGATAAAAATGTACTCATAGTTGTAGTATGAATTGGAAATGCATTGTGCATTGTCTTTGCTTAAGCTTGTCAAAATTCTATTATGCATAATGAATTTTGGATCATGGATGCATTTTAATCATGAGGAATTGTATTCAAATGTGTGGTCAATGGTTGATTATTGTGTATAAATCAAGAGGAATTTATGATGGAAGGGATTGAGTTGTAGTATTAGGTGTGTAGGATCATAGGGTGAAAAGAAAACATGCTGATATCTAATGTAGCTGAGAGAAAGATATGTGCTGCAGCCAAGAAATTCTTGGCTGCAGTCGAAATGAGCTCAGAAAGATATGGGCTGCAGCCAAGAAATTATTGGCTGCAACCAAGAAGAGCCCAGATGATTTTGTGCTATAGCCAGGAGAATTTTGGCTGCAGCCAAAGAGAAGGCTGAGAGTTTTGGGCTACAGCCACAACATTTCTGGCTGTAGCCCAAACCTGATATAATTCCAAAAAAAAAATTTTAAAGCCCCGTTTCGTTCTCTCTTCCCCTCTCGCCTTTGCCCCTTCTCTTTTCCCTTCACACTCGCACCGCCGCTGCGCCGTCCTTCCCTCCTGAACCTGAGCTCTGCATTTCGCCTCTCCCCTCTCCATCTCCATCCATCTCTCCCTTCGCATCATTCTCTCTCTCGGCCTTCACCGTCTCAACTCCTCCACACTCGACTCAGCGCCGAAGCTCACACACTCCCGAACCAGATCTTCTTCTGTTCGTCACAGATCCACCACCACTCCTCCTCCTCCATCGTTCTCTTTTTCGACCTCCCCTATCACAAATACTCACTCCACTACTCTCACTCACTACAGATCCGCCGTTCTTCCTCTCCGCTATAACTTCATCTTCACTCAGCTCACCGTCGCTCACCGACTCAGCCTCCACAGTTGCGAGCAGCCCACTATTTCACCCAGACTTCACCGTAGCCCTCTCTTCAGTCCCCCAATTAGCGTCATCTTCATCCACCTTCCATTTCCATTTTCTTTCTTTCTTTCATCTTCATCCTTTGTTTGCCTCACACACACTAGCTCCTTCTTCATCCCCACCGTCCTTCTGCTTATTTGTTGTTTGCCTTGCTCATTGTTCTATTTTAATTATATTTTGCATCTCTGACTCTGTTTTGGTGCATCTGTCTTGGTGGTGTTGGAGAGATTATAGAGTATCAGCGTTGTGCCCTCTCTCTGTCCCTGTCGCTTTGCTTTGCTAAGTGGTTGGTCCTTCTGCTTTTCACTTACTTCACAAGAGGTAATGTGTTATATACTCTAGCTGCTTTGGTCTTTGCTGGGTAGTCTGTCATCATGTCTGGTTATCATTCGTTCAAGGAAAATGTTAGATTTTAGGCTTGAATCGATGAAGCACTTGTATTAGCTATTGTGTAGTTGAGAAGTGTTATTTGCCTCACTAGTCATTATGGATTCTGAACGTGTGATGCATGAAGTAAGTACTGATGGTCGCTTAAATCTATTCTATGGAATGCATCATGCGGCTAGGCTTCTGTTAATTGCAAATTTTGCATATGATTGGCTCAAATGAGAACTGAAAAAAAAAAGAGAAATTGACTTAAGTGTTGAAACCTCTATATTTTGTTGAAATGGAATTGCAAAAACTTTACACAAATAAATTATTGATTACAGTTTGAAGGTTTCCGCACTTCTATTTTAAGTCTCTTTCAAAGCTCAATTTGTCCTATTGGAAATGCACCTTCCAGTTCTCTAATTGGCCTGCATGTGAAAAAAAAAATTCTAGACTTTATGCTCTAGTAAAGTTATTGGGATAGTTGAGAGTCAGGGTTGCACTTAGAATGTGATATGAGGATTAGTGGCTAGCAATTATGAAAAGACTCTGATCTTTTCCTAATCAATCTGTTGGTGCTCTTGGAATAGACTCTGATCTTTTCACTGTGGAAAATCAACTTGAAATTCATTGAGTTCCAATTGTGGACTTTGAGAACTACCCTGAGATTTATTGCCTGCAATTATTGTTAGTTGCTTGCTAAACTAGGTTCCAGAATTACGGGTGTAGTTGGATCCATTTTTCATACTACTTTTGGAATGGTTGGTTAATATTTGGCAGCTTTGTGAATGGGCACTTAATTAACATGTTTTGATTCTTGGATTGAATTCACTGTATTTCATTGTGGACAACCAAATGTCATTGTGAAACCTCTTTTCATTTCGAATCATGTGATTTTGATATGAGGAAAGTTTGTGGGTCACTTAGATAAAGTTGTTTTGGTGATTTAAAAATATTTTTTATTGATTTAGGGTTCTAATAATTGTTTGTCAAAATAAATCTGTGACCCTTTATTTTTCTCATGATTTTGAATTGATCCACTCTTTAATTCAAATTGTTCATTTGGTTTACCACAATGAAATGAAGTTAACAAGTTAAGGATCACTGATGGATCCCCCAGTCTACAAATGATTTTAGGACTTATAAAGACAGTGAGGACACTGCCCATCTTAAGTTTGGGGGTATTTTTGATGATTTGTGTGCTTATTTGCCAAAGATTTCAAGTGGGTAAACTTTAACTATTTCTCGTCCTTTGGATTGAAAGCTGAGTTAGATTGATTAATTATCTGTGATAGTAAGTGCATGTTCCAATGCTAGAATAGATACTTGGATTTTATGTTTTATAAGACATGATGGTTAATATGCTTGAATACTTGATTTATATCTTAAAGCATTAATTCCTAACAATTTTTAGAATGAACATTTTGCACTAGAGTTGGGAATGATTTAATTGTTTTTATATGAAACTTTGGTAGCAATTTGGTGTGTGTATTCTTTCTCAATTAAAGGACTTTAGAACCTACATTGGAATCTCTTGAAATTGTAAGAGGCAAGCTTCACCCAAGAGGGGGGTGAATTGGGTGATGTTATAAATTTTTCGCTTGATGTGGTGATATGAAAAATATAGTAGATAGAGTAGAGTTGAGAAGATTTGAACACAGAGAGTTATACTGGTTCGGCCTAACAACCAGGCCTACGTCCAGTCCTCAAAGATCAAGACCTACTGAGATTTTCACTATATCTCCAAGATTCAATGGGCTCTCAGAACGCCACAAAACAACAATTGTCCTTGAACAGACTATGAGCAGAAATATTCTCTCAATAAGAAATTTCTCTCCCCCTTACGACAAGTCTTACGTGCAGAAAAACAACCTATGGCCCTTCTCACTTGCTTATGTATACAAGACTTATGAGCAGCAACGTTCTCTTCTGCTTATACCACTGTAAGTCTTACGAGCAGCAACGTTCTCTTCTGCATGTATCTTATAAGGCTTATGAGTGGAAGGTACAACAAGGAATTATCTCAACTGCTTCTCTCGTAAGGAAATCTACCCTCTCAAGGTCCCAATACCTTGAGATCAAATAAACATAGAATTTGAATTGTATGAAGACTCTCTTACAGAGCAAATGAATAAACACTGAAGATCAATATGTATACAATGAAAATGATGAATAGTAGAGACTCGTGTATAAGCTTGTGAATTCTTGTGCTTCGTTGTCATTTACAATTTCTGAATCTCTGTATTTATAGATGTTCAGATTTTGCCCGTTTGAGAAGTCATCGTTGAGGAGCGGGGCTTGCAACTGTGGAATAACACGCGCATGTTGAATATTCTGGATACAGTAGGTACATGCATGCTTGTAATGATATTGTCCGCCGTTTTTTGACTTTCTTCATGACAGTTTAGTTCAAACGTTCATCCTCCTGTTTCACACTTATAATACATTCAAAATGATGTTAAATAATGATAATAAGTAATGATGAGATAAATAAAACACAATAAACCATATTCGGATTGAACGTTGTGAGACTTGGTATTTTTGATGATCTGGCAGAGCATCACTCGAGCATGAAAGGGCTCACTTGAGTGATCTTCCTATTTTCCTCTTTGTGCTTCAGTTATCGGGTTGTGCTTGCATAGGATTTCAGAGAGACAGAATTCTCACTTGCGAGTGATGTGGGGTCTCACTCAAGCACAACTTCTCCTGCTCGAGTGATCTTGCATTTTTCACTGGGAGTGTCTTCTCGGGTCATCACTCGCATATCAAATTAGCAAGAGTGAGATTTTGTACTCGCGGGTGATGTGGTCCCTCACTCGAGCACACACACTCCTGCTCGAGTGAGATGCATATTCCCAAGGAATATGCTCTTAATACCAACACTCGCATCAGGATCTGAGAGAGATAAATTTATCACTCGCAGGTGATATGGGCCCTCACTCGAGCACACAGACTCCTGCTCGAGTGAGAAGAATATTCTCAAGTAATATACCTTTTAAACAAACACTTGTATCAGATTTGGAGAGGAATAGAATTTTGACTCGTAAGTGCTGATGTGTCACTCGAGCATATGAGGTTGTGCTCGAGCACACTTGCACTTCCTTGAACTTCATGACTCTCGACCAAGCACTCGCAGTACCTTTCTCGAGTACAGAATGCTCATGCTTGAGCATTGATGTCTCTGCTCGAGTAAATCAAGGAAGCATCATCTTACTTGCTCTCGGCCAAGCACTCGCGGACCTTCACTCGCATGTGCTAGAGTGCAAACTCCAGTGCTCGAGTGAATCAATGAGTATAACAATGGCATGCCTCTCGGGTGAATACTTTTTGGCTTTCACTCGCACCTGCTCGAGCACAGAAGGGATCTATGCTCGAGTGCAAAGCTCATGCTCGAGCACTCCAGTTCAATTTGACAGCAGATACCAGAAAACATTCCTATATGCATTTGGTAACTTTGTAATCTTTTCTTAATCTTATAAAAACATGATTTGCATACACTTGTCTTTTTGTTATCATCAAAACTTGGGATCTAACATTCTCCCCCTTTTTGATGGTGACAAAACCTTTGTGATGAAAGTTTAAGAAAGATTGATTAAGATTGAATTTTTTTTTTGAAATTTTTCAATGTTTCAAAATGCATATCAAGTCTCAGTTTCAAGTTCAAGTTTCCCTGCAATACTTCCTCTGGACACTTACAACCAAGATAAGCATAATATGAAGCAAATAACTTAGTAACTTGAAACATCATTTAAACTTGATAATCAAATTCATGAATAACATAATCAAATTCATTTAAACTTGTTAATATTAACCTTGAATTCAAATGTTTAACAACATAATCCAAAATAACATAATAACATCAAATCCTACCCCATACAGAAAATCTACCCAAACAACCAAATATATCCCACAGAGGCTCAGAAATCATCACACATCCTTCTCCCCCGTTTTGTCAGCATCAGAAGGGGACTGAGGAAAGGTGGTACCAGGAGGTGGAACAAATGAAACCATGGCAGTGAGAGGGTCAATTGGTGGAGATGTTGGCTGTGGTATAGAGGATGAGGGAGGTAGTGAAGGCGACCGATCAAAAGTAACATCAACATTAGACTCTGGATCGGTGAAGAGTACATGAGTTTGTGGTACAGAGGTATGAGTGGTCTCTGGAGGAACCTCTGAAGATGTAGAGGGGAAATGTGAGTACAGGAAGGTCTCCATATTAGTTATCCTCTGAGACATCTCATCCTGAGTCTTGAACATCAACTCAAAATTGGTATTGGCCTTGTCTACCAATTTGATGACCTGTGCCTCCATCTTTTCCACAAGCTTCTCATACTCAGTCACTAACTCCTTCTTCAGACTTGATACAGCTTGATTGATTGCCTCTGTCAAATGGTTGGAAAGAGAGGCATTAATGAAGGAAGGAGGAGGAATAGGACCTTGAGCAGATGATTGTTCCTCATCACCTTTTGATGGAGTGGTTTCCCTCTTAGATGTGGCTTTGGTTCGACTCACAGGAAGATTAATACCCATATGAGATAGTTGAGTCTTTCCAAACCTTGAAATGAGTACCCTTTCAGTTCCTTCCAAATACCATACCTTGTTTTTCATTAAGATAAAGGATACAATCTGAGGGTATGGTATGGTTGCGGATTTTGATGAAGAAAATCAAAATCTTCTCATCTCATTAAAAATAATCTCCCCAACATTCCTTTGTTGCCTGGCTAGAAAAGAGGCCAACATATAATAGTCCTTTTGAGCAAAATGGGTAAAGTTTTTAGACTTAATGACTATGCTCCGGGAATATATATAGTGAAGGATTCTGTGGGAGTCAGGCATATCAATAGGTTTAAAATTGAGAGGACCTATTGGGTCTTTCGGTCTCAAAATCTGGAAGGCTTCGTTGGCAGAAAAAGAAGGTGGATCAGTAGGAGGTACACCATATCCCAGTAGGTCATTTATGATCTTAGCAGATATCATAATAAATTTTCCTCTAACATTAGTAGACACTGCTTCCTCAATCAATTCACCAGACCTAGATATAATGTTATGGCTCTTCATGTTGCAATAAAAAGTTTTCACAACAGTGGGTGAATATGGCATATGGATATTTAACCAGGGAGCATAGTATTGAAGATAAGGATATAAGTCCAAATGACAATTCTTTTTCAAATAATCTAAATCCACGTACACAACTAGACAAAAATGCCTATGAATATATTCATCATCAAATACCTTATGAGACAATGCCTTTAGCTCTTCAACAATAAATCCCTCAGGAGGACTGGTAATGTGATCATCCACTGGTGCTTGTGAGGCAGAGGGTGCTCCTGAAGCAGAGGCACTTGATTGGCCAACATGGTGTGAACTTGAAACACCGGCTTGTGAAGCAATCTTTCCAACTATCTTATCAAGTTTGGATTTCTCCATTGCTTCCCGGAGTTGTCTGTTGAATGAATCATCAGAGGAAGAAGATGAATGCTCAGTCTCCTTTTTCTTCCCTTTTCCTTGAACCTCTTTAGATTGAGACCGGGTAATTATAGGTTCCTTGAACACCACACCCTTTGGTTTCTTTTGAGGTGGTTGGTCTTTCTTTGCAATTTGAGGCTTTGGGTGAGGTTTCTTAGCCGGAGTCCTCTTTTTGGTCTTAGGCTTAGGAGGAGGTGATGGTGAGGAAGAAATTTTGGGAGAGGAAGATGTTGGTTCTGGGGTACCAGATGCACCGGCAGTAGAATGAGTAGGAGAAGGAGAGTGAGATCCTTGAGAGATAAAGGGCATTTTGGTTCTTGCCATTATAGAGAAAGTGAAAGTGAAGCAAGAACTCTCAGATTTTGAAGGAAAAGCAAACGAAGATTAGGGCACAAATGAGAAATGCAGAGAGTAAGAATCACCTTTTATAGAGGATTGAAGAGTTGTAACAGTGATTTGAGGCAAATGGAACTCGATTGATTAAAGGAAAACGGTTGAAGGTGAAGAGTTGCGCCCTTCGAGTGACGAGACCCCTCGAGTGAGAGCAGAAAGTGTGACGTTCTGAGCTGCTGTGAAACTGATATAAGTGACAGTGCTCGAGCATAAACCCTAGTGCTCGAGTGATGTTCATACTGTGCTGGATTGTGTTCTATCTGTGCTCGAGTGATATTCTGGAAAATTTAAGAAAACATGTAAAAACGTACCTGGATTATGGATCTCTTGTCATATTTTGTGTCTTTGTACTCAAATCCTCCAAGATCATTTGAGTAACCATGATTTGGATTGCTTCTGGAAAGAAATTCTTCCTCTTCACTCGAGTAGGCATTCCTCACCTCAAGCATGTTCATATCATGCTCGAGTGAGAGTTCCTCACTCGCAAGTGAGTTTATCTCTTATTGTTGCTTTCAAGATAGACTCTTGGTATTCTAGTTTCCTCTGTTAACCTCTGTTTTACCTATTAAGAAGCAGAGTATTTTCAACAGTGCTGTTCTCGAGCAGAGCTACTTGTGCTCAAGTGAAACAGCTTATCACTCGAGCAACACCCTCAGTGCTCGAGTGACAGACCTGCAAAATGATTTTTAACACTTCGATGCCAAAGTCAGTATGGTTATCATCAAAATAAACATTTAAATAAAATATTTAACAAGAAAACTTACAACTCATTGGGATTAACCATTCCCAATTCTCTTCGAATATATAAAAATTGATCTTTTGCAATTGGCTTGGTGAAAATATCCGTAAGTTGAAGATGAGTTGGTATGAATTCCACTTTGACATCCTTCTTTTGAACATGATCTCGAATGAAGTGATGTCGAATGTCTATGTGCTTGGTCCTTGAGTGTTGTACAGGATTCTTGGCCAAGCTTATAGTGCTAGTGTTATCACAATAAATTGGAATTTCTTTTAAATAAATTCCCAAATCTTGAAGTTGTTGTTTCAATTATAACACTTGAGAACAGCAACTTGCCACAGCTATATATTCAGCTTCAGTCGAGGATAATGAAACAGTGTTCTGCTTCTTGCTGAACCATGATACTAGAGAACCTCCCAGAAATTGACATTGACCACTGGTACTTTTTCTGTCAGTTTTGTATCCTCCGTGATCTGAATCTGAATATGCCATTAAATACTCGTTCCCTCTTTTCGGATACCAAAGACCAAGGTCTGAAGTATCTCCTTGATATTTGAAGATTCTTTTTACTGTCTCTGCATGTGATACCTTAGGAGCAGATTGATACCTTGCACACATTCCTACGTTGAACTGAATATCTGGCCTGCTTGCTGTGAGATAGAGTAATGAGCCAATCATTCCTCTATACTTAGTAATGTTGAAGCTAGGACCTTTTACATCAGCATCCAACAATGTTGTAGAACTCATTGGAGTATCAGCTCCATTAGCATTATCTAATCCATATTTCTTCAATAATTCCTTTAAATACTTTGTCTGAGATACAAATATACCATTCTTCTTTTGTTTGATTTGAAGTCCAAGAAAGAAGTTTAATTCTCCCATCATGGACATTTCAAATTCTCCCTACATAATCTTAGAGAATTCTTGACACATAGATTCATTAGTAGCACCGAAAATAATATCATCAACATAAATTTGAACAATTAGAATATCATTTTTGTTATGTTTGATGAATAGAGTTGTATCAACTTTGCCTCTAACAAAACTTTGATCAAGAAGAAATTTGCTTAGTCTTTCATACCAAGCTCTAGGTGCTTGTTTCAAACCATATAATGCTTTCTTAAGTTTGAAGACATGATCAGGTTTTGTTTCATCTTCAAAACCAGGAGGCTGTTCTACATATACTTCCTCCATAATATAACCATTTAGAAAAGCACTTTTCACATCCATTTGATAAAGTTTAAAACCTTTAATGCAAGCAAAGGCTAGGAGTACTCGTATTGCTTCTAATCTTGCCACTGGAGCATATGTTTCCTCATAATCAATACCTTCTTCTTGATTATAGCCTTTGGCAACCAATCTTGCTTTGTTTCTCACAATGATTGCTGATTCATCAAGTTTGTTTTTGAAAACCCATTTGGTCCCTATAACCGTATGGTCTTTAGGTCGAGGAACCAAATCCCAAACTTGATTTCTTTGAAACTGATTTAGTTCTTCTTGCATAGCAATCACCCAATCATTGTCAGATAAAGCTTCTTCTACATTAGAAGGTTCAATTTCAGAAATAAAAGCAGAGAAAGTTACCTCATTGAGGATTCTATTTCTGGTTTTGACACCTTCATGAATATCTCCTATAACTTGATCAATTGGATGATCCTTCATATGTCTCCATGCTTTTGGTTGAGCATGATCATCGACATCTTCTAAATTTTGAGAATCATTTGTTTCAAAATCATCTTGTTTTGAAATAGATTTATTTTTCTTGATTGAATCCATTTCTTCTTCATCAATATGTTTTTTCTGAGATTCATTTTCATCAAACACAACATGAATAGATTCTTCAACAGTACATGTTCTTTTATTAAAAACTCTATAAGCCTTACTTCTATTAGAATATCCTAAAAATATACCTTCATCAGACTTTGAATCAAATTTACCTAAGTTTTCTTTACCGTTGTTGTGAATGAAACACTTACACCCGAAGATATGTAGATGAGCAAGATTTGGCTTTCTTCCCTTGTAGAGTTCATATGGCGTTTTTCCAAGAGATTTGCGAATATATGCTCGGTTTGAGATGTAGCATGCAGTACTCATTGCATCTGCCCAGAACACTTGTGACATTTCTTTTTCATTAAGTATTGCTCTCGCCATTTCTATAAGAACCCTGTTCTTTCTTTCCACTACTCCATTTTGTTGAGGTGTTCTCGGAGCGGAGAAGTTATGGTCTATTGCTTCGTTGTTGCACTAGTTTTCAAATAATTGATTATCAAATTCTCCTCCATGGTCTGTCCTAATAGAAACAATAGAAATACCTTTCTCATTTTGAACCTTTTTGGCAAACATAATGAATTCAGCAAAAGTTTCATCTTTTGAAGCAATAAATATGGTCCATGCAAATCTTGTAAAGTCATCGACAATTACTAATATATATAAATTTCCTCCAAAACTTTTTACTCTTGCTGGTCCTACCAAATCCATATGAAGTAATTGTAAAGGTTTAGAAGTAGAAATCTCATACTTTGTTTTAAAAGAGGATTTAGTTTGTTTGCCTTTTTGACATGCTTCACAAATCATATTATCTTTGAATTTGAGTTTGGGAAGAACAACAACTAAATCTTTTCTAATTAGTTTGTCAATTTGATTCATATTAACATGAGCCAGACGCTTATGGCATAACCAACTTTCCTCTGATCGACTAAGAAAACAATTTTCAGAAGAATTTGAATTTAAATCAATAGTATAACAATTACCGTCCCTTTGAGCTTGGATTTTTGCCTTGATAGATTCTTTGTTTAATGGCAGATCTTTCTTGTTCACTATCAAGCATTCTTTTGAGCCAAAAATCACCCAGTTATCTTTGTCAGTGCTTTGACTTACGCTCAGGAGGTTGTGGCATAATCCCTCAACATAATATACTTTATTGATTTGTACACCATGAGATTTTCCTATTTCACCTATTCCAGCAATATGTCCAGATTGATTACCTCCAAAAGTTACCTTTCCTCCTTCTCTGGTTTCCAGCATGGTGAACTTATTTTTGTCACCAGTCATGTGTCTCGAACATCCACTATCAATATACCATTTGTTCGCTCGAGATGCTTTGAGACATACCTAGAATGAGGTGATCAAGTTTTAGGTACCCACACTTTCTTGGGTCCTTTGTGGTTAGTATGTGACGTATGTGTTCCTTTCGGAACCCATTTATATGTTCCAATAATTTGTCCCTTTTTGAAATAACATGATGAAGTATAATGTCCTTTCCTGTTACAATAACTACATGATGCAAAAGGATTTGATATATGCACAGAGTTCCTGAAATATTTAAGATACATTCTACTACTATTCTTCTTATATCCTTTATTCTTATCATGAACAGAATTATATCCAATTCCAGATTTATTAAATGAAACTTTCTGAGAATTTAAAATAACCTTAAGAGTTTCGCTTCCCTTAGTAAATTTTTCAACAATTTTTGTTAAATCACTTATTTTCTTATCTTTTTCTTTACATATTTCACATGATGATATGATAGTACTTTCTAATTCTTTTACTTTCTTCTTATAGCTCACCATTTCTTTAGCTACTTTAATGAACTCTGTATGCAATGCATTATATTCATATAACAATTCATCATAAGTAGGTTCAGAATCACTTACCTCAGAGTCTGATTCTTCTTCCTTGGCTACCAAGCACAGATTTGCTACTTCGTCATTGTCACTTTCTTCGTCTGAGGAACTATCACCCCATATAGATGATATATATGCTTTCTTTTTCTGCTTCTTTTTGTCTTTATTTCTGAAGCATTCAGATTTGATGTGTCCAGGTTTCCCACATTCATAGCATACTATATGTTGTTCTTTATTTTCTTTCTTGCTTGGTCCACCTTGATAGTTTTTGAAATTCTTTTCACCTCTTCTGTAGAACCTCTTGAATTTTCTCACAATCATTCCCATTTCATCGTCATTAGGAACATCTTCATTTTCAGAAGATTCTTCTTCTTCTTTGATAGCTTTAAGTGCAACTCCCTTTTTCTTTTTATCATCGAATTCTTCAAGTTCCTTTTTGAATCTCAACTTACCTTCATACTCGGAAAGACTTCCAAAGAGAGCAGCTACAGATCTCATAGATTCTCCTTTAGCTTCTTCGATAGCTGTCACCTTCGCTTCCCATTCTTTCGTAAGAATATTAAGAATCTTTCTTAACTGGGAATTTTGATCAAACGACTTTCCAAGAGCAGATAATTGATTAACAAGATGAGTATACCTAAGTTCAAATTCTGATATACCTTCTCTAGGTTTCATACGAAATAAATCATATTCTGTAATAAGAGTATTGATTCTATTTTCTTTGATTCCAGGTGTACCTTAGTGAGCAATTTCAAGAGCATCCCACATATCTTTGGCAGTTGGTAGAGTACATATACGAAAGTATTCTTTTTGACTCAGAGCACTATGTATCATTAAAATAGCTTTACTATTTAATGTTACTAACCTTTTATCATTCTCGTCAAACTCCTCTGGACTCTTCTTAACAGCTCTATCTTCGATTTTCTTCATTGGAACATAGTCACCATCTTGTATTACATTCCACAAGCCATACTCATTTGCCATCACGAACACTCTGAATTTAGCTTTCCAGAATGAAAAGTGTTCTCTAGCAAAACCAGGAGGTCTAGTGATTGAAGCTCCATCGGGAAGGATATTTTCACCCATTGTTGCCATTTAGCGGATCCTTCTCAAGCTGTTAGGCTCTTCGGAGAAGACCTCGCTCTGATACCAAATGTAAGAGGCAAGCTTCACCCAAGAGGGGGGTGAATTGGGTGATGTTATAAATTTTTCGCTTGATGTGGTGATATGAAAAATATAGTAGATAGAGTAGAGTTGAGAAGATTTGAACACAGAGAGTTATACTGGTTTGGCCTAACAACCAGGCCTACGTCCAGTCCTCAGAGATCAAGACCTACTGAGATTTTCACTATACCTCCAAGATTCAATGGGCTCTCAGAACGCCACAAAACAACAATTGTCCTTGAACGGACTACGAGCAGAAATATTCTCTCAATAAGAAATTTCTCTCCCCCTTACGACAAGTCTTACGTGCAGAAAAACAACCTATGACCCTTCTCACTTGCTTATGTATACAAGACTTATGAGCAGCAACGTTCTCTCCTGCTTACACCACTGTAAGTCTTACGACAAGCAACGTTCTCTTCTGCATGTATCTTATAAGGCTTATGAGTGGAAGGTACAACAAGGAATTATCTCAACTGCTTCTCTCGTAAGGAAATCTACCCTCTCAAGGTCCTAATACCTTGAGATCAAATAAACATAGAATTTGAATTGTATGAAGACTCTCTTACAGAGCAAATGAATAAACACTGAAGGTCAATATGTATACAGTGAAAATGATAAATAGTAGAGACTCGTGTATAAGCTTGTGAATTCTTGTGCTTCGTTGTCATTTACGATTTCTGAATCTCTGTATTTATAGATGTTCAGATTTTGCCCGTTTGAGAAGTCATCGTTGAGGAGCGGGGCTTGCAACTGTGGAATAACACACGCATGTTGAATATTCTGGATACAGTAGGTACATGCATGCTTGTACTGATATTGTCCGCCGTTTTTTGACTTTCTTCATGACAGTTTAGTTCAAACGTTCATCCTCCTGTTTCACACTTATAATACATTCAAAATGATGTTAAATAATGCTAATAAGTAATGATGAGATAAATAAAAAACAATAAACCATATTCGGATTGAACGTTGTGAGACTTGGTATTTTTGATGATCTGGCAGAGCATCACTCGAGCATGAAAGGGCTCACTCGAGTGATCTTCCTATTTTCCTCTTTGTGCTTCAGTTATCGGGTTGTGCTTGCATAGGATTTCAGAGAGACAGAATTCTCACTTGCGAGTGATATGGGGTCTCACTCGAGCACAACTTCTCCTACTCGAGTGATCTTGCATTTTTCACTGGGAGTGTCTTCTCGGGTCATCACTCGCATATCAAATTAGCAAGAGTGAGATTTTGTACTCACGGGTGATGTGGTCCATACTCGAGCACACACACACCTGCTCGAGTGAGATGCATATTCCCAAGGAATATGCTCTCAATACCAACACTCACATCAGGATCTGAGAGAGATAAATTTATCACTCGCAGGTGATATGGGCCCTCACTCGAGCACACAGACTCCTGCTCGAGTGAGAAGAATATTCTCAAGTAATATACCTTTTAAACAAACACTTGTATCAGATTTGGAGAGGAATAGAATTTTGACTCGCAAGTGCTGATGTGTCACTCGAGCATATGAGGTTGTGCTCGAGCACACTTGCACTTCCTTGAACTTCATAACTCTCGGCCAAGCACTCGTAGTACCTTTCTCGAGTACAGAATGCTCATGCTCGAGCATTGATGTCTCTGCTCGAGTGAATCAAGGAAGCATCATCTTACTTGCTCTCGGCCACGCACTCGTAGTACCTTTCTCGAGTACAGAATGCTCATGCTCGACCGTTGATGTCTCTGCTCGAGTGAATCAAGGAAGCATCATCTTACTTGCTCTCAGCCAAGCACTCGCGGACCTTCACTCGCATGTGCTCGAGTGAGAATGACTTCTCTGCTCGAGTGCAAACTCCAGTGCTCGAGTGAATCAGTGAGTATAACAGTGGCATGCCTCTCGGGTGAATACTTTCTGGCTTTCACTCGTACCTGCTCGAGCACAGAAGGGATCTATGCTCGAGTGCAAAGCTCATGCTCGAGCACTCCAGTTCAATTTGACAGCAGATACCAGAAAACATTCCTATATGCATTTGGTAACTTTGTAATCTTTTCTTAATCTTATAAAAACATGATTTGCATACACTTGTCTTTTTGTTATCATCAAAACTTGGGATCTAACAGAAATGAGTAAATGAAGTCACACATTTTTGAAAAATGATTTAGGCATTCTTTTAATTGCGTTTGTGCCTTTCAAGCCTACCAATGACAATCGACAAATTGGCACTACATTTTAGCCATATACAGAAAAACCATGTCGATTATCTCTTATAAATTCCTACTCAATCTTTTATATTCGATAAGAAATTATGTTTAATGTGCATTGATGGATGCATTGTAGAGATAAAGCATGTTATTCAAGAATTTTTAAGCTAAGAAAGCACTATTGGAGTTGGTTGTGTTTTGGAAGTTCTTGTTGAAGGGATTTGTGACAAATTAGGTTATATACTTTTGTTTCAAGCGGTTGATTGCAAAATAATCTTTTGACTTCTTCAAAACTTTTGATTTGTTTCATACGATTTGAAGAAATGATTAGGGCACTTCATAAAATGCAATTGAACCTTTCAAGCCTACCTAATTGATTTGATTCCTCTTTTGAGCCTGATTGAAAAAAAAAAACCAATTAGAAAATTCTTTTTGAAAACCTAACATCTACCTAGCTTAGCCATTGTGAAAAACCATAATTCCCTTGCTTTGAGATAGATGATAAGGATTAGGGTGTGGAATGTGGTGATGTGTAGAGTGTTATATGAATGGAAAAGGAGTGTAGAAAGAAAAAAAGGGTTCACATTATATAGACATCAAGCCAAAGAGAGAGAGAGAGAGAGAGAGAGAGAGAGAGAGAGAAAGAAAAAGAAAAGAAAAAGATATACAGTAGTAACGTGCAATAAGGCTTGAATTAGAAAAGATCAATTTGGTTCAAGTTTGGGGGAGTATGTTTAATGAGAAAAGGAAGAAACCCATTGAGTGATTATCATCTATCTTAAGGTATTTGTTGAGTATCCTTTGCCTTTTCTTTTAAATACCTTAACCCTTGGCCCCGTTACAAGCCGAAAAGTCCCTTTGATTTTTAAGTCAATTGGAGTAAATTAGAAGAAGAGGGGAAGAAATTAGATAATGATGTAATTGATCGTTTGAATGTGGGTATATGACTTGAAGTATGGCTTATAACTTTGACAATTGCAAAAGGAATACATGTTGACTCCGTTCACATACTCACATTTAGAAATTCTTGAAAAGCATATTTTAAATCTATAAGGTGTTCATCTTTGCATATTTTTTGAGTTTCTTGTTTTATATAATTCTTTGAGCAGCTGATGAGGACAAGTGTGGATAAGTGCTTTGTTTCCTGAGAGAGAATTATGTGTAAAACAAAGAGAGGAAGTGTGTATGGTCATTATTCTCTAGAGATTTGAATCTTCTTTGTTTTTCCCATTCTTTCAACGAACCTAAATAGTGGCCAAATCACAAGCTTATAAAGTCCCATTGATTTTGAAATAGTGTGGAATTGTTTATTAATGGAAAGAGAGGAGAATGTAGGTATATGAAGACCTAAGACTAAGGTTGATTTATACATGGTTAATTGCTACATTTGATCTTGACATTTGCAGGAAAACTTGTTCTTTAACTCTCCTCACACACACATTTTGAAAATTGTTAGGAAGGATGCTCAAAGTTATGAACCTGGCATTCCTTTATATTTCATTGTGTTCCTATTGAATATAACATCTTGAGCAACCAATGAGGAAATCATCATGCCTGTGTACTGAGTTAATGGTTAATTAATTTAGCTCTTTTATTGTTCAACTGGTTTTACTAGAGGACGAGTAAAAGTTTAAGTTTGGGGGTGCGTTAGCATTGTGAAATTCATATCAAAAAGGCACATTTACATTTGATTTATCACACTTTTTGATTGATTAATGGGTATATAAGGATTGAAGTGTGAAGGAAATGTGCATAATGAGTGTTTGAGTAAAAAGGGTATAATTCTTTGATTAAATGTGAATATTTTGCTGTCATACATCACCCTTTGCTTTGTATAGACTTTCTTGTGTTCATAGGATCACACTTGAGACACTTAAAGAGCCAATGGAAGCACAAATCATTGATTCAGAAGTTGGGAAGAAGAGCAAAACACCATTGCATCATTGGAAAAAGATGGAAGAATTGAAGACAAATGCTTCGCTGTAGCCAAGAATTGGCTGGCTGTAGCCAGACGACCTCCAGAAAGTTTTGGGCTGCAGCCAGACGACATACAGAGGCAAGACAGCGTTTTCTGGCTTTAGCCAAAATGCGAAATCAGCAGCTGTGCATTTTGTTTCTAGGTTATTTAAAAGGCAAAAAGGCTGAAAGAAGAGGAGGGTTCGACATTAAGAGGTTTTGTGAGGCGACTGTTTTTCAGCAGAGGACACTATTCATCATCTTTAACATCGTTGAACGTCAGGAACAGCGAGAGAGTGTCATTAAAAGCGGGACTTGGGGAAGAGCCATTAACTTCTGATTCATCTTCTTATTCCCCAGGTCCTCGACGGTGACGAGAGCTGAATCATAAATAGAGGAGGTGGCTGATTCATTGAGAACTGAATCATCATTCTCTCGGATCTTCTTCATCGCAAACTCAGAGCTGAACCAGAAAAACAACCAGCAGGCTGAACTGAAGAGGAAAGAGAAGGAGAAGTGACTGAGAGCAGAGGAGCTTTGAGCACCATATATGTTCCTGATTTCTTCATTTGATAGCAAGCGAGAGTGATGTTGTTAGAGTGGAAAGGAAATAAGCCATGTTTGGGAGTGCTCTGCACTGTTTCTCATTTCTTATCTTCTTCCTTTTAATTATGTTATTTGGCTTTGGATTTGGCTGTGATGAGATGATTATGAGTAGCTAAATATTTTGCCTTAGGATGATTTCAAACAATTGCTAGGATTGAGACTTATTATTATTCTCTTTAGTTGTTAATGGTAATTATGTGTTAATTTTATCTTATCCCTAATGCTTCTATGTGACTGGCCATTACTTAGATTGTTTTGTTCAATTAAATTAAACTTGAGAGAGTTAATTTAATTGTAGAACTTAGGTAAAATTATGTTAGACTTGAAGTTTATGATTAAATTGATGGTTTGTTAGTAACATAGAGATATAGTTACTAACCTAGCATTGTCAAATTAAGGTTGTTGCTTAATGAGTATTTTCTCTTAACTGTAGTAAGAAATTGTGCATGTTAATTGAGGATATAAATTTGGTTTTGACTTGAGAAAGCTTAATCAAATACTTTTAAACCTTAGACTAACATGTAATGTCATTTAATTTCTAATGGAGTGGTAATTACTTAAGTCTTATGAATTGCAATGGTTAGAAATAATCCTATGCTCCTCATGTTTTAAAGTAGAGTTTTAATTTAGTTTTAGTCAAATTGCTTTCCTTTTCTTGAATTCAAATAATCTTTAGGATATAAACTCTCTAAATGGTTTTACTCAACCTAATTGATAGCATAATCATGACAATTAATCCGCTTTTGCCTTAGTCCTCGTGGGAACGATATTTACTTATCAATTTATTACTTGGTGCGACCCGTGCACTTGCGGTAGCGAACAGACCCTTCAAGAATTTTCATATAATATTTGCTATCCATATGCATATGCTGTATATAATGATATCTAATAGATACATTATTTTGTTTGCATATACTGCCAGACTGATAATATATGCAACAATAATTGTATCCACCACCAAATGTTGTACCTCATCATAATCATCATTAGAGCTTGTGAAAATCTTTATTTTCACATGAATATTCATATATCACAAATAACTTTATATTTCAAATGTTTTGGACTGCAGATCCATAAATTTCACATATTTAAAGAATATTTTTCATTGCGTCTTGGCCCCTTTTTCAGTTGGCTAATCACCTTTTTTTTTCAATTGACATATTTATATATAAGATCCTCGTTTGATCACGCGATATTGTTACTAAAACTGTCGTCGATAACTTTATCTTTTCGGTTCCATTTTTCTTGTTGTGACATAATTCATTGAGATCTCTTTATTACTTTCAGGTGCTTGAACCTCTTTTGAGGTTTTTGCAATTAGTTATGTCTTGACCTCTTCTGAAGTATCTGCCTCCTTGATATGATCATCTTGATTATTTGTTTTTTCTCTTTTCTTTTGGAACTGATTAGTCTCTCATACTTCGAGCATGTCTCACTTTCATTTATGTTGATTAGGGCATTTTTAGCTGGAATATGAGATTTAGTAATTCCCATTTAGTTCTCTCTTAATTCAAATTCTCATTCTCATTTATACTTTTCTTATTTTCATAACACGCTATCAGCACGAATTCGCTCAGAAGGCCTATAATCTAGTTTTCTATCTCTTCTACTCTCTAACTTTCTCATTTCCATACTATATTTTATATTGTTTATTCTCTATGTTATTTTGTCTTTCTAGTTTACACTATCGATCTATTGTTCTATATTATTTTTATTATTTTTCCTTTACGTTATCTATTTTTATCTTTCATGTTGTTATCTTTTACATGTATATCTGGGATAATCTAAGCCATTATATGAAATTAAAGAGACTCTTTTACCGATTGTTTTATACATTAGATTCCGTGGCTAAGATTTGAGATTATTGTTACTTTATTATCCTTCGCAAGTTTTCTTTCCTTTCACTTTTATTCATCATTTTCCGTTAATCTCTTATTATGCAACATTTATATTTCTCTATTTTATATTCTTGTATTCTTTACATTTTATCTTGTTATATTATGTTATTTCATTTTATTTACGTTTATTCTTTCTTTTACGTATTTAAAATTTATATTTATTTTTTTTATTTACATTTTATGTTATATATTATTGTTTATGTTTTTTTAATTTTATGTTATTTATTTCGTCTTTTTTTTTTGTTATTTTATTTACATTTCATTTATTTATGTTAATATATTATTGTTATATCATTATGTCAATATTTTATTTTCATTTGTTTATTATATTATGTTTAGATATAATAGTATTATATATGATCATATAATATGATCTATATATGATCATGGGCTTATTTATTATTTATGTTTGATTATGAATTTAAATTTACTTAATTTATTTTATAGTATTTTAATTTTATCAAGAGGCCATAAGTCATAATATTCTTAATTTCATGATCAGATGACCAGAAGTCACATCACTTTTATAATAGTTATTAAAAGAAAGAATGCTATTGGTTTCATTAAATTGCAAGATTGACAAGAAAAAATTTGGTACTTTGATGATTTAATTGTTACAAATATCAAAGTCCTGAAGGTCAAAGGTTCAAATATCAAACTAAATAAAAAAAAAAACTCTTTAGCTTTGCAAGATTTTTGTTATGGTTCTGAAGACCAATATTTGGAGAAATTGATGATGCTATTGAAAGCAAAGAACCTATGTAATGTAAGGGTGAAAATGAACATGATCACATTGCATTGGTAGAATTAATAGTTGAAAGTTAAGAATACTTTGTTTTGTCTATTGAACTACAGTTGTGTAAATAATAACATTTCTAAGGTGATTAAAATTATGAGCAAATGTTATACTATGACTAGAAGTCATATGGATAGAAAACATGGTATAATATGACCATAAGTCATATAGATTAATATGTATGAATTTATTGAAAATAAAGATCAAAATGGTTGTGAAGCCAAAAAGACCATGAGATATTTTGAAAAAGGCCAAAATTAGTTATGATGCTTAAAGCAATAAGTTATGGAGAAAGATGATCAGATTGTAAAGCTAAAAGAAATAATTGTAAGCCCTAAAGGCTATATGATTTTGATTTTGATTTGTGTTTAAATTTAAATTTAAATTCATTGTAACTAATCTGTGAGAGAGAAATTATTATTTGATATTGTGATATCAGCATGAGTGATATATATGAAATAAAATAGACAAAAAGGTAATTATTGGTCATTTTAAAATTTTATTATATGCCAATTTATTTAAAAATTTAAACATTATGGTGTGTGGATGTTCATGATTTTATGGCCTTTTAGGATTCTAACTACCTTATGGTTATTGTCATTACACCCTATAACTCCCAAATCAAATGGTTTCCAGTATTTATTCATATAACCTTCAATTATACAATTAAGTTGTTTAATTGCCTTCTTTGTGTATAGTGTACAATTTATTTGTAACTTTAAGTATGTAGTGTATGTGAATACTATTCATACATCAATTGAATTTACCACCTCTATTTTCTTCTTGGGACTTGTGCTTCTCTGTTGCTCCATAGATTTTCCAACAAACACTCAACTCATATACCTCAACATCAAGGTACTTCCTTTTATTATAGTCATTTTTTTCATTTTAGCTTTGTCTTCCTTCTCTGTTTTCCTTTTGAGCACTAGTATGTTGCCTAACATATATATGCAATTTTTCTTTGTTCCAAACTTTCATTATTGAAAGGCATACAAATACTGTAACACCCCAAAATTGATATTCACCAAAATTATTGTAAATATTTGAGAAATTCAATAAAATGGTGAATATTCATGAATTTGGAATTTATGAATTTATAAATGTTCAAATTCATGAGAAATTTGGCAAAAATAATTAAGGAATTAATTTAGGCAATTTAAAAAGCCCAATATTAAGGTCCAAAAATGAAGAAATGTTAGAGAAAATATTTGGTCCAAAAATAGATGGAAATTGGCCAAAGAAAAATAAGAGAAGAAATTAGATTAGAAAGGTAATGGCAAAATCGTAATTTTGCCAAATTATAACAAAATTAATTATTTTCCGATTAATTGAAGTTAATTTCAATTAATTAAGGCAAATAAAGGGGAAAAATATATTTGAAATGTTTTGGTCAATTTAATATGAATTTATGGAAAATTTGAGAAAAATGCAATTTTGACCAAACTTGAAACTTTACGTGTATACGTAACCTGGACAAGTTGTGAAGTCAATTGAGACCATAGGGAGGGACCCCTAGGTGTCTCCTACATGTGGCATAAATAAGAAAATATTGATTGGGCTTAATGAGCATGGTTATGTGTACATAAGGATTTATGTACATAAGTTCATTTTTAAAATTTTGGAAAATAAAACAAATAAATAAAATATTGCAAAATATATGATAAATAAATATATCATCATCATCTTCAGCCTATTTTCATGCTGCAACATACTTGAAATAAGAGAGAGAAAGTTGAGAGAGTTTAGAGAGAGAAAGAGAAGAAAAATCACAAGGTAAGCCGATTTCTTCGATGATTTCGCTCCTAACGCATATAACTTTGACTCTAACCTACTCATCTTTGTTATTTAGGGTTTGGAGGCTAAAAATTTGTTCTCTAAAGGTTAGGGTTTCAGCCATCTTGAGGGAAAAGCTTGTGGGAGCTCGAGGTAACTTCCAAACCTTCGTATATTAACTATTCTGGCTGCTGTGGGTAATTGAATCGGTGAAATTTAAAACTCTGATTTTTTCCCGGAGAACATAATTTTGGCCAGGGATGTTTAAGGGCCTTCGAGTTGGATTTTCAATGATTTGATTGTTCTATTGGGTTCAGGAGAGAAAATTAGATGGGGTTACAGTTGGGCACTTTTTCAGAAAAGGCCGAGAAAGCACAATTATGGAAATACCCCTAAAATCCTTAAAGTACGGCTGCCAAGGGCAATTTTGTAATTTGACATTGAATTTGGTAATTTTGAGTTCGGAAATGGATTCCTTGGACGAAAATATGCCAGGATAGTCCTAGTCAAAAATTTGGGAAAACGTGCCATCGGGCCAGGTACGGTGAGGCCGGGCCGGGGTCGTGGGGGCATTTTGGTAAATTTTCACCATAGGCTAATATAACCACAAGAAACACTATGGAAGTGTCTAAAATGATACTTGGATAGGTTATAACCTATTTCTTGTGCATTTGATGTTTTAGGACTGAGTTGGACACCTATAGTTGACACGTTTTACGAGGTAGACCCTTTAAGACAGGAAAGAGGTTAAGGTAGGGACTACTATCTCTCATATACTATGTGACTATTTGTATGATGTGTGTTACTTTTTTTTTGTGATCTGAACACGTGCTGGAGGCACATTACCTAACTGTGATCTAGGACCTAGCTGGGGTATACTAGTCTTACCTAGCTGTAGTTAAGGACTCAGCTGAGGTACATGCAGGGGTTTCAACGGGTTAGTTAGCCCTGAATTTTGTGTACACACACGGATGATATGAGTTTTCATTTTACTTGATACGGTGCATTGCATATTTAATTTTCTCATTTTATGTGTTGATCATATGTTTCTACTAAGATTCCTTTGAATCTCACCCCTTTTTCTAAACCAAACATCTTAGCGGGTGCTAGCGGATCAAAAGACAAGGATGTGGATAAAGGAAAGTGACTGGCACGTGTCTTGAGGCGAAGTTAAAGTCTGTGGTTATAGATAGCTTATGTTGTAAATATTGTCACTGTAATATCCTGGATTGTAATCAAGGGATAATAACTTCAAATGATGTAATTAATGTTAATTAAGCATATTTGAGGTGGATGTTGTGTGTGATATGATATAAAGATCATTAGGGATGGTTTAATGTGTAAAGTGATAATCAGGGGCAAAACGGTAAATTTACCGTTCGATCGGTTAGTTGCTGGAGAGGAAACTCCTTGGTAATCAAGATCAATGGTTAGGATCTAAAGAACTAGAGGTGGAATCAAGTGTGGATGGGAGTATATGAACTCATGTAAGGGTGAAGAAGGAGATGGTGCCATGTGGTTAAATGAGAGCCATTGGATGAGAAGCAACAAGTCAAATATTTTCCCTCTCTCCTCCTAGTCGGTTTTGCATGGGAAGAAGGAAAGAAATGATCATCACTTTTCACCAACTCATTTCTCTCTCCATTCTCTCCATTTCCGGCGAACCAAGCAAGAAAGAGAAAGTAAGGGTTTGAATTTTGTTAAGGAAAATGATCTTATATGCTTAGCTACCCTTCATTAATGTTGACCAAGTGGTTGAGAGTTTGATTTCTATGATTTCAGAATTTCCATTGGTGGTGTTTGATTGTTGGATAAATCTGAAAGTTGGTGGAATCAAGGTGTTGATTCCAGCAAGTTGAAGAGGTAGGTTTGTGATGCATTTTGGTATATATGTTAAGATGTTTGTCAAATCAATGAGAATTCTGGGAATTTTACTTAATTATGATGTTAAGTGAAGGGTAGGCTTTGATTAGTGTGTCACTGTTCATTTGGTCAGTTTTGACATTTGGGAGTGATTAGAAATTGATTGGAAGATGAATAAGGGAAATTTGTTAGAATGAGGTTTTGAGTGGTTTTATGATCTAGAGTGGAAATGTGTAGATGGAGTTAAATTTGGATATTTTGAGGTTACCAATAGGTTTCTTATGGAGTTTTAGGTGAGAATGAACTTTGGTGCAAGTTTGGAACCTATTGGAATCAAGTTGGGTTACTTTGGGTCACTTGGAGAAACCATATCAGTTGCTGCGTTTTTGGGCTTCTGATACGTATCACTCGAGTGAGAAGGAGTCTCACTTGAGCATAAGATGAACATGCTCGAGTGAGCGAGTGTGTGCTCGAGTGAGGGTGCATGAATCACTGGGGGTGAGTGTCTCGGGATATCACTCGTGGGAAGATTGTTGGAGGTGAGCAGGAACACTCGCGGGTATGGAGAGGTCACTCGAGCACTAGGGTTGTGCTCGAGTGCACTTGTGACTGGGAGGAAGGGATCACTCTCGGGTTGTCACTCGCAGGGTCTCACTTCCATGGTGCTCGAGTGCTTCTGAGGTCTCTGCTCGAGCACAGCCTCTTGTGCTCGAGTGAGGGTGTAGGATTGTCGCGGGGGTTGCTCTCGGGCAAGCACTTCCTGCGTCTCACTCGCATGTGCTCGAGTGAAAATGGGGGGTCATGCTCGAGCACGGCCTTCTGTGCTTGAGTGAAGGGACCAAAAATCAGTGTTTAGCTTTCTAAAGAGGGATCTTTGGGGATAGTTATCCCAACCCTTTAGGCATATGTTTAGGCATTTAATGGCCATCTAAAGAGTCCAAATGAATACCAACTTAGAGTGTTATTGAATTAAGAACTTGGAAAAGGAAATTAACCAAATGTCCCTATTTCGATTATAGGATTTGACATCTGCTATCCTCGTGAGCCCACTGTGCTAGAGACCGTCAAGAAAGGATTAGGTAGTGACTTTTCTTTCATACCATATGTGATGCATTGTATGTGTGTATTTTCATTGCTTTACGATAAGTTCGTATGTTGCGACTTATGTGGATATGTGTAAGCACCGTCAGTCCAATAGTCCCTGAGTAGCTAACAACAGATCGGGTAAGGGTTGTGAGCCTTCCCGGCGGAGAAAGGGGATGAGGATGAGGTGTGACTATATGATATGAGGGCCGAAAGGCTGATTGTGAGCCGAAGGGCTATTTGGTGAGGCCGACGGGCCATTTGTGAAGCCGGATAGCTATATGAGCTATAAGGCTATGTTTATACACTGCCACGCCAATAGTCCCTGAGTAGCTAGCAACGGTTCGGGTGAGGATAGTGTGCCTACCCGGCGGAGAAAGGGGATGAGGGTGGAGTGTGATTTGTGCTGCTGTATGATGATTTACCTACATGCTATGTGCTTATATGTGGTATAAATGTTTAGTTACTACTGGGATTCTCTTGAATCTCATTCTTTCCTTTGACTAACCTTTCAGACAGGGCGAGTGGCTCTAAGGAGAAGCGAGCAACCCGGAGCAGTTAAAGTTTATTAGGGACATTAGTATGGATTTTGTTGGCCATTCATTTTGGATAGGGATTACTGTATAACATTTTGAGATGTAGATAGTTTTGAGATACTTGGTTTTGTAATCCCCTAATCAGGATTTGAAACTCTATGTATATATAGATGAACCCGGGGGTTGCCGGGGATCAAGTTACAAACTCTGATATATAAATGTAAGTTAACTGCACAGGTGATTATTTTCGATAATTGAAAATGAGACCGGGATAGGAAAGAGGTTGAAAATGTTGTAAGTTCCTCCTGTTTGGTAGGTGATTTAGTACGGTTGAACTATCCGACGATCTCAAATCCCTTTTTTCTATGCGTTATCGAATCTTAATCACGTTAATTAAGGCAGGGGGTTACAGTCACCTTTTGTATCTTAACTTTGGACTGTAAACAAATACTTTTATCAATATATATGTACTTTTTTGTATGCCTATGGAACTTGGTCTCTATTACTTTGTGATTATCGAAATGGAAACGGGTGTTAACAAATACTCTACAATTTGTATTTTATTTTAGTATTGATAAGTTATTGTCTCCTCTCCCAATTCATTGTATTGTCATTTATTCTACTCCTTAGCATTCTCATATGATATGTGCAAGTTTCATACATTAATCATGATATAATATGATATATATTGGAATCAAATTGGCTTTATGTGACATTTGTGGGGGAAAAATATATCATATTTGAATTAAGAGAATGAGAAGTTATTTAATTTTGTGAGAAAATTCATTATGAATAGTTTGTGATTTGTTAGACAAAACCATTTTTGTAATGTACGTGAACTATATATAGTGCAAGTCAAATTTATAGATGATCAAATAGTAGGGAATATTTGAAAGAAGACTATATATATCATAAGTATTTATTATTTTATATTATAATACATTTGTTTTTACTTTTCTCTCAAATTAATTTCAGCCCCTAAACATTGGAATTCATTGCAATAAGATCTTTATGTATTTTGATTATGGATCTCCTCATATTTTTCTTTATGTAGTCGAAAATTCTAAACATTTCATATTTTGAATATGCATCAATAGAGGCAAATTGAAGCATATTATTATTAATGAGTAATAAAATTATATAAATATGCGATAATATCTATTAGTTCCTAAAGAACATAAATGTAACAAAGTTGATATAGTTCTTAGAGAACTAATATAGATTTTTCTTCAATTCTATGGGCGGAAGAAGATATGATTATGAAATACTATGACCCATAGATTTACATCAGAGTTTCACTCTGTTAAAGGTTTAAGTGATAACCCAATTGACTGAAATCTATGATTAGTTGTGAGTTATGAAGTACTTGAGTTTTCAAATGAAAGATATATTATTAGCTTACTATATACTAATTTGTCTTTGAAATAGAGAAAGAAAGAAAGTGCATTTATATGACTTACACTTGAGGGGAAGATTGTTAGAATATAAGTGTGAGTTAATATTGAAAAGTTCTACTCATATACTTCCTTACAAAACCTATTGATTGATCTCCCAAAAATAAATGTTATATTGATATTTTATATCAATATCTTATAGAAATTGAAAATTTTTTTGTTGGTTAAGCAACATGTCACAGTAAACTAGCAGTTTACTAATTTAAACAAATTTATTGTTAGCATGACTTGTTTGATCATTTGAGTCATATATAAAAGATTACGTATGACATCCATTAAAGATCCAAAAGATTCTTCATGAATAGCCAACATATTATATAATTCAAGAATTATCATGTGCTGCTTGTTCTCAAAGAAATTTGATAATGAGAGTATCACAAGTTATGATTTGGAATAGATCTCTATCATATATGGGCCCATTCAAATAGCATGTAAACCATATAAATGTTTAATAATTTTGATAGATGCATCTATAAGATGGTTACATGTGATATTACTATAAGTTTGCAACCTGAAGTTTACATGAATGTTTGAATAAATTGTTATGTTAAGGGCAATTTTCAGATTATACGATTCATTCATTGAAGCCTCCATAAATAGCTAGATTAATACTTATGAGAACAAAATTTATATTTCAATGTTGGCATATTTATCTTATATATTGCAGCACTTATACTAGGCAACCAAATTCTCCTTATAAAATTGGCTTTTGGTCAGGAGCCGGGTATACTCCATCTTAAAAAGTTTGAACGTGCATTCCTATTGATTCACCATAATGCACATAGATGGATATTTAAAGGAAATTAAGATAAATGCTGGGTAAGAATCTCATTCTTCTTGTTTGTCTCTAAATGAAACAAAAGGATGTTTCTAATAGAAACAAATGGATTTAGGATACTTATACTGCATGATTAGTCCATTGCCATTTGACAAAGTTTTCTTGACATGAGGGAGATAGAGAATATTGAGAGAAAGTTGGAGGAGAAATATGGAGGAGCCCTCATTGACTTCATTGTTTGTCCCAATACATTGTACATTACCTCTATTTATAGGCCTCTAACAGCTGAATTCTGTAACGCCCCAAATTTTATTCACCAAGAATGTATTGTAATTATTTCATATATTCAATAAAATGCTGAATATTTACGGCCAAAAGAATTAAATATTGGAAATTAAAAGATAAATAGTGTTTTTAGTGAAATCGCCTGTAAGGTAGTAAGTTTGTCACATGGTTTTGAAATGAGCAAAAATTATGAAATTTTACAGAATGAAAGTAGACATCCTAAGCTTTAATTTTGATAGGTCATATGAATCATTTTAAGCTATATGCAAAAAGATATGAATTTTTGAACTTAGCCTAGAAAAATTGGAAAGTTTCTGGAGCAACGGTCAAAGAAATTAAATTTGGGAATGATATGCTTCCAATTGGGAAATGTATATATTTTTTCTTGAAACTAAACTCAATAATGGTTCTATAACATTTGGAATTATTCCAATACAAAGTCTATAAATTTAGTTATGATTTTTTAAAGTTAGGGCAGAAAATCTGCCAGAATTTCTTTAAAATCCGAAGATAGGAAAATAAATAAGGGATATTCCAAAATATTATAAAATAATTCCCTTCTTCTTCCTCAGCCATAATTGACGTATTTTTCAGCTGAAAATAGAGAAAGAAAGAGGAGAAAACTTATGAGGTAGGTTGATTCATTCAGTGAATTCATACTTAGTGCATATAACTCCGCTCCTAAGCTTATTTTTCATGTATTTCAAATTTTTTGAAGCTCAAATTCTTGTGTTGGAAAAGCTAGGGTTTCGGCTACTTTAGGGAAAAGCCAGAGGGAGCTTGAGGTAACTTCCGAAACTTCAATCTTTGACTATTCTAGCTACTGTGGACAATTTAATTGGTGAAATTTCATCGGATTGTCTTTGGTTTGAAAATTTGGAAATATAATGGCCTAAGAGTTATGCTGCCAAAATTTAGTCTAAATGGTAGTTGTAACCTAATTAAATAGTCGATAAAGTGATTAGGAGTAGAAAGTAGCACGTCCGTGGAGTTAGAATCGAAAAACCCCAATTTTCCCCAGAGTTTTTGTAATAACCCGAATTTTGGGATTGGAGGCTTGGGAATAAGCCTAAATTAGGAGGACTTGTCATGAGGTTTTGGAAGACTAAATGATGAGCAAAAATTATGAAATTTTACAAAGTGAAAGTAGACTTTAATTTGATAGGTCATATGAATCAATTAGAGCTATATACAAAAATTTATGAATTTTTGAAGTTTGCGCAGTGAAATTGATCATTTTCTGGAACAATATGCAAAGATTGGAAATATGGGAATTTCGTTATTCCAGCTAGCAAAAGTTTATATTTTCTCTTGAAACTAGATTCAATAAGAGTTCTATAGGCTTTGAAATCTCCTTGAAATGAGGTTTATAAATTTATTTATGATTTTTCAAAATTAGGGCAGAAAATCTGCCAAGAAGGCCAATTATTCCTAAAATTGGAAAATAAAATGTATTGCCTATTGTGTAAATTATGGAATAAAGAAATAGGAGGGAAAAATAATTATTTGGCTCATAAATATGCCAAGTGGCATCATCTAACGTCAAGAGATTAAATTAGAATTGTTAAAAATGAGCACATGTGGAAATTGGATTAAAATATGATTTCTTAGTACATGTAGTTTGAGTAATTGAATGGAAGCCCAAATTGGTTGGGAAGGACACCCTTAGGACGTTTTTGGGCCAAGGAGAAGGAGGAAAGATTAGTTCACAAGTAATGGGATTTTATGACACCATTTGGGAAGAAATAAAACCAAGTACAAACGTGATGTCATATAACCAATATTGTAACATTTATTAATTAAGGAAAAGGTGTAGGATATTTTAAAGCTTCCTTCATCTCTTTCCTTGCCATATTTTCGTCCAAACAACAAAGATAGAGAGGGAGAGAGAAGAGGTGTAATATCCCAATTTTTGATTAAGGGAAAATCATGATTATTGTGGATAATTATGAATTTAGTTTGAATTATTATGTTTTTTATGGCAATATTAATTAACATATCATAATTATTGAAAAATTGGAAGAATGGGATTATTAGCCATAAGTTGGTGATTAATGGGAAAATTAATTGCTAACTAAGAGAAAATGAGATGTGTGATTAAAATGGCTAATGGAGGGATTAGATAAGCTAATTGGGTGCTTATTGTGTAAGGGCGAATGAGAAGAAGACATGTGGCAAGTTGGCTTGTGTGTGTGAGAGAGAAAAGTCAAAGGGTTTTTTTAAGCATTTCTCTCGCCTCTCTTTCCCTCTTTTTCGCTGAAAAACTGAAATGGGAAGGGAGTATGATCATTTGCCTTCTTCATCACTCTTCCCTCTCATCTCTCTCGTTTCTCTCTTCTCCCTCTCTTCGTCAGCCATTGAAGACCAAGGGAAGGAAGAAAACTTGGAAAAGGTAAGGGAAAATGATCTCTAATGCCAAAAATTCATTCATTAATGTTGTTCCTTGCATTAAGAGCTTTTATTTGATGGTCATAGTTTGGCATTTGTGGTTGGATTGAGTTCCAGAGAAATTGTGAAAGTTGGAGAATCAAAGAGTCTCTTTGAGAAAATTGTTAAGGTAAGTGAAAGGAACCTATCTAACTAAGTTTTGTACCATTTGGAATTGTTTTGAATTTCTGGAATTTATTGGTCATTTTCGAAAAATGATGATCATTGGTCATGTGGTATGTTATTGGTATGGAAATTGTATATTTGGAATGTATATGGATAGATAGGATTGATTGTAGAATGAATGGTTGGGTTTGGAAAAGTTGGGAATTTAGTGTTTATTGTTGCCAAAACCAAAGCATGATAAAGGAGTAGGATTTTGGTCATTTTGAAATTCCCAGTGTGTTCCTTGTGGAAAATTGTGTGGGAGAAGTGTTGAATATGAATTTTGAAACATTGGGAACTTAGTTTTAAAAGTGGCAAGCTTTGGTCAGTAAGAAACTCTTTTTTGACAGTGATCTTGCATGGGCATTTTAAAATAGCAAATGGTGTTTGGAAAATTATGAAACTTTCCAGTCTTATAGTTCACTTGCCAAGCTTCAAAATGGACATATATTTCATGTCATTTCGATTTTTGGGCTAGGAGTTATGACTGTCCAAAGTCTGATGTTAAATCTGGGACCAATTCTGAAGCAAGGTGGACTTTTCTTGAAATCTGTATTTTTTTGGCGATTGTCAGTAATGTCCCATATTTTTCCTATGATGAGGACTTCAATACCTTTCATTTGACTTTGGAATCACCTCATTTTGATTTTTTTAGATTTAGTTATAATTTTTCGAAGTTCAGCCAAGAAACAGAAGTTTCTTGGTCGCAGCCATAAAATTCTTGGCTGTAGCCAGAAACTTTCTATGCTGCTTCTGGCCACAGCCAGAAATTCTTGGCTGCAGCAGAAACTTTCTGTGCTGTTTTTGGCCACAGCCAGAGGGTTTTTTGGCTGCAGTCAGCCCCTGTTTTTAGCACCTTGTGATTTTGAAAAGTGGTTTCCAACCCGATGTTTCCCAATCCTTTAGGGCTTTTATTAGAGCCAATTGTAACTACTTAAAGGACATAAATGATAACCAAATCTAGGTATTGTGAAGTCAATTGAGTATTGGAATAGAGAATAACTCTTCGTCCCTATTTATAATTATAGGATACGATATTTTCCTTCCTCAGGAGAGACCTGCGACAAAGCATGCACGGAACGAACTAGGTAGTGACTTTTCTCTCATGTTGTGTATGATGTTTTGGTATGCATAACTTATCATTGAACTATGAACTGCATGTACCATGGTCCATTACAGCGCGAGCAGGTCAGCGTGAGCCGTGTAGGGATTGACACTGGTCATATCTAGGTCGGCCGTTGAACTACCATTGTAATCGACATGGAACTTTGTGAATCTGACCCATGGGGTGGCGTTTGTTAATCTAGCCGTGGGTTGTGAGTTTTGAATCTTGCCTGTATGGCTTGTGTGATGAAATGCTTTATATGAATCCCAGCTATGGTGAAATATATTGTGTGGATTGTGTTGTGCAATTCAGCGTGAGCAATCGTAAGGGATGACATGTGTCATACTAACCATTGCCGTTATAACTGCCGTTGTAGTTGCTTTATGTGGATAATGATTTGATTTCATGCCTTATTGTTATGCATATTATGAGTGATTTGACACTACGGGGATTCCTTAGAATCTCACTCTCCCAAAATTAAACATTTTAGACAGGGCATAAGGATCGAAGGGAAAGCGGGTGACGAAGAGCGGGTAGAGCTCATCGCTAGGAGTCTATTTTGGAAAAAATTGGTTATCATTTTGTAAATCATTTGGATATATTTTGTTGGGAATTACATGTATATATTGGATAGTAGTTATGTAATCCCCTTGTATGGGAAACTACTTGGGTTTTATGCCTTGTATAGACCCTGAATTAGTAATTGAACCCCGAGTGTGTCAGGAATTTACTGAATACTCTGATATTTATAAATGAAATCAAATTGTTCAGCCATTTGTGTATTGAAATGTGAATGGGAGACCATTGTTAACAGGTTTTAGAAAAGGTTTTACAAAAGCATGTTTTGGGCAAAACTTGTTGTATTAAGTCCTAAATCAATTACAGTCTCTAATTCCACATTAATTACGTGTTTATGAACTTAAATCTCGGCCTAAGCGTGAAGGGGGTTACATTTGTGGTATAAGAGCTGTAGTTCCTAGCAAGGTGAGGATTTGCTAGGATAGCTCCTTAGTTGACCTTAATCCTTTGAGTTTAGGGTAGCTTAATGATTGATAAGTGCTTGTTGTGTATATACATGAATATTTCTACTAATTATGGATTGAGATGAATTTTATGGATTATGTGTATATATTGGCTAAGGTACTGATGTGGTGGATCATTTGTAGTGATAAAGACGAAACCGGAATGTACCATTGACTTGGGAGGTATTTCAAGAGCAATTCAACGAGAAGTATTTCCCCAAGTCGGTGAGGCTTGAGAAAGAGTCTGAGTTCCTGGTTATCAAACAGGGAGATATAGAGAGCTTTGACGAGTATCTTTCCCGTTTCACTCGATTGTCCCGATATTCTACCTATCTTCGGGATAGAGATAATGAGGAGTTGAGTTCTGCTATGCTAGTACAGGGATTGAGGCATGAATTGAAGAAGAGGTTAGCTGCTCATCAGTTTACTAACTTCAATAAGGCCATGGAAGAGTGTAGAATTGTTGAGTATAACTTGAGGGAGTTGTACCCATCCAAAGGTAGTGGCAACCGTAGTGAGCCTAACAAGGCAAATACGTCCCAGAAGCGGAAAGGCTAAGGGTCCTCATCTGGGGGAGGTAACAAAAGGCCCTACCAATCTAAGGGTTGTGGTAACCGATACCTCCAGCCGGACCAGTGTGTAATCGATGTAGAAATTACCATCCCAGCGAACTTTCTTGGGGGATGTGATTTGTTACAATTGCAAATAGCCGGGTCACATTTCCTCTAACTGCCCGCGACTACAGACAGAACAAAGGCCCAAGAATCAGGGTCGAGTGTTTGCAATGACACATGAGGAAGCTCGGAAGTTGCCTGAATTGATCCAAGGAAAAATTCTTCTTGGTGATAATGAGTTAGATACTTTGTTTGATTTAGGTGCAAGTCACTCTTTTATTGCCTATGACTGTGTTAAGTGCCTGGGATTACATGTGCATAGACTACCATTTGATTTGGTTGTGTCGACGCTGATGGGTGTCAGGGGTGTGACGGTCGAAGCCTGTTTAAATTGTGTGATAGTGTCTAAACTGTACATTTGACATTTTAGGACCAAGTAGAAATCCTGAAGGATTGGCACATAAATTGAGGCATGTTATTCGAGGATCAGGGAAGGGCAATTAAAGTAGGTAACCTACCTCTCCTACATGTATTTGATATTTGTGCTGGTGTATTGATGGATGTTATTGCTTTGCTTGATTGTGTGAAACATATATGAATAATTGAAGCTTTGTTTCTGTTTATGCTATGACCATAGTTTTGGTGC
Organism: Inga laurina; assembly: GCA_963855925.1. Taxonomy (NCBI): domain Eukaryota; kingdom Viridiplantae; phylum Streptophyta; class Magnoliopsida; order Fabales; family Fabaceae; genus Inga; species Inga laurina. Next base: position 63,580,161 of record OY979703.1, read on the forward strand.
ATGAAACATTGAACACGCAGATACGTCATTGTGTTCGCATGAGTTTATATAATGCAAGCATGTCATGCATTAATCACTTATCTTGCATACATATTTGTATTAATTTCTTATTGGGATTCTCTCGAATCTCACCCTCCCCTATCAACAATTTAGACAGGTGAATACAGAAGCTATGCTGAGAACAAAGAAGATAATTGTATGAGGGGAATACAGTAGTGGAACAAAGACGAGAAGGCATCTTCGTTTCACTAGGACGGGTTTAGACACCCAAGTAGCCCTGCGTGACTACATTTATTGTAATTATCAAGTATGAAGCCCTGAGGGGAATTTTTGTAATCATGCATATATTATCATTATATTTAAGCTATTTTTGTGTTGCCCATCGAACTGCATATTGTTTTCCACGGATACTCTGAAAATGGTGAAAATAAGATAAGGGTGTGACAGTTTTGCTCAATTCAGCCAGAGCTAGAAATGGGGCTAGGAGTTGTATTTTCAATGATTTAATGATTCCATTGAGTTTAGGAGGAAAAATTAGGTAGGGTTACAGTTGGTCACTTTTTCGGAAAAGAATGAAAAAGCATAATTACGAAAAAGCCCCTGAAACCCTTAAAGTGGGGCTGCCAAAGGCAATTTTATCTTTTGGCAGTGAATATGGTAATTTTGAGTCCATAAATCAATTTCTTGCATGACAATATGTCAGAATAGCCCTAGTCAAAATTGCAGGAAAAGTACAGTCGAATCAAGTATGGCAGGGTTGGGCCAGGGTCCCAAGGGCATTTTGGTAAATTTTCACCATAGGCTAATATAACCACAATAAACACTATGGTAATGTCTAAAATGATACATGAATGAGTTTTAACCTAATTCTTGTATATTTAATATTTTAGGATAGAGTTGGGATCCTAAAGTTGACACATTTTACGAGGCACGAGTTATGGGGTGAAAGAGCTTTGAGGTAGGAACATTTTCTTTCATATATCATGCCATAGTTCATATGATTGTTGGGATGCCATTGTGTGTGCTTTAAATCAATGTGGTTTGCCTAGACAAGGCAGTTTGTGTTGGGATTGCAATTATACCTGGGAGTTGGGTAAGAATCCAATCGGTGTACGAATAGTGGGGCAGGAGCTCTACTTATGTAACCATGACGATGATGATTATATTGTTAGAGGGGCGGTGTCAACACTTGTGTCCATTTCGATAATTGAAGAGTAATAAAGATGAAATTCCATGGGCATATAGAAAAGTATATTTATATTGACAAAAGTATTCGTTTACAACCCCAAAGTCGTTCATAGAGAAAATACAGAATACAGTGGAAGTTTCAATATTTACAGGATTCCCCAAAATATCTTAAGAACAAACTAATTATAACCATCATTTTTAACCTTGCCTTGAGACATATGCCAGTCACTTCTCTGTATTTGTGTCTTTACCTTTTGTTCCACTGGCACCAGCTGAGATGTTTGTTTTAAAAAAGGGTGAGATTCCAAGGAATCCTAGTAGAGACATATGATTAACATATAAAATGTGAAAATTAAATATGCAATGCACCATGTTAGGCAAAAATGAAAGTTTGATTCGATTCACATGTAAGTACCTCAGCCAAAACACCGACTACAACTAGGATTTTCGATAATGTACCTTGGTTGGGCACCAAACAACAGCAAGAATTTTTTATATACCTTTGTTGGGCACCGAACCACAACTCAGTACTGTGCCTCTAGTACGCAATCATATCACAAAATACAGTAACACATACATTCAATTATTCACATAGTATATGAATGATGGTAGTCCCTACCTCGAAGTTATATGAACCCCTTTTTAATATGCCTCATAAAACGTGTCGCTTCTGGATTTTGACTCGGTCTTAAAATGTTAAATGTACAAGAAATAGGTCATCAAAATCTTAAGAAACCATGTCTTACATTAAGCCTCTTCTTCCTTCTCTCTAAATCTTCAAAGTCTTCAAAGCTCTCTCTCTTTCTTCTTTCTCTATGGCTGGCCAAAATGAGCAAAGGGAAGAGGAAGGGAAATGTGTTTAATAAAATATCTCCAATTGCTCTAATCCCTTGATTTTCAAGATGCAATCTTGTGGTGACGCTAGGCAAGTGGTCTTATCTTCTTCCAATTAGTTTTGAACTAATTTTCTCTCCCTTGGTTAGCCTAAAAAACTGTCCCCCTTAATGATCTCCCTAACCAAATGTGTTTTCTCCAATTAATCCAACCATGCACTCAAGTATTGTACCATAGTCATAATTATTATGTCTAAAAAGCATTATTTTAAGGCAATTAGACATGCGCTCATCTTCATAAATCATAAACTAATCCCCGTACCATATGATAATAACACTTGACATGTTTAATCCCAAAAATCATTTTTCCCTCCATTTTTATTGTGCTAGACAAAAATTTGGAAGAGAAAGGGAATAAAATTGTTTCACTATTTCCATTATTCAATTAATTGAATTATGCACATGTCCTTCCAATTTCACAACTCTTGATTTATTCCAAATATACATTTTCCTTTATTAATTGAAATTTAACTTCAATTAATTGGGAAATAATTAATCTTGGGCTAAATTGGTAAAATTATGATTTTGCTATTACCTTTGTAATCTAATTCATTTCTTGAATTAATTTTCCCATTTTCTCATGAATATGAATATTTCAAAATTCATAAGTTCCAAATCTCATGAATATTCACCATTTTATTGAATTTCTCAAATTATTATAATATATTTTTGGTGAATATAAAATTCTAGGTGTTACAGTTCTCTCCCCACTTAATTAAATTTTGTCCCCGAAACTTGCTACACTTATACATTTATAAACTCCGGGTAACATTTCTTCATATTGTCTTCTGTTTCCCACATAGCCCCTCTGGGTGATAACCCTTTCTAGACAATCTTGATGAATAGAATGCTCTTGTTTCTGAGTTGCTTTTCCTACCGATCGATGATTTGGTCAGGTATGGCTTTATATGTCAAATCTTCACGTATTTCCACATCTTTTCATACTCTATTACGTGTTTTGGATCAGGTTGATACTTTTTCATCTGGGAGACATGGAAAATATCATGTAGCCTGCTCAGATTCTGTGGCAAAGTGATACGGTACGCTACTGGCCCAATCTTCTCTAAGATCTCGAATGGACCAATGTATCTTGGTTGTAGTTTCTTTGCTTTCAATGTTGTGCCAATACCCATAACAGGTGATACTTTCATGAACACATGGTCACCGGCTTCAAATTCTAGAGGTTTTCGTCTCTTTTTTGCATAACGTTTCTGCTGGCTCTGAGCAGCTAGCAAACTCTGCTTAATCAACTTTGGGTGTGTTTGGATTGGCGATTGGATAAGTGACTTATTTTTATTTTGACTTATGAAATCTTAAGATTGAAAAAAAGTAACATTGGGTAAAATGATGAATGTTTGGATTGACGATTGGATAAGTGACTTATTTTAAAAAAGTACATAGAAACTAATTTATGACATGTTTATAAAAGAAATTGACTATAAAATCATGAAACAACTAAATAATAAATCTAAACTGATTAAAATTAATTATTAATTATTCTCTACATTTCTACAGTCATATATTGACAAAACTCAAAACTTGCCTAAACTCTTATCCCAAAATATTCTCTAATTAACAGAAGATTGTTAGATCCCATATGTTTTGATGATAACAAAGATTGGACTAATGGTATAAGAGGATTTGATAACAAACAAATGAATTTGAACAAAGTAACTAAAAGGCAGACAAATGCATTACTTGAAGTAAGCATTGGAAGTAATGAAGAAGAACTGAGAGACAAAGCGAAGAAAGAAGAGCATTGACAGATTTTGTCAGGGGTTACTCAAGTAAGCACTCTAGTAATGGAAGCTAGTACTCGAGTAAACATGAAGAAAAACTTCTAGAGAAGCATTGCCAGAAATTGGATAAAGTTACTCGAGTAGGCATTCGAGTAATCTACAAAGTTATATGAACAATTACTCGAGTAACCACTCGAGTAACATCATGAGCAAAATGCTTTACTCAAGTAGCCACTCAAGTAGCCAGGTCAAATATCTTCTAGTAGCTCTTGGACAAGAATTGACACACTTTACTCGAGTAACTAGGTGAGAACAAGGCTTTACTCGAGGGATCACTCAAGTAATCTGTAGAGTTATTTGATGTATTACTCGAGGGATCATTCGAGTAATCAGGTAAGCAAAGAATAGGTACAGGTACTCTCGGCCAAGAATTTGATGTTGTTACTCGAGAGAGTAATCGAGTAATCTGCAAACTTAATATAAAGTTACTCGAGGGATTACTCAAGTAACCTGAGAAGAAAACAAATGTTTACTCGAGGGATTACTTGAGTAATAATGTTTGCTAGGTATTATTTAAAAGATTACGTGAAGGCTTAATCGAGTAATATGATAAGAAAACATTGACTCACTAACTGCCTGATTTTTATTGATCTTACTCGAGGGACTACTCGAGTAATGAGCATGATCACTGAAGTATAAGGTAGTCCAAAAAAGCATGATTTTAATCGTATGTTTATTGATTTGTTATATATATGATTAACTCTTCATTGTATTAGCATTCTAAGTATATTTGTAGAAAAACAATGAATAAATCATGTAATGAGAAAAGAGTCAAATAAAGTGTCTGAGATCTCACCTACCTATTGAAAACTACCACAAACGGATAGTTTTCAAATTCAAAGAACAGTTAACCATTGCTGTGTGACTCTAACAGACAGGTTTGAATTGCTTCCAACAGACACCATAAATCCACTATATATATGGAGCATTCAAAGAGCATAGTAGAACAACTGAGAACAAGGAAACTCATATCGATCAATACATTCTTTGTGCTTTATTTTCTTATATTCATTATTTGTAGTTCATTGACTATTCATTTACTCTGTGAGAGAGTTTTTCATTACAAACTCAATATTTGTTATTGAGACAACTTAAGGTTATGGAACCTTGAGTTGGGGATTTGATTACAACGTGTAAGGGGGAGCGAGTGTCCAGGTGAAGGAACTTGCTATGTACAGAGGTGCCAAGAACCCACTAAATCTTGTAGAATATAGTGAAACTCTTAGAGAAGCTCTGAGGACTAGACGTAGGTCAAAGTGGTTGTGACCGAACTAGTATAACTCCTGGTGTACACTTCGGTGATATTTGTCCTTGCTCTCAACTGCTTTTAATACTCTGTTAATTTTCTTATACGCAACAAAATTTTTGGTAACACCCAATTCACCCCCTTCTTGGATGAAATGCTTGCACTAACATTTGGTATCAGAGCGTAGGTCTTCTTGTTAAGGTATAACAGCCTAAGAAGGATCCAATGGCAAGCATGGGTAAAGGAATTCTTCCCGGCGGAGCTTCTATCACAGGATCTCCAGGTTTCAATGGCAAACACTTCTCATTCTGGAAAGTGAAGTTCAAAGTCTTCCTAATGGCTACTAAATATGGGCTATGGGATATGATTGAGATTGGAAACTACAAACTTGAAAAGATTGTAGATTCACAGAGAGTTCTTAAGACACCAGCAAAATATGATGAGAATGACAAGAAACTCATCACACTCAACAAGGCAATTCAAATGATTCAAAGTGCCTTGAGTCAAAATGAGTACTTCAGAATTTGCATACTCCCAACAACTAAAGAAATGTGGGAAGGCCTGGAAATAGCTCAAGAAGGAACGTTGGGAATGAAAGAAAATCAGATCTATACTCTGGTTACTGAGTTTGATTTACTTCGAATGAAATTAGGTGTGTTAATAGCTGACTTTGAACTTAGATATACTTACCTTGTTAATCAACTTGCAGCACTTGAGAAAGTTTATGATCAACATACCCAAGTGTGAAAGATTCTGAATATTCTTTCTAAAGAATGGGAGGCCAAAGTCAATGCAATTGAGGAATCAAAAGGTGAATTGATGTTATCAGTTGCTTCTCTATTTAGAAGTCTTTCTGAACATGAAAGTAAATTAAAGTTCAAACGAGAACTAGATGATATTGGTGACAAGAAGAAGAGAGGTCTTACACTAAAAGCAAAAGAAGAAGATCAAGATGAAGATAAGGAACTTGACGATGACGAAATGGGCCTAATGATAAAATGATTCAAAAAATTTTACAAGAAAGGCCAAGGATTCAAAAACTTTCAGAAAGGAGGAATAAGCAGTAAAGAACACATCATCTGCTATGAATGTGGAAAGCCAGGACATTTCAAATCAAAATGTCAAGAACTGATTCAGAAGAATAAAGAAAAGAGAAAAGGCAAATTCTACAACAAGAAGAAAGCCTTTGTATATGCTATATAGGGAGATAGTTCATCTGACGAAAATAGTGATGTCTGACGAAAATAGTGATGATGAGGAAATAACCAATATTTGTCTAGTTGCTCAAGAAAAAACAGAAGAAGAGGTAATTGATTCTGATCCCACCTATGATGAATTACTTTTCAAATATAATGCTTTACATTCTGAATTTATCAAAGTAGTTAAAGAGCTAGTTGTTTTCAAAAAGAAAAACAAAGCTCTTGAAATAGAACTTAAAGAGAATTTTGAAAAAGATTGTGAAAATTGTTCTTCTTTGAAAAAGAAAAACACTGATCTTACGAAAACTCTTGAAAAATTCTCTAAAAGAAGTGAGATACTAAATGTAATTTTAAAAGCTCAACGGGTTGTAAATAATCGATTTGGAATTAGATATGATCCAAATTCATATAGAAGGAAAGGAAGAAAGAAAGCAAGAGGTAAGTCATACTTGAATTACTTTCAGCATTCTGTTCATACATCAAATCCTTTCGCATATTGCAATTACTGTAATAGAAAGGGTCATTATACTTCATCATGCATTCATAAAAAGAAAGGAAAAATAGGAACCTACAAATGGGTACCTAAAGGTTCATATGTTCAAAAAATCATTTGTACTAACCCAAAAGGACCCAAAAAGATGTGGGTACCTAAAAATTAATCGTATTTGATTCTAGATATGTCTTAAAGCATCCAAGAACAATAAATGGTACATAGACAATGGATGCTTCAGACATATGGCCGGTGATTTCAAAAGTTTTACCTCATTACAACCAAAAGAAGGTGGAAAGGTAAAATTTGGAGGAAATCAATCTGGAAAGATAACAGGAATTGGTGAAATAAAAAAGGATAAAGGCATACAAGTCAAAGACGTTTATTACATTGAAGGCTTATGTCATAACTTGCTGAGTGTGAGTCAAAGTGCAGATAAAGACAACTGGGTAATATTTGACTCAGAAGAATGTCTAATTGTAAATAAGAAAGATTTACAATTAGATAAGAAGAATCTCAAAGCAAAGCTTAGAAAAAAAAGGAAAGGTAATTGCTATACTCTTGATATTAGTAAAAATGACTCTAAAAATTGTTTTCTAAGTAATGCTGATGAAAGTTGGTTGTGGCATAAGAGGCTAGCTCATTCAACATGCACCAACTAGGCAAGTTAATTAAAAAGGATTTAGTAATTGGATTACCCAAAGTAAATTTCAAAAATGATTTAATTTGTGACGCATGTCAAAAGGGTAAACAAACTAAATCAACTTTTAAATTAAAAAATGAGATATCATCCAATAGACCACTTCAATTGTTACATATGGATTTAGTTGGACCAGCAAGAGTTAAGAGTCTTAGTGGTAACTTATATTCATTGGTTATTGTTGATGATTTCTCTAGATTTACATGGACTATTTTTCCGTCATCAAAGGATGAAACCTTTGAAGAATTTATTGTTTTTGCCAAGATAGTGTAAAATGAGAAAGGTATGTGTAACCCCTGTCATAATAAAGGCTGGGATTAGGTGTTTAAACATGTTTTATAATTGAATGAGAGATCGAGGGTAATTAAAAAATTTTTACAAAACCTTTACAAATAGAACTCCATTAATTTCAAAGTAAAATCAATAGGCCTATTCAGTTTGTTACATATACAATATCAGAGTATTAGCAAAATTCCCGACATTCACCTGGGATAATAACATTAATCCAAGAGTTTGTATAGGACATCATTACCCATCTCTGTTTCCCATATTGGGGATTACACAAAAACTATAATTCTATGGTCAATTCAATATATACAATTATACAAAATGATAACCCATTCCAAAAACCAAAAGTATCTAGCTAAGACTACCACCAGTAGTCCTAGTCGCCCTTATCCACTTGCTTGCCACTCAATCCACTTGCCCTGTCTAAAAATGTTATTTGGAAAGAGTGAGATTCAAAAGAATCCCAGTAGCAACAGTTTATGTATATGATGCATATAAACAAAGCAACTAAACATATATCACAACTCATCATTTCAATATTTGAGGCTGAACACACTGCCACATCCCCTCACTGTATTCAAGGCCGGGCTCTCGCCACGTCCCCTTACTGTATTTAAGGCCAGGCTCACACCACGTCCCCTCAACTGTATTCAATAACTAATGCAAACAAGCAATGTAATATATATGATATAGGATAAAGTGTCACTACCTTGATCTTTCTGTTCTTGAGCGGGCATAGGTCTTCTACACTTCAGACAAATATCAAATCCTAAAGTCATAATTAAGGACGAAGTGTTATTCTCTATTCCAATACTCAATTGACTTCTCAACACTTAGATTTAGTTATCAATAATGACCCTTAAAAAGCTACAAATGCCTCTAATAAAAGCCCTAAAGGGTTGGGAAACACTGGGTTGAAAATCACTTTTCAGAAGTGCAAAATACTAATTTTTAGGGGTTTGCCGTGGCCAAAGACAGGTCCAAAACATTTGGACCGCGACCCAGAATCCACTGGCCGGGGCCAAGAAAAATCTTGTTTCTTGGCTGAACTTCCAAAAAATCATAACTGATTCTAAAAAATAGAAATGAGGTGATTCTAAAGCCAAATGAAATCTATTTAAGTGCTATTTACTGAAAAAATATGGACCATTAATAGAAATCACCACACAATTCCAAAATTACACAAAACTCAATGTTGATCTAAAACAGAGTCCAGTTTTAGTCCCAAATTTTGGCAAAGCATAACTCTCAGTTCACAAAATGAAATGACATGAATTATATGTCTATTTTGAAGGTTGGGATGTAAAATTTAAGACTGAAAAGTTTCAGAGTTTTTCAACACCATTTGGTCATTTAAAAATTTCATACAAACTGACTACCCAGAATAGAGTTTTTCACTAATCAATCTTGAAACTTTTAAAACTAAGTTCCCAAAGGTTCAAAATTGATATCAAATACTACTCCCACACAATTTTCCATAAGGAACACAATGGCAACCTCAACCAAAATCCCAACTCATTGACATGCCCTATTTTGACCAATACACAAAACCAAACACAAAGTTGCCAAACTTTACTTTTAAGCTTCAATTCAATTCTATCATTCCAAAACACATTCTCAAGGCACTATATCCATGACAACAACATGGCATACACAACATGACCCTCATTTTCGAAATTCAAGCCAAAATTCCAGAAGATCCAAACTTAACCAACGGCTACAAGACCTATATAAAAAGGTTTGTCTTACTTAACTCTACAACTTTTCCAAAGGAGTTCCTTGATTCTCCAAACTCAAAAATTCCTTGAGAGCTCAAACACCACCAAATCACAAATCTAAAACCATGAAATTAAAGCTCTCAAAATAAGGAACAACTTTATAGAAGGGAGTTTTTCCATTAGAGGTCTTTAAGAGGGTCAAAAGCCTACCTTTTACCAAGAACTCTTCCTCTCTCTAGTAGCTGTAATGGTGGATGAAAATGAGAGAGAAGGGAGGTTGAAGATGAAATGATCACACACACACTCCCATGCCTTGTGCAGCTGAATTGGAGGGAAGAAGAGAGAGAGAGAGAAAACCATTTTTTTTATTGAGTTTTGACTTTTCACTCACACTCTCTCTTCACATAAGCTTGCCACATGTCTCCACCTCATTGGCTCTCATAAATTAAGTAACTAATTAGTAACTTTAACCCATCTGTTAGCCATTTAGATACACATCTCATTTCTCTCTTATTTGGTAATTAACTTCTCCATTAATCACTAACTTATGGCCATTATTTCAATTTCTCACTGATTATGGCACATTTACTTAAATTGCCACATATCACATAATTAAATCCTTTTTCCTTTTCCATGCGCCATTTCCTTATTTTAGCCCAATAATTATTTCATCACATAATTATGCTTAAATACAGGGCGTTGGGTACTCCCAATAATTAATTCGGATATCAAATCCACATTAATTTTGCAAAATTATTTCATATTAATTGTCAAAAACTCTTAATCAAAATTTGGGGTGTTAAAGTATGTCTATTGTAGGTATTTGAACATATCATGGTAGAGAATTTGAAAATCAAACCTTTGGAGACTACTGTGATGCCAATGGCATTAATCATAATTTCTCCGCTCTAAGAACACCTCAACAAAATGGATTCATGGAGTGAAAGAACAGAGTACTCACAGAAATGGCTAGAGTAATGCTGAATGAAAAGAATGTGTCTCAAGTTTTCTAAGCCGATGCAATGAGTACAATATGCTACATTTCAAATAGAGTCTACATCAGAACAAAACTTAAAAAGACACCATATAAACTATACAAAGAAAGGAAACCAAACCTTACTCATCTGCACATCTTCGGTTGTAAATGTTTCATTCATAATAATGGTAAAGATAACTTAGGAAAATTTGATTCTAGAGCAGATGAAGGAATTTTACTAGGCTACTCTAACCAAAGCAAAGCATACATAGTTTTCAATAAATGAACATGTGTTGTTGAAAAATCAATTCATATTGTATTTGATGAATTTGAATCTTTGACAAAACCATTGACGATGAGCAGGAAGTTGTTTTAAATCAAGAATATGGTCAACCTAATTCTAAATCTTCTATCATAGAAGTTGATCAAACCAAGGAAGAAGATAAGTCACTAGGACAACCTAAAGTCTAGAAATACAACAAAAGGCATCCCTTAGACCAAATCATAGGAGATGTAAATGAAGGAGTTAAAACTAGAAATAGAATTTTCAATGAAGTTAGTTTCTCTGCTTTTATTTATGAGATTGAACTTTCTAACATTGATGAAGCCCTATCAGACAATGATTGAGTTATAGCAATGCAAGAAGAACTAAACCAATTTGAAAGAAATCAAGTTTGGGAGTTGGTACCCCGACCAAAGGATCATCCGATCATTGGCACTAAATGGGTATTCAAGAACAAACTTGATGAATCCGTAATCATTGTCAAAAACAAGGCAAGATTGGTGGCAAAGGCTATAATCAGGAAGAAGGAATTGATTATGAGGAAACGTATGCTCCAGTGGCTAGATTGGAAGCTATACGAGTACTCTTAGCCTTTGTGTGCATCAAGGGATTCAAACTCTATCAAATGGATGTCAAGAGTGTATTTTTAAATGGCTATATAATGGAAGAAGTATATGTAGATCAACCTCCAGGTTTTAAAGATGTAACAAAACCTGACCATGTTTTCAAACTAAAAAAGGCTTTATACGATTTAAAACAAGCTCCTAGAGCATGGTATGAAAGGCTCAGTAAATTTCTCATTGAACAAGGTTTTGTACGGGGAAAAGTTGATACAATACTTTTTACAAAATGAAAACGAGATGATATTTTAATTGTTCAAATATATGTTGATGATAGTTTTCAGTGCTACTAACGAAAACTTGTTCAAGGAATTTTCTGAGATAATGCAAGGGAAGTTTCAGATGTCAATGATGGGAGAATTAAATTTCTTTCTCAGTTTACAAATCAAACAAAGAAAGAATGGAATTTTCATATCTCAAACAAAGTATTTGAAAGAGCTATTGAAGAAATATGGAATGGACGAAGCAAATAGAATGGACACACCTATGAGCTCAACCACATTACTTGATACGGACGTCAAAGGAAAAGATTACAACATCACAAAATATGGAGGAATGATTGGATCATTACTCTATCTCATTGCAAGTAGACCTGACATTCAATTCAATGTGGGTATGTGTATAAGATATCAATTAGCACTAAAGGAGTCACATGCTGAAACCATTAAACGTATCTTTCGATATCTTGCTGACACGGCAGAATTAGGTCTTTGGTATCCTAAAGGAAGAAGTGAATATCTAGTTGCATACTCAGACTCAGATCATGGAGGATACAAGACAGACAGAAAGAGTACCAGTGGACAAAGCCAGTTTCTTGGAGGTTCACTTGTGTCATGGTTTAGCAAGAAATAAAATACAGTGTCTCTTTCATCAACGGAAGTTGAGTATGTTGCAACATCAAGTTGTTGTGCACAAGTATTATGGCTAAAGCAACAACTCCAGGATCTTGTTATTTATTTGAAGGAGATACCAATATACTGTGACAACACTAGCACGATAAGCTTGGTAAAGACTCTAGTTCAACATTCCAGAACCAAGCATATTGATGTTAGACATCAATACATGGGTAATTACAATATTATTCATGCAGGTACGCACTTGAATGTGCTGCATTTTGAAATTTCTAGTATGATCACTCGAGTAGCTACTCGGGTGAAGCTCATGATTACTCGAGTAAGCCTTCGAGTGATGTCAGGCCCTAGGCCTATTTCAGTTGATACTCAGTCATTTTTCATAAATCACCTCTAGTGATTCTCCTAGTGCTATCACAAAAACTTTTCACAATCATTTTCCCTTCTCATTTCCATAAAAACCCATTGATTTTTGTCTTCTAAAACCTCTCAGATTGCTTAAAATCCTCTGCCCTGCTACTCGAGATTATTGACATTATTTTCCAAAAATTTTTGTTTTCCATAAATCAAAATGGTGAGGACTAAAACTCCTAATCTAAGTATTCCTTCTGAGTCCTCTGAACCATATCAATCCTCTGATTCGCTTTCCTTTCCTCCCACCAAGAAAAGAAAACTCTCTCCCAAACCAAAAGCAAAGACTAAGCCGCAACCTAAGCCTAAGGTGAAAGGGGTTGTCATTAAGGAACCAGTGGCCACTAGAGCTCAAACCAAGAAGAGTTCACCTCCAGGAAGAGGAAAAGGAACAAAAGCACTATCTCCACCTCCCTCTGACACACCTACATTTTCTCCAAAACATCCTAAAAAGCCCAAGCTTAATAAGGATCTCACCAAAGTCATGGTAGGCATGATTGAACAAGCCTTTTAGTCTAAGGGAACAAAGAAAGGGGAATCTTCAAAGAAACTAGAAGTCAGAGATGAGGAAATCACATTCCCTCCACAGGGATTTAATGTGTACAAGCTTGAGGAATCTCAGAAGTACCTGAGTCACTTTGTAAGAAGAAATGTGTGCAAGATGCACTATATTAACTACAAGGTTCTTCAAGAGGTATTAAAATTCAACTTGAGTCCTTATCTTGATTTTTATATGCTCTGGCTATCTATTAAACTCCCATTTTGCACCAAAGTTGTTAGGCATTTTTATTGCAATCTTGAACTTGTAAATGACCCTCTCCAAGATGCCTTAGAAGAAGAAATGGTTACTAAGATTAGAGGAAAAGAAATCCTAATCTCACCCTCCAAAATCAATAATTGGTTAGGAATAGAGGACCTTCCTGATGATGATTACCCTAATTATGATTCAAATAAGTTGTTCTCTATCCTAAGACCTGGTGAGATAGTAGGACCCCTCAATTTCAATCTGAGTAATATATGTGATTTTCATCGAGTCCTATGGTATATCTATTCTAGAGCTATAGTGAACAAATCCAATGAATACACTTATTTCATTGAGAGTAACTTTAGAAAATTTGCCTCATTGCTTATTAAAGAACAAAAGGATTTGGGAGAATATATCTTTAATGAGATCAAGAGGTATAGGTTTGAAGGAAAACCTACTACTTTAATGCCTTATCCTCAACTTATTTCTTTGTTTCTCAAGAATAATAAAGTTTGGTACTTGGAGAATAAGGAACCAATTAAGAGGTTAACTCCAGTGGGGCAAAATTAGATTGGAAAGTTGAACATTGATATTCCTCTGAAGACTCCTCTAGAAGCAAGTCCCAAGAAGAAGAAGATTGAACTGCAACTAGTCGAATGGATGACATACAGTCTTCTGCTCCAGCTAACACATCATTTCCTTCTTTCTTTGGTACCACAATGCAAACATTCATAGGGAACATTCTAAAGGGTTTCCATATCGACATTGCCAATACAAATATAGAGTTGGTAACCTATGTGAATAAGAAGATGGGACAACTTGTAGAGAGAATGGATAAGAGGCACGAATAAATGTTAGTAGAACAACGTACCCAGGGTGAGCTTCTGAGATCTATTATTGCCAGACTTGATGCTATGGCATCTGGCTCCCCTAGTCCTGGTCCTTCTGCTACTCCTGAGCTAATACCAATCTTTGAACCTAGACCTTCCAAGCCTAGTCTTCCTGATCCTATACCTACTGAGCATAGACCCTCTGAGCTTGGACCCAGTAATCTTCTGTTCTCTACACCTAACCCAGAGACATCCAAGCCAATCCACATCACTACTGATAATCTATCTTAGCCAGTTTAGCCTAACTCTGTGCCTACTCCTATTGCCTTAACTGCATGTACTGAGGAGGTGCTTGTGTCTTCACTTGTTGCTATAGAAGAAGTAGAAATTATTTCTTTGATTCCTTACCTATCACCTTCAGTGAATCCTCTAGAGGATCTTCAGACACCTCCAGTGAACCTTCCTGAACCTGAACCATCATCTTCAGATTCTTCTAATTCAGATAGATCACATGAATCATTAGCATTTCCTATCATTCCTATCTCAACAGCCAAGCCATCTTCTCCTCCTCATGATTGATTCCACCTTTGTGATAAAGACAAAAAGGGGTAGAAGAGCCTAAGTGATTTTGTGATCAATGGCTGAGTTAATGTATTGGGGATATGGGTGTACAGGGCCTTAGGGAGCTTTTGTAGTCTTTAATTATGTAATGAACTCATACTGCAATTTCAATTCAAGTTATATTACATTATGGGACTAATGTGTTTTTGATTGTATATGCAAGGTGAACAAGTAATTTAGAACAAAAAACTGAATTTCTCAAGATCATGACATTTGAAAAGATCTTTACTAACCTATTTCAAAAGAGTTTTCAAGCTTAAATTTCATATGAAAAGTATTTCAGAAGCATATGTTTGAAAACTCAATTTCAAAAACTTTGTTCAAAATCACCAAGTTTTATTATCATCAAAAAAGGGGAGAATGTTAGATCCCATATGTTTTGATGATAACAAAGAATTGACTAATGATATAAGAGGATTTGATAACAAACAAATGAATTTGAACATAGTAACTAAAAGGCAGACAAAAGCATTACTTGAAGTAAGTACTAGAAGTAATGAAGAAGAACAGAGAGACAAAGCAAAGGAAAAAGAGCACTGACAGATTTTGTCAGGGGTTTACTACTAGAAAAAATGGTTGTAACGTCCCTTTTTTGGCCTTTTAACGTCTGAAAATAAAGGGACATCTATTTGAGGGTTATGGAAAAAAATGTCAATAACGTCCATAAAATAGGGGACGTTAAATAGGCAGGACTTTAGATATCCCCAATTCAGATTGGGGACATCTAATGTCTGAGATGCACTTTAGACGTCCCCACTTTAGACATCCCCAATATGAACTGGGGAAGTCTAAGGTCACTTTAGACGTCCCCAGACTGGGGACGTCTAAAGTGACCTTAGACTTCCCCAGTTCATATTGGGGATGTCTAAAGTAGACCTTTAGACATCCCCTGTTTGGAGTGGGGACGTGTAAATGGAACTTTAGACGTCCCCAGTACAAACTGGGGACATCTAAAGTGTCACCCCCACCTTTACCACGTCCCTTTTTATTTTTAAAGACGTTGAAAGTTTTTTTTAAATGGCTTTTTTATATATATTTCACTGTCTAGAAAATGTAAACTATAGAAATAAGATAGAAACAACAGAATAAAACAATAATAGTTCAGTAGAATGGAAACAACAAATTGAAACATAGTGATCAACCCAAGGCTCTACTACATGCAATAACTTTAAGGAGTAGCAAACTAATTAACTAACAAAACACACAAACTACACAACAATCTATATCCAAGTCCCCAGTTTGTACAATAACCAAGACTAAATCCAATCTATATCCAACAACAACAACGCTAATTATATGTACAATATATAGAACTACCACAAAAGTATGTCCTACACAAACTACTAAAGACTTTACTCTGGTATACATTGAAGAAGATGTCCAGCCAAAAGTCTCTAATCATATTTATGTCTTCATATGAGTAAGCATCTTCATTGTCAAAAATCTGTAAATGAGAAAATAAGCCTAGATCAAATAATGAATCAAGTGAATGCATTGCCATTGAATTACAACACCAAGAATATTATCCTCTGAGAATGAAGAAGCGATTACTTGTTCAAAATCTATCGTAATGCCACTCTTAAAGATGTTAAACATATAAAGTAAGACATAGTATCCATATTCCCAACCGCCAGGTTGTTGAGGGCACTATAAATCAAAAGCAAATGGTTAAAATTAATAAAGGCATATCTAAAATGACCGTCAATCAAAAGAACTTGATTTGAAACTACATACATTTGGAAACAACCATCTCGGGTTTTTGCCACCTTTACGATCGCGTGGCTCGCCAAGCGCTCGATATGTCATGTATGCCCTATCATTAAAATGAAAATCAACAGAAATTAGAATAATTCATTTAAGTCAAGAATCAAGAAGCATTGAAATACAAAAAGAAAATAACTTACGTGTTGAAGACGCTTATAATTTCTTTGTCTGGTCTTCTACTCAAGGAATCAAACCAGTAAACTACGTGGGACTAAGGACAAAGAATACATAAACTCCAGTGGTAACTATAACAACATATACAGATTAAAAAGAAGTTAGATGGCAAGGCAATTATTTATTAAAAATCTCAAATACACAAAATGAAAATGCGTACCCTTGAACAATCGGTGCTAGATAACAATGATAGTCGTTCTCTCCCACTGTGAAGCCCACATAGTGCATCATTTTTTTCAATGTATTCCTACTCCTTATCGTATATGCAGGAGACAAGAATCCATATAAATCAACTCTTTGCAAGTCAATGCATATACGACGGAAGGAGCTATAACAGAATTAAAATGATGAATGTATTAGCTAGTTAAAATCAACTTAACTAAATGAAGAAAAAAATGGAAAATAAAAAACTTACAGAATTACAAATTTGCCCCATCCAATATCTAGCTCTTCCAACTTAATGAACTATTTAAGATCTTCTTTATCAATTGTGAAGGGATACTCTAATTCCTAGCCCACAATCCCTGTAGGCATATGCAAATCAATCTAGCGAATGCCTTTATTGATCTGTTGTGGTCGTCCTAAGAAGGGCCATTTTCCTGCTTCCTGTTCGTTCTTTTAGAACATAAAAAAACATATTGTTAGTAGGATGTTAACACATCTCAAGTAAAAGTGAGGTTGTTCCATACCATTGGAGGTGTTGCTGCTAAGTAAATAGGATGTACAGGCCAAAGGATGAAAGATCCTCTCGCCTGAGCTATTGTAACAACCTCGTCATAAGAAATAGGGATAGATGTACCTTCTTCCCCCTCTCGAACACACGTCATAGTCACCCTATGTAAATGCTATGGAATTTGCTGATGATGGTGGGTGGTAGCTTCTATGTGAATGAGAACATCTACAACTACACACAGTACTGGGGCATCCAAAGAGAGGATGACAGGTTCTCCAGGCGCTGGAGTGGGAGAAGGGTCACCAAGTGGTTCCTCCACTGGGTTGTAACTTCATTTGGTACTGTGGAAAGATGGGGATGAATGGATTCCATGCTTGGTAGTTGCCATATGCGATTCAAATATCTTCATCATTTCAGCTCGTATCTCAGGTATCAGCTCAAGACGTAGCTTTGGCAACAGCTCTTGTCGGAGCTTGTCATGAAGGTTGGCCTCGAGCTCTTGTTAGACTTCCTAGCAAATCTTGGCCACAAGCTCCCTACTGGGTTCAGCTTATGACAAATAAGGATGTGAGGCTCAGCCAAAATACTTCATGACACGAACTCCCCCTGCCTCCCCTCGAACATGACTAGGGTGATCTGCCTTCCCAATAGCCATTGACAAGATGTCTATCCATCCACTTGGAGTGAACGAACTTTAGCTACTATGATCTTCCAGCTCATCTTGTAGCATAAAAGTTATCGTAAATGAAAATTAAGCACTCCCAATATGAAAAAAAACTTTGTACTTTGCTCTAACTACTTATAATTCTTGTGGCAACCTCAGTAATAGTCAGATTTATGTACTTTCCACCTTTAATCCTCCCTGCTTTCAATATTTTGTGACATGGAGGAGGTGGCGGGGCCTGGACCATATCGGTAGGATTTGATGTGATTGCTCCCTTCAATTTCTCCAACTCTTCTGGCATAATCATTCGCTCAAGCTTCCGATAACCACCACGAGATATGCAATGTTGATACTTATTAGCTTCTTGCCTCTCTACATTTGCTGCACTTAATGCTTATGAAAGGAAAACAACGAACACCAAATCAATAATGTCAACTATATTCAAATAAAACACTATGATGACAGAAATCTTACCAAAAAGTTTGGATCTTCTCGTGATGCCATAAACAACCTCCAGTCCTCTAGAGACAAATACGTATACTCCTGACATAGATCCTTACCCCTCAAGTCCCCTCGAATGTAATCTTGTGTAAGCCTGTTCTTGAAATCTTTCCATCATAGATAAACCTCCATTATCCGCTCCTTTTACATCTCCACAGTGTCAGGGACATCATAGGTTTGCTGCAAGGTAAAAACATAAGTTAATTATATTTGAAGCAATAGGAATAAAGATATATATGCAGATTTATCGAAACTTATATATCAAAAGTTGTTGCCAATCACATTTTTCATTTTTGGTGGAACTAATTTCCAATTATCATAGGTAATGCGAACTTTGCTTCAAGCCAAAAAACCTAAGTAGCTAATGAAATGGTCTTCCTCCGGACCAATTAATTTCATATTTTCATCAAAGTCAATATACAACCTCTCCTGTTGATGGTGATGACGTGCTACCAATACAGGCATTTTTGTACTACCTCTAATCCTTCTTCTCGCAGTAGATTCAGGTCTCGAAGCAGGTTCAGGCCTATTCATTTCATTATCCCTATCACTTTGTGAGTCACTAGAATTGTCCATATTCCTGTAAGCATAAAAATCATTGTCAGATAGGTGAATAAATTGTAAGTAAATGAATAAACTAACTGTTATAAAACAAACAGAACACATTACTATTTTCTAAGTTAAGCTCTTACTCTAGATAGTTTCCCATATTTCTTCACCATGATCATTTCTTACAGCATATTCTTCATCATCTACCAATTCTACTTTACTTGTTGTAGGTGGGTTAATTGTGAAAGGTGGTGTGTCATCAAGGTAGAAGGTCGGATCACCATGCTTCTGTTTTTTACTTTGAAGTACAATGGAAATTTTTTTATTTACAGGATCTGTGACATAAAACACTTGTTTCGCCTGGCTTACTAGAATGAAGGGCTTATCCATATAACCTACTCTTTCAAGATCAACTGAGACAAATCCAAATTGTTGATCTATTACTACAGCATTATTGCTAACCCACTTATATTTGAATAAAGCAACTTTGAACTTGTTGTAAGTGGTTTCCCATATTTCTTCTATCACTTCATAATAGGCCATGGATGCTAATATGGGGTTTTTGTCTTTCGAACTGGAAAAGTGCATGGCTTCAGCTTCTACCATCACCCCACTATTTTGCATGGTACTTTTGTCATGTTGGTCTTTTATGTAGAAAGAATACTCGTTTATATCATAACCGCTCCAAGTAATGATCTGAAACGAAGGCCCCAAGGCTAGCCGCTCTATTGTCTCAGACACACCGGTCTCATGCAAAACCTTTTCCTGAAACCACTGAATGAATGTCTTATTTTTCTCAATAGTAATCTGCATGTCATTTTTCCTCAGATTCATGTTCTTCAATATCTTTTTGTGTTCATCTATGTACGGTTGAACTTTTTCCATGTTATTTAGGATATAAAGGTGTGCTTGCAACACCTCTTCACAAGGCATAGTTTTCACTTTTAGTCCTCGTGTTCCCTTGCTCCTCCCCTCTTCATGCCGAGATTGTTCCTTCTTCCCTGATAGATAATCACTGCAGAAGTCCATAGCCTCTTCAACAACATACCTTTCAACTATTGAGGCTTCTGGTCGATAGGGATTTTTAGAATACCCTTTTAAGATCTTCATGTATCACTCGGAAGGGTACATCCACCTTAGGTAAACTGGACCGCAGAGCCTTGCCTCCCTTACCAAATGAACTATCAAATGCACCATTATATCAAAAAATGAAGGAAGAAAGTGCATCTCTAATTGGGACAGTATAATATAACCCTCAACTTCCAGTTCATCCAGCTTTTCAGTGTCAATGACTTTGTTAAAGATAGCATTAAAGAAAACACACAATCTTGTCACAGTGCTTCGAACTTTATCTTTCATAATGCCTCTAATAGCTACTGGTAACAGTTGTTGCATCAACACATGATAATCATGGGACTTTATTCCCACTAACTTCAAATCGTCCATTGACACACACCTTCTCACACTCGAAGAATATCCTTGTGGTACCTTAATTTCATGCAAACACCCACTGATAGAGCTCAATATTTATATATTTTTATTAATTAATCTTAGGCTTTTGTGGGACTTAATTGAATATTTTGGGCATAATCAAATGTTAATATGAGATTTTAGTGAAAGAATAAATTGGGAATTATAGTGGCTAAATTGTTATATTTTTAATTAATATTTGTTATCCCCATTATTTCTTTAATTGTGAGCAAAAGATATTACTTTGTGAATTTAATTTTGTAGGTGATGATGTGGCACAACTTCGGTGGTCAAGGTAAAAGATGTTATTTTGAAGCTTAATGAATGACAAAAGTGGAACATCACAAGTGCATAATTTATTTTCACATTTGTTTCTAAAAGGAAGTTAAATAAGTAAGGGCCTTGTTTGGTGGTTGCAATTTTGTGCCTAATGCTAAAATATATTTTTACCTCCTCATCCAAACATGGCACAACTTATTTAACCTAGTGAATTGAAGAAAGAAAAGGAAGTGGGGACCATTGAATTGAGGGAGGCGGCTGTTGTAAATGAGAAAGAGAACAACATTGAATAAAGAAGGCAAAATAGATGCTAAACCGAAATGGAAGAGCTAAACCGAATGGAAGGGAATAATTGAAGCAAGCTTGACCAAATGGGATGAAGAAGAAATAGAAAAGATGGACCGAATGTGAAAGGGGAAAAGAAAAGGAAGCATAGCCAAATTTGTTGACCCAAGGGAAGATGAGCTGAACTAAGAAAAAAAAGATGAACCGGAAGTGAAATGGAGGAAATGAGAGAAGGGGGCAGCTGGACAAATAAAAGATTAGAGTGGAGGCTGATTAAAGAAAAAGAAGGCTGTCCACATGAATATAGGGAGGCAGCACCAAAATGGGAAAAGAGATAAAAAGGAGCAGCAACTGTGAGTGTGAAAGGGAGACGAAGTCACAAGTGTGAAAGGAGAAGGATGGAAGCTGTGCAGATATAATGAAGAGAGCCATTAATTGAAGAAGGGAGTCATTCGGTGGACAAGAAGAGAGGTTGTTTGGTGCTTTCCTTTGATTTCCATGGCTCATTCCTTTTCCTTCCATCAAGCTTCATCCTCCTCTTCTTCCATGAGTAGCTAAAGTATTGGTGATTTCCTTGAGTTGGGTATTGGTTTAAGCTTCTAAACTTCAATGGAATTCCTTAAGCTCTCTTTCTATTTCAGAAATTGTATGGCTTGGTAAAATATGTGATTATGATCTAGATTGTTATCCAAGTGAATAAACTTGGTGGTTGAGCTACGAGTTGATTAATTAAGCTTTGTATTATTCATATTAGGAGTAGGTTGAATTGTTTATTCCAACTTGGTTAAGTGGATTTAAATGATTAAACTTAATGTTTTGAATTGTTGTAATGGTAATTACAATTTAGAATTGGAAGTTAGTTATTTATCTCCTTGATTTACTATTAATTGATAATACTCATTTAATTGCTTCGGTTGAATGAATTAAATGATTATTGCAAGTATGGAGCTAGTGGTAGCTTAGTTCCATCCTCTTGGCTCATTATGGAATTCAAATCATTAGCAAGTAAGGAAGACTAAAACCCCAACTCAAGGGAATCTCGTCTTATCACTATATTAGTTAATTGAATTTATCTTGTTGTTAGTGTTAATTTCAATTCCTTTTGCTACTTTGTTTTAAAAACTGAAAAATACAAAAATATTGCTTTAGCTTAGAATACTTCATTAGTTTAAAAATCAAATTCTCAAAATAATTTCTCACAACTTTAAAGTTTTTTATCACTTTACTACTTAGAAACTTGGAAATTAATCTCCTTACAAGAACGACTTAGGTTGAGCTACTACACTATATTTTCAAACCTAGTTTTATTTAGTGAACTCACGCGACATGGGTTCATCACCCATATAAACTTCTTTTCTCCGCTTTTGATAGTGTATGCGCTGCTGGCTCCATGTATGTCCTCCTACCATCATCTCTTACCTATGGATGTAACCGTTCTCTTATTCCCATATCAACAAGGTCTAGTCTCGCATTAATCCCATCCTTGGTCTTCCCTGGAATATGCAAAAGTGTACTGACAAGGCTATCGCAAACGTTTTGCTCTACGTGCATTACATCAATATTGTGTCTCACGTCAAGACTACGCCAATATGGAAAATCAAAGAAAATTGATCTCTTCTTCCATATGTTCTTCTCACCCTCAATTTTCTAATTCTTACCAAGTAAGACATTGATATGTTCAACCCGACTGTAAACTTCCTTTCTGGTTAATGCCTTTGGAGCCATTCTATGCTCCGGCAAGCTGTTAAAATGCTTTCTTAACCTACGATATGGGTGGAACCTAGGAAGGAACCTCCTGTGACCAAGGTCGACTGTTTTTCTTCCATGTTTAAGTTGGTGGAAGTAAGTGTCTGCTTCACAGATCGGACATGCTTTATGCCCCTTCACACTGTACCCTGAGAGGTTTCTGTATTCAGGGAAATCATTTATCATGGTGAAAATCATTGCACGTAGCTTGAAGGACTCATTCTTATATGCATCAAACACATCTACGCCTTTCTCCCACAACTTCTTCAAGTCCTCAATCAAAGGCGCCAGGTAGATATCAATATCGTTTCTTGGCTATTTTGGCCCATAAATCATCAAAGAAAGAATCACATACTTGCGTTTCATACAAAGCCAGGGAGGCAAGTTGTATATTACAAGGAGTACCGGCCACGCACTATGTGTGCTATTAAGAGTTCCATATGGATTGATGCCATCTATACAAAGCCCAAGCCGAAGGTTTCTCTACTCGTTGCCAAATTTAGGGAATATTTCATCTATTTTCTTCCAATATGGAGAGTCAGCTAGGTGCCGAAGATATTTTTTGTTGGATATTCTATCATTCGAATGCCATCCCAACTTCTTCGCTTTTTTTGCAATGCCAAACAAATGCTTAAAGCGCGGTATTATTGGAAGATACCACAAAACTTTTACAAGTTGCCTTTTAGTTGTCCCATCATCACAATCACTATTTTTCTTCACTTTATATCGTGCAGTTTGACACTTTGGGCACTTACTCAGACCTTCATACTCCTTTCTGTACAGTAAGCAGTCATTAGGGCAAGCGTGTATCTTTTTATACTCTATACCCATTGTAGATAGGATTTTCTTGGCCTCATACATATGATTTGAAAGTACATTAGAAACCTATCACACAATAGTTCAAGCAGCATTATGAAACTACTATTGGTCCACCCACAATTTGCTTTTAAGTTAACCAAATGTAATGTTCCTGTCAGCCGTGTGTATTTACTCCCTGGGTACAACGGTGTCTTCCGCAGGCTGTCATATTCATGCGACTGCGCAAAGGATTCTACCTCAACATCGTGAATTATTCTCTCCATTCTATCTTCATCTATGACATCCACAACTTCCTTCTTTTGCGACGGACAATCAATTACTTCCTCACCATGCCATATCCACCTTGTGTATTAAAGGTTTATTCTATCAGAAAGTAGGTGATCCCTTATAACATCAACATCCCATCTTCTCTCATTTAAACAATTGACATAAGGACAAAAATACATCTCATTTTTGGCTGGAGCGTTCCTTCTAGCATATTCAATAAACTCTTCAACCCCATTCTCATATTCTTCACTTGTTCTCAAAGCATTTATCCAACTATGATCCATTTTATTACCACCTACGTCATTCCCATTTACAGTCAAGTTAAGAATAATTGTCAACACTAGGATTGCCATTTACTATTTTTTTTCAAAATTTTGGTAGCATTTCCCCTTAAAAGTGAGACATCCCAAAATCAAAGAACAAACCATCTCAGCTTAATTTAAATGAAAAAAAACTTTAGCTTCTAGCACCAAGCACAAACAGAATACACTTATATTTTAGCAACCAAATTATTAAATCAGATATATACCATGACTGAGATATGTGACATTGAAAAATTCTTCCTAAGTTCAATTAGCGAATGGCAAATCTCAACAGCAATATTATATTTTTCTTCCACACAACAATTTTTGATTCAGAAGTGTTCCAAGATTGATCATAGCAATGAAGTTCCAAAAATCCAAAATCACAATAGAGTAGGTTTATGACAACAAAGTGGAATTCGAACAATTAATTCACACTCCAGGAGTCAATGATAGCAAGCAAATTCTAGCACTGAGTTACAACAAGCAATGTTTAGCTTTAAATACCATCAATAGCACATTCTAAATTCTTTAGCCATTTTACACCTTGCAAGCCATTCACAATCATACTTTGATTTATTCTTTTAATCACCAATTAAACTCAATATTTTGCAATTGAGGACAGCAAAGTTAGCATGAATATGTCTGCTCGAATAACTAAATTTCAAAAATTTCCACTCTAATCCACAGCTACAAATTTAGGGGTGTTGGAACAGACATATATGAATGACTGAACAAAACTTGAAAGCAAATTGTGACATCTTAATGAAGTCCACTTCCAATGAAAGATTCCACTTCTAACAATGTAAAAGTTTAGAATATCAAACGGTCATGCAAGAGAGGAAAAACTTGAACTCAACCAAATCAAAAGGGAAATACATTCATTAGTCCAAAATAGTAGAACAGAATCCATAACTAGATAACTCCCATCAATTATAGATGTTTCAAGTAACATCGTCAAGAAACAAGACCCAAAACAATAACTGGGCAACCCCATCATATTATGGATGCAGAAGATAGGTAAACAAAAAAAAATGCAAACAGAGAGGGAGATAAACCAAACACATTTTGATAAGCATTAATAAGTTCAATGGGTAAATACTAACATGTAGCTGAAACTTTAGAGAGAGATAAACTATGGTGGTAAGAGGGAGGCCAACGATGGAGAGAATGGGAGAAAATGCTGCAAACCCAGAGCATAGACGGTAGTAAGATGGGGACGGAAGTGAAGTATAGCTTTGGAGAAAGAAGAAAATAAGAAGGGGAGAGGAGACCGAAATGAGGATGGAGTGAAGTTGGGAGGAGTGATGCAGCAGGGGAGGAGCTAGAATTTTCTGACATGATCACATCATGTTGATGAAGCTTAGACATCCCCAGCTGTACTGGGGACGTCTAAACTTACTTTAGACGTCCCCAGAACAGCTGGGGACGTCTAAATCCTACCTTTAGACGTCCCTAGCTATGCTGGGGACGTCTAAAACTTCCATTAGATGTCCCCAGAACATATGGGGACGTCTAAAGTTAGATCTTTAGGTGTCCCCAATTGTTCTAGGGACGTCTAAACTTCCATTAGACGTCCCCAGAACATATGTTGACTAGTTGTGAAGAAAGTCCTGTATTTCTTGCTTGGTTTTTAAAGGGTGTTTCTGCATAGTCAAAAGTTGAGGGCCTCATTTTCAATGAGGCAATCACAGAGCCACATCGACTAGTAAATGAAGTACTCTCCCTCTCTAACCATATCAGCCAAGCAAAGGAAACTCTAGCTTCCTTAAACATTCACTGAAAGGCACACGAGTCATAATATTTTACCTGTTGAAAGTCTTGATTTAGTTTTCTGTAACGTTCTCAACTATTGATGTACATATTGTTTTATCAATATAATTTGCCATTCCCATTCAAAAAAAAAGGTTGAGAGCCTCATATCTCTCTCTTTCTCACACACCCGCCTACTTACTGGAAAGTTCCCTATTTTTTTTGCCTTTGCGCAAGTTTTTCTGATAGAAGTCACATGCAATAGTCATGTCAACCAGAGCATGTGAACGTTTATGCATCCTTAACCAAGTTAGGGATGCTTAAACAAACTTTTTTAAAAAATTATAATAATTTTACTCATCCCCACTGATATTGGTGACGCCTTATATAGGTTTAGGCGTCCCCAGTTTGACTTGGGATGCCTAAAAGTGGCTTTAGGAGTCTCCAGTCAAATTGGGGATGCCTAAAGCTTCCTTTTGGCGTAAAAATCAATTGTTTTAGAGCGATATTTAAAGTCTTAGTGTTTTTGACGTCCCTTTTTAAAAAAGGGACGTCCTTTATGGTAGTAATATGTATATTCTGTAGTAGTGGTTACTCGAGTAAGAACTCGAGTAATGGAAGCTATTCCTCGAGTGAGGACTCAAGTCAACATGAAGAAAAACTTCCAGAGAAGCACTACTAAAATTTGGATGAAGATACTCGAGTAGCCACTCGAGTAATCTGCAAAGTTATATGAACAATTACTCGAGTAACCACTCGAGTAACATCATGAGCAAAAGGCTTTACAGAGTAGCCACTTGAGTAACTAGGTCAAATATCTTCCAGTAGCTCTCGGCCAAGAATTGACACACTTTACTCGAGTAACCAGGTGAGAACAAGGCTTTACTCAAGGGATCACTCGAGTAATCAGGTAAGCAAAGAATAGGTATAGGTACTCTCAGCCAAGAATTTGATGTTGTTACTCAAGGGAGTAATCGAGTAATCTGTAAACTTAATATAAAGTTACTCGAGGGATCACTCGAGTAACATGAGAAGAAAATAAATGTTGACTCAAGGTATCACTCGAGTAATCATGTTTTCGAGGTATTATTTAAAAGATTACTTGAAGGCCTAATCGAGTAATATGATAAGAAAACATTGACTCACTCTCTGCCTTATTTTTATTGAGCTTACTTGAGGGACTACTCGAGTAATAAGCATGATCACTTGAGTAGCCACTCAAGCAAGGCAGTCTAGAAAAGCATGATTTTAATCGTATATTTATTGATTTGTTATCTATATAATTAACTCTTCATTGAATTATCATTCTAAGTATATTTGCAGAAAAACAATGAAGAAATCATGTAATGAAAGAAGAGTCAAATAAAGTGTTCGAGATCTCACCTACCGCTACCTACCACAAACAGATAGTTTTCAAATTCAAAGAACAGTCAACCATTGCTGTATGACTCTAACAGACATGTTTGAATTACTTCCAATGGACACCACAAAGCCACTATATATATGGAGCATTCTAAGAGCATAGTACAATAACTAAGAATAAGAAAACTCATATCGATCAATACATTCTTTATGCTCTGTTTTCTTATATTTATTATTTGTAGTTCATCGATTATTCATTTACTCTGTGAGAGAATTTTTCATTACAAACTCAATATTTGCTATTGAGACAACTTAAGGTTGAGGAACCTTGAGTTGGGGATTTGATTACAATGTGTAAGGGGGAGCGAGTGTCCAGGTGAAGGAGCTTGCTATGTATTGAGGTGCCAAAAACCCACTGAATCTTGGAATATATAGTAAAACTCTCAGAGACGCTCTGGGGACTGGACGTAGGTCAAAGTGGTTGTGATTGAACCAGTATAACTCCCGGTGTACACTTCGGTGATATTTCTCCTTGCTCTCAACTGCTTTTAATACTCTGTCAATTTTCTTATACGCAACAAAATTTTTGGTATAACTCAATTCACCCCCCTGTTGGGTGAAATGCTTACACTAACAAAGATTACTATCTAAAGAAAGGGAAAATTATTTAGAACATTTTTCATAAAAGAAGTTTTGTGATTAGAAGTGATTTTGAGTACCTCATTGATCCCTAAAGATATGAAAATAATCTTCAAAACAGAAGCCAATGCTTAGGGCTCATTCATAAGCTCCAATTCCTAACTTATATGCATCAGAGCTTTTTTTGCCATTTTTGTATAAGTCTATCATCCAACCAAAGACCATCTTTGAGATAAATTACTGTGGAAGGCTGATTTGGCCACTTAATCGTCCGATTGGCTGTCAAATTGCTCAAACAAACACCTTCTTTATCTGCTCTGTTGTCTGATCAACTAGATCTGGCCCTAGCAATTCCCTCTTAAACAACTCAGTCTAACATATTGGTGATTGACAATTCCTCCTATAGAGTGCCTCATATAGAGCCATCTGGATGCTCGAATGATACCTGTTATTATAGGAAAACTTGGCCAATGGAAGGAATTTATCTCAATTACCTTTATAATCAAGCATGTACGCCCTTAGCATATCCTCAAGGGTTTGAATTGTTTGTTCTATCTGCCTATCAGTTTGAGGATGATATGCCATACTAAATCAGAGCTTGGTACCTAAAGCTTCATGTACTTCCTTCAAAAACTTGGAAGTGAACCTTGGATCTTGATCGAAGATAATATTCTTTGGAGTACCATGTAATCTCACAATCTCCTTAATGTAGATCTCTGCCAATCGACCAGGAGAATAGTGAATACTAATAGGTAGGAAGTGAGCTATCTTCATGAATCTGTCAACTATCACCCATATAGCGTCATGGTTTTGAACCTTAGGCAGTCCTATCATGAAATCAATAGTAACTCTCTCCTACTTCCACTCTAGAATCTTAGGGTTTGTTAAAAGCCCTGATGGTTATTGATGTTCAACTTTTACTTTCTAACATGTCAAACAACGAGCAATGAACTTAGTCACCTCTCTTTTCATCCCTGGCCAATAGTATTGAGCCTTCATGTCATGGTACATCTTTGTAGCCCCTATATGTAGAGTATACTTACTCTTATGTGCCTCCTCTAGGATTTTTTGTTTCAATTCTGGTTACAGTGGAACATAAATCCGCTTCTTTTCGTAATCCTGGGTTTCGCCTCTATCAATCATACCTCTGATAGATAGCGCTTTATCATCATCCAGTTGGCCTTCTTCAATTACTATCCTTAGATCATTGTCTACTTGACTTACCCCATTACCTAACAGAATCTGACTAGATAGATTTAAGTCTCTAAAATCCTCAATCAATTTCTGCTCATAGATCATCATGGCTGCCACCTGCACTGCTTTTCGGCTTAATTCATCAGCAATGACATTAGCCTTACCGGGATGATACTTGATTTCTAGATTGTAATCTTTTAACAACTCCATCCATCTGCGTTGCCTCATATTAAGTTCTTTCTGATTACAAGTACTTTAAGCTCTTGTGGTCGTAGTACAACTCCACAGTCTCACTATAGAGATAATGTCTCCAGATTTTTAAAGTGAATACAATTGCCACTAACTCAAGATCATGGGTGGGATAATTTGATTCATAAGGTTTCGATTGTTGAGATACATAGGCCACCACCCGGCTATGTTGCATTAATATGCATCCCAACCTATGCCCACTGGCATCTATATAAACAACATACAAAAATTTTGGATCTGGGATCATTAACACTTGTGCTGTAGTTAACCTCTACTTCAACTCCAGGAAGTTCTTTTCACAATTCTCATCCCATGCAAAATGTTGAGCTTTCCGCGTCAATTTCATCAGCGATAATGTGATTTTGGAGAAATTTTGTATAAATCTTTGATAATAACTAGCTAGACCCAGAAAACTGCATACTTTAAATATCGTCTCTGGTCTCTTCCAATTCAGTACTGCTTCTACCTTACTAGGATCAATAAAGACCCCTTGCTGTGAGACAACCTGGCCCAAAAAATTTACCTCTGAAAGCAAAAAATCACACTTGCTCAACTTGGCATCAAGTTGCCTATCCCGTAATATGTTCAACATAATTCTTAGATGCTGTTCATGTTTAGCTTTACTCCGTGAGTACACCAGTATATCATCAATAAAGTCTATAATGAACTGGTCCAAGCAAGAACTGAAGATTCAATTCATGTAGTCCATGAACATAGTAGGAGCATTGGTCAACTTGAATGGCATCACTAGAAACTCATAATGCCCATATCTAGTCCTAAAAGTAGTCTTCGATATGTCTTTTGCTTTCACTTTCAACTAATGGTATCCTGATTGCAAATCGATCTTTGAGAATATATAGGAACTAGACAACTGATCGATCAAATCATTAATTTTAGGGAGCGGATACTTGTTCTTAACGGTCACCTTATTCAGCTCTCGGTAATCGATATAGAGATGCAAGCTTCTGTCTTTCTTCTTTATGAAGAGCATTGGAGCACCCCAGGGTGATACGTTGGGTAATATGAACTCTTTCTCAAGTAGTTCCTCAATTCACTTCTTTAGCTCTTCCATTTCACTTGGAGCCATGCAGTATGGGGTTTTGAAAATTAGACCTGCTCCAGGCCTTAAATCAATCGAAAACTCCACTTCCTTATCTGGAGGTAATCCACCGACATC
Organism: Inga laurina; assembly: GCA_963855925.1. Classification (NCBI taxonomy): domain Eukaryota; kingdom Viridiplantae; phylum Streptophyta; class Magnoliopsida; order Fabales; family Fabaceae; genus Inga; species Inga laurina. The sequence continues at coordinate 63,610,885 of OY979703.1, forward strand.
CTTTGGAAAAACATCAGGGAACTCACTTTCTATAGGGATACTTTCCAAGGCTACACTAGCCTCTAATTGCATAGAGCAGAATACCTTGTACCCCTGACAACCGTTCTATAGATATCTCTAAACCTTAGCTACAGAAAGAAGGTTAAGAGTAATTTCTTTATCAGTACGTGGTTATGGATTTAGATGTATAACTCTCTTCTATTTACAATCCAATAACACACCGTTTGATGTCAACTAGTCAATCCCCAAAATTACTTCTAATCCTTAAAGTGGCAAACAAATCTAATTTATGGTCGATTCGTACCCCTTATCATATACCACGTGACTTAGACAAATGTCGACCGTCACAATTCGCGTGCCCATAAGTGTAGATATACCAAATCATATAGGGATTTATGCACAGGTAAATGTAACCGTCTCACACAGTCGTATGTAATGAATGAATGGCTTGCACCAGAGTCATACATAACATGTACTAAACTGCCATTTAGAGAAATCATACCTTGAATCAGCTCTGAAGACTTTCTAGCTTCTTCTTTTGTGAGTGTGTAGACCCTGCCTGAAACTTTGGGTCACATCTCCACTGATTGCTACTTCTATGGGCAATCCTTGGAATGTGTTCCGTCTTTCTGTAATTAAAACAAGTCAATGGCTTGATGGGATCAGCTTTCAGGAGTAGTGGTGCACCATTACAAGCCTTGCCAGGATGGAATGATTTACGACAAAACCAACACGTTCAACTTCCCTAGGATCCTTGTCCTCCATGGCCTCCAGTCTAATTCGACCTCTTTATAGCTCACCCAGAAGATCTACCCTGCTCTTTCCTCTTCTGTGCTTAGCTAGCACTTCTAAAAACACCTCGATTCCCAGTTTGTGTTGCCCAGTTTGACATACATTTCTCAATGTATCGACACTTTTCTGCTACTTTGCTGAATTTCGTGAAGTGTTGAGAAATCAGCCTCTCTTTGAACTCAGGTCTTAACCCTTCAATCATCATGTCTACATTCCACTCTTCATTATCATTCAGCTTGTGGTATGATGAGTATTGTGACAGTCGAATATACCAGGCTAAATAATCATCAAAGCTCTCCTAGTCTAGCTATTTGATATAGAGGAATTCTTTCTCCTTTTCTCTTCTGACCGTCGGGGGAAAATATTTCTCATTGAATTTGTCCTGGAATAATTCCCATATGATAGGAACATTCTTCCCCTTCAGGATAAGATCCATGCCCTTCCACCAATGATCAACATCACCTTCCAGCTTGTATATAGCTAATCGAGCTTTCATTTCATCTAGACATTGTAGCATATCAAAAATCTTGGCCTAAAGAGCCAACCAGTCTTCAGCTTATTGAGGATCAAACTTCTCCCTAAACATAGGCGGCTGTTGTTTACTGAATCTGCTAAACCAATCTTGGATATTCACCTCAGGCTCTAGTGGCAAATTCTCTGGTTGTTGTTCCTCCAGTATCTCTTCATCATTAACCCTCATAAATTCATCTAGACGATTCTCTAGATGATCTTGCCTTTGCTATACTTCCTGAAGGTCAACTCTTATCTCATTCATTATTTGTTATTGTTGTTCTAATATATCCAGAATTCATTGTTGTACCGGATCAGGTTGTGGCTCAATCGCTACATGATTATGCCTTGTACGTGGCCTACCACGAGGTCTGCCAGGTTGAACCATCTTTATGTTTCAAACTACGTAACAATAGAGAAGAATTACAATTTATATAAGAGTAAGGGCATTTTTGTTATTTCATAAAAGTCAGGGTATAAATATGTCATACATAGTAAATAATAACTATTTACAGTAGTTACTGAGAAGTAGAAATATCATATATCCTACATACTACTGTACATGACATATTGTCCTTTACATATTCAAAATATCAAGCTCATACAACTTCCTAGGGATTACCCATCCTATACTACCCTAGGTTGAGCACGCTTGACTTTCTCTGTACCTTCTCAAAAAATACAGACTATAGCTAACTCTTTCTCTGTCTGTCGGTTCTGCTTGACTGCTCTTAACTTGTAATACATGCCAGTCAGCTCCAGTCACCAAAATATACCACGTAGGTCCCATATCAACCGATATACATATGTTTTGATACAATAGTGTTCACGCGACCCAAGGACTCCCAAAAGTTCCTACTTTGACCTTGCTCAATGATGAGGTTCTTCTGTCTGTTCCAGTATACTGTATCTAGAATGAAGCCCATAGTAGTATATACCCAGACCTTATTCGTGAACCCCACTCCCATATCCTTCTGAAGCCTATGCATCACTCCCACATCTACCAAGAATGCAAGGTTCTGACTGTGGGGAGTATCATGTTCCAGTACCGCTTGGATATATCAGCCCTATAGATAATGCCATAACTCGAGGTTTGGCCGTAGGTTATACAGCACCTGTACTGGCTATGCTTGAGACTCTTGGTCATTCGCCTCATCTAATGGAATCTCCTTTGACTGATAGTCAGAATCCCACTTCTTTGGCATATCTTCTGTCTTACCCACCTCTGTCACTCCTGAGGATGCCAGCCTCAGCTTTGGACCGTACACTGGTAACCTCGACATACTCTTCCGTGCTGTGTATCTCATGCGCATACCATCGTATCTGAAATAATTGATCATCGGTTATCAGTTTAGAACACACTGGTTTATCGTCGTCTTGCTGTTCATGATGTCATGGCGCCATGCAAACAAAACTATATCAGTATACAATTTTGATAATGCCAGAACCGCTTATTAGCTCTGATACCAAAAATGTCAACACCCGTTTCCATTTAGATAATTGAAGAGTAATAAAGACAGAATTCCATGGGCATACAGAAAAGTACATTTATACTGATAAAAGTATTTGTTTACAAACCCCAAAGTCGTTCATCTACAAAATACAAAATACAGCAAAAATTTCAATATTTATAGGATTCCCCAAAATATCTTAAGAATAGACTAATTATAACCATCATCTTTAACCTTGCCTCGAGACATGTGCCAATCACTTCTCTATATTTGCAGCTTTACCTTTCATCCCACTGGCACCCGCTGAGATGTTTATTTTAAAAAAGGGTGAGATTCCAAGGAATCCCAATAGAGACATATAATCAACATATAAAATGTGAAAATTAAATATGCAATGCACCATATTAGGCAAAAAATGAAAGTTAGATTTGATTCACATGTAAGTACCTCAACCGAGTCACTGACTACAGTTAGGATTTTCGATAGTGTACCTTGACTGGGCACCAAACCATAGCTATGATTTTCGATATACCTTTGTTGGGAACCAAACCACAACTAGGTACTGTGCCTCTAGCATGCAATCATATCACAAAATACAGTAACACATACATTCAATTATTAACATAGTGTATGAAGGATGGTAGTCCCTATCTCAAAGTTATATCAACCCCTTTTTAATGTGCCTCATAAAATGTGTTGCTTCCGACTTTTGACTCAGTCCCAAAATTTTAAATGTACAAGAAATATGTCATAACCTATCCAAGTATCATTTTAGACTATTCCATAGTGTTTCTTGTGGTTATATTAATCTATGGTAAAAATTTACCAAAATACCCCTAGACCCTGACCCGACGTATTTTGACTAGGGCTATCTTGACGTATTTTCGCTCAAGGAATCCATTTCTAGGCTCAAAATTACCAAATTCAGTGTCAAATTACAAAATTGCCCTTGACAGCCCCAATTTAGGGTTTTAGGGGCGTTTTCGTAGTTATTCTTTTTCAGCCTTTTCTGAAAAAGTGACCAACTGTAACCCTACTTATTTTTGCCTCCTGAATCCAGTGGAAATATCAATTTCATGAAAATCCAATTCCTTCTCCCAGATCTTTCCTTGGCCGAAACATAGGTAGAGAAAAAGGAAAAATTGCTCTTTTGTGTTTTAGCTTCCCAAGCTTGTACCGTTTCACTTCTAATCCCTTATTAACTCATTTAAACACATTCTAACATGATTCAAAGAAATTTGGGTAGCATAACCCCTTAGGGTTAGTAATTTTCCAAATTTACAAACTTGACAAAAATCACCAAATCCAACAATAACCATCAACAACAACTTCATACTTGTATAGATCTAAGATTTATGAAGTTACCTCTAGACATCCTCCTCTCTCTCTCCTTGAGCTCAAGATATGTCTTCAAAATCATGGATTTCATGAAGAAGACGAGTTTAGAGAAGGTTTTCATACAATGTTACAAGAGAAATGCTTGAAAAACCATGTCTTACCTTAAGCAGCTTCTTCCTTCTCTCTAAATCATCAAAGTCTTCAAAGCTCTCTCTCTCTCTTCTTTCTCTATGGCTGGCCGAAATGAGCAAAGGGAAGAGGAAGGGAAATGTGTTTAATAAAATATCTCCAATTGCTCTAAGCCCTTGATTTTCAAGATGCAATCTTATGGTGACACTTGGCAAGTGGTCTTTGTTAGATCCAAAGTTTTGATGATAACAAAAGGCAATTGAGTGAAAATCATAGTTTTATAAGTCTAAGGAATGATTACAAAGTTACCAAATGCATATGGCAAAGTTCTGTGATGTCTGCTATCAAAATTAACTGAGGTACTTGAGCACAAGAACTAGTACTCGAGCATGATGCTCTTTTGTACTCGAGCAAATGCGAGTGATAGCCAGAAAGTGTTTGCTCGAGAGCATACTACTGTCATTTTTGCTGATACACTCGAGCACTGACATTAGCACTTGAACAGAAGACTCTTTATCACTCGAGCACATGCGAGTGAGGCACTGCGAGTGCCTGGCCGAGAGCAATTTCTGTCATTCTATCTGATGTACTCAAGCATTGTATTCATTACTCGAGCATGAACCTCTTTTGTACTCAAGCACTAGCGAGTGAAGGACTGCAAGTGTTTGGCCGAGAGTCATAAAGGTCAGAGAAGCACAAGTATGCCCGAGTGAGACTTCTTATGCCTGAGTGACACATCAGCACTTACAAGTGAGAAATCTAACTCTCTCAAATTCTGATGCAAGTGCTGATCACAAGAGTATATTATAAGAGAATATTCTTCTCACTTGAGTAGGAGTATGTGTGCTCGAGTAAGGTCCCACATCACCTGCGAGTGCAAAATCTCACTCTTGCTAAAATGGTATGCGAGTGCTGTCCAGAGACGAGTCTCCTAGTGTAAAATACAAGGCCACTCGAGCAGAAGAAGTTGTGCTCGAGTGAGGCCCCACATCACTCGCGAGTGAGAAAACTATCTCTGTGAAATCCTATGCGAGTGTAAGTACAAAACTAAAGAACAAGAAGAAAAATGGTAAGATCACTCGAGTGAGCCTATCCATGCTCGAGTGATACTCTGCCAGAAGACTAAATACACCAGTCTTAAAGCGTTCAATCCGAATATGGTTTAATGATATTTATTTATCTTATCATTACTTATTATTATTATTTAACATCATTTTAAATGTATTATAAGTGTGATATAGGAGGATGAACGTTGAAATAAACAGACGCGAAGGAAGTCAAACAACGGCAGACAACATCGTGACAAGCACATACCTACCACATTCAAAGTTTTCAAATGTACACATGCCGTTCCATACTAACATGCCCCGTTCCTCAATGAACGTTATTCAAACGGGAAAAACTGAACATCTTTAAATACAGAGTTCCAGAGAGATCGTAATGAACAACGAAGTACAAGAATTCACAAGCAAATACACGAGTCTCTGTTATTCATATTTTCTCTATATTCATATTGATCTTCAGTTTTTATCATATTTGCTCTGTAAGAGAGTCCATATACATTTCAAATTCTATTTTCATTTAATCTCAAGGTATTGGGACCTTGAGAGGGTAGATATCCTTACGAGAGAAGCAGTTGAGAGAATTCCTAGTTAAACCTTCCACTCATAAGACTTATAAGATACAAGCAGTAGAGAACGTTGTTGCTCGTAAGACTTATAGTGGTATAATCAGGATAGAACATTGTTGCTCATAAGACTTGTATACGTAAGCAAGTGGGAAAGGTCATAGGTTGTTTTTCTGCACATAAGACTTGTCGTAAGGGGGAGAGAAATTTCTTAGTATGAGAATATTTTTGCTCGTAGTCCGTTCAAGGACAATTTTTGTTTTGTGGCATTCTAAGAGCCAATTGAATCTTAGAAGAGTAGTGAAAATCTCAGTAGGTCTTGATCTCGGAGGACTGGATGTAGGCCTGGGTTTTAGGCCAAACCAGTATAACTCTGTGTTCCAATCTTCTCAACTCTACTCTGTCTACTACAATTTTCATATCACCATATCAAGCAAAAATTTATCACGTCACCCAATTCACCCCCTCTTAGGTGAAGCCTGCCTCTTTCATTTGGTATCAGAGCAAGGTCTTCTCCGAAGAGCCTAACAGCTTGAGAAGGATCCGATAAATGGCAACAATGGGTGAAAATATTCTTCCAGATGAAGCTTCAATCACTAGACCTCCAGGTTTTGCTGGAGAGCATTTTTTGTTCTGGAAAGCTAAGTTTAGAGTGTTCATGATGGCTAACGAGTACGGTTTATGGAATGTATTACAAGATGGTGACTATGGTCCAATGAAGAAAATCGAAGATAGAGTCGTTAAGAAAAGCCCAGAGGAGTTTGATGAAAATGATAAAAGGTTAGTAAAGTTAAATAGTAAAGCTATTTTAATGATACAGAGTGCTCTCAGTCAAAAGGAATATTTTCAAATATGTACTCTACCAACTGCCAAAGAGATGTGGGATGCTCTTGAAATCGCTCACGAAGGTACATCCAGAATCAAAGAAAATAGACTCAATACTCTAATTACAAAGTATGATCTATTTCGTATGAAACCTAGAAAAGGTATATCAGAATTCGAACTCAGGCATACTCATCTTGTTAATCAATTATCTGCACTTGGAAAATCTTTTAACCAAAATTCCTAGGTAAGAAAGATTCTTAATATTCTTACGAAAGAATGGGAAGCGAAGGTGACAGCTATCGAAGAAGCTAAAGGAGAGTCTATAAGATTCGTAGCTGCTCTCTTTGGTAGTCTTTCCGAGTATGAAGGAAAGTTGAGATTCAAAAAGGAACTAGAAGAGTTTGATGATAAAAAGAAAAAGGGAGTTGTACTTAAGGCTATCAAGGAAGAAGAAGAGTCTTCCAAAAATGAAGATGTCCTTAATGATAATGAAATGGGAATGATCGTGAGAAAATTCAAGAGATTCTATAGAAGAGGTCAAAAGAACTTCAAAAATTATCAAAGTGGACCAAGCAAGAAAGAAAACAAAGAACAACAGATAGTATGCTATAAATGTGGGAAACCTGGACACATCAAATCTGAATGCTTCAGAAACAAAGACAAAAAGAAGCAGAAAAAGAAAGCATATATATCATTTATCTGGGGTGATAGTTCGTCAGATGAAGAAAGCGACAATGATGAAGTAGCAAATCTTTGCTTGGTAGCCAAAGAAGAAGAATTAGATTCTGAGGTAAGTGATTCTGAACCTACTTATGATGAATTGTTATCTGAATATAATGCATTACATACAGAATTCATCAAAGTAGCTAAAGAAATGGTTAGTTATAAGAAAAAAGTGAAAGAATTAGAAAATACTGTCATATCATCGTGTGAAATATGTGAAGAGAAAGATAAGAAAATAAGAGACTTAACGAAAATTGTTGCAAAATTTACTAAGGGAAGTGAAACTCTTAAAGTTATTCTAAATTCTCAAAAAGTTTCATTTGATAAATCTGGAATTGGATATAAGTTTGATCATGATAAAAATAGAGGAAATAAGAAGAATAGCAGTAGAACTTATCTTAAATATTTCAGGAATTCTATGCATACATCAAATCCTTTTGCATCATGTAGCAATTGTAATAGGAAAGGACATTATACTTCATCATGTTATTTTAAGAAAGGACAAGTTATTGGCACATACAAATGGGTTCCGAAAGGAACACATGCATCACATACTAACCACAAATGACCCAAGAAAGTGTGGGTACCTAAAACTTGATCAATTTACTCTAGGTATGTCTCAAAGCATCACGAGCAAACAAATGGTATATTGATAGTGGATGTTCGAGACATATGACTGGTGACAAAAATAAGTTCACCATCCTGGAAACCAGAGAAGGAGGAAAGGTAACATTTGGAGGTAATCAATCTAGACGTATTGCTGGAATTCGTGAAGTCGGAAAATCCGATGGTGTTCAAATCAACGAAGTATACTATGTTGAAGGATTATGCCACAACCTCTTGAGTGTAAGTCAAAGCATTGACAAAGATAACTGGGTGATCTTTGACTCAAAAGAATGCTTGATAGTAAACAAAAAAGATCTGCCACTAAATAAAGAATCTATCAAGGCAAGGATCCAAGCTCAAAGGGACGGTAACTGTTATACTATTGATTTAGATTCAAATTCTTCTGAAAATTGTTTTCTTAGCAGATCAGAGGAAAGTTGGTTATGGCATAAGCGCTTGGCTCATGTCAATATGAATCAACTTGACAAACTGATTAGAAAAGATTTAGTTGTTGGTCTTTCTAAACTTAAATTCAAAGATAATATGATTTGTGAAGCATGTCCAAAAGGCAAACAAACTAAATCTTCATTCAAAACAAAGTATGAGATTTTGACTTCCAAACCTTTACAATTTCTTCATATGGATTTGGTAGGTCCGGCAAGAGTAAAAAGTTTTGGAGGAAATCTATATACTTTAGTGATTGTCGATGATTTTACAAGATTTGTATGGACTATATTTATTGCTTCAAAAGATGAAACATTTGTTGAATTTATTATGTTTGCTAAGAAGGTCTAAAATGAGAAAGGTATTTCTATTGTTTCTATTAGGACAGACCATAGAGGAGAATTTGATAATCAACTATTTGAAGACTAATGCAACAAGAAAGGAATAGATCATAACTTCTCTGCACCTAGAACACCCCAACAAAATGGAGTAGTAGAAAGAACAGAGTCCTCACAGAAATGGCGAGAGCAATACTTAATGAAAAAGAAATATCACAAGTGTTCTGTGCAGATACAATGAGTACCGCATGCTACATTTCAAATCGAGCATATATTCACAAGTCACTTGGAAAGACGCCATATGAACTCTACAAGGGAAGAAAGCCAAATCTTGCTCATCTACACATCTTCGAATGTAAGTGCTTCATTCACAACAATGGTAAAGAGAACTTAGGTAAATTTCATTCAAAATCTGATGAAGGCTTATTTCTAGGATATTCTAATAGAAGTAAAGCTTATAGAGTTTTTAATAAAAGAACATGTACAGTTGAAGAATCGATTCATGTTGTGTTTGATGAACTTGATTCCCAGATAAAATATATTGATGAAGAAGAAATGGATTTGATAAAGAAAAACAAAACTATTTCAAAACAAAATGATTTTGAAACAAATGATTTTCAAAATATAGAAGATGTCGATGATCATGCTCAACTAAAAGCATGGAGACATATTAAAGATCATCCAATTCATCAAGTAATTGGAGATATTCACGAAGGTGTCTAAACCAGAAATAGAATCCTCAATCAAGTAACTTTCTCTCCTTTTATTTCTGAAATTGAACCTTCTAATATAGAAGAAGCTTTATCTGACAATGATTGGGTGATTGCTATGCAAGAAGAATTAAATCAATTTCAAAGAAATCAAGTTTGGGATTTAGTTCCTCGACCTAAGGATCATACGGTTATAGGGACCAAATGGGTTTTCAAAAACAAACTTGATGAATCAGCAATCATTGTCAGAAACAAAGCAAGATTGGGGGCCAAAGGCTATAACCAATAAGAAGGTAATGATTATGAGGAAATATATGCTCCAGTGGCAAGATTGGAAGCAATACGAGTACTCTTAGCCTTCGCTTGCATTAAAGTATGTGAAGAGAAAGATAAGAAAATAAGAGATTTAACAAAAACTGTGGAAAAATTTACTAAAGGAAGTGAAACTCTTAAAGTTATTCTAAATTATCAGAAAGTTCCCTTTGATAAATCTAGAATTGGATATAAGTCTAATCATGATAAAAACAGAGGAAATAAGAAAAATATCAGTAGAATTTATTTCAAATATTTCAAGAATTCTGTGTATACATCAAATCCATTTGCATCATGTAGCTATTGTAATAGGAAAGGACTTTATACTTCATCATGTTATTTTAGAAAAGGTCAAGTTATTGGCACGTATAAATAGGTTCTGAAAGGGACACATGTATTACATACTAACCACAAAAGACCCAAGAAAGTGTGGGTACCTAAAACTTGATCACCTTACTCTAGGGATGTCTCAAAGCATCATGAGCAAACAAGTGGTATATTAATAGTGGATGCTCGAGACACATGACTGGTGACAAAAATAAGTTCACCATGCTGGAAACCAGAGAAGGAGGAAATGTAATGTTTGGAGGTAATCAATCTGGACGTATTGCTGGAATTGGTGAAGTGGGAAAATCTGATAGTGTTAAAATCAACGATGTATATTACATTGAAGGATTATGCCACAACCTCTTGAGTGTAAGTCAAAGCACTGACAAAGATAACTGGGTGATCTTTGATTCAAAAGAATGCTTGATAGTAAACAAGAAAGATCTGCAGCTTAACAAAGAATCTATCAAGGCAAATATCCGAGCTCAAAGGGATGGTAACTGTTATATTATTGATTTAAATTCAAATTCTTCTGAAAATTGTTTTCTTAGAGATCAGAGGAAAGTTGGTTATGGCATAAGCATCTGGCTCATGTTAATATGAACCAACTTGACAAAATGATTAGAAAAGATTTAGTTATTGGTCTTCCTAAACTAAAATTCAAAGATAATATGATTTGTGAAGCATGTCAAAAAGGCAAACAAACTAAATCTTCATTCAAAACAAAGTATGAGATTTCTACTTCCAAACTTTTACAATTACTTCATATGGATTTGGTAGGTCCAGCAAGAGTAAAAAGTTTTGGAGGAAATCTATATACTTTAGTAATTGTTGATGATTTTACAAGATTTACATGGACTATATTTATTGCTTCAAAAGATGAAACATTTGTTGAATTTATTGTGTTTGCTAAGAAGGTCCAAAATGAGAAAGGTATCTCTATTATCTCTATTAGGACAGACCATGGAGGAGAATTTGATAATCAACTCTTTGAAGACTACTACAACAACGAAGGAATAGATCACAACTTTTCTGCACCTAGAACACCCCAGCAAAATGGAGTAGTAGAAAGGAAGAACAGAGTCCTCACAGAAATGGCAAGAGCAATACTTAATGAAAAAGAAATGTCACAAGTGTTCTGTGCAGATGCAATGAGTACTGCATGCTACATTTCAAATCGAGCATATATTCACAAGTCACTTGGAAAGACGCCATATGAACTCTACAAAGGAAGAAAGCCAAATCTTGCTCATCTACACATCTTTGGATGCGAGTGCTTCATTCACAATAATGGTAAAGAAAACTTGGGTAAATTTGATTCAAAGTCTGACGAAGGTTTATTTCTAGGATATTCTAATAGAAGTAAAGCTTATAGAGGTTTTAATAAAAGAACATGTACAGTTGAAGAATCTATTCATGTTGTGTTTGATGAACTTGACTCTCAGACAAAACATGATGAAGATGGATTTGATAAAGAGAAACAAAACTATTTCAAAACAGAATGATTTTGAAACAAATGATTGTCAAAATATAGAAGATGTCGATGATTATGCTCAACCGAAGCATGGAGACATATTAAAGATCATCCGATTGATCAAGTAATTGGAGATATTCGAGAAGGTGTCAAAACTAGAAATAGAATTCTCAATGAGGTAACTTTCTCTCCTTTTATTTTTGAAATTGAACTTCTAATATGGAAGAAGCTTTATCTGACAATGATTAGGTGATTGCTATGCAAGAAGAATTAAATCATTTCCAAAGAAATATAGTTTGGGATTTGGTTCCTCAACCTAAAGATTATACGGTTATAGGGACCAAATGGGTTTTCAAAAACAAACTTGATAAATCAGCAATCGTTGTTTAGAAACAAAGCAAGATTGGTGGCCAAAGGCTATAATTAAGAAGAAGGTATTGATTATGGGGAAACATATGCTCCAGTGGCAAGATTGGAAGCAATACGAGTACTCTTAGCCTTTGCTTGCATTAAAGGTTTTAAACTTTATCAAATGGGTGTGAAAAGTGCTTTTCTAAATGGTTATATTATGGAGTAAGTATATGTAGAACAACCTCCAGGTTTTGAAGATGAAACAAAGCCTGATCATGTTTTCAAACTTAAGAAAGCTTTATATGGTTTGAGACAAGCACCTAGAGCTTGGTATGAAAGACTAAGCAAGTTTCTTCTTGATCAAAACTTTGTCAGACGAAACATGGATACAACTCTTTTCATCAAACATAACAAAGATGATATTCTAATTGTTCAAATTTATGTTGATGTTATTATTTTCGGTGCTACTAACGAATCTATGTGTCAAGAATTTTCTAAGATTATGCAGGGAGAGTTTGATATGTCCATGATGGGAGAATTAAACTTCTTTCTTGGACTTAAAATCAAGCAAAAGAAGAATGGGATATTTGTGTCTCAAACAAAGTATTTGAAAGAGTTGTTGAAGAAGTATGGATTGGATAATGCTAAGAGAGCTGATACTCCAATGAGTTCTACAACGTTGTTGGATGCTGATGTAAAAGGTCTTAGTTTCAACATCACTAAATATAGAGGAATGATTGGTTCATCACTCTATCTTACAGCAAGCAGGCCAGATGTTCAGTTCAATGTTGGAATGTGTGCGAGGTATCAATCTGCTCCTAAGGTATCACATGCAGAAACAGTGAAAAGAATCTTCAAATATCCAGGAGACACTTCAGAACTTGGCTTATGGTATCCAAAAAGAGAAAATGAATATTTAATGGCATATTCAGATTCAGATCATGGAGGATATAAAACTGACAGGAAAAGTACTAGTGGTTAATGTCAATTCTTTGGAGGCTCTCTGGTATCATGGTTTAGCAAGAAGCAGAACATAGTTTGATTATCCTCAACTGAAGCTGAATATATAGCTGTAGCAAGCTGTTGCTCTCAAGTATTATGGTTGAAACAACAACTTCAAGATTTAGGGATATACTTAAATGAGGTTCCAATTTATTGTGACAACACTAGCACCATAAGCTTAGCCAAGAATCCTGTGCAACATTCAAGGACCAAACACATAGACATCTGACATCATTTCATTCGAGATCACGTTCAAAAGAAGGATGTCAAAGTAGAATTCATACCAATACACCTTCAACCTGCTAACATATTCACAAAGCCAATAGCTAAAGATCAATTCCTATATATTCGAAGAGAATTGGGAATGGTTAATCCCAATGAGTTGTAAGTTTTCTTGTTAATTATTTTGTTTAAATGAGTTTTTGATGATAACCATACTAACTTTGGCATCAGAGTAGTAGGAATTGTTTTTGCACGCCTGTCACTCGAGCACAGGAAGTGTTACTCGAGTGACAAGCTCATACTCACTCGAGTCAATCAACACTGCTCGAGTACAGAACTATTAAATATACTCTGTTTCTAAGCATGTAAAATAGGGGTTAACAGAGAAGATAAAAATACCAAGAGATTATCTAAAGTGCAATAGTTATAATTGTTCTCACTTGGGTGAGAGAGATTCTTACTCGAGCATGGTATGAACATAGCTGGAGTGAAGTAAAAGCACTCGAGCAGAAAGAAAAATTTTTTACAAGTGCTTATTCAAAGCATGGTTACTCAAATGATTTTGGAGGATTTGAATACAAAGATGAAAAATATAGCAAGAAATGTTTAAACCAGGTACACTTTTACATGTTTTATCAAATTTTTCTGAATGTCACTCAAGCACAGTATGATCACACTCGAGCACTAGGGTTATTGCTCGAGTGTTGAAACTTATATCAGTTACGTGAAAGCTCATACCGTCGTACTTCCTCCTCTTACTCGAAGAGTTGTGTCACACGAAGGTTGCCTCTCTTCACCTGTAACCATTACCCATCGATTAAACAACTCCTTTACTTCAAAATCACCATTACAACTCTTCAATCTTCTTTATAAGGTGAGATTTATTCTCAAAGTTTCTCATTTCGTGCCCTAACTCTCTGAAACTTTCTCATTCAATCTTTAGCAAATCTGTGATTCTTGTTGTTTTCATTTCGTTTCTAAATGGCTAGAACTAAGATTCCTATTGTCGCCCAAAGATCTCATTCACCCTCTCCCACTCATTCTGCTGCTAGTTCTTCAGGAACTCCGGTAGCAACACCTTCATCTCCTATAATGTCTTCTACACCAACACCTCCTCCTAAACCCAAAACCAAAAAGAGAACTCCGGCCAAGAAATCTCATCCTAAGCCTCAAATAGCTGAGAAGGATCAACCTCCGTAAAAGAAACCAAAGGGTGTGGTTTTCAAAGAACCAATGATCACTCGGTCTCAATCCAAAGAAGTCAAAGGAAGAGGAAAGAAGAAGGACACTGAGCAACCACAACAATCTTCTTCTTCTTCCGATGACACTTTCAATATGCAACTTCGGGAAGCAATGGAGAGGTCAAAACTTGACACATTGGTTGGTAAAATTGCCTCTTAAGCCGGTGCCTCAAGTTCACACCATGTTGGTCAGTTCAGTGCGGCTGCTTTAGGGGTACCTTCTACATCACAGGCTCTAGAGGAAGAACAAGTCACAAGTCCTCCTGAAGGTTTCAATGTTGAGCAACTGAAGCCATTACAACAGAAGGTATATGATACTGAGTTTGCACATAGACATTTTTTCCCTATAGTTTATGTGGACTTAGATTATCTGAAAAAGAATTGTCATTTGGATTTATATCCTTATCTTGGATATTATGCTCCTTGGTTGAATAATCACATTCCTTATTCACCCTCTGTTGTGAAAACTTTTTATTGCAACATGAAAACCCACAACATACTTTCTAGGACTGGAGAATTGATTAAGGAAGCAGTATCTACCACTGTTAGAGGTCAATTTATTATGATATCTGCTAATATTATTAAAGATTTACTTGGGTATGTTGCACCACCTCCAGATCCACCCACTCTTTCAGCCAATGAAGCCTTCCAGCTTTTAAGACCAAATGACCCAATAGGCCCTCTTAATTTTAAGCCTATTGACATACCTGATTCTTATCGAGACCTTCACTACATATACTCTCGTAGCATGGTTAAGAAGTCCAAGAATTATACCTATTTTGCTCAGAGAGATTACTATTTACTGGCCTCCTTCCTAGCCAGACAACGAAGAAATGTGGGGGAGATTATTTTTAGTGAGATGAGAAGATTTCGATTTTCTTCATCAAAATCCGCGACTATACCATACCCTCAACTTGTATCCCTCATTCTCATGAAAAACAAAATATGGTATTTGGAAGGAACTAAGAGGGTAATCATTCCAAGGTTTGGCAAGACTCAACTGACTCACATGAGTATCAATCTTCCAGTGAGTCGAACCAAAGCTACATCTCAGAGAGAAGCCACTCCAACAAGAGGTGATGAGGCTCAGCCATCAGCTCAAGGTGAGGTTCCCTCTCCATCTTTCTTGAATGCATCACTTTCCACTCATCTGACTGAAGTGATCAATCAAGCTATGTCTGATTTGAAAAAGGAATTGATGAATGAGTATGAGAAGTTGGTGGACAAAATCGAGTTACAAGTCTTAAGGTTGGTAGACAAGGCTAATACCAACTTTAACTTGACGTTCAAGAAATGATATGTCTAGAAGATTCACTTATATGGAGATCTTCTTACGCTCTCACTTTCCGGCTACATCTTCTTAGGTACCACCTGAGACCACTCCTGCCTCGACCTTACCTCCTTATCCACAGACACATGTTCTCTTCACTGATATGGATACTAATGTTGATATCACTTATGATCGGTCAACTTAACCACCACCCTCAGCCTCTATTCCTCAGCCATCATCTCCACCCTTTCAGCCGGTACTAGTAGACCCTTCCACTACCATGGTTCCCTTTATCCCACCATCCGATCTCACTTTCCCTCAACCCCCTTCCGATGTTGACAAAATGGGGGAGAAGGATTTTTGATGGTTTCTGAGCTTATATGGGGCGTATTGGGTAGTTTTTGTGTATTGGGGTAGGATTATGATTAATGTTATTTTTGGGCTTATTTCTGTTTCTGTTGACATGGTTGTATATGGGTTTTATGGGTAGGTGATGATTCAAACTTAATATTGTACTTTTTAAGTTTATTAATGGTTATTTTCTAGTTTATTAAGTTTTCTGTTTAGTTTTAATTGTTTCTGTGATACTATGACTTATTTTGGTTCTTAAGTGTCCAGTGGAAGTATTGCAGGAAACATATGTAGATAAGTGCAAAAATCTAAAATTGAATCTAAACTTAAGTGAAGATATGCAATTGGAAACGTTGATGATGTTTTAAAAAATTTTCACTCTAATGAAGATTTTTTCTTAAAACTCATCACAAAGGTTTTATCATCATCAAAAAGGGGGAGAATGTTAGATTCCAAGTTTTGATGATAACAAAAGGTAATTGTATACAAGGTATGTTTTTACAAGTCTAAAGAATGATTACAAAGTTACCAAATGCATATGGCAAAGTTCTGTAATGTCTGCTGTCAACTTTTGCTTATGCACTCAAGCAACAGAGCTAGAACTCAAGCATGAAGCTATGTTGCACTCGAGCAGATGCGAGTGTTGGACAGAAAGTGTTTGCCTGAGAACAAATTGCTATCAGATCTATTGATGCACTCGAGCACTAGAGATAGCACTCGAGCATTAGGCTCTTTTACACTCAAGCACATGCAAGTGTTGGACAAGAAGTGTTTGGCCGAGAGCAATTATTGTCAATCTTACTGATGTACTCGAGCACTATATTCAACACTCGAGCATGAAGCTGGTTTGCACCCGAGCACTAGCGAGTGAGGGACTACGAGTGCTTGGCCGAGAGTCGTAAAGAACAGAGAAGCACAAGCATGCCCAAGTGAGAGTTCATATGGCCGAGTGATACATCAGCACTCACGAGTGAGAAATCTAACTCCCAATTTTGATGCAAGTGCTGAGTGAGAGCCTGCATCACCTGCGAGTGCAAAATCACACTCTTGCTCAAATGGTATGAGAGTGTTGTCAAGAGACGCGACTCTTAGTGTAAAATACAAGGACACTCAAGTAGGAGGAGTTGTGCTCGAGTGAGGACCCACATCACTCGCAAGTGTGAAAATGCACTCTCTCAAATAATGTGAAAGTGCAAGTGTAAAAATGAAGCAAAAAGAGAAAATATGGTAGTTCACTCGAGTGAGCCCTCTCAATGCTTGAGTGATACTCTGCCAGAAGACAAAATGCACCAGTCTTTCAGCGTTCAATCCGAATATGGTTTAATGATATTTATTTATTTTATTGTCACTTATTATTATTATTTAACATCATTTTGAATATATTATGAGTATGATACAGGAGTTTGAATGTTTGAATTAAAAAGACGCAGAGGAAGTCAAGCAATGGCAGATAGCATCATTACGACCATCCAAGCACGTACCTACCGCGTTCAAAGATTTCAAACGTACGCATGCCGTTCCACAGTAACATGCCCCGCTCCACAATGATCATTATTCAAACGGGCAAAAACAAATGTCTATAAATATAGAGTTCCAGAGACCATCAAAAAGTACGAAGCGCAAGAATTCACATAAGCAAATTCATGGGTCTCTGTTATTCATATTTTCTCTATATTTATAGCATTCTTCAGTATTTATCATATTTGCTTTGTAAGAGAGTCTATATAGACTTCAAATTATATTTTTATTTGATCTCAAGGTATTAGGACCTTGAGAGGGTAGATATCCTTACGAGAGAAGCAGTTGAGAGAATTCCTAGTAAAACTTTCCACTCATAAGACTTACAAGATACAAGCAGTAGAGAACGTTGCTACTCGTAAGACTTACAGTGGTGTAAGCAGGAAAGAACATTGCTGCTCATAAGTCTTGTATACGTAAGCAAGTGAGAAAGGTCATAGGTTGTTTTTCTGCACATAAGACTTATCGTAAGGGGGAGAGAAATTTCTTAGTGTTAGAATATTTCTGCTCGTAGTCTATTCGAGGACGATTGTTGTTTTAGGGCATTCTGAGAGCCCGTTGAATCTTGGAAGCATAGTGAAAATATCAGTAGGTCTTGATCTCTAAGGACTGGATGTAAGCCTGGATTTTAGGCCGAACTAGTATAACTCTCTGTGTACTAATCCTCTTAACTCACTCTATCTACAACTATTGTCATATCACCTTATCAAACGAAAAATTTATCACATCACCCAATTCATCCCCCTCTTGGGTGAACTTGCCTCTTTCAGCCAACACTTTGAACATGTTATGTGTAATATTGTCAAAATAGGCTATGCAGAGTGGGGCATAATATTATTCCGTTACAAGCATGACTTAGAAAATACTACCCAAGTCGGTCAATGCACTTAGGTATTTTTTTTTTGAATGAACTTGATCTTTCAAAGTCTTGGTCAAATTTCAAATCTCCATAAACTTAATCTTTCAAATAATTATCTTAGTTGTAACATCCCTTAAAGTATTGGCCAGCTTGTAAATTTAACTACCCTTGATATCTCAAGTAATTCTTTTAGTGGCAACATTTCTCACATTTTTCGTCAACTTTCAAATCTATTTAATCTTCATCTATCGAATAATTCTTTTAATGGCAATATCCCTCAAAGAATTTGTCACCTTGTAAATCAAAATAGCCTTGATCTTTCTTATAACAATTTCTCTGGTGAAATTCCAAATTATTGGAGTGATAAAATCCACCATTAGGATTGATGGAAATAAATATTTCATTCAATAAACTATCTAGTGCTTTCCCTATCTCAATTGGCAAGCTTTCCTTGCTACTCTAGTTGCATTTAAACAATAACTATCTTGAAGGAAAGCTTCCATCGAATTTGAAAAGTTCAAAGCTATTGTTAAGTTTAGATTTGGGTAAAAATAAGTTTTTTTTTGGAAGTATACCATCATGGACCAATAACACTTTTCCTGCCTTAGAAATTCTGAGGTTGCGGGATAACAAGTTAGATGGTAACATTCCATCAAATCTGTGCCAACTCAAGTCACTCCAGATTTTGGACCTTGCAAATAATAATTTAAGTGGCTCAATACCCTATTGTATTGGCAATCTTACAGGAATGACTCGTCAAGCTTTTGTACATTATGCGGGGGATTTGGAAGGGAAGAATAATCAGGATGTGAAACAAGTTATAAAAGGAAGAGAACTTGACTATACTAGTATCTTGCAACTTGTGATCAACTTGGATTTTTCAAATAACAATTTGATTGGATCAATTCCTCCTAATGTATTCTTGCTTGTTGGATTGATATGTTTGAATCTTTCACACAATAATTTGAAAGGTGAGATCCCAGAGATTATTGGCGACATGAAATTTCTTGAATTCTTCGACATCTCTTGTAACCAAATTTCAGGCACAATTCCAAAGAGTATGTCCAAACTAACAACATCGAACCATTTGAATATGTCATACAATAACTTTTAGGGCCAATTCCAATTGAAAATCAAATCTTGACTTTGGATGATCCATCTATTTATGCTGGCAACCCTTTTCTTTGAGGAATCCAACTACCAAATAATGCCAAGGTGATAATTATCATCAAGTTCCTGAAGCCAAAAAATCAGAAGATGAGGATGATTCAGAAAAAGTGTGGATTTATTTTGTCATAGCAATTGGGCTTGTCGTTGGCTTTTGGGGAGTTACTGGGACTTTGGTGTTGAAGAAGAGTTGCAGATATGCTTGTTTTCGACGAGTGGAAGATGTAGCAGATGAAATATATGTGTTCATTTCAATAAAAATAGCAAAGCTGAAGAGGCTACTCACAAACCATGTCTATGGTTGATTTTTGTAGTTTTGTGTGTATCTATATTATCTCTCTTGTTTGCAAGTATCATGTAATGTTTCAGTATGTGGGTGACAATAATATATCATGCATGTCTTCATGAGTTCACAATGAACAAAGGTACTAATTCTTCAATTTTTTTGTTTGTCTATAGGATTATATTTTGATGTCATTAAAAAGCTCATTTCATGATTATTACATTAATCTATATATGGTAATTCAAATTCTTCACGTCTATATATTTGTCAAAGCTCGGATAAATGACCTGGATGGCTAGTAAATATTGCCTTGTTTAATTGTGCATAGTTGAGAAGTAACAACCAATTAACAAATCTAAAACAAATACTGTTGAAATAATTTATAGGGTTAATACTATTTTTTATCTTTGTAGTTTATGGTCATTTTCGTTTTAATCCCTGAAGTTTCAAATAGGTAGTTTTGGTCTCTCAAGTTTACTCCGTTTCAAATAGTTAGTCCTTGTAATTTAGAAAGGACGTTGACACTTTTAAGTTTGATGATAAGATATTAAAGCCGTTAAAATTACTTAAGTGGGTGGCTGACTTGGTAAGATGATTGCTCAATTTAGAGAATAAAACTCAATCATCTTGCCCGCAATTTTAATGGTATTAATGCCACATCATCAAAACTTAAACACTGTTAATATCCTTTTCAAACTATAGGAACTAGCAGTTTGTAACGGAGTAACTTCGTGGACCAAAACCACATATTTGAAATTTTAGGGATCAAAACAAAAAGATGACTATAAACTATAAAGAGAAAAGATGGTGTTAAGCCTAATTTATATTACATGAGAAGACAATAGTCAGCTGAAATAGCAATAATATAAGATGGGCAAAACATTATTAAAAAGAAAAAAAAATGTAGAGATAATTATGGACATACCATATTAGGCGTTAAATTTAGGATATGTTAAGTGTGTGTTTGTGAAGGAAGAAGCAAGATCCAAAAATGAGCTAAAGAAGAGGGAATAGTAATAATACTTTCAAATACGTGATTATTTATATAATAATTTCTTCAAAATGGGTGCTCCCAAACCATAGTGGAAAAGTATAGGCATTTTATAATAATGAATGCATTAACATACAAAATACAGATCCTCTCAAAAGCTTTTGTAAATAAATAAGGCTATCACAAACCCTATGGGATATTTCACCAAAAACGTATTTGATTATATGATGCATACTTATAAATACTACTAGTATATATTTATTGATAAAGCCCCTGGTGGTAAAAATATGATAACTCTACTTTTTCCTTTCCCAACCAAATACCCATTGATTACTTGCAACTTATTAGCATAAAATGAAATAGTAGCAACACTGATACTATCCTACCAACAACTTAAAACACGTTACTAAAATTATAACATGCATTAGAGAGAAAAACACCAGAAACACACACACACACACACATAGAGGTTTTACAAGAACGTGATTATTTTTATGATTTGATCCATTGTCCAAAATGAGTACTCCCAAACCGAATTGGATTAGCATAAGGACTAATGAACAAACAAATAAATGGACTCAGGTCCTTCAAGCTAAAGCCTAAATAAGCTTAGCAATTGAGACAGATAAGTGAGATTTTAGTGATCCTGCAGTCACACAGTATTCATCTACCTGGCTTGCTAGAAGACCTTCTTTCATCTTAACACTCGTAACCTTCCTTCTCAAGTTCAATATTCACATAAAACGGTAATTCTTTTTCTTTCAATATCAAAATGTGTTAGAACAATATACGTTTTGTTAGAACCGGCTATCACCCAAGAGGGGGTGAATTGGGTGTATAATAAAAACTTAAGAATTTTGAAAATCTTTTTGCATCTTAACGAAAGCGGTAAGTATGAAGGTTTATAAATCAACAGTTAGATTAAATAATATATGCTGGAAATATAAGAGCTTAGGGTAGAGAATATGCAAACTGTGATTTATCCTGGTTCGGTCTAATCTGTGATGGCGTACGTCCAGTCCCCAGGCTCCTCCTGAGATTTTCAAATCCACTATCTTCTTGTTTAATCCGAGCACAAGAAAAGCCTTTACAATTCCACAAGTTTAACTGGGTACTTGTGAAACCTATTACAAATCTCTCACTGAAATACTTCCCCTTACGGCAACTCTTACGAGCAGAGCAATCCCGAAGATCTTCCTCTCCTGCTTACTCATGCAAGTCTTATGAGTAGCAACGTTCTCTCCTGCTTACACCCCTGTAAGTCATATGAGCAGCAACATTCTCTACTGCTTGCACCTTGTAAGTCTTACGAGCAGAATGTCATACTGGCAATTCTCTCTACAGCTTCTCCCGTAAGAAAATCAACCCTCTTAAGGTCCCTCTACCTTGAGATCAACTCAGAAATATAGTTTAAAGTGTTTACATACTCTCTCACAGAGTGGGTATAATACTCACTGAAGTACAATACAAATAATCACTCTCTCAATGATAAGTAATATAGAAACTGGAAAACAGAGAGTGTTTGGGTAGAAGTAGAGGATTCATGTTATTCGCATGTTGGTGTCGTTGCTCTGTTTTTTCTGTTTCTCATCGACTTTGAGTGCTCTCTTATTTATAGTCGATGAAGATGATGACTGTTGTGAGCATTCGTCTATTGGAGTCCTATTGCTTCATTTGACCGTTGTGTATATTTGAATAACGAGCCACTATGAAATGTTCGTTGCAGAGTGGAGCATCTCATTGAACAGCAGGAAGATTCATTTTGAGCTGTACGTAACGTTGTGGAGCGGGATGAATATGTTTGAGTTTCCAGACAATCTCTCATGGTGGGTCAGTTGCTTGTCTTGGTAGGTAGCCGCCATTCGGTGTGTAATGATGTCGCCCGCAACACTTGACTCTTTCATTTGAATCTGTAATCTCATAGTTAAATTTCCTGTTTCACACTACAAAATACTTAATCACTAACATGATGAAGTATTAGTCATGGGTATGTTGGATCATTCGTCAAAAGATGAATTTCTGGCTTTTATGACTCATCACGTTGAGTGAAGATATTTGCCATACTTGACCTCCATTCTTGAAAATGCAATCCAAATATTTAATCTCCTATTTTACACTTGAAATATATGTTAGTTAATGTTTAGGAACAATAACAAGTGAAAACATAATGATTGTATAACATTTAACCACGTTTGGATTGATGGCCATGAGAGTCTGAGCTTCTACGTTGCTTCTGTCAGAACCTCACTTTAGTGCAGTATGGCTCACTCGAGTGCATTTGATATTTTCACGTTCTAGCTTCCTCTCAGTCAAACACTCGCTGCTCTTCACTAGCATCTGCTCGAGTGAATTCTATACATCACTCGAGCACAACACGTCCCGCTCGAGTGCGCCTCTTGTTTTCACGTACATGCTTCTTCTCGGGTTAACACTCTCATGTCAAAACTTGCATATGCTCGAGTGAGAAATAGTCTAATGCTCGAGTATGGATCCTAGTGCTCGAGTGTTGTAAATTTTTTCATGATTCAGCTGCTTCTGGACATCACTCGTACAACTTTTTTCAAGAGTTCATTTTTGCACTCGCGGGTGATGTGGGGCCACTTTAGAAAAAAATTATTTATTTGATTCTAATGATGTATCATAAGAAAGCTCTTGCCATATTCATTCCAATGCAAAAAGAATCAGCTCCAAATTCATTGTATTCTGCAAGTTATGATCGAAAGAGTGTCTATTATGCTAGACTGCACAAGCGCCAACTTGCAGAAGGTATAGCTCCTAGAATATAAGTTCATATTAGGCAAATTACCTATCCATGGAAAGATCTTTGAGTCTAGTTTCATTTGGCACTGGTCTTGTCTCCATCCGATGTGTGTTTTGTGAGTTATGCTCACAATACCGAACCTGTGTTGAAAAGTGACGGTGATTTCACTTTCATATTCCACGGATCATATCTCCTTCATTTGAGATTCTTTCAATGTGATCTTGGTGCACATTTTACGTGTTGTGAGTCTTCGTTCATTAACCACTGGTTTCGGGTCAATCCGATGTGTAGTTTGAGAGATATGACCAAAATACCAGACCTCTGTCAGGCTGAACGTAAAACAGAGCTGAACAGAGTATTCATCCCGTGCTCGAGTGAAACACCTCTGGCACTCAAGTATTGCTCCGTGCTCGAAGTAAAACTCCCATAGAAGTGTCATAACTCACATATAAGTCATCTTAGCTTCGTATTAACCTATTCCAACCATCATTTGATCATAGAAGCCTCCGGTATCATCATAGAAACCTCCAGTATCACTTCTAATAACTTGAATCTTGATATTCTTGATAGATCTTCCAAGTTCTTCATTCTTCAATATCTTTCTTTTTTATTTTCCTCTTGATAATCATTCTTCATAATCCGAGTAAGCATCTCCTTGACTATCTTCAAATTCTTTTCTTCTTCTTCCTCTTGTTCATTTTCATTAATTCAATCTTCTTCATTCTTTGCTTGACTAATCTATAAAATATGTAACATTAAATATAGTAGTTAGTCAAAGAAATACATTATATAAACTTTTTGCTCTTATCATTTCACATCTATATTTGACATCATCAAAACTAATTATATCTGACACGTTTGTCCATGAATCTGGGGAATCCCAAAAGACAAACACCAACAAACTAGGGATTCAGATATCATGGAGTGAATCTCCCAAGTAGTCTTAATGTTCCCACAGAAACCCATAAAAAAGCACATAAAGCAACAAAAATTGGCAAGAAGAAGAAGATTCCCCTTCCTTCACCTGCTCTCTTTCACAATTGCAGTTTCATTAGCAATAACGGCAGCAACAATGCTTGCCTGCTTCATATTATCTTTCACCCGATTAAAGCTAGACACCCGCTTAAGAGCCCGATTTGTGTTTTCGGCAGCCGATGCACGAGTTACTAAACATGCCAAGATCATAGCAAGGAAAATAAATTTGATGAATAAAATTCCATACTGATCACATCTATAATGCCAGAACTCATGAAGACCATATCTTACTTCCCTCTTATCTACAAACCGCACCAAAAAAAAGGGAGAAAGCCATAACTGAAGAAAAAATAGTACAGAGAATAAATGATGAACTCATTGATATTCACCATTCACTTTATAGTATTTATGCTAGTAAAGGATGAAACAAGATCCAAAAAAGAGTATGGGGTAGAAGATATAAAACTAAAACTTACTAGGTTTAGTCAAATGTCTCACATAGTGTGTGAATGGAAAGGAAAAAAATATTTTAGGCAAATGTCTCACATACTGTGGTTTCTGTATAGGTTTTAGGCATAATGGTGAATGGGAAGAGGAAAAAGCAAGATTTTTTTTTTAAGGTTGGAGACCACCTGGCCTTTTGACAGCTAGAAGTCACTGCCATCCTTCATTTTCCTCCTACACAGAGCTACACTGCCATCCTCCATTTCTGTCAATAGAGAAGGATAGGCAGGCAACATATGCATAAACACAACCAGAGTATCAACAGAATTACCCTCATCAACTTGTGAAATTGGAGCCTCCTTGCCAGCTGAATTAACATTAAAATCTACAAAGTCATCATCTACCCATTCTTCTTCTTTAAATGGCGCGCCATACTGTTCACCAGTTTTAGGACCAGGTCCGTTTTTCTTGAACACCTTGTAAAGTGCATAATAGTTTTGATAATTTACATATCAAAACAAAAGCTTTAGTAAACAATACATTTTCACCATCAGCATGAGTTCATATTGAAATAAAATGAAAGGTAAGGCAAATAAGACACTTAAAGATGATACCTTACAATCCTGGCATCTAGCAAGCTCTTCCTCTTCCAGCGTGTACTCATGCATAACCCAATCAGTTCGCTCACCATGTGGTGCTCTACCTCTGTAGAAAACCAGCGTCTTTTTCACCCCAACTACCTGAGAATTGTAGGTAATGTTACGATCCTTCCCTATTGCTTTCCAGTACCCATGTCTTGTAGCTCGGTTGGTCCTACCACTATTAGGATACTTTCTGTCTCTAGGACTGAAAAAGAACCATTGCCTATCACCTGTTTTTAGCACTGACTGCCCTGTAAAACGTCTAAATTATAAGCAGATAAGCAATAAAGAAGGTTGACAAAAAACACAGAAAAGGGTAAAGAAAACCTTTGAAGTTAAAAGTTGACATTCAACCTTGTGATACACAAAAAAGAAAAGCTACTGTTGGGCATAAATGAAGACAAAATGGCTAGTAAGATAGTCATCTATCTACATTCTCAAGCACCAAGATATCCTCAACTTCTTTAGCAAACCAAGACTTCTATGAATGGTTATCTTGCATATACAATATCAGTCCTAGAGAAAACAGTTATTACTAATCTCAAAATAGAAATCAGAAATTCATTAATAGCCTTACATCCCATCAGGTTTCTAACACGAGAGATTTGGGGAACATTAAAAAGGTTTGTTGGCATATGATTTAAACAAATATTGTCCAAGAGGTGTGAACACACCCATATAATGCCTTGCTCATCAAATTCAGCAAGAAATTATCAATCTGGTATCAAAGGAATAGAAACTCACCCAAACGCTGACCGATCAAAACACATCCACGGAATCACACGTCAAATAAACACTGACCTTAGCTTGAATGAAACATTTTGATTGGCTCAGCAAATGCCCCCTCATTAGAAATTTGATCCACCACCACACACTTTATTTCTTCAGCAGCAACCTAGAAATGGATGATTATAAAAAAACAAAATTAATGAAAAATATCACATAGCAACCTGCAAAGATCAAGATATAAGAACTACAAGGTACTAAACAGTCGTGGGAAAAATTAACATGCAGCAGTCAAGTAATCATAAACTGTTTAAAGGAACAGAATGGTTTTGCAAAGTATGATGGAAGATCAAAACCACAATCACATATTGTCTCAATACAGTGTCATGGCTTTAACATATATTCACTAGGCAGGACAAATATATAACTATTAAAAACCCATGATAGTTTGCAAAATCTAGCTCTCAAAGGAGTGTTAGCTTATATAAGTGATACCAGCACTTACGTAAATTTATTCTAAAATTTAAATTTTAACAAAGAAGTTTATATATAACATAAAATTAAGGTGACTAGATAAACTCCAACATACCAAACTAACGAAGTTTCCTAGATTTTGATCCCTATTTATATAGGGTTTATTTATTTTAAAATTTAATTTTTAAAGAGAAAAGGACAAACCTGTCAATGGCACCCCGACCGATATGAAAAATACAATAATGCCCAATGGCAACAATAGATTAAGAACAGTTTCAAAACGTAAAAAACCATTATCAACTGAAGAGTTTGAAAAAAAAAAATCAAAAATATGGTCTTTCATAGCTCTAGAACTTCCATTGCAAACTTCCAAATGCGACTATTCCTATGGTTCCAAAGGCACCAGCAAGTGATAACAGATACCACATTCCAAGGTATGCCTTGACCTCCCCCCCCCCCCCCTTTTAAGTTCTCTTGCACCCATTCTGGTAAACTGCATGTAAAAAAGTTACTTTAAGGCTGCTATTTTATACAAAGGCACACCTTCGTTGCCCTTACTCAATCTCTAACCACATGCAACAAAGTTTCTCATTTCCCATATTCATTAATTATTTGAAGCATTCATGAATTCTCTAATTCATTAATTCTTTGAAGCATCCTTTCCCCATTGCAGTCTATCCTTCCTCCCTCCTCTAATAGGTATTCTCCATTGACATCCCAACCCCATGACCCCATTCACATCCAACAAATCGACAACGTACTACCCATTTCAAATCCCTTTCAAGAACCAATTTGATGAAAATTTTGTGTTCCCTAAAATTACAACCACAATCATGTCCAAAAATAACATTTTAAATAAACAAACTAAGCACTTGGATTTAATCAATTTTTGTTGAATTCATTAATTTGTATGTAAACCAAGTACCTCAATTTGGTAATTAGTTAATTATAAGTTCTTTCTTGCTAGAAATATTGCTTTGTATGTAGAATGAAAAGTAAAATGAAAATTATTTCAAAAGGGAATATATTCTTTGTTTCAACTCTTCAAAAGAATGATAGAAAACCTACTATAGAATGAATAATGGATATAAAAGCATATAATAGCTTTGTATACCTCAAGGGCGCGAAACCACACTGTGTTTCTTAGAAATTTGATCCGCCACCACACTCTGTGTTTCTTCTGCAGCAACCTGTAATTAATAGATAATGATAAAAAACAGAGTTAATGAAAAATCATGCGAAAACAATTATCACGTAGCAACCTACAATGATCAAATTATAAGAACTACAAGTTTACCAAACAGTCATGCCAAAAAGCAACATGTGGCAGTCAGGTTATCCCAAACTGTTTATAGCGGAAGATCAAAATTCAAAACCACAACCAAGTATTCTCTCAATCTTGGACAATTCTCTTTTCTTCCTGGCCAAAGTCTAGACAATGTCATTGCTTTAACATATTTTAAGTTTTTGTTATTAAGCAGGACAAATATATAACCATTGAATCCCTATGATAGTTTGCAAGATCTTAGAGTGAAGGAGTATTAGAAATCGTTTGTGTTTTTCTTATATAAAGTATGTTCTACTCATGATTTATGAATAACACAACGTACATGAATTTATATTTTATACTAATACTCCCTCCTATTCTTAATATAAGACATATTTGGAGAGTTAATATTGATCCTAAATATAAGACATAATTTTTATATTTATCAATCTTTTCCTAATTTACCCCTATTGATGCTCCATCAATAATAATCAAGGTGGAGAGGGAAGGATGGAATTAAGAAAGATGAATAGGGTATTTTAGAAAATATATTTCATATTAACTAACTGAATCAACTTTCTTAATCTAATCAAATTAAATAAATATATCTTATATTAAGGATCGGAGGAAGTATCATTTTTTGTAAACCTAGAGTATCCCCAAGTCACTTTGGACTTGAGCCTAATTTTTGTTAGGTCAGGAGTGTTAATGTTAAAACCCTCACAATAGATGTGCTTTGTGGGATTCAAACTTTTGTTCTTCTCCTTACGAAGGTAAGACCGCTTATCATCTCAACTTACCAGTTGTTAGTTATACTAACATCTTGTTTTTCATAATTTATACATTCATTATGCTAGAGGCACTTGGAGTCTATAAGGCCCGGTAATATTTTATATCAATATAATATATTGTGAATTAATTGCTAAGCGGACTAATTTAATCAATTTTATAATTTCTCTAAGTGTTCCTTCTCTTAATTACATGATATTACCCTTTGACCTTTGTCTTGTATTTTTTTGGTAATATCCACATATTCAGTTGTTATCCTTTGTGAGTGTTTATGTAGTAGTCTTTTCCTTTAAGTATGACTAGATCATAATGCTTCTAGTTTTTTTTTTTTGGTTTAATGATATTGATATTTTCATTAAAAAAAATTACACGATATTACGTTATTTTATGGATTATATGTGCAGTGCATTTAGGAAGAAAAGACACAATATTTGCAGAAATAGCAAAATGACAGGCAAGGATTAGAAGGATTGTAGCTGAAGAATAATGAACAAGGCAGGGAAGGACCAAATGATGGATAATAGCACCTTAGTACTGAAATGTCAGTCACAATCATTCAGTTTAATATTTTTCAAGAAAGGATGGTAGATCAGGGATGTTGGGAACACTACAAAAAAACATCGGATTAGCGACGGAATTTTCGTTACTAATTAGTTTGGCGACGGAAATTAGCAACGGAATTTGTTCCATCGGTAAAAAGACCGTTACTAATTAATTAGAGATGTGATTTTAAATTCTGTCGCTAATTAGAGATGAATTAACGACGGAATTTCCGTCGCTAAATTCCGTCTCTAATTAGAGACGGAATTTAGCAATGAAATTTTCCGTCATTAATTAGGGACGGAATATTTGTCTCTAATCCATCGCAAAATATTTTTTTTATAAAATTTAAATTACCACATGTCCTTACAATGAGCATTCACATGTCCCTCGCCGGTGGCCGCCACGTGTCACCCTCCATCACGGGCCACATGTCACCCTCCATTGCTCGCCATGTGTCCAAGTCACAAATTGATTGCATTTTGT
This sequence comes from Inga laurina, assembly GCA_963855925.1. Classification (NCBI taxonomy): domain Eukaryota; kingdom Viridiplantae; phylum Streptophyta; class Magnoliopsida; order Fabales; family Fabaceae; genus Inga; species Inga laurina. Next base: position 63,640,849 of record OY979703.1, read on the forward strand.
GACCAAGTTGGGATTCGAAGCCCTGTCCTCTCACATGTGTGCCAATGCCCTTACGAGTTGAGCTAAGAAGAACCTATGTAATTTAAATGCAAAATCATATATATATATATATATATATTTTGCTTTGTGAACAAAATTAGAAATACAAAATTTAATCTATTATTAAATATTTGAATTATTTTTCTTATTTTATTTTATGTAATTTTTCTACCTACATTTTTATTATTAAAATCTTTTTTATTCATTTTATGATATATTTTATTTTTTGTTTGCATTTATAAATTTTTTATTTTTATTTGTATATAATATATTATTAAAAATTCAAATATTTTATATTATAATTTCAATTTCAAAAATAAATTTGAATTAATAATTTTATTTATTTATTTTAATATTTATATTATAAATTTATAATTTAAAAAAAATATAATTATTGAAAAAATTAATTATTTGTGACGGAAATTAGAGACGGAATTTAGGGATGGAAAAATTCCGTTGCTAATTTTTAATGACAGAATTAGAGACGGATTAGGGATGGAATTTAGCGACGGAATGTGATTTCGTCTCTATTCCATCGCTAATTTAGTGACGGAAAAATTCCGTCGCTAATTTTAGGGACAAAATTAGAGACGGATTAGGGACGGAATTTAGCGATGGAATGTGATTCCGTCGCTAATTTAGTAACGGAAAAATTCCGTCGCTAAATTTAGGGACGGAATTTGTGAGGGATTAGCGACGGAATTTCTATAAAAATTCCGTCGCTAATTTTCTTTCTTTTTTTTTGTAGTGGGAATCGACCGGAGGTGTAGGATATTGCTATCTAGTTTGAGTTTGTGAATTCAGGTGATGAAGGGGAGAAAACAGACGAAATTATTTTTTTAAAAAAAAAAGAAAGAAAGAAAATTTAGACCGGCTGTGGTAATGTTCAGTCTAAAAAGTCTGGCTTTTTTAAATCAGTCGTCTCTACATGCAGGCATCACATGATTGTGATTATTCATATGATCCATATTTTCCAAATTCTTAACCCACAACTAAACATACATATGACCATGAACTAGGCCACACACACACATATATATTTATAGGAATACAATCAAATCAAACTAGCTGCTGACGGAAGACAACGAAGACGAGCCTATAAGGTCCCTTCCCACTAACTGTTGAATACGTTCTGCAGGAGAATGCAACACCTCTAGGTCTGTCAACAGATCTGGACCTATTCGAAGTACCACATATTATATAAATTTTTGCCTTATAGAGCCAAAGAAACTTCATAGATAGTGATATCAATGCTTTGTCGGCCTTGCAAGATTCTCCAATTTCTCGCAACCACAAAGTGAGCCAATGCTTTTGCGTTATATAGAGCCAAAGAAACTTCATTGATAGCGATGGCTTCTTCAATCAATCACTCCTTTTGGTCCATGATATAAAAAAAGTCTTTCAAAAGAAAATTTTGGTCCAAAATATAATAGCTTGGCAGGGTAATTAATCATTATTTTTCATTTTTATCTCTTATAGGATAGAGAAAGATGTAACAAAAATTAAATGCATATTTGAAAATCATATTCTTTAATAAAAGTGAAATATGTAACTTTTATTAATTTAAGACATACTAAATGACTTAACTAAGATTTCTTAGTTTATGAGAATTAGTTAAAATCTTATTTTGAATTGGAGGGAATGAATATAGCACTTCACTCACTGCATCTTATCCATTCTATATTAATTATGGTGAGTACATTAATTTTCTGAATTCTCTTCTAAAATTAGATTTTTGGGAAAGAGATGGCAAACAACTGAAAAATTGGAAAAAGCAATTTATAGTTGAAATCATGGTTTAGGTGTAAAACATCATCGTTTTCTAAAAGCTAATTTTTTTTTAATGTTTTTTTGTCATTTAAAACCATGGCTTGGAATTTTCTCTATATTTCTTCCCTACAATGGAGAATTATTATGAAACTTTGACATGAAGTTTTCATTTTTCTTAAAAAATTATTTAATCTTAAATTTACAAGCACACATATTAATTACTACTTTATTATATAAATAATAAATGGGTAAAGGTGCATCCAGTACCCCGAACTATTTTTGGAGGTGCAATCAGCACCCTAAAGTATTTAGGGGTGCAATCAGCACCCAAAACTATTTTTTGGGGTGCAATCGGCACCCTAAACTATTTTTGGAGGTGCAATCAGTACCCTAATGTATCAAAAATGGAACAATTACACCCTTTCACTAATAGAATACTAACTTCGTTTGCTAAAGTTCAAATTTTTGGAGGTGCAATTGCTCTATTTTTACTACATTAGAGGCAAAATTGCAGCCTTAAATACTGAAAGAAAATAGTGTGTTAACAAACGGAGTTAATATTTGTTAGTGAAATGGTGTAATTGTTCCATTTATAATACATTAGGGTACTGATTGCATCTTCAAAAATAGTTTAGGGTGCTGATTGCATCCTTAAATACTCTAGGGTGTTGATTGCACGCCAAAAAATAGTTTAGGGTGCTGATTGCACCCAAACAATAGTTTAGGGTGCTGATTGCACCCTTAAATACTTTAGGGTGCTGATTGCACCTCCAAAACTAGTTCAGAGTGCTGGATGCACCTTTATCCATAATAAATTGGTCTTACACACATTTAAAATATTATTTATTAATTTAAACAAAAATATAAATTAAAATTTGTCCTTAATTTAATTAATGAACACATTAACTTTTATCCTATTTAGTATTTTGAATTTAAAAAAGGTAATTCCAATGACAACCATTCAAATACTCACTTTAATAAAATCACATTTTTCACAATATCTAGAAAATTGCAACATATTTTATCAGAATCAAGAAAAACTTTGAACCCCATTAACTTTTCCTTAAAGTTTTATGGTTTTTCAACTTTACCCCTATTTAATATATTTTTCAAGAAAATAACAATCTCCACATAAGGTGAAAACAGGCTAGATAGCCTGTCAAGGCCCTGTGGCCTAGCCTGACTTTGCCTTTCTGAAAACAGGCACAATTCCTCTCACATACTTACCTCGTATACCGTAAATCACATTGGAAAAATAGCTTCTATTACTAATCCAAACAGGCACTAAATTTGTCTGGCGGCCTGGGTTGGTTTAAGTTTAAAATATATAAAAAATTGTTTGAGAAACCCCAATTCCCTCCTTATTCCTTGCACTCTCATATGGCATGCTTTCAATCTCTCTCCCCCTCAAAATCACACTCTCCGCCTCTCCGGATCTCTCACATTCTCAATCTATCCCTCTCCAGCCCCCCCTCTCTCTTCAACTCTCAGGTGTTCCTCTCCTTCTCTCTACATGCTTCGGAAGTCTTAGATCTGAAGCTTGAATCATAACAAAAAAAACACTTAATTTCTAACGGAAATCACCACTGAATTTTTTTCTATGGCAAATTCCGTCAGCAATTCATCAGAAATTTTGTCAAAAAATTTTCCCATAGAATTCATTTTCCATGGAATTAGCCACAGAAAAATATTCCATGGAAAATTGAATTAGCCACGAAATTAATTCGTGGCTAATTTTGCTTGCCACGGAACTTTCTGTGGTTAATTTTGCCATGGAATAATTCTGTCGGAAATATCAAAAAATTATTATTATTTAGATAAATTTAATTATTAAAAAAGTATTATTATATAAATAAAAATTATTATTCATTAATTAATTTTAATTAAAAAAATTTAAATTCAAAAATTGGACCAAAATATAGTCATATGAAAATTTATTTGAGATGTACAATTTTTTAATTTGAAATTAATTTATATTAAAAATTATAAGAATATATAAAATTATTTTATATTATTATTAAATTTATATTTAGTTTTTTAAAATAATATTTATTTATGTATAAGAAACAAATATATATTTATAAATAATTGATTATATATAATAAGATTATATACATATAATTGTGCAATAACAAAACGTCAAAGTATTCCAGCCCAACTGGTAAGGCATTGCACGCATATGGACGAGGCCGTGGGTTCGAACCAAAGGGGGCCAAGAGGAGTTTCACTTTTAAGAAGAAAGAAGCCGCAACATGTGGCAGAGCAAGGTTGCGACACGTGGCAGAGCAAGGCTATAATATCCCAAAATTTAGTAAAAAGGTTAAATTTTCCAAAAAAACATTTAAATGGGAATTAGATAATAAGTCAAATTATAGAACCTATGAAATTTAAGGAATCTTAAATTAGACAAAGGGAAAAATTAGGGCCTAGTATGTGTAACTAATAGGATAAAATTATACCTATATATATTAAAAACACACACATAAGCATAAGCATTCTCTTTAACACTCAACTTACCGACACAAGACACACACACAGAGACATATGTGACATTCTCTTGGACAAACACACACACACTTTACACATTTCTCATTTTCACTCAACACCCCACACACAATCACTTATTAATTCCTCTAACTCTCATTTACATCTGTAGCCAAAATAAAATAGAGAAAAAGAGAGTGAAAGAAAGAAAGAAACATAATAGAGGAAGAGAAAGAGAAAGAAAGACGTGAGTGAGAGAGAGTTAAACTGGAGGAAGAAGAGGCTACAAATCACACATGCAACTCCATATTCTTGTGTAGGTGAGTCTCTTATATCTTTAGCTTGCTTATACCATTTGGTTTGAGTGGACTTGAGGCTGTTGTTTTGGTGGTTTTGCTGCTGAAACAAGAGAAAATCCGTCAAAAAGTTTCTGTCACTAAAAATTTGTAAAACCAGTGATTGTGTGACGATTTTGGGGCGAATTGGTTCTAAAATTTAATCATTATCCTCAGAACATATGTGTATGAGAGTATAGAGTTAAAATTCATGAGGTTTAGAATATAAATTCATGGTTACATGTTAGTTTTCTTCACCCTGTTTTGCTGTCCGAAAAATAGAGTACCAACCTGAAACTTGCAGAAGCTAAAACACAGGTCAAAGATGGAGTTTTCGAATGGATCTTTTTGTATAGATAGTTTAGGATGTGTAGTTGATGATAGAATTAAGTAGAGTACAATTTGGAGTGAAAATGAATGAGTTCTTAATTTTTGAAGTCAGACTGTTAAAACTGATGTTTTTGGAAGAAAGTTAGCTTCATGTTGTGTTTTAACTAGACAAACCTAATTGAAAAATTATGAAATTTTAGAAGAATATAGTAGATAAATAAAATATTTGCTTATTTATTTTCCCTTATATGATGATTTTGTGGATGATATTTAAGCTCAATTTAATAAATTTGGGTGTAATTAATAAATAAATAATGATTTTGGCATAAAATAAAATTTCTTAAGAAATACTAAATTAGACCCTCTTTCAGTTTTCAGGTAATATCTAAAACTCTAGATGTCGGATTGGGATGTTCTTTATATGGATAAAAAGCTAAGAAAAAGCTCTACAACTTTTATGCTGAGACCAAAATCCAGTTCTATCTCCAAGGGTTTTGAAGTTTTCTTGGAAGTTGAGAGCGGGAATCATCTATCATTCCACTAACCGTTCCATCTACCACATTTCATCTATGACTTCATCTTTCTTATCATCTACTACTTCATCTACCACTTTTTATCTACCACTTCATCTACCCTACTCCATTCTTCCTTATATATAGCCACCATCTCCTTCACATTTGACACAACAATTTCATATCTTTACTTTTCTCTCTTCTCCACTTAAACCATTTTATATCCATTACTTTCCTCTCTTCTCCACTTACACCATTTCTTATCCACAACTCTCCTCTCTTCTCCACTTACAACCATCATCTTAGAATTAATTTCATGTATTGTATTTGTTTCTTGCATGCCTCCTACATGGAAGGTTTTACCTCCTACATGGAAGGCTAGATTTTTCTATTTTCATGCATCTTGTGGTTGTAATTTTTATGTTTTAGAATTCAATAATTAAGTTTATTGCAATGTTTATAAAGTTCTCAATTTATTTTATTTTTATTTTTAATTTCATCATGAGCTAAATTTTCATTTTCCCAGGGTGATGATGTAGATTACTAATAACGGATTGAATCTTAACTTATTAAATCTAGTTTGAATTTCTCCTTCATGATTGAGTTTTAATTATTGTTCTTAATGCTTTTGATTGATTGACCTTTTGAATGATTTCAATTTGCATGTTGAGACCGGAAGGAGATGCATGTGTGAAGATCCTATAATTAAAACCATGACTTGCATATGAAATAGGAATATATTCATATGAGTTGTATAGTCCTACTAAGTTCCATAAATCATAAAGCATAATTAATTGCTTAAATTCATATAGGAATATATTTGATTAGCAATTAATTATAGAACTACTTGACCTTGGAAGAGGCTAGTAATTTAATTAGGAAAACTCGACTATCAATCATGTGCAATAAGTTGGGCTAGAATAGATAAGTGATTCAATCCAGAATTTGTTAATTGAAATCTGACCCCTAGGACTTTTTCTCATAGTTGTTTCATATCATTTGCATTCATATTTAATCATTTTTTATTTTGTAATCTCAATCACCAACTATTTGATCAACTAAATAGAATTAAAATTACCTATTTTGGTAATTAGTCGTTAATCCTCGTGAGAACAATACTCTACTCACTTCTATATTATTTGTTTATGACAATGTACATTTGCACTTTTTAATGGACCATTTACACGAGTAACAAATACCTGTAGAGAGAGTTATGATTTTTGAAAGTTAATTCAGAAACAGGAAAATTTTGGGCGTTCAGGTTTTGGTAGTTTGCTTGTGTTACAAATTTTATTAATGTAATCTTGTTCAAAAAATCATGAAACTTTCTAGAACAAAAGTATACATGATAAGCTTTAATTTGATATATAATAAGTGTCATTTGAGTTTGTAGATTGTGAGATTTGAACTTTTGAAATTAGGTATTGAATCTGTAACATTTTCTAGACCAGTTATGTTGTTCAATGATTCTGGGAAATTTAGCCTTGTAATTGGAAGTGAGCAATATTTTTCCCTTAAATTAGACTTAATAAGAGTCACATAGGACTTAGAATCACTGCAATTCAATTTTTCTAGATTTAGTTATGAATTTTTGAAGTTGAGCTCTGTTTTTGGAATGCAATATGGCACAATAGTGGTTGGCAAAATCTTTAATCAGTGACTATCTTTGTGGATTTTTCCATGAAAGTATATTTAAAGAGCTTCATTTAGGCTTTGGAATAAGTCATTTTGGAATTTTCTAGAGTTAATTTTGAAATTTCAAAGTTGACTGAAAATCTGTTAGTTTCTGGAAAATTGTGAAACTTTTATTTGGTAGTGATTTTGAAAAAACTAAGGTAAAAAATGGATTCCTTGGGCGAAAATATGTTAGAACTTAGAATAACCTGGGTCAAAATTTCTAGAAAAGTATAGTCAGACTGGCCTGGGTACGGTAGGGTCGGGACTTGGTCCCCAGGGGCATTTTGATAATTTTTCAATATAGACTAATATAACCTCCAAAAACACTATAGAAGTCTCTAAATTGGTACATGAATGGGTTTTAACCTAATTCTTATACATTTGAAATTTTAGGACCCAATTGGTAGCCCGAGCCATTGCACATAGTTTGGGGAACTATTATCTTGTAGCAAAGGGACAAAAGGTAGTAACTCTATCTTTCATACACTATGTGAATGTTGATATGTTATATTTGTTGTATTTTGTGATATGAACATGTGCCTGAGGCACATTACCTAGCTGTGGTTTAGGACTCTGCTGAGGTACACGAACAAGTAGGGGATCCAAATAGTCATTTGGCCTTGAGCATTGTGTACACACATGTTATAGTATGAACTTTAATTTTACATTATATGGTGCATTGCATATTTAACTTTCACATTTTATATGATTGATTATATGTTACTTCTGAGATTCATTTGAGTCTCACCCTTTTTTGATAAATAATGAATTCCAGCGAGAACCAGTGACTCTAAGGGCAAGGCAGCAGATACTATCAACCGAGGTGTGTGGGCTACGAGAGCTGAGCTATAGGTTATAATATTAGTCTATTTTGTTATTTTTGGACAAAATTTGTACATATTTTCAAACCCTGCGGGGAAGCCTCCTGTATGTAAACTTACACTTAATATCAGTATATTTGTGCTATTTCTGTATGCCTGTGGAACTGTGCTTTTATTACTCCATGAATATCGAAATGTTAAGGGGTTTGACAAAGGCGAAAACACATTATGCAGCTGGCACCGATGAGGTGGAGGCCACCAGAGCTGCCACATAGCTTCTCTTAAGAATGCCACATGACATTTTGAAATTAAAAAAGTAAAAATATGTTAGTGACAGAAACAAAATTCCGTCAAAAATTGGTTTGACACGGTCCTATTAGCGACAGAATGGATTCTGTTAGAAATCCGTTTCCGTCATAAATCCATGGCAAATTCTGTCAGAAACTCTAAATTCAGCAAGGTTCATGAACCCAGACCGGGTACTGAACCAGTTGGGGTACTGGGTTAGGGATCAGTGGGTCAAATCGGGGCCAAACAGGAGCTAAGCCGAGGCCAAACCAGTGAGAAATTGAAGAATTTAAACTTATAATATGAAATTTTAAAGAAAATTTAATTTTTTTTAAAATAGGAACCTGGACCGGATAGGGAACTGGACCAGTCTACTGACCAATTTGCAAGTTTCCGGACCCGACCGGCCGGTCCAGTCTAGGTTTGTGAACCCTGGAATTCAATGACAAATTATTTTAGAAATTCAATGTTTTTATGTAGTAATTATAGCATCGTTTGGTTTAGTCATCGACACCCTCTCCTTTCTGTATGCCACCGTTGACAAAGGTGAAGCTCCACACCAATGTCACTTAATCTAGTCATCACGTCCTCTTCTTCGCCCAGTACGCCATAGCTGATTTATGAAGGTCTCAGCTTTTATATCTGAAGCTCCGAAGTCTCTCAAGTCTCAGCTCTGGCCAATATTCCTCTTTTCCTTTTTAGTGTGTATGGTAATTTCAAAAGCCTCCCTCTTTGCTAATTGTTTCTTCTTTTTGTCTCAATTTCAATTCTTGTAAATCCATCTCCTTCCTCTATTTTGTCCAATATCTTTTTTTTTTTGGTAGGGAGCAAGGTTGAACCTTTAGAGAAGAACATTATCAAAGGTTGGATCTTTTTTTGGTGGGAGCAATGTTGGATCTTTTGAGTCAAGGCTGTACCTGCGTTTTGGTTGTCGGAGGTGTTTTGCTTTTGAAATCAAGTAGCAATTATTTGGAAGGATTGGATTTCATTGAATGATTGTTTTCCTTTTAATTTTTACTAAATGTCTCGTTGGTTGATGCTAAAACTGCTAACTTTCCTAGCATCAACATTTTGCAATAGGTTTCAAGGTGTTATGTGATTTTTCAGGGGATGTTTCAAGGTCTTTCAAGAAGTCTAAATTGTTGTAATTGTAATTGAAATTGTTTGTTGTTGTATTTATATTTAATTAGTTGTGTAATTAGATTCTAACATTTTTATGATGTAATTTGGATTTATTTATGAAATTTTGACCTGTTATCAGCTTGTTTAAATGGTAGCTTGTTTTGCTGTGAAGGCTTGTTAGCCTATTTATAAAAGTTTTTGTAAAATTTAAGCTTTCTTAATAGTCTTTAGGCCAGACTAGGCTTAGGTTGTAAAAAAGGTCTGACCTGTTAAGGGCAAAGCTAAGCCTAGCATGTTTCTATCCCTATGACTCCACTCCACATTAATATGTGAAGGGCAAAATTGTATTCTTATATGAAAATTCAAATAATGTGATCATATTACTTACTATAATTGAACGCACTCTTGGAAAAATGAAACTAACAAGAAACGAAATACGAAATGAAAAATTAAATGCATTCATAGAATATGTTTGAATGAAAACAGAATTTCACTGTATTACTAGTTGCAACTGATCTTGCCATGACCATTGATGTCACTTGTCTAGGATGAAAGTTCTTACCTATGTGCCATATTGTGTAATCCTGATTACATCATTTGATGTAATCAGGATTATAGTACTAGGACTGATGAATGGGGATTCAGATATCCTATAATCAGGTGAAAATGATACTATTACATGTTGGGAAAAAAAAGACATTATTACCATTATAAATTTTTTAAACCAAGTGTTCATCCATTAATGCTATTAAATATTAAATAATTTTAATTACCACCATTAAATATTAAAAAATTAATTAATAATATGGAAATGTAGGAAATATTCGGCCATTAAAAAAATTATATCCACCGTTAAATATTATTAAAATATCCCATTAAATAATATTCCTATCATTAAATGATTAAATATTAAAAATTAACAAGAACCCATAATACTTCCATGAACCCAACGTATACACTGCACAAAATGAAAAATATTATCATGAACCCAACGTGTACATTATTATATGTGTAAACAGGGGTAATTTTGTCCTCTACTATATTGTTCTCATATATTCTCATGTTTGATGTAATCCAAGCAAACATTTTTATGTATATATATATAACTTCCTTTTTAGATTTATGTCTTCGTCTAATTTCTTTATATAAATCCTAGGTTTAATTATACATTCCAACTTCTTATCATGAACAATGAAATTCCTGAACATAAGTAATGATAGAAACTGAAAGGGAAAAAAGCTTATAGCAAGACTGATTCATTCACTACAAAAAACATTGTGATTTAGTAGCGGTTAAAAATATGTATTTGAAGCGGTTTTAACCTCTACAAACGACATTAGTGACGGTTACAAAAAATGCTACTAAATCCAATGTTGCAAATGGATTTGTAGCGGTTTACAACAACCATTACTCACGTAATACAACTGCTATAAATTTTGTAACGGTTACTAAACCGCTACAAATGTTGGCACCACAATTTCGCGTGGTGGGAAATGAAAAATGAAAATTTGGCTCTAATTTTGTAGCAGTTGGAAAACCGCTATTAAATTCAAATATGAATTTCAAAAGTAACGCTAAAAATTTAATACTATTTTGAGTTTAAATTTGTAGCGGTTCTAAAACTGCTTCAAAATTTTGGAAACTTTTAAAAAAATTATACAATTACCTGAGTCCATTATTATAATATTGTGTTGAATAGTTTATTATTTAAATAACTTAAATTATAGTAGTTATTATTTAAAAAGAATGATTAAATTAAGTTAGATAAGTATACATTTTATATTGGTAATATTATTGAGAATGTGTAGATAATGAGGACTTATTAAGTTATCTACTATATGTTGATCATTATGGAAGGAGTATTGAAAACATTGAGGAAAAGTTCTTCAATTTCTAGACAAAAAAAAAATAATGAGTATAGATATTATGAGAGGGGCGAAAATGTTGAAATCAAAGAATTAAAATTATTTTACCATATTTGATCACCTTGCTCAGCTAGCTATTCGGCTCTTAAAAAAAATTTTCAAATGAGAGAAAACGAAAGAGAAGAAGGATTGAAAGAAATGGATGAGTGTTTGAAATGAGGTATGATGGGGGTATTTATAGGGATCTGTGTAGCACTTGTAGCGGTTAATGTGGCAAGTTTTGTAGCAGTTTATGTGACATTATTTGTAGCGGTTTTATTTGATTTTATAGCAGTTTCATAACCCATACAAATATTGGTTTGAAATTTGTAGCGGTTTGTGTGACATTATTTGTAGCGGTTTTATTTGATTTTGTAGCTGTTTCATAACCCCTATAGATATTGGTTTGAAATTCTTTTATAAAAATATTTCAAATGTTCAATTTGTATCGGTTGAATTTGTAAAACCACTACCAATTGATATTTTTTTATAAATATTTATTTCAAATGCTTTGTGTAACGGTTATACAATAAAAACTACTACAAATTGATTTTTGTATTATGTTGTCTACAACTTTGTAGCGGTTATTTGTAACCGCTACAAAAAGGTTGCATTTTGTAGTAGTTACTGTCGTAAAAACCACTACAAACTTTCATGACTACTGGCGGGATATGAAATTCAAATTTTCAATGTGCAACACTTAGTAGCGGTTATGTCAAAAAACCGCTACAAAGATTTATAACCATTGGCGGAAATTAAAATATCTAAATTTTAAATGAACACTTTGTAGTTGTTAGTAATAAGAAACCACTATAAATCTTTATGACCGTTGGCGGGAATTAAAATTTTTTTAAATTTCAAATGTTCAATTTGTTTGTTCATTTTTTTTTTTAAATTTCAAATACTTTATAGTGGTTCCATCCATTTAACTTCTACAAAAATTTATACTTTGTAGCGGTTTATATATAAAAACTGCTACAAATGTAGTTTTTATTTATTGTTTTTATAAATATGAGTTAAACTTTGTAGCGGTTCTGTGCAAACGCTATAAAAAGGCAGTCATCTGAATTCTGTAGTGGTTATTGTCGTAAAAACAACTACAAAAGAACCGCCACAATAATCACACCAGCTTCGCACCAAGCTGGCGTCTTATTTGTAGCGGTTAATATAGACTAACCACTACAAAATAACTATAGCAAATTTGACGAGAGTTTGGCGCCAAAAGTTGTAGCTGTTATGTCTTGTAAACCGCACAAATACGTTCCCTAACCCACAAGCCACTTAGCGCGAAGCATGCCGTTGCAAATTTGTAGCGGTGTTGTTTGAAACCGCCACAAATCCTGATATTTGTAGTGATTTATTTAAACCGCTACAAATACACCGTTACAAATATTCATTTTTTTTGTATTGATTCATGAATTAAAACGATCACACATTAATACATGATTATGATACTTCTGTCCACAAAAAAAAAACAAATACATGATTATGAAAATATATGTTGTAATGTAAATTCGTAAATTTAGCTACACATTTGATTACTATTAAATCTTTGAGTAAAATACACCAACCAAGTAGTGATATACATAAATTATATAAACCTCCTATAAACATCCCTTGAAATTAAAATATATTTTACACACAAACTCGCCTTATTCATTTCAAATTTAAATTTCATCAACCCAATAGTTTGTTGACCATTAAATTTAACTCATAAAGTTTTGTTTTGATGAAAACACCCTTTGATAATTATTTAAACATTCATATTTTCCAAAAAAAAAAATTTATACAACCAAAAAATAATTCTAATACACTTAATGTTTTCTACATCATTTGATGCAATGCTTCCTAGTAAGAAATATAACTCAAATGTTAAGTCTGTTATATAGTAATATGTATAAATACAATTATTTTATGTTTTAATTAATGTTGTTTTAGACTTTTAGTGTCTGGGAAGGGTATGTTTGAAAGAATAAAAATATCTTCTTTAAGTGATGTGTCAAAATAGACACAGTTATTTTTTACAAAAAAATGACTGATATTAAAAAATAGAGGAAGTAATTAAAGACTTTTATGGTGCTTTTCACTTGTTTGTTTGTTTGTTTTGTTTTGTTTTTGTTTTTTTTTTGGGGGGGGGGGGGGGGGGGGAAGCCGGGGGGAGGAAAAGGAAACGTCAAAAGTAGAACATAGATAATTGACGAAGAAACTGATTATCTCCAATAATTCAGTTTTCACCTTTATATGTATGTGTGCGCATGCGCATGCGCATATGTATATATATGTATATACATATACATATAAGAGATAACTCTTCTAAAGATATTTTCTATAATTTTGCGGACTCAAACTTGAGACCTCAAACTTAAACAGCCAAAGCATCTTCTATAATTAGGACCAACACCTGGCTGTAATTCAGTCTTCATTCTATTTGTTAGAGACTTGGTCTGTTTTTACAGTTTAACAATGTGAGCCAATTATGTTATCATCGATGCTTTTTGTGCTTGTTGCACGAAATAATTAATTGTATTATACAGCCAAAGAAACTTCATAGTGTGATGACTTCACTAATTTTTAAATTGATTTTACACTTAATTTTTTTCCCCACTCACTCCCTCTCATTCACCCTTTCTGCTATAAATAAAGTGCGGTATATGCACCCAAAAAAGACAAACATTCAGGGGCTGTCTTTTTCGGTGGAGTGACTCATGTCCATGCAAGCATGTTCGTGCTTCTCTGTTTATAAATATATATAAGAATGTGAATATATATATATATATATATATATCGTAAGCATTAACTGAGACAGCGATACGCATATGGATGCAGACGTTATGGTAATCAGAATTTGATTTGAGATATATGTGTACGCTTTAATAAAAATAGAAAAGCTGAAGAGGCTCCTTGCAAACCTTCTCCGTCTACTTTATTTGATGCGATGCTTCCTATTAAGACTTCTCTAGTGCGTTTTACACGTTTTATGTGGAAGAAATATCAACATGGATATTTGACGAAGAAAGAGAGCCGTTAATATTTTATGATATTTATCACCAATAATTGATCAGTTTTCACTTTGTTAAACACTTCATCTATTGTTTCACACAGCTTAATTATATGTTCCAATTGTCATCAATGGTTTTTGTGTTTGCAGAAGGAATCGATTTATTGTATTACATAGGCCAAAAAATCTTCTTGGTGTGATGACTTCCGCACTCAATGTAACACAGCAATCATAAAATGATCATTCAATCAAAATTTTCTAAAAAGAATAATAAGTGAACACTTGTATCCATACATGAAGACACACACACATTATGCTTTATATTTGTATGTTAATAATTTAAAAATTGTAATATCTTACGTATCACTGTATTTACATTTTATATCAATGTATGCACACACACCCATCAATCAATCAATGTTTTCTACTTTATTAGATGCAATGCTTTCTATTAAGAAATATAATTGAAATGTCAACTTTCTATCAATATGTCTTAATACAGTTATTTTATTGTTTTTAGTTAATGTTGCTTCGGACTTTTAGTGTTTGGTAATTAATGGTGAGAATGAATATAAATATTACTCCCTCCGATTTCTACTCTCCAATATTGGAGTTGAATATTTGTAAAGATTAAGGGCCCATTTGGTTCGATCCCATTACACCCTGCAATATAGTGCAATGCTATGCAATGGCAATACAACAACAACAACAACAACAACAACAAAGCCTTTATCCCATTAGGTGGGATCGGCTATATGGATCGCACGATGCCAATGCAATGGAATATTAATTACAAGGTAGTGTTTGGTGTTATTTTTAAGCAATGTGCAATGAGTTAATATTTTAACAGTTATTTAAAATTAATATATTACACAAAGTCTATTTTACCCTTAATATAATCTTTGTAGAAAAAATAGTTAAGAATCGGCGGTGGTAAAGATGGAGGAGGAAGAGGTAGTGGCGATGGCAGAGGAGGGGGTAGTGGTGGTAGTGGTCACTGGCGGCGGCGGCGGCGGGGGGTGAGCAACAGGGGCGGTGGTGGAGGAGGAGTTAGTGGTGGTCGAGGGGGCGACAGAGGCGATGGAGGTAGTGGTGGTGGCAGCATTGAGAGGAGGGGGTGGGCACACGGCTAGCTGTGGAGGAGGTAGTGATGGTGGCGATGGGCGGCGGCGGGGTGAAGGAGGAGGTAATGGCAACGATGGCAAGGGTGGCGGCTGTAGTAGTGGAGGAGGAGAAGGTAGAGGCAATGGCAGGGGGTGGAGGAGGAGGTATTGGTGGAGGCAGCGGGTGGAGGTGACTGCGGTGGAGGAGGTGGTAGTGGCGGAGGCAATTGTGGCGTGATGTGACAAGTGAAATGAGATAAGTGAAACAAAGCTACACGAGAAACTCAAGGGTAAATTATTGGACTTTTTAAACCATACAATGGAATAGTAATAAGGATTCATAGGGGGAGATATGAATGAGGATTACCAATTTTTGGCAATCATCATTACCATGGTAAATCCTATTACCATATTAAAAAGCAGCCAAACACTCTTATCTTGGTAATGCAATCATGATTATTATTACAGGCGTGCAATGGGGTTGAACCAAACGATCTCTAAGTGAATTAGTTAAATCATAAAAAGTACTGATATGATCTCTAGTGCGTTTCACGCGTTGAATGTGGAAAGGGAAAAAGAAAAAAGAAATAGTGGAAAGAAAAAGGGTAAAATAAGAGTAGAAAGTAGAACAAGGATACTTGACGAAGAAAGCGACCCGTTTATATTTTACGACATTTATCACCGGTAGTTCAGTCATCACTTTATTTGTTAAAGACTTCGTCTCTTTTTTCAGAGTTTAAGTATATGTGGCAATTCTTATCAATCAATTGTAAGTTGTAGCACATCAATCACGAACATGATTGCTGAATGAAATTTTTTTAGAAGAATACGTATACATATATACTTACATATATGTGGGCTTTGTAATTATTTGCATACTAAAATGGCCTCATTCCTCAAAATCTTGGCTGAATTGTAAATCTAACAAGCATGGATCTTTTAAGTAATTATTGGTAACATCTCTCAAATACTTGATCAACTTCTACATCAAACAAGACTGGATCTTTGAAGTAAGTCTCTTAGCCGCAATATCCCTCATATCTCTTTATCAGTATGTAAATTAAATCTAAAAATGTCATTCACATATTCAATGTGAAATTAGAGGAACATCAAGTTTGGGTTCAAAGATTAAAAAAAACAATTAGCCCAAAAATAATGAATGTAATATTTTACTCATTTTATCTATGATCGTCAGTTATCTAAAATCTAATCAAAATTATAAGAAATAAGAACAATATAATAGAAGAACGTTGTCTTTAGCCAGGCAAAGTAGTCAATATCGAAACTAAAGTAGTGAAACTTGATTAGTTAATAACTAAACAAAAGTACTTACTAGGAAATCTTCAACAAGTATCTTATTTACTATTTTAGTATCGCTAATAATTACTTTAGTATACATATTAACTACTTTTTCCTCAAAAATTAAAAAAAAATGATATATTAAACTGTCGGAGCTCTAGGGACCGGTCACATGTATTGGAGCTCTGACAGCTAGTTGTCGGTAAGGTCACTAGAGCTCCTGGGATGGGCCACCACCGACAGCTGGCGATTGGCAAGGGGTTTTAAGGATCATTAAAAAATTTTAAAAGGGTAACTAAGTAATTTCTCAAATTTGTTAAAATTTCAAAATGCCAAATTATTCTATTTGGAATTATTGAAATTTAATACCCTTATTTTTTTTTCATATTTTAATGATATTTTTCTGTCATTTCTGAAAAAATATTATGCTCAATAATTTCAAATGGATTAATTTGGAATTTTGAAATGGTCACAAATGTGGAGAATTACATAGTTATCCTTCCTTTTTTATTTTTTTTAAAACTTCATAAAACCCATTGCCAGTCGGTGGTTGCCTATGACCAAACCCCGGAACTTCGGCTGTCTAATATATGTTTTTTTGACTTTCTCAGGCAAAAGTAGTCAATATGAGTCACTACAAAAAAATATCAAATAAGTGATGGAATTTAGTGATCAGTTTGGTGTGGAAAATTAGTGATGGATTAGCGACAAAACCAGATTAGCAACCGAATTTTGGATAGAATTTATTCTAACAGTAAAAGTACCGTTACTAATTGATTAGTGCCGGAATTTAAAGTGTCATATGTCCTCATCATGAGCCTCCACATATCCCTTGTGGTAGCCACCACATGTACACATTGCCAACCATATATTCCCGTCAGCCACCGCCACCTCATCTCCGGCCACCACATGTCCTAGTCAACCACCACATGTTGCCCTCCATCACCCGCCACGTTTCGCCCACCATGAGTCCACATCACAAATTAGTTGCATTTTGTGACCAAGTTGGGATTTGAAGCCATGACCACTCACAGGCGTACCAGTGCCTTTGCCAATTGACCTAAAAAGAACATGTGTGATTTAAATGCAAAATCATATATTATATATACTTCACTTTACAAAAAAATAGAAATATAAATTTTAATATATTATTAAATATTACAATTTAGTTTTCTGATTTTATTTTATGTAAATATTCTACCTAAATTTTTATTATTAATATCTTTTTTATTCATTTTATTATATATTCCATTTTTTCTTTTTTATTTATAAAATTTGTATTTGTATTTGTATATAATATATTATTAAAACTTTATATATATTATATTATAATTTCAATTTCAAAAATAAATATGAATTTATATTTTTTTATTTAGATTATAATTTAATAATAATTTTAAATTTTAAATTTAAATTACTTAAAAAATTTATAATTATGAAAAAATCTAATTATTGAAAAAATTAACTATTATAAAATTTAAATTTTTTATTTTAAAAAATGAAATAATTTGGAGAGATTATACAAAAACTTCAATATTCAATGTTGTGAGTTAGCAATGGAATTTTTTTGTCATAAAATATTTTGCAATGGAAATTAGTGATGAAAAAATTCCATTGCTAACGTTGTCACAAAACATTTAGTGATGGAAATTAGAGACGGATTAGTGACGGAAAATTTTAATCACTAACTCCATCACAAAATATTTTAGATAGAAATTAGTGATGGATTAGGGACAGAAATTACTGACGGAATTTGTCCGTCACTAATTTCCATCACTAATTTTTTTTATAATGGAATTAAAGATGAATTATTGACAGAATTTCATGATGAAATGTTATTCTGTTGCTAATTTGTCACTAAATTCCATTGCTAATTTTAGTGACTGAATTTGTGAGGAATTAGTGACGAATTAGCGATGGAATGAAAGTTTGTCACTAAGTCTATCACTAATCCTTTGTTTTTTTGTAGTGAATACTTGATTAGTTAATAGTGATACACTACTATAGAATTAGGATATAATCACCCCAAAAGACATCCGAAATTTAAAATTGGGTGGTTAAAAAGGAAGTCGGTGGCATTTTCATAATTATATGTATGTAGGGAAACCTTTAGACGTCCTAAATTTGAATTTGGGACGCCTAAAATTCTTCCTGGCGCGAAATCTAAATTATGCAAATTTTTTTAGTGCCAGAAGTTGGGTTTAGAGGTCCCAAAATTATTTTGGGACGTCTAAACCCATACCTTAGGGGTCCCAAATTGTTTTGGGACCCCTAAATTTAGGCATCCCAAAATCATTTGGGACGCCTAAACCAAGACATTAGGCGTCCCAAATGGAATTTGGGAAGCCTAAAGGCCTCCCTACACATGTCAGACAAGTGTCTGACATGCGTCTTCTCTCTTCTCTACCCACCTTCCCTCCTTTTTGACCAAACTACTCCCTCTTTCATTCATTATTCTTGACCGGCGTTCTTCAACTTTACTCTTCTTCCTCCCTTCTTCTTCCATTGTAGGCCGTCGACGCACACCCCTCCTCTACACCTTCTTATTTTTTCCTCCAACTCCTTTCCATTGATGACAACGCACACACCACCCCCTCCTCCATAGTGTCTAGGTTTTTACTCTCCTCCACCTCCTTCCTTCCATTGTCATCCACACCTCCTCCACACACCATGGTCTTCTTGCTTTCTCCACCCTCCAGCATACCTCCTCCACCGTGCATACACCTCTCCAACGTCTTCTCACCGCCTCTCCACCGTACATAGCCGTTGGCTCCCCCTTTCATCAGGTTAATTTATTTTCTTTTTGAAATATAAACTTACTTGAAGAAATTAAATTAAAACTTGCAATGTGAAATAGGACATTAAATTTCTTGTTGAAATATAAATTCTAGCTCACATAGAGATGAGTTTGTTAATTGCGCTTATATATTGGCTAAACAGGACGTTAATTTTTTTAGTGAAAATAATTGAAAAGCCTAGCCAATGGGAAATATCTCATTAATATGAATGCCTTTATTCTATCTTGGAGATGATTGAGGACAAAATCATCGCTTGAAAACAAAAATATTCTATCTGGGAGATGATTTTGTTTTTTGGCCAGAATCACAAACTCATTGTTAGCTAGTACTAATGCAATATATTGTTTGTTTGATATGTTTGGAGCTTGGAAATGTTTGTTTTATATGTTTGGAGGTTGGGAATTGAGAGGGAAAATATGTATATATATTATTATAAATAAATGGAGCTTTTAAATGATTTTGATGAAATGAACAACAATTAAACAGAGTAATTTTTGTTTCTTTAAAATGATTGATTTTATTTTTTTAGATTAGATTAGTAAGATTATTAATGTAGTTTCCTTAATATAATATAGTAAGTAGTATGATTATTATTCATGTAGTGGACAGATAAGGTTGCTTGAAATTTTGGGATGTCTTACTTTTAAGGGGAAATGCTGTCGAAGTTTTTGTTGAAAAAAGTGAAAAAAGGAAATCCCATCATATGTCGTTTGCAATTGTACTAAACATGTGAGTGTTATTGGGAATGGTTAAGGTGGTAACAAAATGGATCACAGTTGGATGAATGCTTTGAGAACTAGTGAAGAATATGAGAAAGGGGTGAAAGAATTGATTGAATTCGCTAGAAAGAATGCTCCAGCAAAAAATGGAAAGTATTTTTGTCCTTGTGTCAATTGTTTGAATAAGAGTCGACGGAATGTTGATGTCATAAAGGATCTCCTCCTTTGTGATGGAATAAATCTGTGATACACAAGGTGGATATGGCATGGTGAGGAAGTAATGAAAGATGTGGATGTCATAGATAAAGATAGAATGGAGACAATTATTCACGATGTTGAGGTAGAATCCTTTACGCAGTCGCAGGAGTATGACAACCTGCAGAGTGATGTAGAGACACTATTGTACCCTGGGAGTAAGTACACACGGTTGACAGGAATATTGCATTTGGTTAACTTAAAGGCAACTTGTGGGTGGACCGATAGTAGTTTCACATTGCTACTTGAACTATTGTGTGATATGTTTTCAGAGGATAATGTACTTCCAAATCGTATGTATGAGGCCAAGAAAATCCTGTCTACGATGGGTATGGAGTATAAAAAGATACATGCTTGCCCTAATAACTGCATACTGTACAGAAATGAGTATGGAGGTCTTAGTGAGTGTCTTAAGTGTAAAACAACACGATACAAAGTGAAGAAAGATGGTGGTTGTGGTGATGGGACAACTAAAAGGTAACCTTTAAAGGTTATGTAGTATCTTCCAATAATACCACATTTTAAACATTTGTTTGCTACTGCAACAAAAGCGAAGAAGTTGTGATGACACTCTGATGAGAGAATATCTTATGGGAAATATCTTCGGCACCCAGCTAACTCTCCACAATGGCAAAAAATAGATAAAATGTTCACTTAATTTGGCAGCAAGCCAAGAAACCTTCGGCTTGGGCTTTGTACAGACGACATCAATCCGTATGGAACTCTTACCAGCACACATAGTGCGTGGCCGGTTCTCCTTGTAATATACAACTTGCCTCCCTGGCTATATATGAAATGCAAGTATATGATGTTTTCTATGATGATTTTTGGATCAAAACAGCCAGGGAATGATATTGATGTCTACTTGTCGCCTTTGATTGAGGACTTGAAGAAGTTGTGGGAGGAAGGTGTTGATGTGTTTGATGCTTATACGAAGGAGTCCTTCAAGCTACTTGCAATGATTTTCACAACGATAAATGACTTCCCTGCGTACGGAAACTTGTCAGGGTACAGCCTGAAGGGTCATAAAGCATGCCCGATATGTGAAGTAGACACACACTTCCATCATCTAAAGCATGGAAGAAAAAATGTCTACCTTGGCCACAAGAGGTTTCTTCATCGATTCTACCCGTATCGTAGGCTAAGAAAGCATTTTAACGGTTGACTGGAGCATGGAATGGCTCTAAAGGCATTAATCAAAGAGGAAGTTTACAGTCAAGTGAAACGTATTAATGTCACTTTTGGTAAGAATCAGAAGATCGTGGGTGAGAAGAACATATGGAAGAAGAGATCCATTTTCTTTGATCTTCCATATTGGCGTTGGCTTGACATGAGACACAGTATTGATGTGATGCATGTGGTGAAGTACGTTTGTGATAGCCTTATCAGTACGCTTTTGCACATACCAGGGAAGACTAAGGATAGGATTAGTGCGAGATTAGATCTTGTTAATATAGGAATAGAAGAACGGTTACATCCACAACTAAGAGATGATGGTAAGAGGGCACACATGGAGCCAACAGCTCATACACTATCAAAAGTAGAGAAAGGAAGTTTGTGTGGGTGTTTGCATGAAATTAAGGTGTCGTAAGGGTATTCTTCGAATATGAGAAGATTTGTCTTAATAGACGATTTGAAGTTAGTGGGACGAAGTCCCATGATTATCATGTGTTGATGCAACAACTATTATCGATAGCTATTAGAGGCATAATGAAAGATGAAGTATGAACCACTGTAACAAGATTGTACGTTTTCTTCAATGCTATCTGTAACAAAGTCATTGACACTGAAAAGTTGAATGAACTAGAAAATAAGGGTTACATTATTTTGTCACAACTAGAGATGCATTTTCCTCCTTCATTTTTTGATATAACGGTGCATTTGATAGTTCATTTGGTAATGGAGGTAAGGCTCTGCAGTCCAGTTTACCTAAGGTGGATGTACCCTTTCGAGTAATACATGAAGACCTTAAAAGGGTATTCTAAAAATCTTTATCGACCAGAAGCCTCTATAGTTGAAAGATAAGTAGTTGAGGAGGCTATGGAGTTTTACAAAGATTATATGTCAGGGAAGAAGGAACAATCTTGTCATGAAGAGGGGAGAAGCAATGGAACACGAGGACTGAAAGTGAAGAAATTCCTCATGAAGAGGTGTTGCAAGCCTACTTGTATATCCTGAATAATATGGAAGAAGTTCAACCTTACATAGATGAACACAGAAAGACTTTGAAGAACAAGAATCCAAGGAAGAATGACGTGCAGATTGCTATTGAGCAAAACAAGACATTTATAGAGTGGTTCAAGGAAAAGGTTTCACAAGAGACCAGTGTGTATGAGACAATCGAGTGGCTAGCTTGGGGGCCTTCATTTCAGGTCATTAATTGGACCAGTTATGATATAAATGGCTATTCTTTCTATACAAAAGAGCAAGATGACAGAAGTACTATGCAAAATAGTGGGGTGATGAGAGAAGCTGAAGCCATGTACTTTTCCAGTTCAAGAGACAAAACCCCCATATTAGCATCCATGGCCTATTATGGAGTTATAGAAGAAATATGGGAGATTACATACAACAAGTTCAAAGTTGCTTTATTCAAATGTAAGTGGGTTAGCAATAATGTTGTGATAATAGATAAATAATTTGGATTTGTCTCAGTCGATCTTCGAAGAGTTGGCTATAGAGATGACCCCTTGATTCTAGCAAGTTAGGTGAAACAAGTGTTTTATGTCACAGATCCTACGAGCAAAAAAATGTCCATTGTGCTTAAAAGTAAAAAACAGAAGTATGGTGATCCAACCTTCAACCTTGATGACACACCACCTTTCACAACAACTCCACCTCAAACAAATAAAGTAGAATTGGTAGATGATGACGAATATGCTGTAAGAAATCACCATGGCGAAGGAACAAGGGAAATAATATAGAGTAAGACCTTAATTTATAAAAGAGAACTGTGTGTTTTGTTTTTGTTTTACTCCTGCTTTATTTATTTTATTTTTATTGCAATTTATTTACGTATCTGACGATGCTTTTTGTGTTAACAGGAATATAGACAACTCTAATGACTCATCACAAAGTGTTGGGGATGATGAAAGGCGTAGAGATGATGAAAGCCCTAGAGCAAAACCCGTTGCAAGAATGGTTAAAGGTTGTACAAAGATGAGAGCATTGGTTGCATGTCATGAACATCAACAAGAGATGCTGCATATAGACTTTGATGCCAATATGAATCTAGTTGGTTCCGAGGAAGACCATTTCATTAGCTACGTAGGGTTTTTGGGTCAAAGCAAAGTGCGTATTACCTACGATAATTGGAGATTGGTTCCCCCAAAAACAAAAGACATGATTTGGCAAACACTTATGGTATATAAGTTTCGATACGTCTATGATAATTGTAGCTTTATTCCTATTGTTTCAAATATAATTATCTTAATTTTTGCCTTGCAACAAATATATGATGTCCCAGACACCAGGGAGATGTACAAGCACTGGATGGAAGAGGTTCGTCTATGATGGAAAGGTTTCAAGAACAAGCTAACAGCAAGGTACGTTTGAGGGGCCTAGAGGGGTGAGGATCCATGTAAACATTATTCGTATTTATCTCCAGAGGATTGGAGGTTGTTTGTGGCATCACGGGCAGATCCTCAGTTTTTGGTAAGATTTCTGTTATCATGTTATAGAGCTTTTAATTTTTCATATACTTGATATCATTTATTTAACTTTTTTTTTCATTCATAGGAATTAAGTGCAGCAAATCCACAGAGGCAAGCAGAAAATATATATAAACATTTCATGTCTCATGGTGGATATAAGAAGCTTGAGTGGCAAATGATGCAAGAAGAGTTAGAAAAAATGAAGGAAGCAGCGAAATCTGATCCTAGCGTTGTTATCCAGGCCCCTGTACATCCTCCACGTCACAAAAAATGGAAAGTAGGGAGGATTAAGGGTGGGAAGTACATAAATCTAGTTGTTGCTAAGGTTGTTGCGAGGATTGTAAGTAGTTATACTATAAGTACTCAATTTTTTGTATATCGAGAGTGATTTCGATACATTTACGATAAACTGTATGCTACAGGATGAACTGGAAGATCATAGTAGCTAAGGTTGGTTCAATCCAAGTAGACATATGGACATCTTGTCAACGGCTATTGGGAAAACAGATGACCCTGGTCATGTTCGAGGGGAGACACGGGGAGTTAGTGCCGCGAGGTATTTTGGACAAGACTCACGTTATTCATCACAAGCTGGACCTAGTAGGGACCTTGTGGCCAATATTCGAGAGGAAGTCGAACGAGAGCTCGAGGCCAACCTTCGCAACAAGCTTCGACAAGAGCTGTTGCCAGAGCTTCAACTTGAAATGGCAAAGATGTTTGAAGTGCAAAGGGCAAGGGACGAGCGTATAGCTCAGGAATCCCCAGCCTTCAATAGCACCAAAGGAATTTAAAACCCTCTGGAGGAACCACTTGGCAACCCTTTTCCCACTCCAGCATTGGGAGATCCTTCTACCCTCTATTTGGATGATCTACTGTTGCGTGTTGTTGCCGTTGCTCTCGTTCACACACGTGCGACCACCCACCATCATAAGTAAATTTCATAGGATTTTTGTAGTGTGAATGTGACGAGTGTTAGAAAGGGGGAAGAAGGTACAGTCATCCCTGTTCCTGATCTAGAGGTTGTCACGTTAGGTCAGGCGATAGGATCTTTCATCCTTTGGCCTCACAATCTTAAAGATTCAGAAGCAACACCTCCAATAGTAGGCATTACCTTACTATTACTGAAAATCTGTTGGCATTCTAATAACAATTTGTTTCTTGATGTTCTAAAAGGATGACGAAAATGTGAGGAAATGGCCCTACTCAGCACGGATGCAACAGATCTACAAAGGCATTAAACAGGTTGACTTAAAGATGCCTCAAGGGATTGTGGGCCTTACATTAGAGTATCCCTACATGATTGAGAATACAGATGTCAAGTAGTTTATCAGGTTGGAGGAGATAGATGTAGGGTGGGTGAAATTTGCAATTCGGTAATTTTTTTTTTCAATTTTTCCGTACAATTCATGTAGTGCTTTTTTGATTTCATACATTCAATAATTCATTCCTTATTTTAATTCTATTATAGCATCTTCCACCACCTCCTCTGCACAACCATGGAAAAACCTGATTTGTATTGACTCTTATGTCCTGCAAGCACGATAGGGGATACCAATACTGTGGCGGCAAGGACTCACTATGTGGGCTACACAATGGGAGAGACCAAACTTTATTGTTATTTAGCACCCATTGTTCAACAGTTCATATTTTAATTTTGTTTATTTAAGATGTTTACTAAATAATTCCCTTGTCATCTAACTTTATTTTAATCTGTACATGTTGTTATAGTTACCATTGAAGTTTGTGTGTTATATGTTCTCGCCGCCACGTAGTCTATTGGTTTGATCTCTTGCGCAAAAGGCTAGACAAAGATACAAAATCCGTTGTCGACACATAAGTTATTTTGTTTGTATTTTATTGACTCTTAAAAAAATGAATAGTTTTAATATTTGTTGATTTTGATTTTCATGATAGTGCGGCTCAAACATATAGAGTCCTAGGCAGGTCACGCGAGGGTAAAGTTGTTAAAAACCCAAAGTGGGTTTATCCGATAGTAAGTAGTTTTGATTCTAATAGTTTCATTGATGGTCATTTTAGACATACCTTTATTGATTCTAACAACCAATTGGCTTTGATTTAAAGTGCCCTCAACAACCTGGCAACACTAAATACAGATATTATGTTATACTTTATATGTATAACATCATTCAAAGTGGAATTACTAGCGATTTTGAAAAGATTATCACTTCATTCTCAAATGACAATAATTTTGGTGTTGTAATTGAAATGCTAATTAATTCATTTGCATGATTCATTTCATCAAAGCTTATTTTCTAATTTTAAGATTTTTGATAATGAAGATGCCTATCTACGTGAAGACCTTAATTTGATCAGAGACCTTTTGGCTGGACATCTTCTTTAACATATAGATCAGTAAATTTTTTATTTATATCAGTTTGTAGTTGTGTGATGATAGCGTTTTGATACCTTTTGGTTGTTATTGTACATATATATAGTAGTAGGTTGTATGAGTTGTTATTGTATGTATATATAGTAAAGATTGTAGTGCTGGATGTCCTTACCATTTTGTAACGGACATTCTGATTTATGAATCCATCTTCTATTCTGTTTTTGCAATTTTGAATTAGCTGGGCAATGCATAATGTAAATAATCATTTTTTAAAAAAAAAAAATCAAACCTTTTAACGTCCCAAATTAAGAATTATGACGTCTAAAGTTCCCTTGTGGAGGACTTTAGATGTCCCAAATTGAGATTTGGAACGTTTAAAGTCCTACATAGGGGAAACTTTAGACGTCCCAATTCTTAATTTGAGACGTCTAAGGTTCTACCTTTAGACATCCCAATTTTTTGGGACGTCTTTTCTTAAAACATATTACGCCCCCCACATAGACGTCCCCCTATTTTGGGACATTAAAAGTGCCAAAATAAGGATGTTAAAACCCCTTTTTGTAGTATTGATACTAAAATAGTAAACAAGGTATATTAAACCGTTGAAACTCTAGGGATGGGTCACAGGCACGGGTCATCGATGACCAGTTACAGGCAAGGTCCCTCTAGCTTTGGGGATGGGCCACTACTAGCAACTGGCGATCGGTAAGGGGTTTCAAGGATTTTTTTTTTAAAAAGAGGAAGGGTAATTAAGTAATATCTCACATTTGTCAAAATCTCAAAAATATCAAATTAGTCCATTTAGAATTATTGAAATTTAATACCCTTATTTTTTTTCATATTTTAATGGTATTTTTCTATCATTTCCCAAAAAAAAAAATGTACGCTCAATATTACCTTTCTTGCCAGAGAAGTTTGTGTAATATCCCAAATTTTGGGATCAGAGGCTTGGAAATAAGCCTAGATTAAATAAACTGCTAACCCCCAGTTTAGCATGTGTCCCAAATTTATTCCTTAATGTTTCTTATATCTTTGAGGTGTTAAAGGGAATAAAATAGCGAATTAAAGAGTAGGGGAAATTTATATTCAAAAATGGAATTTATTGGAGTTGCAAGTGCATTCCGTTTCATTGCTTCCAGTGAGGCAATGTTGTTGTGCAATACATTTAATTAATCAAATGATGTTCACAAATTATGAAGCTTTATAGTGTGAAAGTAGACATCATAAACTTTAATTTGATAGGTCATATGACCCAATTAGGCATATATACAAAAATTTATGAATTTTTGAAGTTAGCCTAGAAAAACTAGAAAGTTTTTGGACGGAACAACATTCAAAGATTTAAATTCGGGATATTTGTGATTCCAGTTGGCTAAAGTTTATATTTTTCCTTCAAAATAGACTCAATAAGGGTTCTATAGCCTTTATAATCACTCCAATTCAATTTTTATCGAATTAGTTATGATTTTTCAAAATTTGGGTAGAAAATCTGCCATAATTTCCAATTAATCCAAATTTTGGAAAATTGACAAATGAATAAAGTAAGAATAGATAATATAAGATATAACATCATGATCTTCCTCCCATGCTCATTACTGACGTGAAACAGCAGCTGTAAGAGAGAGAGTGTGTTGAGAGATTTTAGAGAGAGAAAGAGCAAGAAATTGCAAGGTAAGCCGATTCCTCCGATGATTTAGCTCTTAACTGGTGTAATATTTCTCCTAAACTCTTTCTCTATGTGAAATCAGGTTTGTGAAGCTCAAATTGGTTGTTGAAAAGGTTAGGGTTTCAGCCATATAGGGGAAAAGATAAAGGAATCTTGAGGTAACTTCCAAACATTCGTATATTAACTATTCTGGCTGCTGTTGGTTTTAAATTCAGCTGCTTAAGGGTTATGCTGCCCAATGTTGGTTCAAATGGTAGTTATAACCTAATGTAGTAGTTAATAAAGTAGTTAAGAGTAGAAAGGAACACGTCTACGGATCCGAAATCGAAAAACCCCAATTTTTCCCTCGAAATGTGTATATTTCGGCTAGGGCTATTAGAGAGCCTTATAGTTGGATTTTCAATGATTTGATGGTTCCATTGAGTTCATAAGGGAAAATTTGGTGGGGTTACAGTTGGTCACTTTTTCGGAAAAGCTCGGAAAAGCATAATTATGAAAACGCCCCTGAAACACTGAAATAAGGGCTGCTAAGGTTAATTTCCTCTTTTGGCAGTGAATTTGGTAATTCTGATTTTAGAATTGGATTACTTGGGCAAAAATATGTCAGAATAGTTCAAGTCAAAATTTCAGGAAAAGTACAGTCAAACTGGGTACGGTTGGGTTGGGGTGGGTCCCCAGGGATACTTTAGTAATTTTTCAATGTAAACTCATATAACCCACAGAAACACTATGGAAGTGTCTAAATGGTACATTTGGAATTGTAGGACCTAGTTGAGAGCCCAAGTTGCTAGCACGCAAATCGAGGAAAAAAGACTAGAGGTAGGGGACTTACCTTATTTGCATGTATTTGATATATTTGCTTGTATAGTGATGTATTTGATTGCTTTACTTGATTGTGTAGAGCATATTTGAATAAATGAAGCTCTATTTCTGTTTTCGTTGTGGCCATAGTTTTGTTACATGAAACATTGAGCATGCAAAAATGTCACTATGGGGAATACATTTAGTTAAAGCTAACATGTCATACATATAGTATCTATCATGCATGCATTATGGTATCTGTTTCCTACTGATATTCTCTCAAATCTCACCCTCCCCTACCAATAATTTAGACAGGCAAATACATCAGGTATGCGGAAATCAGAGAAAAGAATTGCATGAGAGAGGGTTGCAGTGATGGAGCAAAGACGAGAAGAAGTTTCAATTTCACTAGGATGTGTTTAGACACCCTAGTAGCCCTATGCGGCTACTTTAATTGTAAGTATCATGTACGAACCCTTATGGGAATTTTCTATAATTATGCACATATTATCAGTATATCAATGCTATTCATGTGTTGCCTATCGAACCGCATATTGCTTTCCGCGAATACTTTGGTAAAGGTGAAATTAAAATAAGGGTGTGACAACTTGAGCCCAGATTTTTTGGGAATTCAAGCATGCTTTAAATGAAAGGCTAAATTATTATTTTTTGATTTAATAATTAATCAAAAAATAATATATATTTTTTCTGATGGAATTTTTTCCTGGCAATTTCCATTGAAACAATTAAAAAATTATTATTATTTATTAAATTTAATTTTTTAAAAATATCTTTATAAAAATTTAAATTATGATGTTATTAGCCATATAAATATTTATTTTTTATTAATTAATGTTAATAAAAAATTAATTTTAGAAATTAGACTAAAATATAATCATATGAAATTTATTTAAGATGTACCTTTTTTAATTTGAAGTTAATTTATATTAAAAATTATAAGAATAATATAAAATTATTTCATATTATTATTACATTTATATATAAGAAAAAAATATATTTATAAATAATTGATTATATTTAATAAGATTATATATATATAATTGAGTAATAATAAAACACCAAAGCAGTCGAGCCCATTTGGTAAGGCATCGCACTCGTATGGAAGAGGTAGTGGGTTCGAACCAAAAGAGGGCAAGTTGAGTTGCATTTCAAAGAAAAAAGAAGTTACTACTACAAAAAACACAAGTTGTGGTGCTTAATTTAAAAAACATTATGGTGCTTGAAAAGCGCCATAGCTTCCAGCGCCATTAAAACAAGTTACGGCGCTTCTTGAATTTATAGAAGCATCATAACTTGATTATTATTTTTTAAATATAAAGCTATGACACTTTCTTGGAGAAGCGTCATAGGAAGGTGGCATTTCCTACGTCGCTTCTCCAAGGAAGTGCCATTAGAAGTCAAATGATTTCCAATGGCACTTCATTGGAGAAGCGTCATAGGAAGGTTTTTTAAAAAATAATTTTTCGTAATTATTTTATATTCCTAATAGAAATATCCATTTACAATTCAAAATCCACAGCAATTTATAATATAATTCACAGCAAAATGAAATAACATAACGCATATTTTTTGCAATATTGTGTGTTCATGTATCAAGATAAAAAAACTCCAGCATTTAAGTTGCTTAAACTTGAGCCATAAACGTTACTTCTACAGAGGATTAAACTAAGGATTATTATGTTTGTAAGTTAAAAAATTTAAAAAAAAACTTATAATATATAGAAAGTTCAAGAAGACAGAGTTGACACTCCAAATAAATACTTGAAAAAAAAATTATAAGCACACATATAAGATTCACGACAAATTTTGACTAAAAAGAAAACATGAACCAAATGTTGAAAAAAAATACACTTACACGCTAACGAGCTTCTAAAGGAGGTTGAGACAGGGAAAAAAAGCACATGGGAGAGGAAGCTTTGTACTGCAATGGAGTTTTGGGAAATGACGAAGTTACAGGAAACACGGGAAGATGAAAATGAAAATGAGAACGGCGGGTTGTGAAAATTAAATAGCATCCTATACAAAGTCGGAGCAGCTGCGGCACTTTTCATCAAAGCGCCATAGCTTCCCAATCTTTAAAAAAAACAAAAGACTATATCTAAAACACCAGACATAAAATATGTCTTGAATATATATTCAAGGCACTGTGGCTTGAATATAAGACGCCTTAGACGTGGCTTTCCCTACCAAGTGCCGTCCAAGGCCCTTAAATATATATTTAAGCTAGTGCCTTGGACAACGCTTCGCTTAAGGTAGGCCTTTTATTAATTTTTTTTTAATAGCGGTGATTTATCTTTTTCATTTCTTGTATGACACTTTCTCAGGTAAGTGCTATACAAGATATTAGACAGCTATAGATGCCACATTTGTTTAAAAAAAATAGAAGTATCCTTTGGCACTTGTATGTACAAGAGATTTATTTTTTTGAAAAAAAAAGCCTTTTACTCAAGGGATATATTTTTTAAAAAAATTGCACCGTACTGCCATAATAATTTTTGATAATTATTTTATTTTCTTGTTAGAAACCTCCATTTACAATCCAAAATCCACAACAATTGACACTACAATCCATAACAAAATGAAATAATGTAACACATATCTTTTATAATTTCCTAATCTTAAAAAAAAAATATATATATTTTTTTAAACACTTTCCAAACCTTACAAATTCAAGGTCCCAGTACCTTAAATATTCAAGGCACCACATGGGTGCCTTGAATATATTGACTATTCAAGGCATTGTGCCTTGAATATAAGGCGCCTTGGACGACGCTTTCCCTGCCAAGCGCCGTTCAAGGCCCTTAAATATATATTTAAGTAGTGCCTTGGATTACGCTTGGTAGGCCAAACGCCATCTAAGGTAGGCCTTTTATAATTTTTTTAATAGGGGTGATTTATCTT
Source organism: Inga laurina (assembly GCA_963855925.1). Taxonomy (NCBI): domain Eukaryota; kingdom Viridiplantae; phylum Streptophyta; class Magnoliopsida; order Fabales; family Fabaceae; genus Inga; species Inga laurina. The sequence goes on from OY979703.1 coordinate 63,672,695, forward strand.
TTTGATCTTTTGTATGTCACTTTTTTAGGTAACTGCCATATAAGATTTTAGATAGCTATAGGTTTCACATTTTTTTAAAAAATAGAGGTATCCTCCAGTACTTATATGTATAAGAGATTTATTTTTTTAAAACTAAAAGCCTTTTACTCAAGGAATTTATTTATAAAAAAAAATTTGCATCGCATTGCCACAATAATTTTTTACAATTATTTTATTTTTCTGTTAGAAACCTCCATTTACAATACAAAATCCACAACAATTATAATACAATTCATAACAAAATGAAATAATATAGCATGTATCTTTTACAATTTCCTAATTTGAAAAAAAAATTAAATTTTTTTAAAAAACTCCCCCAGCCTTGCAAATTCAAGGCCACAGTGCCTTAAATATTCAAGGCATTGTGCCTTGAATATAAGGCGCCTTGGACGGCGCTTTCCCTACCAAACGCCGTCCAAGGCCCTTAAATATATATTTAAGTAGTGCCTTGGACGGCATTTGGTAGGCCAAGCGCCATCTAAGGTAGGTCTTTTATAAAAAAAAATTTAATAGGGGTGATTTATTTTTTTGATCTTTTGTATGTTGCTTTTTCAGGTAAGTGCTATATAAGATATTAGACAGCTATAGGTGTCACATTTTTTTTTAAAGAAATAGAAGTATCCTCCGGTACTTGTATGTATAAGAGATTTATTTTTAAAAATATAAAAGCCTTTCTCTCAAGGGATTTATTTTATTAAAAAAATGTACTGCACTGCCACAATAATTTTTGATAATAAATTTTACTTTTTTGTTGGAAACCTCCATTTACAATACAAAATCCACAGCAATTTACAATACAATCAATAGTAAAATGAAATAATATAAGACGTATCTTTTACAGTTTCCTAATCTTAAAAAAATTTTGAATTTTTTTAAAAGAAAACGTTCCCAACCTTACAAATTCAAAACCCAGGTGCCTTAAATATTTAAGGCACCTAGTGCCTCCAAGCGCCCTCCATGCTTGGTGCAAGGCACCTTGGATGGTGCTTGGTTCCAAGGCCTTCTATTAAAAAAAATTAAAATATATTTTAATATGGATGATTTATTTATAAGTTTTGACTTCTATTTTTTTTTAAATTAGCCCACTTTGTATAGCCTTTAAAGCCACTTTCCATTAAAATATTTTTTTTAAAAAAAATAATTTTACGTAATAAATTAAATATAAAAGACATTGAACAAATTAAATAAGTAATAAATAATAAAATTATATTTGTAAGCTTAAAATAAGTAATAAATAATAAAATTATATTTGTAAGCTTAAAAATTAATAGGACACATGTGTTAAAGGCATATATGCTTATGTCATATCATATATATCATTAATGGCGCTTTTTAGAGAAAATGTCATTAAAGGTATGTACCTAGCTATGACACTTATCCGGGTAAGTGCCATACAAGGTGTCTATTTTTTTTAAAAAAAATAACTCCTTGTATGGCGCTTCCCCAAGCAAGCACCATAGAAGGTACTCAGCAACTACAACACTTGCTACAGAAAGCGTCATAACTGCCACATGTATTTTTTTAAAAATAGAAGTCTCCTCCTACTCTTGTTTAAAGAAGTGTCATAAGATTAGTGATGCTAAATCTCTATTTTGTAGTAGTGGGTGCGACACGTGGCAGAGGAAGGTTGCGACAGGTGGCGGATCTGGGCACCGGCGATAAGATGGAGGCTGCCAAAGCCACCACACGCCATTTCGGCAATGAGGCGGCAGACGCCGTAGTTGCCACGTGGCTTTTTAAATTTTTAAAAAAGAAAATTGTGAGGAAATTTATGATGAAATTGAATTTCGTCGGAAATTGTGACTGAATTCAATTTCTGACGGAACTACGATGGAATCTGAATTCTGTTGGAAATTGGTTTGTCACATTATTATTAGTGACGAAATCCATTCCCTTGGAAATTCCGTTGGAAACTCTGAATTCCATAACAAATTCCATAAGAAATTTAGTGTTTTTTTGTATTGTGTGTAGGATACAATGTGTTTTTTTATCAATCTGACATGCCAAATTCTATTAAGAAGACAAAGGTGAATTGAAGACAATGAGCTCTCTATGTAAAAAGATAAAAAGGTTAAGGGTTAAAATTTAAACTTTGAAATGTCAGGGGAGTCATATGAGAGTGATCCAAAAATTGTGGTAGTTTTGTATAATTTAGCCTAAATTAAATAATAATACTAGACCAATAAAACCAATATTCCAATAATATAATGTTCTTATATTTTATATTAATATTGATTTTAACTACTAAACAAGTATTGTATTTACCTCGAGTTTGTTGAACTTTTTATATTGATATATACAATATGTCAAATTCTAAAAGCAGTCAACAGGACATTTACATGTAGTGTCAGTCAATGCTGTAGACTTTAATTTGTTTCATGCATCTCAAGAGAGAGTTGGTCTCCTTTCCCCCCCCCCCCCCAAAAAGGACTTTCGATATTTTTCTGCCAACAACTTCCGATATTCATTACTTATAAATAGTATGACTACTTTAGATATTTTAAATTTTATAAGATATTTGTATAAATTTTTAACTATAAGTTTGAGTTTCTGCAAATAAGTTTGATGTGATTTCTTCAATTAAGAAAAAGGCCCACTATAATGTATGAATAAAAAAAATTAATATTGTTGACTGAATATATTTTAACTTCCTTTTTAAATTTATGTCTTCATATAATTTCTTTATGTAAATCCTAGGTTTAATTATACATTCCATCTTCTTACCACGAACAATGAAAGTTCTGAACATAACTAATAATAGAAACTGAAAGGGAAAAAAGCTCATAGCAAGACTGATTCATTCATGAATTAAAACGATCACACATTAATACATGATTATGATACTTCTGTCCAAATAAATAAATACACGATTATGAATATATATGTTGTAATATAAATTCGTGAATTCAGCTGCGAATTTGATTAATATTAAATCTTTGAGTAAAATACATTAACCAGATACTGATTTACATAAATTATATAAACCTCCTATAAACATCCCTTGAGATTAAAATATACTTTACACACAAACCCGCCTTATTCTTTTGAAATTCAATTTTCATCCATCTAATAGTTTGTTGACCGCTAAACTTTGACACATAAAGGTTTTTTTGTTTTACCAAAACACCCCTCCAATAATTATTCAAACATTTATATTTTCCAAAAGAAAAATTCATAAAACCAAAAAATAATTCTAATACACCTAATGTTTTCTACATCCTTTGATGCTTTGCTTCCTATTAAGAAATATAACTCATGTTAATTCTGTTATATAGTAATATGTATAAATACAATTATTTTATTTTTTTAATTAATATTGTGTTAGACTTTTAGTGTCTGGTAAGGGTATGTTTGAAAGAAAAAAATATCTTCTTTAAGGTTCTGTTTGGTGTGAGGGATTTGGAGGGGAGGGGAGGGGAGGGCAGATTTTCATGAGTTGAATTTTAAAGGATTGAAGAAGTGGGGTAATACAATTTTAATAAAGAAAATATATAAGATAAAAGAGTAAGAAAAGTTAATTAAAAAATTTTAACCCCACTTCTCTAATTTTTTTAAATTCAACTCAAAAAAATTTTCTCTCCGCCCACTTTCCTTCCCCTCCCCTCATACCAAACAAGCCCTAAGTGATGTGTCAAAATGGACACAATTATTTGTTACAAAAAAAAAAGACTGATACAAAGAAATAGAGGAAGTAAATGACATTAAAGATTTCTCTGGTGCGTTTCACACGTTGTTTGTGGCGGAAAAAAGTAGAGGAAAAGGAAAGGGTCAAAAGTAGAACATAGATAATTGACGAAGAAAGTGACTATCACCAATATGTATATGTATGTATATAAATACAGATTTAGTCAGATTTACGCATTGTCAGTTCAACTAAAAGATAACTCTTCTTTCTCTATCAAAAAAAAAAGATAACTCTTCGAAAGATATTTTCTATATTTTCACAAACTCAAATTTGAGGCCTCAAACTTAAAATTTCATCAATGGGTTGATATGTGCCCAGGCCCAGAGGCCAGGATGCTTTAGTTTATCGGATCGATTGCAGCCAAAACGTCTTCTATAATTAGGACTGCTGACACATGGTTGTAATTCAGTCTTCATTCTATTTGTTAAAGATTTGGTCAGTTTTTCCACAGTTTAATAATATGAGCCAATTATGTTATCATCGATGCTTTTTGTGTTTGTTGCACGAAATAATTAATTGTACTATACAGCCAAAGAAACTTCATAGTGTGATGACTTCCTCAATCGATTGTAACACACCAATCATGAAAATGATCATTCAATCAAAACTTTCTAATCAAATAATAAGGAGTGAACACTAATTTTTAAACTGATTCCCATTCACTCTCTCACTCATTCAACCTGTCTGCTATAAATAAAGAGTTGTACATGCACCCAAAAAAGACAAACATTCAGGAGATGTCTTTTTCGGTGGAGTGACTCATGTCCATGCAAGCATGTATACAAGAACGTGAATATATATATATATATATATGTCGTAAGCATTAATTGAGACAGCGATACGCATATGGATTCAGACGTTATGGTAATCAGAATTTGATTTGAGATATATGTGTACGCTTTAATAAAAATAGCAAAGCTGAAGAGGCTCCTCACAAACCTTCTCTGTCTACTTTATTTGATGCGATGCTACCTATTAAGACTTCTCTAGTGCGTTTCACGCGTTTTATGTGGAAGAAATATCAACATGGATATTTGACGAAGAAAGAGACCCGATAATATTTTATGATATTTATCACCAATAATTCAGTTTTCACTTTGTTTGTTAAAGACTTCATCTGTTTTTACACCGCTTAATTATATGTTCCAATTGTCATCAATGGTTTTTGTGTTTGTTGAAGGAATCGATTTTTTGTATTATATTGCCAAAAAAATCTTGATAGTGTGATGACTTCCGCACTCAATTGTAACACAGCAATCATAAAATGATCATTCAATCAAAATTTTCTAAAAGGAATAATAAGTGAACACTTGTATCCATACATGAAAACACTCACACACATTATGCTTTATATTTGAATGTTAATATTTTAAAAATTGTAATATCGCGTACGTATCACTATATTTACATCTTATATCAATGTATGTACACACACCCATCAATCAATCAATGTTTTCTACTTTATTAGATGCAATGCTTTCTATTAAGAAATATAATTGATACGTTAACTTTTTATCAATATGTCTTAATACAGTTATTTTATTTTTTCAATTAATGTTTCTTTGGACTTTTAGTGTTTGGTAATGGTGTGAATGAATACAAATATTACTCCCTCCGATTTGTACTCTCCAATATTGGAGTTGAATGTTTGTAAAGATTAAGTGAATTAGTTAGATAATAAAGAGTGCTGATATGACCTCTAGTGCGTTTCACGCGTTGAATGTGAAAGAAAAAAATAGTGGAAAAGAAAAAGAGTAAAATAAAAGTAGAAAGTAGAACATGAATACTTAAAGAAGGAAGGGACCCGTTTATATTTTACAACATTTATCACCAATAATTCAGTCATCACTTTATTTGTTAAATACTTCGTCTCTTTTCTCAGAGTTTAACTATGTGGCATTTCTTATCAATCAATTGTAAGTTGTAGCACATCAATCACGAAAATGATCACTGAATGAAATTTTGATAGTTTGTATACATGATCGTACTGCTTGATACGTTGATATTGACGAGACTAGAGCCAAAAAATGATTTATTTGAACTTTTATTGTGTTCGCTTATATTAAAGAATTTTAAATTCAGTATGAATATGTGAGTGCGCGCGCATAAGAAATAAGTTTGGGTAAGAGGATTGGAGTTTTTCAATTTGAACACAAAAATAATGAGTTTAATATTTTACTCATATTTTATTAATGACTGTCTCCTATTCAAATGTAACCAAATTTCTAATCAATAAAAAATATCGCACATATTTCAAATTTTATTTATGTTACTTACTTATCATCAAGTGTTCTTCATTCACTCATATTTTTCATATTTTAAATTTTGTTAATATATAGTTTTGACATAGAAGTTGAAAAAAAATGACAAGTGAGTAGTTATATTTTATGATACAACGCCTGATAGATTATCATATATCATAGTTTTTTTAAGAAAAGACAGAGAAAATCATAGACCACAAGTTTCTTAGCCACAAAATACTATAAATAGGAGTTGTGCATATTCATAATATAGAAACGTCAGTTAGCTTGTTTAAGCTTCTCTGAATATGGGAAGGCGCATCATAGTAGGATTTGCATTGCTTTTCCTATTATTTGAAATTGCCCAATTAGTTTTGTGTGAAAGATGCATTGAATCAGAGAAGCAAGCTCTTCTCAAGTTCAAAGCATCTTTTCATGATCCATATAAGAGCCTTTCCTCCTGGAATCCCAAAACCAATTGTTGCCAGTGGGATGGCATATCTTGTCACAATGTTACTAGTCATGTTCTCAAACTTGATCTTAGTAGCTATTGGCTAGAAGCTAATGTTGTTGATCCATCTTTGTTGGAGTTGCAACATTTGATTTATTTGGATTTGAGCCAAAACGACATCAAAGCAATCTCAATTCCTGCCTTTTTGGGTTCTATGGGGCAGTTGAGATATCTTTCAATCTCAAATGCTAATTTCAGAGGAAAGATTCCTACCAATCTTGCTGGAAACCTCACAGACTTGCAGTTTCTTAATCTCAATTGGAATGATTTGCACACCAATGACATGAGTTGGGTGTCTCAATTTCAGTCTCTGCAATATCTCAACCTTAGTCATGTGTACCTTGGAGAAGCTCGCAACTTATTCCAGGTACTTCACATGATTCCTTCTTTGTTACAACTCCAATTAAAAAGATGTGGGCTTGGCAACTTGTCCACTCCTCTTTCCCCCATTAATTTCACAAATAATGCTACAGTTCAGCTCCTGAGTCTGGCTCGTAATGAAATTGATGGCCGAATCCTTCATGCTTTCCAAAACTGGAATTCTGTTGAATTCCTTGACCTCAGTTCCAACAATTTAAGTTCAGTGCCATCTTGGTTGGGAGAGTTTAAGAATCTTGTTTCTCTTGATCTTTCATTTAATACACTTTGTGGACCCATTCCTATTGCTTTGCGCAACTTGACTACCCTTCAAGGCCTTGACCTTTCTTCAAACAATTTTAGTTTAGTGCCATTGTGATTTGGAGAGTTTAAGAATCTTGTTTCTCCTGATCTTTCATATAATACAATTAGTGGACCCATTCCTACTGCTTTGGGCAACTTGACTACCCTTCAAGACCTTTATCTTTCTAGAAACAATTTCAATTCAGTACCATCTTGGTTAGGAGAGTTAAGGAGCCTTCGCCATCTAGAAATCTACATGAATCAAAACATAGCCACTATGGAAATTTCTGTGTCACAAATTTTAAACAATATGTGCCATTTAAAAGAATTATATTTTTGACAAAGCAATCTTCAAGGAAAAGCATTTGGTGATTCTGATTTTTCTAGATGCATCAAATATGACATTGAGCAATTATCCTTGGCTGGTAATAAACTCAATGGCCATTTGCCAACTTGGGTAGGACGTCTTGAAAATTTGAGTACACTTGATCTCTCAAGTAATTCTTTTAGTGGTAACATTCCTCACATTTTTAGTCAACTTTCAAATCTATTTATTCTTGATATATCGAATAATTCTTTTAAAGGCAATATCCCTCAAAGAATTTGTCACCTTGTAAATCTAAGTAGGCTTGATCTTTCTTATAAAAATTTCCCTGGCAAAATTCCAAATTGTTGGAGAGATAATCCACGATATGGATTGAAGGAAATAAATATTTCATTCAATAAACTGTCTGGTGCTTTCCCTATCTCAATTGGCAAGCTTTCCTCACTACTTTGGTTGCGTTTGAACAATAAATATCTTGAAGGAAAACTTCCAGCGACTTTGAAAAATTCAAAGTCATTGTTAATTTTAGATTTGGGCGAGAATAAATTTTCTGGAAGTATACCATTATGGACTAATAAAACTTTTCCTATGCTGCAAATTCTGAGGTTGAGGCATAACATGTTAGATGGTAATATTCCATCAAATCTGTGCCAACTCAAGTCACTCTAGATTTTGAACCTTGCAAATAATAATTTAAGTGGCTCAATATCCTATTGTATTGGCAATCTTATGAGAATGACTCGTCAAGCTTTTGGATAATCCCATCTACATGTAAGGGTTTTGGATGTATCAGTGTTAACTTCAGGAAATTCTTATTAGAATTTTATATTTCATCCTGTTTTACTTCACTTTGGGTGCATAAGTGGGCATTTGAAAGGGTTAAAGTGATGAATTGTGTTCTTCTCATGCTATGCACAGCAAAATGAAATTGTGGAGGACATTATTCACTAACTGCTCTGAATGTCTAACCATGTGTGCAAGTTCTTTGTGTAAACTGATACAGATTCAGTCATAGCTAGCCCAGAGGAAGCCACATGCAGTGAGAAGGAGGTGAAGGAAGTTGAAGCTAACAACCATTCCAAGGAAAGGCAAGCTGGGAGGAGAACAGAGCAAAAAAGAAGAGAAGATGACTCTGGCAGGTGCCTGGGCCGCGACCAACCATCTCAGGTGCCGCGGCCCAGAAAATCAACAGCAGCATAGAAAGGCGTGGGCTGCGGCCAACCATCTAATGGGCCGTGGCCTAGAAGATCAACATCAGCACAGAAAGGAGTGGGTCGCGGCCAACCATCTCATGGGCCGCGGCCCAGAAGAATCAACATGAGGTCAGATACTCATGAGCCGCGGCCCACAGAGTGGCGGGCCGCGGCCTTCCCCCGCAAATGAAGCTACGCGTTATGACATCTGAGAAGATATAAAAGGCAAACCCAGGGTTTTGAAAGGGGGATTTCCCAATTTTGGAAAGACCGACAGAGGCGGCTGGAGAGGTGCTGAGAGCTGGGATCTGCTAGAAATCAAGGAGAATCAAGTGGGATTGAAGATTGGAAGAGATTTTACTCCAGTTTTCTTGAGCTTTCTGTATTCATTCCCTTTCTCCACTGTGATTCTGTTATGGCTACATTTAATTCTGCTATTTGTAATCCGTTTTTGAACATCAGTAGCTAGGTTTTTCATTCTAGGATTGTTCTACACTTTTGTATAGATTAAACTCGAATCCTTCTTCCTCTTCATTAGCTAATGGTATATATGTGTTAATCCTTCCCTGTTTTCACTGATATTCATGAATTGCTAGCACTATGAATAACATGTTCAACTAGATTAAGCTTGAGAGAGTTAATCTAATTGAAGAACGTGGGTAGAGTTATGCTAGACTTGAAGTTTAAAGAGTTAAATGGATGGTTTGTTAATAACATAGAGATATAGTTATTAACCTAGCATTGTCAAAGTAAGGAGGTTGTTTAATGATTATTTTCCCTTAAATGCAGCAAGAGATTGTGTATCTTAATGGAGAATATAAGTTTGGTTATGACTTGAGAGAGCTTAACCAATGGCTATTGAACCTTAGACTGACATATATATATCCCATAAACAGTAATATCGAAGAGGAAGTAGATTGAGTTTATGATATACAAAGGGAGCAAACAATCCTAGGTTCACTCTAATTGATTGAATTCACAAGAAGCATATTCTGTTCAGTACTTTTTTTTTAGTTGTTATCAACATATCTTTTAAATTTGTTTTTCTCACACTCAACATTTTGTTTTGATTCAACTTAATCAAACACATCAAGCCCATTGTTTGACTAAATTGTTATTCAAATCCTCGAGGGAACGATCTCACTTATCACTTTATTACTTGACGCGATCCATGCACTTGCAGTAGCGAACAATCAGAAGGATGGGATTATCAGGATGCTAAACAAGTTTTGAAAGGAAGAGAATTTGACTATACAAGAATCTTGAAACTTGTGAACAACTAGGATTTGTCAAATAACAATTTGATTGGATAAATTCCTCTCGAGTTATTCATGCTTGTTGGATTGATAGGTTTGAATCTTTCACACAATAACTTGAAAGGAGAAATCCCATATATTATTGGGGACATGAAATTTCTTGAATCCTTTGACATCTCTTGTAACCAAATTTCAGGAACAATTCCAAAGAGCATGTCCAAGCTAACTTCTTTGAACCATTTAAATGTGTCATACAATAACCTTTCAGGCCTAATTCCAACTGAAAATCAATTCTTGACTTTGGATGATCCATCTATTTATGTCGGCAGCCCTTTTCTTTGTGGAATCCCACTATAGAAAAAGTGCCAAGGTTATAATCCTCATCAAGTTCCTGAAGCTAAAAAATCGGAAGATGAGGACAATTCAGAAAAAATGTGGTTTTATTTTGTCATAGCAATTGGATTTACCGTTGGCTTTTGGGGAGTTATTGGGACTTTAGTGTTGAAGAAGAGTTGGAGATATGCTTGTTTTCGACGAGTGGAAGATGTGGCAGATGACATATATGTGTACACTTCAATAAAAATAGCAAAGTTGAAGAGGCTGCTCACAAACCATGTCCATGGTTGATCTTAGTAGTTGTGTGTGTAGCTTTATTATCTCTCTTGCTGTAAGTATCATTGAATGTTTCAGTATGTGTGTGACAATAATATATCGTGCATGTCTTCATGAGTTCACTATGAACAAAAGTACAAAATCTTCAATTCTTCAAATTTTTTGTCTGTCTATAAGATTATATTTTAATGTCATTAAAAAACTCATTACATGATTATTACATTAATCTATATATGGTAATTCAAATTCTTCACGCTTATACATTAATTCATCAAAGCTCAAATAAATAACATGGCTAGTAAATATTGCCTTGTTTAATTATGCATAGTTGAAAAGTAATGGCCAATTAACAGGCCTAAAACAAATACTGTTGAAATAATTTATAGGGTTAATACTATTTTTTATTTTTTTACAATCATTTTGATTTTAATCCCTAAAGTTTCAAACCGGTTTTGGTTCCTCAAGTTTATTCCATTTCAAATAGTTAGTCCTTGTAGTTTAGAAAGGACGTTGACACTTTTTAAGTTTGATGATGTGATAGTAACGCCGTTAAAATTACTTATGTGGGTGTCTGACTGTGCAAAAATGATTGCTCATATTAGAGAAGAAAATTCTATCATCTTGCGCACAAATTTAACAATGTTAATGCCACATCATCAAACTTAACACCGTTAACATCCTTTTCAAACCATAGGGACTAACAGTTTGTAATGGAATAAACTTTAGGGACCAAAACCATGTTTGAAACTTTAGTGATCAAAATAAAAAATGACTATAAACTATAAGGACAAAAGATGATATCAACCCAAATTTATACTAAATGGGAAGACAATAGTCAGCTGAAATAGCAATAATATGATATAATATGGAGCAGAACATTATTAAAAAGAAAAAGAAAATGTAGAGATAATTATGGACGCGTATGATATTAGGCGCTGAATTTAGGATATGTTAGTGTATATTTGTGAAGGAAGATGCAAGATCCAAAAATGAGCTGAAGAAGTGGGAATAGTAATAATAACTAAGTTTGCTCAAATTATAATAAATATTGTCTCAAGGGGGCAGAGTGAGAATTTAAGAATGAGAGAAGCCAAGATTGAAACAATAGGCCTTGTTCTACATGAAAGAAGTTTCAATCACTTAAGCACTTAAGCACCAGGTCTCGGTTTCAAACTGATGTGAATACCAAAACAACTCAATAATGGTCTCATGCCTTTTGCACATTTCAGGAGACCATTTTAGTTTAACTTCTCTCCACAAGATCAAAGCCTGTGACTGTATGTGTATTTCTTTTTTTTTTTTTCAGGTTCTGATTCAGATGTTTACTTAACCTAATAAAATAAGAGTGGCATATGCTTAATCTAATACATGATTATTTATGTAATCACTCCTTCAAAATGGGTGCTCCCAAACCAAAGTGGAAAAAGCATGTTAATTTTATAATAATGAATGCATTAACAAACAAATTACAAAGCCTCTCAAAAGCTTTTGTAAATAAATAAGGCCATCAAAAACCCTAAGGAATATTTTACCAAAAAATTATTTGATTATATGTTGCATACTTATAAATACTACTAGTATATATTGGATTAGCCTAAGGGTGGTTCTATTAAAAAAAAATAAAGGGACTCAGGTCCTTAAAGCTAAAGCCTAAATAAGCTTAACAATTGAGAAAGATAAGTGAGAGTTGTGTGATGTTGCAGTCACCCAGCATTCATCTACCTAGCTAGCTAGAAGATCTTCTTTCACCCTAACAGTCATAACCTTCCTTCTCAAGTTCAATATTCACATAAAAAGGCAATTCTTTTCTTTCATTAACAAAATGTGTTAGAACCATATACGTTTGTTCATGAGTCTGAGCAAAACTTGGGAGTGAATCTCCCAAGTAGGCTCAACGTTCCCATAGAAACCCATACAAAGGCACAAAAAGCAACAAGAGCTGGTAGGAAGAAGAAGATTCTCTTCACAATATTGCAGCATATTATGATTACCTTTGGCAGGCAAGCTAGAAGATTCATAACCCTCACCTACACATATGACTATAAACTAACATATATTAGTAATCATTTGTGTTATTTCTTTTGGTTTTGTTTCTATCTATTTTTGTACAAAAGATACATGAAACAAGCTCAAGTAACATACATTAATATTAGTACAAAAAGCTCTCAAAGATGCCACATCACTAATAGTCAATAAAGGTTTCTTCCATGCATTAGTCGGCCATCAACCAATGGAGGTCATCTCTAAAGAGTTCAACACAAATGAGATGTGAAGCTTGCATCTCCATTCAAAACAAAGATAGTAAAAACATTATTTGGAGGTTGAGCTAAACCACCAACAATGTTTGTGGTGCCAATGAGTGTACCTGAGGTTGATGAAGAGTAAGAAACATTAGCTTGTTCCGTTGAACTCATGATCTACCTTTCATGACGCATCCAGAGTTAACTTGGATCTCCAATGTCTCCAGTAGGTAGAGACTGATAATGTTGATTCACAACATTAGTGTCAAAAGTATTCAATGAGGATGTGAAAGAGTTCCTTGGTCAATATGCCCTATGTCACGAATAAACATCTCTGCATCATGGTACAAGTCAAGTACACTTAAACCATCTTCAAACTCTAAGTTCTCCAAAGGATTTTCTATTCTAGGTAGTGCAGGTTTAGGATTGATGAGATAATTCATTTCCAAGAAGTCATCCTCATGAAGCAGAAGCTCCTCTACTTGAATATTGGGACAAGAGGTGACTTTAGGTACTTTAGAAACATGCATGTGAGAGATAACTGATTGGGTAAGGTCATAGTAGTGATTGCTAGAATGAAAGATTTTGATTGGCTTAGAAAATGCCTCCTGTCACACCCCGTATCCCCACCGCACCGTGTTCCACTGATTGAACCACATTTTTATATGCTTTTTCATAATTAAATTGGGATTTTTTAATGCATTTTGTAGGACAATATTGCATGATTAAGCACTAATTTTAATTAGGGACAATTGTATTGAATTAATTGTAATTAGGGGTAAAATGGTCATAAATTTGTTAATTATTCATACAAATGATTCCTTGAACTTTTGATGCTACATTATGCTTAATTTCGCATTACAGGTGTCTTTGAAGAAATTGAAGATTTTTAGAGCGTGAGAAGTAAATTTCAAAGACTGGAAAATATTATAGAAAATGTCCCTAAAATTTTTGGAAATTACATGTGAATTAAGAAAAGAGATGAAGGAAAATTACAGAAAGGACCTAGAGGCTTCAAAAATTTTGATTAGGCCCAACAAACATTTCAAAATGCTGCCATTTAGTCTCTCTCAGAACTTTTGATTTTTGTAATTAAATCCCTGGTCAAAACCTAGTTTAACCAAGACTTTCTCCTCCTTCAGACAGACCTGAACAAGTTGAGATGACCTAACATTGGACATTAAAATAGTGAGAGTTGATACACAGTGGGAGCGCCACACAAGGACCGAGGGAACCTTCCTTCTCTCTTTCACCTTGTTCTTCTTCCTCGCTAGTAACACCTTCACCTTCACCATCGCCGGTGAGTTCCTTTCACCATCCACCAGAGCCGTGGACAGAGATCTGGCTGAGAGGCAAACCCGAGAGGCAAGAACAGACCAGAGGGAACTTTACCCTTCACCTTCACTATTCTTCCAGATTTTCGGCAGAGAAGAAGTTGCGACATTGACAATGGTGAGAGGGAAAACCGTCGGGAACCACTCACCAACACTACCAAACCACAACTATCGTTCCCTTCTCTATTTCCTATCTGTTCCACCTTTATCAAAAAACCATCAGTTACCATCACATCGAGCGCATCTTCACGTCACCCACCGTCAGAGAGGTTCAGTTTTGAGGAGACATAGGGCATTAGTGAAGCTTCAAGAGAGCTCAAACTAGAATTTCAGAAATAGTGCCAAGGACCGTTGTCTTCACTGCTAGCCCTCCTCTGTCCCATATAGCCAGAGTTCTCTTTCTCTCTCTTCCACTCAATTACCATTAGCTTCCTCTCTCCAACACCATTCCATCACCATTAAATTTCCTTCACCATTATAGATAATCTGCCCTTCAATATCCCATTGAACCCGACAACCTCATCCTTTTCTTCCATTCCAGATTTAGCTAACACTTAATTTCTCATGGATTTCAATTGTTTTGGACAAGTTGCAACTATAATTAATTGCATGAAGGGCTAATTCTCTTGCTTCTTTTGTGGTGGAGAGTGGCTAGAGTTTTAATGTGCTATAAAGGGGAGTTTATTAGTTTCCCATTAGCTCATTATATGTATTAATTGTGAACTGTTTGGTTTAATTCTGAATTGGTACATATATGTGAGACTTGGATGAGTGTTCATTTGTCTTTGTTGGTTAACATTTGTGTTGAATTTTGTCTTGATGCACTTAGACTATGTATTAAAATTATTTCCTTATGTTTTAATGAGATTATGCATTGTATGTGATTACTATGGTGTGTAGTTGAATTAATTCATATTGAGTATCACGATTGTGCTCTCATCCAAGAGGAAGCAAGTGCATTAAAATGATTTTCAAGCACACATCAAGTGTTTTTTAATAATTTATTTAAAAGATGACTATGAATGTGATCATATATAGAATTAGTCATTAATTAGGTAAATTGGACTCAACGCGATTGCTTGAGGTTTTTAATTTGACTTGATGATAAATTAACTCCTAAATTATTTCAAGAAGATAGGAAAGCCATTGATTTTGCTACCATGATTAATTTCCTCATACCCATCCCATTTTATAAAGAAAATAGAAAAAGAACATTAGTTTAGCTTTTAATTAAATTGAATTTTCTTTTAACTATTAATTTAAAAAATCCAAAAACGATTTCCCCTTGCTTTCACTGCATTTGCATGATATTTCCACAAATCAATGGCGTCGTTGCTAGGGAGCTAAGTAATTGTTTCCCTAGGTAATCTAATTATCGAATTCACTTTTGACAAGGGGTTTCTCGTGTGAAGCTTATTAGTTTAGCATTTTTTGTTTTTTATTCTTTTGCATATAGTTTAGGAATTTTGCATTTAGGTAGCTTGCATAGCATTTGTTGCATTCTTACCTTGATTTGACTTGGCAGCTTCTGTGTGGTGTTGTTTGCATTAAATTTGATATGATTTTGAGCTCATTTATCTGAATTCAATATGTCTCCAAGGTAATTCATAGCATACTTGAATCTTTTCTTATTTTGATATTCTTTTCCCCCTTTTTCACTTGCATTTGTTTATTCCTCATTCTTTTTCTTAGTTTTTACAGTCTTTAGTTAGATAGTCATTTTATGATTCATTGGGATTGTGTGATTGAATTTCTAATGGCTTGGTTTAATGGTTGTCCAGATTTACCTCTCAATTCTCATTCTCCCACAGACAATTACATCAGGAGCACTAATAATATCTCTCAAGGATCTCAACTAGTGCAATAACAACTAGACCTCATCTTAGCCCAATTGGAGAATCCAAAAAGAGGTTTGTATTGTCAAGGAAAGTCACCCTTTCAGTCTCACTCTTCGGTAAGAGCTTCAATTGGAGAGGAAGAGTATATCTTTAAAAGCACTTATTGCACTATACACACTGCGCAACTCCTTCAAGCTAAGTTGGGAATTCAAGATAAAAGTCCATTTGGTCAAGAATGTCATGATCCATTCCACTCTCCATACCATAAACCCTACCAACAACCTTCATTCAAACCTTATTGTCCACCACACCAACCCTCTAACCCATATTATGAGCCTCATTTTAATCCTCCACCATGCGACCACATACCATCTCACGAATCCCTTCCTTCATTCCATCGTACTTCCCAACCATTTCATCTACCTCCTGAGTCTCTATACCCATCATTTGAGCCATCTTATGGATATTCTTCCCAACCATGTGTGCCAAACCAAGACCCTTCCATTTGTGAAGTCATTAGAGAGCTCAAAAACCAAATTACGCAGACTATCAATGAAGAGCAGCCAAACAAGGATACCTTTGCTCATCAAATGGAAGTGATTCAAGAGTTTTAAACTCAAATGGATAACCTTACTAAAGAGCGGTGGTCATAAATGGACTTTCATATCAGAAGAATGGAACAACAAGAGAAAGAGAGTGAGAGATTAGAAAAGGAACTTGAGCGTCTTACTTAGCAATCACAAGTATTGAAGAATCCCCAAGAAAATCCTCCTTCCATGTTCTTACATACACATGAAGTGGAGCATCTAAACAAAAATAATGAGGAGCTAGAGGAAGCACAAAAGGCTTCTAAGTGCCATACTCCACCAGAGACTCACCCACCATATGCCCTTCTATATGAGCCACCCTCTCCACCATGCCATGAACATTCACCCCAACCCCCTACTCCTCAAGCTTCTGGACTTGATGCATTTCTCACATTACCATATATGGATGCCTAAACCCTTTCCCTGTAAAGAGTGTATGACTAACTAAAGGTTTGGCATCTAGAATTATTCATGCTCAAGGATGGTTTTGGACTCTCTGAGTAAATAGAAAAGGAAATGGTGGACATTGAAAGTTTCATCAAGGCATTTTTTGACCATATGCTATGGATAAAGACTAAAGGTGACGAAGGAGCTCTATGATCCTATAATGCCAATCATGATGGGGAAACTGGAGAGCAAAACCCATATGCCACTTTACAAGTGGAAGATTCCAATCCTTCGGTGCCTATTCCCTTACAAGAACAAGAAGTAGAGCAAGTTCAAAAGAAAATTGAAAGAGTCATCCCTGCCATTTGGTAATGATCCTATCCTTATAGAACTATACTCACCTACTACTTTAACTAGTGAAGCAATTAATGATTTGGGTGATGATGAGATGAATAAGGAAATCATTGTTGTATCCCCTCAAATGTTTGAAAATTTTTTTGCTTACCCATTAGTTCTAGTAGTAATGATTCGATTGTACTTGCTTATGAGTGTGCTCCTACTTCTTTGTATAATGCTTTAACTATTAAAAATTCTTCCCTTATAGTATTAGGGATGATTGTGATATATTGAATGACACATTTTCATGCTCATGTGTAAAAGATCAAATATGTGTAGATTGTTATTATGACAAATGCCACTTGCTTGTTGAGTTTTGAAAGAAAACATTTAGTGAAGTGGTTGATTTTCCCATTGATCTTGATGCACCTTCTTTTACTATTAATGATTGTAAGCATGACAATTATGGAAATGTTGAATCTTGTGTGGATGCTAATGTAGTTGATGTGAGTGATAAAAACCATAGCTTAGAATAAGGTCTTTCTTTTGAATCCAATGAATTGAATGCTAGTTTCATGTGGAAAGATTCAAATGCTTTGATTGATGATTTTACAAATTAAAATGATTCTTTCCATATGATTATTTCTTGTGATTTGCCACCTATTCTTTTAAAAATTCAAAAGTTTTGCGTGGTGACTTCACAAATTCTCTTCCTTCTTTCACTCTTTTGCCTTCCATCTCTTGTGATTGCAATGATGATATGGTGTACCCCAACACTAAGTTGGATTCCGCACCTTCCACTTTGCAAACATGAGAATTTTCAAAATGTAACTGTTTGTTTGACTCCTACTTATGGGCATACTGTTGATTTCCTTGGATGTGATAGTTACTTTGAGAGTTTGGAACTGCACATGCCTTTATTTCACTTGAAATCTCTCCCTGTTTCTATTTTTTGGATGGGATACTACTGTTTGCTTGTCTCTTTTACAGGCATATTCTTGGAAAGGTCATCAGAGGAACAAACATCCACCATACATTCTTATAACCCTTTCGATTGATCCTGAGCCAGCTCCACCAGGGAAATTCAATGCGGGAGAAAATGTTTTTAAAGACAAATGCATGATTCTCATCGAGGATGAGAACTTCTCCATCAAGAGACTCAATATTCTCTAACACAGGTTGTCTCTTTCCTTACTTGTTTTCTTCTTAAATCCTATGATTCTTTGAGCTTAATTGTTATATGAGGAAGATAAGCATGGGGGAGGGACAATCCAGTAGAAAAAGGTAGAAGTAGTGTAGTTTAGTAAGTAGACTAAGAACCCCTTTGTATACTTTGTATTTTTGGCCACTACCACACTTAATTACCATTGTGCCTTTTTATCATATTTTCCTCTATTATTATGACTTGTTTCTCATTCTCTCTCTTTATGTGAAGTTGACGTGTTGTTCTCCAATTACAATTGGACTTCAAAACTTCCCACTTCACTAAGGCACAAGTAACAATAATAGAGTTGCTTTACATATTGAGGACAATGTGTTGATTAAGTGTGGGAGAGGGAAATACATTTTAAATCCCATTATTTGGTTGTTATTCAACGAGAAATGCCTTAAACTAGAAAATCCTTCAAAAATTTTTCAAGAATGACTTACTTTGATACATGTTCTAAGTGGTACGCATTTGCCACTTTGGCACAATTAATAAATGATTTCCCTACTTATGTAATTGTCTGGATATAACGTCAAAGGATATTGTGAGTGCCCTATATGTAAAGATGATACTCATTCAGTGTGACTAGATCATTGTAAGAAAAATGTCTACATGGGACATCGAAGATTCTTACCATTGAAACATCATTGGACAAGGTGGAAAAAGGCTTTCAATGGTGAGTCAGAAGAAGGTAGCCCACCGAAGATGTTGATCAGTGCTTAGGTTTTTTAGAAGGTCAAACACTTGGATAACAATTTTGGCAAGCCATTTGTAAAAAAATCGGGACAAGCAGTTGGAAGAAGTGTATTTTTTTTAAGCTTCCATATTGGAAGTTCTTATATATGAGACATCTTCTTGATGTGATGCATATAGAAAAAAATATATGTGATAGTCTAATTGGCACGCTGCTCAGTATGCAAGGTAAAAGCACAATGTGAATGCTAGGGTGGATTTGGTTAACTTGGGAATTAGAGAAAAGTTGGCACCGATTGAACAAGGGCACCACACTTATCTACCTCCAGCGGCTTATACTCTGTCGAGGAAAGAGAAAAAGTTATTTTGTGAGTTTCTCAAAGGAGTGAAAGTTCCAGAGGGCTATTCTTAAAATATAAGGAATCTTGCATTAGTGAAAGAGTTAAAGCTAAAGAACCTTAAATCTCATGATTGTCATGTGCTTATACAGAATTTTGTACTGGTTGGTATACGGTCAATATTACCTAGAAAAGTAAGGAATTTCATCACTAAACTTTGTAAGTTCTTTAAGTTGATTTGAAGTAAAGTGGTTGATTCAATAAAGTTACAAGATTTGTAAAGGCTTATTGTTTGTACTCTGTGTGAACTTGAAATGTATTTTCCACCATTTTTTTGACATTATGGTCCATCTAACCATACACTTGGTGAAAAAAGTTCAATTATGTAGTCCAATGTACCTTAGATGGATGTACCCAAATGAGCAATTTATAAAAATTTTAAAAGGGTATGTGAAGAATAGATATCAACCAGAGAGGTGTATAGCTGAGCGATACATGGTTGAAGAAGCAAGTGACTTCTGTGCTGATTTTCTATCAAATGTTGACCTTATAGGGATCCCAAAGTCTCATGATGATAGGTGAACATTAGGGAAAGGAACAAGTGGGAAGGATGTAATTAGGATATTAGTTAATGAATGGGAGCAAGCTCACTTGTATGTGCTACATAACACTAATGAGGTTGAACTGTATGTTGAAGAACATAAGGATGCTCTTCAATTGGTACATGGTGAGGGGAATGAAAATTTGATAACAAAAGAGCACAACCGACAATTTCCAACTGGTTAAAAAGGCGCATTAATGATGATGTGGAGAGGAATCTTGATTCAGTTTCTGAAAACTTAAGATTGCTATCAAATGGACCAAGCTTAAATGTATTGTCTTATAATGGTTATGCAATCAACAGTTACATATTTTTCACACAAGAACATGATACAAGGAGCACGATGCAGAATAGAGGGGTAACACTTGTTGTTGATTCTTGGCATAGATCCAGTGCCAAAGGTGTATACCTTATCTACACAATAATGTCATACTTTGGTTTCAATGAACGAATATAGAAGTTAGATTACACTAAACTGAGGGTCCCTATCTTCAGATGTAAGTAAGTTAACAATAATAGTGGATTACGGATAGATGAGTTATGGTTTGTTCAAGTGGATCTTCCTAAAGTTTGGTATAAAGACGATCCTTTCATTTTTGCACACAAGCAAAACAAGTGTTTTTCATTCCGGATCCTACTAAAAAGAACTGGTCCATTGTACTTCCATCAAATAAGAATCATCAAGAACAAGGTGATGCTAAAGTAACGAGTATTTGAATATTCCTAAGGATAATTTTTCCTTTGACATGTTGTGGTCAAAATATATTGATATAGATGAAGATGAAAATGAAGATGACCCCTTATATATGTGTTATGATCATGGAGAGGGGACTTGGTTTTTAAATCAAACAAGAAAGACAAAAAGATGATAATGAGTGCCTTGATTTTTTGCCTTGTATGTTTTATTACATGTATTCATATAGTTTAACTTAATTTAATTTCATTTCCATGTTTGTCATGTGCATTGATATTTTGTTTGGTTTTTTTAACTTGTAGGACAATGGATCCACACAATGGAGATGAAGTTCCCTGGGCTGAAAATTATGATCAGGCAACATTTAAGGCCCATGTAGATTGAGGCAAGACTGTAATGTCCAAATTGATTAAAAGAAGTAAGAGCATTAGGTTAGAGCTATAATAGAATGAAAAGGGAAATCCAGTTGGATTGAATGCTAGCTCATTCATTAATTACATTAGGACTAATATCAGAGAAAGAGTCCCCATTACAGTTTCATATTGAAGACGGGAAAAGAAAAATTATTCTGATATCATCTTGGGTTCCATTAAGGTTAAACATTATTTACTTTATTATTCTGGTTGTTTTGTTTCTTGAAATTACAATCTAACATGTGTATTTTTTTCTTACAGACTTGTTTCTTGATTGATGAAGATAAAGACAAATATGTGTTGCGAAAATATGGCAAACTTTTGAGAGACTAATTCTACTTACAGGACAACAATGATAATATCAATCATTCACCACCGGAGATGTACGATGGAATAATAATTCAAGAATAGTTGGATGAGTTTGTGAGCACACATACTTCTGTGGAATTCGAGGTAATATATTATTATCCTCTACCACTACTACAAAAAACACTTTTAACATCCTTTTTTTAGGCCTTTTAACTTCTGAATGGGGAAGCCTAAAGTATACTTCTATACGTTTAAAAAGTATACTTCTATACATTTAAAAAGCAAGTCCAGTGGAATTCATAATAACGATTTTGTTGGTATTTCATAATACTCCAATTAAATCTTATTTATCAAAGGTCTCCAATAAATCATAGAACAATTATAAATTCACCATAGTTATCTCTATTAGATTATTACAAACACCTCATATAAATTTCCCATGTCAGGACCTCAATATAGTGTGCAAACAATGTGGTTGTACCTTCAATTTTGTATTTTTAATAACTAAAGGGAATTTTTTATTTTAAAATTCTTAATAATAGAAATAACAGGTACAATAGCCGACGATGTCAAGGAAACTAGCTACCACGGTGTATAGGGAGACAGTGATTCCGAGCATTTTTTGTAACAAAATCATAACTTTAGTGATTTCAAGCATTTTTTTGTTAAAGAAAGAAAAGTTGTGAGAGTGAGAGACAAACTTGTAGACAAAGGAGAAGGAGACAACCCACAGTGGCACTAGCTAGACAACGGTTATAAGAGGGAGAGAGAAATGAAAACACACTTATCCCTTCCTTGGTAGCCTATATCTTCATCGGACAAACAAGAAGAGCATCGTTGGAACAGAGGGAAACAAAGAGAAAGAAGAGAGAGGGAAACACAGATAATGAAGAGAAAACACATTAAACAAGAGAAAGAATAAAGTTAGAGATGGGTGGAACTGATTGATGGGACGTTGGTGCAGGCCTTTAGGCTCACTTCAGACTTCCCCAGTCTGACTTGGGTTGTCTAAAGTCCTCACTTTAGACTTCCCAGTTTAACTAGGGTAGTCTAAAGTCCCAGTTTAGACTACCCTAGTCAGAATGGGGAAGCCTAAAGTGAGGACTTTAGACATCCCTAGTCAGCCTGGGGACGTCTAAAGTCTACTTTAGACTACCCCAGGCTGACTAGGGAAGTCTAAAAGGGACTTTAGGTGTCCCCAGTCAGCCTGGGGACGTCTAAAGTCTACTTTAGACTACCCCAGGCTGACTAGGGAAGTCTAAAAGGGACTTTAGGTGTCCCCAGTCATCCTGGGGACATCTAAAGTCCAAACTTTTGGTGGGGGGAGGCAAAATTCAAAACTTAATGGACTTTAGGCATCCCAATTCAAATTTGGGACACCTAAAGATGTACAATCAACCTCGTTAATTATAAAAAAGCGACCGCCTCTATTTTTAACTTCCCTTTTTAAAAAAGGGTCATCCTTTAGAGTAGTAATATCTATATTTTGTAGTAGTGTACGGAGTACATGTAATGTATTTGTAATGAATATTTACTGATGTAAATCATTTGTATGTAAACAGGAAAGAAGTGAGCAAAATCATGCAAATGCATCCAACATGCAATACCGATATATGAAAGGACCGGTATCGTATGCAATGTTATAGCAACAATTAGTAAGAACAAACACTAGTACAAAAGAGGGTTTTAATGGCACCCCTTTTTCTACGCTTCTTTGATGAAGTGCCGCTGGTAATAGTTTTTTTTTTAAAAAGGCTTAGAAGCTACTGTGCTTCCTAATATAAGTGTCGAAGCTTAGTACTTGGTTTGTGTGGCCCTTTCTTTAACAAGAGCCATACAAAACATTTATTTTTAAAAAAAAATGAAAGCCAAAGCTACAGCGCTTCTCAAGAAAGCGCCGTAGGTAGTATAATTTTTTATCTTCTTTTTATTTGAAAAAAAATTATCCGGTGCTTAAGAGTAAAGTGTCGTATAAGTTTAAAGCATGACATTTATTATAATGCATTATTGTTCAAAATCTCTTGTCATAGTAAGTCAAAAAGGATCTTGTTAAGAATTAATTATCCACTATATTCTCTTATTTCACAAAAAAAAAAAAAATTCAAATATGAAGTTTGCTGAGTATTTACTTGATTAATTTTATTTTCTCCTACTTCCAAAACAATAAAATCCTTCATCTAGTTGCTTGTTAGCAACTTTCTTTGCATTGCAGTTTTTGTCTGCATCAAAAGCCTTCTCATCTCTCTTTATACTATGATGAATTTTGGACTTTGGATCAATTTATATTATTATGTTTAAATTATGTTTTCATTTCTATAATCCATTTTACTAATGTTCTTATATTTAGGTTGATAAGAATCTTTCATTCCTCAATGATTTCCATAGAAAAGGATGCTCAGCCATACATTATATTCATGGTCGGTATAGGCTAGACCTTGGCTGGTGTTTGCCACGCACCTTGGCCGGTACTTGCAATAGTGCTTTTGCTTGCTCATACGACAAAGGCACACATACCTGCCAAGGATAGCCTTGGCAGGCGCGCAAGGCCACAGTAAAGGCCTTGCTTCATATGCAAGACCACTGTGGCCTTGCATATTATATTTATTAGAGTACTTAACCAGCTTTATATAAAGAGAGTTCAGAGCTGAGCAAGGAGTGAGAGATCAGAGACGGAGTTAATTGACAGACCATAGAACGCAAGCTTCATCACCTTCATTCATACACCCGAGCTGATTAGTATAGGCAATCCATAAGCTCCAACAAAAATTCAAAGTTAATTAAGGCAAGTTTCATCACCTTCCTTCCTCATTTAATTTATATTGTTTTGGCATTGTTTTAGTATGTTTTCTTCCATTTAATTTGCCAATTAATGCTTTCCCTTAGAATTATTTCATTAAGGGGTTTTAGATTTTTTTTTTTGTATTTCAACTAATTTTCCTTTTTTTAGTTTAATAACATCCTCAAAGTTGATAGATTCTTCTTGTAGCGTGTTGAGGAATGTCATTGCACAAATCTAATTCTCCTACCATAATTGCAAATATTTCTTGTACAAAGAATGATTAGTTATAATGTGTCAAATTTATATGATATATTAGAATTAAGATCATGAAAGAAAAACATAAGAGTAACTCAATATCAAAACTAATCAAAAGATAGTGAATGTAGATGAGTATGTTAAAAAATTTTATTCCGAATTGGATACGAGCTTTAAAGATATAAAAACACATATCAATGTGAAGCTCCCCCTTAATGAATTCATGGTCTTAAAAATCATTATAAGGAATACAGTTAATCACTATCATGGATTTGAAAAATGATTGGATACTTTTATAGAGAAAATGAGTGTGAGATTATGAAGATTTGGAGGGAAATCAAATTTAAAAATTCTGATATCATTCAAGGATTTTAAGAGATATAACCCAATATCATCTGAGTGGTCACTTGATTGATCCTACTCGACCATTACTTGAGTATTTACTCAAGTGATACAACTCAAAGAATGTTAATCAAGTCAGAAAACAATCACTTCAAAAAAATTGTGGCTTAGTAGCGGTTAAAAAGGCTTATTAGTAGTGGTTTTAACCGCTACCAAAACCATTAGTAGTGGTTCCTAAAACTGCTACTAAATCCACTGTTGCAAAATGCCCATTACTAAAACCATTTGTAACTGTTTTATTTTACCGCTACTCATGCATAATTCCTTCTACTATAGTTTTAGCGGTTAAAACCACCACTACAACAGCACCAAGAGAAAAGTTTGTTTTCTCTAAACATTGTAGCGGCTCTATAACTGCTACAAATAGCAAACACTAAATTTAGAAGGCAGGAAATGAAAAATAAAAATAGGGATACACTTTGTAGCGGTTCATAAATCGCTACAAATATGAAATTTTAAAAAGGCACCATAAACTAGTAGCGGTTTCATAACTACTACTAATTTTAGTGAAATTCAAATTTAAATATGAGACCATCAACTAGTAGCGGTTTCATAACCGCCACTAATTTCAGTGAAATTCAAATTTTGTGCCAAAAATTTTTTCCCGTTTGAAAATGGCGCCTTTAATTAGTAGCGGTTAAACACTAGTGGAAAAATCAGTTTTAAGACCGGTTAAAAAGGACATTTTAGATCGATTCCAGATCCGGTCTTGATACAGCCGGTCTTAAAAGTCTGCTGCTTTTTAGACCGGTTATAGAACCAATCTTAAAATAATTATTTTTAAACCGGTTATCAAAGAAACCAGTATAAAAAGTTGGTTTTAGAACCGATCTCAAATTTTTTTTTTAAGACTAGTTCTTTAGAAAACCGGTCTTAAAAGTTACTTTTAAGACTGGTTTTGAATAGGGCTTGTCTAAAATTTTTTTTAAAACAAATTGTTCTGTTTAAAAGATTTATCCAGCAAGCCATTTGCCCTGTTTTATATTTCAGCCAGCAAGCAGCTATTTCAATGACATCCAAATAAATTCTTCTCTTAGAAATTTTAACAAACATCTTATACAAATCACATGACAATCCAAAACACAAGCAGACATAGATTCACCCATATCTGTTGATATACATGTAATGGCATAGATGGAAATTAAAAATTAGAACCACCTGAATCAGTTGAATTAGCATCAATAATAGGTCTTGGAAAAAAAGCATCAATAATAGGCAAGAAACCTTTTAACTCAAACTCAAACAAATTAAGCTCGCTCTTGCATTTAAGTAGGCCCTCACATGCCTTTATCCTATATGAATTTAAATATGCATGCAAACAATAGTAATTCTTCTAGTTTCTAAATAATAAAACAGTACAAGTTTGTAAGAACATTGATTCACAACATACTAGTTCATGTTGCCTCTAAGAGTGTTTATTTCTCCATTATGACCTAATATGCACATAGGTTGAGCTCGGTCCCAGCTAAGACACCTCATTTGCTTCATTTTCCTGTGATGACAACAAAAAAGTAGTTTTATATATACCAACAACAATATACATGATAATTATTTTAGCTAACTAAGCTTCAAAGTAGTTTTATAAAGGGATATCCTCTCATATCCCTTAATGATGATCATTTCTTGTGCCGCGTTCATTATCTACTTCATCTTCTTCGTTCAATTCTGGTAGACCCCTAGAAAAAGGAGTCTCAAGAAGATCATTCATTGAACAACTTTCCTGATTAATGTCAATGACCATTTTTCCTTGGAGAGTTACAGACCACATTTTATTTGCTTGATCGGTAACATAGAACACTTGTTGTTAGAACAGGCTATACCCAAGAGGGGGGTGAATTGGGTGTATTATAAAAACTTAACTACTTTGATATTCTTTTCGCATCTTATGAAATCAATAAGTATTTAAGTAGTGAAATATAAAACCATAATCAGTTATTGAAATCATATATGCTGGAAATATAAGAGTTCAGGGAAGAGAAGATGCAAACTGTAATTTATCCTGGTTCAGTCCAATCCACGATGACCTACGTCCAGTCCCCAGGCTCCTCCTAAGATTTCAATCCACTATCTCCCTCAAGTTTAACCGGGTACTTGAGAACCACTTCAATCTCACAAGTTTGATCCGGGCACTTGTGAAGCCTTTACAATTCTCCCACTGAGATATGAGCTCCCCCTTACATATTGTAAGGATACAATTTGTTTCCCACTCAAGATTCCCCAATCTTGAGTAACTCTCACAAATATAGAATGATTACAACGAAAGATTACTTCTCTCTATATGAAAGTAGATAATGATTAAAACTGAAGTACATGGTAGGAGTATTATTACAGTACTTCGGTCAAGTAAGATTCAGAGTAATAGCATATCAACATTGTAGGCATGGGCTCTCATCTCGTTCATTTTGAATGACTCTTCTTTTATAGTTGATGAAGAGCATTTGACCGTTTGAGCTTTCTTCTTCCCGTTGAGGCTTAAAATATTACTGTTGAACTAGCCGTTCGAAGCTTCTGACACAAAAGTGCATTCTTCGTCTTGTGTGTTAATCCTTGTTTGATCACCTGGAAAATGCTTAATCACTAATATCATGAAGTGTTAGAATGATTAGAATCAATAAGAACAAGTCACACAAAATTTCAATGATTTTCAAAAGTTTCAAGGTGATACTCTGTTTTCTGGAAAATCAGTTATTCGGATAACCTCTGTTGTATTCGAATAGCCTTCTTTGATAATGAGTAATCTTTATTCGAATACTTTATCCTCTATTCAAATAAACTTTTAGAACTTGAAGTGTATTCGAATTGTGAATTCCTTATTCGAATAGCTGCCTTATAAAACAAATGATATTATTCGAATAGTGCTATTTGTATTCGAATAATATTATCTCATAATGAACTTTCATATTCGAATAGACCAACCCTTATTCGAATAGCCTCTTACGCAAAATATATGATATTATTCGAATAGTACTTGCTCTATTCGAATAGTGCACCTTTGATAATGAATCTTCACAAACGAATACTGCAACCTCTATATTTGAATAAACTTCTGAGGGCGTCACTCTTTGGATATAAATCCATGATAAATTATATATCATCGGAAAGCTCTCATCTTCTACATTTCAATGCAACAAGAATCAGCTCCAAACTCATTGTATATAGAAAGTTATGATCCAAAGAGTATCTACTGTTCTTAGACAATCTCTGAAATCACGAGTAGCAACTTCCAGAAGGCATAGCTCTTAGGATATAACTTCAAATATTCCAAATTAACTATCCATGGAAATTTCTTTGAGTCTACCTTCATATGGCACTAGTTTCGTCTCAATCCGATGTATAGTTTGGGAGTTATGTCCAAAATACCAAAGCTATTCTGGAATAAGATGCTGATTCATGTGTAAACTTCAAAAGATCATATCTATCCCATCTGAACTCTTTTTAACTTGATCTTGGTGTCAAAATGACGGATTGGAATTATAGTTTCATATGCCATTGGTTTCACCTCCATTCGAATTATGGTTTGGGAGATATGACCAAAATACTAAACATCACCCATGCTGAAAGAAATAGAGTCTGCTGCGTTATTTGAATAGCACTTCTTCTATTCGAATAAAATCACCCTTTTTCAGTTATGGACTATTCGAATAATATTTGATTTTTTTACACTGAGACTATTCTGATAGTTCTATTACTATTCGAGTAGTCCTCTTTGAAATATGTCAAAAAGTATTCTGATAGTCTCCTTACTATTCTGATAGTAATCTTACTATTCTTATAGTAACTTTACTATCCTAATAGTCTTGTGATATTGATGCTAAAATTCATCAAAAAATTATTCGGATAATCATAACACTATTCGAATAGTGCCCTTACTATTCGAATAGTTATCCTACTATCCGGATAACATATTTAGAAACCGAGTTTGAAATCACACTGACTATTCGGATAATGCCTTGACTATTAGAATACGTTTTCACTTGAATTATTTCCAGAAAGCATACTATTCAAATACTATCAACTGTTAACAGTTCTTCTTTATTCGAATAGCATATTCATTATTCGAATAATACTTTGTTTATTCTGATAAACTGAGAGTTATTCGAATATATCTTAACTAAAAACAAGTTTTACTATTCGAAAAACAATTTGACTATTCGAATAATCCGCAATATTAAATCACATGAATCTCTTCAACCCAACTTGATATCTTATCTCTTGGCTTGACTAATCTACAAGATATTTCACATTAAACACAGTAGTTAGTCAACGTAGGAGATAAATACATTATGTAAACTTTTTGCTCTGAATAATTAATATCTATATTTGACATCATCAAAACTAATCATATCCAACACTTGTTTCGCTTGTTATGACATAAAAAAAAGGTTCATCTCCAAAACATCTACTAATTAGATCAACCAATGTAAATCCCAACTGATCAATCATCATACCATTGTTCACATCAACCCACTTGCACTTGGAAATGGGAAATTTAATTTAAACATAATCAACCACCCAAATCTCTTCAACAACCCCATAATAAGGTATTACTGCCAATCTAGGGTTCTTATCTTTTGAACTAGAGAAGTGCATAGATTCAGCCACTAACATAACCTCACTGTTCTAGACGGTGCTCCATCATCAAGGGACTTCATGTAAAACGTATAACCATTGATCACAAATGAAGTCCAAGTTATGACATTAGCCTCAGGATCATGTGCTAACTATTTAATTGTATCATAAACACATTCTTCTTCGTCAACCTTTTGTTTGAACCAATGTGCAAAGGTTTTGTAATGCTCCCTAATTAACCTTTGTTCAGTCATTCTACTATTTTCTCTTTGGACAATTTCTTTATGAGCATTAATGTAATCTTGAAATTCATCAACATTATTCAAGATGTACAAGTGAACTTGTAGCAATTCATCAGAATCAACACTTTTTACTATAGCCCCACGTCTACCCCGTTATTCATCATGATGTTCAGGAAGCCTAATATGTCTTACATTTCATAGGTAATCTTGACAAAACTCCATGGCTTCTTCAGGAACATATTTCAGAATAATAGATGCTTCAGGCCGATTTGCATTCTTCACATTCCCTTTTAGGATTTTCATAGTTCTTTCGATTGGGTACATCCACCGTAAATATATAAGGCCATACAACTTTATCTCCCTTATTAGATAAACAATTAGATGTACCATGATGTCAAAAAAAGAAGGAAGAAAATGCTTCTCAAGCTGGCACAAGATCATATATCCTTCATTTTCCAGTTTATCCAATCTTTTTGTATCAATGACTTTACTACAAATAGCATTGAAGAAGAAACAAAGTTTGGTCAAAATATGTTGAAGATCATATTCAACAATGCCACGAATAGCTATTGGGATTAGTTGTTGAATTAAGACATGACAATCATGAGACTTTAGCCCTACTAACATCAAATCTTTCATCGACACAAGCTTCCTTAAATTTGAAGAATACCCTTAAGGAATTTTCATGCCATGTAAACACTCACAAAGTATAAGCAGCTGGAGGATAAAAAAGTTCTCTTACCTTATGGCATTGGATGCAAGTCTTCTCATATCCTCATTTCTTGCAAATCTAATCTTGCCTTCATGCCATCCTTAGAACTACCTTGTATGTTAAGCAGTGTCCCACCAATACTATCACATACATTTTTCTCCACATACATGAAATCAATATAGTGTCTAACATAAAAATTGGGCCAATATGGAAGATTAAAGAAGACAGACCTATTTTTTCATTTATTTTTTTTCATTACTATTCGTTGTAGTCTTACCAAAGATAACATTGATATTTTTCACCTTTTCATAAACTTGCTCCCCAGTTAATGCCTTTGGAGCATCTTTAAACTCTTGTCCACCACAAAAAGCTTTCTTTAATCTACGATATGGGTGGCCTCATCTAAGAAATCTCCTATAGCCAAGATAAACTGTCTTTCTTCCATGTTGAAGTTGATGGTAGCATCTTCCTTCTTTACAAATCGGCCATGCTTTATGGCCTTTAACACTATATCCTGACAAGTTTCCATATGCAGGAAAGTCATTTATAGTACAAAAGATCATGGCTAGCATTTTTAAAACCTCCTCGTTCGCGTCAAAAACATAAACACCTTCGTCCCACAACTCTTTCAAGTCTTTGATCAAGGGTTCTAGGTAAACATCTATGTCATTTCTAGGTTTATTTGGTCCGAAAATCAACATAGACAACATGATGTACTTTCATTTCATGCATAACAGAGGAGATAAGTTGTAAATTATCAACAAAACAAGCCATGAACTATGTATACTGCTCAGGCTACCAAAAGGATTCATGCCATCCGTGCTAAGCCCAAGCCTAAGGTTCCTAGGTTCTTCACCGAAGGTAGGAAATAATTGATCAATTTTCATCTAATGAGAAGAATCAGCCAGATGTCGAAGCTTTCCATCGGATATCCTCTCATCCACATGCCATCTCAAATTTTTTACAACGTTTTCATTAGCAAACAAGCGCTGGTATGACTGGAAGATACCACAACAGTTTTGTAAGGGCGCCATTTGATTTGTACCTCAAGGTTTCATATATCGAACACTGTTGTTCCTCTTCATACTCTCTTGTATACAATATACAATAATTAGAGCATGCATGGAGCTTTTTATGCTTCAACCCTAGAGACACAGTATTTTCTTAGTATCATAGTATTGAGAAGGCAACACATTATCATCTGGAAGTATGTCCTTAAGAGCCTCAAGCGTTTCTTAAAAACTCTTATTGCTCCATCCAAGCCGTGCTTTCAAGCTTACCAATTTCAATACTCCTTTCAACAATTGGTATTTTTGACACCCTGGGTACAATAATCTCTCAGTATCAATGCACATATTACCATATGTATATGATTGCTCAAAAACCTCTTCTCATATATCACGAATAATATCCTCTATCCGATCATCCATATCGTGTCATTATCATCAAAGCCCATTCCCCTTGTTCAAATGAACTTGGCATTTCTAATTCTTCACCATGCCATACCCATACTGTATAACTCTTACAAAATCCTTCACAAATTAAATGTGTATATATATCTACAGTACTTAGTCGCTTCTCATTCAAACATACCACACAAGGGCAATAAAACTTCCCACTACCATCATCGACATTTCTTCTAGTGAAGTCTAAAAAACCCCTCACTCCATTATCATATTCAGCACTCGTTCGTTTAGCTTTTATCCAACTATGATCCAATATATCTCAACACTTGTAGCACCCTATATCCAACAACAAAAGGATAGACCAAAAAAACAACCACCATAGAGTTTTAGAGATTTCAACGAATTTTAACATGCACCATTTGAAAGTAGTAAAAAAATAGAACTTAGAATCAAACAATCATACTAAACACTAACAATTAAATAATCACACTAAACCAATAACACTGACAATCAAAAAACCACACTAAATTAAAATAAAATTAAACTTAGAATGGTATTACTCCAAGCCAATTATCACAAGTCATAGAGCACCTTATTTACTTTTGGTCTAAAACAAGAAAAATGTATATAGTAATAAAGTCATCGATCACACAGTTTTCCCTTTAACCTTAATTACATTTTTCTGCAATTATTTCGTGTCTAACTACTATATAATGTCAGAGTTAATAGTGTTGAGAATATCAAATACAAGCTGAAAGTTGAGGGCTTTAATTAACAGAACACTAACCTAATTGAAGATCAAGGAGTGAGCTTCTACCCAAAGTCACGGTGGCAAAGGGAAGTCACGGCAGAGGAGAATAGTCACTACAGAGAATAGAGGTGGCAGCGAAAGAGAGTGCTGATGATCAAAGAACAGCGACGAGGAACACAACAATGGCAGGGGTAATGATGGGGAGAGTGGAGCAAAAGAGGAACGGGGAGCGATGGAGGAGTTCAGAACAAGCAGCGACAGAGCTCACAGAGAATTGACAACAAGAGAAGAAAGGGTTCAGAGCACGAGAGTAAAAATACGCTGAACTATCTCACCTTTTAGACCGGTTTCCATTAAAACCGGTCTTAAAATGATGAAAAAATAATAATTTTACAAAAAATTCATCTTTAAGACCGGTTTTCTTGAAAACGTGTCTTAAAAATATTTAAAACCAGTTTTCAGAGAAATCGATCTTAAAAGTTAAAAATTTTTAAATTTTAAAATATTTTCATATTTTAAGATCGGTTTATATATAACCGGTCTAGATAAGTTTTTATTTAAGGCCGGTTTTCTTAATAACCGGTTTTAAATGTTAAAATTTTTTTACATTTTAAAATATTTTGATATTTTAAGACCAGTTTTATTTATAACCGGTTTAGATAAAGTTTTTAAGAACAGTTATTTTTAAAACTAGTCTTACAATTTCTATATATTTATAAAACTACCACCGATCAAATTTTTAAGACCTTATTCACTAGAACCGGTATAAATGTGGCGGTCTGAAAAGGGAATTTTGTACTAGTGAAATAACCGCTACAAATGTAAGCAAAAATTAAAAAAATACAAAATGTTTTCCCTTTTTTTGATATTAAATTAAATAGATTATTATTTTAGTAGTTTAGCAAATTTAATTTGTTTATTATACAATAGTGTAACTCATTTATAATTAAAAGGGAATGTTTGAATTTAGTTGGAAAAGAATGAAGATTGTATTGATACTATTATGTTGTCTACTACAATGTGTTTATGATTGTGTAAGGAAAATAGGTGCAAATGAGAAAAAGCTCTTAAATATCTGCAAAAAAAAAATAGTGAGAATAAATTTTATGAGAATGAAAAATGTATTGAAATCAAAAATTTAAAAACTTGTTAGTATATTTGATCACCTTATTCAGCTATTCAACTCAAAAATAAAATTTGTGAATGAGAGAAAATGAAAGAAGGGTTAGGTGGAAAGAGATAGGGGATTGTTTGAAATGAGATGTGGTGGAGGTATGTATTTATAAGGATCTGCGGTGCACTTTTAGAGGTTAGTATAGCGAGTTTTGTAGAAGATTTTATTAGTAGTGGCTATTTTATGTTTTTGTAGAGGTTTTATAACCGCTACAAATATTTATTAATTTTCTTAAAAAATATTTTTTAATATTTTTTTAAGACAAAAATATAATTTGTTTAATCATTCATCCTTGCCATCCCTACAGAAATGTAGAAAAATTGTTATTGATGCATTAATTTGTTAAAAAATTTAATTTAAATTATGTGAACTAAAAAAAACGAACCGAAGAAGAGGTAAATTGTCATCACCTTTAGGGAATAAGTATTTGAAATTGGCGGGCTGAAATGGCTCACACTCGTAGGCGATGTTATCGCCTTCACCCATGTCATAAAGGTCTTATGGCTTTAAATGAATGACCATATGCCAGTCCCTATACCTCTCATCCTTGACATAATAAACCTGGTATGCCTCTGAGGTAAGAATATACAGCTCATCATCTTGAAAATTAATAGTATGAATTGGCCATGAGAAATTGACTGATATGATCCCTAAGTCGTCAGTTGTTAGTCCTCAGGAAGTAGTGGTATTTGCCCACAAACACTTGAACAGCGTCACAGTGAAAGAGCCTTGATAATTAAGTTCGATGACATCAAGAAGCTTTCAATAGTAAGGAATGCCTCCGAATCGCATGTTGGCGTCACTACTGCTCTTATAACCCATTGTCTCAAATGTGCCATAAATACCCGAATTTTGAGTTGCAATCCCTGATCCCATGAAATTGCGTAAAAATTAAAACCATTGACATTATATGTTGTAAACCTTTTTGCATTATCGTGAGGGCCGATTGTGAGAGCTCTAAAATCTGGTGAATGTGGGTTGTGGTCATTTAGTATTCTGCGCGCAAACCAACTTCGGAATTCTCTATGGACCTTTTTGTCAACTTTTGAGGATGTTTGTGTACGGATCCTGAGTTGACGCTTAACATGACTTCTAAATTCCCTGCAATTAATCATAGAAAGGTGATAGTGAAATAAAAGTGAAAAATATTACGAAAGATATAGAATAATATAGAGTATTCAATTCATACTGTTTGAAAGTTTCAACTTGAGTGCAATTAATCAAGGCATGTCTATGTGCTAGCAACTTCTCAATTGCCATTAATTTGAAGTTCTCACTTCCTCCAACTGGTTTACCAACACGAGGGATAAATTCTCCTGATGTTGGCATAGGTTCAGGACAAACGGCAATACGAGCTGGGTGGTTGAAAGCCATCTCAAGGTCATCAAAGTACCTTGAAAAAAAATACAGTACCTCATCCCCTATATAGCCTTCAGCTATAGAACCTTTTGGCCACGCCTTATTCCTTACTTAAGATTTTAATTTCCCAAGAAACCTCTAAAGAAAAGAAGGGAAAAATTATACTAAATGCTGAAAAGGGCGACTAACAAACATAGGAACTAACAATGAAGCGCATATTTAAAATGAGTACCTCTTAATCGGATACATCCATCGATATTGAAATGGGTCAGCGAGCTTTGTTTCTTGAATGAGGTGGACTGTAAGGTAAACCATCATAGTGAAAAAGGATGAAGGAAAGATCATCTCTAAATGACAAAGTGTAGGAATTATTTTGGACTCCAGCTGATCGAGCTCCTCAACGATCAAAACTTTAGAACACAACTTTCAAAAGAAAGAACAAAGTTCCACAAAAAATGATGGACACATCGGGAGGAAGTGCATTCTTTATAGCTAGAGGGAGTAATTGTTGCATAAGAATATGTGATTCATGACTCGTCAGGCCAGTAACCTTTCGAGCCTATAAGTCAATACATCAAGAAATATTGCTTGAATACCCATTAGGAACTTTTAATTTCTTCAATGTCGTGAGGAAGACTTTCTTGTTCGGTTTTGTGAGGGTAAACTTTGTCGGTTGAAATTTGTCATGCTCATCTGGCCAAGCGTCTTCACGAACTCCCATGGCGCGTAAATCTTTCCTCGCTTGAAGATGATCTTTTGTCTTCACAGGTTCATTAAGTAGCGTATATAGCACATTATCGCAAACATTCTTTTCAATGTGCATAACATTAAGATTGTGGTGAACTAAATTAGATTTCCAATATAGAAGAGAGAAGAAACTACTTATCTTCTTCAACTGTTGAGGCTCCGAAGACCTATGCATCTTTTGGCGAGCTTGTAAGATATCGTCACTTTTTTTCGAACTCGAATTCAACATGCTCAACCTGCTGTAAGATATCTGTATCGAACAAAGTCTGAGGTGGTTCTCTTTTTTCTGGTTTCCCATTGAAGCAATTTTGTTGCAATTTGAACTTATGCCTTCCATCGAGAAACATCCGATGCCCCATAAAGCACCACTTTCAGCTGTGGAAAAGGCGCACTGCATCAAAGTCAAAATTGCAAACTGAACACACCGACCTACTATACACATTCCAACCAAATAATATGCCAAGGCCAAGAAAGTCACTAATCATTCACATTAAGGATGCATGCAAGTTGAGCAATTTCTTCCCATAAGCTCGTACGTCTCGATGCTGACATTCTATAGGTTAAGCAATTCCACAATTAGCAGTTGGAGATACATATCGATATCATTACTTGGTGCCTTTTTTCCTATAATGATAATAGACATAATGAAGGAGCTTTGTTTCATACATATCTAGGGGGTAAGTTGTAGGGAACTAAGACTATTGGCCAATTACTGCAACTTGTGCTAAGATTCCTAAATGGATTGAAACCGTCGGTCGCCAAATCAAGTCGAACATTTCTAGGGTCAGCTGTGAAAAATGGAAAGTAATTGTCAAACATTTTCCAGGCATATACATCCTGGGGATGTCTTAATTTTCCATCTTCATTCTTATCAATGTTATGCCACCTCTTGTGCTCCGCCGTATTGGATGACATAAACAATCTTTGTAGGCGCGACTTCAAAGGGAAGTTCTTGAGAATCTTTGAGGTTTCTTCTTCTGATTTTTCCCCTTTTGAATGGTCTTGTACCTTGATGTGTGGCATCTCTTACAAGTCTCCCTGCTGGAATCGTCTCCCTAATACAACATACAATCATTCAGGCATACATCAATCTTCTGATAGTTTAACCCCAACCTATTGATATATTATTGGCCTCGTAGAACATTAAGGGAATCTCCGAGTCAAGGAATGCATATTGTAATAATTCAAGCAATATTGATATTCCCTTATCTGTGATTCCACACAAGCACTTGATATGATACAACTTGATCAAGAAAGATAATTGAGAGTATTTTTGACAACCTTGATATAAAGGACGATCTACTTCATCCATCAAGCTAAAAAAATCCCATGCTGCTTCATTTCTCATGAACACTGGCTCTGAACCGTGCACTTCTTTATTGAAGTTGTCACCTTGTAATCCAAAAGCATCATGCACAGCATCATTAACTGGATCATCTTCATCTAGTTGAACTCCAACTTGTGAACTACAAGGAAGAACATCATCATATCTCATACCGGCCTTCTCACCATGAACTGGCTAGAACATATAGTCATCCGGGAAAGGCTTCACAAGCAAATGTTCCTTAATAACTTGTCGTGCATGTCACTTCTTGAACTTACAACTCCGACACAGACAGATAATCTTGCCATTAAAGCTGGCTTGAGTGAATGCGAAATCCAAGAAATTGTTTAATCTGTATAAATATTCTGGAGAATTGCGTGGTAACTTGATCCATGATTTATCCATAACTACAATTGAGAGAGAAGAAAGTATAGTGAAGAAGATGAGTGAATAGAGAATTACGAATGCCTAGAAGCTTATATAAAGATTTTCCAATGTTTAACATTTTGTAGTGGTTATAAAACCGCTACTGTAACCACTACTGCATTGATTATTTGTAGCGGTTTTATGTATATAACCGCTATAAAATATCAAGCCATTGGCAGGATTTAGAAAAATTCATGTCACACTTGTAGCGCTTTATAAAATAAAATCGCTACAGATTTCAACGCTAGAAGAAATTCAAATTGAAATATTTTTTGATTTAGTAGCGGTTATAAAAAAAATACCACTACAAATGTTCATGATCATTAAAAATATTGTAGCGGTTTCTTAAATAATGGCTACAAATTTGAAAGACAATGAGAGGGAAATTGAAAATTCAAATGTTGAATGTTTGTAGCGGTTATTAATTTAACCACTACTAATATTCAACATCAGAATTTTGAAATTCCCTCCAACGCTTCTCTAAGAACATTTATAGTGGTTTATGAAATATAACCGCTACAAATATATTACAATTTATGTTTTTGAATATTTGATTTTTTATAGCGGTTTTTAAACTATAACTACTACAAATTTGATTTTGTAGCGGTTTCTTCCATATAACCGCTACAAATGTTTATTAATTTTTTTAGTTTTGAGAAATATAAATATAAATATAACAATTGTAAAATGCAACAAGAATTTAATTTCCGAAAATAAAATATACAGGTTTGTTTACAAATGTTTCCAAAAAAATACAAATAACCTAAACTAACTAGCAGGAGGCTGATCATCTAGTTTTCCCTCAAGTGGAGCTCCCTCCGAGGCTACTCGATCGGGGCACTAGACAGAGTTAATAGCACCATCATCATCAGGAGGAGGAGGCAGGACAATGAACTGAGGGACAGAGGGAACCTGTGGATGCTTCTCATTGGGTAACAGGCGACTCCATGACCGCTCAAGCATGACGTTCATGATTTCTCGCCACTGCATATGCTGAGCATAGTAGAAGTTAGCCTGCTGCTACATTTACTATTGCTACTAAGCCACTACAACCTGGGTCCTGGCCAAATTTGAGTGCAGCTCCTCAACCTGCTCGTCCCTTAGACATCTGACCCCGAACGTATGAGCTCTAGAGCTACTAGCCTCAGAGGGTGCGCTCCTGCTGTAAACCATACTAGGTCTGGTGCCTATCCCCATCCCCTACACACGACCGGGGTGCTCAACCTGACCTAAACCTTCCTTTAAAGGCGTCGTGGGATCCACAGACCCTTGTGACTCCTGAGTCTAAGTCTGGGTCTCTCACAGCTCAGCCTGCAGCTACTGCATCCGCTCCTGCCATTTTATAAAAAAATTACTTATTATTATAATAAAGTTGATTTTATAAAAAATATAATAATCAAGTTCACTTACAATGGCCACCTCTGCCTGCTGAGAGGTCGGAATCCTATCTATGTGTGATAGCGAACAACTCCCTGTAGTTCGTCTGACAATTCTCCTACTGTGCCTTCCTCTCGTAAAATAATTAAAAAATAAAATTAGAATTATCAAAACTAGATTTATAATATGAAATAACCAGCTACAAGTAATTGATATTTTGAAAAGTTACCAGCTCACTATACGTGACAGCAAAGCTCTTCGATCCTGCTGTGTGGTGGATCATCTGCTGCCCACAGCACCTCGTGTTCCTCTGAGAAAGTGCTAGCAAAAAACCAATTTTACATGTATTAAAATAATAAAAATAATTAAATTTAAATCATAATTATAATTATAAATACATTACTTGCCCCTCAACGCTCCTCCTGTATTGGATGAAACTCGCCCAGTCGTTCAACGGGACGCCGTCCAGGATGTTCTCGATTAGCTGCTGCAAAAGGAATCATCCCATCCTTATCCATACTATGAAAGAGACGGTTCCTCCTGTTCTTCCAGCCATCGCCCTTCTTGATCAGCGTGTACCTCTTCTGGTTGTCCCGAACAGCAAACCTAATCTGTAACACCATTGAAAAAAAATATTTAAATATAATTACTATTAAAAAACTAATATAATTAAATATAATTACTTACATAAAATATAATTATATTAAATTCTTTTAATTACCTGCACCGCCTCCTCCCACGCCAAGTCCTTCAGCACCTTCGAAACATTCCTCCATGTCCTGAAGTGAAGGGGAAACCACATCCAATTCGAGCCTAGCTCATTCAAGAAGCTGTTGAATAGGTAAACCCCATTATCGATGG
This sequence comes from Inga laurina, assembly GCA_963855925.1. NCBI lineage: Eukaryota > Viridiplantae > Streptophyta > Magnoliopsida > Fabales > Fabaceae > Inga > Inga laurina. Next base: position 63,712,577 of record OY979703.1, read on the forward strand.
GCTGGTCTGTCGGCTCATTCCACAGAACTACAACTCGTAGTGTCCAGTCCAAGCTGTTCAAACTGGCCATGTCCAACCTCCTCGTGGACACGTTCCTCTACTCATCTGCACAATTTATCACATGTTAGATAAATTGGAATTCAAATTTAACATTTCAAATTTAAATATTTAATTTATTAAATACAAAAATTTATTTACCTTGGACCTGCACCTCAAACCCAATAAACCAAGAAGACGACCATCGTGGGTTGTTATAGTCCTGTGCCTCCTCCTCATCTAGGAACCGCTCTATCTCTCTGATCCCAATTGGTATATCGAAGTCCTCATTCATGTCATAGTCATCGATGCTGATATCTCCCTCTCCCAAATCAGGCACCTTTGGTGCGGTCTTCTCTTGTGGGATCATCTGCGGTGGCTGTGGTAGGGCCGACACCTATGCCTGTTATAGGAAGATGGCTTAAATGGCATAGTCACCCTCCCACCATGTTGACCCCTCCCACTGCCCCCTCCTCTACTGCTGCTACCCCACAGAATTGGTCTGGGGACCTCTAGTTCCTTCCCCTTATCCATCCTTGAAGCTATATGAACTACAAAAAAAACCAATTTAGTCACATATTTTATAATAAAAATTAAAAAAAAATACGTATTATCCGTACCTTAAATGAGACTAATAAGAAATGCTACAACAAAAACTCTTAGACAGGCGTCTGAACGCTTAAATCTCAAGGAAAACACTTTGAGAAACTTCAGAAAACAAAATGGCCAAATGGGAAAATGAAGGTGGCGGCGGCCTTTTATATGAGTGGAGTTTGTAGCAGTTATTAGAATAACCCCTACACAAACCACTACAAAAAAGCTAGGGTGGCCAAACTTTATAGTGGTTATAATATAACTGCTATAAATGACAAGAACTTTGAAGTTTTGTAGTGGTTATCACTTCGTGACAACTACAAAGTGGTGATGTTTGGCTTTTTGTAGTGGTTCATTTATAGAAACTGCTACACTATTGGCACGGCTTACTAGCGCCAAGTGACACGAACTTTGTAGCAGTTTTTTTAATGTAACAGCACCAAATTTTGGAAGGAAACTTGTGCCATATTTGTAGTAGTTTTATCCTTTTAACTGCTAAAAATAATGTTGTAAATCAGTCACGCCACTTGGCGCACAGCTTGCCACTACAATTTTGTAGTGGTTCATGTTATAACCGCTACAAATATCAATATTTGTAGCGGTTAAATGTAACCGCTACAAATACATCACTATGAAACACCATTTTTTTGTATTGAATACCTTACTCGAATAATATCATAATTACTCAAGTCTTAATTCTTTCTAGTCAATTGATGCATCGTTGGTGAGTCACTATCTGATAATGTGATCAATACTAAGGGATTATGAAGTGTAATCTCTGTGAGTACGTAAGGATACCATGATGAACTCAAAATAAGGCCTTATGTGCATATTAGCTTAGTATGTGCCCCTTTCTTAGCAAACACCATCAAGAAACTTTAACTTCATCATGGCACATTGCTTTCTTATTTTGTCATCCATAATCTCAAATAGAACTTTGAAGTTCTAGTTCACTAAGTCACACAGCTACCTCATCTTATCATTCTTTGAATGATGATCTCAGCATTATTTGTAGCAAGATCAGTGTAAAAGTGTTAAAGTTCCTCTTTCAGATAGTCCCTGATCTTTGTATCTGAAAGTAAAGCATTTTTGGTCAACTCCTATAAGAGTGTAAATATATGCTCTTTGGTACCCAACTTTCTCTTAGGTCCATGCAATATTAGACATTATAACTCTTATGCTCTTGTACATTTAAATCATATAATATTTGAGCAAAGAGTACCAATAAAGACCAAGATATAATTTTACCCAATAGATTCAAGCCATTAGATTATAAAGGGTAATGAATAAGTGATATCAAGAGTGATGGTTTTCAAAGATCAATGACAATTTGTAAATACACTTTATATAGAAAATATGTCATTGATAAAATTTTCATGCAATCCAGGATAGATATATCCATCTTTATGATAAATCATGATTGAAATCAGTTTTTCCAAGAATGATAATGAAACATGCAAATTGTTTCAAATCTCATATGTAATTTGAAATCATAACAATGCATTGTGAAAATGAGATTTTGAATACATGAAAAAACTCATTTTTGAAACATGTTTATAATCAAGGTTCATGTTAAAAATGGTGGAAGTCAATAGTTATAATATATATATCAGAAAGCTTCACTTTGAAGTTCGACATGTTAATTATCATAGTTAACATTTTGGAGAATTTCCAAAGAGAAAGAGTCATATAGATAACCAAAGGATGAACTCAATAGACATATATGAGTTTAATGAATTTGCTTCTGGGCCAGAGACTATCTTGATACTTTCAGTTGAGAATATTCAAACCAATGATTCAAATACATGACACTAGTTGATGTCAAATGTTAAAGTATTCGATCAACAAGAACATGTATATGGATTTATTGAATACGAAGCATAGGCTCGTTAGTCCAAATGATTAGTGTGCTAGAATTTTATCCTAGTAAGTTATTCCACCATAATGGTTAATACATTAAGATTTAATGCATTAATGAACATTCATAATGCTTGGAATAACTTGGCCAATAAGGATTTGTGCATTAGGCACAAGGCTTTCACATGCATATTGAATTCTTTTCTAGGAAATACACTTGAACCTCATATATATAGTAAACTTGTTAGACGTAAGGTCTCACATGTTAGAGAATAAAGATTAAAGAGTTCAAGCATTGGATAGTACATTTAAGATCAATAATCAATATGTCAATGATGGGGAAATACTCAGGTGGATAAATTTGAAGCATTTCTGACTCTCAGTATAAAAAAATATTAACTTCTATTTTTGAAACTAATTTGAATGCAGGCAAAATATGAATAATTTTCAAATCATGTGTATGCACTAATAAGATGAATTGAAATCTAAGCAAGCTTTTAAAATGTGCATTTCAAACTTCCAATGTTTAGAAAGATTAGGCACAATTATATATTTAGCAATCTTAAACATTTCAAAAATCATAAATGATTTATCACTAATGGTCTATAGTAATGAGCAAGTATTTACCACTCAAATTGAGTTGGGAAGAACGAGTGTGACAATTGAGTTTTGAAATTACTGATATGAAGTCTTGACACTCGAGTTCTGTAAAAAATTGTGTATGCTCATACCTAAGGTAACAAGTAACAAGGTATAAACCTCAATAAATATTAAAGATGATCATGCAGGAGGTTTTACCATTGTTTACTTTTACATTAGGTGCTTGGAGAATTGCCTTTACATGCCCATTGTATCTTTCTTTAAAGCTCTATTTTTGCATATTTGGCTTTATACAAAGCTCTCATATATGATGTAGGCTGTGAGATTATTTTTCTTTGTGTATGAGAGATCCTCCTCTTCTTGTTTTCCATTTCTTTTTGGATCATCCTGCATATATAAACTACTAGATGGACATTTTGGTGTCCACTTTGCTTTGGGTCCTTGAACGTTAGCATTTGAATTCAATAGCATTTTAGGAACCTAAACAAATTTATTTCTCATATTAGAATTTCTCCTAATATAGCATGTGTGAGAAATATGACCGTATTTATCATAATAATTGCAAATTATATGAATGTATACATTATGGGATATTATGTAGGTGTTATGCCGATGATGAGAGTGGAAACTTGAACGAATTTTATTTAAACATTCTTTTTTCCCAACAAACTTTTCAGTATATTTGAAAACATTTTTGCTTTTCTCAATAGAATCAACAATTGGTTGAAAAACAATCTTATGTAGACTTTGAAAACCAGTTTTATGAAAATCACAAGAAGAATTGGAACTTTTTACCTTAAGTTCATCTTAAGCTCTGGAGAGTGATTTTTCATGTCCGTCTATAATCAGCTCTTTTCAGGAATCCTCTTCTTCTTATCTACCCATGTTGACTATATGGAAGTGTTCTATGATTTCTCTTTCTTCATCGTCAACTTCCAATTGTTTATGCACCGTAGATGCACAGCTTGTAGTTTCACATGAACTATCAACACTTTCAACTTCAACACACTTGTTAGAAGTATACATAGAATCAAGAGTGTCCCAGATATCTTTAGCATTAGAACAAAATCTAATTTTCTTAAAATCATTTTCTATCATCGCACTATACAGAATTTTCATTACTTTGATGTTTAACAAAAACATTTTATTTTATCTTTTTGTCCAATCCTTTCTCGGTTTGAAATCAAAAGCACTTGTAAAAACATTCCACATCTCAAAATCAAATGCTTTTATAAAACTAGTCATTCTAGCTTTCCAAATCAAAAATCAATATATTTTAAAAGAGGTGAAATTGTATAATCAAAACCTTCTAAAAGTGAGTAACACTTAAAGTCAGCTATTGATAACTCTTAATATGGTTAAGTCATTTAAACAAGAGCCTAGCTCTGATACCAAATGTTAGAATTGGCTGACACCCAAGAGAGGGTGAATTGAGTATAAGATAAAAACTTAAGAACTTTGAAAATCTTTTCACATCTTAGTAAAAGTAATAAGTATGAAAGTAATAAATCATAAATCAACAGTTAGATTAAATAATGTATGCTAGAAATAAGAGCTTAGGGAAGAGAATATGTAAACTGTGATTTATCTTGGTTCTGTCCAATCTGCGATGACCTACGTCCAATCCTTAGGCTCCTCCTAAGATTTTCAAATCCACTATCTTCTTGTTAATCCAAGTAAAAGAAAAGTCTCTACAATCCCTCAAGTTTAGCAGGGTATTTGTAAAGCCTTTTACAAATCTCTCTCTAAGATACTCCCCCTTACGGTAAGTCTTACGAGTAGAGCATTCCCAAAGATCTTCCTCTCCTGCTTGCACCCTTATAAGTCTTATGAGAAGAAATGTTCTCTACTGCTTGCACCTTGTAAGCGTTATGAGCAGAAAGTCTTATCGGCAATTCTCTCTACAGCTTCCCCTATAAGGAAATCAACCCTCTCAAGGTCCCTCTACCTTGAAATCAATTTAAAAATACAGTTGAAATTGTTTACAGACTCTCTCATAGAGTAAATATAATGCTCACTGAAGTTCAATACAAACAACCACTCTCTCAATAGTAAGTAATATAGAAGCTATAAAATAGAGAGTGTTTAGGTCAAAGTGGATGACTCATTATTTTCGCACATTGGTGTTGTCACTCTGTTCACTATCTTCTCTTCTCTGAATGCTACCATATTTATAAATGAGTTGAAGAAGATAACCATTGTGAGTATTCATCAATTAAAGTCTAGTTGCTTCTTTTAACCATTAAGCATATTTGAAAAACTAGCCGCTATGGAATGTCCGTTGCAGAGAGGAGCGTCCTATTGAGGAGCGGGATGTTTCGTTATGAGTTGTACGTCACATTGTGGAACGACATGAAGATGTTTGTATTTTCAGACATTCATTTATGGTGCGTCAACTTTATTGAATGATAGTTGTTTGGCGGTAGGCGTATAATGATGATGTTCACCATATTTGACTTTCTCATTCAAAACTATAATCCGAACATTCATCTTCCTGTTTCACACTTGAAATATATGTTAGTTAACATTTCTGAACAATAACAAGTTAAAACTCAACGATTCAATATTATTTAACCATATTCGGATTGTTCGTTAGTGACTCTATTTCGTTTGGGTTTCTGTCAGGGTCTTACTCAAGTGCTACGAAGCCTCACTCGAGTGCATCATCATATTTCCTCTTCTGCTTCAACTTTTGAGTTGCACTTCCATGAGAAAATAGCAAGAGTATGATTTCTCACTTGCAAGTATGACTATCCTTACTAGAGTACACCGTGTATTTCAGCTTCAAGCTTTGCTTCTGGATAGCACTTGCACCAAATTTTGCTAGAGTGAGATTTTGCACTTGTGAGTGTTGAGGTACTTCACTTGAGTGTAGTAGTTCTCACTTGAGAGCACTTCAAGTTCTCATGTTCTAGTTGACACTTGGCAAAACACTTTCTATGTCTCACTTTCTTCACTTGTGTGCAATCCTTGTCCTCACTTGAGTGCATTGCCATTCACTCGAGTATAGTTGACATTCTTCCACTTCACAGTCGCTTCTGGAACAAACTTGTACTAGTATTTGCAAGAGTAAGATTCTTCACTCATAAGTGTTGTGATCACACTTGAGTGTTGAAGTGCAAACTCGAGTGCATAGGAGAGTTCCAGTGCTTCTGGACAACACTCACATGATATTTTCCAAGATTGAGCTCTTAAACTCACGGGTGTTTAGGTGCCACGTCAGACTTGATTTATTCATTTGACTCTAAATATGGTAAATGATATATTATCAGAAAGCTCTTGTCGTCTACATTATAATGCCAAAAGAATCAGCTCTAAAATTATTGTACTCTGCAAGTCATGATCAAAGGAGTGTCTACTGTTCCCGACAGTCTTAAAAGTTTCCAGCGTCTAATTCCAGAAGGCATATCTCTTACTATATAACTTCAAATTTGACAAATTACCTATCCATGGAAAGCTTTTTCAGTCTAGTTTCATATGACACAAGTTTCACCTAATCCGATGTATCGTTCGTAAGTTATGTCTAAAATACCAAACATGTCTTGCAAAATGATGGTGATTTCAGTGTCAAATTCAAAAGCTCATATCTCTTTCATCTAAACTCCTTTGAATGTCATTTTGTTATCTTTTTTTTTTTTGTGTTGGGAGTCTAGCTTCATATACCACTAGTTTCAGTTCAATCTGACATTTAGTTTAAGAGATATGGCCAAATTAATAAATCTCTATCAAGCGGAATGAAAAACAGAGCTGAATAGAGTGCTTTCAACACTGGAGTGTTCTTCCATCACTCGAGTGCTATAGTGCCTCCAAACATTTTGAACTTGCTACATTGCACTCAAGTGCTACAGTTCCCTCAATGCTACAGTACCTATATACTACAGTGCTAAACACTGCCGATCCGTTATAGGTTCACTCGCCTTTTCTTCTGACCATAAAAATCTCTAGAATTACTTCTAAGAACTTGAGTCTTGATATTCCCATTAGATCTGGCAAGTTCTTCTTTCTTCAATATCTTTCTTCTTGATTTTCATCTTGATAATAATTCTCCATAACCCAAGTAGGAAGCTCCTTGACTATCTTCAATTTCTTTCTTCTTCTTCTTCCTCTTGTTCATTCTCATCAATTCAATCACTTCTTTGTTCATTTTCTCATATTTGATAATTTTGTCTTATCATTCTTCATTCATAATTCAACTTAATTAAGCTACAAGATATTTCAAATTAGTCAAAGTATAAAATAAATACATAAACTTTTCGCTCTATCATTTCACATCTATATTTTACATCATCAAAACTAATTATATCTAATATACTGAATGAAGTGCTTAGTCGTGAATGGGTTAGTGTGACGGCTATCAACATGTGGATTACGTACTTTCTCATCATCGTCTATCACTGTTATTATTATTCATCATTTAATTTTTTTTGTTTTAATGACATTGTTTTTGTTAGGATCGGTAGGCACAGCGGAAGAACTTTAAAAATTTTTCATCGATCCTAATCGAGGATATATCAACGGCGTTTAAACAAAGTTGTAAGGATTCATACCTTTTGATGATTCATAGTTTTCATGATCTCTAGAAGCCAACACGTCAGGTCCGCTCCCTCTACCGATATCCACACGAATGCTCTCCAACCGAGACTGCGTGCTAGCACCTCTAATGTCTCCTAGGGTTTCACTTTCGGCTCTCAATTTTCATGTGCGTATGAATATATCTGCTCTATCAATTTATAACCTATGAGGGCTATTTTCAAATTTCAAAATTAATCATCATTAATTTTGAAATTAATTAACAATTAATTATTTTGATGAGCTAATTAAATAAATTCAGTTTAAATTAAATCTGTCCAACAGTTTTAATTTAACCTATTTATTTAATCCAAATAAAGAGCCATTAGATTTAATCTATCTTCATAAATTAAATCTGAGATACTATATCTCTATCATGTTAGTTATTAAATTTAATATATCTTAATAAATTAAATTTTAAACTAACACAATATAATAATATCATATAATATATATACATATATATATATATATATATATAAGATATATATTTTGAAAATATATATGTCTATATAATATTATTAAGTATAATAATATCATATAATACACACACACACACACGTATATATATATAAGATATATATTTCGAAAATATATATATCTATATAATATTATTAATGAATTTTATATTATATATATAGATATAAATATAAAATTCATCCACCCTAAATTAAACATTATCTCGTGTTTGGCCATTCTTGTGTGTGACCCTGTAGGCCCATATGAAGTTGGCAGTGGGCCAATAACTATACTAACCCAAAAGTCGCAAGCGGCCTCTAGCAAGACATTACGACTACCCAATTCATGTGAGGATCGTTATCACGATGCAACCTTTCATACAACCATGTCACGTCCCTTTTGTCACACGATATATCGATCAAGGATAAGGTATGGATAATGTCATCCTCTTGTTCCTGACCATTACTTTCTCGATTCCTGAGTAGCTTGATAATAGAGACAGAAAGTCCTTTCATCATAGTATGGCCATACATTTCTCAGACTCACTCATCGAGGGGCCCAGTAATATCTCTCTACTAATGTGAGGGACAAATTCCATCTTGATCATTCATATTCCTCTGCATGAAAAACCACTAAACCCGATCGTAGCCTTTATCATCACTTGGTCAAAAGTGATTTTTGACTAGTTCAAAGCTTAGCAACTCTCATGTTGGAATCCATGATGACCTTAGGTCTAAGGGCATTGTGACGTAGTTATACATGAAAAAAGCTTATGATTTAATCCATGTAGCTTTCTCATAGTGGGTCGGTCCAGCACCTTGTACTCTTACAAGTGCCTAAGACTTTGATTCGTATCTTCATATCTTATCAAAGTGATACTGATCTTGTTTCATCTCTGCTCCCGCATAGATAACCGACTAAGGACATTTTAGGACAATCTTTATGAATTATCCAAGGATACAATTATCACAGTTAACATGCAAATAATATGATAACAGAATGGAGAAATTTCATTAAAATAATAATGTTCAAAGTATAATGATTGGCCCTTAGGGCACAATTTCAAACATCCGCCCACTTGCCCTAGGTGCAATCATTAATTTGCCTAATTCCCATTGCCCTAACATGACGATCTTGCTTTGCCTGTGCAAGTGGCTTAGTAAGAGGATCAGCAACATTATCTTCTCCTGCTACTTTGCATATCTTTATATCACCTCTATCATTGATTTCTCTAATAAGATGAAATCGCCTGAGTATATGCTTGGTCCTTTGATGTGACCTAGGCTCCTTGGCCTATACAATAGCACCGCTATTGTCACAGAACAAATCTATTAGATTTGAGTAGTAGGCACCACCGCTAGTTCAGTAATGAACTTTCTGATCCAAACGGCTTCTTTAGCTACATCTGATGCTGCTATATACTCAACTTCTGTTGCAGAATCTGCTATAGTGCTCTGCTTGGAGCTCTTCCAGCTTACTGCTCCACCATTCAGGAGGAATACATATCTAGATTGTGATTTAAGGTCATCTTGGTCAGTTTGGAAACTTGCATCTGTGTAACCGGTTATGCAGAGCTCATCATCCAATCCACCATAGACCAAAAATAAGTCCTTAGTCCTTCTTAAGTACTTTAGGATATTCTTGATAGCAGTCCAATGACTCTCACCAAGATCTTGTTGGTATCTGCTGGTCAGACTTAAGGCAAACGAGACATCCGGTCGAGTACATAACATGGCATACATGATGGATCCAATGGCTGAGACATATGGAACCTTACTCATGCGATCTCACTGATCAGGTATACTAGGACACAAATCCTTGCTAAGATGGATGCCATGAGACATGGGTATGTAACCCCTTTTTGAATCCTGCATACTGAACCTATGCAGTATCTTGTCTATGCATGTGCTCTGACTTAGGCCTATTAGTCTTTTGGATCTATCCCTATAGATCCTAATCCGTAGGAAATAGGTGGCTTCATCTAAGTCTTTCATTGAAAAGGACTTTCCTATTCAAGACTTGACACTCTGCAAGGTAGGAATATCATTCCCAATGAGTAGGATGTCATCTATGTTAGAGCAAGCGTTTCACCCAAGAGGGGGGGTGAATTGGGTGATACTAAAAATTCGTCGGAAATATAAAACTTTGACAGTGAATTTAAAACAGTAAAGAGTAAGGAGAAATATCACCGAAGTGTACACCGGGAGTTATACTGGTTCGGTCACAACCACATTGACCTACGTCCAGTCCTCAGAGCTCTTCTGAGAGTTTCACTATAATTTTCAAGATTCAGTGGGTTCTTGGCACCACAGTACAAGCAAGTTCCTTCACCTGGACACTCGCTCCCCCTTACAAGTTGTAATCCAATCCCAACTCAAGGTTCCACAACCTTAAGTTATCTCAATAACAAATATTGAGTTTGAATGAAATATCTCTCTCAGGAGTAAATAAGAATCACTGAAGTACAGAGTTACAAATATCATGTAAAACAGAGTAGTAAACTTGATGATACATTTGTGTGTGTTCTTGTCATTTTTTCTCTGTTTAGATGTTCCCATATATATAGATATGTTGGTGATGACCGTTAGAACATTTTCTTTTCGTCCGTTGGAGAGTGCACAGCCACTATTGACTTTTCCAGTTTTTGGAAAATATCCGTTGGCGGTGGTTGGCATTTGAACGTTTCATTTGACTTCCCTTACTTGATATGATTTCTTCATTGTTTATCTGTAAATATGCTAGAAATACTAATACAATGAAAGGTTAATCATATAGAAAAAAAATTAATGAACATTTGAATGATTTCTAAATTTATGGGTTTACTTACTTGAGTAGCTACTCGAGTATTCCTTGAAGTTTACTCGAGTATCATCGGGAAAACTTTGATCAACTGCAAGTCAACAGACAAATATAAGATTACTCGGGTAGTGCATGGAATAACCAATTTTCAAACCTTTGGAAATGTATGTTTACTCGGGTACCTACTCGAGTAATACACTCACAAATTTATGGGTTACTCGGGTACCAACTCGAGTAAACCTTCAAATAAACTTTTGGTTACTCGATGCTTTACTCCAGTAATGTTGGCAGGATTTCAAGGCCGAGAGCACATCAAGTTAGATTACCTTGTTACTCGAGTACATACTCGAGTAAACTTACTTTTTGTACATAACTTACTCGGGTAGTGACTTGAGGTTTTCCTTCAAAATAACTCTGCATACTCGAGTACATACTCGAGTAATCCACTTAAAATGAAACATTAAATACATTCATACTAGAGTAATAACTCGAGGAAAATGAAATAAAATTATATCAAGTTATTCGGGTACTACCTTCAAGTTTTTGCTTACCATACTGAGTTACTCGAGTAGCTACTCGAGTAACATTGGCAGTAGTACAAAATGCTGAGAGCACCACATTTACTGAAACAAGGTAACTCGAGTACATACTCGAGTATCATTGGTAGGCCGAGAGCAACTTGAAAACTTTTACATGGTTACTCGAGTACCTACTCAAGTAACGTTGGCAGGCCGAGAGCAACTCCAAGTATTTACCTGGTTACCGAGTAGCTACTCGAGTAACATTGGCAGGCCGAGAGCAACTTGAAAACATTTACACTATTACTCGAGTACATACTCGAGTAACGTTGGCAGGTTACTGGAAGGTATCTCTGATTACTTCAAGTTTTGTCTCATTACTCGGATACGTACTCGAGTAATGCCTTAGAAAAACTGCTTCTGATCAAGTTTCTCAGCTTTTTCTCTTGGCCTTTCTTCATTACTCCAATGCTTACTTCAAGTGATGCTTATCCCTGCTATTACTTTGCTCAAACTTATTTATTAATCAATTCTTTTTCATACCATACTTTTGTTATCATCAAAACATGAGATCTAACAATCTACATAAAGCACTAGAAATACAACTATGCTCCCACTAATCTTCTTGTAAACACAAGGTTCATCGAATTTTTGAATGAATCCAGACTCTTTGACTACTTCATCAAAATGATGATTCCAGCTCCGAGATGCTTGCTTCAATCCATAAATGGATCTTTGAAGCTTGAAAATTTTACCAGAGACCTCTGGAGGCATAAAACCTTCAGGTTGTGTCATGTACACATCCTCAAGCAGCTTTCTGTTAGATCTCTCATATTTTGATGATAACAAAGGATGGTATGAAAAAGAATTGGTAAACAAATAAGTTTGAACAAAGTAATAACATGGCAAAATCATCACTTGAAGTAAGCATTGGAGTAATGAAGAAAGGCCAAGAGAAAAAGCTGAGAAACTTGATCAGTGGCAAGTTTTCTAAAGCATTACTCAAGTAAGTACTCGAGTAATAAGACAGAAACTTGAAGTAACCAGAGACACCTTCGAGTAACCTGCCAACGTTACTCGAGTAAGCACTCGAGTAATAAGGTAAATGACTTCCAGTTACTCTCGGCCTGCCAACGTTACTCGAGTAGCTATTCGAGTAACCAAGTAAATCACTTGGAGTTGCTCTCGGCCTGCCAACGTTACTCGAGTAAGTACACGAGTAACCATGTAAAAGACTTCCAGTTACTCTCGGCCTGCCAACGATACTCGAGTATTTACTCAAGTCCCCTGCTTCAAGAAATATGTTGCTCTCGGCATTTTCAATCCTGCCAATGTTACTCGAGGAGCTACTCGAGCAACTCACTGTGGTAAGCAAAACTTGAAGTTAATACTCGAATAACATGATATGCTTTCATCACACTTTACTCAAGGTGCTACTCAAGTATACAGGTATTCAATCACTTATTTTAACTGTATTACTTGAGTAAGTAATCGAGTAATGTGCAGAGTTATTTTCATAGAACTTCAAGTCACTACCCGAGTAAGCTATGCAGAAAATTTATGTTTACTAGAGTAAGTACTCGAGTAACAAGGTAATCAAACTTGAAGTGCTCTCGGCCTTGAAATCCTGCCAACATTACTAGAGTAAAGTATCGAGTAACCTAAACCCACTACCTTCTACCTTAAATCTCTGGTTCTCCTTCCTTGCCCGTCTCACCACTCCTTCACTGAGCTCTCCAAAACCCAGCTCTCGATCTCTAACTCTCTCGATGAAGAAAATGGTACAGATGATAGAGACGGTGAACCGGAGTTCCTTCCGTCCTCACTCCGGTCGCCGTCAACTGGAGAAGAGGATGATCGAGGTTCTGGTTCTTGCTAGATGATGCTGATGAATTCTCTTGTACGGCTCCCCCTTACCGTCTAAAATTGCGGCTCTGTCATATCTGTCTCCCCCTCTCTCTCGATAGATGAAGATGGCAACTTGTGCGGCTGCTCTGTTTCTTTTTCAGTCAGCTCCCCCTTTTTCTGTGCGTCCTTCTATTTCCCGTGGCTTCTCTCTTTTTTTTCTTAGGTCCATTAGGTCTTCCTCTTTAATCTTATGTAAGAAATATCAAGCCTAAGCCCAAAACGCTGACGTCCCTGCAAGCTTTCTCTTGGCCTTTAATTGTTTTTTTTATCTTCTTTTGAATCTCCCATAGTCAAAACCGTACCCCACAAGCTGAAAAAAAGGAAACAAAGTATTATAATAGTAACCCAATACTAAAACTAGACTGAATTGTTTTTTTTAACTTTCATTATTTATTGGTTCTTTCCTTTAGATTTTAATTTAAAATAAAATACTTATAATCAAATCCCCAAGATAATGCACCAACTTGATATCTTTTAAAATCTCGAGAAAATCATCTTAAATTATCATTGATAACTCCCCAATTATATCAAAATGTGTCTCAAATATATCAAAGGAAAGTCAAATGCAACATTCAAACGCTACTTACCGCCAACGGATACTTTTCAAATACTGGAAAAGTCAACAGTGGTTATTACCAACACATCTATATATATGGGAACATCTAAACAGAGAAGAACCAACAAGAACACACACGAACACATTATCAAGCTCACTACTCTGTTTTACTCATATTTGTAATTCTGTACTTCAATGATTCTTATTCACTCTGTGAGAGAGATATTTCATTCAAACTCAATATTTGTTATTGAGGTAACTTAAGGTTGTGGAACCTTGAGTTGGGATTGGATTACAACTTGTAAGGGGAAGCGAGTGTCCAGGTGAAGGAACTTGCTTGTACTGAGGTGCCAAGAACCCACTGAATCTTGGAAGTTATAGTGAAACTCTCAGAGAAGCTCTGAGGACTGGACATAGGTCAAAGTGGTTATGGCCGAACCAGTATAACTTTCGGTGTACACTTCGGTGATATTTCTCCATATACTTTACTGCTTTATATTCACCGTCAAGTTTTATATTTCAAACGAGATATTTAGTATCACCCAATTCACCCCCCTCTTGGGTGAAACGCTTGCTCTAACATTTGGTATCAGAGCATAGGTCTTGTTGTTAAGGTATAACAACCTAAGAAGGATCCATTGGCAAGCATGGGTGAAGGAATTCTTCCCGACGGAGCATCCATCACTAGACCTCCTGGTTTCAGTGGAGAGCACTTTTCTTTCTGGAAAGCAAAATTCAAAGTGTTCGTGATGGCTACCGAATATGGGCTATGGGATGTGATCGAAAGTGGAAACTATCAACTTACAAAGATTGTAGACTCTCAGAAAATTCCTAAGACGCCAGCAAAATATGATGAGAATGACAAGAAACTTATCACTCTCAACAGCAAAGCAATTTTGATGATACAAAGTGCTTTGAGTTAAAGTGAATACTTCAGAATTTTCACACTTCCAATAGCAAAACAAATGTGGGAAGCTCTCGAAATAGCTCATGAAGGAACTTCAAGAATAAAAGAGAATCGGATCAACACCTTGGTCACTGAATTTGATCTTTCGAATGAAATCAGGTGAATCAATATCTAAATTTGAACTTAGATATTCTCATCTTGTTAATCAACTTGCAGCACTTGGGAAAATTTATGATCAACATACCCAAGTACGAAAGATTTTGAATATTCTTTCTAAAGAGTAGGAGGCCAAAGTCATTGTGATAGAAGAAGCAAAAGGAGAATCAATGAGATCAATTGCTTCTCTATTTGGAAGCCTTTATGAATATGAAAGCAAACTAAAGTTCAAACGGGAACTAGATGACATCAGTGACAAGAGAAAGAAAGGTCTAGCACTAAAAGCAAAAGAAGAGAATCAAGATGAGGATGAGGAGTTTGATGATGATGAAATAGGCCTAATCATAAAATGATTCAGAAAGTTCTACAAGAAAGGTCAAGGATTCAAACACTTTCAGAAAGGAAGAACTAATAGCAAAGATCATATCATCTGCTATGAATATGGAAAACCCGGACATATCAAGTCATAATGTCCAGAGTTGAACCAAAAGAGCAAAGAAAAGAGAAAAGGCAAATTCTTCAATAAAAAGAAGGCCTTTGTATATGCTATATGGGGTGATAGTTCTTCTGACGAAGAAAGTGATGAAGAACAAGTAGCAAATATATGTCTTGTTGCTCAAGAAGAAACAGAAGAAGAGGTAAATGATTATGATCCTACCTATGATGAATTACTCTCTGAATACAATGCTTTACATTCTGAATTCATCAAAGTAGTTAAAGAATTAGTTGTTTTCAAAAAGAAAAACAAAGCTCTTGAAATTGAACTTAAAGAAAGTTCAAAAAAGGATTGTGAAAATTGTTCTTCTTTGAAAAAGAAAAACACTGATCTCACAAAAACTTTTGAAAAATTTACATAAGGAAGTGAGATGCTAAATGTTATTTTAAAAGCTCAACGATTTGTAAATGACCGATCTGGAATTGGATATGATCCAAAATCAGATAGAAGGAAAGGTAGAAAGAAAGCAGGAGGTAAGTCATATTTGAATTATTTCCAGCATTATGTGCATACATGAAATCCTTTTGCATTTTGTAATTACTGTAATAGAAAAGGCCATTATACCTCTTCATACATTCATAAGAAGAAAGGAACGATAGGAACCTACAAATGGGTACCTAAAGGATCATATATTTCCAAAATTTCCTGTACTAACCTAAAAGGACCCAAAAGAAGTGGGTACCTAAGAATTAGTCATATTTAATTGCAGATGTGTCTCAAGGCATCCAAAAACAACAAATGGTACATAGACAGTGGATGCTCTGACATATGACCGGTGATTCCGAAAGCTTTACCAAATTGCAACCTAAAGAAGGTGGAAAGGTAAAATTTGGAGGAAAACAAACCGGAAGGATAGCAGGAATTGGTGAAATCAAAAATGACAAAGGCATACAAGTCAAAGACGTATACTATGTCGAAGGATTATGCCATAATTTGTTGAGTGTGAGTCAAAGTGCAGATAAAAACAACTGGGTAATATTTGACTCAGAGGAATGTCTAATTATCAACAAGAATGACTTACCACTTGATAAGAAGAATATCAAGGCTAAGCTCAGAGCAAAAAGGGAAGGTAATTATTATACTCTGGATATTAGTAGAAATGAATCTGAAAATTATTTTCTGAGTAAAGCTGATGAAAGTTGGCTATGGCATAAGAGATTGGCTCATGTCAATATGCATCAATTAGGCAAACTAATAAAAAAGGATTTAGTTCTTGGATTACCCAAAGTAACTTTCAAAAATGACTTGATTTATGACGCATGTCAAAAGGGTAAACAAACTAAATCTTCTTTCAAATTAAGAAATGAGATTTCAACAAACAGACCACTACAATTATTGCATATGGATTTAGTTAGCCAAGCAAGAGTAAAGAGTCTTGGTGGCAACTTATATTCATTGGTCATTGTTGATGATTTTTCCAGATTTACATAGGTTATTTTTCAATCATCAAAAGATGAAACCTTTGAAGAATTTATTGTTTTTGCCAAGAAAGTGCAAAATGAGAAAGGTATGTCCATTGCAGGTATTAGGACTAATCATGGTGGAGAATTTGAAAATCAAGCCTTTGAAGAATATTGTGATACTAATGGCATCGATCACAATTTCTCTGCTCCAAGGACGCCTAAACAAAATGGAGTCATGGAATGCAAGAATAGAGTGCTCACTGAAATGGCTAGAGCAATGTTAAATGAAAAGAACATGTCTCAAGTCTTCTAGGCTGATGCTATGAGTACAGCATGCTATATATCAAATAGAGCCTATATTAGAACAAAACTTGGAAAGACACCATACGAGCTGTACAAAGGAAGGAAGTCAAACATTGCTCATCTACACATCTTCGGTTGTAAGTGTTTCATTCATAATAATGGTAGAGATAACTTAGGAAAATTTGATTCTAAAACTGATGAAGGAACTTTCTTAGGGTATTCTAATCGAAGTAAAGCATATAGAGTTTTCAATAAAAGAACATGTATTGTTGAAGAATCAATTCATATTGTATTTGATGAATTTGAATCCTCTGATAAAACCATTGATGAAGAATAGGAAGTTGTTTTAAATCAAGAAAATGATCAATCTATTTCTAAGTCTCTTATTCCAGAAGTTGATGAAACCAAGGAAGAAGAGCAATCACTAGGACAACCTAGAGCCTGGAAATACAATAAAAGTCATCCCTTAGATCAAGTCATAGGAGATATAAATGAAGGGATCAAAACTAGAAATAGAATTTTCAATGAAGTAAGTTTTTCTGCATTTATTTTTGAGATTGAACCTTCTAACATTGATGAAGCCCTATCAGACAATGATTGCGTTATAGCAATGCAAGAAGAACTAAATCAATTTGAAAGAAATCAAGTTTGGGATTTGGTAGCCCGACCCAAGGATCATTCGAACATTGGTACTGAATGGGTATTCAAGAACAAACTCGATGAATCCACAATTATTGTCAGAAACAAGGCAAGATTGGTGGCCAAAGGTTATAATCAGGAAGAAGGGATTGATTATGAAGAAACGTATGCTCCAGTGGCTAGATTGGAAGCTATACGTGTACTATTAGCCTTTGCGTGCATCAATGGATTCAAACTCTATCAAATGGATGTAAATAGTGCATTTCTAAATGGCTACATTATGGAAGAAGTATATGTAGAACAACCTCCAGGTTTTGAAGATGTTACCAAACCTGATCATATTTTCAAACTCAAAAAGGCTTTATATGGTTTAAAACAAGCTCCTAGAGCATGGTATGAAAGGCTTAGTAAATTTCTTATTGATCAAGATTTTGTACGGAGAAAAGTTGATACAACACTTTTTATAAAACGAAAACGTGATGATATTTTAATTGTTCAAATATATGTTGATGACATTGTTTTCTGTGGTACTAATGAATCTCTGTGTAAGGAATTTTCTAAGATAATGCAGGGAGAGTTTGAGATGTCAATGATGGGAGAATTGAATTTCTTTCTTGGTTTGCTAATCAAACAAAGAAAGAATGGAATCTTCATTTCTCAAACGAAGTACTTGAAAGAGCTATTGAAGAAGTATGGAATGGATGAAGCAAATGGAACAGACACACCTATGAGCTCAACTACGTTGCTTGATACTGATGTCAAAGGGAAAGACTACAACATCACAAAATATAGAGGAATGATTGGATCATTACTCTATCTCACGGCAAGTAAACCAGACATCCAATTTAGTGTTGGCATATGTGCAAGATATCAATCAGCACCAAAGGAATCACATGCCAAAACTGTCAAACGAATCTTTAGATACCTTGCTGACACACCAGAATTAGGTCTGTGGTATCCTAAAGGAAGAAGTGAATATCTAGTTGGATTTTCAGATTCTGATAATGGAGGATACAATACAGACAGAAAGAGCACCAGTGGACAAGGACAATTTCTTGGAGGATCTCTTATATCATGGTTCAGCAAGAAACAAAATACAGTGTCTCTTTCATCAATAGAAGCCGAATATGTTGCAGTCTCAAGTTGCTGTGCACAAGTGATATGGTTAAAACAACAACTACAACATCTTGGTATTTATCTCAAAGAAATACCAATCTATTGTGACAATACTAGTACGATAAGCTTGGCAAAGAATCAAGTTCAACACTCTAGAACCAAGCATATCGATGTCAGACATCATTTCATCAGAGATCATGTTCAAAAGAAAGATGTAAAAGTGATATTTATTCCTACTCATCTTCAACTAGCTGATATCTTCACTAAACCTCTTGCAAAAGATCAATTTCTATACATTAGAAGAGAATTAGGAATGGTAAATCCCAATGAATTGTAAGTTATTTTAGTTTCTCATAATGTTAGATAAATATATTTGATAATGTTTTGATAATTACTAATTTAAGCATCGGAGTATGTAGAAACTTGTTTTGCAGGAAGATTGAAACTCTGTTTTGAGAAATAAAAATAGAGGTTATGAAAGGACACCATTACTGGAGTACCAACTTCAAGTAATAACTGACAGTGAAGCATTACCTGAGGAACAACTTGAAGTAAAAGAGCACTTTACTCGAGTAACTACTCGAGTAATGGTCTTCCAAAACTGGAAGTAACGTATCAAGTTACTTGGAATTTAAATCAAATGGTTCATTTGGTGAGAAATGAATAGTCAAAAGTAGAAAAGACAGGTTACCCGAGGAACGCCTCGAGTACACTTGAAGCTTACTCGAGTAACTGCAGGTCCAGATCACAAATTTGATGAGAATCGACTCAAATCTGCTCTAGAATGACTATAAAATGATCAAGGGAACATACATGGATAATTACAATATTATTCATGCCAGGTACGCAATTTAAATGAATTATTTTAGAAATTTTCTGTATGATCACTTGAGTAAGGACTCGAGTAAACATGATATTTACTCGAGTAACGTCGGGTTCTAGGTCTTTATCTGTCGCAAACTCGGTCATTTCCACAAAATCTCCTCTAGTGAATCACTCTATCCTCTCATAAAAAACTTTTCACAATCTCTTCCCTACACTATTTCTGTCAAAACCCAACAATTTTTAGCTCCAAAAACCTCCTATTCTGTTCAGATTCTTCCTGACCTAACTCGCGACTTTCACTCTATTTTTCTGGTTTTTCAAAGTCTTCACTGAATCAAAATGGTTAGAACCAAAAACCTTACTCCCACAGATTCTACTGGATCCCCACAACTTTCTGACCCTCTTTCTTCTCCTCCCAAAAAGAGAGGAAAGCTTACTCCTAGATCTAAAGCTAAAGTCCAACTCAAACCTCAACCAAAACCTAAAGAGAAAGGAGTTGTTATCAAAGAGCCAATAGTTACAAGGGCTCAATCCAAGAAGAGCACCTCTAATGGAAGAGGCAAAAGTTTCAAATCTCCTTCTCCTCCAATTTCTGATTCCTTCACTCCTTCTTTCACACCAAAACCTTTCAAAAAGCCCAAATATGATGTGAATGTGGCTAAGGCAATGGCTGGCATTCTTGGTCAACTTGAGAAGGGGCAATCTTCAAAGAAATCAGAACTGCCAGAAGAGGAGATCACCAAACCTCCAAAGGGGTTTAATGTCAATAAGCTAGAGGAGTCTCAGAAGTACCTCACTCAATTCTGAAGGAGAAAAGTCTGTAAGACTCACTATGTAGACCTCAAAGTACTTCAGGAGGTATTGAAGCATGATCTTAGTCCCTTTTTGGAACCTTTTATGCCTTGGCTATATGTTAAGCTTCCTTTTTACACAAACGTAGTCACCCACTTTTACTACAATCTTGAGATTCTAGATGAACCAAATAGAACTTCAGCTGAGGAAGAAATGACTACTACTGTTAAAGGCCAGAAGATACTCATCTCACATTCTAGGATCAATCTGTGGTTAGGAATAGAGAACCCTCCAAATGACATTTACGAAAAACTTGATTCAAATCAAATTTTCTCTGTTCTTAAACCTGGTAAGCTTGTAGGCCCTCTGAATTTCAAACCTAGTGACATGTGCGATCATCACAGGGTTCTATGGTATATATACTCTAGATCCTTTGTGAACAAGGCCAACAATTATACCCACTTTTCTGATAGGGACTATAGATGGTTTGCTTCCTTACTCCTGAAGGAACAAAAAGATTTGGGGGAATATATATTTTCTGAGATGAAGAGGTACAGGATAGATGGAAAAGCCACAACCCCAATGCCATATCCTCATATTGTTTCGCTTATCCTAAAGGAAAATAAGATATGGTACTTGGAGAGTAAAGAGCATATTGAGAGAATTACTCCAGTTGGAAGAAATCAAATTGGGAAGCTCAACATTTAAATACCTCTCAAGGGTCCTCTGGAGTCTGGGTCGAAGAAGAAGAAGAAGACGGAGACTGAGACGAGTAAATCGGATGACACGCAGTCTTCGGCTCCACCTACCACTACCTCATCACCCTCTTTCCTCAATGCCATACTCCAACACTTCATGGAGAATATGCTTAAGGGATTTCATGTAGACATAGCCAACACCAATGCTGAGTTGATAACTCACATGAATGGCAAGATGGCTTAGTTGGTTGAGAAGATGGATAAGAGGCATGAAGAGTTGTTAGCTGAGCAACGTGCCCAAGGTGAGACCTTGAAGTTGATTCTGGCAAGACTGGACTCTTTAGGTCTTGGACCTTCTACTGGTCCATCATCATCTACACCTGAGCCATTTTCATCTCCAGAGAATATACCTCCACCTCCAGAGAACATCCCATCTGACCTTCATCATACTGAGGTTGAGCAAGTTATCCCTCCAGTCTCTAGTCCACTTGAACCAAGACCCAGAGATATCCTTTGCTTAGTGGACAATCCTAAAACTAATGAGACTATTCATATTATCATAGAGGACTCACTGCCCAAAGCTCAGCCCCAACCTACTCCTACACCCATTCCTTCTCCTACTCATACAGAGGAGATCTCTCCCTCATCTTCTGATCATCATTCAGGAGAGGCCACAGCAAAGGTTGAGACCACTACTATGATTGTCTATCAGCCTCCTCCTATTCCTCCACGAGATGACCTTCAAATACCTCCACTAAATCTTCCTGAACCAGAATCTTCTAGTTCTTTTGATTCTTCTGGTTCAGATGGTCCTTTGGTTCTTCCTGTGAAACCTATTTCCATGGTCAAGCCTTCTAGTCCTCCTCTTGATTGATGAAGACAAAAAGGGGGAGAAGAGCTTGAGTGTGATTTTGTGGAGTGTCTGAGTTTCTTTTTCATTTTGGGTATATGGGTGTACATGGGATTTAGGGAGCTTTTTTAGCTTATAACTTTTTCATCTTGTAATGTAACTTTAAGTTTAGTGCAAGTTTACTTAAGTTATGATTTCATTTCAAGTCTACTTAAGCTTTTAAATTATAGTACATTGTGGGACTAATGAGTTTATTATGTATGCAAGGTGAATATGTTATGATTTCAACCTTTTTCAGAACACTTTGAATATAAACTTAACAAGGTTTTCAAAATTATCATTGAATTCAAGAAGTGTTTTTTTGAGAACTTAATTTCAAAATTCTTGTTCAAAATCACCAAGTTTTGTCATCATCAAAAAGGGGGAGAATGTTGGATCTCTCATGTTTTGATGATAATAAAGGATGGTATGAAAAAGAATTGGTAAACAAATAAGTTTCAACAAAGTAATAATAGGGCAAAATCATCACTTGAAGTAAGCATTGGAGTAATGAAGAAAGGCCAAGAGAAAACGCTGAGAAACTTGATCAGTGGCAAGTTTTCTAAAGCATTACTCGAGTAAGTACTCGAGTAATGAGACAGAAACTTGAAGTAACCAGAGACACCTTCGAGTAACCTGCCAACGTTACTCGAGTAAGCACTCGAGTAATAAGGTAAATGACTTCCAATTGCTCTTGGCCTGCTAATGTTACTCGAGTAGCTACTCGAGTAACCAAGTAAATCACTTGGAGTTGCTCTCGACCTGCCAACGTTACTCGAGTAAGTACTCGAGTAACCATGTAAAAGACTTCCAGTTACTCTCGGCCTGCCAACGATACTCGAGTATTTACTCGAGTCTCCTGCTTCAAGAAATATGTTGCTCTCGGCATTTTCAATCCTACCAATGTTACTCGAGGAGCTACTCGAGTAACTCACTGTGGTAAGCAAAACTTGAAGTTAATACTCGAATAACATGATATGCTTTCATCACACTTCACTCGAGGTGCTACTCAAGTATACAGGTATTCAATCACTTATTTTAACTGTATTACTCGAGTAAGTAATCGAGTAATGTGCAGAGTTATTTTCATAGAATTCAAGTCACTGCCCGAGTAAGCTATACAGAAAATTTATGTTTACTCGAGTAAGTACTCGAGTAACAAGGTAATCAAACTTGAAGTGCTCTCGGCCTTGAAATCCTACCAACATTACTAGAGTAAAGCATTGAGCAACCTAAAGTTTATTTGAGAGCTTACTCGAGTAACCTATGAAGAAAAGTGTGCCATACCCGAGTAAGTACCCGAGTAAACAAGTATTTCCAAAGGTTTGAAATTTTGTTGACTTCATGCACAACCCAAGTAATGTTATGTTTATTTATTAACTTGCAGTTTATCAAAGTTTTCCCGATGATACTCGAGTATGTACTCGAGTAAACTTAAAGGATACTCGAGTAACTACTTGAGTATGCAAGTCCAGAAATTTAGAAATCATTCCAACGTTCATTGATTTGTTTCCTATATGATTAACCTTTCATTGTATTAGTATTCTTAGCATATTTACAGATAAACAATGAAGAAATCTTACCAAATAAGGAAAGTCAAATGCAACATTCAAACGCTACCTACCGCCAACGGATATTTTTCAAATACTGGAAAAGTCAACAGTGGCTGCGCACACTCTAACGGACATGAAGAAAATGTTCCAATGGTCATTACCAACACATCTATATATATGGGAACATCCAAATAGAGAAGAACCAACAAGAACACACACGAACGCATTATCAAGCTCACTACTCTGTTTTACTCATATTTGTAATTCTGTACTTCAGTGATTCTTATTCACTCTGTGAGAGAGATATTTCATTCAAACTCAATATTTGTTATTGAGGTAACTTAAGGTTGTGGAACCTTGAGTTGGGATTGGATTGCAACTTGTAAGGGGGAGCGAGTGTCCAGGCGAAGGAACTTGCTTGTACTGAGGTGCCAAGAACCCACTGAATCTTGGAAGTTATAGTGAAACTCTCAGAGAAGCTCTGAGGACTGGACGTAGGTCAAAGTGGTTGTGGCCGAAGCAGTATAACTCCCAGTGTACACTTCAGTTATATTTCTCCTTACTCTTTACTGCTTTATATTCACCGTCAAGTTTTATATTTCCAACGAAATATTTAGTATCACCCAATTCACCCCCCTCTTGGGTGAAACACTTGCTCTAACACTTTCTATTAAGGAAGGCTGTTTTGATATCTATTTGCCATGTTTCATAGTCATAATATGCTGCAATGGCAAGAAGGATTCTGATTGATTTAGCCATTACAACTGGGGAAAAGGTTTTATCATAGTCTACACCATGAGTTTGAGTGAATCCTTTTGCAACCAGTCGTGCCTTGAAGACATTTACATTGCCAACCATGTCAGTTTTCTCCTTGAAAACCCATTTGCACCCAACGGTTTTTACACCTTCAGGTGGATCGACTAAGGTCCATACCTGATTGTCGTACATAGATTGCATTTCAGACTTCATGGCATTTAGCCATTTCTTAGAGTTTGGTCCCACTGTGGTTTCTCGATAGGTGGTGGGCTCATTTTGCTCAATGAGCAACACATCACGGCCTTCAGTAATCAGAAATCCATATCTCTGAGGCTGATGCCGTGTCCAATCAGATCTTCGTGGACCTTATGTTACTTGAGGAGGCTCAGCAACTTGTTGTGAGTCTTCTCTAATTTCTATCTGTGGTTCTGTACCAACTTGTGGCTCTTGAATTTCTTCGAGATGTACATCGCTCCCACTGGTTGTTTTAGAAACAAATTCTCTTTCTAGAAACTTGCCATTTCAAATAACAAACACTTTGTTATCGGTGGGATTGTAGACATAGTATCCTTTCGTTTCTTTAGGATACCCTACGAAAGGGCACTTTATGGATCTGGGTGCTAATTTATCAGAGGCTTGTTGCTTAACATATACCTCACATTCCTAGATTTTGAGAAAAGATAAACTTGGTTTCTTTCCAGTCCATAACTCATATGGTGTCTTTTCAATTGCCTTAGATGGAACACGATTTAGTGTGAACACAGCTATCTTTAGGGCATGTCCCCAAAAGGACGGTGGAAGATCTGTTTAACTCATCATAGATCAAACCATATCTAATAGTATTCGATTCCTCTATTCAGAAACACCATTCCATTGTGGTGTTCCTGGAGGAGTCAATTGTGAGATTATCCCACAACTCCTAAGATGGTCAATGAATTCTTGGCTCAAATATTCACCACCTCGATCAGATCAAAGTGCTTTAATTGTTTTACCAAGTTGGTTTTGTACTTCATTTTCGAACATTTTGAACATTTCAAAAGATTCAGATTTATGTTTTATTAGATAGATATAGCCATATCTACTAAAGTCATATATAAATGTAATGAAGTAGACATAACCTCCTCTGGCAGCTATATTTAATGGTCCACATACATCTGTATGTATGAGGCCCAATAATTCAGTAGCCCTCTCACTGTGCCCAGTAAAAGGTGCCTTAGTCATCTTTCTTAATAAGCAAGATTTGCATGTATCATATGATTTAAAATCAAATGAGTTTAGAAATCCATCTTGATGGAGTTTAGAAATGCGTTTCTCATTTATGTGGCCTAGACGACAATGCCATAGGTAGGTCGGATTCAAATCGTTTGATTTTATCCTCTTAGTAGTTACGTTATAGATATTCCCATTATTAGGATGTTCCAAATTTAACATATAATCACCAACATGCAAATCACCATCAGCATAGAAAATGTCATTACGATAAATAGAACATTTACCATTCCTAGTAATGGAAGTATAACCTTCCTTATCCAAATAAGAAAGAGAAACAATGTTACTACTCAAAGCAGGAACATAATAGCAATTGTTCAAATCTAACAAAAGCCCACTGGGCAGAACTAATTCATAAGTGCCTATTGCTAAAGCAGCAACTCTTGCTCTGTTTCCAACTCGTAGGTCCACCTCGCCCTTATTCAGCTTTCTACTGTCCTTTAGACCCTGCACATTTGTACAAATGTGAGAACCACATGCAGTATCTAATACCCATGTAGAGGAAGTAGAAAAATGAATGTCTATAACATAAATACCTGAAGCGATAGCCTCGCTATCCTTCTTGTTCTTTTTCAGATCTTCCAGGTAGAGTTTGCAATTCCTCTTCCAATGACCGGGTTCATTGCAGAAGTAGCAGACTCCTTCCTTTGGAGGCTTTACCTTCTTGGGTGCAGGCTTGGTTTCGGGCTTGTTTGACTCTTTGGTCTTACCACCTGAGCCATTACCCTTCCATTTTCCCTTCCCTTTCTTTTTCATACCCTTTCCTTTCTGAACCATCAAAACTGTGCTAGGCTTTTTCTTAATGCTTTCCTCAGCAGTTTTGAGCATCCCATATAGCTCAGAAATTGATTTCTCCAAGTTGTTCATGTTGTAGTTCATAACAAACTGGTCATAACTCTCTAGGAGTGAGTTGAGGATCAAATCCGTAGCTAACTCCTAGCTCATGGGAAATCCAAGCCTCTTAAGGTGATCAATATAACCTTTCATCTTTAACACATGAGTACTAAATGATGCACCTTCAGATATTTTGCAGGAATGTAAGGCCTTTGTGGTCTCATACCTTTCTTGCCTTGCCTGTTGCTGGAACATTTCCTTGAGATGTACAATCATCTCACGAGCCTCCATGAGTTCCAGATCTCTTTGGAGCTCTGGAACCATAGTGGCAAGCATCAGGCAACCTACATCTACAGAGTCATCCTTATGCTTGGTGTAAGCATCTCTCTGAGCTCTTGGAGCATTGTCTGCAGGCTCCTCAGGAATGGGTTGATCTAGGACATAAGCCTTTCTATCATGCTTGAGAACAATTCTCAAGTTCCTGAACCAATCAAGAAAGTTTGTCCTTCTCAAAGACCGATCGCAATGAAAGTGTAGCAGTATTACTAGTCGACATGATTCTACAATTAAAATATGCAAAGTTAGTTAGTAATCCCCGACTAAATTAACAACCCTCAATATAAGAATTAGTTGGCTAAGATCCATATTTGGCTTAAACTTAAGTCCGCTTTGGCAAGACGCTTAAATTCAAGTTATTTAGGTAGGTAACCTATTTACCAATTACATCACATGTAACTCTTAGATCTTTATGGGATTTAATCAGCATATGATCTGACATGTTTAACCCCATCTAATGCCTTGAGATTCAAAACCGTTTTGTTAATCTCAATTAAGTCAAAACAATAATGAATATTATGAGCAGCACCATTACTTAAGCTTGTCTCATCAAGATAACTCAAATGCATCCACTTTGGTGGTTTCCACAATTGAGCGATCTAGGTTTTGACAAGTATTCATTAATTGACGGCATTATGACTTTAGATTTGATTCAGAGGGCTTAATTAATTAGTTTTGTTTATATGGATGCAATCGTGGTCATATCTCATACAGATAAATACATATAAACGTAAAAGTAATCATGCAATGATCTTATCAAAAGCATAATTTAAACATGACACAATATGGCTTACCTAACCTAAGATCCTCCCAAGCCAATGAGAGAACTTCTCTAAATAAAAAAAAAAAGAAATACATTGAGAGAAACCTCATTTAAACATTCGAGGGGAGTGAGATAAGAAGAGAATGTACATCGAGAGTATTTAGAGAAAGGCACGACACGCAGGCCGTATTTAAATATTACAACCTTTGTAGAATTCTAAAGCCATGTTGTTCATCATACCCAAACAAGGATAAATAATAAACCACAACAAGAATTCATACAATATGAAAAGCAATAAATGTCGTGATCAGATTATATTGCGCTACACAGAGGTGGTCATGGCGGTTTGTCTTCCCCATAGTTTGGATCCCCATTACCCAAATAGATATCCAAACCTAGACCCGATTTGATTGCCGCCAATTACGATCTCAGGTACCCTACCCAATTTCATGCTTGTTCAAAACAAAAATCACATACATGTTTCAAAACTGAAAACAAAACAATTTCAAGATTCAATTTAAATGAAAAAGAAAATCAACGGAATTACAAGATCACATCTTTCTAAATAATTTAGTTTCGTATTAACCAAATCATATGCATATTCGAGTGTTTCTTATAAACATACGTACACATCCCATATATATCACATGTATAAGAACACAAACTCAGTTTAAACGCACAATTGATCTGGCTCGATGCCACTGTTAGAATCGGTAGGCACAGTGGAAGAACTTTAAAAAATTTTCTCTGATCCTAATCGAGGATCTATCAACGACGTTTAAACCAAGTTGTAAGGATTCATACCTTTTGATGATTCAGAGTTTTCACGATCTCTAGGACCCAACACGTCAGGTCTGCTCCCTCTACCGGTATCCACATGAATGCTCTCCAACCGAGACTGCGTGCTAGCGCCTCTAATGTCTCATAGGGTTTCACTTACGGCTCTCAATTCTCATGTGCGTATGAATATATCTGCTCTATCAAGTTTATAACCTATGAGGGCTATTTTCAAATTTCAAAATTAATCATCATTAATTTTGAAATTAATTAACAATTAATTATCTTGATGAGCTAATTAAATAAATTCAGTTTAAATTAAATCTGTCCAACAGTTTTAATTTAACCTATTTATTTAATCCAAATAAAGAGCCATTAGATTTAATGTATCTTCATAAATTAAATTTGAGATACTATATCTCTATCATGTTAGTTATTAAATTTAATATATCTTAATAAATTAAATTTAAAACTAACACAATATAATAATATCATATAATATATATACATATATATATAAGATACATATTTCGAAAATATATATATCTATATAATATTATTAAATATAATAATATCATATAATACACACACACACACATATATATAAGATATATATTTCGAAAAAATATATATCTATATAATATTATTAATGAATTTTATATTATATATTTATATAGATATAAATATAAAATTCATCCACCCTAAATTAAACATTATCTCGTGTTGGGTCATTCTTGGGTGTGACCCTGCAGACCCATATGAAGTTGGCAGTGGGCCAATAACTATACTAACCTAAAAGTCGCAAGCGGCCTCTAGCAAGACATTACGACTACCCAATTCATATGAGGATCGTTATCACGATGCAACCTTTCATACAACGATGTCACGTCCCTTTTGTCACACGATATATCGATCAAGGATAAGGCATGGATAATGTCATCCTCTTGTTCCTGACCATTACTTTCTCGATTCTTGAGTAGCCTGATAATAGAGACAGAAACTCCTTTCATCATAGTATGGCCATACATTTCTCAGACTCACTCATCGAGGGGCCCAGTAATATCTCTCTACTAATGTGAGGGATAAATTCCATCTTGATCATTCATATTCCTTTGCATGAAAAACCATTAAGCCCGATCGTAGCCTTTATCATCACCCGGTCAAAAGTGACTTTTGAGTAGTTCAAAACTTAGCAACTCTCATGTTGGAATCCATGATGACCTCAGGTTTAAGGGCATTGTGACGTAGTTATACATGAGAAAAGCTTATGACTTGATCCATGTAGCTTTCTCATAGTGGGTCGGTCCAGCACCTTGTACACTTATAAGTGCCTAAGACTTTGATTCGTATCTCTATATCTTATCAAAGTCATACTGATCTTGTTTCATCTCTGCTCCCGCATAGATGACCGACCAGGGACATTTTAGGACAATCTTTATGAATTATCCAAGGATACAATTATCACAGTTAACATGCAAATAATATGATAACAGAATGGAGAAATTTCATTAAAATAATAATGTTCAAAGTACAATGATTGGCCCTTAGGGAACAATTTCCAACAGTTTTCTATAAAGGCAGTTGAACCATGATCTATTAGTGTGAACACCAATCATGCATAGATTTGTAATTGTCAACCCATAGCTCCTTAGTCACCATAGGGAGAGTGATTTGCAAGAACAATCTAACAATCTTAAGGACATTTTCCTGCAGAGAGCAACCCCCAATATGTTCTTTATTTTGGCATACAATCTAGGGTAAGTTATTTGTGACAATATTTTAATAATGTATGTTTTTTTATTCTTTCACTTTTATCATAACATTACTGTTGAAGTAAAATTTTCAAAATATTTTAGGTCTCATTAGATTTTGATTGTTATCCATCCAGTGTCAGCTTGAGGCCCCCGTATTTACTAGTTGGATCCTCTAGTGGCTGGTTATCCAGAGAACCGACCTGATATGATGATTATAATCAATAAGTCTTTGGGTGTGTGTGCAAATATTTGCGTGTGTGATTATTGAATAACCAAAATTAACTAGTCAGTACTTGTTTTGTTAGTGCATTAACCGCTTATAGAAGAAATGTTGGATTAAGCCATTTTCAATGCAATGACCTAGTCAAAGCCTATACCTGGAGGAAGATTGCGATACTTATATATGAATTTACTCAAATCTGTCATTCAAAATTTTTTCTTCAAAAATTGACTTTACTATTTCTTTGTATTGTTGCAGTGCCCATTCCAACCAAACGACAATGACTGCAATTATTATATTATGAAATTTATGAAAGATGTATTTACTCATCATCATCTAAATTATGTCCTTATGAAAGTAAGTTCAATTCTTTTACTTGTAGTTCATACTACGTTTTAAATTTAACTGACAAGTGTCTGAGCTAATTGATTTTTAGTGATTTTAATTCTTTCTGTGCATATTTTTATGTTGTATTATGAAGATGAACGTTATGCCCAATTGACTAACCAACAAGTGGATGAAATCATTAAGGAATGGTGTGAATATATGGTCAGGCAATTAGCTAATACTTAGGTACATACGTTAGGTTGTTTCTTGTCTATTCTTGTATGTGTTGTTTCTTGCCTATTCTTGTATGTGAATGAAGGTCTAACCCCCATCTAAGGGATGTGTAACACAAACGCATTCAGTTTCAATCCCTTAGTCAAAGGATCACCTAGCATGTCATTTGTATTGATATAATCAACCAAAATTTCACCATCTACAATTCTCTCTTTTAAACTTAGGAATTTCAGTTCAACCCATCGGATTCAACTTCCGCCCCTTTTGTTATTTGCAATGGCAACTGCAGCAGTGTTATCACAGTACATCTTGATTGGCCTAGAGATTAAATCCATAATATTAAGCCCAACAATGAAATTTTTTATCCATATTGCTTGTGAACTTGCCTCAAAACATACTATGTATTGAGCATCACAAGTAGAGGGAGGTATAAGTGTTTGTTTTGTACTTTTTCATGACAAAGCTTTATCTGCTAGTAGGAAGATGTAACCGGTAGTAGATTTGTTTGTGTCCAAACATCCCCCTAGTAACCAATAACTTCTAGGTCATATGTTCTGCTATATGTGAGCATGTAGTGGTTAGTACTTTATAGGTATCTAAACACCTTCTTTGCAGCTGTCCAATGTGCTTCCCTTGGATCACTTTAGTACCTTCCTAACATGCCAACAACAAAATCTATGTTAGGTCTTGTGTAGACTTGTGCATACATCAAGCTTCCCATTGTTGATGCATATGGGACCCTTTCCATTTACTTTCTTTGAATCTCAATTTTATGACATTGATCTAGACTAAACTTGTCCCCTTTCTGAAGAGAAGCTATGTTAGATAAGCTATTCTGCATCATAAATCATTCAAGAACTTTATTGATATAGGTATTTTGAGACAAGCCTAAAATGCCTTAAGCTCTATCCCTATAGATCTTGATGCAAATGACAATAGGATGCCTTTCTCATATCCTCCATATAAAAGTTCTTGCACAAGAACTATTTCACTTCACGTAATAATCCTAGATCATTGGTTGCAATTAATATGTCATCGACATACAAAACTAGAAATATGATCTTGCACCCAATAACCGTGTGGCATATGCATTCGTCAATTATGTTCTCATTGAAAACAAATGATGTGATCACTTCACAGAACTTCAAATACCACTGTCATGAGTCTTGCTTCAAGCTATAGATCAATTTCTTTAACTTGCATGCCAGATGTTCCTTATCCTTTACAATGAATCCCTCAGGCTTCTTCATGTACACTTCTTCCTTAAGAACCCTATTGAGGAAAGCAGTCTTGACATCCATTTTGTGTAACTCAAGATCAAATTGCACAACTAATGCCATGATTATGAGGAAATAATCTTTCATTGATTCAAGGGAAAAGGTTTCCCTGTAGTCGATCCCTTCTACTTATGTGAAGCCCTTGGCAACCAACCTAGCCTTGTATCGATCGATGTTACATTGTGAGTCTATCTTGGTTTTGTAAACCCATTTACAGCTAATGGCTTTAGACCCACTCATTAACTCAACAAGATTCCATACACCATTGTTTGCCATGGATTTCATTTCATCAGTCATAGCACCATGCCAAAACTTAGAGTTCTCACTCTTAATAACCTAAGTAAACATTAATGGATCATTTTCTATGCTAATGTCACAGTTAGTCTCAACAGAGTAAACCACGTAGTCACTAGGTAATGCTGGTCTTATTTCTCCAGGGGATCTTCTTAATTCAATCTCTTGAGTTGGTTCAGGTTGTTCATCTGGGACATCCTCCACCACAACTTGTCTTTGTTCTTCATGTGTGGGAGGTGGATAAATTTCAACAAATCATTCATGATGTAAATCAGGGGTTACTTCCATATGATCATCATTTGTTTGATCACTTCCACTGATCACGTCATTCTCAAGAAAGACAATTCCTAGATTCTACAAAACGTGCAGAAGGTGGAGGATAATAGAACCTATAACCTTTTGTCATATCTAGATAGCCTACAAAGTAAGCTCCAATGGTTTTAGGATTAACTTCTTTTCTTGTGGATTGTATACTCTTGCTTCTGTAAGACAACCCTATACCCTAAGGTGTCTTAAACTAAGTTTTCATCCTTTCTAGATTTAAAAGAGTATTTTTGGCACTGCCTTTATTGGAACCCTTTATATTATGTATACAACTGTCTTGAGTGCCTCCTCCCACAAGGATGTTGGATGTTTGGAGCTACTCATTATGATCCTAACCATATTCAGCAAGGTCCAATTTCTTCTTTCTGCTACACCATTCAAGATAAAGGCTCTTGTCCCCGAGGCACAAACCCTTGGAATTTCTTATTCTTATGAGTAACTCATCATATTGTCACAGTTGTTGGGGTTGACAAAACAATGTTGGGATATATATGTGTTAGTCATTATTGTTGAACCACTTAAGATTTTTCCCTCTTTATGAATTGTCATTTATCTTGTCATAGAGATTATTAACCATGCATGTGTGTGTGCGCGCGCACGCGCGCGTATATATTGTTAAATGCTGGGTCTTTGAAGTCAGAGGAGGGTTAGTGGTCATAATCATCCAGGGATTACGTAATCCAAGAATTCAGTAAATCACGGTAAACGAATTTGATGAAGCTGGGGATTTGCGTCTCATATTAATATATTTGTCTGTTATGTTAAGCTTAGTGGTTGGATCTTGTAGGAGTAATTAATTATTTAATTCTTTTCTTGGAATATTTTGTGGCTTAGAAAGTACGTACTTGTGGGCCATGAATGATTTAATTTGTTGAATATCACTACGCATATTTATGATATTTTTTTAAAATATATGCAATATTTTTTATTGATTATCAATTTGATTACATTTAAATTGGAGACATCACAGTGTTATAATTTATATTAAGTATTTTCTACATTATCAATCATGCATATGACGGTGTTATACCTGTTGGCAGTATATCTACATATATAGTCTTTTATTAGCATCCTCTTCTAAAAATATGAATTTTGGCATGCCAAAATCCGTTAACTGTAATGGTATTTTTAAGAACGGGAAGTTGATCAATAAAGTATGAAACATTAGGGTCCTTAACTTAAACTTTAAAGGTTATGGATGTTAAGCGCAACTGAAACAATGTTTGGGGTATTTTTGTGTATGTGTTATTATCATCTTTAGTCCTTCTGATTTGTCGTCATTTTGGTTTTAGTCCCTCAAATTTAAAATCATAGGTTTTGGTCTTTGTAAGGGCAAAATGGTCTATATTTTTATTGAGTTAGAGGGACCAACGATTTAAAGGAAATGAAACTTGAGAGACAAAACTTATGATTTGAAACTTGGAGGACAAAACAAAAATAAGGATAAACTTAAAGGACCAAAAATTATATTAACCCTTTGTGTATTTTAGTCAAAAATATTTATTTTTGATTTTTATTGTATTATATAATTTTCTCTCCAATAAACATCCTTATCTTCAACTGAAGGATTTTTTTCAGGTAAAAAAAAAAAAATTGGAGGATTTTTGAGGTCCATCTTAAATAACACGCCACGATTATAAATATTCTCTTAGTATCAAGTTATAGTTATACATTGATTAATAACAACGGTGAACATTAAATAAATCAATAATTTTTTAATGTAATTTTTCGTATATATTGAGAGGATTTAAACTCTTAACTTAGAGAGGAATAAAGATATATAAATTTTAAATTTGTATTGCTACAAAATTTTCGTTATTTTAACCATAATAGAATAGTAATTATTTAATTACATGTTTGTTGTTGACTTGTTGTCATTCTCCAAAACCCGAAAAGTGTATAATCTATATCTATATATCATATAACAAGCATGTGCTACCCGTGCGTTGAACGGGGAGATCAAGCTTTATTGAACAGCACGATGGAATAAATTTTATGAATAAACAACCTTTCACAATAAGATACCATCAACCAACATATTAAGTACAAATGCATAATGGTGACAAACACAAATGGGAAACGTTTTCAAATGGGTCATAGCAAGTACAAAAGGCTAGCAACTACATCGACATTACCAAAAGACCTCCTTATAGACTACATTTTTTGTTGTCTTTTTCCCTCCACATTCATTTCCTTCCAAAACAATCTTCAATCCGTCCATGCTCCTCACTCTAGACAATGCAACATAGAGTTGTCCATGGGTGAAAACGGGTTTTGAGAGATATAATCCCACATGACGCAAAGATTGCCCTTGACTTTTGTTTATAGTCATGGCAAATGATAATGTGATTGGGAATTGTCTCCATTACATCCAAAAAGGCCATATAGACTCGGAAGGGTTCATGTCCATTCTGTGTATGAGCACCTTTTGATTTGGTCTGGATCCATTTAAAGTGATTGCTTCAATGACTTTCTTCCCAATGAAAGAGACCCGCAGACGTGTTCCATTGCAAAGGCCAGAGGCTTGATCAATATTCCTAAGCAACATAATTGGGGCACCGACTTTTAGCACAAGTCTGTGTGGTGCCAACCCAGAGGAACTGATCGTGTTCAGGAATTCTGTCGTGTATATGTTGTCAAAACTATCAGCATCTTCGGTTGACTTACACACAATATCACAACTAAGGAACTCAAATTCTTCACCTAGAAGTATGGAGCACATGTGATCGTTTATTTTGTTAACCATCTCAATAGTTGGTGCTAGAATAGCCCTGTCATTGAAGTACTCATTCATTGTTAGGTTGTCCATGATGTCAGTATATGTCACTTGGACTATCGCATTGACACCATCGTTGGAGTTTGGAATCAGGACTTCTTCTGGGATTTCAATGTATGCAACTCCATCAATAGCTTCCCCTAAATTCCCATCACCAACATCTAACAACCATTTTGAAAACCATTCTATTTTCTTATTAACTTGGGGATCATTGGAAGATTTAAGGAGCATATTTTTTGTCAGCCTGAAAACTTTGCAATACTGCCATAAGTGTGAAGAACTTATGCAAGCATTGACAATAAATGCTCTTGAACCCTTTGGTATGACAGGAAGTATTTGTTGGAAATCACCTCCCATGACAATGCATTTCCCGCCAAAAGGCCGATCGGATTGCATGATATCCCTCAAACTTCTATCTAATGCTTCTATGCAAAAACGCTGGACCATAGGTGCCTCATCCCAGATTATTAATTTTGTAGCTTTTATGAGGTTTGCTAATGGTGATTTTTGCCAAATAGAACACGTAGATGACTCAGTGATTTGGATTGGAATTGCAAACCTAGAATGAGCTGTCCTTCCTAAGGGAAGTAATGTTGCTGCAATTCCGCTAGAAGCAATTGTAAGAACAATATCTCCTATTGCACGGATTGTTGACGCTAATGCATTCCACAAGAACGTCTTGCTAGTACCACCATATCCATAAACAAAGAAGAAGTCACCACAAGGCAAGTGGAGAGATGAATATTGTGGAAAATGTTATTGTTTCTCAGATAATAATTAGTCCAATCTAAGCTTCAATAAAAAAGGTTTAATAAATATATAATAACTATAAATTCTTAAAGTATTTATTAATCGTTGTGTAGTGTTTGATACATAATGTTTTACCATCTTATATGGTTTGCTATTGGCTTATGTTGCTTAGAGAGATGTTCTGTTTCATTTTAAGGAGAACTAAATTGCAGCCCATTCATTATTGTGGTGTAACATAAATATTAGGTATACAATAATAAACTTTGTCACATAAATTTCCCATCCACTACTCAGATTATATATTTTCAAAACCAAAAAATGCACTTTAACAACTTGTGAACATTTTTTTTGTAAATGAGGTATGCAAATATCATAATGAACTTTTACATTACTTAATTTTTCTTCTTGGGGACCATCATATTTTTTACTAACTTTTGTTATATTATAATTATTATCCATTTGCTTTAGCATTTTATTTAGTAATCAACTTCAAAACTTTTGTTTTCAAACCACCGAACCCAAATATTTTAACTGTCCTGACTTACATTTCCAACATTTGAATTTGCGAGGCAGTCAACGAAGTTTATTTTAGCTACATGTTTGACTACAAAAACAATGCAGCTGACGTGAAAAGGCATATAACATATATATATATATATACACACACACACATAAATAAAAGGAAAAGGGAACAAAGCAGCAAACCATTTCAAAATGGTTATGGGCTTATCGGTATATGCATTTAAAGCTTTTAACCAAAACAAAGTGGGCTTATCGGTTACTTAAATAGTTATGGGCTTCTGTTAGTGAAAACCCAAATTTGTGCCAACGTTCAAAAAAGGTTGCTGTCGACATGCATTTTCTTTTTTTTGTTGCTATTTTGTTAAGCTGACCGTTTGAGTTTTTTTTAGTTATGCTGATCTTATAAGGCCATTACAAACTCAGAATAAATTTATTGTGAACCGGCTGTACAGTGCCAATTGTTAGGATATAAGCCCATTACTATCTTCACGTGGACTGAAGCACATGAGGTTGTACGTATGGCAACAACACATCCCATTGAATAAGGAGTTTCGTAGTCGGTGTAGATCGTGAATAAATAGCACAATAAATAGCACGCTATAATCATTTCAACAGAAGATATCATTTTTAATACGCGGTTGTCAATAACAATCATGCTTTCAGATTCCAGAAACTGAGAACGGCTTGACTTCGGTCACCGGAGCACCACTGTCATGACTTCACAAAAGAGAGCAGGACACTTCCGTCGGGTGACTAAAATGGCAGAACTACGTTTCATCCCCAGCTGCATTCAGTAAGCTATCTCTTTTGTTCAGTATACCAAGCCTAACATAAGTAAAATGAGGGTGAGGCCCCACCTTACAACAGGAGTGAAAAACAGAGGAGGCAATGAATTAAATTATTAACATAAGTTGGCACATACCTCAAGCGGAGACGTATCTGGACGATGCTTGCTTAGTATGTGGAGGAAAGAAAAAGCACCCAAGTGACTAAATATAAAGAGAACGCTGATTGCTTAAAATGGGAGTGAAAAACAGAGTAGGGACTGAATGATGTAAAAAAAGAACAGTTGGCACATAGCTTAAGGTGCTTAAAGAGAATGACGATCAGGGGTTATATAGCAATGAAGGAAGATATTTTAGGCGGGGAGTTTTGAAGTTCAAATTTGAATTGAGCTGGGGGAACGTGGGCTATCGGATAGTCACTTTCATTTACAAACGGCTGACACGTAGCCCGAAAAGAAGTGGTATTCAGCTTGTGAACAGTGAATTGTGTCTGAAGCCGATGGATAAGCCGTATAAGGAGGTGGCTTGGTGGAAGAGATTTATATGTTATATTGATAGTAATCCACCAAGCTGATTGCTCTTATGCGGCTTCCCCTTTTGCTACTGACTCAAAACACTGTTCATAAGGGGGTTCACACGGTTTCCTCTTTAAAAAAATGCATAGGGCTTTGTCTAAGCCAACTAGCATTTACTCTCCCTCGCATTGCGCGGGGAGCATTTTATTAAAACAACGTTACATTTGTTTTTAACTCATGCTAATCCATCACATAACCTAGTAGACCTTTAACAGCAAATGATATTTATTTGGTTCATAACATAAAACAACATGAGTCAAATTTAAATAAAAACAAATATAATAGTTTCTTCAATTTGCTGAAGTATAGACAATTTGTATGACAACAAAGATAACATTGGATGGATATATGTCCATAAATTCTATTTGAGAAATAAATATATTTACAATATATGTAAATTTGTTCTAATTATTCGAGTATAATTTTTTTAAACATAAGCAATTGATTATAATTATTTGAAAGTATGTTTTTATAGATATAAAATCAACATGACTTATTAATTGTCCTCTCTTCTTCTTGTTTTTTTTTGAAATGACAGAAAATAAAATAATTGTTTTTCCAAGAACTAAATTTTGCATCAACCAAACTCAATTCAGTTCACAAACCTGAGTGTAATATGTTCACATGTTCTATGCCAAATAGATATCTAAAATTCCATATGTAGTTCGTTATTAAAATTTATCTTAATTGCAGGTAAAAAAACAATTATGAATTTCCAAGCATAAATCTTATCTTATAATGAAAGCTAAAGTGATGAACATTAAATTTTGCAAGGGAGCTTGTCCATATGGAACTATTTTGAAACTTTCAATGTGACATTGAACAAAAAAATAGAATAAATTTACACACCCTCTAACTTAGAAAAACCACCATAATCTGCGTGAAGCAATGTTTCATTCCTGCATTATCTATGATCTTTAGTGCAAGTGTGGTCCAGTGAAAAAATAAGGGACTTGTTTAATTTCAAAACCTTCCACCGACATATGACCTTTTGGCCGTATAAAGTGGAAGAGCGAATTCTAATGTTCATGTGCTTTTCCATTCATAATCTATAGGAAACAATGTTTCATTCCTGCATTACTTAACATAACAAGTGACAGGAAAAAAACAACTTCTACGTGACATTATACTCAAAAACCCATTGGTTTCATGTCTTCCACGATGGAAAACAAATATCCCCTTCAGGCTTCAGCCGTGTCTTAATCAAGTGATCTATTTACACTTAAATCATCTATGATAACAACAGATTCTAGAGATCTCCTTGAAAAAGAGTTCTCAGAACTCCTGTGCCCCAATCAATTCCATTGACAGCTATCCTTTTGACCTTTTGCAGAGATCCTCACGTGCTTCAAAATTCATGTATACATGCCTACATCAATCCTAGACTTACTGACACTATCTTTTAGATATGTTATTGTTCCTCTGATTTTTCCATTCAATTAAAACTGGAGGTCATCCTTGAGATTATAACTACTTCCAATGTTCACATGAGGGGGGGGGGGAATCAAACATAGAGCTTCAGTTTTGACTAATTTAAAAATTAAAAACACAGCTTAACTTGTTTGCAGATTGCTTATATTAAAAATAAAAACACATTGTAAATTAAAATCTTCCTTTGCGCAAAAATGCTGGGAATCACTAACAAACATTTTGAATTAGTTAGGTTTGAAACGGATTTGCTATTTCTTAAGTTCAGATTTGAAATTCAATATTTAAAACTAACAACTTTTTTAGAAGTGTTTTAAATTTTATTTGAATATATCAAATTGTTTATAATTTCATTTGATTTGAAATTCATTTTATAGAACTAACAAACATTTTGAATTAATTATTCAATTTGGTTTGAAACGAATTTGCAAGTTTTAGGCTCAGATTTGAAAATCAATATTTAAAACGAACAAACTTTTTATTTTTTGGTTTTTTAAATTTTATTTGAATAGGGGAAAGTCACTGCCACAATGAAAACCAAATGTCCACTGTATCCTTGTCTAATCAAATGATCGAGTTCATCTATAAAAAATATCTAAAAACAGGTTGGCAGGATTTTTATTTTCGCTGTCATATCTTTTCGCACTCTTTTTCCTTCTTTGGGATGCAATTTCAGCGAATTAGTTTCTTCCGGTGTAGAAACTTGTAGGGATTTACAAACCTTAATCACCCTTGATGAAAACCGTAGAGTTGTGCTTTCCTCTCATAAATAACATTCTTCATGATTGGTTCACTGACCAAGAAAAGAAAAGAAAAGAAAGACGAATTGATCAGGGAAGGGGGGAGCTTTATGATGTGATTTACAATTTGATTAAAAAAATAAAATTTCGTTGGACTACTAACAACGCCATTCCCTGTACTTCATCTTTCTTTGATACATTTCCCTGAATTCCTTTTTTTCTGCAAGTGCTTGGAACACAGATTCCTCCTCCCTCCTCTCAACTTTCTTCTTTATATATTTTTTTTAAAAAAAGTCCTCCCTCCTATCAACTCTTTTCTTTATATATTTCTATGTGGTAATATTATATCATATTATTAACAAATTGTTGAATTACTCATTTCGTCCTTTGAATTTTTTTCCCAAATGCTTTAGTCAAGAGATCTCGGTAACACTATATATTTCAATTCACTCTTTTGACATTGGATACCTAAATATTATGAAGCATAATTAATAGCAATACATATATAAAATTGGAAAGGCATAAAAAAGTTAGTCTACTTCACATCTCCAGAAGGAAACAAAAACCTTCCTCCTCCAGCATTAATATTACCGTCATAACTATTCTCTTGATTGGTGAAAGAGATTCCCATGGCGCCGGCGGGATTCTCTTCTCCACAAAGCTTCATCCAACCTCCATTAGCAACCCCCTCCATTCTCAACATCTTACCGCCGCCACCGTCACCGGAGACAGCTATGGTTTGAAGCTGAAACAGAGGAGGCGACCAGAGACACTCAATAGCTGGAAATGACAGTGCCACGAGTTTGATAGGGACCATCCAAAACCACCACCGTTGTGACCACCACTCGCCATGGGAGATACAGTTCCAGCCACTAAGGTAAACTTTCCGGCCCCCATTTTCGATGACCTTCATCGTCACTCCCACGCTCACCTTCAAGCACCTCCTCTAGCTACACCAACCACAACAGGGCTGAGAGTTTGAAGAGGATGGAGACTCAACACCGCACCTTGTTTTTTCCGACGAGGTTCTAAAATTTTTGCCGACCCCATCTCTGGCGAGTCCCATCTCTTTCCGTCAAGACTTGCCCTATTTTCGGTGACCACCTTTTCCATACAAAACTTCAGGATTTGCCTTAGTGAACATGGGAGTAAAAGAGATGAAGTAGACAGTAAGATGGAAAAGAGAGGAAGGAATGAAACAACATTTGCATCTCATCAAACCAACTTTGGTTGCAACGCACCTGAAGAGGAGAGGGAGGTCGGTCCGACTGTGGTTGGTCTATGGAGGAAAGAAACATGAACCCACCGATAAAAATTTGGGATTAACAATCATGGGTTATATAGTGGTAAATAAAAATGATTTTGGTGGGGAGTTTGCAACTTCAAATTCAAATTTCAAATTCTCCTTTCAAAATAATTCGGTGCCTGTGACGAAGTAGCAGGAAGGACACCTAAGGGAGGTGTCACTTTCGTGTTGAAATACAGCTTACACGTAAGTCAAGAAATGTGGAGATCAGCTTGTAAACAGTGTTTTTGTGAACAGAATAGAATAATGACTGATACAACAATTTAGAATTCAAATTCACATGATGTCAGGGTGACAGGGACAACAGTATGATCTGAGCCATTGATATGTTGTGAACAGTGTTTTCCTATGAAAGAAGAAATCACAACGGTTGATTTCTTATGAACAGTGTTTTGGTGGATTAGTATTATATGTTATATAGATATAGATGGCTTCATTAATTGAGCATCGGGCCCCGTGATGCCTGCATCCAACCTATTGTTTCAGAGGGAAATTCAAAATTCAAACTTTCTTCAGCCTTCCCGTAGCCTCAAATATATGCCATCTCATTTCATAGTGTAAACCATTGTTTGTCTTCTTTTCTGTCTCATTTCAAATTTCCAAATCCCTTTCACTTTTCACCCTCTCTATCTTCCTCCTCATCTGTATGTATGTTAGCAATCTGGAAGTGATGGATGGTGGGAAGATCTTGCGATGGAAGTGACAACGGAGTAATTTCATTGCCAACAGCGTTATACTATTGCATCCTAGTGTAGTAATTTCATTTATCCCTCTGATTTTTCTTTTTCCCTATTGATTTTTGGCACTACCCATAGTTTGTTGATTATGTTGTGTTGCACTCGATTTCACTTTTCATTTAAACATACGACTATCTACACCTGTCAGGCATTACTTTTCTTCTTCTTACTTTTGCAGGATTTCTGAGGCTTCTTGAATGACTTGCAAGATTGCAAACTTTGTCGGAAGGAAATGTGCTTTACTAACTATATTTTATTGAATTCAATCAGGTGCTTTACTAACGATAAAAAAATCCACATTTATCTCGATGAAAATTTGTACTCAGAAATTACAAATACTGAAGGATATTTTTCATCTCATCTTTGCTCAAACAACCCAATCTCCGAGCACCCGTTAGTAAAGTAGGCATTCCAAATAAGGAGTTGCATTATATTCTCTCAAATGTATGCCCTCTCCAATAATTTTGGTTGTTTAAAAAATAACTTTTGTCATATGTGTGCCTTTTCTTTTCATCCAATAGCTTTACTAACGATAAGAAAATTCAAATTTATTTCACTTTGTTTAGTCAATGGTTTGCACATAAAGATTACTCTTTTCATTTATTTAAATATTACTTATACATGTAGATGAATATTTTTGCATATATAAATTAAATTAAATTATTTTAATTACGATCTGCATGACCACTGTTCAACTATATTTAGACTATTTAGACTATTTGGCTCTTGATGAGTGCAGAAAAGATTTTTGGATTAGGTTTATTGTGTCCTAGGCCTCTCTCAGTCTCACTCTTTCTTTTATCATTTGTTTTTCTCTCCCTCATGTTTCATGCCAAACATTTATTTGAAAATCTTTCATGAATATGGAAATCCGTCTTCTTTTTGATTTTCTGAGATAATGATGGTCTTTTGTGAAGATGTGCCTTGGTGATAGCAGGATCATAAGAGCAGTAATAAATGTTTTCACCAAAGACCGAAACTTTTCTGAGATAGTGAAGGAAACAGGAAAAACAAGATATTAATAGTAGAAAACATTATTCAAAGAAGAAAAAAGAGCTTTCATTCAGTGATGTACCCATTCTTGAAGCATGGCTCTTGAAGTCGAGGTATGATGCTTTCTTACTAATGGAAGGAAGATTATGGTTCAAATTCAAACCCAGCGTCACCTTTGCTTCTTCCTCTTCACTAGTGTTTTCTCCTCCTGAGTTATTTCTTGAATGCTTTGGATCCTCCCTTGACCCTCTATCAGCGAACCCATAAAAAAAAGTCATACAAAATGCATTTTCATCTTATCATACATAAATAGGAAGATACAAAGATCTCAAGAATAAGTTGAAAATCATATATATATATATACACACGATTATATATATATACATGGATTTTAGTTGATTTGTAAGGCAAAATGGTTAAAGAAGGAAATACTACTGCTAAGGGTTTGGATGAAGCTTAATTATTATGTATAAAGCTACATGGCATGGAGGTGAATAAATTAAAGCTGCTAGCATCATATCAGAAAATCACAAATACAAAAGCACAACCTCTGAGCATCATAAAAGCTTATTAGAATATATATATATGTACACATATATTCCCTTTCTTCTGTTTATTGATCTCTGCCTTACTTTCCTGCACACTAAGCACTCTATGTATGAAAATGGAATTCACATGTATTAATGACATAGTAGTCCCTTGTGATACGAATTAAATGATATTAACATGTGAGGCATTTACTAACTTACACAATATACATTTTGCCAGTAAGGGA
Source organism: Inga laurina (assembly GCA_963855925.1). NCBI lineage: Eukaryota > Viridiplantae > Streptophyta > Magnoliopsida > Fabales > Fabaceae > Inga > Inga laurina. The sequence continues at coordinate 63,756,802 of OY979703.1, forward strand.
ATATATATGCCTACCAATTGCATGTCCTATATATGCCTACCAATTATTTGATGAATAAAAAGTATATATGCCTATCAATATAAAGGTGTGGTTAACTTTATTACATTCTTCTATCTAAAGCCTTTTATTAAAACCCTAATGCCTTTGTTAGCTGCAGGAAGTTCCTAAACCATGATAGTTCCTATGCTACACTTTCTAAATGCATTCCCTGTCTTCCCTTCTTGATGAATCCCTCGGTTTGACCTATGGTTACTTTTCTCAGTTTTCCATGGCTAATAGGTTATGTTTCCATAAATGTTGTGCTTCACCTTTTTGGATGCTGTAATTGTGTACTAAGAAAAGGGAGGTCTTGCTTCTTCCTTTTGTCTAAATGTTGTATCATTGAAGTTAATTCTACTTACATGTTTATGGATAGCCTGGTCATCCGTGTTGTAAAGTTAACTAAGCAGCCATCCTTATGCATATATAAAGCCCATGCTTCTGTAATTATTTATAACCTGTTGCAAGTCGAAAAAGTCATACAGATGAAATCAACTTGAACCAATACCTTATTGTCGCTTTTCTCTTATCTTTCTACACTTTAAAATTTGCGTGTGACAATACAGCTCCTACAATAATCATATATTCTTGAAAGCTGACCCTGTTGATTACACTATTTGCTTGAACCATATGCTGATATATGCTATAACCATAGCCTGATACTTTATAAGTTGACCCTGCTAATTACACTTTAACCTCTTGTAATATCCCAAAAAGTGATTAAGGGCTGGTGACTTCAAAAGTGGATGTAATTATTGTTGAATAAACACTTTTGAAGAATGTGTGATGGGAATTTGGATATTTTAATGATTCCAATGGCTTCCTTGTGAAAATTTATGTGGGAATGATATTTGGTATGAAAATGGAACCAATGGAAGCAAAGATGCAAAATCTAAAATTCTGTCCAGTGAAATTCTATTCTGGGCAGTCCGTTTGTGTGAACATTTTTAATGACCAAATGGTATCTAAAAATTCTGAAACTTTCCAGTCTTATAGTTCACATCTCAAGCTTCAAAATGGACATATAATTTGTTCCATTTCGTTTTGTGAACTAGGAGATATAACTGTCTAAAGTTTGGGATGGAAACTGAACTCTGTTTTGGGGCAGTGATGGGTTTTATGTAATTCTGGAATTGTGTGGTGATTTTTAGTAATGGCCAATATTTTTCCTATGAAGAGGACTTAAATATCTTTCATTTGGCTTTGGAATCACCTCATTTTGAGTTTTCTAGAATTAGTTATGATTTTTCAAAGTTTGGGCAGAAAATCTGCCAGAAAATCCGAAAATGGGAATTATGACATCATCTCATTAAAAGATGATGTCAGCATGGAATATTAATCAAATTGCTCATCTTCTTCAGCTCATTTCTGTCGCACACAGCAGCTGAATGAGGAGTGAGAACATTGAGGTTTGTAGAGAGAGAAAGGAGAAGGAAAATCACAAGGTAAGCCGATTTCTCCGACGATTTAGCTCCTAACACGTGTAACTCCGATCCTAAGCTACTCCTCTTTGTTCTTTAAGGTTTGGAAGCTCAAAATCTGTTGTTGAGCACTTAGGGTTTTCAGCAATATTTGGGAAAAGCTAGTGGGAGCTTGAGGTAACTGCCAAACTTTCGTATATTGCTTATTCTGGCTGCTGTGGGCAATTTAATCGGTGAAATTTCGCCGGATTGCCATTGGTTTTAAATTTTGGAAATTGAGTTTCCTAGGGGTTATGCTGCCCAAATTGGGTCTTAATGTTAGTTTTAACCTAATGTAATGGTGAATAAAGTGGTTAGGAGTAGAAAGGAACGCGTTTACGGAGCCGAAATCGTAAAACCCCGATTTTCCCCCGAGAACTCATAAATTTCGGCCAGCTCTAGAAATGGGTCTTAGAGTTGGATTTTCAATGATTTGATGGTTCCATTGAGTTCAGGAGCGAAAATTAGGTGGGGTTACAGTTGGTCACTTTTTTGGAAAAGGCCGAAAAAGCATAATTACGAAAACGCCCCTAAAACCCTTAAATTGGGGCTGCCAAGGGTAAATTTGTAATTTAACATTGAATTTGATAATTCCGAGTACGGAAATGGATTCCTTGGGCAGAAATATGTTAGGATAGCCCATATTAGAATTTCGGGAAAAGTGCAACCGGACCGGGTACGGCGGGCCCGGGCCGGGTCCCCGGGGGTAGTTTTGTAAATTTTCATTATAGACTCATATAACCCCAAGTAACACTATGGAAGTGTCTAAATGGTGCATTTGGAATTGTAGGATTCGATATTTGCCGCCCTCGGGAGCCCGCAATGCCAAGAAACGTCGGGAAAGGATCAGGTAGTGACTTTCTCTCTCTTATACTATGTATAATGCTCTGTATGTGTGTGTTATCATTGTTATGTGATGATTCTTTGATGCTGCTGCGATTACAGCTGGTGATAGCTATCGTTTACAGCGCAAGCTGTCGTTTACAGCGTAAGCTGTCGTTATTGTGATTACAGCGTAAGTTGTCGTGATTATTATTACAGCGAGAGCTGTCGTATTGTGCATACAGCCGTGAGTGCTGTCGTTTGTGGTGAAAACCATGTATCTTTGAGATTGCTGCTGCTGTTGCTGGTTGTGATTTATATACATGCTTTGTGTTATGCATTGAGTGAGTGGTTTGTTACTACTGGGATTCGCTCGAATCTCATTCTTTCCTATGACTAACATTTCAGACAGGGCATGTGGCTCAAAGGAGAAGCGGCCAACCCGAAGCACTTAGGATCTTTAGTGATACTAAGGATTTTTTGAGATGTTGGTTATCTACTTTAAACTCGGGATTACTGGATATTTTGAATTAGGAATTTTATATTCGATTTTGGTTGTGTAATCCCCTAGTGGATACTTGTAACCTCTAGATTATATATGTATAGAACCCGGGAGTTGCCGGGGATTTGGTTATACACTCTGTTATACATGAATGTAGATAAACTGCACAGGTAATTATATTCGAATTTTGAAATGGAGACCAGGAACAGGAAGAGATTTTGAATGTTTTGTGAAATCCCTACTACAAAGTAGGAGATTGAAATGAGTTTAAGTTATCCGATGGTCTCTAATCCGAATTAAATGTGCATTATCGAATTATAATTACGTGATTAAAGGCAGGGTGTTACACCTCTCTCCTTAGTAGACTTTCTTCCATTCCCTCATATGGCATAATTTGTGCTTTCGTTCTCATTCTCTATGTTCACTGTTGCGTTCAAACATACATGACAGTCTCTCCATCCCCTCCAAATAAATTTTGCTGTTTTTTTTTCTTGCTAATCCTCCAAATAATATTTGACGTTGTATCAAGTGTCAGCAAGTTTTGTTGTATTGAAGGAAAGACATATATATATGGACAAACAAGAACCCATGAAAGATTTGCCTTTCATGTCCTATAGCTTAAGCACATGTCCAGATTAAATAAAATGACGACTACCCCTATGCTGTGCATGTTTAAGGAAACTTTTTTATAGTACACAAAACAAAGCCGTGCTCATATATCTATGTTAGAGTCCTTGAATGTTTTGCTTTTCATTAAAGGCATATGGTACTCGACAAACAGCTACCCGAGAATTTAAATATTTAGAACAAAATTATAATAAAGGCAATATATATTTCATATAGCAAGCTTTAAGGGGTTTTACTTTCCCACATATTCTTTTGCAAGTTGAGCACTGCTTGATCACGTATGCAAGTGACCCTTCCTTCATGAATTCTTAATCCAAACCCAATTTAAACCTTAAAGTAGTTGTCCAACTTAAAGCTAAGAAAGTAGATATGATCCAGATGTCTTGGTTTATTTTCTATGCTTACATGTGGTATAGTCCAAAAGAAGTTGGGACCTTGAATTTTCTACAACAAAGAATGTAAATAATAAGGTGGCATATAAGATTGTTGAACTGAAAACTACCAAAAGAGTTTGTTTCATATTTGGTGGGAGAACCACATAAAGTAGTTTTTTCAGCCCTTGAAGATATGCGGACCTTTAGTATATTTTTGGTTATTTTCTCACTCATTTACTTACTGAATCGCTAATTTTAAACGTTGCAGTCAATTTATTTTAATTTATTTTAATTTTTTTGGCTAAAAAATTATTATAATGAAATTAAATGAGGAAATGTAGGGGGAAGTTTATGTCATTAACCGTATTAGTCAAGGCATATTCCACTTTCGATACATTTATTTATAGGCACTTGCAATGATTACAGACAAGGCAATCTTGACTTTTAGTGGAATTGTCGGAATTCGGGCGTACCTGAAGTGTCGTTTCGAGTTCTTCCGGTACCCACGCGAGTTGAATCACCAGGATTTCGACTATAACACACAGCAAATGCACTGGAAGGGAAGGGAAGGAGAAGAGGTTCTGTAGAGAAAACTTTTCTGTCTGAGTCTTTTTTCATGTGTTTCTTTTTTTTTTTTTTGAAATAGAAAGGCAAGCAAAGCTTGAAAGTTTACAAATCAACGGGCTAAGTCCCACCGATTGTTCATGTGGCAGCCAGCACACTCCAAAGCAAAAAGATGGATACATTCCATAGGGGGAACTGTTATTTACACCTTCGCAGCCAAAACTAACTATTCCCCCCAAAACATACGGGGAAATTGTTCCCACCAGGTTTCTATTTCAAACCCTTGGGAAAATTACCTACAAATACCCCACATTCTTTTGGGTATTTTATTTGGCCCCAAAAAAACTTAAAGCTTAATGGGTTTGGGCCTAATCCACCAAGGGTGGACTAAGCCCAATTCCCAACAGGAATATATATGTGCAAAATGCACTGACAGCTTTATATTGTTTTTTTTATTAAACCCATTGGTCTCATGTTTGAGGTAAGAATTTGGGTCTCACTTTTTGAAAGCTGAATGGAAAAAATATGCTACGTAGACACCTGCTTCTGTAGTGTCTTTAGTACCCCTTCCTTCTCATTTTTCTTTGTAATTAATGGGTATATTTTTTAATACATGGAGATTTTGACCACTGCACTTGCTTTGAATTTTTCAGTCTTATATTTAACTTTTTTTATGCTTTTATTTTCTGTATTATATTTTGTTTATGTCGAGTCACTACAACAAAAAAAAGTAAAGTTGTGGCGCTTATAATTGCATTAGTTGTGGTGCTAGAGAAGTTTCACATATCAGGACGTCACTAAAAAAAGCTGTAGCGCTTGGAAGCGTCATAGCATTTTAAACTTTTTTTAAAAAAAATACCCTACTATAACGCTTTTTGAAGGAAGTGCCACAGGAAGTGGGTATCCTGTGGCGCTCACATCAGAAAGCGGCACAGGAGACCACACCCTCCTGTGGCGCTTACGTCAACAAGCACCACAGGAGGGCCCCTTCCTATGGCACGTATTCAAAAAAGGCCACCTAAAGTATTATTTTTTTTAAAAAAATTATTTTCGTATTTTTCTTTTAGAACCCTATAATTATTTTTTTATCAAAAGAACCCTATAATTATAGTTGATAACACACTTTAAACACATTTTCATATCCAAAACAAAATGAAAACAAACAAATTACAATCAAATAACTCCAAACTGATATAAATTAACAAATAACTAATTAACAAAATCACTACTAAGTAAAAGACAAGTGTTAAAAATAAATAATTATTTTATTTATATGCTATTGAGAAACCATTGAAGATTATTTTTTACATGCTCTGATATTCAGATTTTGAAGATAGTAGATCCTGAAAGTATCTTTGGGACCTCTCCATATGTACCTCAACTCACGTATATAATGTCTATAATCATTAGAAGTTGATAAACATACGGTGCATCTTTCTTTTAAAGTATATACCACAAATTTTTTACTTTTTTAGGTCCCTACTTACTTGATTTACAAATTCTATTATAATCTGGGAAAGGAGTGTGTGTGTGTTGAAGCAAACCCAATTTTTTTGAATGAAATTTTAGAAATTTCATGTCTTGACAAGACAAATTTTTTAGGCATGAAAATTTGTTCTTGATGTTCAAGTTTAAATGCTACATAGTCCATTGAAAAAAAAAAAAATCCAAGAACAATAATTGAAATGTGTTACCTTTGGAGCTTTCACATGCAATTGTATTTGTTGCAAAGAAGCCATCAAATCTAGAAAAGATCCTCCATTGAACTCTTGAAAATCCTCCAATTTAATGCTTTGTAGATACCGAAAGCTGAGGTGATATCTTTTTGTACAAATATTATTGATCATCTTTGGTGCATGTACAAGTGAAGTGCCGATCGAAGTGGAGACAATGATGAATGACAAAAAGAATGGAAGGAGAAAATGTGGGGACTAAGAGAATAAGGAGTGAGGCACGTGTTAGATGGGGAGTGGAGACTAAGGATAAATGTGATAGAAGCAGATTGCAGGAGAGAGAATAATTTGAAAAAAAAAATTAAAACAAAATTTTGTTTGGCACTTCCTAAGCCAAGTGTCACACAAAATACGTAGCAGCTGTGGCATTTCCTTAAGCAAGTTCCACAGCTACTACTTTTTTTTATAAAAAAAAACACCTTAGGTGGCACTTCTTCAAGGAAGTGTCACCTAATGTCACCAAGAAACTGTGACACTTTCTTCAAGAAGCGCCACCTAAAGTGCTTTTTTTAAGAAAAAATTTAAAAATCTAGAAAGAAGCTATGGCACTTCTTTAAAGTAGTGCCACAAAAGTTGCGCCATTGATCTCTATTTTTGTAGTAGTGAGTTATATGCTAGGTTGATTGATAAAAAGATCAAATGTGTACAGAATGCATTTGAATAGTGTAGAACTCTGCATGTTAACAATGTTTATAAGAAGGAGGAAGAGAGAACAATAAAAGAATATATTTAACAAGTTTTTCTTGGGAAAATTGCATTTAGGTCACAAGGTTCAAACCATGCTTATTTTCATAGAGAGTGACAACTTCATACTATTGCATTCTTTAGGCGCAGTGGCTTAGCTCTCCTCCAACTAATACAGTACATTTCTCTATTAGGTTCAATTCTTCCTCCTTTGGGAGGAAAAAAGTTCTTCCTCATCTATCATTGCCACCAATTGTTTCATTTCATGTGCACTCTCTACACGTTAGTTACTTTCAAAGAATATAAGGTTATAGGTAATTTCATTTAATATTATCTTATCATCTCCATTCACTTCTAATAAGTTTAATAGTGATACTTGGCTACACCAATCACTTGACAGATATATATCTTCTTGATTTTTCATGCCGTCTGGGGATTCTGCCACAAGGACTTCCATTGTCTCAGCTTTTGATAAGAGTCATTGTTACCCATATATGTTTAAATTTATGTAAAAAATAATTGGTCAACATACATTTGTGCATTTTGTGTGGGTGTTTTTTGTTTTGTGTGTGTGTGAGGGGGTGTTTAAAAGTGATGAATACATTTGCATCACTCAAAAAGACTACCCAAATAAGCAAATGAGTTACACATGCTTTATTAATGTATTTGCATCATAGATTTTGAATGGTAGCTATTAGGGTTTGTTAATATAAATGCATCTTAAAATGAAATTTGCGCTCATATCATGTTTATTTATGAGTGGTTATGTTAGTAGGGAAGAACTACATTTCATTTTCCATCTATTATGGAGTGATAGCATTTATTATTTTATACTCTCATGTAGAATTTAATTATTTTACTTTGAGTAGTTGCACTGGGGAGTTCATGCTAGTTGCTTTTTATAGCAACATCATAGAGGTATCACTGTTATTTAAATTTTACAATTTCTTATTCTTATTGGGTTAATATAACTTTTAGTCCCTGAAGTTTGATCCAATTTTGGTTTCGGTCCCTCAAGTTTGAAATCGGTGGTTTTGGTCCCTGAAGTTTCATCCATTGTTGGTTTTGGTCCCTCAAGTTTGAAAATGACTTGGTTTTATTTTCAGTTCGATTTAGGTTTTATAACCGGGTCACCAAGTCCTTTTCAAACTTGAAGGACCAAACCAAAATCGCGTGAAACATCAGGGATCAAAACCACCGATTTCAAACTTTAAGGACCAAAACCAAAATTGGGTAAAACTTCATAGACCAAAACTATCGATTTCAAACTTGAAGGACCAAAACCAAAATCGAATCAAATTTCAAGGATCAAAAGTTATATTAACCCTTTCTTATTTATTGTCAGGAGGGCATAAAACTTTCACATCACCTTATATATGCTTTTTTTTTTGGAAAAGTAGGGAGAAATGGCAAAGAAAAAAAATATATTAATAAGGATATTAAAAACTATAATTATTTTGAAGGACTAAAAATCAAAATATAAATTTTCAGTTACAAAATTAATCATGATCATGTTCCCTACATTCTCTCTAATTCTATCTTAACTATTTGATAGTTATGTCTCTCCTTATATCATTTGTTACTAGTTTTACATTTTTGGAACTTATTCGATATTATTGTATTTGAAATTTATTCATTAGGATTTTGGTTTAGCAATAATATAGAAGTTAAAAAAATAAATCACAATTCAAAGATAAGGTGCAATAATAGAAAGTTTTGTGATTTTTTCATATGTTTAAAAAATAATCAAAACCTAGAAAGATGTAGGTTTCTAATTATTTTTAGATTTTAGATGCTCTTTTAATTTGGAACAAATTTAGAGATAATCCGATGTATATGGGAGAGAATATAATAAAAATATTGGGTTGCATATAGATGTTTTTTTAAAATCTAGATATACATGGAGATATCATCATATTTCATAGATAACCGTCCAATAGTTGAGATATGAGTATTCTTTTCACCTTAAACACCATTATAAATCAATAGCCATCACTTTTTATAAATCATTGATCATAATAATTCTTATTTTGAATGCTCACTAAAATTTATTATTCGGAAAAATCCTTTTAAAAGCCATTTAAAATACACAAATTCTAATTTGGGTCACTACAGTTAACAAATCACTAATAAGGTCAGCTGAACTAAATTTGGATTTAAAAATTGGGTCAAATTACCTCTATGCCCCTAGTAATTAATGTCTCAAATGGCCACACAATAAATCTCTAATTAATTATATGATTCTATTTAATAAAACCCAAATTTAATCTCAATATTTCATATCATTTTATTGAGTGTATGTGTATCAACAAGGTTGATCTAGAAATGGAAAAGACAGAAAAATTATAATCATTAATTGACAAGAATATTTTCGTTCAAATTTCACAGCTACGTATTTATCTTTTTGTTCCTAGAGGTTGACACTAATAAATAAACAAACAAATAAATACATATGGTCACCCTACTAAACCTAGACAGCCTGAGAAAATTAAATTGGAGACAAAAAAACACAAGGAAATGTTTCACAGGAATGCTTGCTTTTGCTTTTTCATTTTCAAATGTCGCCTAACAAGTCATTAGCTGCATTTCTACTTTGGTAATGCAGAAATCGCAGTTGCCATTTTAATGTAAACTGCAAAATTTCAGTACGTAAAATGTGCATAATAAAGCTGGCATTCAGGTCACTCTACTATTGTTTTACAAGTCAAATGCTTTCCCTCAAAACTGCACCGCTGAAAGGTTTTTTCTATTTTTGGTTAATAAAAACCACGCTTTTTAATTTCACAGAGCCCAAAAAGGAGCCTGTTTAAAGCTATAATTCACATAATTCATTGACTTCATATCATAGCAAAATAGATACTGGTCTTAAATTAAAAAAAGAGTTGACTTTTGTTTAGAGAAATTAAGGAAGTTAAATATGTTAGTTAATCATATCATATATTGTGTATCCTTAAATTATTTTTCAGTTTATAAGTTAGAAAAAATAGTTTAGAGAAAAAATCACAAATAAAAATATTTTAAAGTAATTTAATTATCTTTCTTGACATTTTCAAAAAAGTTAACTCTATCTTATATTTAGGACCGAAGGTAGTAGTTTGTTTAAAGCACTAATTTTTCTTTGCTACAAGTTTAAAGCACTAATTCATATAACATATATAATATATATATTCGTTTGAGAAAGTAATCAAGTATTAGTACGTCGTCTTATACAATCATGTTAGTCTGAGAAAATCTCAGGTATTGAAGAGATTAATTGAATATTTCTCATGAGACTTTGCATGAAATATATAAAAGATTCAAAATATTATATGTATTTCAAGCTATATATGTAGCTTCTCTCTAGCCCCGGAAGAATCATGTACCTTTACTCTATGTGTGAGTTTACATTAACAAAGTTTCAGTTAAGTGGTCAACTGAACACATTAGTCCTAACTACTAGCTTAGGAGGATAACATTGAAACTAAGGCCAATGATGTTACCTTTTCAATTCTTGGTAACAAATTTGATTTGGGATTTTGCAATTTTAAATTTCTTTTTTTGTCATTTTTCTGAATAAATATGAAGAGAAAAAATGTTGTCAAAAAATATATAAAGAGAAAAACCAAGGAATTAATATGAATATAAATAAATAAATAAATAAATAAATAACAACAACAACAACAACAACTAAATAAAGGGAGTATTGTTTTAAAATAAATTTTAAGAGAAAAATTCAGTTGGTTATTAGCCTTCTGACAACTAAATACATTATTAGAATTTTTATTTGACATTTAGAAAATACACAGGAAGTTATAATAAAAATGAAGAGAAATGGAGTTATACTAAAATTTATGAAACAATAAGTATTCGGCTTGTTAAAAATTTTAAGGAAGGCAAACAAAATCATAAATAAGTATTTAATTTGAAAATACTGTAATTTATATCTCAATATTTTTTTTTTCCCCAGTTCAGATTTGAAAATATCTTGGAACTACCTCCCTATTATCCCTTTTTGTTGTGTAACTGCCCCCACTATCCCTCTTTCCCTGTACTCTTATCTTGAAAATATTTAATTTAATTATCTTAACATATTAATTAGGACCCGCATGATTCAAGCGTAAGATTAAAGGATAAGGTGCTAGTGACTTAGTAGTGTCTATATAAATGGACAATGGTTGATTTAGCAGTTCCATTATAATTTTTTAATTGACCAATGTGTCCTTTATTAAGTGTGTTAACTTTCCCAATTAATACGATGTTTTTCCTCAATTGGACAAGTTTTCATGTACTCCAGCCGGCATCATATACATTATCATTTCCAATTGCGAAATTAATTGTAAATCCCTAATATTTGAAAGAAATAATTCATATATAAAACATAAAACTTAAAATGAATTAGATTATTTATAAGCTCATATGGTCCTTTTTTTCACTTGAATCCTATGGTCCTATTTATAGGACAAAGATAATGATTTTTTGTCATAAATAAGGCAGAGAGAATATTTTTTGTCCTAAATTAAATTATTCATAATGAATATACAATTTTTCAATGGAATTGAATATCTAGATAAGTAGGATTTTTTTAGGTTGGGCTATAGCTTGCAACCCATATTGAATGTCAATGGGCACTTTTACTTCTTTAAATAACATATGGTATTTGGCACACTTTAGGTACAACTTTATAAGTATATATTTTTGCACATTTATGATTTTTCAGTTGAGGGTATTTTTGTACTTTCATAAAATAGCATGTATCCTAAACACCAAAAAAGTAACATACACACGGGTGGAAAAATGACTTTTTAGACTGGTTCTGGATGAGCTGAGGTCTTGATACAGCTGGTCTAAAAAGTTTGTTACTTTTTAGACCGGTTAAGCAACTAGTCTTAAAAATCACTATTTTAGACCGGTTGCTCAAAAACCAGGTCAAAAAAGTCTAGACTTTTAGACCGGTTGTTTAAAAACCAGTCTAAACTTTTTTCCAAGACTTTTAAGACCGATTATTAAAATAACCAGTATTAAAGTCATACTTTTAAGACCTGTTTTCAAAATAGCCAATCTTAAAAGTATTTTTAAGACCGACTTTCATAATAACCGATTTTAAAAGTGATATTTTTAAAAAAAATATAAATAGGGCATTTTTTTTTTTTGAATTCGAAGGATTTTAAAACCATCCCAATCCAAAAAAATAAAGTGCCCTATCTTTTTACTATCATATAATTTTAAGTAAGCTATGATAACCGTAACTAAATGATGAAAAACAACAACTCATAAAATAAAAAATTGACAATAATTAATCAAAAATATCTCAATCTTGCAATTAAAATGTGAACAAATTTAATAAAACAACTATTCATCATACAAAGGTTCATGAACTGCATACATGAATTAACATGAGCCAAAATACATGTAAATAAAAATGAGATAAATAGCTTCATGTATCTTAAGGAGATATGTGATGCGCACTAATTTACAAGAAGTTGATAGATTGAAACAAATATGAGTACATGCATGATAATCAAGACATCCAAGGGATTGTTATCCTCACATATTGAGCGTGGGATAAATCCATAGTTGTGGGGGTACACAACTGATGAGTAAAGAATACGGTCAACCTGTACGTAGATGCATGTTCAGCAATAAACCATGTAAATAAACGGGAAAAATGGCAGCTCAACTATTATCACCTTTATAAGTCCAGTTTTTTTGTCAAGCTCATACTTGACCTTGCTTCCTTTCCCAATTTCAACAACCTGCATGTTGCACAAGTAAGCAAATAACTAAATAAGATAACCACTTTATGTCCAACAAGGTATTTGATCCCATGTATATGCAGAGAGTTTGGAAATGATGTGCATTATACATGGCTTTTAAACAGAGTGACTTGCTATGATCCGTAAGGTTTATTTTGTTGTCAGTTGTCACTCTTGAAAGCACATGACATAATATGAGATATTGTTCTTCTAGATTTCATTGGTAGTTAGAATGGTAAACGTCGCTCTTGTAGCATCTCCCATAAACAAGAAAAAGAAAATGATTGGCATTAATATTGTGTTCTTCTTCAACATTTTTCCTTCTCCTTTGCTTTTGAGCACCTAACAATCTATCTCCTTCCTTATTTTCTCTCCACTCTTTTGCCTTATACTTGCTACTAGTCTATATCAATTATTGTTTTCATATTGACATTGCATCTTATCCTTATGCTTAATTTCATTTCTTTGCACAGCTTGGCAGAAATAAGGAAATCACTAAAGTAATCATGCTTCCTTTCTACTAATGTGTGTTTTCAGGTAGTTTGGTTTTAGCAAGCAAGACTGCTATTAAAATAGCTGTTTTGCAAGTTTTTTTCTCCTTTTTGTTCTACTATTGTGTATTTACTAACATATTACAAAGAAGTATCCACCATTTCTTCTGATTTCACAAGTGGTAGATGAATTTAATAGCAGTGAGTTCCTTTTCTTTTGATAAGTTGAGTTTTTAATGTAGGAGGATTATGCGGAAAAAGTTCTATAAAAGCCAGCTTTGCCTTTTGATAGCAAAGGGCAAGTCACTCAACACAAACAAAAACAAAGAGAAGACAAGGAGTTAATATGGTGAACATGAAAAGTGGGATCATTGTGACATCTGTACTGGCTTTTTTTTTTTTTTTTTTTTTTTTTTTTAAGATAGGATCAAATGACAAGCATACACATACGTTAACACACAAACATATAATAATCTTAAAAATAGTGTTTCCTTTGTTTACTTTTATAATTCCATTTACCTAATTTACTCTGCAAAAATATCCAAGACATAAAAGGGTAAGAAACCAAGATTGGCTATTGGCTAATTATTAAGAAGCTGAATCCCCAAAAAAGTGTTTATAGATACTAACTTCGACTTTGCCAACGACCCCTGCTTCCTCCAAAGTCTCCCTTAAGGCAGTTTGTTCCATGGATTCATCAATCTCCCAACCTCCCTGATGAAGCAAAACCAACAATACGCAGATACGTTAGGACTCAAAGCATGAAACACAGTAACATGTAAGAGATACACTTTACGACTTGAGGAGAAACAATAAATTAATAATACCTTTGGAAACTGCATTCCATGACTGTTCTGAGCACTAATAAGAAGAACCTCAATTTCCTCTTCAAGGTTTCCCCCAACTTAAGTTTCCCTGTATCTGTATGGAATGCATCTGCACAATTTCAAAATGAAAGTCGGATTAACATCAAAACCTAAATTATTAGCAACATGAGAAATGACCTAATCGAGAAAACATTGTGAAATTAGGATTTGAATGAGAGAAGAAGAACGCACCCCAGGACTAGGTGACAACCCTTGTCGTATCGCTGCAAGTGCCGGCCGGTGTAAGAAACCAAGCACATCATGTTTTCCAACTACCTAGGGAAGAGATCAACAGAGAATTTCTTAGAGGAAAGGAAGGGAAGAAAGAATATAGCCGCCAAACCCTGGGAAAGAGCAAGATCCATTGAAGAATCAAATTCTGAAGATTCAGTTATGCAGAAGAGAAGGAAGGAAGGGAAGGCCAAATTAAGAAAAAAGCGAAATGAGAAGGCAGTAATGAAGGAGAGAACTCGAAATGGCATAGAAAAGAGAAAGGGCAACGCGCAAGTTTGGATATTTGGACTGATATGATGATGATGGTGTTGTGTGGTTTCGTGATGGTCCCTTTTAGACCGTTTGTGAATCATAACCGGTCTTAAAATTGGAAAAAAATATTTTAGACCAGTTTAAAATATAACCGGTCTAAAAGATTCATATTTAAAATCGGTTATTAGTGAAAACTGGTCTAAAAACTTTTAGATTTTTTTTTTGAAAATTTTTAAATATTTTTAGACCGGTTGTTTGAATAACCGGTCTAAAAACTTACAAAATTTTTTATCTTTTTAAACCGGTTATTTTAATAACCAGTCTAAATGATTTATTTTAGGCCGTATATCTTAAGAACCAGTCTTACAAGTTCTTTATAATTATAAAACTGCCGTTGCTCATCTTTTTTAGACCTTATCTGCTATAACCAGTCTAAATATGACGGTCTAACAAGACAATTTTGTACTAGTGACATTAGGCTATTTTAGTGGACATTTCATTTTTGCTATGATTTTTAATGTTTATAGGTACGTTTTTACCAAAAATTGTTTGAGTATTTTTACAAATTGAGCATAAGTTCATAGGTATTTTTGTAGGATCTATCTTCTCTCCTTTTTATTTCCCATTCGTTCCCATCCTTTGCCCAAAAACTACATAGTTTTGGAGTAAATAAAGCCAGAGAAGCACTACTTTTTAAGGGGAAAAAAACATATGGTAATCTGAAATATTTGTTTGGTAACATTTAGACATTCAATATCCCAAATTAATTTTTAGCACACTCAATATTCTAAGATATTTTTTTATTGACACTCAATATCTATTGGAATTGGAAAGTACTTCAAAGAGCTGGGTGTCAGATGCTAGGTGCCACTGAAATAAGCCCTTTAGTCGCCTCGGGGTTATCAAGAATAAAACTGAATTAATGCAATATAGTGCACAACTCAGGTCATTTCACTTTGAGGAGCCAATTATGAAACTAATTCCTAATAAACTAAGTAATCACAATGCAAATTTGACAAGGGTAAAACATGATTGATTGATTTTCACAGCTATGAATTAAATGTAATTAAAATAGATATTTTTAGATTTTTTGGAATAAAAGTGGAATGGAATGGAAATTGGTTTTGAAGAGTGTGATAAAGCCTCCTAGAACAATGAATTTCGTCTATCATTTGCTTCAAAATATTTTTAAGAGTGTGCTAGTTTGACAAAAATGCTCAAAAGACCCTTTGAGTTAGCTTGAGTTAGGTGAATTAAATCTTCCACACGGGGCAAGACTTACTCCCTCTAACCGAAACTCAATACAAAACACTAGCAATTGCAATCAAAGTCCCTCAAAATACCAAAGCTCAAACACCGTTGATTCTAGTGCACTAATCAATGATTATTCATAGACCTAGAAAATAATCACTTCTTAAAATACTATTAGAAACCACTTTGTATGCAATTTATGCAATCACTAAGTTTTCTAGAATATCAAACCCCAACAACCAATGAGTATAGCATCAAAAGAGAGGAACCCCTACTCTAGAGATGTTGTTAAGCACTCTTAGTGTGTGATTGTGAATTAATTGATGCAACTGGTTCCAAAGTAATCCAAAATCAACTCAATATCTAAACAATACCATACAAGATAATAGAGAATCAAGAGAATTATAAGGAAACATATACATAACCACATATATTGATGAGCACAATGTTCAATATAAACTAATTCAAATCACGAATTGGTTCAAACAAAGATTAAACCAAATATATTAGTCTTAACTATAAATTACAACTCCTTAAACCAAAGAAATCATAAATATATAGTCAAGCTAATAAAGTAAAATAAAACTCCCCTTTTGTAGCTCCAAGCATCAAGAATCAATCAATTGCTCTGGGATTAGAAAAATTAGCCACAAATATCCATAGAACCAGCCATATAAACCATTGATTAAATTAACCAATAAGCTTTAAATCAATTAAGCCTAAGCTGAAATTGTCACACAACACAGATTAGAGAAAACCACAGGTTGGATTATCGGAGAAAGAAGTTGGTTGTTGTGAAGGTGACGGTGGAAGGATGGAGATGATTCCGGTGAGTGTAGTTATGAGCTTCGTCCTCCCTTGCTCTCAGCACTCTGCCTCTGTTCTAGTTCTTTTGCTGGTTTGTAATGATGAAGATCACCGGCGGTGGAGTTGTTGTCGTTCGGTGGTGGAGGAGCGACAATGATGATGGGTGGTGTATGGTGTTTGGTGGAGAGAATCTAAAGCTTGCGTGGCAGCCTCCTCTGCGAATCCCGACTCACTCTCTTCAGCTCTAAACTCATGGTCTCTCTTCTCGGAATGGTGCTCGCCGGCGGCTGTAGTGGATGATGACGCCACCGGCGAGAGAGGAAGAAGAAGGTAAAGGTGTCAAGAGTACCAAGGTCACCGTTGCTCTCCCAGACTCCCCACTGATCTCCAGCTCCAGCTCTCTGGTTCTCATCTCTGCCATTTTTAGTCTGAAAACTGATGAAAGAGCTGACCTAAGGGCTGTCAAAACGCAGCAATTTTATTCGGACCATTCTGTCAATTATGGAATTCATGGTACCAAAATGTCACTCTCAAATCTGAGCCCCAAAACCGCCATTTTTTATTTTTATCCAAATTTGCAATTGAAAACAATTTGACCAACATCAAATGCTCTCAAGAAATCAATGATTAAGAGTAATTACAATTATTTTGACAATTTTTCCCTTTTAAGACATAATTTAGTATATTTACTCTTAATGTCAATTAAACACAAATAAGACATATTAAGCTAAATTATTATGACAAAATCTCCCAAAAAAATATAAAAATATAAAATAAAATTTGGGATTTGTCAACTAAAAAATATTTTATGGTACTTATGAGTGTATTAGAAATTAGTTTAGGATTTACTGAAAAATGTTTAAGGGTGATTGATGTTTTTTTTAAAAAAAAAAAAAAAGTGCTCACCTTCCTTGATTTACCCTTAAAACCATATAATTTTAAGGTAAATGATGGAAGCAGATGAGAAAAGAAGAGGAGAAAAGCCAAGTCCATTTTTGCAGGCTAACTAGAGAAATTGAGTTTTTTTTGGAGGACATCCTAGAAAAGCAAATTAAAACAAGAGAAAATGCAAGATTTAAAGACTGATATGAGAAGAAAAATCAAAGAGACAAGAAGACCAGGACAGAAGAGGCAAAATTTACCTGAGAAAAGTGGCGAGCCAAAAGAAACCAAAAAAAAAAAAAAAAAGCTTCACAGGGATGGTTGCTTTTGCCTTTTCATTTTCAAATGTCCCCTCACAAGTCATTCCCAGCATTTCTACCAAGGCACAACGGTAATGCAGAAACCTCAGTTGCCATTTTCATGCAAACTTCAACCTCACTGCGTAAGTGTGTTTGGCTTTCTAAACCAAATGCTTTCCATCAAAACTACAACGTTGAAAGGCCTTTTCTATTTTGGTTAATTGTCATTTTCAGTCTGGCTGTAACTAGTATCTATTTTGGTCAAGTCACCTTTCAGCCCTGCGCTTCAACCTAACTTCTCCCTCTCACTGCTTTATTATCCTTAGCTTCCAATACAGAACTAAATTAAATCATTTTCATTGATATTTTGAAACCACGGGGGTAAAACTATTGGTACAAATACATCACTACCCCCAGGTCAAAATATATCATGTACAAGATCAAATTATTTATCACAATGATAAAATCATATTAATATTAAATATAATCAAATTATTTTATTATATATTGAAGAAAAGCACTATTTAGAATATGAAACTAAGACAGGGAGCACTAGATAGTTTCATCTAATACAATGAACTTTGATTCTTTAAATGCTAATAAAACCTATTTTTTCATTTTAAAACTATAAAATTTTCTTTAATGAAAAATCAGAGTTATTCATTATATAAGGATATTTTCACTCAAATTTCACAGCCACATATTTATCTTTTTGCCTACGTTAACTCTATAATTATAATATTTCATCGTAATAAAATGAGACTAAAACAAACTTTTTAGTTGGCCAGCCAACCAGTAGAAACTTTATAGTTATAGATTATAAGCAACGTAATTGATTTAGTAAATTATATTCCTATGCTGCTCTTGATACATCTGGACATATTTTATTTCATCTTTAAAGGTTTCACAAATATGTGATTATTTTATTTATATAATGGGTTAAAGTGCAACAATATGCATAAGCTTTTCTCCAGATTAAAATGCGTCTAACATGCTTGTTTTTATAGATAGAAGTGACTATAAACTTCCAAAATAGATGCAAAAATACACATTGATTGTTAGTTGACCATTTGTTTACTTTTAAGGCTGATATGGATGATGATGTGGATGCTGACTAGGCAAGCCAAAACAAATCTGAACATCTAAGAACTCATTCTCAGGGTAAGCTCTGCAAACGGGAAAGCGGAAAGTAAGCGCATCCTGCGAACCCGTGATGCCAACGCCTCCTGGGAAACCCAAAGTGTAGACAATGTCATGGCTTTAACGTATTTTTAGTTTCTTACCAAGCAGGACAAATATATAACCATTGAATCCCCATGATAGTTTGCAAAATCATAGTGTGAAGGAGTATAAGAAATAGTCTGTTTTTTCCATATAAAGTATTTACTATTCATGATTTATAAATAACACAACTTAGATGAATTTTATCTTTTATATTAATATCTTGTTGTCAGAACTTATTACACATCCATTATACCAGAGGCACTTGGTGTCATTAGGCTATAGGGCCCGGTAATATTTTATATCAATATATTTTGAATTAGTTGCTAAGCGGACTGATTAATAACTTTTATAATTTCTCTAAGTGTTCCTTCTCTTAATTACATGATATTACCCTTTAACTTTTATCTTGCATTTTATTGTAATATCCACATATTCAGTTGTTATCCTTTGAGTGTTTATGCAGTAGTTTTTTCCTTTATGTATGACCGGATCGGACTGCTAGGTAGTTTTTTTTTTTTTTGGTTTCATGATATTGATATTTTCATTAAACAAATTACATGATATTACGTTATTTTATGCATTATATGTGCAGTGCATTTAGGAAGAAAAGATACAATATTTGTCGAAATAGCAAAATGACAGGCAAGGATAAGAATGATTGTAGGGCCCGAAATTTAGAAAATATAGAGCCGCCACCAAAATTTTGAAAAGAATAATTTTTTAAATATTTTTTAAAATGGAAATTGGTCTGCAAAAATCATTTAGGATTCGGGAGTCAATTGTGTATGGGGAAGGTGTTAGGCACCCTACAATACCCATTCATAAGAATGGTTACCCTAAGCTAATTATTTAAAAATGAATATGGCCTTTAATTTTATTATAATTACCTAAAAAGAGAAAAATTCATATTTACAAAAAGAAATAAAGTAAGACTAATAAAAAAAATAATAAAAATAAGGGAGGAAATACATTTATTTACAAAGTTGGAATTGACTTAGGATGAAAACTTAAGGCCTATGTATCCTTTAGAGGGATCAAAGCCCACGTAGTTCGAGGGTAGAAAAACGTGTCATTTGGTTAGTGATTTTTAGAAAAATTTGTATTTAATTTATTTGTGAAAACTAATTTTTTTTTGTTTTTATTTTTATTTATTAAAGCAATTTCTTTATTTTTTCATAAAAGAGAGTTTTTCCCTTTTATTCTTATTTATAAAAATGTGTTAAAATATTTTGTTTTGAAAGAGAACCTAAGAAGGGATAAAGAAAAAATAAGAAAAAATAGCACAAGTTAAACGAAAAGGAAGTAAAAGTGAGGAGATCTATGCGTGCCTTTTATCCTTGAAAGCTATACAAACAAACAAGATGAGAAAAGCAAATGGATAGATTAACACAAAATTCATTGCATTTTCTTTTATCCATCTTATAAATCCCTTTAATTTTGATGAGCATATATTGGGGGCAAGAGATTGAATTCGGTCAAGCATACAAGAGTCACAAAGTGTGAGGACCTATCAAAACAAAAAGGCTTTCTTGCAATTAATATGACTTGTTAGCATTAGAGGAGAGAGCATGCAATCATTTCAACCATCAAAATATCACCTTAAAAAAACTGTCAGTGAAGTAATGGGTTCAAATATAGCAATATCAAATGGTTGGGATCACGTGAGCATTCATTAAAAATAGAAGGAAACGAAACAAAAACATACCTAGAGCTTTGTATGTAAGTGCCTCAATCTCATGGATATG
This sequence comes from Inga laurina, assembly GCA_963855925.1. Lineage (NCBI taxonomy): Eukaryota > Viridiplantae > Streptophyta > Magnoliopsida > Fabales > Fabaceae > Inga > Inga laurina. Next base: position 63,777,390 of record OY979703.1, read on the forward strand.
TCCATTGGTAAGCATCTAGACAAGTCATGAAGAATATTAGGTTATTCCAAAAAATTTCTAATTCTCAAAACCCCTTAAAGAATAAGAAGGAGCAATGAAATGAGAAATCAAATTAGCACTCCACGTTTCCTCCTTACTATCTTAAAATTCTTCTCAAATTCTTCCGTCTTTTCTCTCCTAATTTTTTTTTTCTCTTGCTTCAACCCTTGCAATGTTATTTATAGTCTCAAAGTAGGGTTTTCTTCATAAATGCTCTTTCTTTTTTGAATTTTCATCTTTGAAATTTTTTTGTATTTTATGTTAAAAACTACCTAAACTGACCCAATCACCATCAATGAGATTTTTTTTCCTTTTTTTTATTTTCTATTAATAAAACTTCCTAGCTTGACCTAATCACTATCAACAGGATTTTTTTTTTTAATTTTCGTTTTTTAATTCATTTTTAATTTTTTGTTTTTAATTTTTTGTATTTTCCATTAATAAAACTTCCTAGCTTGACCTAACCACTATCAATGGGATTTTTTTTATAATTTTCCTTTTTTAATTTTTTCCCCACAAGTAATTCCTAATTTAAACCTATCAACATAAATGAGAGATTTTTTAATTTTTAATTTTAGTTTTTTTTATTTGTTTTTTGGTTATATTTTTCCCAGCTACAAGCAATTTCCTAATTTAAACCTATGAATGAGAGATATTTTTTTTATATTTTAATTTCTATTTTTTCCTCCACAATGACTTCACCCTAAATTTCCTTATCCGAATATCAAATAACATTAATGAGATGAATTATTTTGAAATTTGTTTCCATTTACTACAAAACCCCAAGGTCAAGATAATCACCATTAATAACGATAATTTTACAAATTTCAAAAAATCCAATCACCATCAATGTCATTTGCTTATTAATTTAAATGTGTCTTAATTAAGGAAGATTTTTTCTTTTTTTCATTTTTTATTATTTTTGAGTTGGGCCTGGACAAAATAGGGTATTTACAGTTGCCCCTCTTTACTTGTTTCATAGCTGAGAAAAGTGAGATTCTCATCTATGAAGCAAGTAAAGATAAGAACATGTATTTTGTCCAGCCAAAAGAACAAGATGCCCCCTTGGAACCAAAGAGGATTTGGACAAAATACAATGCCCATGCCCCCTCTTTACTTGGTTCATAGGGGAGAAGAACGCAGGTGCAGATAGATGATTACCTAGAGTGGAAGTGAAGTTCCTAGTTACATACCACTTTGGTAGGGTGTAAAAGAATTATGCCAGCCGATGCTGGGCTTTGAGAGTGCGTGCTGATGCAGGGCTTTGAAAGAATAGTGCCAGCCATTATAGGGCTTCAAGTATGCCTGCTAATACAGGGCTTTGAAAGAATTATGCCAACTGTTACTAGGCTTTGAGAGTGCCTGCAAGTATAGGACTTCAAAAGAATAGTGCCATGAGTTATTGGGCTTTAAAAGAATTGTGCTTGCCGTTACTGGGCTTTAAAAGAATTGTGCCAAGCGTTATTGGGATTTAAAAGAATTGTGTCAGCCGTTACTAGGCTTTAAGGGTGCCTGCTGGTACAAGGCTTTAAAAGAATAGCGCCTACCATTACAGGGCTTTCAAAGAATTATGCCAAGCATTATTATGCTTTAAAAGAATTGTGCCAGCCGTTACTAGGCTTTGAGGATACCTGCCGGTATAGGGCTTTGAAAGGGTGCCAACCGGTACTAGGCTTTGAGGGTGTATGCCATTACTGGTCTTTGGGGGTGCCTGCCGGTACATGGCTTTGAAAAGGGTGCCGGCCGTTACTGGGCTTTGGGGGTGCCTACTGGTACAGTGCTTTGAAAGGGTGCTAATTATTAATGGGCTTTGGGGTGCCTGCTGGTATAGGACTTTGAAAAGGGTGCCAGCCATTACTAGGCTTTGGGGGTGCTAGCCATTACTGGGCTTTGGGACTGCCTGCCGGTACAGGGCTTTGAAAGGGTGATAGCCGTTGCTGGGCTTTGGGGCTGCCTACCAGTATAGGGCTTTGAAAAGGGTGCCAGCCATTACTGGGCTTTGAGGGTGCCTGCCAGTATAGGGCTTTTGAAAGGATGCTATGAATATGTGATTCCCCTTTGAGTAGTGCTTATGATAATGCCAATGAAGATGATGACATTGATAATGAAGATGATAGTGATAAGATGATGATGAAGTATTTATAGTGATGTCATGAATAATGATGATGATAGTCATGATATTACACTAAGCGTGCGATGCCCCACATAATGAGATGATGATGATGAAAATATTGATGAGGTGCTAATGAGGAAGTTATAAATGGTGATAACCATAGTGGTGATGACGTGACACTAAGCACATAGTAATCCAAACATGCAATATGACAATGACGCTAATGATGATGAAGATGAAGCCCTAATAGGGAAGTAATAAATGATGATGATAATAGTGGTGGTGATGTGACACTAGGCATACAATGCCCTTAAACATGATAATGACACTAATGATGGCAATGATGATGAAGAGAATGGTTATGACCATGATTACAAGGAGATTATGATAATGGTGAAGATAATCAAGATAAAGGTGATGGTAGTAATGATGAAATCCTAATGAGGATGACAACAATGATGATGGGGATCGATATTGCTGTGCTAACGAGGAGATTATGATAATGGTAAAGTCATGATGAAGGTGATGACACTAACAATGATGATGACAGTAATGATGAAATCCTAATGAGGATGACAACAATGATGATGAAGAGGATGATGATAGCCATGATAATAAGGAGATTATGAAAATGGTGAAGTTATCATAAAGGTGATGGCATTGATAATGATGATGACAATGATGATGAAATCCTAATAATGATAATGAACACAATGATAATGATAATGATGATGAAGAAAATTATGATAAGGAGATGATGATAATGATAAGGAAATGATGAAATGAGGATGATGATGATGATGAAAATGATGAAGGGCTAATAAGGATGAGGATGAGGAGATGAAGATGATCATGATAAAGATGATAATGAAAATTATGAAATGATGATGACAACGATGATGAGGATGATGAAAATGATGAAAAGCTACCTAACTAATGATATTGCCCCCACTTTGGCCTCAGTCCTATTCAAAACCCTTTGACTTATTGGTTCATGTAAGATGTCATTCTTGTTTAGACCATTATGACTCTTGTTGAGAAGCTTCTCAGTTTGCCCCAGTTTTAGCAAAAGCACATTTCGAGGCAGTGCATGACATAATATTAATAGAAGCCTCTTTAGTTGAAAAATTAATTCCAAATTTATCCCGCAAAATGGCATGCAATATAGGTTAAGTATGGTGAGGGTATGATTAATGCAAAGCCCAATACAAGAAAGGTTTTCCCAATATGACAAGATATTACATTTTTTCTTTAGGCATAACTTACTGCTAACTCTTGATAAATAAAAATAACTTTTGAGCAGTAAGCCAAATTTTGAATATTCAACTTTCTTTTCTTTGTCTACAATAATCTTGTTTTTCTTGTCTATCTTCATCTTTAATACTTGCATAGTCAAGTTTTTAAAACTTTATTTAACAATGTCAATGTTGTCCTGAGAAATGGATGGGGGCAACAAAATTGAGGAGAAACCCTAAATTTTAACTTAGTTCCCTTTATTGAAAGACAAATAGATGGAAGGTAATGTCCCAAATGTGAAGTGATAAAACTGAGAAAGGCTCACATGCCGTAGTTGGAGTAGAAAATGACTGGAATGGAAGAATTCCTTGAACCCACATGCTTAAGAAAAGACATATGAGCATAGCTCAAGAAACCTAGTAATATGTTTACATCCGGTCATGAAATCTTAGGAATTATATCAATGCATCTAAATCATCTCACCCACCTCAAATTAGCTAGCTAGTATCCAAGTAAAAAGTTTAACAAGAATGCAATGCCCCAATGATTTCCTCACTAGGTATAGTGTTTACTCTCACCACTCAGTGTTTTGAGGGTTAGTGTTTACTCTCTATATTCAAATTATCCAATTTCTATTCCATAAGCTTGGCAATAATCCAAGTTTTTCATCACTAAAAGAGCCATATGCTAGCATATATCACAAGGACTTTTTATATGGGCATGGGGTACAAACAAAGGGTGAAGAGAAGATGAAGAATATCATATCCTTGTTCTTATGTGTTATGTATTTATTCATTTCTCTTTTGATTTTTCCCTTTTTTTAAAATATCCAAAAGAGAGTAGCCTTACAACTAGATTATACTGACAGCCTCAAAATTGTAAGAATGTGCACATACTCCCCTAATTAAGAATATTGAGTGCTCTTAGAAATAAAAGTACCTTCATATCTAAGAACTGAAGTAGGTACTGATGATGATAACTGAGGGAAATAAGAACCAAACATAGAGTCAAGTAAGTGTACATTCTAAAGACCTTAAAGCAAGAGAAGAACTGAAGGAAGCTCTTTCCATGTTTCCCTTGGTACTTGCCCATCTTTCTTTTGATTTTTTTCTATTTTCTTTTCTTTTTGTTGCTCTAACTTTTGCCTAAGCTGCCCTTTTGGGTTTTCAACTTAGCGAGCTTTTTGCCTTTTCTTTTTTTTTTCCACTCTAACTTTTGCCTAAGCTACTCTTATGGGTTTTCAATTTAGTGAGCTTCTTTTCTTTTGTTTTCTTTTCTTTTTAATTATTCAAAAAAGAGCAGCCTTACAACCAGATTACCTTGATGGCCTCAAAAATTGTAGGAATGTGCACATACTCACCTATCCAAAAATATTGAGTTGAAGATGAATGATATCTAATGACCAAAAACAAATGAAGAACTGAAGGAAGCTCTTTCCATGTTTCCCTTAGTATTTGCCAATCATTCTTTTGATTTTTTTCTATTTTCTTTTCTTTTTGTGTTGCTCTAACTTTTTCCTAAGATGCCCTTTCGAGTTTTCAACTTAGCCAGCTTTTTGCATTATTTTTTTTCTACTCTAACTTTTGCTTAAGCTACCCTTACGGGTTTTCAACTTAGCGAGCTTCTTTTTTTATTTGCTCTAACTTTTGCCTAAGCTGACCTTACGGGTTTTCAACTAAGTGAGCTTTTTTTTCCTTCTTTTTTTCCTCTTTTCTTTCAACTATTCATTTTTCAACAAGATTCACCTCGTAACCTTAACAATATTTAGAGTGTACACATGCTCCTCTAATGAGTCCTCATAGAAAGCAAAAGGAAACTTGAATAAGAGATAAGAGATATATTTGTGGTTTTTGCATGCTATCACACAAGCTCGAATGACTATCACATAAGGGTGGCTATCTGGCTTTTTGATGAAAAATGAATGCCTTGGTCCTCTCTATATCAAGCAAATGAATATCAAATCTAACCTCAAACAAGATACATGCCAAGTTCTAGATTGGGTAAAGGATAAGTGGTACACACATGAAAATGAAATCATATCAATAGGCTCAAATCCTCACATGGCTTGTGTAATCACATGGCGTCCAAGTTAAACAATTTACCCTTTAAAACTAGCCTCATCAAGGTGGGGTTGAGTCATTTTCAAAACTAAGCTTCTCCATCGTATGATATCACCTCGATACAAGCAACTTGTACAAAACAAGTTTTTAGACCCTTAACAGTTACCTTCAATTAAGAATAATACTCTAAGAAAGTGAAAAGAGAGACAAAAGTCTTTACCTTGTATCAGGAATAGGGAACAACCATTTATATGAATGAGGGATGACATGGACAAGGGTAAATGAAATCATTTTTAAGAAAAGATATTCTATGCAAGCATTATTAACTAAAGATATGATTGTATTATAATTTTTATTTTATTTACATGCTCATTTTCTCTCTTTTTGCTAAAACATTTAATGAAGTTTATTATGTCCAAGGCCTATATCAAATGAAGCTAAATGCCAATGAATGATGCAAGGATGCCTTATGATACATAAAAGAGTGATGACATGTACTTCCACTTTTGATATAAGTGATGGACATTGAGAAAAAGAACTGCACCTCCTCAAGAGATCCATTATCTCATAGGAAGAATGAAGTGCCCATTAACTTGCGAATGGCCCAGACTATCACGCGGCTAAGGGTTTTAAAAATGATGATTATATCCAAGGCCCATATCAAATGACGCTAAATGCCAATGAATGATACAAGGATGCCTTATGAGACATAAAAGAGTGATAACTTATACTTCGAGTTTTGATATGGGTGATAGACATTGAGAAAATGAAACTCCAACTCCTTAAGAGATCTATTATCTCATAGGGAGAATGAAGTGCCCATTAACCTGCGAATGGTCCAGGCCATCACATGATTAAGGGTTTAAAAAATGATGATTATGTCCAAGGTCCATATCAAATGAAGCTATATGCTAATGAATGATGTAAGGATGCCTCAAGAGGCATAAAAGAGTGATGATTTGTACTTTGAGTTTTGATATGGGTGATGAACATTGAGAAAAACAACTCCACCTCCTCAAGAGATCCATGACCTTATAGGGAGAATGAAGTGCTCATTAACCTACGAATGACCCAGGCCATCACAAGACTAAGGGTTTTAAAAATGATGATTATGTTCAAGGCCCATATCAAATGAAGCTAAATGACAATGAATGATCTAAGGATGCCTCATGAGACATAAAAGAGTGATGACTTGTACTTCAAGTTTTGATATGGGTCATGGACATTAAGAAAAGAACTCCACTACCTCAAGAGATCCATTACCTCATAGGGAGAATGAAGTGCCCATTAATCTGCGAATGGCCTAGGCCATCACGTGGCTAAGGGTTTTAAAAATAATGATTATGTCTAAAGCCAATATCAAATGAAGCTAAAAGGCCTATAACTGATGTAATGATGCCTCATGAGACATAAAAGAATGATAACTTGTACTTCAAGTTTTGATATGGGTCATGGACATTAAAAAAAAGAACTCCACTACCTCAAGAGATCCATTACCTCATAAGGAGAATGATACGCCCATTAACTTGCAAATGGCCTAGGCCATCACGCGGCTAAGGGTTTTAAAAATGATGATTATGTCCAAAGCCTATATCAAATGAAGCTAAAAGGCTATAAATGATATAATGATGCCTCATGAGACATAAAAGAGTGATGACTTGTACTTCAAGTTTTGATATGGGTCATGGACATTAAGAAAAAGAACTTCACCTCCTCAAGAGATCCATTACCACATAGGGAGAATGAAGTGCTCATTAACCTACGAATGACCCAGGCCATCACGAGACTAAGGGTTTTAAAAATGATGATTATGTTCAAGGCCCATATCAAATGAAGCTAAATGACAATGAATGATGTAAGGATGCCTCATGAGACATAAAAGAGTGATGACTTGTACTTCAATTTTTGATATGGGTCATGGACATTAAGAAAAGAACTCCACTACCTCAAGAGATCCATTACCTCATAGGGAGAATGAAGTGCCCATTAATCTGCGAATGGCCTAGGCCATCACGTGGCTAAGGGTTTTAAAAATAATGATTATGTCTAAAGCCAATATCAAATGAAGCTAAAAGGCCTATAACTGATGTAATGATGCCTCATGAGACATAAAAGAATGATAACTTGTACTTCAAGTTTTGATATGGGTCATGGACATTAAAAAAAAGAACTCCACTACCTCAAGAGATCCATTACCTCATAAGGAGAATGATACGCCCATTAACCTGCAAATGGCCTAGGCCATCACGCGGCTAAGGGTTTTAAAAATGATGATTATGTCCAAAGCCTATATCAAATGAAGCTAAAAGGCTATAAATGATATAATGATGCCTCATGAGACATAAAAGAGTGATGACTTGTACTTCATATTTTGATATGGGTCATGGACATTAAGAAAAAGAACTTTACCTCCTCAAGAGATCCATTACCTTATAGGGAAAATGAAGTGCCCATTAACCTACGAATGGCCCAGGCCATCATGCGGCTAAGGGTTTTTAATGATGCATCACGAGCCCTAAAAGGATTATCTCTCATTGAGATTTTTTCTAATAGGACAGATATAACGAGCTCATAGTCTTTTAGGGTCATAAACCCTTAAATTAAGGTTGGCCATCAAATGCTTACACCTTCCTTGTGGTATATTTATATGAGGAGTGATGCTAGATACATAGTCAAGTGAAGTGACAATTAGCCGCTTGATCCTAGGGGTTTCCTTGATTATGCATGGATGACAAATAATATTGTTAACAAATAAATTCTCTCCAGTGTCCTATTTTAGGAATAACTCTAGGTTGAGGGATATCTACCCTAAGAAAGGCAAGTACTAATTAATTGGGCAGGTCAATAATTTCTATTAATATGTGCAATGGTTTCAAGGTTGTTCTAATTCACACAGATAAAGGTTTCCTGACTGCCCCCATCGTAAAGATGAAGACCCCATCTGACGAAATTGACCTTCAGGGTGTTCTAAAAACCCCACAGGGATCAACCTCACCAAATGAGTAACAGCTAGGATCAAGTCTTCACAGTAACCTTAGGGGGTTTTGAAAACCCCACAGGGAAACTGCTAGAAACTTACGCTCACCTAAGGAACTTACAGACCCGGGTATAGGGCCCAAAATATGTGTGAGGAAAATAGTCTATGTGTTCAGTAAGTGTGGAGAGCACACCAACCTGTGGGCCTAGGTTCTACCCAACCCTCATCTACTAAATAGATCACAAGATAGATAGAAAAAAAAAGAATAAACAAATAGATGAATAAAGGATTTAATAAATAAAAAAATGTTCACAAAAAGAAAAAGAAACAGGGTAATTAAAATAAAATTAGGCCATATTATTTTTAAACCGTCCCCAGTGGAGTCGCCAAACTGTAGCACCCAAAATTTAGAAAATATGGAGCTGCCACAAAAATTTTGAAAACCTTTTTAAAAATGAAAAATGGTCTACAAAAATCATTTAGGGTTCGGGAGTTGATTGTGTATGGGGAAGGTGTTAGGCACTCTACAACACTCATTCATAAGAATGGTTACCCTAAGCTAATTATTTAAAAATGAATATGGCCTTTAATTTTATTATAATTACCTAAAAAGAGAAAAAAATCATATTTACAAAAAGAAATAAAGTAAGACTAATAAAAATTAAAAAAATAAAAATAAGAGAGGAAATATATTTATTTACAAAGTTGGACTTGACCTCGGATGAAAACCTAGGGCTTACGTACCCTTTAGATGGATCCAAGCCCACATAGTTCGGGGGTAGGAAAGCATGTCACTTGGTTGGTGATTTTTAAAAAAATGTTATATAGTTTATTTGAGAAAACTATTTTTGTTTGTTTTGTATTTTTTATATATGAAAGCAATTTCTTTATTTTTTCATGAAAGAGAGTTTTTCCATTTTATTTTCATTTATAAATATGTGTTAAAATATTTTTTTTTTCCTTTTTCTGAAAGAGAACCTAAGAAAGGGATAAAGAAAAAATAAGAAAAAAATAGCACAAGTTAAACGAAAAGGAAGTAAAGGTGAGGAGATCTATGACTGCCTTTTATCCTTGAAAGCTATTCAAACAAACAACATGAGAAAAGCAAATGGGCAGATTAACACACAATTCATTGAATTTTCTTTTATCCAACTTATAAATCCCTTCAATTTTGATGAGCATATATTAGGGGCAAGAGATCGAATTCGGTCAAGCATACAAGAGTCACAAAGTGTGAGGACCTATCAAAACAAAAAGGTTTTCTTGCAATATGACTTGTTAGCATTAGAGGAGAGAGCATGCAATCATTTCAATCATCAAAATATCACCATAAGAAAACTGTCAGTGAAGTAATGGGTTCAAATATAACAATATCAAATGGTTGGGATCACATGAGCATTCATTAAAAATAGAAGGAAGCCAAACAAAAACATACCTAGAGCTTTGTATGTAAGTGCCTCAATCTCATGGATATGTTCATTGGCAAGCATCTAGACAAGTCATGAAGAATATTAGGTTATACCAACAAATTTCTAATTCTCAAAACCCGTGAAAGAATAAGGAGCAATGAAATGAGAAATCAAATTAGCACTCCACCTTTCCTCCTTGCTCTTCCAAAATTCTTCTCAAATTCTTGTGTCTTTTCTCTCCTAATTTTTTTTTCTCTTGCTTCAACCCTTGCACTGTTATTTATAGTCTCAAAGTAGGGTTTTCTTCATAAATGCTCTTTCTTTTTTGAATTTTCATTTTTGAATTTTTTTTTTGTATTTTATGTTAAAAACTACCTAACTTGACCTAATCACCATCAATGAGATTTTTTTTTCCTTTTCTGTATTTTCTATTAATAAAACTTCCTAGCTTGACCTAATCACTATCAACAGGATTTTTTTTTAATTTTCATTTTTTAATTCTTTTTTAATTTTTTGTTTTTAATTTTTTGTATTTTCCATTATTAAAACTTCCTAGCTTGACCTAACCACTATCAATGGGATTTTTTTTTATAATTTTCCTTTTTTAATTTTTTTCTCCACAAGTAATTCCTAATTTAAACCTATAAACATAAATGAGAGATTTTTTAATTTTTGTTTTTTTTTATTTGTTTTTTGGTTATGTTTTTCCCAGCTACAAGCAATTTCCTAATTTAAACCTATGAATGAGAGATTTTTTTTTATATTTTAATTTCTATTTTTTCCTCCACAATGACTTCACCCTAAATTTCCTAATCCAGATATCAAATAACATTAATGAGATTAATTATTTTGAAATTTGTTTCTATTTACTACAAAACCCCAAGCTCAAGATAACCACCATTAATAATGATAATTTTCAAATTTCAAACAATCCAATCACCATCAATGTTATTTGCTTATTAATTTAAATGTATCATAATTAAGGAAGATTTTTTCTTTATTTTCTTTTTTTATTATTTTTCAGTTGGGCATGGAAAAAATAGGGTGTTTACAATGATTGTGGCTCAAGAATAATGAAAAAGGCAAGGAAGGACCAAATAAAGGATAATAGCACCTTAGTACTGAAATGTCAATCTCACTCGTTCAATTTAATATTTTTCAAGAAAGGACGATAGATCAGGAATGTTGGGGAATCCATTAGAGGTGTAGGATATTGCTATCTAGTTTGAGTTTGTGAATTCATGTTCTCTTTAACATTAGGAGTTTGTGAATCCAGGTGATGAAGGGGGGATAACAGACAAAATTAATTTTAAGAAATGAAAGAAAGAAAATTTAGACCGGTTGTGGTAATGTTCGGTCTAAAAAGTTTAATTTTTTAAATTCTTAACCCACACCTAAACCTAAACGTACATATCACCATGAACTAGCGCGCACACACGCGCACACACATATATACATATATATATATATATATATATATATATATATATATATATATATATATATATATATATATATATATATATTTATTTATAGGAATACAGCATCAAATTAAACCAAACTAGCTACTAAAGGAAGACGACGAAGATGTTGAATATGTTCCGTTGGAGAATGGAACCAGGACCTATCCGAACTAGAACATATTAGATAAATTTTTACTTAATTACTTACTTACAAATTATTTTTGATAACATTTTAAATACTTTTTACTAATATAAATTTTATGAATAATTTACTGACAATATTAAAAAGGAATACATATTGAATTTTTTTTAAGATTATTGGTTTATTGGTATTTTACGTTATATATTAATTTTATTTTTTGGATAGCTTCTTTTTTAGTTTATATATCTTATGGATTTATGTTATAGAGCCAAAGAAGGTTCATAGATAGTGATATTAGTGTTTGGTCGGCCATGCAGAATTCTCCACTTTCACACAGTTCATTAGTGTGAACTCCCAAGTCATTGAGTCAATGCTTTTGCCTTATAGAGCCAAAGAAATTAATTCATACATAGTGATACATAAAATTCTCCAATTTCACACAACCACAAAGTGATGAGTCAATGCTTTTGTGTTATATAGAGCCAAAGAAACTCTGTAGATAGCGATGGCTTCTTCAATCAATTACTCCTTTTGGTCCATAATAATAATTAAAAAAATTCCAAAAGAAAATTTCAGTCCAAAATATAAAAGCATGGTACGGTAATTAATTATTGTTTTTCACTTTTATCCCTTATAGGATAGAGAAAGATGTGACAGATATTAAATGCATATCTAAAAACAACATTCTTTAATATGGACAAAATAAAAAACTTTTATTAATTTAAGACATATATTACGAGTGTAAATGGTCTATTATAAAGTGCAAATGTACACTATCATAAACAAGCAATACAGAGGTGAGTAGAGTATCGTTTCCACGAGGATTGATCACTAAGTACCAAAATTAATAATCTAAATTCTATTTAGTCAATCGATTAATTGTGATTGAGATTACAAAATGAAAAATGATTAAATATGAATGCAATTAATATGAAAAGAACTATGAGAAAAGCCCTAGGGATCATATTCAACTTAACAAATTTTATATTGAATCACCTATCTATTCTAGTCCAATTTATTCCACATGATTGATAACCGAGTTTCCCTAATTTAATTACTACCCCCTTCCAAGGTTAACCAATTCTATTATTAATTGTTAATCCAATATATCCCTATATGAATTAAAGCAATCAATCATGCATTAAGATTTATGGAACTCATTAAGACTACACACAACCCATATGAATATATTCCTATTTCATATGCAAATTATGGTTTCAATTATAGGATCTATACACATGCGTCTCCGTCCGATCTCAACATACATATTGAAATCATTCAAAAGATGGCCAATCAATTGAAAGCATTAAGAACAATAATCAAAACTCAATCATGAGGGAAAACTTAAAACTAGATTTAATAAGTTAAGATTCAATCCGTCATTAGTAAGCTACATCATCACCCTAGTAGCTCATGATGATGAAATTAAAAACAAAACCAAAATAAATTAAAAACTTCATAAATAATGCATGAAATTTAATTATTAAATTCTAAAACACAAACATACAACTACAACATGCATGAAAATGGACAAATCTAGCCTTCCATAGAGGAGGTAAAACATTCAATGTAGGAGGCAACCTATGCCATCCAAAAAGGAGGACTACCTAAGCCTTCCATGAAGGAGGCATGCAAGAAGCAAACACAATACATGAAATTAACTCTAAAATGGTGTGTTTCCTTGTGTCTTGAGCTCCTCTATTTATACTTGAGCTCCTCTATTTATAGATGGAGGGTGTGCTAAAATTTATGCATTATTAAGCATGTATTTTGACCTTAAGCTACCAATATTGACCTTGTGGCTGCCAAAATTTTTTATTGCAGCCTAATTTTAACAGCTAAGGTGGTTGAATTTCACCATGTGATCTTCATGAAAGTTGTAGCTCTGAATCTTAGCTTGAAGATGCAACTAAAAGCTCCTCATTTCAACTTTTGTGGCTCAAGTTACGGTCAAATTAGTGGACAAGGGTCAGTCAGGGACAAATTCACATTCTAAACTTCAAAGCAAAATTCAAAACCCTTAAAGGTAGAATTGGGTTCTGGCCTCAACATAAAAGTTGTAGAGTTTTTTCTTAACTTTATGCCCATATAAAGAACATCCCAATCCGACATTTAGAGCTCCAGACATTGCCTAAAAAATGAAATAAGGTCAAATTTAGTATTTTTCAATAAATTCTATTTTATGCTAAAATTATTATTTATTTATCAATTACATGCAAATTCATTAAATTAAGCCCAAATATCATCTTCAAAATCATTATATAAAGGAAAATAAATATGCAAATATTTTACTTATAAATTCCCCCACACTTAGCTCTTGGACGTCCTCGGACAAGGAGTAACTAATAAGTGCCTTCAACAAAATTAGAACTGTTAAGTCATAAACAATAACACAATTGAAGAATAAAGAGATCATAGTATTCATTAATCAACGAAAGTATAAACTGGTAACTTTTTTTGAAAATGAATGAACTGAGTTCGTAATTGTGACTCATTCTCTCAATCTCTCAAGTGTTTAAGGGTAAGTGTTTCACTCAAATTCAACTAGAAAAATTGCATTACCATAAGCTTGTTAAAAATCTCAATCTCCACTACCTAATTCACATGCATAATTCAAATCAAAAGGACTTATTAAGGGTTGTAATGGGGTTAAGGTAAAAAGAATCAAAAATAATATATGAAGGGCTACATTTAAGAAATCAATAGAGCAATTGAAAAATGGGCCAACTTATGAATAAATCTATTTCATCACCACAACCCACAATTTAATTCAAATACTCCATGTCTTTTTTTTCATTTTATTTACATTCTTCTGCAACTCTAACGTTGATGATATATACACCCCCACACTTGTCAAAAGCTAATTTCACAAAAATTTCAAATGCTCTGCTAATTCTTCCAAATGAGGTAAAAGCACTTGATATATCATTAAAACACATATTAATGGGTTGAGAACAAAGAAAAAATCAATTAGATTCAAAGGGGCATATCAACGATATAATTGCAAGGTTGGCAATTTGGCTCTGGCTAAAGAAAGAAAATGAATGCCATTGTCATATTTAAATGTGCATGTGAAATGTAATCTCAACCAAATTTGAAGCAAGTTCTAGAATGACAACTTAATAGGTGAATATCACACACAAGAGAAATAATCATTATTGATCAAATAGGCTCAAAAAGCTTATGGTCACGGGCTTTCAAACTCAGTTCATTTGATCTTAAAATTCATCACCAATCGCAGCAATTAGTTGTTAAATCATGCTATAAAATCTCTAAATTCAATTGATCCATACTTAAAACTTACATACTTCTTAAGATCATTATAAAACACCTAAACTAAATGATTTTTTTTTACATTTTTTAGAAAGAACAAAAAAAACATGCAACTGATAAAATGTGTCTCAAGAGTTAAGAATAACTCTTTACTCTATCATTTTTTTCACACTCCATGCATCAATGGTTTTACTAACTAACTAATCTTTTTTCCATTACTACTCCTCCTCCAACCTAAATTAGACATTGTCCTTAATGTCTTCTAGACCGTAGAGAAAGTTTTTTTAAAAAAAACATAAATGCATAATAGTGTAAACCAAAATGATAAGATTAAAACCAAAAGATTAAGGAAAGTTACAACCAAAGAGTGGTATTGTAATACCCCCAAATTTTGATTAAGGGCTAATGATTCCAAAAGTGTATGTAAATAATGTTAAATAACACTTTTGGAGAATATAATATGAGTTGTGGCTTGAATGAGTAGTAATCAGTGGCCAAAACCCTGTATTTAATCTTAATTGTGTTGTTAAGGCTTAAAATGAAATTCAAAATGGGGAAGGGCGTTTGAAGGAAGGAAAAGAATGAGAAAATTGTGTTATGTGGTAATTCATTAAGAATTTCCATAATCAGGGGCAAACACTACAAAAAAAATCACTTTCAGCGGCGACATTTGGCGGCGACTTTTAATGTCGCCGCTGAAAGTGAGACTTTCAGCGGCGACTTTTAAGGTCGCCGCTGAAGGTGTCACCTTCAGCGGCGACATTGTTTTGTCGCCGCTGAAAGTGTTTTTTGAAAATTAAAAAAAAAAATTTAAAACACTTTCAGCGGCGACTATTAAAAGTCGCTGCTGAAAGTGAGTTTCAGCGGCGACTTTAGTGTCGCCGCTGAAAGTTTTTTCTGAAAATTTAAAAAAAAAAAATTTTTTAAACACTTTCAGCGGCGACTTTAATGTCGCCCCTGAAAGTCTTTTCCGAAAATTTAAAAAAAAAATTTTTTTAAACACTTTCAGCGGCGACTAGTAAAAGTCGCCGCTGAAAGTATTTTCCGAAAATTTAAAAAAAAAATTTTTTAAAACACTTTCAGCGGCGACTATTAAAATTCGCCGCTGAAAGTGAGTTTGAGCGGCGACTTTAATGTCGCCGCTGAAAGTATTTTCTGAAAATTAAAAAAAAAATTTTAAAACACTTTCAGCGGCGACTTTAGTGTAGCCGCTGAAAGTATTTTTTGAAAATTAAAAAAAAAATTTTTTAAAACACTTTCAGCGGCGACTATTAAAAGTCGCCGCTGAAAATCTTTTTCATATTTTTTTATTAATATTTTTTAAAAATAATATTTATAAAATTAAAATAATATTTATAAAATTTAAATATTAATTATTAAATAATTCTATTTAACCTTAATTATTAAAATTATATTAATATTTATTATTATTATATTTATAATTTTTTATTAAGAATAATATTTATCATATTAAATTATTATTTATTAAGTAATTTTAATTAAAAAATTTTTAAATTTAAATATATCAATATTTTTTTCGTTTTTATTTAATTTTCCATTACTTTTAATAATATTATATTTAATTAATAATTAATTATATGTATATAATTAATTAATTATATGTATGTATGTTTATATATATGATAATATTATATATATAATAATATGTAATAATATGACATAGGTTCATTTCGGCACAACTGGTAGAGACTCGCGCGCTAAGGCATCGGCTCTCTGAGGTCGCGGGTTCGAACTGGAGGAGAGTCACATGGAGGAATTATGAGGAGGTGACACGTGGCAGCACAACGAGGCAACACGTGGTAGCACGAGGAGGTGACACATGGCAGCACGGGGAAGCGACACGTGGTAGCACGGGAAGGAGACACGTGGCAATTATAAATTAAATTTTAAAAAAAAAAAATTTGAATTTTTTTAATAAAAAATTAATTTTTTGAATTTAAAAAAAAAAAAATTAACACCTTCAGCGGCGACAAAAATTGTCGCCGCTAAAACTTTCAGCGCCAGTCGCATAGGCGGCGACAAAAATGTCGCCGCTGAAAGTCTTTCAGCGGCGACTTTTAGACTTTTAGCGGCGACTTTTGTCGCCGCTGAAAGTCTTTTTTTTTGTAGTGAAAATTGGGAGAAGGGAAAATTTACCAGTCAGCAACTGAAGAAGAGCTTAATCACTAGCTAATGAAATTGGTTAGTGAGGCTAAGTGGAAGATTAAATGTGTGAGATTGCATGAGATGAAGACATGTGGCCATTAGTGATCATGTATGGTGAAAGTTGGTAGAAGAAAAGTCAAAGAACAATTTAAAAATCATTTTCTCTTTCTCTCCCTCTCTCTTGGTCGAATAAGCATAGGCATGGGGCAGAATTTCTGTCTCATCCTTCATCATCATCATCTCAAAATTCTCTCTCCAAGCTCTCTTTTGTGCGCCATTTTTGAAGAAGAAAGAGAAAAGGAAAGCTCAATATTTAGGTAAGATATTGACCTTGAATGCCAAAAACTCCTTCTTTAAAGTTGTCCACCTTGTTAAGAGCTTTCATCCTATAGTTTTAAATTCTCAAGAGGAGGTGCTTTTGTGCTTGAGAAAATTTGGAATTTGGTGTAACAAGAACCAAGTTTGGGAAAGTGCAAGAGGTGAGTGTTAGCTACCTTTTGCTATATGAGTTGTGGCTATTGGTTGATTTTTGAATTTTCAGTATTTTCCCTTGATTTTAACCTAAATTTGAATTGTGAGAATTACATGTGGTTTTGTTGTAGAAATGGTATATTGTGGTGTCTTTTGGACATTAGAATTGGTTTGAATCATTGAATGTTGAACTTGGCAAATTGTGGTTGGTTGTTATGTTTTGGTCAAAACAGAACATATAGTTGGGATGGGATTTTGGGTGCTTTGATGTTCCCATTGGATTCCATGCAGAAAATTGTATGGAAGTAGTATTGGTTATAGATTTTGGAACCATTGGAAACACATTGAAAATTGGAAAATTATGTCAAGTGAAACTCTATGCTAGATAGTTGGTTTGCATGGACATTTTGAATGAGCAAATGGTGTCTAAAATTATGAAACTTCCCAGTCTAATAGTTCACATGCCAAGCTTCAGAATGGATAAATAATGATGTCATTTTGATGTGTGTGCTGGGAGTTATGAATTTCCAAATTTAGAGGTTGAAACTGGACTTAATTCTGGACCAGTGTGGACATTTGTTGAATTCTATAATTTTGTGGTTATGGACAGCAATAGTTCATATTTTTCTGTATATATGACTTAAATAGATTTCCATAGGCTTTGGAATCACCCCATTTCGATTTTGCTATAGTTAGTTATGATTTTTTGAAGTTCAGTCAAGAAACATGATTTTTCTTGGCTGCGGCCAGAAGGTTATGGCCTTGGCGCACATGTTGCTGACATGTTTTTGGTCGTGGCCAGGGGATTTTTAGCAGCGGGCAACCCCCAAAAATCAGAATTTTGCACTTCTAAAAGGTGGTTTTTGGTATAGTCTTTCCCAACCCTTTAGGTATATGTTTGGACTTCAAGTAGCCATCTAAAGGTCTTAAATGATAACCAAGTTTAAGTGTTCTAAAATTAAGTTTTGGATCAGATACTAACTCTTCATCCTTAATTATGATACTAGGATTTGATATTTGCCCTGCCTGTGAGAGACCAGTGCCCGAGCAAGCGCGAAAGACCAAGGTAGTGATCTTTCTCTTATGTTGTGTATGATACATTGTATGCATGACTTATCATTGAATTATCGTTGTGAAATATATCGTATGAAACTTTTCCATTGTGAAATATGTGGATGTGAAATATGCCACCATGCATACAGCATGAGCATTATAGCATGAGCAGTCATAGGGCTGATGTAAGTCACACCTACCCCTGCCGTTGTAATTGCCATTGTGGTGTTGTTGTATTATGAATTGCCCACCGTTGAGCAACATGTTGGTGTGGCTATGTCGTTGTGAATACATAGTATGAAACCTTGCTATTGTGAAATATGTTGATGTGAAATATATTGTTGTGTAATGTAGCGTGAGCATTATAACATGAGCAGTTGTGGAGGTAACGTTACACCTACCCCTGCCATTGTAAATGATGTTGTTTTGTTGTTGTGTTGTGATTTGCTTACATGCTTTATAGTTGTGCATACTATGAGTGAATTATTACTAATGGAATTCTTTCGAATCTCATTCTCTCCATTGATAAAATTACAAACAGGGCAAGCGGTCCCAAGGAGAAGCAAGTGATGAAGGGTGGTTAAGCTCCTAGTTCGGGGTTTTACATTTTGGATAGTTGGTTATCATGCTAATACTTATTGGATATTTTGGTTGGGGATTTGATGTACATGTGATATATATTGGAATAATTTCATGTAATCCCCTAAATGGGAAACTGTAAATAGGCGAATGTGCCTTGTAAACCCTTAGATGAATTAATGGTACTTGAGTGTGTCGGGAATTTTTATGACACTCTAATATGTATGAATGAAATCAAACTATGCAGGCCAATTATACTCTTGAAAAGTTGAATATGAGACCATGTTAAACAGGTTTTGTAAATGGCTTTGAAAATCCTATTTTAGGGATGGAGTTTTTAATGAGTTTCGAATTATCTTTTCGTTTCTAATTCAACAAAATTACATAATTGTAAACTTAATCTCAACCTTTATGAGAAGGGGGTTACAGGTATCTCGATTCTACTTTTGACTACAATTTGAAGATTTCCCACCTATTTACTTAACTAATAGATCTAGTTTAGGTTCATAGGTTTACAGTTGATCAAGCAGCTAATCAGCAGTTAGTACATACATTATGGAATGGTGAGTCGCTTGGGCTATGAATCCTGTTTCCACAGCAAGATAAAAAAAAGACAACAAATCATCATTAAAACCATTAACATTTAACAATCCTCATGGCTTTTTATGAAAGTTTGGCTTAGCCCAATATGCAACATTAGAAATCCCATCCAGCGTCTCCAAACCACCAGGTGGAGCAATAAAAGCTTAAGTATTGTAGAACATTTGTCCCATTCTTTTAGGCAAGTTTGAAACATGTAACTCTTGTCCTAAGGAAAAGATGTGATCTTCCAACTCCTTTACCCTTACACTCAAACCATTGCTTCCATTAATGGTTGCAGAAATAGCCACACTTTCCCTTAGGCTCTGGATTCCTCTCCCATATATAAAGTTGATCTTTCTAACAGCTAATGCATTTCCAAGTTCTTTTACTATAATTAGAAACTCTCCATCCTTTTCCAAATCAGTTTCACCAAAAATGTAAATAGATGTAAATCTATATTTTCGTGTGATGCCCTTTTTCTCTTTTTTCTCTGAGACATTTTGTGTTTACAAGTGGAAGAGTGCATATTTATACTACTAAAATAGTGACAACAAGATCATTCAAAACATGCATGTTTCAAAGAAGTTTGAAAACATTTCTGACACGAATGACCAGTAGGCCATTACATTAAGAAATTAAACAAAATAGGTAAATAAAGTCAAAAGTTACTAAAAAGATAAGACAGATTAGACAAAAGTATGATTATGAATAGTAGTTGTGATTTTATCTCACATCCTCCTCTGGTTTTACGTCCAGTAACGTCTTAAACGCTTTCTATGAATTTAATATTTGCTTCCCATCCAATTTTCTTATAAACTGGAAAATAGGGTCTTTTAATGATAGATCGCTCTTTTTCTTTGTTAAATATTTTCATTATGAATTGAATTTTATCTTCTCGATTTATAGAAACCATACCTTTGCTCGTACAGTGTTAATCACATGTCCACCTTACACATTTATGGCAGACCTTCATTCTTTTAGCTCTTCTCTTTTTAGAGTGAGAATTTCTTCCCATTTCTAACATAGGCTTAATAATTATTGACTCATGAACTCACCTGCTAAACTTACCTTTGCTTCAATGACCCAGCGTTGATAAATCCCTATTTTATTATATAGTTTTATACTTTAATTTGGAATTTTGTCATAATTACTGAGCTTAAAATGCCTTTTCTGTGTTTAATTGAGATCAAGAGTATATATATTAAATTGGGACTAAAAAGGGCAAAATTGTCAAAATAATTTTAATTACTCTTAACTATTGATTTTTTTGAGAATATTTGAGGTTGGTTAAATTGTTTTCAATTAAAATTTTGAATTAAATCTGAAAATGGCAATTTGGGGTTTGAATTTCAAAAATGACAATTAGGTCCCATGAATTTCAAAAATGACAAAATCTCAATTAAACACAACGTTTTTATCCACTGCACTAGGTCAGAATTTTAACAGTTTTGAGAGCTGAAGGGAAACGAATATTAAGACAGAGATTTTCAATGAACAAGGGGTAGTAGCCGCAATAGAGGGAGCTTTGTTCTCTTAACGCCTTCAGCTTCTCTTACTTTCTCGTCGGCGGCGCCATCTACCACAGTCATCGGTGAGCTACATCATCCTGAGACAGAAGAGAACCAGAGCTATGAGTAACAGGGCTGAGAGGATCGAATGGAGCTGGGAGTTGGAAGATGGGAGTGAAGAGGAGAATGAGCTAGAATTAGAGAGCTAAGAGCTAGTTCCACTACACGCCTCACCACATCCATCACCATTGTCATCCCTTCACCACTGTTAGTTTGGTCATCTGATAGGGAAGAGGAGGAAATTTCTGTGACAGAGAAGTAGAGTAGCAGTGCCGTGAGTTTGCAGAGGAGCGGCGAGAAAGTGTAAGAAACAAAATCATCTTCACCATCACTTCTTCACTATAGTGGTCCAGTGTCCAGTTTGTCATGTTCTTATTATCTATCTCATATTCTCTATTTCACCGAATCTTTACCTAATTTTCTGCCTTTAAATCCTTTGCTAAACACTTCAAATCTTTATTAATTGATATGGCTGAAGTTGTGAATACATTTGGGGAATTTGTGATGACAAATTGTAGTGGCTGAGCTTATTTTCTCTTGGAGCAAAGGATTGAGTCTTGATGCTTGGAGCTATAAAAGGGGAGTTTGGGTTTTATTTTATCATCTTGACTATATATTTATGATTTCCTTGGTTTTAGGAGTTGTAATTTGTAGTTAAGACTAATATTTATGGTTTAATCTTTGTTTGAACCAAATTTGTGATTTGAATTAGTTGGTGTTAAATTTTGTGCTTATCAATATATGTGGTTACATATATGTTTCATTGTAATTTTCTTGATTCTACATTATCTTACATGGTATTGTTTGGATATTGAGTTGAGTTTGGATTACTTCGGAACCAATTGCATCAATTAATTCACAATCACACACTAAGAGTATTTAATAGCATCTCTAGAGTAGAGGTTCCTCTCTTTTGAAGCTAGACTCATTGGTTGATGGGGTTTGGTATTTTAGAAAACTTAGTGAATTCATAAATTGCATTCAAAGTGGTTTCTAATAGTGTTTTAAGAAGTGATTATTTTCTAGGTTTAGGAATAAGCATTGATTAATGCATTAGACTCAATGGTGCTTGATGTTTGGTATTTTGAGGGACTTTAGTTGTAATTGCTAGTGTCTGGTATTGAGTTTCGGTTAGAAGGATTAAGTCTTGCCCGATGTGGGAGATTTAATTCACCTAACTTAAGCTAGCTCAAAGGGTCTTTTGAGCATTTTTGTCAAACTACCACACTCCTAAATATATTTTGAAGCAAATGATAGATGAAATTCATTGTCCTAAAAGACTTTATCACACTCTTCCAAACCAATTTCCATTCTATTCCACTTCTATTCTAGAAAATCCAAAAATATCTATTTTAATTACATTTAATTCATAGTTTTGAAAAGCAATCAATCATGTAAACCCTTGCCAAATTTGCATTGTAATTACTTAGTTTATTGGGAATTAGTTTCATAATCGGCTCCTCAAAGTGAAACAACCCGAGTTGTGCATTATATTGCATTAACTCAGTTTTATTCTTGATAACCCTGAGGCGAGTAAAGGGCTATTTCAAGCGTACATCCTTAGGAAAGCCCACACACTTGGGGAACCTATTTTTAAGCTTTGCAAGATATTCCTCCATGGTAACTTGAAATGAAAATGATGAAATCTAAAACTTTTAATGTAGTGCAATGTGCTTCAGTGAGTAGGGAAGAAAAATTAATGAGTAAGGAAAAGAAGTTTAAGGTTGCCTCCTAAATAACTGCCCTTCTTTAATGTCTTGAACTAGACAAAAACCAAACCAATTAATTTTTTTTCTATTTTTTTATTATTTTTGGGTATCAGAGCGTACCTCTTGGTTCTTCAAATGTGATGACAGTTTTCAAAGTATTGAATGTACCGTCATTATACTCTTTTAGCCTTTGCCCATTCACTTTGATTTTTCAATCACCAACTTGAATCTCCAAGGTTCCATATGGCCATACTTGAATCACCGTAAAAGGTCTTGACCACCTTGATCTCAGCTTTCCTGGAAAGAGCTTTAACCTTGAGTTATATAAAAGTACTTTTTGTCCCTGTGTGAACTCTCTCCTCAAAATTCTTTTGTCATGCCACATTTTTGTCTTCTCATTGTATAACTTGACATTCTCATAAGCTTGTTGTCTGAATTCTTCAAGCTTATTGGGTTGAAGAAGTGTCTTCTCACCAGCTGCCTTTAAGTCAAAATTTAAGGCTTTTATTGCCCTGTATGCTTTGTTCTCCATTTCTACTAGAGGATGGCATGCCTTTCCATACCACAATTGATATAGGGATGTACCAATTGGTATCTTGAAGGTAGTTCTATAAGTCCAAAGTGAACCATCTAATTTTACTATCCAATCTTTCCTATTGGAATTCACCGTCTTCTCTAAGATCCATTTCAGTTCTCTATTTGATATTTCTACTTGCTCGCTAGTTTGTGGATGATATGGAGTTGCAACCTTATAAGTTACTCCATATTTAGCTAATGATGATTGAAGATGTTGATTGCAAAAAAGCCTTCCTCCATAAATAATAATAGCTCTAGGCACTCCAAATCTTGTAAAAATATTCTTCCTCCAAAACTTCACAACTACTCGAGAATCATTTGTAGGAAAAGTAGCTGCTTAAACCCACCTGGAGACATAGTTAACAGCTACTAAAACAAAATGATTACTAAATGAGGATGGGAAAGACCTCATAAAATCGATCCCCCATACATCAAAAAGCTCAACTTCTAAGATGTTAGTTAAAGGGGCTTCATGTCTCCTTGAGATATTTCCCGTTCTTTAACATCTGTCACAGATTATCACAATTCTATAGGCATCCTTGAAGAGTGTTGTCCAGTAAAACCCAGATTGAAGGACTTTAGTGGCTATTATATTTGCTCTTAAATGACCACCATATGCGGATGAATGACAATGTTTTAAGATGTTGTCCATTTCTTCTTCAGGAACACATCACCTGATAATTTGATATGGGCATTGTTTATATCAGAATGGATCCTCCTAAAGGTAATGCCTTACATCAACTAGAAACTTCTTCTTTGCATTTTGGAAAGCTCATAAGGCATTACTCTGCTTCCCAAGTAATTTACAAAATCAGCATACCAAGGGGTAGGTTGTGATTGCATGATGAAAAGTTGCTCTTCTAGGAAATTCTCCTTGATTGGTGATTCTCTCTTTTATTCAAATGGCTCTGATCGAGAAAGATGATCTACAATAAGATACTTGGTCCCTTTTTTATTTTTGATCTCCAACTCAAATTCTTGTAGCATAAGCACCCATATGATCAATATGGGCTTAGCATCTTTCTTCTCAACCAAGTATTTGATTGCTGAGTGGTTCGTCCAGACAATGACTTTTGATCCTATCAAGTAGGCTCTAAATTTGTTGAATGCAAACACGACTGATAAGAGCTCTTTTTCTGTTGTTGCATAATTCAACAGTGTGTCAGAAAGTGTCCTACTAGCATAATAGATGGCATGAAAAACCTTGTCTCTTCTTTGGCCTAAAACAGCTCCAATTGCATAATCACTTGCATCACACATCATTTCGAATAGAAGGTTCCAATATGAAGCTATTATAACTAGTGCAGAAGTCAAGGCACATTTTAGAGTTTGGAAGGCTGATAAACATTCCTCATTAAACACAAAGGGAGTGCCTTTCTCCAACAGGATGCAAAATGGCTTTGTGATTTTTAAGAAGTCCTTGATGATCCTTCTGTAAAAGCTCGCATATCCTAGAAAGCTCTGAATGCCCTTGATTGAGGAGGGAAGTGGGAGCTTTTGAATTGTTTCAGTCTTGGCTCAGTCTACTTCAATGCGTTGATCAGATACCTTGTGACCCAAAACGATTCCTTCTTTCACTATGAAATGACATTTCTCCCAATTTAGAACCAAATTTGTCTCCATAGAACGTTGCAAAACTTTTGCCATATTTGAAAGAAAATGATCAAATGATTCTCCAAAAACTGAGAAATCATCCATGAACACCTCAATGAACTTTTCCACCATATCTGAAAAGATCGCCATCATACTCCTTTGAATGTTGCTGGTGCATTACATAAACCAAATGGCATCTTTCTAAAGGTAAAGGTACCATATGGACATGTAAAAGTTGTTTTCTCTTGATCCTTCGATGCAATTGTAATTTGATTATATCTTATGTAACAATCCAGAAAACAATAATAGGCTTTCCTAACTAGTCTGTCAAGCATCTGATCTATAAATGGCAGATGAAAGTGATCTTCTCTAGTAGCTTTATTAAGCTTTCTATAGTCTATGCATACTCTACAGTCAGTCACCATTCATTGTGGAATTAGTTCATTTCTCTCATTAAGCACCACTATCATCCCATCTTTCTTTGGCACAACTTGAATTGGACTTACACATTGTCTGTCAGAGATTGGGTAGATTATACCAGCATCCAGCCATTTTATGACCTCTTTTCTCATCACCTCCTTCATATTCGGATTAAGTCTTCTCTAGTGCTCGACTGGTTTCTTGTAGTTGTCCTCCATCAAAATCTTATGCATACAAATTGAAGGACTAATCCCTCTTATATCAACTATTGAGCATCCAAATGCTATTTCATACTCCCTTACAACTCTTAATAACTTCTCTTCTTCATCGGGAGTAAGAGCTACAGAGATGATTACTGGTAATGTTGAATTTTCTCCTAGATAAGTATACTTCAAGTGGGATGGTAGTGCTTTCAGCTCTAGTACTTGTGGTTTCTCTGTTGATGGTACTGGCTTACTTAGTCTTTCTCCCAAATCTTCAAATGGTTTCTTGATAAAAATTGGGGAATTTGCTTCAAGGTACCTAATCTACTCTAAGACTTCAGGATTAGTAGATTTTAATACATCTACTATTCCCATTGCTAATGGTTTATCCATGTAGATTTCATTCACTAAGTCTTTTGTGCAACTGGTCAATGTTTCTACTCTATAACAGGTGTTACCTTTATCTGGAAAGGAAAAAGTGTAACTTCCCAATTTTCGATTAAGGGCTAGTGATGATTATTAAGGATAATTATTGAATTAAAATGGAATAATTATGTGTTTTGTGGTAATATTAATTAATATGCCATGATTAGTGGAAATTGAAACAATGAAATTGTTGGCCATACATTAGTGATTAAGGGAAAATTAATTACTAGCTAAGAGAAAAATAAGATATGTGAATGAATGGCCAAAGGAGGGATTAGAGAAGCTAATTGGTTGCTTATTGTTTGAGGACCAATAAGATTTTGACATGTGACAAGCTTATATGAAACAAGAGAGAGGAGAAAAGTTAGATAGGCAAATTAAATAATTTCTCTCTCCTCTCTTCCCTCTTTGTGCATTGGAATGAGTAAGGGATGAGGGAGTGTAATCATTTTTTTCATCTTCCTCCGCACTCATCTCTCTCATCTTTCTCTCTCTTTTTCGGCCATTTCTGCAGAAAAAGGGGAAGAAAGAGCTTGTGATTAAGGTAAGCAAATGGTCTCTATTGCTCAAACTCACTTCATTAATGTTGTTCCCTAAAGTGAGAGCTTCAATTTGATGGTTGTAGTTTCTCCATTGGTGGTGATTTGAGGAATCATGAAAATCTAAAGTTTGGAGAATCAAAAAGTGTCTTTGAGAAAGTTAAAGAGGTAAGTGAGACCAATCTTTCTATCTATATTTCATGCCATTGTATGAAGTTTGGAATTTTTGGTATCTATGGCCTTAGATTCGAAAATGAGTGTTATTGGGTATTTAGTATATCATTGGCATGTAAATCGTATTTTGTGGTGAGTTTAGGATAGATAGATTGATTGGGGATTGAAGTGTTTAGTTTGGATGATTTTGGAAAATTGATGATTTGTGTTGGCCAAAACCAAAGCATGATAATGGAATAGGATTTTGGTAATTCTGATGATTCCATTGAATTCCTTGGGTGTTTTTATGTGGGAGTAGCTTTGGTAGAAGTTTTGGGTCAATTAGAATCATTTGGGCAAGTGTTAGCAAGTTTGGTCTGTTTTGCTACGTTTTCTTGTTTCTAATAGAATCACTTGAGTGATATGGGGTTCACTCGAGTGCAGGATGAATAACACTCGAGTGGTGATGAGTTCCACTCGAATGTAGTAGTGCAAACTTCGTTTCTGCTCTCAGTGTTCTTGTTGCACTTCCATGGTAAAAGGCAAGTGTTGCCTCACTTGCGAGTTTGGTGAGGCATCACTCGAGTAAGCTTCCTATCACTCGAGTGCAGGAGTATTTGACACCAGGGACTTGCCTCTCTGGTTGTCACTCGCGGTTATGGTACAAGAGTGTGCCTTCTCACTTACGGGTGTGTGGTATTCACTCGAGTGCAATGGTTGTGCTCGAGTCCTTCTGATCCTTGAAAACTCTTGTGCTCTCGGGTGTTCACTCGCTATCCTTCACTCTCTAGTACCCGAGTGCAGACCGTATCATCACCCGAGTGAGGCCTTCTTCAAAGGGGATCTTTGGGGATAGTCTTCTAACCCCTTAGAGCAATCAATAGAGGTGTTTATGGGTACTAAAAGAGCAATAATGATAACCAATTAAGTGTGAGAAGTCATTGAGAATTGGAATAGAGAATTGATACTTTGTCACTCATTATGAATGATAGGATACGACATTTGCCCTACTCGAAAGAAAGCAGTGCCAGAGTGTGCATGGAAGGAATGAGCAGGTAGTGATTTCTCTCTCATATTGTGTATGATGTCTGGTATGCATGATTTATCATAGTATTTTATGAAATGCGAATTTATGCTTAGTGAAATGTGAAGGAAAATGTGCCATGGTCCATTACAGCGTGAGCACTTCAGCGGGAGCCGTCATAGGGGGTTGATGCTTTTCACACCTACCTCGGCCGTTGAACTCCCATTGTAATCGATATAGATCTATTGTGAACTGTAAACTGGCCAGTACAGCCGTGTATTGTGAACTGTGATATGAAACCCAGCTGTGGTGAAATATATATATTGTTGTGAATTGTGGTGTGTGTGATACAGCGTGAGCAATTCAATGTGAACAAACGTAAGGGTGGCGTTCGTCATACCTGCCTTTGCTGCTGTAACTACCGTTGTAATACGATGTGTGTGATATGATTGCTTTCATGCCTTATTGTTGTGCACATTATGAGTGATTTGACACTACGAGAATTCTTTAGAATCTCACTCTCCCAAAAACTAAATGTTTAGACAAGGCTGAAGGATCGAAAGGAAAGTGGGTGACCAATAGCGGTTAAGCTCCGGATCGAGAGTTTATTTTGATTAATGGTTATCATGTATAAAATCATTTTGATATTTTGTGGTAAATAGTAGTGTTTATTTAAAGGTATAGTATAGTTTTGTGTAATCCCCAAGATAAGGGAAAAGAATTATTGGCTTTGTGCCTTTGTAAAATCCCTTTGTTAATTAATGGAATCCGAGTGTGTCGGGAATTTATGTTGTACTCTGATATGTATGAATGAAATCGACCTGTACAGGCCATTTTGTATTTGAAATGTGAATATGAGACCTTGTGAGTAGGTTTTTGAAAAGTTTTATAGACTCTGATTTTGGGAAGTTTGATTTTGTTTAAGTCCCAAATCAACTAAGGTCTCTAATTTCACTTAATTACTTGATTATAAACGTAATCTCAGCCTATGGTTGGAAAGGGGTTACACAAAGCCTTGAAAATGTTAAAAGATACTTGATTATCTTAAACTTGTAAGGTTAACTTCCCCTGTTGCACATTTATTAAAGTTCTGCCTGTTGCTAGGAATGGCCTCCCAAGAATGGTAGGAATTTCTTGGTCTTCTTCTATGTCTAGTATTATAAAATCAGCTGGAAATATGAATTTGTCCACCTTCACCAGAGCATCTTCTATGACACCCCTCAGATGTTTTATTGATCGGCCAATTTGAAATAATGAAACTGTGGTCAGCTTCACCTTTCTAAGGTTGAGTTTCTTGCAAATAGATAGAGGATGAGGTTTACACTTGCTCCAAGGTAACAAAGTACTCTTTCAAAGTCACATTGACATATGGTGCAAGGTATGCAAAAGCTTCCTGGATCTTTCAGCTTTGATGGTAATTTCTTTTGTAGAGGAGCACTACAGTCCTCAGTAAGTGCAACTATCTCAAATTCCTTAAGCTTACACATTTTTGAAAGAATATCCTTCATGAATTTTTCATAACTGGCCATTTGGGCAAGAGCGTCTATAAATGGAAGTTTGATATCCAACTTTTTGAAAACCTCTAGAAACTTGCCAAATTGCTTGTCAGGGTTTGCCTTCACAAATCTCTGAGGGTATGGAACTGGTGGTACATACAGAGGAGGGTTATTTGGAAAGCTGATTCTTCCTGGTAACACATCATCCTCTTTAGGTTTCTGTGCTTCCTCCTTCTATTCTTCTCCCCTTTCTTTCTTTTCTTCATCATTGTTCTTTTCAATTATAGGATCTGTCAATTATTTCCTACTCCTTAGTGCAACGGCCTTCACATGCTCTCTTGGCCTTCTTTTGGTTGTCACATGGTAGAGTTCTTGGTTGTCTGGAATTCAACATATTTGCAATTTGGCCTCTTTAGATCTCCAGGTTCTTTATTGAGGCTTCTTGACTTTTGACTGTTGCATCAATCCTAGCCATGAATTAAGATGTATTCATGGTTAGTAGAGCTAATGCATCTTCCACATTCACTTTCTGTTGTGATGGATTTGGTTGTTGAAGAGCTTGTTGCTAGTAATTCCCTTGTGGCTTGAATGCATTTTGATTATCCCTCCAACCAAAATTTGGATGAAATAAATATATTTCATTAAATATAGCCAAATGTCAACATAAGGTTTCAAAATAAATATAAGACACAGAAAGCTTAAACCTAAATACAACAAGCCTAAAGTTCTAAAATAAAACAAGACGCATAAAAGGCCTATGCATGTGGGTTGAGGAATAAAGGCTGTGGCAAAATGGGTCGTAGTGATATTGGATTATTTGCGTATTGGTAAAAAGTATGGTATGTAGTTTGTTTTTTTTTTTTTGTGTTTTTGTGAGATGTGTGTTAGGATATATTGTTTAGGATTAGAGTGATTTTCATTTGTCAGCTTCAACTATTGTGTTTTTACTACCTTTTTTTATATTAATAAAATGGACTTGTGTTTGGCTAAAAAAAACTACAACCCTAAGCCCAAACATCCCCACTAATCCAAAACCTAACACTAAATGAAAGATTGGAAGCCATATGTGTTTTTCCTCTCCATATAATTTTTTAATTATAATTTAGTAACGTGTTCAAGTTGTTGGCACGATGGTATCATGTTTGCAGCTATTTTATTTTATGCATATAAGTTGTGAGTAATTAATTGATTATTTGTTTGGGAAAGGGAAAACAACAGCAGAGTTGTTATTTCTTACCATCAAGGTTTTTATCAATAAATATATACCACCTCTTATTCTAAAATTAAGATCTAGATTAGAAGTGAATTTTAGTTTAATTTATTTAAAATTTTTAATCTCCCGAAATTAGACAAATAAGTCTTATATTTAGGAAGGAGACAGTAGTATTTATGAATTTGCATCCTGTAATAAAGTAATTCAATGATCTTAACAGAATTGGGGAAAAAAGGACAATTTTTTATGACGGATTGAAGGGAGCTAATTTATGTAATATATTATAAATTGTTTTCGCGGATATTATTTAAAGACCTTTTTGGAGTGATAAAAGACTTTCCATTTCCTAGCTGCCACTGCAAACCCTCACAGCAAGAATGTCTGCTCCTGAAGAAATGCCCGTACATACGCCCGTTGCTCCTGTTGCTCCAACAGAAGAAAAGCCGGTGGCTAAAGAAGAAGAAACCCCATATGAAGAAGGAGAAACGGTGATCTCTCTGGTTATCCCGGATACAAAGTAGTGTCTGAAGCAGTTGAGGGAGTTCAACGGAGGATTCTTTGTTGCTTGTCAGCTCCCCAACAAGAACTATTATAACAATGTCCGTGATTCTAGGAACTTTACCCAACTAGGTACTCTGCTTTTAACTTGTTTAAATCAACCCTATTCATTATTCCGTCGTTACATTAGCTTTTATGAACTTGGGTCTTCAAACATTTGCTTATCTTTGTTCTTTCTTTTTGAGTCTTTCCTACTATTAATTAGAATTATTTTATGGAGAATGAAGTTTTCTTTCACCTGAGACACGCTCGTGTGTATAAAATCCTTATTCATGCGTCAACACAAGTTGAAGCCCTTCAATTGTCTTCATTGTTCATTTTAGATAACCTTGCCTAGTACTAGCTTTTGACTACTTTTGTAGGGTTAAGTAATTATAACAAAGTTCCCTCTTGAAACTACTTATCTTTTTCATTATTCCATCTCGTTTAACCTTGCATTTGAGCTCTTATCACTTGTTTTATGAACTAACCATGTACAATGCAAGGTGTTTTTCAAGCACTTGTTTATGTTTGTTCTTTCTTTTTAATCTTTCCTTGGTACAACCCATTAGAAATTCAAATGATAGAAATAGAATCTTTCATGAAGAATGAATTTTTCTTTCTCCTCAAGCATGAGGGCCTTCAAATGTTATCTAATCTATAAGTCCTACTGAAGAGAATTAGAAGATTGAATTTGATTATTATTGAAATGATAGGATTTACACGGTATTTATAGGACAAAAAACAGAGACAGAGTGGAGTGATTAACAGGAGAGATAGAGAGACAAAGAGAGAGTGATTGACTGAGTGGAAGAAGGAAGTCAGTAATATCATGCTACCATCGAAAGAGTTTCTGACTTTTAATACTCCCCCTCAAGTTGGACTATAGATATCAATCAAGTTCAACTTGCCAATCAGATACTCAAACCTGTCCTTGGGCAGTCCTTTAGTGAGGATGTCTGCAGTCTGTTCTTTATAGGGTATATACCTTAGATCAACAATACCCTCATCAACTTTTTCCCATGTAAAATATTTGTCTATCTCGACATGTTTATTTCTATCTTATTGAACAGGATTATGAGCAATGTTGATTACAGCCAAGTTATCGCAACAGACCTTGATTGGTAGATTTATAGACTTCCTCAAGTCTTCAAGAACACACTTCATCCATATGCCTTCACAAATTCCCAAGGCTACAGCCCTGCATTTAGCTTCAGCATTGCTTCTCGCAACTACACTTTGCTTTTACTTCTCCATGTGACCAAATTACCCCACACATATGTACAATACCCAGATGTGGATTTTCTGTCATCTCTATCACCTGCCTAATCAGCGTCTATAAATAACTCTACAATCCATTTGTCAGCTTTCTTAAACAACAAGCCACATCCTGGAGACCCCTTTAAGTAATGAAGGATCCTGTAGACTTCATTCAAATGTTTCTGTTTAGGATCATGAGAATGCTGGCTGACTATACTTACCACAAAGGAAATGTCTGGTCTGGTATGAGATAGATATATTAGTTTGCCTACCATCCGTTGATAGTTCCCTAAATCTACCATCCGTTTTATCAATTTGTATAGGTGTGTCACTGGGTCTACAACTTGTCATCCCTATTTCCTTTAGCAGATCGAGTATATACTTCCTTTGGGAGTTATAAATTCCTTTCTTAGATTGAGCAACTTCCATCCTAAGAAAGTACTTTATTTCTCCAAGATCTTTGATTTGGAATTCTCATGCCAAGGCTGTCTTGATTTGATTGATTTTCACCCTGTCATCTCTAGTAAGGATTATATCATCAACATATAAGCCAGAACAACCATTTTACCCTTATGATGTTTGACAAACAAAGTATTGTCGCTCTGCCCTTGAGTATACCCATGTCTCTTCAGAAATTAGGTGAATCTTTCAAACTAAGCACAAGGAGATTGCTTTAACCGATATAATGACCTCTTTAACTTGTAGACTTAGTCAGCATTTTTTCCTAGGAGCCCTGAAGGTAATTTCACATACACCTCTTCCTTGAGTTCTCTATTGAGGAAAGCATTTTTCACATCAAGTTGGTGCAAATTCCAATCTAAATTCACTGCAATACATAATAGAATTCTGATGGTATTTAACTTGGCTATCGGAGCAAATATTTCTGTGTAATCTTCCCCATATTTTTATGTGAAACCTTGTGCAACCAATCTAGCTTTTTATTTCTTGAATGTTCTATCTGCTCTATACTTAAGAGTGAATACCTATTTGTATCCAATGGCCTATTTTCTTTGAGGTAGATTTACTACATCCCATATCTTATTTCACTTGAGAGCCTCCATCTCTTCTAAGACAGCTTGTCTTCACTTAGGTATAGCTATAGCCTCATCAATCATATCTGGTATCCTGATTCTGTCAAGATGAGAGATAAATGTGGTACTTAGATAAAAGGGCCTTATAAGAGACAAATTTCTCCATAGGATATCTAGTGCCTGATCTGGGTTGTCTAAGTTGTTTTCGCATTACAATGGGAAGATTAAGATCAGAACCTTCTGTTTCTCCTAGACCTGCCTCTAGTACCGACTCTTGGTGAGTGCTAATAGCCTATGGTTCATTACCTCTTATGTGTCATCGCATGTAGGTATTACCCCACATATTTGTGTCTCCCCCTAGAATTGGCTTAGAGGTATCGAGGTTATCAGGAATATCAAAGTTGTTATCAGGAGTATCAGGAGTAGGTTCCGTTTAGGTAGGTATATAAATTATGACTGTCTGGTCATCCTTTGGTGTTTCTTTTGTCTAAAATTCACTAGTTCTCTCGCCCTGAATTGAAGACAAGGCATAATAGAGCGTATTTTCAAGGAAGGTGACATCATAAGTGACAAATAAACATTTGGAGACCAGATCATAACACTTATATCCTTTTTGGGAATGAAAGTAGCCAAGGAAAATACACCGAAGGGCTTTAATTAGGGCCAAGTTTGTTGGTGTGACAGAGGTGAACGTATGATATGCAACCAAACACCCGGAGAGGTAGAGTGTTTTCGAGGTATGGGAGGTTGTATGATTTGTGGAGGAGTTTAAGTGGTGTTTTGGAAGAAATTGGTCAACTTGGCATTTGGTTAATAAGGAATGTGGCAGTAAGGATAGCATCATCCTAATGATATTTAGAAACATTACTACTAAACATGATGGCTCTAGCAGTTTCAAGAACATGGCAATTCTTTTATTCAGCAATACCATTCCGTTGAGGTGTATTGGGACAAGTACTTTTGTGAACAATGCATTTTTCATTCAAGAAGGTAGACAGGGCCTGATTGAAGTATTCAATCCCATTATTGGTGTGCAGGATCTAGATTTGGGTTTGGAATTGGGTTTGGGTCATATTGTGGAAGTTAAGGAATGTTGGATACACCTCTGCTTTATCCTTTAACAAGTAGACCTACTGACACGTGTATGGTCATCGAAGAATGTGATGAACCATTTTGTTTTTGATCAGTTTGGTGTATGGGATGGTCCCTATAAGTCACTATGAATTGTGGAAAAAGGTTTTGAGCTTGGTATGGGATTTTTGGAAATGAAGTATGATGATGCTTGGCCTTTTCACATGAATCACAATGAAAATCAGAGGTAGATTTATTAGAAATAAGGGATTAAAACATTTGAGACATGTAATTTAAATTTGGATGACCTAAACGTTTGTGCTACTATAACTCCAAATCATTACTGCTAGGGAGAGACACTTTATTACAAGATTTAATCCGATCACTATTACTTTCATCAAGGTAATAGAGAACATCAAGCTCTTTCACACTCCCTATCGTCGTCCCCGTCAGTAGATCCAGAAAAATACAGTGAGTAGTAGAGAAGTTAGCTTGACAACATTCATCATTAGCTAATTTGCGCATAGATAGTAAGTTACACTTCAACTTTGGAACATACAATACAGACCGAAGAGTAAGTGTAGTTGAGATTTTGATAGATCCAATTCCAGTTACAACAAACTTAGAATCATCAGCAATTCGCACAATTACTCCCTTGGCGATAGGAGTATAGGATAAGAAGAGAGCCTTATAGTCAATCATATGATCTGAGGCACCTGAGTCAACAATCCAACAATTCTCAGTACATAGTTCTTTTATCACAGCTAAGGCTTGAAAGAAATTACCTCTCCTGACTACTATGGCAGTAGGCTTTGTCGTAGTCTGTAGTATAGCTAGCATTTCCATGAGTTTGTGCAGATGGTCATTGTGGGATGATTTTGTAGATGTTTTAGCCACATAACTTCTTCCTTTCCCTTTTTTCAGCTTCCAATTAGAAGGTTTACCATGGAGGTTCCAGCAAGTATCTGTTGTATGTCCTTGCTTCTTACAATAATCATAGAATAGGCGGCCTTTACAACCTTTTTGTTCTATGGGTCGCACAGCAAGTGCTGAAGCCTCAGGAGTAGCAGCAGAATTAGTCGAAGCCTGAAGCATTGATTTGCGCTTATCCTCTTCACTTCATAAGAAAGTATAGACTTCACGCACAAACGATAAGGGTTCTTGACTGAGAATTCTAGCCTGAACATCATCATAAACCACATTAAGACAGCTAGCAACTCATATACTCTCTCCGCTTCTTTTGCTTTGTGATCTTCTTGATCCTTAGCCCCACATTGATAAGTTTGATTTCATAGGGCATCAAACTCTTGCCAAAGTGCTGATTTTTCAAGATAATAATCATCACGTGGCATATGGTCTTGTTTCAGCTGCCATAGCTTCTTCTTAACATCAGATGTGGGACCTATTTCCTACAGGACTATATGTCTCACGAAGGGCTTCCCAAATTTCCTAGGCTAAAGGAAGATACTTGAAACTCTTCTTAATTGAGGAAGACATAACATTGATCAATCAAGATAATACCAATGCATTCTCATATTTTAAGTTTTGAAACTCCTTGGTTTCTGATGTTGGTGGCCTTTTTGCTTCACCAGTTATATACTCGAGTTTATCTTATCCATCGAGAGCAAGAATAATATATTGAGACCACTCTTAATAGTTATTGTTAATAAGTTTATCATAAACAAGAAGGACAGTAGAGATGTCATTGGAGCCAGATCGAGGCACAGAGGAAGAGGCATATAAAACTGTAGACATAATGACTGAAAAAGATGACGAAGTGGTTTTTCAAATTTTAGAAATACCAGCTTGGTCCTTTGAATTTCCAAAATGACAGTTTGGTCTTCCAAAATTGAAAAATGACAGTTTGGTCTTCTAAAATTGAAAAATGACAAATTGATCAACCTGATTAAATAACCCAACTGAGCTCCCGAATCACAATATAGCTTCATCTTAGGAGTCGGAGAGAGCAAAGAATCACGGTTTGAGATATTGTTTCAATTGAAGGCGCCAAGACAGAGATCAACAATGGATTTCTGGTTGGTGACAGATTTGGCGGCGATCTTCTGATGGTTGGTGTAGGCTGGAGAAGCTTGGTAGCTCAGCAGTGATTTACTTGGTGATGATAGTTGGTGACACTGCTGCCTGAAGAAGGATGGGTGCCGAGAGTGTGTCGGAATATGCAGCTTGTCAGGGACTAACAGTCATGGCTGGACGTCATGAAAGACGAGGATCCTATCAGAGATTGAGTGATAGTTTGCTGGAGATAAGTGAATCGGTAGCAAAACCCAGAGAGACTGGGGCACACGGTGATACCTCCTAAGATGAGTGGGTCTGCGGTGGTGCCTTCAGGAGAAGGTGGCAGCGACACTAACACTAAGTGATGACTATGCTGGAGATGATGGTTACTAAGAACGCCGATACTAGTTCTAACAAAGTGGAGAACCCAGAGGGCGTGTAAAAGAATTCTAGTATGAATTCGTATTCCTAATCTCTCATATAACTCTAATACCATGAAGAGAATTAGAAGATTGAATTTGATTATTATTGAAATGATAGGATTTATACGGTATTTATAGGACAAAAAATAGAGACAGAGCGGAGTGATTAACGGGAGAGACGGAGTGATATAACTCTAAGAAAGAAAAATGAGAGAGCAGGAAAGAACTTTTGGGTTACCTCCCAAATAGCTGCCCTTCTTTAACATCTTTAGCTAGATAAAGACCAAACCACTTAACTCTCTTCTTCTTCTTTTTCTAGAAGGAGGGCTTACATGTTGGTTCCTCTAATGTGATGACAGTTTTCAAAGTGTAGAGTGCACCGTTATTGTACTCTTTGAATATTCTTGATTGTAACCACCAAAATGAAATACATCATCAGGGGCTACCAGAAGTCCTACAAAATCACAACAAAACATCCAACCAAACCTTAGGTTGCCTCCCAGGCAGCGCTAAATTTATAGTTTTCAGCCAAACTTCCCAAACACAAACTACTAATCAAAAGTATCAAACACCATAATTACATTGTCTTCATTTCTTTCCAAGCAACAATAGTTCAAACACAAGAAATGATCATTCAAGGAAATTAATTGTATGTCTTCAATCATAGACAATTTTAGAGTGCAATTATTTACTGAATTCAAATAAAGCACAACATGCATATATTTGCAAATAGGTTTAGGAGCTTCCAAGATTTTAGAGCATCCCATAAAATCCACTTGACTCTCATCAGTAAGAGTCAACTCTTCAATAGGAGAGACATGAACAATAGCTGTTGGAACATCCACATTGGTTTTAACATCAAAATGACAAGAATTAGGTTCCACAACTGGAACCTCTTCTAGACTACACCCACTATCCTCTCCAAAGGTGATTTCAAATTCTTTACAATATTCCAAAGAGCTAAAGTTTCATTCAATTCCACATCCTCAACTTCCTCACAATAATCATCATCAACATAAGAAGTGGTCATCATGCTTAAAGAATTAGCTTGCCTCATTGTCTCAAGTGACAAAATAATTTGACTCACATACATTCCAATATTTTGGACACTTGACTCGACGCTAGTGACAAGTTCCTTTTGCTCTCTACTAAATTTCTCTGTTGATTCCGCAAACTCCTCACATAATCTTTCTAGATAAGATTTTTCCTTATACTCAAGAGTGTGTTCTTCAATATATGGATAAGAGTAGAAAGAAGGATTAGGAGAATACCTGACATATGGATTCAAATGCTCTTGTTGGTATAAAATTCCTCCAAGATAAAAGGAATGATCAAAACAAGTTTGGTTCATATTGAAATCATCTCTCACATAATGATTGGTAGTGCTATACAGATAATGTTCATAGGAATGACACTCTCCATAATAAAGCACTAAAAAAACAATTATAAGGAGAAGAATTTTCAATCCAACCAGCATTTATATTTTCTTGTCTCATTCCATCCATATGCATTCTAGAAAAAGAACCAAGATATGACTTTTTATCACTGATTAAACAAATGAATGCTGTGAATAATCCATTTTTTTAAAAAAAATTCTAAATAAAGACAAAATTAGTATTAAAATTATTTGGTATTGATATTAATTATAACAATCCCCGGCAACGGCGGCAAAAACTTGTTATGAGTGTAAGTGATCCATTAAATAGAGCAAGTGTACACTATTATAATCAACTAATACAGAAGTGAGTAAAGTATCGTTCTCAAAAGGATTGATCACTAAGTACCAAAATGGGTAATTTTAATTCTATTTAGCCGATCAAATGGTGATTGAGAGAACAAAATAAAATGATTAAATATGAGTGCAAATAATATGAAAGGAAAAAGCCCTAGGGATTAGATTTCACTTAACAAATTTTAGATTGAATCACTTGTCTATTCTAGCTCAATTAATTTCATATGATTGATAGGTGAGTCTCCCTAACTTAATTACTAGCCTCTTCCAAGGTCAAGCAATTCTATAATTAATTGCTAACCCAATATATTCCTATATGAATTTAAGCAATTAATTATGCATTAAGATTTATGGAACTCAGTAAGACTACACAGCTCATATGAATATATTCCTATTTCATATGCAAGTTATGGTTTTAATTATAGGATCTATACACATGCGTCTCCTTCCGGTCTCAACATGCAGATTGAAATCATTCAAAAGATGGTCAATCAATCAAAAGCATTAAGAACAATAATTAAAACTCAATCATGAAGGAGAAATTCAAACTAGATTTAATAAGTTAAGATTCAATCCGTCTTTAGTAAGCTACGTCATCATCCTAGGAAAATGAAAGTTTAGCACATGATGAAATTAAAAACAGAAATAAAATAAATTGAAAACTTCATAAACATTGCAATAAACATAATTATTAAATTCTAAAACATAAAAATACAACCACAAGATGCATGAAAAAGGAAAAATCTAGCCTTTCATGTAGGAGGTAAAACCTTCCATGTAGGTCGCAACCTAAACCATCCATAAAAAGGGACTACCTAAGCCTTCCATGAAGGAGGCATGCAAGAAGTAAATACAATGCATTAAACTACTCTAACATGGTGTATGTGGAGAAGAGAGGAGATTCATGGATATGAAATGGTGTGTGTTAAATGTAAGGGAGAGGATGGCTATATATAGGGAAGAATGGAGTACGGTAGATGAAATGTGGCAGATGAAGTAGTAGATGACGAGGAAGATGATGTGGTAGATGAAGTAGTAGATGAAAAGAAAGACGAAGTGGTAGATGAAATGTGGCGATCACGAGACCTGATATGTCATTCCCTGTGCGGGGTGTGAGTTAGTTTATGCAAATGCCAATGAAAGCACACATGACAGTGGCTCTTGATGTGATCAGGTATCTCAAGCAGAGCATAGAACTTGGGGTGCTGCTAAGCTCAAGCAATGATTTGACACTATCATGCTTTTGTGATTCTGATTGGGCAAATTGTGGGACGACTAGGAGATCAGCAACAAGTTATTTACTCAAGCTTGGTGATTCACTCGTTAAGAGGAAGACTAAGAAGCAAGAAATTGTTGTAAAGTCATCTACTGAAGTTAAGTATAGAGCGTTGGGGTCTATTGTTTCTAAAGCTATGTGGGAAGATGGAATTTTGAGAGACCTTGGGATTCATCAAAATGAGGCATTGCTGGTACACTGCGATAGAAAAGCAGCAATCCGTATAGTGACAAATCCGGTGTTCTATGAGAGGAGAAAACATGTTGAGATAGATTGTCATTCCATCCAGAAGATGTTGAATCTGATTTGATCAAGCCAGAACATGTGAGGTCAAAGGATTAAGATGTGGACTTATTAACTAAAGCTATAGGAAAAGATGTTCAGATCATATTACTTGGCAACTTAGGAACTGTAAACTTGTATCAGCCCAAACTTGAGGGGGAATATTGACATTGTAATTCTAGTGTAGCTAGCAAAATTGGTTTGTAAAATATGTTGTAGTTTAGGGTATGTTCAGTCTGTTGCCTTTGGGCCTTAACGCTACTTAAGCTCAATTATGTGCTTGAATATAATAGGGGCCAGGAGAACATTGTAAATTATGGATTCTAAGCATTACTATCAATAAGATATTTAGTTTTCTACCCACTTCAAGGAACTTTACACACACCACTAAAGCTAGACAATGCTAGCTCAAGTGCCTGATTTGCATTGACTGGTAGGTATTGACTCATGGAAGGCCCAGCGAGCAAGAGACATGAATTCTTGCTTTTGCGTTTACATTTTCAAATGTTGCCTCATAATTCATTCGCAAAATTTCTACTTTGGTTATGCAAAAGCCGCAGTTGCCATTTTAATGTAAACTACAACCTCAGTATTCATGTAACCTTACTATTGGTTTTATAGGCCAAACGCTTTCCCTCAAAACTGCAACATTGAAAGGTTTTTTTTTTTGGTTTTTTTAAATAAAGTATGGGTCCAACAACAAAAGTAATGGAAATTACTCTATATTAATGAACGTGCAATTTTTACTTCGATTTTTAATGTTTATGCTAAAAAAAATTTTATGAGTATATATTAACATTGGATATAAGTTCTAGGGTATTTTT
Organism: Inga laurina; assembly: GCA_963855925.1. Taxonomy (NCBI): domain Eukaryota; kingdom Viridiplantae; phylum Streptophyta; class Magnoliopsida; order Fabales; family Fabaceae; genus Inga; species Inga laurina. The sequence goes on from OY979703.1 coordinate 63,818,324, forward strand.
GATTGGTGACTAAAATTTATTATTCAGCAAAATATTTTTAAAAACCATTTGAAATACCCAAATTCTAATTTAAGTAACTAATCTTAACAAATTATTAATTTGGCCGCATGAACTAAAATTGGATTTAAGAATTGGGTCAAATTACATCCATGCAACTAAGTTAATAATGGCTTAAATGGCCCGACAATAAACATCTATAACTAATTATGTCATTCTATTTAACAAAAACCAAATTTAATTTCAATATTTCATAATGTTGTTAATTCATGCAATTGTAGTTGTTAATATGGTTGTTGTAGTTGTTAATATAGAACCTGTATATACTCTATTTTTGGGCAATATAATAGAGGGAATGCTATCTTTTTGGGCAAAATAATAGAGGGATGGCTTTGTTTTAAGGAGGAATAATTGAATGTGATTGTAGTTTCTTTGATTATAAAATATTGATATGATATTAAAAAAAGTGTCATTAAAGTGTTGTTAATATGTGCATTTATAGTTGTTAATATTGTTGTGGCAGCTGTTAATACAAACTTCATGTTGCAGATTGTCATGAAAGATGTGAACTAGTTCAAGGAAGAATCTATTATGTTTCTTTCATGTGGGGGGATGTTTTTAAATGGTGGAGAAGATGAAATGCAATATGACTCATACTATTGTAAATATGACTCATGCACTTATAAAACAAGGTAGAAGTTGTTAAAAAACAATTCAATAGTTGTGATAGACCCTACGGGAATAACTCATACAGTTGTGAAAGTTGGAGTTGTGCAACTTGTCATCTTAGTTAAGCATGAAACAGTTGTAAAAATGACTCATGATATTGTAAAAGCAAGCATCACCAATTTTAAAAAAAGCAATTTGCAGTTGTGAAAGTTGGAGTTTTGAAACTTGTCATTTCAGTCAGGCATGAAAAAGTAGTTGTAAAAATGACTCAAGATGTTGTCAAACAAGCGTTAGAAGTTATAAACTGAGCAATTTGCAATGTTAAACTTGGAGATGTGAACAAAGGCAGTTTCATTCAAACATGAGAAATAAGTTGTAAAAATGACTCAATATGTTGTAAAAACATGCTTAACCAGTTGTAAACTGAGGAATTTTCAGTGTTGAACTTGGAGATGTGTAAAAAGGTAGTTCCATTCCGACATGAGAAAGAAGTTGTTAAAATGACTCAACATGTTGTGAAAACATGCTTAACGAGTTGTAAACTAAGCAATTTGCAGTGATGATCAGTTGTTAGAAAGGTAGTTTCATTGTGACCTAAAAAATATATTGTAAAAAAGACTAAATATGTTGTAAACACAAGCATAACCAGTTGTTAAATAGGGCATATGCACTTGTCATATTTGGAGTTTCGGAAAAGGTTATTTCATTTAGGCAACAAAAACAATGTGTAAAAATCACTGAAGTAGTTGTTATAACACGTAATGATAGTTGTGAGCATAGGGACTTGACAAACTTGAAATTAACTCATTGCATAAAAACATGTGAACATGACTGATGAATTAAGGGTACTTTTTTCATTTGACTTCGGGAAATAATCACAGAAAAGTCCCTAAGGACTTTTTTGATGTTTGACATTTCAAAGGGACTTTGTTGTCATTTTCTTTGGTGTTTAAGACCTGGGAGTGATTTCCCAAAAAAAAAATCTCCCTCCTCTTCGTCTCTACGCCCCTTTCTCTCCCTATCTCTTACTCCATATTATCTCTCTTCCTTTTCATTCATCAAGAGGATGGTCTTGCATGCATAATCCTTTGACTTGAAGCTCTGCATCTCACCCCTGTAGATTCAGCACATCAATCTCAAGGTGTTTTGGCATATTGAAGTCCTTCACTGTATAGAAAACTCGAAAACATCCTATTTTTGTAGATCTCTCGGGTTCTTCTTGGAAATGATCATGGTTACGGCGCCAGTGGCGGTAGCAGTGACATAGTGCCATGTAAGATTTCAGGTGGGTTAATAATGATGTGGACTGATCCATTTTAATTTGATAGACCACAAATGATGTGGTGGACTAGATTCATCCAAGAATTTATCTTTCCGCTCATTATATGCTGTATATAGATGTTGCATCTATCTTCAAAGGTGGCATCATTAACATGTAATTATGCTCATTAACTGCTATCCTATCCCTCAAATGTCAAATGCTTTCTTCGTAAGAATCAAATGAAGTTTGTCCATAAAAATTGCAATAACGTTTCCATAGAAAACAATCTCAAGGTTTGGAATCGGAATCTCTGAAGAGCGAATGAAGAAACTAATCAACGGAAAAGAAATAATAAATTTATATATATATTCCTTTGATACGTATGCAATGTAAGCCATTTCTCCCACACATTTCTTTTTAGTCGGTCTTGTTTAATTATTTAATTATACATTATTCCATTAATTTAAACATTGTTAGACTCAATTATGAGCGAAAGGCTTTTTTAAATTTATAAGAAGGATATTTTAATTTAAGCTTATTTAGGCTTAGCTTGAAGGACCTGAGTCCTTTTTTTCCCCCTGAAAGGATATATTTGATTAAATATAACCACATGTCAACATAAGGTTTCAAAATAAATATAAGACACAGAAAGCTTAAACCCAAATACAACAAGCATAAAGTTCAAAAATTAAACAAGACGCGTAAATGCCCTATGCAGGTGGGTTGAGGAATAAAGGCCGTGGCAAAATGGATTGTAGTGGTATTGGATTATTTGCGTATTGGTAAAAAGTATGGGATGTAGTTTGTTTTAGTTTGTGTTTTTCCGAGATGTGTTAGGTTATATTGTTTAGGATTGGAGTGATTTTCATTTGTCGGCTTCAACTATTGTGTTTTTACTACCTTTTTTGATATTAATAAAATGAACTTGTGTTTGGCCAAAAAAAAAAACTACAACCCATTTTTGCAGCTATTTTATTTTATGCATATAAGTTGTGAGTAATTAATTGATTATTTGTTTGGGAAAGGGAAAAAAACAGCAGAGTTGTTATTTCTTACCATCAAGGTTTTTATCAATAAATATATACCACCTCTTATTCTAAAATTAAGATCTAGTTTATAAGTGAATTTTAGTTTAATTTTTTTAAAATTTTTAATCTACCGAAATTAGACAAAGAAGTCTTATATTTAGGAAGGAGACAGTAGTATTTATGAATTTGCATCCTGTAATAAAGTAATTTAATGATCTTAGTAGAATTGGGAAAGAAGGTCAATTTTATACGAGGGGTTGAGCTGAGCCAATTTATGTAATATATTATATATTGGTTTCGCTGATATTATTTAAAGACCTTTTTGGAGTGATAAGAGTTTTTCCATTTCTTAGCCGCCACTGAAAACCCTCACAGCAAGAATGTCTGCTCCTGAAGAAACGCCTGCACCTAAGCATGTTGCTCCCGTTGCTCCAGCAGAAGAATCCCTAAAAGGAGAGGAAGAAGAAACGGTGGTCTCTCTTGTTAGCCCGGATACAAAGCAGCGTCTGAAGCAGCTGAGGGAGTTCAACAGTGGATTCTTTGCTGCTTGTCAGCTCCCCAACAAGAACTATGATAATGATGTCCGTGATTCTGGGAACCTCACCCAACTAGGTACTTTGCTTTTAACTTGTTTAAATCAACCCTATTCATTATTCCGTCATTGCATTTGTTTTTATGAACATGGGTCTTCAAACATTTGCTTATCTTTGTTCTTTCCTTTTTAGTCTTTCCTGCTATTAATTAGAATTATTTTATGGAGAATAAAGTTTTCTTTCTCCTGAGACACTCTCATGAGTATAAAATAATATTATCGTCGTGTCATCACCTGGATGGCGCCGTGGAACTCGAACCGCCGCTGGAGGCAGTTGAACCAGAAAGAAGGTCAGCGAGCGCGCTCATGGCTTGGACTTGCATTTCAAGCGCCGATATGTAATCGATAGCTTCCTCCAATATCACTGGCACCAGCTGTTTCCGGCAATCGGGGACCAACCGCACCAGAAACCTTACTTTTCTCTAAACGCTGGCAAGCTCTTCCCCTTCAGCCGGAGAACGCTCACCTTCGGCTTCTTCGACCGAGCTATTCCAGTGGCTGCCGGCGTGACTCTCTGTCTCTTGTGCTTCCTGAACTTCAGCTTGAGCCGATTGGTCAGGATGGCTCTGCTCCATCGGGTCTTCCCCTTTGCAGTGACGGCAAGGACTCTGTCAGCGGCTTCGCGAAAGGCTTTACCATGGCAGGGAGCATCACCGGTGGCCGAAGCAGAAGATCAGAGGTTGACTCTAGCCAAGGCCTGATGGAGCTTGGAAGAGTAGATTTGCTGCTGAGCAGGGGACTTCCATTTGATATGATTCTGTTCCTCATCTTGATGCATAAATAATATTAATATGTACCCAACCATCGTGCAGCGCATGGGGGTTTTCAAACAAAGTTTATTTTTTTAAGCCACATTACCTTTTGATCATTAATAATCAGTAGCATTCATTGACCATCACATGGACAAGAATTAATTATGGTAGCTAATGTGTCTTATGGAATTGTTAGTGACTTCTTCACACGTGCTTTTTTATTGCAGTTCCTTGGCTCCCATATTGTGCCATGTTAGGCTGGCTTTAAGGTGTGTTTGGTTTGAGGGAAGTGGACGGAGGGGGAGGGGAGGGAGGGGGTCAAATTACCTTTTTGGGTTAAAGGTATTTAAATTTTGGATGAGAATCCACAATTTAAAAGGAATGAGATGGTAAATTTTGGGCGAGAATCTAAAATTTAAAAGAATGAGAGGGTTAATCCCTCTTAATGTAAAATGTAATTGAGGAGTTGTTCTTGATCTTTAATGTAAGAATCATTTCTCGTACTTATTAATATTTTCCTAATTTATTCTACTCCCTCAACAATAATCAATTAAGAAAGAGAATGAGAGAATAAAAGAAGATAATTATAGTGTTTTAAACAAAATAAATAATATTACCTAATTTAACTAACTTTCTTAATCTTTAGGTAAATAAGTCTTATATTAAGGATCAGAGTGAGTACGTATTTTTCTAAGTAGCGCCTAATATTTAAAGTAAGTTTTGGAGCTGAAAAAATAATTAAGGGTAAAATTACAATCAGTTTGGTAAGATACTATGTACAACTAACACTACAAAAAATGTGATTTAGTAGCGGTTAAAAATGGATATTAGTAGCGGTTTTAACCGCTACAAACAACACATTAGTAGCGGTTAGGAAAACCGCTACTAAATCATATGTTGCAAGCGGTTTTGTAGCGGTTATACAAAACCACTACTCAAGGAACATAACCGCTACATGCTTTGTAGCGGTTACAAAAAACCGCTACAACATCCCCATGGACGAATTTTTTTTTCAAAGATATTTGTAGCGGTTATAAAACCGCTACAAATATAAAAAATTGAAAATTTGAAGACGGGAAAAGAAAATTGACATTTTTTCAATTTCGTAGCGGTTAAGAAACCGCTACTAATTTTGAATTTTTATGAAATTTGTAGCGGTTTTAAAACCGCTACTAATTTCATGAAATTCAAATTTTGTTTAAAATTTAATTTGAGTTTAAAAAGGCGCGTTTGTTAGTAGCAGTTTAATAACTGCTACAAATATTTAAAATTTTTTAACAAAATATACAATCATTTGTTTCTGTTCTTTTAATATTAAATTAATTATTTTCTTTTTTTATTATTTTATCTAATTTAATTAGCTTATTAATAAATTAAAAGGATAAATTTAATTTAATTGGATTAGTATAAAAATTATATTAATAATATTATTAAGGATACGTAGGTAATAAGGAATTATTATGTTGTCTAATATAATGTAATTGTGTATGAAAAATAGATGAAAATGAGATACAGTTCTAATATATCTGGAAAAAAAATGGTGAGAATAAATTTTATATAAAGGAAAGAAGTATTGTAAAAAAAATTAAAAAACTTGTTACCATATGTGATCGTATTATTCAGCTCCTCTACTCATACAAAAGAAGTTGTAAATGAAAGAAATGTAAGGTAAAAAGAAATTGGAGAGTGTTCGAAATGAGTTGTGGTAAGGGTATTTATAGGGATCCACGTACTATTTGTAGCGGTTAATGTGTCGATTTTGTAGTGGTTATTGTTACTTTTGTAGCGGTTTGATAACCGCTACAAATATTATTTTATTTTTTTAAAAAAAATTTGTTTTTTAAATTTTTTTTCCAGTTTTTTTTTTAAAGAGAAAAGCATAATTTGAATTTGATCACTCATTGTCGCCATCGCTACAGAAATTATGTAGAAAAATTATTGTTATAGATGTTTTATTAAATTTAAAAAATTTAATTTAAATGACGTGGACTTAAAAAAACTCACCGCAGTAGAGGTAAATTGTCATCGCCTTCAGGGAAGTAGTTTTCAAAATCGGCTGGCTAAAATGGCTCACTCTCATAGGCAATATTATCGCCTTCACCCATGTCGTAAAGGTCTCGTGGCTTTAGATGAACGACCATGTGCCAATCCCTGTGCCTCTCGTCCTCAACATAATAAACCTGATGTGCCTCTGAAGCTAGAAAATATACGGCTCATCATCTTGAGAAATACCAGTATGAATCGGCCGTGAGAAATTGACTGATGTGATCCCTAAGTCGTCAGTTATCAGTCCCCAAGAAGTAGTGGTATTTGCCCACAAACACTTGAACAGCGTCATGGTGAAACGGTCTTGATAATTAAGTTCGACCACATCAAGAAGCTTGCCATAGTAAGGGACGGCTCTGAACTGCATGTTAGCGTCACTGCTGCTCGCATAACTCCTTGTCTCAAATGTGCCATAAACACCCAAATTCTGAGTTTGTAATCCTTGATCCCGTGAAACCGTGCAAAACTTAAAACCATGGATATTGTATGCTGTAAACCTTTTTGCATGATCAAGAGGGCCGATTACGAGAGCTCTGAAATTTGGTGAGTGTGGGTTGTGATCATTTAGTATTCTGCGAGCAAACCAGCTCGGGAATTCTCTGTGGACCCTCCTATCAACTTTCAAGGATGTCTGTGTACGGATCCTGAGTTGACGCTTCACATGACTTCTGAATTCCCTGCAGTTAATAATGGAAAGACGATAGTGAAATGAAAGTGAGAAATGTTACGAAAGATATAGATCGAATAACATGTGAGTGTACAATTCTTACCGTATGAAAGGTTCAACTTGAGTGCAAATAATCAAGACATGTCTATGTGCTTGGAACTTCTCAGTTGCCGTTAGTTTGAAGTTCTCAGTTGCTCCAACTAGTTTACCAACACGAGGGATAAATTCTCCTGAGGTCGGCGCAGGATCAGGACAATCGTCAACACGATGTGGGCGGTAGAAAGCCGTCTAAAGATCATCAAAGTACCTTGAGCAAAAATATAGCACCTCATCCCCTATATAGCCTTCAGCTATAGAACCTTTTGGCCACGCCTTATTCCTTACGTAAGATTTTAATTTCCCAAGGAACCTACAAAGTACAGATGAGAAAATTGATATAAAATGCTCGAAAGGACGACTAGCAAACATTAAATATGGAGAATAAAGCACATATTTAAAATGAGTACCTCTCAATCAGATACATCCAACGATATTGTACTGGTCCAGCGAGCTTTGTTTCATGAATGAGGTGGACTGTAAGGTGAACCGTCACAGTAAAAAAGGACGGAGGAAAGATCATCTCCAAATGACAAAGCGTAAGAATAATTTTGGACTGCAACTGATCGAGCTCCTCAACGATCAAAACCTTAGAACACAACTTCCAAAAGAAAGAATAAAGTTCCACCAAAATGATGGAAACATAAGGAGGAAGTGTATTCTTTATAGCCAGAGGGAGTAACTGCTGCATTAGAACATGTGAGTTATGACTCTTCAGGCCAGCAATCTTTCGAGCCTGCAAGTCAACACATTGAGAAATGTTGCTTGAATACCCATCAGGAACTTTCAATTTCTTCAACGTCGCGAGGAAGACTTCCTTGTTCGGTTTTGTGAGGGTAAACTTTGCCGGTTGAAATCTGTCATGATCATCTGGCCAAGCGTCTTCACGAACTCCCATGTCGCATAAATCTTTCCTTGCTTGAAGGTGATCTTTTGTCTTGCCGGGTTCGTTAAGCAGCGTATACACCACATTGTCATAAACATTCTTTTCAATGTACATTACATCAAGACTGTGGCGAAGTAAATTAGATCTCCAATATGGAAGAGTGAATAAAATACTTATCTTCTGCCACTGCTGAGGCGCCAAAGTTCTGCGCGTCTTTTGGCGAGTTTGTGCTGAATCGTCGCTTTTTCCAAACTCGAAGTCAACATGCTCAAGCTGCTGTAAGATATCTGTACCCAACAAAGTTTGAGGAGGTCCTCTTTTTTCTTGTTTCCTATTGAAGCGATTCCGTTGCAATCTGAACTTATACGTTCCATCGAGAAACCTCCGATGCCCCATAAAGCACCACTTTCGGCTGTGGGAAAGGCGCACTGCGTCAGAGTTAAAATTGCAAGCTGGACACGCCGACCCAGTATGCACATTTCAACCAGATATTGTGCCAAGGCCAGGAAAGTCACTAATCGTCCACATCAAGGCTGCACGCAAGTTAAACAAAGTCTTGCTTTAAGCGTCGTACGTCTCCAAGCCAACATTCCACAAGTCAAGCAATTCCATAATAAGCGGTTGGAGATACACATCGATTTCATTTCTTGGTGCCTTTTTGCTTGGAATGATCATAGAGATAATGAAAGAGCTTTGTTTCACACACATCCAGGGGGTAAGTTGTAGGGAACTAAGACTACCGGCAAAATACTGTAACTTGTGCTAAGATTCCTGAAAGGATTGAATCCATCGGTCGCCAACGCAAGCCGAACATTTCTGGGGTCAGTCACAAAATCTGGAAAGTCGTTGTCAAACATTTTCCAAGCAGCTGCATCCCGGGGATGTCTTAATTTACTATCTTCGTTGTTATCAACGGCATGCCACCTCATGTGCTCCGTAGTTTTAGACGACATAAATAATCTTTGTAAGTGAGGTTTCAAAGGGAAGTACCTGAGAATCTCTGCAGGTTTCTTCTTCTACTTTTTCCCCTTCCGAATTGTCTTGTACCTCGATATGTGACATCTCTTACAAGTCTCCCTGCTGGAATCGTCTCCCCAATACAGCATAAAATCATTTAGGCATGCATCAATCTTTTGATAATTCAACCCCAACCTGTTGATAATCTTCTTGGCCTCGTAGAACAATGTGGGAATCTCAGCTTCGGGGAATGCATCTTGTAATAAGTCGAGCAACATCGACATTCCCTTATCTGTGATCCCACACAAGCACTTGATATGATACAATTTGATCAAGAAAGATAATTTAGAATATTTGCGACAACCTTGATAAAAAGGATGATCTGCTTCATCCATCAAGCTAAAAAAATCCCAAGCTACTTCATTCCTCATAAAAACTAGCTCAGAACCGTGCAATTCTTCGTTGAAGTTGTCGCCTTGAAATCCAAACGCATCACGCACAGCATCATTCACAGGATCATCTTCATCTACTTGAACGCCTACTTGAGAACTTCGAGGAAAAGCATTATCATATCTAATGCCGGCCTTCTCACCATGAGCTGCCCAGAACATATAGTCCTCAGGGAAAGGCTTCACAAGCAAATGTTCCTTCACAACATTTCGTGCATGCCACTTCTTGAAACTTGCATCTCCGACATGAACAAACGATCTTGCCATTACAGCTGGCGTGAGTGAATGCGAAATCCAAGAAACTGTTTAATCTGTACAAATATTCAGGAGAATTGCGTGGCAACCTGGTCCATGATTTATCCATAGCTAGTAGTGAGAGAGAAGAAAGTATAGAGAAGAAGATCAGTGAGAAGAGAATGACAAATGCCAAGAACCTTATATTCTGAAATTCCAACGTTTATAATTTTGTAGCGGTTCTTAAACCGCTACACTAACCGCTACAGTTCTAAAATATTTGTAGCGGTTATATATATAAAACCGCTACTAATTTTCAAGCCGTTGGAATTTACACACATTGGTGGGAAATTCAAAATATAAATGTTGAGTATTTGTAGCGGTTATATGTATACAATCGCTACTAATATTAAAGCTATTGGACAGCAAATTTAAAATTTATTTTTAATTTGTAGTGGTTATACATAACATAACCGCTACAAATGTGCACAAAGGCGGCAAATTTCAAAATTCAAATGATGAGTATTTGTAGCGGTTTCTACATGTTACTTGTTATTTGTGGGAACAGTAAAAGAGATAGAATCTACATGTTACTTGTTATTCTTGGTCAATTTAAAAAAAAAATATATCTCATTATTTAGCATACATTAGTTTTTCTTATTCCTATTTGCTCGAACAATTATTGTCACTAGATATTCTTTTCTTTTTCTTACTAAACCTTTAAATTACAACGAGAATGGATGCTAAGCTTTTAAGACATAATGTAATATTTTAAATAAGTGTGAAGGCGTTATATATGAATTTAAATACATAGATTTTAAAGGTTATTTAAAGACATATATTTTAAGTAGGCTTTTAAACAGGCTTCAGGCCTTGACAGGCTTTTTGAAGGCCCAGACTCAGGCCTAAAAAAAAGCCTACATATAAGCTCAGGCCCAAGCCCAGGCTTTAAAATTCTATTATAGGCCCAGGCCTATATGGGTAAAGCCTAGCCTAGCCTAACCTATTTCCACCCCTAGTTGGGGTTACAAAACAATGTTGGGATATATATGTGTTAGTCATTTGTTGGCAATATATATATATATCTGTGTGTGTGTGTGTGTGTGTGTGTGTGTGTCTCTCATTATTATCGGACCACGTAAGATTTTTCTCTCTTCATCAATTGTCATTTATCTTGTCATATAGATTATTAACCATGCATATGTGTGTGTCTATATATATATATATATTGTTAAATGCCGGGTCTTTGAAGCCTAAGAGCCCGTTTGGTTCAACCGCATTGCATGCCTACAATGGTAATCATGATTGCATTACCTAGAGAAGAGTGTTTGGTTGCTCTTTAGCATGGTAATAAGGTTTACCATGGTAATGATGATTACCAAAAAATTGGTAATCCTCATTCATACCTCCCCCCCTATGAATCCTCATTACCATCATATTGCATGGTCTAAAAAGTCTAATTTACCCTTTAGTTTTCCTTATCTTTATTTCACTTATCTTATTTCACTTGTCGTATCACATCACAACTGCCACCCTCACAACCTCTTCCTCTTCCACCGCCGTCATCTCCACCCTCTATCGCCACCACTACCTCCTCCACCCGCCGCCACCCCCAGCCCACCGCCCACCGCCCACCGCCACCGCTGCCACCTCCTCCTCCGCCGCCACCCTCACCCCCGCTGCCCGCCGCCACCACCACCACCTCCTCTACGGCCACGGCCCACCTCCTACCACCACCTCCTCTGTTGCCACCCTCACCCCCGTCGCCGCCGCCGCCACCTCCTCCTCCACCGCGGCCAGCCCACCACCCATTGCCACCGCCACCACCTCCTCCTCCACCCCCGCCGCCTCCATCATTGCCACCACCACTACCTCCTCCTCCTCCATCCCCTCCATCATCGGCTTGTAACTATTTTTTCTATAAAGATTATATTAAGGGGTAAAATGGACTTTGTGTAATATATTAATTTTAAATAATTGTTAAAATATTAACTCATTGCATGTTGCTTAAAAATCAAACCAAACACTACCCTTGTAATTAATATTGCATTGCATTACCATTGTATCGCATTGCACTGCACCATAGGGTGTAATGGGATTGAACCAAACGGGCCGTAAGTGGTCATAATCACCAAATGAATACGTAATCCAAGAATTAAGTAAATCACGGTAAACGAATTTGATGGATTGGGGATTTGCGTCTCATATTATATATTTGTTTGTTAAGCTTAGTGGTTGGATCTTGTAAGGGTAATTAATTGTTTATTCATTTTCTTGGAACATTTTGTGGCTAAGAAAGTACGTATTTGTGGTCCATGATTTACAATATTTTTTTAAATATATGCAATATTTGTTATTGATTATAAATGTGATTACATTTAAATTGGAGACGTGACAGTGTTAATTATAATTTATATGCAATATTTTCTACATTATCAACAATGCGTATGACGGTGTTATACCTGTTGGCAATATATCAATATATAGTCTTTTATTAGCGTGTCTCTTCTAAAAATATGAATTTTGGCATGACTAATTCCGTTAACTTTAATGATATTTTTAAGAATGGTGAGTTGATTATTAAAATAGGAAACATCAGGGTCCTTATCTTATATATACACATAGTCTTTTATTAGTGTCTCTCTCTTATAAAAATATGAATTCTGGCAACTTTAATGGCATTTTTAAGAATGGTGAGTTGATTATTAAAATATGAAACATTAGGGCCAAGGTATTTTTATGTACTTTAGCCAAAAATATATTTTTTATTTTTATTGTATTATATATTTTTCTCTCCAATAAACATACTTATCTTTGATTGGAGGATTTGTTTTTTCCAGGTCTAAGAAATTGGAAGATTTTTTAGCTCCAACTTAAATAACTCGCCATAATTATAGATATTCTGTTAGTATCAAGTTATATAGTTATACATTTAAGGTGAGAAAAGTTATACATTGATTAATAAGAATGGTGAACATTAAATAAATCAATAATTTTTAATGTAGTTTTTGTAAATATTGAGATGATTTAAACTCTTGACTTAGAGGAATAAAGATACATAAATTTTAAATTTGTATTGCTACAGATTTTTCATTATTTTAACCATAATAGAATAGTAATTATTTAATTACATGTTTTTCTTAAAACTTTTACATGACCTTATACATGTTTTTTTCAGAAAATAAGGATCTTAAAAATTATAGTTATTTTGAAGGACTAAAAATCAAAATATAAATTTTTAGTTACAAAATTAATCCCGATCATATTCCAAACATTCTCTCTAATTCAATCTCAACTATTTGACATTTAGTTGCGTCTCTTATCATATGTTACTAGTTTTACGTTTTAGGAACTTATTCAATATTATTGTATTTGAAATTTATTCATCAAGATTTTGGTTTAGCAATAATATAGAAGTTAAAAAAAATAAATTACAATTCAAAAATAAGGTGCAATAATATAATTTGTTGTGATTTTTTCATGTTTTTAAAAACTAATCAAAACCTAGAAAGATGTAGGTCTCGCATTATTTTTTGATTTTAGATGCTATTTTAATTTGAAAAGTTAATCCGATGGATATAGGAGAGACTATAAGAAAAATATTTGGTAGCAGATAGATGTTTTTTTTAAATCTAGATATACATGGGGATATCATCTTTCATAGCCAAACGTCAAATAGTTGAGATATGGGTATTTTTTCACCTTAATACCGTTATAAATCACTAGATAGCCATCATTTTTTGTAAATCATTGGTCATAATAATTGTCATTCCGAATGGTCACTAAAATTTAGTATTTGGGAAAATCTTTTTAAAACCCATTTAAAATACCCAAATTCTAATTTGAGTCACTACATTTAACAAATCACTAATCAAGCACCTGAACTAAATTTGGATTTAAAATTTGGGTCAAATTATCTCCATGACCCTAGTTATTAATGTCTCAAATGGCCACAAAATAAACCTCTAACTAATTATATCATTCTATTTAACAAAAACTAAATTTAATCTCAATTTTTCATATCATTTTATTGAATGTATGTGTATCAACAAGGTTGATTTAGCAAAGGAAAAGAAAGAAAAATTATAATTATTAATTACACAAGAATATTTTCATTCAAATTTCTCAGCTACGTATTTATCTTTTTGTTCCTATGTTGACACTAATAAATAAATAAATACATTTATACTTGTAGAAAGGAAGATAAATCTCTTCCAACAACATTTAACTCAATAGTTTTTGTCTTTCACTTTCCTTGTTTAAGCATACCATAAGACTTATTTTACCAAGCAAGCCTCTTGATTTCAATATCACCACGATGCATAAAAATCTTTTCCAAGTTTAACATTCATATTTAGTGGTTTCTATACTATATAATTATATCAAAGCCACTTTAACATAATGATGAATTCAATTTAATAAAGTTCTTTCATCCAACATTCCACACTTTATATACCACTAAAATACTAACAAAAGAATAAACATCTTAACCTTTGGAATTTTCCAATAGTCCTCTTTCCAACATCACCATATAAAGCTAGACAGCCTGAGAAAATTAAAGTGGAGACAAAAGAAACAAGGAAAGGCTTCACGGGAATGCTTGCTTTCGCCTTTTCATTTTCAAATGTCGCCTCATAAGTCATTCGCTGTTACCATTTTAATGTAAACTGCAAAATCTCTGTACATAATAAAGCTGGCATTCAGGTGACTCTACCATTGGTTTTATAAACCAAATGCTTTCCCTCAAAACTGCACCGTTGAAAGGCTTTTTCTACTTTTGGTTAATACAAACCACGCTTTTCAATTTCACAGGACTCAAATAGGAGCCTGTTTAAAACTATAATTCACATAATTCGTAGACTACATATCGCAGCAAAATAGATACCGGTATAAATATAAGACTTAGTTGACTGTTTTTTTTTTTTTTTGTTGAGAAATTAAGGAAGCTAAATAAGTTAGTTAATCATATCATGTATTGTGTATCCTTAGATTATATATCAGTTTATAAGTTAGACAAAATAGTTTGAAGAAAAAAATGATAAATATAAATATTTTTAAGTAATTTAATTAGCTTTCTTAATATTTTTTAAAAAAAAGAGTTAACTTTATCTTATATTTAGGACAAGAGGGAGTAGTTTGTTTAAAGCACTAATTCATTATATATAAAATATATAATATATATATTAGTTTGAGAGAGTAATCAAGTATTAGTAATTTAGTACGTCGTCTTATACAATTATGTTAGTTTGAGATCGAAAATCTCAGGTATTGATGAGATTAATTGAATATTTTTTATGAGACTTTGCACGAAATATATAAAAGATTTAAAATATTATATGTATTTCTAGCTACGTACGTAGCTTCTCTCTAGCTCGGAAGAATCATGCACCTTTACTTTATTTGTGAGTTTACATTAACAAAGTTTCAGTCAACTGGTCAACTGAACACATTAGTCAAGTAAAATGGGTTGTTGCCTGTATATTTTAAAGGAGGAAAAACAAGTCCTAACACTAGCTTAATTAGGATGATATCATTGAAACAAGGCCAATGATGTTACCTTATCAATTCTTGATGATAAATTTAATTTGAGATTTTTCAATTTTAAAGTTATTTTTCTGTCATTTTTCCAAATAATTAAATATGGAGAGAAAAAATGCTGTCAAAAAAATTTATATGTATAAAAACCAAGGAATTAATATGAATATATATATAATAATAATAATAATAATAATAATAATAATAATAATAATAATAATAATAATAATAATAAAATAAAGGGAGTATTTTTCCAAATAAATTTTTTTTATTTAATATTTAGAAAATACACTGGAAGTTATAATAAAAATGAAGAGAAATGGAGTTATACTAAAATTTATGAAAATTAAGTGTTCGGCTTGTTAAAAATGTGAAGGAAGGAAAAAAAATAAAAATCATAAATAAGTATTTATTTTGAAAATACTGTAATTTATATCTTAATATTATTTTATTTTCTGATTTAAAAATATCTTGGAGCTACCTCCATATTATCCCTCTTTTTTTGTGTAACTGCACCCCCCCACTATCCCTCTTTCCCTGTACTCTTATCTTGAAAATATTTAATTTAACTTTTCTAACATATTAATTTACATGAGTGTTTTGAGATTGTCATTAGGACCCGCATGATGCAAGCGTAAGATTAAAGGATAAGGTGCTAGTGACTTAGTAATGTCTATATAAATGGACAATGGTTGATTTAGAAGTGCCATTATAATTTTTTAATTGACCAATGTGTCCTTTGTTAAGTGTGTTAACTTTTCGAATTAATACGATGCTTTCCTCAGTTGGGCAAGTTTTCATGTACTCAAGCCGGCATTATATACATTATAATTTCCAATTGCCAAATTAATTGTAAATCCCTAATATTTCACAGAAATAATTCATATATAAAACATTAAACTTAAAATAAATTAAATTATTTATATGCTTCTATGGTCGTTTTTTTCACTTAATCCTATGGTCCTATTTATTGGACAAAGATAATGATTTTTTGTCATAAATAAGACAGAGAGAATATTTTTTAATCCTAAATTAAATTATTCATGATGAATATACAATTTTTTTAATGTAATTGAATATCTGGATAAATAGGCTTTTTGTTAAGTTGGGCTATAGCTTGCATGCCCTTTTTTCTTTTTGGATCGCATGCCCATTTTGAATGTCAATGGGTACTTTTACTCCTTGAAATAACATATGGTATTTACCGCACTTTTGGTACAACTTTATAAGTATTTTTGTATATTTATGATTTTCTATTTGAGTGTATTTTTCTACTTTCATAAAAAAAGCGTGTATCCTACACAAAAAAGTAAAAAACATTAGCCTATTTTAGTGGATATTTCATTTTTGCTCTGATTTTTAATGTTTATAGATATTTTTTTATTCAAAAAAGTTTGTGTATTTTTACGGATTGAGTATAATGTTCATGGGTATTTTTGTAGGATCTACCTTCTGTCCTTTTTATTTCCCATCCATTTCCATCCTTTGCCCCCAAACTACATAGTTTTGTAGTAAATAAAGTCAGAGGAGCACTACTTTTTAAGGGGGAAAAAAAGCATATGGTAATCTGAAATATTTGTTTAGTAACATTTAGATTTTCTATATCCTAAATTAATTTTTAGCACACTCACTACTCTAAGATATTTTTTATTGACGCTCAATATCTATTAGAATTGAAAAGTACTTCAAAGTGTTGGGTATCAGATACTGGGTGCCACTAAAAAAATATTTTAAGGTACTGAGTGTATTAGAAATTGGTTAAGGATTTACTGAAAAATGTTTTTGGGTGATTGGTGTTTTTTTTTTTAAAAAAAGAAAGTGCTCTCCTTCACTGATTTACCCTTAAAACCATATAATTTTAAGGTAAATTATGGGAGTAGATGAGAAAAAAAGAGAAGAGAAGCCAAGTCCATTTTTGCAGGCTAACTAGAGAAATTGAGTTTTCTTTAGACATCCTAGAAAAGCAAATTAAAACAAGAGAAAATGGAGATTTAAAGACTTATATGAGAAGAAAAATCAAAGAGACAAGAAAACCAGGACGGAAGAGGCAAAATTAACCTGAGAAAAGTGGCGAGCCAAAAGAAACCAACAAAAAAAAAAAAACGCTTCACAGGAATGGTTGCTTTTGTCTTTTCATTTTCAAATGTTCCCTCATAAGTCATTCGCAGCATTTCTACCAGGACACAACGGTAATGCAGAAACCTCAGTTGCCATTTTAATGCAAACTGCAACCTCAGTGCGTAAGTGTGTTTGGCTTTGTAAACCAAATGCTTTCCATCAAAACTACAACGTCGAAAGGCCTTTTCTATTTTGGTCAAGTCACCTTTCAGCCCTGCGCTTCAACCTCACTTCACCCTCTCACTGCTTTTTTATCCTTAGCTTCCAATACAGAACTGAATCAAATCGTTTTCATTGATATTTTGAAACTACGGCGGTAAAACTATTGGTCCAAATACATCATTACCCCCTGGTCAAAATATATCAACAAAATCAAATTATTTATCACAATGATGGTATTGCTAGGCCAATGTGATAATTATGTGTCCAAAATGACCCTGTCATTTGAACATCAGAACAAGAGATCATTTGAACATCAGAACAAGAGAAGTAAAAAGTGTAGTATGTTCTCTCTACATTTTCTCACTAGCCTTTTTTCCACTGAAGTTCTTGTGTGTCTTGCTTCAACCCTTGCACTTCTATTTAGAGTCTCAAGGTAGTGTTTTCTTCATAAAAGCTCCTTCTTCTTTTTTTTGAATTTTCATTTTTAAATTTTTTTGTATTTTATATTAAACACTACCTAACTTGACCCAATCACCATCAATGAAGACTTTTTTTTTTTAATTTTCGTTTTTAATTTTTTTTTTGTATTTTCTATTAATAAAACTTCCTAATTACTATTAGTGGAGATTTTTTCCGTTTTTAATTTTTTTTATTATTCTCTCCACAAGTAATTTCCTAATTTAAGCCTATCAACATAAATGAGATTTTTTTTTATTTTTTATTTTTCGTTTTTTTTAATTTATTATTTTCCTTTAATGAATGACAATGCCAATCATCATCAATGAGGGTTTTATTTTAATTTTAATTTTTTTTATTTTTTCCCTTTCAATGATGATTGCCAATTTGGACATCGGTCATCATCAATATGAGAATTTTCTTATTTTTTCTTTGTTTATTTTTTTTTTCTTTCATTCTCCCCACAAGTAGTTTCCTAATTCAAACCTATCAACATAAATGAGATTTTTTTTTTCGTTTTTTTTATTTATTATTTTCCCTTAATGATAATGAATGACAAAGCCAATTATCATCGGTAAGGGGTTTTATTTTAATTTTCGTTTTTTTTATTTTTCCCTTTTAATGATGATCACCAATTTGGACATCAATCATCATCCATTAGTTTTGTATTTTTGAGTGGGGCCCGGAAAAAATAGGGTGTTCATAGTGACTACGAACTTCCAAAATAGATGCAAAAATACACATTGATCGTTAGTTGACCATTTGTTTACTTTTAAGGCTGACATGGATGATGATGTGGATGCTTGCTAGGCAAGGCAAAACAAATCTGAACATCTAAGAACTCATTCTCAGGGTAAGCTCTGCAAGCGGAAAGTTTAGACAATGTCATGGCTTTAACGTATTTTTAGTTTCTTACTAAGCAGGACAAATATATAATTATTGAATCCCCATGATACACTACAAAAAAACAGCAAATTACCCACAGAATTCCGTCTCTGAAATCAAATTACCCACGGATTAGGGACGGAAACGGAATTACCGACGGAATTTTTTCCGTCTCTAAAAAACCCGTGACAAATTGATTTACCGACGGAATTTTTATTCCGTCGGAAATTACCGACGGAAATTACCCACGGAAAAAATTCCGTCGGTAATTACCGACGGAAATTACCCACGGAAAATTTTCCGTTGGTAATTCCCACGGAAAAAATTCCGTCGGTAATTACCCACGGAATTCACCCACGGAAAAAATTCTGTAGCAATTACCCACGGAATTCACCCACGGAAAAAATTCCGTCGGTGATTACCCACGGAATTTTTCCGTGGGTAATCCGTCGGTAATTTAATATTATTTTTTTTTAAAAAAATTCCACATGGCGACCTTAAAAGAGGCCACGTGGACATCACCGAAAGCCCCCCACCATC
The DNA here is from genome assembly GCA_963855925.1 of Inga laurina. Taxonomy (NCBI): domain Eukaryota; kingdom Viridiplantae; phylum Streptophyta; class Magnoliopsida; order Fabales; family Fabaceae; genus Inga; species Inga laurina. The sequence continues at coordinate 63,837,654 of OY979703.1, forward strand.
CGGCCCCGACAGCCCCTGAGCAAGGGCCACGTGTCCCTCTAACCTTGCGTCACATGTCTCTGTGAGATAATTGTTGCATTTTGTGACGAAGGTGGGATTTGAACCTTGGACCTTTTGGTATGTGTTCTGATGCCTTTTCCAGTTGAGCTGCTTTAACCTTGCGTTATTTATTCACATAATAATATATATAATGTAATAATTTAAAAACAAATATAATATTAAGATAAATATATATAATTAAATATATATATTTATATATAATTATATTTTTCATTTTTTATAATATAAAATTTTTTAATTTCTAATCTCGTTTAAATATTTAATATTAATATAAATATATACAAAATTACATTTATACTTATAAATAATTATATATTTCGTTTTTTATAATATAAATTTAAAATTTTTAATTTCTTATTTCATTTAAATATTTAATATTAATATAAATATATATAATATTAAATATATATTTATATATAATTATATATTTTGTTTTTATGATATAAAGTTTGAAATATTTAATATTTTTATTTCATTTAAAATTTTTATTATTAATATTATATATATTTAATATATTATATTAAATATTAATTTTATAATATTTAAATTTTTATTTGTTATAGATTATTTTTATTTTTATTATTTTATATAAATTATTAAAAGATCATAAAAAAATTATTAGTTTTACCGACGGATTACCCACAGAATTCCGTGGTTAATTTCTCATTCAAATTACCCATGGAATTCCGTGGGTATGGCGTGAGTAATTACCGACGGAAAAAATTCCATGGGTAAAAGTCAAATTTACAGACGGAATTTTGATTCTTGGGTAATTACCGACGGATTACCCACGGAAAAAATTCCGTGGGTAATTACCGACGGAAATTACCCACGGAAAATTTTCCATCGGTAATTACCCATGGAAACCGTCGGTCATTAGAGACGGATTACCCACGGAATTCCGTGGGTAATTTCTCATTCAAATTACCCACGGAATTCCGTGGGTAAAGCGTGGGTAATTACCGATGAAAAAAATTCCGTGGGTAATCCGTCGGTAATTACCCACGGAATTTTTTTCCGTCGGTAATTTTTCCGACAGAAAATCCGTCGGTAAATCGTAGGAAATTACCGACGGAAATAATTCTGTAGGTAATTCCGTCGGTAATAACATGTTTTTTTGTAGTGTATAACATTCATATACGTTGATATTCAATTTTTAAATTCTTAAATATAGACTAAAAGAAATAAAATTTTAAATAAATCAATTTTTTGGGCGTCATACTGATATGTCAAAGTTAATATCTATCAGTATGAAACTTTGACAAAATTTTCAAAATTATCGGTGTCGGCAATTTTAATCGAAACTTGACCTCGATTTAGACTTGGATAGTCATCATGCGAATCCCAAAAATTACATGTCAAAAATTAGTGTCTCTTAAAAGTTTAAAGTAATTTATTTTATTTATCTATTTCTAACATTAATTATGCTATCAAACATATTTGTTTTTTGCTTTTTGATACTGAGAGTCATATACATGTTGTCACTATATCAATATATTATTATAATAAAATCATCACCCATTGATTTTACTTAATTATGATATTTATTTTTTGACAAAAATATGGGTGAATACATTTTTTTCCCGGAATATGGGTGAATACATACAGCATATTGAAAAGCTTTTTTAATTGACCCTTTTTTTCTTTTGCTAGATCATGGTGATTTGGTTCTGTGTTGCGCCTTAGTACAGATGCGGTATCATTATCTTTGTCCTATAAATAAGACCATAGGATTACGTTGAAAAAACGACCATAGAAGCTTATAAATAATTTAATTTATTTTAATTTTTATGTTTTATATATGAATTATTTCTGTGAAATATTAGGGATTTACAATTAATTTGGCAATTGAAAATTAGAATTTATATAATGCCGGCTTGAGTACATGAAAACTTGTCCAAATGACGAAAGCATCGTATTAATTTGAAAAGTTAACACACTTAATAAAGGACACATTGGTCAATTAAAAAATTATAATCGCACTGCTAAATCAACCATTGTCCATTTATATAGACACTACTAAGTCACCAGCACCTTATCCTTTAATCTTACGCTTGCATCATGAGGGTCCTAATGACAATCTCAAAACACGCATGTAAAATTAATATGTTAAAAAGTTAAATTAAATATTTTCAAGATAAAAGTACAGGGAAAGAGGGATAGTGGGGGCAGTTACACAACAAAGAGGAATAATATGGAGGTAGCTTCAAGTTACTTCCAAATCAGAAAATAAAATAATATTAAGATATAAATTACAGTATTTTCAAAATAAATACTTATTTATGATTTTTATTTTTTTGCCTTCCTTTAAATTTTTAACAAGCCGAACACTTAACATTTCATAAATTTTAGTATAACTCCATTTCTTTTCATTTTTATTATAACATCCAGTGTCACAGTTGGAAAAAAAACATTTTAGACCGGTTAAAAATGATATTTTAGACCGGTTCTGGATGCGGTCTTGATACAATCAGTCTTAAAGGTCTGTTACTTATTAGACTGGTTAAGAAACCGGTCTAAAAAAATAAGTTTTTAGACCAGTTGTTTATACTTCCGGTCTAAACATAATGACATTAACCATTGATCATCTAGGGACTTCATGTAAAACGTATAACCATTGATCACAAATGAAGTCAACTTATGACATCAACCTCTTGATCACGTGCAAACCATTTAATTGTATCAGAAACACATTCTTATCTGTCAGCCTTTTGTTTGAACCAAAGTGCAAAAGTTTTGTTATGCTCCCTAATTAACCTTTGTTCAGTCATTCGACTATTTCCTTTTCATACAATTTCTTTATGAGCATTAATGTAATCTTGAACTTCATCAACATTATTCAAGATGTACAAGTAGACTTGTTGCAATTCATCAGGTTTCACACTCTTTACTGAAGCCCCGCGTCTATCCCCTTCTTCATCATGACGTTCAGGAAGTCCAATGTGTCTTACATTTGACAAGTAATCTTGACATAACTCTAAGGCTTCTTCAGAAACATATTTCTGAACAATAGATGCTTTAGGTCAGTTAGGGTTCTTCACATACCCTTTTAGGATTTTCATAGTTCTTCAATTGGGTACATCCATCGTAAATAGATAGGGCCACACAACTTGATCTCCCTTATTAGATGTACCATGATGTCAAAAAAAGTAGGAAGGAAAAGCTTCTCAAGATGGCACAAGATCATATGTCCTTCATTTTCTAGTTCATCAAATCTCTCCGTCTCAATGACTTTACTACAAATAGCATTGAAGAAGAAACAAAGTCTAGTCAAAATATGTTGAAGATCATATTCGACAATGCCTCAAATAGCTACTGGGAGTAGTTGTTGTATTAAGACATGACAATCATGAGACTTTAGTCTTACTAACTTCAAGTCTTTCATCGACACAAGCTTCTTAAATTTGAAGAATACCCTGAGGGAAATTTGATACCATGTAAACAGTCACAAAAACTTCTTTTCTCATCCTTAGACAAAGTATGAGAAGCTGGAGGACAAAAAGTTCTCTTACCATATGGCCTTGGATGCAAGTCTTCTCGTATTCCCATTTCTTGCAAATCTAATCTTGCCTTTACGTCATCCTTAGAACTACCTTGTATGTTGAGCAGTGTCCCAACAATACTATCACATACATTTTTTTCCACATGCATGAAATCAATACAATGTCTCACATCAAGAGTGGGCCAATATGGAAGATCAAAGAAGATAGACCTCTTTTTCCATTTATTTTTTTCATTACTACTCTTCGTAGTGTTACCAAAGATAACATTGATATATTTCACCTTTTCATAAACTTGCTCCCCAGTCAATGCCTTCGGAGCATCTTCAAACATTTGTCCACAAAAAAAAAACTTTCTTTAATCTACGATATGGGTGGCCCCGTCTAAGAAATCTCCTATGGCCAAGATAAACAGTCTTTCTTCCATGTTGAAGTTGATGGAAGTATGTGCCTTCTTCACAAATGGGACATGCTTTATGCCCTTTAACACTATATCCTGACAAGTTTTCATATGCTGGGAAGTCATTTATAATACAAAAGATCATGGTTCATATTTTAAAAACCTCCTTCTTGTTCACGTAAAAAAACATCAACACCTTAATCCCGCAACTCTTTCAAGTCTTCGATTAAGAGTTCTAGGTAAACATCTATGTCATTTCCGGGTTGCTTTGGTCTCGAAATCAGCATAGACAACATAATGTAGTTCTGTTTCATGCATAACAAAGGAGATAAGTTGTAAATTACCAATAGAACCGGCCTTGAACTATGTATACTGATTAGGCTACCATAAGGATTCATGCCATCAATGCTAAGCCCAAGCCTAAGATTTCTAGGTTCTTCACCGAAGCTAGGAAATAATTGATCGATTTTCTTCCATTGAAAAGAATCAGGTGGATGTCGAAGCTTTCCATCAGAAATCCTCTCATCTACATGCCATCTCAAATTTTTGGCATCAATTTCATTGGCAAACAAGCGCTTGTTCATTAGTATGATTAGAAGACACCACAACACTTTTGCAAGGGCCATATTGATTTATACCTCAGATTTTCACATATCGGACATTGCTCCTTCTCTTCATGCTCTTTTCTATACAATAAGCAATCATTAGGGCATGCATAGATCTTTTTATACTTCATCCCTAGTGGACACAGTATTTTCTTAGCATTATAGTATCCATAAGGTAACACATTATCATCTGGAAGCATGTCCTTAAAAGCCTCAAGCGTTTCTGAAAGCTCTTGTCGCTCCATCCATGCTGTGTTTTCAAGCTTACCAATTTCAATACTGCTCTCAACAATTGGTATTTTTTACACCCTAGGTACAACGGCTTCTCAACATCACTGTACATATTACCATATACATGTGATTGCTCAAAAGCCTCTTCTCCTACATCACGAATAATATCCTCTATCAGATCATCCATATCCATGTCATTATCATCAAAGGCCACTCCCCCCTATTAAGATGTACTTGGCGTTTCTAATTATTCACCATGCCATATCCATATTGTATAACTCTTACAAAATCCTTCACAAATTAAATGTGTATATATATTTGTAGCACTTAGTTGCTTCTCATTCAAACATACTACACAAGGGCAATAAAACATCCCACTATCATCATTGGGATTTCTTCTAGCAAAGTCTAAAAAATCCCTCACCCCAACATCATATTCAACACTCGTCCTTTTAGCTTTTATCCAACTACGATACATATATTTCAACACTTAGAAGCACCCTATCCAATAGCAAAACCATAGATGAAAAAACAAGATAAGAAAGTATAAATAACTTGTAGCTTCCTATCCATTATCAAACTCTTGTTCATAACTTTATATTCAATTCAAACCCACATAGCAAATATCATAATGTGATCATTAATGGCAATCCAAGATAAGAAAGTATAAATAAAATATCATAATGTGATCATTAAGCTAATATCTAAAGTTATCATCGAGTTCAATGGCGAGAGTAAGACAGAGAGCAACATTGGGCATATTCAAAAAAAGCAATAATCATAAAACATAACACCTCCATTTCCTACTTCAACCATATTAGAATCTGATGCCAGACATGGTTAAACCCACCTGAAACAATATCAAGAGGGTCAAGTTCAAATATTAATAACAATCGAAACAAACCTAGAAAGTTGTTTCACTAGTAGTCACTCTTTGTGCTCCCGTTTGGAAGAAGAACGAGCGGCAATTTAAGGAAGGAGGAGTTGGAAATGGAATGTTATCGATTGATGGCGAAATGAAGGTTGACTAATGGCAAGGTATATGGGTAGTGACTTTTCCTCTGCTAATACAAACCCAGCCCAATGACGCCAATAAGATTAGGAAAAAGAACATTGTCGGTTAGATTGCGAGATATTATGTTAAGAGAGAAAGATTGCTCTAGATTTAGAGACAAAGAGGATGGCGGAGTTGTGAACAAGAACACCGTCGAAAAAATTTCAAGAAAAAGCAAGTTCGGAGAGCAAGCTATGATTCGGCGGGAGGAAGAGAAGAGCGAAATTTTAATTAGGGCGTGCACTTCTAAGACCGGTTTTAAGAATAACTGGTCTTAAAAGTACTTTTTAAACCGGTTTTGAAAATAACCGGTCTAAAAAAGTTTCAACTTTTAAACTAGTTATAATATAAAACTAGTGTTAAAAGTTAAAAAAAAATTTGATTACGGGTTGCTTATTTAGACTTGATATAGAAATAACCGGTCTAAAAAGTGTATTTATTTTTTATTATTTTATCTTTTTAGGGCTGGTTAAACATAAATGAGGTCTAAATAATATCTTTAAGACCTGATATTCTCAGAACCAGTCTCTGAAGTTATCTATAATTACAAAAATGCTACCGTTCATACATTTTAGACCTTATCCCTCTATAACTAGTCTAAATGAGCCGGTCTAAATGACAGATTTTGTATTGGTGTGTATTTTCTAAATATCAAATAAAAATTCTAAATAATATATTTAGTTGTCGGAAGGCTGATAACCAACTGAGTTTTTCTCTTAATTTTTTTAAAATACCCCCTTTATTTATTATTATTATTATTATTATTATTATTATTAATTCCTTGGTTTTTCTCTCCATATTTATTTGGAAAAATGACAGAAAAATAACTTTAAAATTGCAAAATCTCAAATTAAATTTATTACCAGGAATCGATCAAGTAACATCATTGGCCTTGTTTCAATGCTATCATCCTAAGCTAGTGTTAGGACTTGTTTCTCCTCCTTTAAAATATACAGGCAATAACCCATTTTACTTTACTTATGTGTTCAGTTGACCAGTTGACTGAAACTTTGTTAATGTAAACTCATAAATAAAGTAAAGGTGCATGATTCTTCCGGGCTAGAGAGAAGCTTCGTACGTAGCTAGAAATACATATAATATTTTAAATCCTTTATATATTTCATGCAAAGTCTCATGAAAAATATTCAATTAATCTCTTCAATACCTGAGATTTTCTCAGAGTAACATGATTGTATAAGACAACGTACTAATACTTGATTACTTTCTCAAACGAATATATATATATATTACTCCCTCCGGTCCTAATTATAGGACATATTTACCTAACTTTAGAGGAATTAAGAATAGTGGTTAAATTAGTTAATCATATTTATTTTCCTAAAATATCCTTATTTAAAATTTAAAATGACATCCAATTACGTCGATTCTCTATTTTTTCTTGTACCTCTCTGACCTCATATACGACTTCTCCAAGCTTTCACACAATCCGGCATCATCAATCTCTCTCAATAACTTCTGATCTACTCTTATTAAATTATTACTAATTATTGAGAAAGTATCAATAGGGGGTATTTTGGGAAAAATTGACAAAACTTAGAACTTTGTCCTATAATTAGGACCAAGTTCAACTCTCAAATGTTGTCCTATAATTAGGACCGGAGGGAGTATATTATATGAATTAGTGCTTTAAACAAACTACTCCCTCCGTCCGGACTTAAATATAAGATAGAGTTGACTTTTTTGAAGATGCTAAGAAAGCTAATTAAATTACTTTAAAATATTTATGTTTGTCATTTTTCTCCAAACTATTTTGCCTAACTTATAAACTGATATATAATCTAAGGATATACAATAAATGATATGATTAACTAACTTATTGAGCTTTCTTAATGTCTCGGAAAAAAGTCAAGTTTGTCTTATATTTAGGACCAGTATCTATTTTGCTATGATATGAAGTCAATAAATTATGTGAATCATGGCTTTAAACAGGCTCCTCTTTGGGCCCTGTGAAATTAAAAAGCGTGGTTTTTATTAACCAAAAATAGAAGAAAACCTTTCAACGGTGCAGTTTTGACGGAAAGCATTTGGTTTATAAAACAATAGTGGAGTGACCTGAATGCCAGCTTTATTATGGACATTTTACGTATTGAGATTTTGCAGTTTACATTAAAATGGCAACTGCGATTTCTGCATTGCCAAAGTAGAAATGCAGCTAATGACTTATGAGGCGACATTTGAAAATGAAAATGCAAAAGCAAGCATTCCTGTGAAGCATTTCTTTGTTTCTTTTGTCTCCACTTTAATTTTCTCAGGCTGTCTAGTTTTGGTAGGGTGACAATATGTATTTATTTGTTTGTTTATTTATTTATGTATTAGCGTCAACCTAGGAACAAAAAGATAAATACGTAGCTGTGAAATTTGAATGAAAAGATTTTTTTGCAATTAATAATTATAATTTTGCTTTCTTTTCCTTTGCTAAATCAACCATGTTGATACACATACACTCAATAAAATGACATGAAATATTGAGATTAAATTTTGCTTTTGTTAAATAGAATGATATAATAAATTAGAGGTTTATTTTGTGGCCATTTGAGACATTAATAACTAGGGGCATGGAGGTAATTTGACACAACTTTTAAATTCAAATTTAGTTCAAGTGACCTAATTAATGATTTGTTAAGTGTAGTGACCCAAATTAGAATTTGGGTATTTTAAATGGCTTTTAAAAGGATTTTCCCGAATAATAAATTTAGTGACCTTTCAAAATAACAATTATTATGACCAATGATTTATAAAAAGTGCTGGCTAGTGATTTATAATGGTGTTAAGGTGAAAAAAAATACTCTATCTCAACTATTGGATGGTTAGCTATGAAATTTGACGATATCTCCATGTATATCTAGATTTAAAAAAACATCTATATGAAACCCAATATTTTTATTATATTCTCTCCCATATACATCGGATTATCTTTAAATTTTTCCAAATTAAAATTGCATCTAAAATCTAAAATAATTATAAACCTTCATCTTTCTAGGTTTTGATTATTTTTTAAAAACATGAAAAAATCACAAAAAATTATATTATTGCACCTTATCTTTGAGTTGTGATTTATTTTTTTAACTTCTATATTATTGCTAAACCAAAATCCTGATGAATAAATTTCAAATACAACAATATCAAATAAGTTCTAAAAATGTAAAACTAGTAACAAATGATATAAGGAGAGACGTAACTAACGGTCAAATAGTTGAGATAGAATTAGAGAGAATGTAGGGAATATGATCAGGATTAATTTTGTAACTGAAAATTTATATTTTGATTTTTGGTCCTTCAAAATAATTATAGTTTTTAAGCTCCTTGTTAATAAATATTTCTTTTTCTTCCGTATTTCTCCCTACTTTTCCCAAAGAAAACATATATAAGGTGATGTGAAAGTTTTAAGCCCTCCTAACAATAAATAAGAAATTCTAAAATTTAAATAACAGTGATACCTCTATGATGTTGCTATAAAAAGCAACTAACATGAACTTCCCGCGTGGGGAGCAAATACTCAAAGCAAAATAATTAAATTCTACATGACAGTACAAAATCATATCCATTCTTAAAAAAAATGCAATCACACCATAATAGATGGAAAGTTACATGCAGTTCTTCCCTACTAACATACTCACTAGTAAATAAACATGACATGAACACAAGTTTCAGTTTAAGATGCAAATATATTAAACCCTAATAGCTACCTCAAAATCTATGATGCAAATACATTAATAAAGTACGTGTAACTCATTTGCTTATTTGGGTAGTGTTTTTCAGTTATGCAAATGTATTCATCACTATTAAAATACCCCCCCACACACACACAAAACACCCACACAAAATGCAGAAATGAACGTTGACCAATTATTTTTTACAAAAATTTAAACATATCTAGGTAACAATGACTCTTATCATAAGTTTAGACAATGGAAGTCCTTGTGGCAGAATCCCCATGCGCCATGAAAAATTAAGAAGATATATATTTGTTGAGTGATTTGTGTAGCCAAGTATTACTATTAAACTTATTAGAAGTGAATGGAGATGATAATACAATATTAAATGAAACTGTCTATAACCTTCTATTCTTTGAAAGTAACTAACGTGTAGAGAGTGCATAGGAAATGAAACAACTGGTGGCAATGACAGATGAGGAAGAACTCCCACACCCCCCCCCCCAAAAGGAGGAAGAATTGAACCTAATAGAGAAATGTATTGTATTAGTTGGAGGAGAGCTAAGCCATTGTGCCTAAAGAATGCAATAGTATGAAATTGACACTTTCTACGAAAATAAGCATGGTTTGAACCTTCTGACCATGTAAAAAAGAAAAAACCTTGTGCATTTGTCTATAACCATTGAATGACAAAGTTTTCATAGCTGAGCTATTAAGCATCCTTTTAGCTTTTGGGCAATAAGCTGTTTAGATCCTTAAATTGACATGGAGACATCAGCTTTAGATATAGTATTATGATCTTTAACTAAGAAAATCGACAAGTGCAGGTTTTCTATTTTGTAACAAAAAAAGGGAAAATTGCATTTAGGTCCCCAAAAACAGAAAATATGACCAAATGGTCCCTTAAAATCTCAAAATTGTATTCAAGTCTCATGGGACTTTTTTGCAATAAATTTCAATTATCAATGGACGCCCATGGACTTGTAAGTTTAAGCGCCCATGAACTTGTAAGTGGACACCCGTGGACTTGTCGTGGAATTAGAATTTATGCAAAAAAGTCCTACGGGACTTAAATGCAATTTTAAAATTTCAAATAACCATTTTGTTATATTTTCTCTTGTTCGGGACCTAAATTCAATTTTCCCAAAAAAAACTTATTAATATACTCTTTTATTGCTCTCTCTTCCTCCTTCTTATAAAGATTGTTAACATGCAGAGTTCTACACTCTTCAAATGCATTATGTACACATTTGATCTTTTAATCAATCATTTATAGTGTAATTCATCTTGGCATATAACACGACATCAAAAAAAAATAGAAAATAAAAGTATAAAAAAAGTTAAATGTAAGACTGAAAAATTCAAAGCAAGTGCAGTGGACAAAATCTCCATGTATTAAAAAATATACCCATTAATTACAAAATAAAAAAATGAGAAGGAAGGGCGTACTAAAGGCACTACAAAAACAGGTGTCTGCGTAGTGTATTTTTTCCATCCAGCTTTCAAAAAGTGAGACCCAAATTCTTACGTCAAACATGAGGCCCGTGGGTTTAATAAAAAAACAATATAAAGCTGTCAGTTAATTTTGCACGTATATATTCTACTAAAAGCTAAGATTGCCTTGCCTGTGAACATTGCATGTGCCTATAAATATAAGTATCAAAAGTGGAATATGCATTGACTAATACGGTTAATGACATGAATTAAAATAATTTCATTATAATAATTTTTTTGGCCAAAACAATTAAAATAAATTTAAATAAATTTACTGCAACGTTTAAAATTGGCTATTCAGTAAGTAAATGAGAAAATAAGCAAAAAAAAAAAAAACTAAAGGCCCGCATATCTTTAAGGGCTGAAAGAATTAATTTATGTGGTCCTCCCACCAAATATGAAACAAACCCTTTTGGTGGTTTTCAGTTCAACAATCTTATATGCCACCTTATTATTTACATTCTTCGTTGTAGAAAATTGAAGGTCCCAACTTCTTTTGGACTCCACCACAAGTAAGCATAGAAAATAAACTAAGACATCTGGATCATATCTACTTTCTTAGCTTTAAGTTGGACAACTACTTTAAGGTTTAAACTGGGTTTGGATTAAGAAATCATAAAGGAAGGGCCACTTCCATACGTGATCAAGCAGTGCTCAACTTGTAAAAGAATACGTGGGAAAGTAAAACCCCTTAAAGCTTGCCATATGAAATATATATCGCCTTTATTATAATTTTGTTTCTAAGTATTTCAATTCTCGGTAGCTGTTTGTCGAGTACCATATGCCTTTAATGAAAAGCAAAACATTCAAGGACTCTAACATAGATATATGAGCACAGCTTTTGTTTGTGTACTATAACAAATGTTTCCTTAAACATGCAAAGCATAGGTAGTCGTCATTTTATTTAATCTGGACATGTGCTTAAGCTGGACATGAAAAGCAAATCTTTCACGGGTTCTTGTTTGTCCATATATATATGTGTGTGTGTGTGTGTGCGTGTGTGTGTCTTTCCTTCAATACAACAAACTTGCTGACACTTGATACAACGGCAAAAATTATTTGGAGGTTTAGTAAAAAAAAAAGAGAGCAAAATTTATTTGGAGGGAATGGAGAGACTGTCATGTATTGTTTGAATGCAACAGTGAACATAGAGAATGAGAACGAAAGCACAAATTATGCCATATGAGGGAATGGAAGCAAGTCTACTAAAGAGAGAGGTTAAAGTGTAATTAGCGGGGTCAACTTGCAAGATATCAGCATATGGTTATAGCATATATCAGCATATGGTTCAAGCAAATGGTGCAATCAACAGGGTCATCTTTCCAGAATATATGATTATTGTAGGAGCTGTATTGTCACACGCAAATGTTAAAGTGCAGAAAGAGAAGAGAAAATTGACAATGAGGTATTGGTTCAAGTTGATTTTATTTAACTTGCAACAAGTTATAAATAATTACAGAAGCATGGGCTTTATATATTCATAAGGATGGCTGCTTAGTTAACTTTACAACAAGGATGACCATGCTGTCCATAAACATTTAAACAGAATTAACTTCAATGAGACAACATTTATAAAAGGAAGAAGCAGGACCTCCCTTTTCTGAGTACACAATCACAGCATCCAAAAAGGTGAAGCATAACATTTGTGGAAACATAACCTATTAGCCATGGAAAACTGAGAAAAGTAACCATAGGTCAAATGCTTGCATGCACGTAAATAGAGGGATTCATTAAGGAGGGAGGACCGTGAATCCATTCAGAAAGTGCAGCCTGGGAACTATCATGGTTTAGGAACTTCCTACAGCTAACAAAGTCATCAGGGTTTAAATAAAAGGCTTTAGATAGAAGAATGTAATAGAGTCAACCGCACCTTTATATTGGTAGGCATATACTTTTTTTTCACCAAATAATTGGTAGGCATATACTTTTTTTTTTTCACCAAATAATTGGTAGGCATATACAGGACATGCAATTGGTAGGCATATATATTCCCTTACTGGCAAAATTTATGTTGTGTAAGTTAGTAAATGCCTCACATGTTAATATCATTTAATTCGTATCACAAGGGACTACTATGGCATTAATAGATGTGAATTCCATTTTCATACATAGAGGCCTCAGCGTGTAGGAAAGTAAGGCAGAGATTAATAAACAGGAGAAAGGGAATATATATATATATATATTCTAATCAGCTTTTATGATTCTCAGAGCTTGTGTTTTTGTTTTTGTGATTCTATGGTATGATGCTAGCAACTGTAATTTATTCACCTCCACGCCATGCAACTTTATACACAATCATTCAACTTAATCCATACCCTCAGCAGTAGTATTTCCTTCTTTAACCATTTTATCTTACAAATCAATTAAAATCCATGTAATATATATATATATATATATGTGATCGTGTGTGTGTGTATATACATGTGATTTTCAACTTATTCTTGAGACCTTTGTATCTTCATATTTATGTATGATAAGAAAATGCATTTTGTATGACTTTGTTTTATGGGTTCACTGATAGAGGGTTAAGGGAGGATCAAAGGCATTCAAAAAATAACTTAGGAGGAGAAAACACTGGTTAAGAGGAAGAAGCAAAGGTGAGGCTTGGTTTGAATTTGAACCATAATCTTCCTTCCATAAGTAAGAAAGCATCATACCTCGACTTCAAGAGCCGTGCTTCAAGAACAGGCCCATCACTGAATCAAAGTTCTTTTTCCTTTTTTGAATAATGTTTTCTACTCTTAATATCTTATTTTTCCTCTTTCTTCCACTATCTAAGAAAAGTTTCTGCCTTTGATGAAAACATTTATTATTGCTCTTATGATCCTGCTATCACCAAGGCGCAGCTTCACAAAAGAACATCACTATCTCAGAAAATCAAAAAGAAGATAGGGGTTTCCATATTCATGAAAGATTTTTTAATAAATGTTTGACATGAATCATGAGGGAGAGAAAAATAATCGATAAAAGAAAGGGTGAGACTGAGAGAAGCCTAAGACAACACAATAAAACTAATCCAAAAATATTTTCTGCATTCATCAAGAGCCAAATAGTCTAAATATAGTTGAACAGTGGTCATGTGCCAATGGTAATTAAAATAATATAATTTAATTTATATATGCAAAAATATTCATCTACATATATAAGTAATATTTAAATAAATGGAAAGAGTAATACTTATGTGTAAACCATTGACTAAAAAAAGTGAAATAAATTTGAATTTTCTTATCGTTAGTACTTAGTAGAGCTATTGGACGAAAAGAAAAGGCACACATATGATGAAAGTTATTTTTTAAACAACCAAAATTATTGGAGTGGGCATACATTTGAGAGAATATAATGCGACTCCTTATTTGGAATGCCTACTTTACTAACGGGTGCTCGGAGATTGGGTTGTTTGAGCAAAGATGAGATGAAAAATATCCTTAATCACATTTCCTTCAGTATATGTAATATGTGAGTACAAATTTTCATCGAGATAAATGTGCAGCACCTAATTGAATTCAATAAAATATACTTAGTAAAGCCCACATATGACGAAAAACTATTTGTTAATTCAAACTGACATCATTTTTTCCTCTAACAAAATGATAAAAAAGAATATAAAAATCCAATCAGGTCCATCTGTGCCAAACTCCTAATCAGATCAACAAGGGCACTAATTCACTTCATTCGCACTTCTTTCTTTTCAAGATCTGACCCCACTATGTTATATCCCACCTAGAAACCCAGGCTTGTTTGATCTGAGGGGAGGGGAGAGAAAGTGGGCGGAGGGAAATTTTTTTTGAGTTGAATTTAAAAAAATTAGAGAAGTGGGGTTAAAAATTTTTAATTAATTTTTCTTACTCTTTTATCTTATATATTTTCTTTATTAAAATTTTACTACCCCACTTCTTCAATCTTTTAAAATTCAACTCATAAAAATTTTCCCTCTCCTCCCTTCCCCTCCAAATCCCTCCCACCAAACAGAGGGGTAACTAAGAAGCGCCCCGTCTGGTCTAAGAAGCAGAGGTTCTGCGATTCAGCGAGAATCGTGCTGCAACTAAGAAGACGTGCTATTTGGACAGAAGAAACAGAAGCTCGACGAGCCGTTTGGATAGAAGAAACAGAAGCTCGACGCCCCATTTGATCAGAAGAACCAGAGGTTCTCTCCACGTAATCTTCACTGCGCCATTTGATCAACGATTATCATGAACACAGCTTCTCTCCATGAAATCCTCATCACGCCGTTTGATCACAATTTCTCTCTCCACAACGTAAAAAATTACATTAAAAAATTATTGATTTATTTAATGTTCACCATTCTTGTTAATCAATGTATAACTTTTCTCACCTTAAGTGTATAACTAACTTGATACTAAGAGAATATATATAATTATGGCGTGTTATTAAAGGTGGAGCTAAAAAATCCTCCAATTTTTCTTTACCTGAAAAAAATCCTCCAATTGAAGATAAGGATGTTTATTGGCGAGAGAAAAATATAATACAATAAAAATAAAAAATATATATATTTTTGGTTAAAATACATAAAGGGTCAATATAATTTTTAGGCCTTTAAGTTTGTCCTTATTTTAGCTTTCGTCCTCCAAGTTTCAAACCATAAGTGTTGTCCCTCAAGTTTCATTTCCTTTAAATCATTGGTCCCTGTAACTCAATAAAAACATGGACCATTTTGCCCTTACAAAGACCAAAACCTATGGTTTCAAATTGAGGGACCAAAACCAAAATGGAGACAAATTTGAGAGACTAAAGATGATATTAACGCATACACAAAAATACCCCAAACATTGTTTCAGTTGCGTATAACATCCATAACCTTTAAAAGTTTAAGTGTTTCATATTTTAATGGCCAACTCACTGTTCTTAAAAATACCATTTGTTTGGTATAAGGGATTTGGATGGACGGGGAGGGGAGGGAAATTTTTGAGTTGGATTTAAGAGAATTGGAGAAGAGGGGTTACTAAATTTTAATACAGAAAATATATATGATAAAAGAGTAAGAAAAATGAATTAAAAATGGTTAACCTCACTTCTCTCATTTTTTCTAATCCAACTCAAAAGAATTTTCCCTCCATCCACTTTCCCTTCGCTCCCCTCATACCAAACAAACCTTACAGTTAACGGATTTTGGCATGCCAAAATTCATATTTTTAGAAAAGGGATACTAATAAAAGACTATGTAGAGATATTGCCAACAGGTATAACACCGTCATATGCATAATTGATAATGTAGAAAATACTTCATATAAATTATAACACTATCACGTTTCCAATTTAAATGTAATCAAATTGATAATCAATAAAAAATATTGCATATATTTAAAAAATATATTATAAATATGAGTAGTGATATTCAACAAATTAAATCATTCATGGACCACAAGTATGTACTTTCTTTTCTTTTTTTTATACAAAGGCAAGCAAAGCTTGAAAGGTAACAAGACCTAAGTGCTAGGTCCAAAAGAGTGTTGATGAGGTAATACCCCACAATCCAAGGCAAAAAGATGAAAACATTCCATAGGGGATATCCCGATTTCCATGAAATATTGGCTGTTCAGATGAGCAGTTCATGCCAGGAAGTCGGCACAACGATTACTTTCCCTATGGGTGTGGGAAATCTCTAAATCCCAGTCAGCATAAATAAGAGATTTGGTAGCCGAAATGAGATATACAAAGGGTGATCTACGCCGCAGTTCGTAGATAAAAGGTGGATGGCCTGGAGAGAATCTGTGGACAACCTGATTTTCTGAAGACCCATCTGTTTGCATAATTGAAGACTGCGTTGGATTGCATGGATTTCCGCAGCAGTTGGGAACGCATGTCCCAACTTCTGTTGAAAACCACGAACCCAGTTTCCTTGGTGATCACGGATAACACCTCCGCAGGCTGTAAGACCACTACTAGCAGAAGAACCGTCTACATCTATACGAAAGAAGTTTTGTGTAGGAGGTTGCCAGCGGGCAAGCCCTCTCTCTGAGACTTGGAATATCTGGTGATGAAGACGTCCGCTTTGCACACTTTCCGAGAGGTGGTATATGCATCTGTGAACTATCTCCTCTGGGTTAACAGCTGAACCTTCAAAAGCTTGGCAACATCGGTTTTTCCATAGGAGCCAGCACGTGGTACTGAATACTCGTTGCCATGCCCATCTAGACATCCTCCTATTCCCCGGTGAGTTCTGTAAGTTCCAGTGAAGCCAATCCTGCAAGTTGCCAGAAAAAAACATAGTAAAGTATAGATGGTTAGTTAGAGAGTCCTACACTCTCTGAGCTTGCTCACAATCTCTCAACACATGAAGGATGCTCTCCTCATTCTCACACTAGAAAGAACAAGTGTTTAGGACGCTCGGGTTATGTCTCGCTCTTAACACATTAGTTGGAAGTCTATCATGGAATACTTGCCACATAAAGAGTTTGACTCTTTCAGGGATTCCCCAGTGCCATAGATCATGCCAGTGACGTTGATTGCTAAGAGCCTGCCGGTGGTAGATACCTTCATATGCTGATTTCACACTAAAGATACCATCCGGAGCATTCCGCCAACATATGACGTCTTCCTCAGAGCCTGAAGGCAGGTTCGTCATCATTATTCTATCAACCACCCAACTTGGAAGAGAGGTCTCCCATTTAGCTCTGTCCCAATTGCCCGACTGGGATCTAAATGAACAAACCTGCGCCTCCATATCAACAATGTGCATATTCCTTTCGATGAAGAATTTTAGTGGCTTGTCCAAGGGGGCCCAGCATTCTTGCCAAGCTTTCTTGTTACCACTTCTTAGTTTCTTGCCTATACCCCTTCTGAAGTCATCCCAAACAGCCACTATTCCACTCCAAACTACCAATTGATTGCGCCACTTCTGCACCTGTGGAACTGATTCAATGCCACATGAGTATTTAGTGCGAAGACATTTAGCCCATCTGTTCTATTCATCCTGCAAAATATGCAACGTTGGGTAGATATTCATGAGTTGTTTCAACTCATCTGAAGGTTCCGGCAAAGCCTATGGCTGGCCCATAAGATCCGATAGCATCATATCCTCCTCTATATTGAGACTACTATGGGCAACACCATTAAACTCAGAGCCCTTAAATCCCATAAGTGAGTCTTTGTATGAAAGAGCATACCCTGATTTAGTTGGAGAAGTAACTCTCACCATCTGCTCTGATTCATTTCCATTAGAACCATTCATGACGGGCATGGAGCAATCATCAGGGGGTGCTTCCGGCGCAACCTTAACCAGACCTGCAGAATCCATAGCCTCCAGCGTACCAACTGGCTGTGATACATGGACGCCGGGGACATCCATCCGGAGAAACAACACTGGCACATATTCCAAAATACAACTTCTCTCTCCTCACTCTCTCTCTCTCCTCTTCTCTTTTGAAGGTGTTTCTACAAGTATGTACTTTCTAAGCCACAAAATATTCCAAGAAAATGAATAAATAATTAATTACTCCTACAAGATCTAACCACTAAGCTTAACATAACAAACAAGTATATTAATATGAGACGTAAATCCCCAGCTTCATCAAATTCGTTTACCGTGATTTACTGAATTCTTGGATTACGTAATCACTTGATGATTATTACCACTAACCTCCGACTTCAAAGACCCGGCATTTAACACCACACACACACACACACACTACAAAAAAACACCTAATTTTCGACAGAATTCTCAACAGAACCGTTTCCGTAGCAAATTCCAATGGAATTTATGAGGAATTTTTTTCATGGAAAATTCCAACGGATTTCTGACAGAAATTTCCGTCGGAAATTGGAAATTTTCGTCAGAATTTGTCTACGAAAATTTTCCGATGGAATTTTTTCCGTGGAAAATTCTGATAGAATTTCCGACAGAAATTTTCATTGCAATTTTCCATGGAAACTTCCGTTGGAAAAATTAAAATTTATTAAATTTTTTAAAAAATAATATTTATAAAATTAAAATATGAATTATTAAATAATTCTATTTAACCTTAACTATTAAAATTATATTATTATTTCTTAATATATATGTTATTAATATTATATTTATAATTTTAATTATTATTTATTAAGTAATTTTAATTAAAAAAATTATTTAATTTAAATATATAAATATTTTTTTCGTTTTTATTAAATTTTTCATTATTTTTAATAATATTATATTTAATTAATAATTAATTATATGTATATAATTAATTAATTGTATGTATGTATGTTTATATATATATATATATATATATGATAATATTATATAAATAATAATATGTAATAATATGACACAGGTTCATTTCGGCACAACTAGCAAAGACTTGCGAGTGAAGGCGTCGGCATTCTGAGGTTGCGGGTTCGAATTAGAGGAGAGGCACTTGGAGGAATTATGAGGTGCCGACACGTGGCAGCCAGGGCAGAGGACATGTGGTGCTCTAAGTAGCAAACACGTGACATTTGTAAATTAAAAAAAATTTCAATTTTTTTAAAATAAATAATTTTCGATTTTTTTTAAAAAAAAATTTGTGATGGAACGGATTCCGTTGGAAATTTCCAACAGAATTGGTTTCCGTCGCAAATTTGTTTGAGACGCACCTATTACCGACAGAACGGATTCCGTCATAAATTCCTTCAGAAATTGGCTATTTTTTTGTAGTGATAGACACACACATTATACATGGTTAAAAATCTCTATGACAGGATAAATGACAATTGATGAAGACAGAAAAATATTACGTGGTCCAACAATAATGACTAACACATATATATCCCAACATTGTTTTGTAACCCCCAACAACTGTGATAATATGATGAGTTACTTGTCAGAAGCAGAAGTTCCAAGGGGTTTGCACCTCAAGGACAAGAGCCATTATCTTGAATGGTATAGTGGAAAGAAGAAATAGGACCTTGCTAAACATTGTTAGGAGCATAATGAGTAGCTCCAAACTTCCAACATCCTTGTGGAAGGAGACACTTAAGATAGTTGTGTACATAATATACAGGGTTCTAACAAAGGCAGTGCCAAAAACACCCTTTGAAATCTGGAAATGATGAAAATTTAGTTTAAGACACCTTAGGGTATGGGACTGTCTTGCGAAAGAAATAGTATACAATCCACAAGAAAAGAAGTTAATCCTAAAACCATTCGAGCTTAATTTGTCGGCTATCTGAATATGACAAAAGGCTATAAGTTCTATGGTCCTCCACCTTTTGAATGTTTTGTAGAATCTAGGAATGATATCATTCTTGAGAATGATGTGAACAGTAGAAGTGATCAAACAAATGATAATCATATGGAAGTAACCCCTGATTTACATAATGAAGGATTTGTTCATATTTATCCACCTTCCACACATAAAGGACGAAGACAAGTTGTAGTGGAGGATGTCCCGGATGAACAACTTGAACCAACTCAAGAGGTTGAATTAAGAAGATCACCTATAGAAAGAAGGCCAGCATTACCTAGTGACTACATGGTGTACTTTGTTGAGATTGACTGTGAGATTAGCAAGTTAAAGAAATCGATCTAGAGCTTGAAGAAAGCCTCATGACAGTGGTATTTGCCTGTTATTAATACTTTATTAGGCACTTAGGTGTCTCTTATATTGATAATTTGATATAATAATATTATATTTATTAATTTATTTTAAAAAAATATTAAACGGGCCTAAAAGGGCTAGCCCTACAGGGCTGCAGGGCCAGCCCTACAGAGCTTGCATCCCTACAGAGCTTGCGGCCCTATAGGGCCAGCCCTTTTAGGTCCGCTTCCCTTTTTAGCTTCTAAATCATAAGCCTGCCCTTGAAGGGCTCGAGCCTAAATGGGTCGGCCCGAATTCCCGACTCTAATAGGGGATGAGGTGCTGTATTTTTGTTCAAGGTACTTTGATGACCTTGAGACGGCTTTCAACCACCCACCTCGTGTGAAGGATTGTCCTGAACCTGCGCCAACATCAGGAGAATTTATCCCTCGTGTTGGTAAACCAGTTGGAGGAACTAAGAACTTCAAACTAACAGCAACTGAGAAGTTGCAAGCACATAGACATATCTTGATTAATTGCACTCAAGTTGAACCTTTCATACAGTAAGAATTGTATACTCACATGTTATTCTATATCTTTCATAACAGTTTTCATTTTCATTTCACTATCGCCTTTCCATTATTAATTGTAGGGAATTCAGAAGTTATGTTAAGCGTCAACTTAGGATCCGTACACAAACATCCTCGGAAGTTGACAAAAAGGTCCACAGAGAATTCCCGATCTGGTTTGCACGCAGAATACTAAATGACCACAACCCACACTCACCAGATTTCAGAGCTCTTGCTATAACGCCCCAATTTTTTATTAAGGCCTAATGATAATTATTGAGGATAATTATCGGATTAAAGTGAAATAATTATGGGTTTGGTGGCTATATTAATTAATATGCCATAATTAGTGGAGATTGAAAGAATGAAATAGTTGGGCAATTAGTTAGTGATTAATAGAGAAAATTAATTACTAGCTAAGAAAGAAATGAGAAGTGTGATTAAATGGCTAATGGAGGGATTAAAGTAACTAATTGGTGGTTTACCTTTATGGGAGCCAATGAAGAATTGACATGTGTCAAGATGAGAGTATGAGAGAGGTAGAGAAAAGTCAAAACCCCCCAATTGTTTAATGTTTTTTCTCTCCCCCTCCCTCCTTTTCGTTGGATGAAGCATGGGCTTGGAGAAGGAATCATCATTTCTTCTTCTTCACACACTCATCTCATCTCTCTCTTCACTCCATTTCTGCGCCATTTTTGAAGAAGCTAGGAGAAGGAAAAGCTTTCAAAAGGTAAGGGGAAATGTCTCCAAATGCTCAAACTTCCTTCTCTAATATTGATCCTTGAATGAAGAGCTTCATTTTGATGGTTGTAATGTGTTCATTGGTGTTAGATTGTGACCTCAAGAGATTGTGAAAGTTGGAGAATTGAAAAGTCACTTTGAGAAAGTTAACGAGGTAAGTAAAACCTTTTTACCCATCTAAGTTTTGTGCCATTTGAGGTAGCTTTGAATTTCTGGGATTTATTGGCCATTTTTGAAAATAAGTGTTATTGGTCATTTGGCATGATTAAAGGTATAGAAATGGTATATTTGGAATGTGTATGGATAGATAGGATTGATTGGGAAAGAAATGAGTGAGATTGGAAAGTTTGGAAAGTTAGTGTTTAGTGTGGCCATGGACCAAAGCATGCTAATGTAGTGGAAATTAGGTTGTTTAAATGGTTTTATTGGATTCCTTGAGTGTTTTAGTGTAAGGAATAGGCTTGATTTTTGATTTTGGAGCCATTGGTCACTTTGGTAGAAAATTGGAAATGCTGCCATTGAAAGTCTATTCTGGGCAGTCTGTTTGTATTGGCGTTTTGAATGACCAAAATGATTTCAGAAAATTGTGAAACTTTTCTTAAAGTTCACATCCCAAGCTTCAAAATGGACATATATTTTGTGTCATTTCGTTTAGTATTCTGTGAGTTATGGTTGTCCAAAGTTTGGGGTTGAAACAGAACTCTGTTTTGGGGTAGTGATGCGTTTTGTGTAATTCTGGGATTTGTATGGTGATTTCCAGTATTGGTTCATATTTTTCCTATGAAGAGCACTTAAATCGCTTTCAATGGGCTTTGGGATCACCTCATTTCGATTTTTCTATAATTAGTTATGAATTTCCGAAGTTGCCTTGGTTGCAGCAGAGAAGTCTTGGCTGCAGCACAAAAGTTTCTGTGCGTGTTTTGGCCGCAGCCAGAGGTTTCTTGGCTGCAGCCAACCCCCTGTTTTCAGCACCTTGGGATTTTGAAAAGTGGTTTCCAACCCGGTATTTCCCAATCCTTTAGGGCCTTTATTAGAGCCAATTGTAGCTTCTTAAGGATCATTATTAATAACCAAAACTAAGTATTTTGAAGTCATTTGAGTATTGGAATAAGTAATAACCTATCGTCCTTAATGACTTTAGGATTTGATATCTGCCCAGAGTATAGAAGGCATACGCCTGAGCAAGAACGGAAAGACAAAGGTAGTAACACTTTATCCTATATCATGTGTATTGCATTGCTTGTTTGCATTAGTCATTGAATACAGTGAAAGTGAAGAGGACGTGGCGAAAGCCTGGACTCGATTACAGTGAAAGTGAAGGAGACGTGGCGAAAGCCCGGACTCGATTACAGTGAAAGTGAAGGGGACGTGGCGGAAGCCTGACCTCATATATAGTGAAGGGAACGTGGCGAAAGCCCGGTCTCGAATATTGATTACTGCATTGTGATATATGCGACTTGCTTTGTATATATGCATCATATAAATAAACTGTTGCTACTGGGATTCTCTAGAATCTCATTCTTTCCAAATAACATTTTTAGATAGGGCAAGTGGATCGAAAAGCAAGCAAGTGGCAAAGGACGATTAGGACTGCCAGCAGTAGTCTTAGCTATATATTTTCGTTTTATATTGAATCGGTTATCATTTTGGATAAATGTATACAGATTGAATAGAATTGTAGTGGTATAGTTTTGTGTAATCCCCGGTATGGATACTGAGATGGGCAATGATGCCCTGTATAAACCTTTGGATTAATGTTATTATCCCGGGTGAACGTCGGGAATTATGCTTACTCTGATATTGTATATGTAACAGACCAAATAGGCCATTTGTTTTAATGAATGAAATGAATGGAGATCCATTTGTACAGGTGTTTTAAAAAGTTTTTAATTGTTCTGGATTTCTTATTCGATAATTAAATGTGCTTAAACACTAATCCCGGCTTGATTATCGAAGGGGGTTACACTTGCAATCGGCCCTCTTGATCATGCAAAAAGGTTTACAGCATACAATGTCAATGGTTTTAAGTTTTGCACAGTTTCACAGGATCAAGGATTGAAAACTTAAAATTTGGGTGTTTATGGCACATTTGGGACAAGGAGTTCTACAAGCAGTAGTGACGCCAACATGCAGTTCGGAGGTGTCCCTTACTATGTAAAGCTTTTTGATGTGGTTGAATTTAATTATCAAGGTCGTTTCACCGTGACGATGTTCAAGTGTTTGTGGGCAAATACCATTACTTCTCGGGAACTGGCAAATGATGACTTAGGGATCACATCAGTCAATTTCTCACGGCCGATTCATACTGGTATTTCTCAAGATAATGAGCCGTATATTCTTGCTTCACATGCACATCAGGTTTATTATGTCGAGGACGAGAGGTATAGGGATTGACACATGGTCGTTCATTTAAAGCCACGAGACCTTTACGACATGGGTGAAGGCGATAACATCGCCTATGAGAGTGAGCCATTTCAGCCAGCCGATTTTGAAAACTACTTCCCTGAAGGCGATGACAATTTACCTCTACTGCAGTGCATTTCTTTAAGTCCACATCATTTAAATTAAATTTTGTAAATTTAATAATACATCACTATCAATAATTTTTCTACATAATTTCTGTAGGGATGGTGAGGATGAGTGATCAAATTCAAATTATGTTTTTGTCTTTAAAAAAAACTGGAAAAAAATATTTAAAAAACAAAATAATATTTGTAGCGGTTTTTGAACCGCTACAAAATTAAAAATAACCACTACAAAATGGATATATTAACCGCTACAAATGCTACGTGGATCCCTATAAATACTCCTATCACAACTCATTTTGAACTGCCACGCCCTTATCTCAATTTCAACCTTTTTCAGAGTATTTGCAGAAAATGATATGCGGTTCAGTAGGCAACACAGGAATAGCATAACTATACTGATTATATGTACATGATTATATAAATTCCCCATAGGGTTTTGTACATGATCTTACGATTAAGGTAGCTGCATAAGGCTATTAGGGTGTCTAAACTCATCCTAGTGAAACGGAGACTTTTTCTGGTCTTCGTTCCACTACTGTAATTGTAATGACCCAATTTGGGATTAAGGGCTAATTATGTTAGAAGCGATGTAATTATGGTTGAATTCAATGTGAATATATCTTAATCAATGGCTAAACCCTATATTTATGATTAAGTTTGGATTAATATCTAAATTGAGTCAAATAAGAGGGAAGGCACATGGTTGAGTGATATGAACTATATAAATGTGTTTGGTGGTGGTGTGGTAAGCATTGTGATAGTCAGGGGCAAAGTGGGAAAGTTATCGACTAATTGGTCAGTTACTGAAGAGGAAACTCATTGGTAACTTAAAGATCAATGGTTAAGATGCATTGCCAAGAGATCAAGAGGTTAGAATCACATGTTTGTATGCCTATGTGAGGTTATGGAAGAGAGAACAAGATATTGACACTTGGCACTATATGGACCTTTGGATCAAGTCAAAGTGTCAAAATTTGCTTTTTCTCTTCCCTCTCTCATTTAGGATGTTGGGCAAGCAATTGAGGGTAGAAATTTCATATCATCTTTTTATCTCATATCATCTCTCTCCTCTCCTCTATTTTCGTTCAACTAGAGAAGGAAAAAGAAAGAAGAAGGCTTAAAGAAAGGTGAGAATTTGTCCATGAATGCTCAATTTACCTTCATTAATATTGTTCATGATGTTGAGGGCTTCATGGCTATGGTTTTAGGTTTTTGAAAGGTGGTGTTTGAGAACTTGAGAAAAATTGAAAGTTGGGGAAACAAGGAAGTTGCTTTGGGGAAGAAGAAGAGGTAAGAATTTAACACATTTTGAGCTAAGTTTTGTAACCATTGATCAAGTTTTAAAATTTTTGAATTTTCCCCCTGATTTTCATGTGATTTTGGGTTCGAAGAATTGAATTGTGTGATGTGTTGGAATAGGTGTCATTTTGTGCTTTGGTGCTAATAGAATTGGTTTGGAACATTAAATCACTACTACAGAAGATACTTATAAAGTCCCTAAAGGACGTCCCTTTTTGAAAAAGGGACGCCCAAAATATGGTCAGGTTCAAATTTTATCTTTTGGCACGTCTGATTACCATTAAACGTCATAAAAAAAAAAAGAAATCCTTTAGACGTCCCCAGCTGGGCTGGGGACGTCTAAACACAACCTTTAGACGTCCCCAGCTGGGCTGGGGACGTCTAAACCCAACCTTTAGATGTCCCCAGCCCAGCTGGGGACGTCTAAACACTACCTTTAGACGTCCCCAGATGAGTTGGGGACGTCTAAAGGTATGTATAGACGTCCCCAGCCCAGCTGGGGACGTTGTAGACCATCACATGCGCCTGTTATGAAGTGACCGGTGCATGTGATTATGTCAGAGAGCTCTTCTTCCTCCCATCTATCTCTCCTCCTCCCAACTTTACTCATTCACTCCCATCTCCGTTAGACTCCGCGCGTCCCCATTGCTACAGTTTTTTCATTGTTTCTCCTTTCCCATTCCACTCCCCTGCTGCATCTCCTCCCAAATTCATCACTCCATCCCCATTGATCGGTCTCCTCTCCCTTTCTTGGTTTTTTAATTTCTTTCTCCAAAGCTTCCTCAGTTCCGTCACCAGGCCATCTTCTTTGCTCCCCTGCTGCAGTTTTTGAGATTCTTGGTTTGCAGATTCTCCACCACCGTCGGCCTCCTCCAAAGCTGTGAGAAATTTTCAGGTTAGCATGCATTTTCGTTTTGAATAAGATGACAGGGCGTTTTATTATTAGTTTTGTATGAATTGAATAAGTGTTTAATTTTTTATATTTTTAGTATTAGTTAGAGGTTTATTTTATTATTCTGTTTATGCATTTTGATTAGGTTAATGATGGTAACTATTAGTTTTGGCATATGATAAATGCTTTTAATTAGTAGGGAAAGGAAAAGAAATGCAGGGCGTTTAATTTTATTATTCTTTTTATTATTAGTTTTGTATGAATTGAATAAGTGTTTAATTTTTTATATTTTTAGTATAGTATATTTTTAGTATTAGTTAGAGGTTTATTTTATTACTCTGTTTATGCATTTTGATTAGGTTGATGATGGTAACTATTAGTTTTGGCACATGATAATGCTTTTAATTAGTAGGGAAAGGAAAAGAAATGAGAAAAGAATAAAGAATAAATAAAAAGAAAGTAAAAAAATACAAAAAAAATTATCTTGTAGACACACAATTTTTTTTTTTCCATAAGACACACGCATTAATATATATATTTAGTGCTAGAATTAGGCAATCTTATTGTAACTTAGTGTACGTAGACATTAATATAAGAAATTCGCGTACTTGCATTTTTTTTTTTACAATTTTTCATTAAATTCGCGTACTTGATTTAATAATTTGGTTGCTAAAATATAAGTGTATTATGTTTGTGCTTGGTGCTAGAAGCTAAAGTTTTGTTTCATTTAAATTAAGCTGAGATGGTTTGTTATTTTGATTTTGGGATGTCTCAATTTTAAGGGGAAATGCTGCCAAAATTTTGAAAAACATGCTTGTAAAAGGCAATTCCCCGTGTTTTCAATTATTCTAAACTTGAGTGTAAATGGAAATGGCATAGGTGGTAATAAAATGGATCATAGTTGGATGAATGCTCTGAGAACAAGTGAAGAATATGAGAATGGGGTTGAAAACTTTATTGAATTTGCTAGGAGAAACGTTCCAACAAAAAATGGGATGTATTTTTGTCCCTGTGTCAATTGTTTAAATGAGAGAAAACGGGATGTTGAAGTTATAAGGGATCACCTACTTTGTGATGGAATAAATCTTCGATACACAAGGTGGATATGGCATGGTGAGGAAGTAACTGATTGTCCGTCACACAAGAAGGAAGCTGTGGATGTCATAGATGAAGATACAATGGAGAGAATGATTCACGATGTTGAGGTAGAATCATTTGCGCAGTCGCATGAATATGACAGCCTGCGGAGTGATGCAGAGACACCGTTGTACCCTGGGAGTAAGTACACACGGCTCACAGGAACATTACATTTGGTTAACTTAAAAGCAACTTGTGGGTGGACCGATAGTAGTTTCACATTGCTGCTTGAACTGTTGTGTGATATGTTTCCAGACGATAATGTACTTCCAAATCGTATGTATGAGGCCAAGAAAATCCTATCGACAATGGGTATGGAGTATAAAAAGATACACGCTTGCCCTAATGACTGTGTACTGTACAGGAAGGAGTATGAAGGCCTGAGTGAGTGCCCTAAGTGTCAAACCGCACGATACAAAGTGAAGAAAGATGGTGGTTGTGGCGATGGGAAGACTAAAAGGCAACCTGTAAAAGTTTTGTGGTATCTTCCAATAATACCGCGCTTTAAGCGTTTATTTGGCACTGTAAAAAAGGCGAAGAAGTTGAGATGGCATTCGGATGACAGAATATCCGACGAAAAATATCTTTGGCACCCGGCTGACTCTCCACAGTGGAAGAAAATAGATGAAATGTTCCCTGAATTTGGCAGCAAGCTGAGAAACCTTCGGCTTGGGCTCTGTGTAACCCCCTCCGTAATTATATCCGAAATACGGGATTAAAATGAAATAGAGACCAATAATAATCAAATAACATTTACTAACCCATCACATGATGGGGTTTTCAAAAATACCTTTCGAAATCATTTATAAACTTGGTCTCATATTCACATTTCGAATACAATTACTACGTGAAGATAAATCACATTTATATATCAGAGTAAGCAATATAAATTGCCAGCAATCCCGGAATACATATCTTCGCTAACAATCATAGGGTACATTAGCCCATACAACTTCACAAATAGGGAATTACACAACAAATCTCAATATCCGAAAACAATTATCCAAATATACATCCCAACTAAGAGAACCAACTACCAACTTCAATCCCGAAGGAGTCTTCATCGCCATTAGCTGCTCGCTATATCATTGATCTACTACCCTGTCTGGAAGGTTAGTAGGGGAGGGTGAGATTCGAGAGAATCTCAGTAGGGAAACATTATCAATATGCAGGCAAGATAAGTGTTTAATGCATGACATGCTTGCATCACATAACTCATGCACACATACAATGACAAATCTATAAGCTCAATGCTTCGAAAGATACACATATGGCCATAGCATATATTGAAACATAGCTTCAAATCATTCATACATGTTCCACATAATCAAGCAAAGCAATAACATGCATCAACACATTAATACAGTTATCAGAGCATGCAGGAGAGATAAGTTCCCTACCTCCAGTCTTTTCTCCTCGATTTGCGTGCCAGCAACTCGGGGATTCACATTCAATCCTACAATGTCAAATATACTATTTAGACACTTCCATAGTGTTTCTGGGGGTTATATGAGGCTATATTAAAAATTTACTAAAATACCCCCGGGGGCCCGGCCCGGCCCCGCCGTACCCGGTCCGGCTGCACTTTTCTTGAAATTTTGACATGGGCTATTCTAACATATTTTCGTCCAAGGAATCCATTTCTGTACTCGGAATTATCAAATTCAATGTCAAATTACGAAATTGCCCTTGGCAGCCCTACTTTTAGGGTTTTAGGGGCGTTTCTGTAATTATGCTTTCTCGGCCTTTTCCGAAAAAGTGCCCAACTGTAACCCCACCTATTTTCGCCCACTGAATCCAATGGAATCATCAAATCATTGAAAATCCAACTCTAAGACCCATTTACAATGCTGGCCGAAATATATGGGTTTTAAGGGGAAAATTGGGGTTTTTCGGTTTCGGCTCCGTAAACACGTTCCTTTCTACTCCTAACCACTTTATTGACTATTCCATTAGGTTACAACTACCATTTAGTACCAATTTGGGCAGCATAACAGCCCCACATACCCATTTCCAAGAATTAAAACCAATGGCAATCCGGCGAAATTTCACCGATTAAATTGCCCACAGCAGCTAGAATAGTCAATACACAAGAGTTTGGAAGTTACCTCAAGCTCCCACTAGCTTTTCTCAAAGTGGCTGAACCCTAGCCCCTTTTAAACAGCAAAATTAAGCTTCAAGTACCTTAATCCATGTAGAAGAGAAGCTTAGGAACAAGGTTATACACGTTAGGAGCTAGATCGTCGGAGAAATGGGCTTACCTTGCGAGATTTCTTCCTCTTTCTCTCTCTAAAGATCTCATATGCTCTCTCTCTATTTCAGCTGGTTGCAGCGTCAGAAATGAGGAGGAAGAAGGAAAAAACGGTTTAATAACATATCCCATGCTTATGTCATCAATGTATCATGATGATGTCATAATTCTCAATTTTCGGATTTTTGGCAGATTTCTGCCCAAACTTTGCAAAATCATAACTAATTCTAGAAAAATCGAAATGAGGTGATTCCAAAGCCAAATGAAAGCTATTTAAGTCCTCGTTATAGGAAAAATATTTACCAATACTAGAAATCACCACACAATTCCAGAATTACACAAATTTCATCACTGCCCCAAAACAGAGTCCATTTTCGACCTCAAACTTTGGACAGTCATATCTCCTAGTTCCCAAAACTAAATGGCACAAATTATATGTCAATTTTGAAGCTTGGGATGTGAACTTTAAGACTGGAAAGTTTCAGAATTTTTAAACACCATTTGGTCATTCAAAACGTTCACACCAACTGACTGCCCAGAATAGAGTTTCACTGGACAGAATTTCAGATTTTGCATCTTTGCTTCCAATGGTTCCATTTTCACACCAAACATCATTCCCACATAAATTTTCATAAGGAATCCATTGGAAACACCAAATCAATCAAATTCACATCTCATTAACATGTTCTCACTACAATCTCAACATGTCAACACAATTCACATTCGAGTACCAAATCATATCATATTCTCCAAAAGGGTTATTTATCACTAACCACATCCACTTTTGGAGTCATTAACCCTTAATCACAATTTGGGATCTTGCTAAACTAGGGCTTAGCAATCCACTAATCTCAGGCTTATTCTCTAAGCTCAAGTCTCAAAATTCGGGGTATTACATTTCTCCCCCCGTTCAATAAATTTCGTCCTCGAAATTTGTCGCACCACATAAACCTTAAACTCGGATGCCTCTTTACGACAGCTTCCGTTTCATAATCATTTCTTATTGGGACGGTCTCCTCTAGACCACCCACCCAAACGGTACTCCACAAATCCGATTCTCGCAAGAATCTCAAACAATGAATGCAACTCAGTTGCCATACATTGCAATCGGCCCATTTCATGATTGCCGCACAAATACAATCACTATACATTTTGCCAAACAAATGCAATCGCTCTCAGATACGATTGCCATAAAACCATCATCACATAACCACAATCATCGCAAGCCCCCCAGTTCATGAGTGGCTAATGCATCTCAATATTCGGAGGCTCTAAATCATGAGCCATATCATAAGATTTTGGCAGTTGGATGGCATAGGCCACCACTCTGCTCAACTCAATCTAGTTACCCCTTCCGGGAGTAACCCCAAAACACCACCACCTCAATACATCAAATGACAGCCTCAGCTGTATACACAAACATTCAGCTTCTGCTATATCTACTTTCACAGCTTTACCCTCACCCGTACACCCACCAGTAACTCCACTAGTGGTAACCGAGACTTTCGGGTATTCACAACAAGATCACACTGCCGTATCAAGTTTCACGGCGTTACCCTCACCCATCCGGGACTTTTGGGCCTCAATCACAATATCATATTGCAAGAATGCCTCGGCTTCCGCCGTTTGCACAAATATGACAGCTTCTCACTGTCTCACAAATACAAATTGCCCTTCCGGCATTCACATCACTGTTCACATTCACAACAACACACATCGCAAATTCTAATTTTACACACCGCCTTTCGGCCTGGGGTCAACACCGGTGCAACCAACGTGGTGGCTAGCCAAGTTGGCCATGCCGGGGTAGTGCCCTTAGAATAGAGAACCCCCGATCATGTAGTCGAATTAGCCATCAGCTGAATTAGCTCTGCTCTGCTACACAACTATACCTCAGTCCCAGCTTATCCACAATTGTCACCGGTTCACAATCACACTCCACTCTCATCCCCTTTCTCCTCTGGGAAGACACACAGTCTTTACCCGAACCATTGTTAGCTACTCAAGGACTTTTGACGTGGCAGTGCACACACATAGCCATTCAGGCTCACAATAGTAGATCCACAATCACACCCTACCCTCATCCCCTTTCTCCGCCAGGAAGACACACAGTCTTTACCCGAACCGTTGTTAGCTACTCAGGGACTATTGGCGTAGCGGTGCTCACACATAGCCTTTCGGCTTCCACATCACACTCCACCCTCATCCCCTTTCTCCGCCGGGAAGACACACAGTCTTTACCCGAACCGTTGTTAGCTACTCAGGGACTATTGGCGTGGCAGTGCATACACATAGCCTTATAACTCATAGAGCTATCCGGCTTTCACAAATGGCCCGTCGTCCTTCACAAATAGCCTGTCCCCCGTAAACTACCGCCCCGAAGGCACGGTCCTCCGCCATAGGAATCACCCCATGCGGCCGCAGGTGAGAGACTCACAATGCACAATTGCAACAAGCTGGAACCAGGCATTTTAATAATTCCACCCACCGCAAATTCTTTTCACCAAACTAGGATCCTTCAAGACCCCTTTTTCACAAACTAATCTGAACTTCGAAGTTTTACCTCCTGAAGCCATGATTAACACATCATTCTCACGCTTCCGCTGCACACTCTGAGGTCTTTCTCCTCATCTGTGCTTCAACAATGTCAAGTTGATTGAACAGAAGTCCCATAGGAACCTCTCACTACAACTGACAATATTCACAACATATATCCATCCGCGTCAAACCTTGGCCCGATTCAACTTGAATCATTCAAAGCCACAACCAGCACTTCGTTGAGATCCCATACTCCCAACGTTCCCAGAGCTCTATTCTACGATTCAACGTCATGGCGAGTGCATACTAAGGTTCGTCGTCACGGCAGCTGCACACTAGGGTTTGTCGTCACGGCGGCTGTCACAATTTTTTTTATATATTGTCACACCCCTTTAGAGTGCCCACCTCCCTGGTCAACTACGTACCAGGGCTCCGCTGGCCGGCCCTTACACTGAGCCTGGCAGGCAGCTGGGTTACTCACATTTCACCCAGGACTCACATATAGCCTAACCGATCAGGTGTCACCGTAGGTAGCCCTCTCCGATCAGAACTCCCCGTAGGTTGCCTTCTCCACTCCGAATCCTCGTAGATAACTCTTTCAAATTCAAATTCTTCTCATAATCACTTTTCCCTGTGCCAGATTAACACTAGCAACCTCAGGATACCTGATACACATTTCAATTCCAATTTAGTACCACATCCTGGTACCACGGACCATCTAGGTCAAGTCAAACTCCTAAGAATCAGCCCAGCTATTGAGTCTGACCCTTGGAGCATAATTCAATTTAGTTCTCAAAGTCTTAAGCTCAATTGAATCGGGAAACCACTTCCCTCGTTTCACGGAGCATCATCACCTCCAACTCAAATTCATCATTTCTACGGAGCATCTTTAACTCCTACACAAATTCAGATATCTCTGCCAGCCTAAGGCACACCGGTCCCCTAGGTCTTAAGGCCTTTACACCCACAAGCTCTGTATGACGTCACTACATGTAACATCATACCACCTAGGGTTTCTCACCCAATATCTAGGTTAGTCACGATACCTAGAATCTCAATATCACACATCTAGGAAATCATTTTCCTTAGTTCTCTAATCAGACGATGGGTCTGATTACCTCCACCACTAGGTCTACACCTCAAATCCTCGGGTGAATCATACTGACTCACCATATCCACAACACAATTAATGTATACACATGGCCCTAAAACTCACATATCCATAAATAGCAGGGACCTTAATATGTATACCACAACAAACAAAGTCATCTCCTATGACTTAAGGCAGAAACTACTACATTATCCTAGCAAATCCTTTACTTGCCAGGAACTACAGCTCTGATACCAAAAATGTAACCCCCTCCGTAATTATATCCGAAATACGGGATTAAAATGAAATAGAGACCAATAATAATCAAATAACATTTACTAACCCATCACATGATGGGGTTTTCAAAAATACCTTTCGAAATCATTTATAAACTTGGTCTCATATTCACATTTCGAATACAATTACTACGTGAAGATAAATCACATTTATATATCAGAGTAAGCAATATAAATTGCCAGCAATCCCGGAATACATATCTTCGCTAACAATCATAGGGTACATTAGCCCATACAACTTCACAAATAGGGAATTACACAACAAATCTCAATATCCGAAAACAATTATCCAAATATACATCCCAACTAAGAGAACCAACTACCAACTTCAATCCCGAAGGAGTCTTCATCGCCCTTAGCTGCTCGCTATATCATTGATCTACTACCCTGTCTGGAAGGTTAGTAGGGGAGGGTGAGATTCGAGAGAATCTCAGTAGGGAAACATTATCAATATGCAGGCAAGATAAGTGTTTAATGCATGACATGCTTGCATCACATAACTCATGCACACATACAATGACAAATCTATAAGCTCAATGCTTCGAAAGATACACATATGGCCATAGCATATATTGAAACATAGCTTCAAATCATTCATACATGTTCCACATAATCAAGCAAAGCAATAACATGCATCAACACATTAATACAGTTATCAGAGCATGCAGGAGAGATAAGTTCCCTACCTCCAGTCTTTTCTCCTCGATTTGCGTGCCAGCAACTCAGGGATTCACATTCAATCCTACAATGTCAAATATACTATTTAGACACTTCCATAGTGTTTCTGGGGGTTATATGAGGCTATATTAAAAATTTACTAAAATACCCCCGGGGGCCCGGCCCGGCCCCGCCGTACCCGGTCCGGCTGCACTTTTCTTGAAATTTTGACATGGGCTATTCTAACATATTTTCGTCCAAGGAATCCATTTCTGTACTCGGAATTATCAAATTCAATGTCAAATTACGAAATTGCCCTTGGCAGCCCTACTTTTAGGGTTTTAGGGGCGTTTCTGTAATTATGCTTTCTCGGCCTTTTCCGAAAAAGTGCCCAACTGTAACCCCACCTATTTTCGCCCACTGAATCCAATGGAATCATCAAATCATTGAAAATCCAACTCTAAGACCCATTTACAATGCTGGCCGAAATATATGGGTTTTAAGGGGAAAATTGGGGTTTTTCGGTTTCGGCTCCGTAAACACGTTCCTTTCTACTCCTAACCACTTTATTGACTATTCCATTAGGTTACAACTACCATTTAGTACCAATTTGGGCAGCATAACAGCCCCACATACCCATTTCCAAGAATTAAAACCAATGGCAATCCGGCGAAATTTCACCGATTAAATTGCCCACAGCAGCTAGAATAGTCAATACACAAGAGTTTGGAAGTTACCTCAAGCTCCCACTAGCTTTTCTCAAAGTGGCTGAACCCTAGCCCCTTTTAAACAGCAAAATTAAGCTTCAAGTACCTTAATCCATGTAGAAGAGAAGCTTAGGAACAAGGTTATACACGTTAGGAGCTAGATCGTCGGAGAAATGGGCTTACCTTGCGAGATTTCTTCCTCTTTCTCTCTCTAAAGATCTCATATGCTCTCTCTCTATTTCAGCTGGTTGCAGCGTCAGAAATGAGGAGGAAGAAGGAAAAAACGGTTTAATAACATATCCCATGCTTATGTCATCAATGTATCATGATGATGTCATAATTCTCAATTTTCGGATTTTTGGCAGATTTCTGCCCAAACTTTGCAAAATCATAACTAATTCTAGAAAAATCGAAATGAGGTGATTCCAAAGCCAAATGAAAGCTATTTAAGTCCTCTTTATAGGAAAAATATTTACCAATACTAGAAATCACCACACAATTCCATAATTACACAAATTTCATCACTGCCCCAAAACAGAGTCCATTTTCGACCTCAAACTTTGGACAGTCATATCTCCTAGTTCCCAAAACTAAATGGCACAAATTATATGTCAATTTTGAAGCTTGGGATGTGAACTTTAAGAATGGAAAGTTTCAGAATTTTTAAACACCATTTGGTCATTCAAAACGTTCACACCAACTGACTGCCCAGAATAGAGTTTCACTGGACAGAATTTCAGATTTTGCATCTTTGCTTCCAATGGTTCCATTTTCACACCAAACATCATTCCCACATAAATTTTCATAAGGAATCCATTGGAAACACCAAATCAATCAAATTCACATCTCATTAACATGTTCTCACTACAATCTCAACATGTCAACACAATTCACATTCGAGTACCAAATCATATCATATTCTCCAAAAGGGTTATTTATCACTAACCACATCCACTTTTGGAGTCATTAACCCTTAATCACAATTTGGGATCTTGCTAAACTAGGGCTTAGCAATCCACTAATCTCAGGCTTATTCTCTAAGCTCAAGTCTCAAAATTCGGGGTATTACACTCTGTACATATGGCATCAATCCGTATGGAACTCTTAATAGCACACACAGTGCGTGGCCAGTACTCCTTGTAATATACAACTTGCCTCCCTGGCTTTGTATGAAACGCAAGTATGTGATGCTTTCTATGATGATTTCTGGACCAAAACAGCCAGGAAACGATATCGATGTCTACCTGGCGCCTTTGATTGAGGACTTGAAGAAGTTGTGGGAGGAAGGCGTAGATGTGTTTGATGCGTATAAGAATGAGTCATTCAAGCTACGTGCAATGCTGTTCACCACCATAAATGACTTCCCTGCCTACGTAAACCTCTCAGGGTACAGTGTGAAGGGGCATAAAGCATGTCCGATCTGTGAAGCAGACACTCACTTCCACCAACTGAAACATAGAAGAAAAACGGTCTACCTAGGTCACAGGAGGTTCTGTTATTCTCTGGAAATTCTTGTATTTCATCACATTTTTCTCATATATTTGTGGTTTTAAACTTAAATTGTGCATAAGTTGTATACATATGAAGAAAAATGTGATATGTTGAAAATACTTGAAAAAGTGCAAATTTTGAGCTAAATGTATAGGGTTTTAAATTAAATTGAAGAATTAAAAAGCTCATAAAATCCTTCTCTTTGTAGGATGATGATGACAAGAAATGAAAGCTTATATGGATCCTTGGAGGTGAAGAAAAGAAGAACAAAAGTCAAGAAGGAAAATCAAAGTAGCTTGAAGGTGTCCCCGGTTGCTTTTGCTACGCCACAGCGAAGCAAAAGCGAAAACACATCAAAAATAGGCCTTTCTGATCGCGTACGCTGTGGGTTCGCTATAGCGAAGCGAAAGCGAAAACACATCAAAAATAGGCCTTTCTGACCGCGTACGCTGTGGGTTCGCTATAGCGAAGCGAGGGCGAAGTCGCGATACTGCAACTGTGCGTTTTGAAAAACTGATGCTTCAGCTGACTTTTTAACCTAATGGGGGCGCCGAATTGAGTGGATTCTGCACAAGGAAGAGCTCAAGAACCACAAGGAGGCTTCTTGGAGAGCTTGAGGAGGATTTTAGGGCTTCTTGGAGGAGATTCTTGGAGAAATTCAAGATTTTTCTGGTTTTTCCCTTCTTTTTCTGGTTTTTCCCTTCTTCTCTTCCCATTTGCTGATATGGTTTTGAGTTATATGTTGAGTTTCTGGTTTGTATTGACTATGAGTGGCTAAAACTCTCATTTAGGATTACTTCTACTCATTGTATGGATTAAAACTACTATATTTTCTTGCCTTTGCTAGTTGTTGGGAATATATGCTGATTTTTCCCCATGCTTAATTACTATCTTGTGCTTGATCACCACATGACTAGTTGGGTTCAATTGAATGATGCTTGAGAAAGCTATTTTGGTTGTAGAACTTGAGAAAAATCATGTTAGACTTGAAGTTTGATGATTAAATGGATGGTTTGTTGTTAGAATAGAGATATATCTAACAACCTAGCATAGTCTAATGAAGAATTGCTTTGGGAAAGATGATTTTCATTAAGGATAGACAAGAGATTGAATATTGTTAATGAAGATTAAAAATCAATCTTGACTTGAGAGAGCTTGATTGATGATTTTAGAATCTTTGACTAGCATATGGACTCACACAACTAGCATAAGTGAATGAATTGCATAGTTTTATGAAATACAATGAGGAGGAAGTAATCCTAAACCTTTAAACCTTGAAGTAGAATCCATTTTACATTCACTTTTATTTTACCTTATTGTTTTTAGCAAATTCTTTTAATTAACATACTCAATTCAAACTGATTCCATTCAACCTAGTTAAGAATATAATTACAATAATTAGCTCACTTTCGTCATAGTCCTCGTGGGAACGATCTTTACTTATCATTTTATTACTTGCGACCCGTGCGCTTGCGGAAGCTAAACGGCGAACAAGTTTTTGGCGCCGTTGCCGGGGACTATTGACTAAAGTCTCTTGAGTTAATTAGTGTAATTGTGTGCTTGATTACGCTTGAATACTTCTCTTCTTCTTGTTAATTTGCTTTGTTTTTAAGTATAGTTATAGCTTTAGTTCATTTTCTTGTTTTTCTTAGTATAGTTCTATTAGTTGATAAGTTTGATACTCGTTTTGGGATTCTTGACTTGTAGGTATTTGAGCTCCGTATGCAAACTGATTTGGAGATCGTCCTTGACGGTGCTCTTCAAGAATATTTTTCTGAAGACTTTGAAGCTGAACCGGAGAATCCACCTCAAGTGCAACCTCTCCAAGGACCTGAACCTTTGCCCAGACAAGAGCAACCGAGACCACCACCTCGTCCTCATCCATTTTACAATATGGCTAATCCTAATGATGATAACTTGGAGCGCACTTTGGATGAATACATGGAGCAAGGAAATTCCACCTATCAATTTAGCATCCAATTTCCTGCTATTCAAGCTCGGAATTTTGAGTTGAAGCCAATCATGCTTCAAATGCTCCAAATGATTGGCTTGTTTTCGGGAACTCAGAATGAAGACCCTACTGACCATTTGACACGCTTTGTACAAGTGTGTGAGAATTTCAAGTTTCAAGGAGTAACTGCAGATGCACTCAGATTGCGCCTCTTTCCTCTATCACTTGACAAGAAGGCAAGAGCTTGGCTTACTGCTCTACCTCCTAACTCCATCACTAATTGGGATGAAATGGCATCCAAGTTCAAAGCAAGGTTCATTCCAAGGGGTAGACGGGCAGTTCAAAGAGCTGAACTCTTGGGTTTTCAACAACAGCCCGGAGAACTTTTTCATGAAGCATGGGAGAGATTCAAGGAGCTATGGCGTAGTTGTCCTAACCATGAACAGAAGACCTATGTTTTGCTTGAAGCCTTTGCAGCTGGATTGGATGTGCCTACTTCTAATATGCTCAACAATGCCTCTAATGGTGGAATTGGCAAGATGAGAGTTTGTGATATATCTCAGTTGTATGAGGACATTGCCTCTAGCTCCTTGCAACAATCTGAAAAATCACGTTCTAGCTATAGAACATATAAGGAACCAAGTCCTGCAAGTAGTTCAAATGTGTCTAAAGAAATTGCCGCTCAACTTGAAGCAATTGCCAAGAGGTTTGATCAACTTGAACTAAGAATAGAGAGAAACTCCTCCAAGAATGTGAACGCTATCCAAGCTCCAAGTCCTTCTTGTGAAATATGTGGAGAAGGCCACTCTTCTGAAGAATGCTATCACACTATGGAGTCGGTGAGTTATTTGAACAATACTCAAAGGTATCCACGTGGTAACCCTTATTCTAATACTTACAACAAGGGTATGAGGGACCATCCTAACTTCTCCTGGAGGAATGGACCTAGTGAGAATCCAATTAATCACTATGCTTCTTCTAGTAAGCCAATGCGTCCACCGGGTTTTGAGCAACCACTGAAACCACAAGAGGGTGATTCTGAGACAAATAAACTCTTGAGGCAACTTATCAAGAGTCAAGAAGGCTTAGTTGGCACAGTTTCTCTGCATGACACAGCAATCAAAAATCTTGAAATACAAATGGGGCAAATTGCTTCACACTTGAGTGCTCAACCAAGAAATGGTCTTCCAAGTGATACTATTCCCAACCCTAAGAGAGAAGGTAAAGAAGAATGCAAGGCTCTTACTCTCCGAAGTGGCAAGACTTTACTCGATGTTCCAAGTATGGGTAAGGCTACAACAAAGCCAAAAGACCATGTTGTGGAAGATTCTAACCTCGATGAAGAGGTTGTTGAAGACATTATAGTTGAAGAAGAGGATAACAAGAAGAGGAAGCAAACTGAAGTGACTCTAGATGAGGTGGTGTCAAGCAAGCCCATTGCTCCTAACAATACGGACGAGAAGAAGAGAAAGACCAATACCTCTCCTCCACGATATGTCCCACCACCCCCTTTTCCACAAAGGCTCAAGAAACATCAAGAAGATGGGCAATTCAAGAAGTTCATTGAGATGTTCAAGCAATTGCATATCAACATTCCCTTTGCGGAAGCCTTAGAGCAAATGCCCAAATATGCCAAATTCATGAAGGATGTACTCTCAAAGAAAAGAAGATTTAATGAGTTCGAAACTGTGGCTGTCACGAAGAGCTTTACTGATGTTATCAAGCAACTTCCGCCTAAGTTGAAGGATCCTGGGAGTTTTTCTATACCCTGTCATGTTGGGGGTAAATTCTTAGGGAATGGCTTGTGTGATCTTGGCTCTAGTGTAAACCTTATGCCGTTGTCTGTATTCAACAAGTTGGGGTTAGGTGATGCTAGACCAACCACGGTTACCTTACAATTGGCCGATAGAAGCTTGTCTTATCCTAAAGGGATTGTTGAAGATGTCTTAGTCAAGGTTGATAAGTTCATATTTCCGGCTGATTTTATTGTACTTGACTTTGATCCGGATAGAGAAATGCCTTTGCTGCTAGGAAGGCCATTTTTAGTTACGGCTAGAACTTTGATAGATGTGGAAAAAGGTGAGTTGACTTTGAGGGTGGCCGACGAGCAAGTCACCTTTAACATGAATCAATTGATGAAGACCCCTCATGTGCATGAAGATTGTTTCTTTCTTGATGTGATTGGTTTTGTCACCCAAGAAGAATTTGAGACCTCTAT
The DNA here is from genome assembly GCA_963855925.1 of Inga laurina. Lineage (NCBI taxonomy): Eukaryota > Viridiplantae > Streptophyta > Magnoliopsida > Fabales > Fabaceae > Inga > Inga laurina. The sequence goes on from OY979703.1 coordinate 63,878,531, forward strand.
GATTGAAGATCCACTTGAAGCCGCTCTTCTTGATATTGATTCTGAGGGTTTTGATGTAGTGGAATGCAAGGCTATTATGGATGCAACAACTCCTTATCCTAAAAGGAGGATACCATTTGAGTCACTTGATTTGGGTTCTAATGACCGACCAAAGTTAAAATCTTCTTTAGAGGAACCACCTTCACTTGAGTTGAAGGCATTGCCATCTCATCTACAATATGCTTATTTGGGGTCTAACAATACTCTTCCGGTGATTATTGCTTCGGATCTCACTATTCAGCAAGAGGAGAAATTAATTGAAGTCTTAAAAGCTCACAAAAGGGCTATTGGGTGGACAATTGCTGATATCAAGGGTATTAGCCCCTCTATGTGCATGCACAAGATCTTTCTGGAAGAGAATCACAAGCCTTCCATTGAACATCAAAGGAGACTCAACCCTATTATGAAGGAAGTAGTGAAGAAGGAGCTTCTTAAATGGCTCGATGCTGGCATTGTATATCCTATTTCTGATAGTTCTTGGGTGAGCCCAGTCCAATGCGTCCCCAAAAAGGGCAGTATGACTGTAGTGGCTAACACCCACAACGAACTCATTCCCACTCGCACGGTAACTGGGTGGAGGGTTTGCATGGACTACCGTAAGCTCAATACGGCTACTCGTAAGGATCACTTCCCGTTGCCTTTCATTGATCAAATGTTGGACAAACTAGCTGGAAGGGAATTCTTTTGTTTTCTTGATGGTTATTCGGGATACAACCAAATAGCAATTGCCCCGGAAGACCAAGAGAAGACTACATTTACGTGCCCATATGGCACCTTTGCTTTCAAGCGCATGCCCTTCGGCCTTTGCAATGCACCGGCTACATTTCAACGGTGTATGATGGCTATTTTTGCTGATATGATAGAGCACACCATGGAAGTGTTCATGGACGACTTCACTGTGTTTGGTGATTCATATGAAGAGTGCTTAGCAAACTTAGCTCGAGTCTTGAAGCGGTGTGAAGATACTAATCTTGTGCTTAATTGGGAGAAATGCCATTTTATGGTGAAGGAAGGCATTGTGTTAGGCCACCGTGTCTCCAAGAAAGGTTTAGAAGTTGACCGGGCAAAGTTAGAGGTGATTGAACAACTTCCTCCACCTATCAATGTTAAGGGTGTGAGAAGCTTTTTGGGCCATGCTGGGTTCTATCGAAGATTCATAAAGGATTTTTCCAAAATCACTAAGCCGCTCTGTGCTTTACTTGAGAAGGATGCTGACTTCAAGTTCGATGATGCATGTTTGAAAGCATTTGAAGAGTTGAAAAGAAGACTTGTAACCGCTCCTGTCATTATGGCTCCGGATTGGAGTTTACCCTTTATAGTCATGTGTGATGCTAGTGACTATGCCGTGGGAGCTGTACTTGGGCAGAAAAGGGATAAAATCTTCCATCCTATTTACTATGCAAGTAAGACACTCGATGATGCCCAAGAAAATTACACTACCACTGAGAAAGAGCTTTTGGCTGTAGTGTATGCATTTGCTAAATTTCGGCCTTACTTGATTGGTGCCAAAGTGGTTGTTCATACTGACCATTCTGCACTACGGTACCTCTTTAGTAAGAAGGATTCTAAAGCAAGGTTGATTCGATGGGTTTTGCTCTTACAAGAATTTGATCTTGAGATTGTGGATAGAAAAGGCTCTGAAAATCAGGTTGCCGACCACTTGTCTAGGTTGAGTACTGAAGCTCAACATGATGAAGATCTTCCTATTCATGAAACTTTTCCAGATGAGCAACTCTTTTTGGTGTGTCATTCTGAAACTCCTTGGTATGCTGACATAGTTAATTACCTTGTGAGTGGAATTATTTCTGAGGACTTGAGTTATCACCAACGGAAGAAGTTCTTACATGATGTCAAGTTCTATCATTGGGAAGAACCCTTCCTATTTCATTATTGTGCTGATCAGCTGATTTGAAGATGTGTTCCAGAAGGTGAGCAACAAGATGTATTGAAGTGTTGCCATTCCTCTGAATATGGAGGCCACTTTGGAGGTACCAAGACGGCTGCAAAAGTCTTGCAGTCTGGGTTTTTCTGGCCATCCTTGTTCAAGGATGCGTATGAATTCGCTCTATCTTGTGATCGGTGCCAAAGGGTTGGCAATATCTCTAGGAGGAATGAAATGCCACTCAACAGTATGTTGGAAGTGGAATTATTTGATGTATGGGGGATTGACTTCATAGGACCGTTTCCCAAGTCCTTCAACAATCAATACATTCTTGTAGCGGTGGATTATGTGTCTAAATGGGTTGAGGCCATTGCTTCTCCTACAAATGATGCTAAAGTAGTGGTCAAATTCATGAAAAAGCATATCTTCACTCGTTTCGGTGCTCCACGGGCTGTTATTAGTGATGGAGGCACCCACTTTTGCAACCATCAATTTAAATCCCTTTTGAAGAAGTATGGAGTGAGGCACAAGGTGTCTTTAGCCTACCATCCTCAAACAAATGGTCAAGCTGAGATTTCCAATAGAGAAATCAAGAAAATCCTTGAGAAAACTGTGGGTATCACTCGAAAGGATTGGTCCATGAAGTTAGATGATGCATTATGGGCCTATCGCACCGCCTACAAGACACCTATCGGTATGTCTCCCTACCGGTTGGTTTTTGGGAAAGCTTGTCATCTTCCTGTGGAGCTGGAACACAATGCCTATTGGGCTATTAAAAAGTTGAATTTTGATGAAAAAGAAGTGGGTGACAAGAGGCTCTTGCAGCTTAATGAGCTTGAAGAATTTCGTTTCCATGCTTATGAGAGTTCAAAGCTTTACAAGGAGAAAACAAAGCGGTGGCATGACAAGAAGATTGTCTCTAAGTCTTTTGAGCCAGGTCAACAAGTTCTCCTCTATAACTCTAAGCTGAAAATCTTTCCGGGAAAGTTAAAGTCGAGATGGTCTGGACCTTTCACTGTGGTTCAAGTCTTTGACAAGGGTGTTGTGGAGCTCGAAGGACAAGATGGTGAGAGATTCAAGGTCAATGGACAACGGTTAAAGCATTATTGGGGTGGCACGGTAGAGAGGCAAACCATCACTCTACCGCTCACTGATTCCACTTGACAAAGAGAAGAGTCAGGCTGAAGACTATAAATCAAGCGCTTCTTGGGAGGCAACCCAAGTTCTCAACACTTTATCTTTTCATTTTTCTTTGATTTTTGTGTGTTTTAGTGGATTTATGTTTGGTTTTACCTTTTTGTAGGTAAGAAAGGTTTTCCCATGGCTGGACAAATTGCATTGCATTGGAGCTACAAAGTGCATTTTGATACAAGGAGTTGGAACTACAAAGGGAAGTACACCTAAAATTTTGCATTTGAAACTACAGGCTTGAATATCATTGCTGTTGCTTTAATGTTTGTCTAAATGGTGAATGTGACTTGAGATGGAATTTGTATGGGGTGACTGAAGATTTAGGATTGACAAATCTGTTTTCACCATGTTTGAGTACAGCATGCTACCCTTATGCCTTTTGTTGTGGATCAATGGTTTGTGAAGTGAGTTGGGTGCTATGTGTGGAATTTGGGGTGATTTGGGAATCCTTTTATGCATTTTCATTGTGTGTGGTGTTATCCTCATGTTTGGATGTGATTGAATGGTGTGTGATAAGATTAAGGTACCATTTGTGGAAATTGGGTGAGTTAGGATGATGTGAGAATCTCATTTTGCTGTCAGAATTTTTGTTTGGTTGTTGTCATCCTTTGCTGTTACTTTGCTGTGGCAAAGCGGCAGCAAATGTCTGGTTTTTCTGTGATTTGCTATGTATCTGTGCTTGCTGTTGCTTTGCTATGGCATACTGAAGGCAAAAGCAACCCATTTTTCAATGCTTCTGTGCAGTTTTTCTTGGGTTTGCCCTTGCTTCGCTATAGCAAGGTCAAGGCAAACACATGCCATTTTTTGCCCCTTCTGTGCAGTTTTCTTTGGGTTCGCCCTTTCTTCGCTATAGCAAGATCAAGGCAAACACATGCCATTTTTTGCCGCTTCTGTGCAGTTTTCTTTGGGTTCGCCCTTGCTTCGCTATAGCAAGGTCAAGGCAAACACATACCATTTTTCACCCCTTCTGTGCATCCCGATAACCACACCAAAAAAAAAAAAAACTAAAAAAGAAAAACTAAAAAAAAAAAAAATTTTTTTCTTACAAAAAAAAAAAAATTTTTAAATTGACCATCTCACCCTTTTTTCCCCTTTCTTTTCCTTCTTTACCCTTATGAACCTACCCCACATATGGCCCACATTCATTTTGCAAATTCAAAATCACTTCCTCTTTTGTAACTTCCCTCCTAACTCACACCCTAATTCCATCACTTTCTACTCCTCCGTCTCTCACTGCCGCTCTTTCACTCGAGCTCACTCCCAATCTTCACACCGTCCCTCCACCGACTCCCATTCCACATCTCTCCTCCACCGTAGCTCACTTCCGTCGCTCAAGATCCACTGCTCGCCATCTCCGTTCGTCGACTCGGCACCATCGACCCAGCTCCTCCACCACCAGCGCCACCGTCGACCTAGGCCCCCCATTCACTCACCGCTCACCGTTCTTCCCAACTCTCACTACTGTTTCCCTCTTCTCTCCCCACCGCCACTCCGATTCAGATCCGCCCCCGCTCCCTCTCACTCCGCCTTCAACTCCCCACTCCACCGTGGCCCAGCTCCTCCACCACCAGCGCCATCCATCTCCGACAACCGTCGCCCAGCCCCACAATCGAAACCCGAGCCCCCAGCCCCACCTTCGACCACCATCTTTCGACCGACCCCCCATCACTCACCGAGACCTTCACCTCCGGCCTAACTTCGCTCACCCTCTCCCACCGTCTCCCTCTTCTCTCACCGTCGATCTACCCTCCACCGTGGGCCAGATTTTTTTCCACCGCATATCGGCCCACCATCTTCACATCTCACCACCCACCTCCCCTCACAACCAAAGACCCCTCCTTTCCTTCTCTCTCATCTCTTCCAATCACGCTCATGGTGGTTGAAGCCGAGCCCTCATTCATCTTCATCGCCTAATTTTCACACTTGTCCATTCCTGCGCCAAGTTCGGTCCAGCTGTGTTTGGGAGACTTCAAGCCATCCTCTCCAAATTCCTCACTCGGTGTTCTGCCCTGATTCGCTGTGATCTTGTCTGTGGCTTCTCTGTTCAGTTGTGCTATTATTCTTGTCTAAGGTAATGTGCATACCCTTCGTCCGGTTTTTGTTGGGATAGTGTAGCTTAAGATTGAGATTGTGATTAGAGCGCCAATATGGAGACTTTGTGGTTATGATTAATCGGGGACGCATGCTTACTTTAAGCTTGAACTTATTTGGGTTGTTGGAGGATTATCAGTGTGCCTGACTAGTTCCATAGTTTCATCTTTACATTCGTTGAGACCCCACTGTAGTTGCACATGCTTGGTTATTTGGAAATACTATTTGATTTTAGAGGCCCCTTTGTCACAAAGGGAACCATTTAGCCTATTTTTGTCAACTCTCTGACTAGGCTACATGTGCTCTTTATGTGGATATTCTTCTAATCTATGAGCTTAGGATTGACCAGCTGCGCCTCGTTTTAGGCTTAGCGCTGTCGTCTCTGAATACTGTTTACTTCCTTGTCATTCCTTGGGCACGTCTAAGTGACCGTCCGTGATTCGGTCATCTGAGCTAGTCTATGAAGCATTTTACACTTAGGCTTTCCTTGATGTGGTTTAATTTGGTGATTAGGATACTGAGCATTCATGGTTATATTGTTCAACTGCGTTGGAGAGCACCTTTGGGATCATTTGAGTTGGCGAATCACTTTGAGATCAGTTGTACTGTTATAAGGAAGCGAGGATAGGTTTAGGAGTGGAATTCTGGATTGCCTTGTTGAGGTTCTTCGCTAGCCACAAGTTTGGGGGACCTTTTTTTTTTCTTTTAGGACTAGTGTTTCTCTTTTTCTTTTCTTTTGTTAGTTATGGATTGTTCATTGTTTGTGTGTGTTTTCTTTGGTTTTGATTTTTGCAGATAATGACCAAGCGCCGAGCTGCTCCTAAAAAGCCAGCGCCTAAACGGAAAAAGGCCGCTGCTGCCCCTTCAAGTCCTGTGCCTCCCCCAACTCAACCACCTCCCTCCACTTTTGCACCCGATTTGCTAGACGTTGTCAAAGCTCTCATGAACTCACGACCTTTGCGTCAAGAGTGAGAATTCCCGCCTAATACTCGGTTTAAGTTCTACAAGTTGGCAACAGAAAAACATGGTTTAGGGCATATGTTGGCATCGCTGGCTACTGGCAATGAAACTTTTGTTCGCCATTTCTATTACTATGCCAATTGTTACGGCATTTCGTCAATGCAGTTGAGAGATGTCCCACCTTGTGGCAAGAGTATAGGTTCTATATTGATAACTACAATAGCCATATTAACAACTACAACTACATGAATTAATAACACTATGAAATATTGAAATTAAATTTTTTTTTTTTAAATGGAATGATAGAATTAGTTGTAGATGTTTATTGTGGGGCCATTTGAGCCATTATTAACTTAGGGGCATGGAAGTAATTTGACCCAATTATTAAATCCAATTTTAGTTCATGTGGCCTGATTAATGATTTGTTAAGTTTAGTTACTTAAATTAGAATTTGGGTATTTCAAATGGTTTTTAAAAATATTTTCCTGAATAATAAATTTTAGTCACCAATAAAAAATACCCTAGAAGTTATATCCAATGTTAAAATATACTCAGAAATTTTTTTTTAGTACCCATAAACATTAAAAATCAAAGGAAAAAAATGCACGTTCGTTAATATAGACTAATTTCCATTGCTTTTGTTGTTAGACCCATACTTTCTTTAAAAAAACCAAAAAATTAAAAAACCTTTCAACGTTGCAGTTTTGAGGGAAAGCATGTGGCCTATAAAACCAATAGTAGGGTTACAAGAATTCTAGCTTTATAATGCCCACTTTACGTACTGAGGTTGTAATTTACATTAAAATGGCAACAGCGGCTTCTGCATTACCAAAGTAGAAACGCTGCGAATGAATTATGAGGAGACATTTGAAAATGTAAACGCAAAGCAAGCATTTTTGTCTCTTGCTCTCTGGGCCTTCCATGAGTCAATACCTACCACTCAATGCAAATCGGGCTCTTGAGTTAGCACTGTCTAGCTTTAGTGGTGTGTGTAAAGTTCGTTGAAGTGGGCCAGAAAACTAAATATCTTATTGATAGTAATGGTTAGAATCCATAATTTATAATGTTCTCCTGGCCCCTATTATATACAAGCACATAATTGAGCTTAAGTAGCGTTAAGGCCCACAGGCAACAGACTGAACATACCCTAAACTACAACATATTTTACAAACCAATCATGCTAGCTACACTAGAATTACAATGTCAATATTCCCCCTCAAGTTTGGGCTGATACAAGTTTACAGTTCCTAAGTTGCCAAGTAATCTGATCTGATCATCTTTTCCTACAGCTTTAGTTAATAAGTCCACCTCTTAATCCTTTGACAACACATGTTCTTTTTTTTTTTTTGATACAAAGGCAAACAAAGCTTGAAAATGACAATCACTATAGGCTAGGCCCTACAGGATGTTCTTGAGCTAAAAAGCCACAATCCAAAGCAAAAAAATGAAAACATTCAATTGGGGAAAACCCAACTTCCTCGTGATCCTGCGGAATCATGTGTGCCTTCCTTGCAAGATAATCTGCACAGCGAAGGCTTTCCCTGTGAGCATGGGAAATTTCTACCTCCCAGTCACTATAAACGAGAGATCTGGTTTGTAAGATAACATCATATAATGGATGATCCGAATCACAATGAGTGGATAATAGATGGACTGCCTGTATTGAGTCAGTGAATATCCTGATTTTCTTTAGCCCCAATTGTTTACACAGAAGGAGACCACATCGGATTCCATGGATTTCCGCAGCAGTTGGGAAAGTATGTCCTAACTTCTGTTGAAATCCACGAATCCAATTACCCTGGTAATCACGGATAACACCTCCACAGCAGCCTGACCATCTCTGACAACTGAACCATCAACATCTAAACAATAAACACCCGGATCAGGAGGTTGCCAGTGAAGCACTCCTCATTCTGGGATTTGGAATATCCGATGCCGAAACTTGCCGTTCTGCACACCTTCCGAGAGATGATAAATACATCTGTGAACTATCTCTTTCGGGCTATCTGATGACCCTTCAAAAGCTTGGCAACATCGATTTTTCCATAATATCCAACAAGCGATACTGAAAACATTTTGCCAAGGCCATCTAGCCATCTTATTGTTTCCTGGTGAGTGCTACAAGTTCCAATTGAGCCAATCCTGCAAATTACCAGAGAAAAATATATTATAATATAGAGGGTTAGTTAAAGCAGACCACACTCTTCGAGCTTGCTCACAATCTCTCAAAATATACAGGGCGCTCTCCACACTGTCACACAGAAAATGACAAGTGTTTAAGGCTCTCGGATTGTGTCTCCCTCTGATCTCATTAGTAGGAAGCCTATCATGGAATACTTGCCAAAGAAAGAATTTGATACGTTCAGGAATTCCCCAGCGCCATAGCGACTGCCAGTGACGTTGGTGACTATGGATGTGCTGATGAAAGATTGCGTCATAAGCTGATTTTACACTGAAGTTCCCATCAGGAGCATTCCGCCAACAAATAGTATCCTCATCAATGCCCGAAGGTGGCGGAATCGACATTATTTTATCCACCACCCAATTTGGAAGGAAGGATTCCCATTTAGCTCTATCCCAATGTCCTGAATGAGTCATAAAGGAGCAAACATTAGCACTCAAACCAACAAGGTGGTGGCTTTTGTCAATAAAGAATTTGAGGGGCTTGTCCACTGAAGTCCAGCATTCCTGCCAAGCAAGCGTATTTCGGCCACTTCTAAGGCGTTTGCCATGACCCCTTAAGAAGTCCTCCCAGACGGTCATAATTCCACACCAAACCGCCGACTGTTTGCGCCACCTCTGAACCTGCGGAATAACAGAAGATCCACAAGAGTATTTCGCTCGTAGACATTCACCCAAAAGGCCTCCGGCTTTTTGATAAGACCCCAGCACAGTTTATGAGAAAAGCTTTATTTTGGCAGTGCAAATATTTTATTCCCAAACCACCTTCGCACTTTCTCCTTTTAAGAACGTCCCATGAAAGCAGGTGCAGTTTCTTGGATTCATCATGTTGGTTCCAAAAGAAATCATGGCTGAGCTTTTCAATCATAGCTAACACCCCTTTCGGGACAAGAGTGGATTGCATCTGGTATTGAGGAATCGTCGATAGGACAGACTTAATGAGAGTCGATCGACCCGCCATACTCAAGAATTTACCTTTCCAGTTAGCCAGCTTCAATTTCACCTTATGGAGGAGAGGTGCAAACGTCCTCTTGATCATTCATTTGTGAAGGAGGGGAACGCCCAAATATTTCCCAAGATCAGCAGTCAGACCAATCCCTACAGTCTGACTCAACTCATAAGCCCTGTTGAAATGAACATTCTTAGAGACGAACATTTTAGATTTATTCAGATTAATCTTGTGACCAGAGATTCGACAGAAAAGAGCCATGACATCACGAATCTCAGTCATTTGTTCGTTTGAAGCCTCCCCGAAAAGGACGAGGTCATCTGCGAAGAAGAGGTGGGATAGCTTAGGGCCATTAGAGCTTAATTTAAGAGGACGCCAATTTCCCAATTCAACTTCATGATGGATAAGTTGGCCAAGCATTTCCATACATAGGACGAACAGATATGGGCTCAAAGGGTCACCTTGTCTCACCCCTCTAGAAGGCCAGAATCGCTCAGAGGCAATTCCATTCCAAATAATGCTCATGGCAGGGGACGAAATACAGGACATAATCAGCTTGACAAAAATAGAACCCAAACCCAAGCTGTTAAGAGTGAATTCAAGAAAACGCCAGTCAAGACGGTCAAAAGCCTTTTCCATATCAACTTTCACGGCAATATAACCCTTTTTTCCTTTCTTGTATCTCATGGAATGGATAGCCTCCTGGGCAATAATGATGTTATCCACAGCCTGTCTACCTGCGATAAAGCTACATTGGTTTTCAGCAACCAGATGATTCATGACACGCTTAAAGCGGTTGGCAATAATTTTGCTGACGATTTTGTAGCTTACATTGCAGAGGAATATAGGTCTAAAATCTTTCATGGAAGTCGGATGGTCGACCTTAGGGATAAGGGTGATGTTCGTATGATTAATGTCTTGGATGACCTCAGGATTTTCAAAGATCTTGGTCACCAGGTCTCCCATCTTTTGGCCAATAACACTCCACTGGGTATGAAAAAAGTGGGGATTTAAACCATCTGGTCCAGGAGCTTTAAAAGCTCCCATCTCAAAAGCAGATTCAGCTTGACAACACATGTTCTAGCTTGATCAAATCAGATTCAGCATCTTCTGGATGAAATGACAATCTATCTCAACATGTTTTGTCCTCTCGTAGAACACCGGATTTGTCACTATACGGATTGCTGCTTGATTATTGCAGTGTACCAGCAATGCCTCATTCTAATGAATCCCAAGGTCTCTCAAATTTCCATCTTCACACACAACTTTAGAAACAATGGACCCCAACGCTCTATACTTAACTTTGGTAGATGACTTTACAACAATTTCTTGCTTCTTAGTCTTCCACTTAATGAGTGAATCGCCAAGCTTGAGTAACTAACTTGTTACTGATCTCCTAGTCGTCCCACAAGCTGCCCAATCAGAATCTCAAAAGCATGACAGTGTCAAATCATCGCTTGAGCTTAGTAGCACTCCAAGTTCTATGCTCCGCTTGAGGTATCTGATCACATCAAGAGACACTGCCATGTGTGCTTTCATTGACATTTGCATAAACTGACTCCAGCACTACACAGGGAATGAAATATCAAGTCTCATAATCGCCAAACAAATCAACCTACCTATGAGCCTTCTATATCTGTTCGTATCCTTCACCAAGTCTTCTAGCTCATTTCTTCCTTCCTCATACGCTAGCAGCCACAAAGTTTTTTTCCATTTAAAATATACAAGCAACGACCCAATTTGCTTTACTAACGTGTTCAGTTGACCAATTGACTGAAACTTTAGTAATGTAAACTCACACATAATGTAAAGAAGCATGATTCATCTAGGGCTAGAGCGGAGCTACATATACAGCTAGAAATAATCCATACATATAATATTTCAAATCTTTTATATATTTCATGAAAAGTCTCATGAAAAATATTCAATAAATCTCTTCCATACCTGATATTTTCTCAGACTAACATGATTGTATTAGACGACGTACTAATACTTTCTCAAACGAATATTATATATATATATAATATGAGTTAGTGTTAAACAAAGGAAAAAGATACTTAAATACCACTTGAACTTCAAAATCTTAAATCATTGATTTCCCAAAAATCTGAGTTGTCAATTGTTATACTCTTTTTTTCAATCCCATTACTCTTATTGTTAACAAAACTAATTTAGGATTTTGAAGTTTAAGTGGTATTTACGTGTCTTCTTCCCTTTAAACAAACTATATATTTTTCTACAATTAGAACCGGAAAAATGGGCCAAACCCGTTGGTTTGGCTCATTTAGACTCTGAATTTATAAGAGCCAAACTTATGATTTTTGCCTCAGAAGAGAAAGCGGGCCTAAAAGGGCCAGCCCTGTCAGGCTAAGGGCCTAAAAGGGCTAACCTTGTTGGGCCAATGCAAAGCCTTTTTAGGCTTGTATTTTTTTAAAATTATTTTTATGACAATAATACTATTGATTTTTTATACTTTCTGTTGCAAATATTTAGTTGTTATTATCTTTTTTAAAATTAAGCTTCATAAGAACATCTTATGTTAATAAGGCTGCCAAGGCCATAGTGGCCTTGCATGCATGCTGCCCAGGCCACTATGGCCTTGTAATGGCCTTGCGTGCTTGTTAAGGCCGACAATAAGGCCACAGAAAAGCCAAGGCCACTGTGGCCATGAGGAGGCTTGGTCGACGCTTCTTTAAAGAAGTGTCATAAGAGGGGTACCACTAAATCACTATTTTGTAGTAGTGTCTTAAGGACATTGTTTTTGGATGTGACTCAGATTACAGTTGTATTTGTAGGAGTTCGCCAACAGAAATTTGGTTATAACAGATGTCGCAGGATTCAAGAGATTTCATATCCCCAATAATATCTGAAATCTCTCCTTCCAAATGAAGAAACACATTGCAAATCCTAATATGATATGTCTTTCCATATTTAGAGAAGCTTAAACAAGCGACTTTTCTCTATGATCAATCTCTAGAGAAACAAGTGCAGTGTGGCTTTTGTTGAATTTGCACAACTAGTATTTATAAATTTGACTACATTTAAATTAGAGATGGTCGCTAATTAAAATATGATGAGTAAAATATTATACTAATTATCTTTGGTCTAAAAAGATGAAAATTTCCAATCCTCATACCCAACTTATTTCTTATGCATACATGCATAACAATATATATATATATATATATCACTACAAAAAAACAGCAAATTACCCACAGAATTCCGTCTCTGAAATCAAATTACCCACGGATTAGGGACGGAAACGGAATTACCGACGGAATTTTTTCCGTCTCTAAAAAACCCGTGACAAATTGATTTACCGACGGAATTTTTATTCCGTCGGAAATTACCGACGGAAATTACCCACGGAAAAAATTCCGTCGGTAATTACCGACGGAAATTACCCACGGAAAATTTTCCGTTGGTAATTCCCACGGAAAAAATTCCGTCGGTAATTACCCACGGAATTCACCCACGGAAAAAATTCTGTAGCAATTACCCACGGAATTCACCCATGGAAAAAATTCCGTCGGTGATTACCCACGGAATTTTTCCGTGGGTAATCCGTCGGTAATTTAATATTATTTTTTTTTTAAAAAAATTCCACATGGCGACCTTAAAAGAGGCCACGTGGACATCACCGAAAGCCCCCCACCATCCGGCCCCGACAGCCCCTGAGCAAGGGCCACGTGTCCCTCTAACCTTGCGTCACATGTCTCTGTGAGATAATTGTTGCATTTTGTGACGAAGGTGGGATTTGAACCTTGGACCTTTTGGTATGTGTTCTGATGCCTTTTCCAGTTGAGCTGCTTTAACCTTGCGTTATTTATTCACATAATAATATATATAATGTAATAATTTAAAAACAAATATAATATTAAGATAAATATATATAATTAAATATATATATTTATATATAATTATATTTTTCATTTTTTATAATATAAAATTTTTTAATTTCTAATCTCGTTTAAATATTTAATATTAATATAAATATATACAAAATTACATTTATACTTATAAATAATTATATATTTCGTTTTTTATAATATAAATTTAAAATTTTTAATTTCTTATTTCATTTAAATATTTAATATTAATATAAATATATATAATATTAAATATATATTTATATATAATTATATATTTTGTTTTTATGATATAAAGTTTGAAATATTTAATATTTTTATTTCATTTAAAATTTTTATTATTAATATTATATATATTTAATATATTATATTAAATATTAATTTTATAATATTTAAATTTTTATTTGTTATAGATTATTTTTATTTTTATTATTTTATATAAATTATTAAAAGATCATAAAAAAATTATTAGTTTTACCGACGGATTACCCACAGAATTCCGTGGTTAATTTCTCATTCAAATTACCCATGGAATTCCGTGGGTATGGCGTGAGTAATTACCGACGGAAAAAATTCCATGGGTAAAAGTCAAATTTACAGACGGAATTTTGATTCTTGGGTAATTACCGACGGATTACCCACGGAAAAAATTCCGTGGGTAATTACCGACGGAAATTACCCACGGAAAATTTTCCATCGGTAATTACCCATGGAAACCGTCGGTCATTAGAGACGGATTACCCACGGAATTCCGTGGGTAATTTCCCATTCAAATTACCCACGGAATTCCGTGGGTAAAGCGTGGGTAATTACCGATGAAAAAAATTCCGTGGGTAATCCGTCGGTAATTACCCACGGAATTTTTTTCCGTCGGTAATTTTTCCGACAGAAAATCCGTTGGTAAATCGTAGGAAATTACCGACGGAAATAATTCTGTAGGTAATTCCGTCGGTAATAACATGTTTTTTTGTAGTGTATAACATTCATATACGTTGATATTCAATTTTTAAATTCTTAAATATAGACTAAAAGAAATAAAATTTTAAATAAATCAATTTTTTGGGCGTCATACTGATATGTCAAAGTTAATATCTATCAGTATGAAACTTTGACAAAATTTTCAAAATTATCGGTGTCGGCAATTTTAATCGAAACTTGACCTCGATTTAGACTTGGATAGTCATCATGCGAATCCCAAAAATTACATGTCAAAAATTAGTGTCTCTTAAAAGTTTAAAGTAATTTATTTTATTTATCTATTTCTAACATTAATTATGCTATCAAACATATTTGTTTTTTGCTTTTTGATACTGAGAGTCATATACATGTTGTCACTATATCAATATATTATTATAATAAAATCATCACCCATTGATTTTACTTAATTATGATATTTATTTTTTGACAAAAATATGGGTGAATACATTTTTTTCCCGGAATATGGGTGAATACATACAGCATATTGAAAAGCTTTTTTAATTGACCCTTTTTTTCTTTTGCTAGATCATGGTGATTTGGTTCTGTGTTGCGCCTTAGTACAGATGCGGTATCATTATCTTTGTCCTATAAATAAGACCATAGGATTACGTTGAAAAAACGACCATAGAAGCTTATAAATAATTTAATTTATTTTAATTTTTATGTTTTATATATGAATTATTTCTGTGAAATATTAGGGATTTACAATTAATTTGGCAATTGAAAATTAGAATTTATATAATGCCGGCTTGAGTACATGAAAACTTGTCCAAATGACGAAAGCATCGTATTAATTTGAAAAGTTAACACACTTAATAAAGGACACATTGGTCAATTAAAAAATTATAATCGCACTGCTAAATCAACCATTGTCCATTTATATAGACACTACTAAGTCACCAGCACCTTATCCTTTAATCTTACGCTTGCATCATGAGGGTCCTAATGACAATCTCAAAACACGCATGTAAAATTAATATGTTAAAAAGTTAAATTAAATATTTTCAAGATAAAAGTACAGGGAAAGAGGGATAGTGGGGGCAGTTACACAACAAAGAGGAATAATATGGAGGTAGCTTCAAGTTACTTCCAAATCAGAAAATAAAATAATATTAAGATATAAATTACAGTATTTTCAAAATAAATACTTATTTATGATTTTTATTTTTTTGCCTTCCTTTAAATTTTTAACAAGCCGAACACTTAACATTTCATAAATTTTAGTATAACTCCATTTCTTTTCATTTTTATTATAACATCCAGTGTCACAGTTGGAAAAAAAAACATTTTAGACCGGTTAAAAATGATATTTTAGACCGGTTCTGGATGCGGTCTTGATACAATCAGTCTTAAAGGTCTGTTACTTATTAGACTGGTTAAGAAACCGGTCTAAAAAAATAAGTTTTTAGACCAGTTGTTTATACTTCTGGTCTAAACATAATGACATTAACCATTGATCATCTAGGGACTTCATGTAAAACGTATAACCATTGATCACAAATGAAGTCAACTTATGACATCAACCTCTTGACCACGTGCAAACCATTTAATTGTATCAGAAACACATTCTTATCTGTCAGCCTTTTGTTTGAACCAAAGTGCAAAAGTTTTGTTATGCTCCCTAATTAACCTTTGTTCAGTCATTCGACTATTTCCTTTTCATACAATTTCTTTATGAGCATTAATGTAATCTTGAACTTCATCAACATTATTCAAGATGTACAAGTAGACTTGTTGCAATTCATCAGGTTTCACACTCTTTACTGAAGCCCCGCGTCTATCCCCTTCTTCATCATGACGTTCAGGAAGTCCAATGTGTCTTACATTTGACAAGTAATCTTGACATAACTCTAAGGCTTCTTCAGAAACATATTTCTGAACAATAGATGCTTTAGGTCAGTTAGGGTTCTTCACATACCCTTTTAGGATTTTCATAGTTCTTCAATTGGGTACATCCATCGTAAATAGATAGGGCCACACAACTTGATCTCCCTTATTAGATGTACCATGATGTCAAAAAAAGTAGGAAGGAAAAGCTTCTCAAGATGGCACAAGATCATATGTCCTTCATTTTCTAGTTCATCAAATCTCTCCGTCTCAATGACTTTACTACAAATAGCATTGAAGAAGAAACAAAGTCTAGTCAAAATATGTTGAAGATCATATTCGACAATGCCTCAAATAGCTACTGGGAGTAGTTGTTGTATTAAGACATGACAATCATGAGACTTTAGTCTTACTAACTTCAAGTCTTTCATCGACACAAGCTTCTTAAATTTGAAGAATACCCTGAGGGAAATTTGATACCATGTAAACAGTCACAAAAACTTCTTTTCTCATCCTTAGACAAAGTATGAGAAGCTGGAGGACAAAAAGTTCTCTTACCATATGGCCTTGGATGCAAGTCTTCTCGTATTCCCATTTCTTGCAAATCTAATCTTGCCTTTACGTCATCCTTAGAACTACCTTGTATGTTGAGCAGTGTCCCAACAATACTATCACATACATTTTTTTCCACATGCATGAAATCAATACAATGTCTCACATCAAGAGTGGGCCAATATGGAAGATCAAAGAAGATAGACCTCTTTTTCCATTTATTTTTTTCATTACTACTCTTCGTAGTGTTACCAAAGATAACATTGATATATTTCACCTTTTCATAAACTTGCTCCCCAGTCAATGCCTTCGGAGCATCTTCAAACATTTGTCCACAAAAAAAAAAACTTTCTTTAATCTACGATATGGGTGGCCCCGTCTAAGAAATCTCCTATGGCCAAGATAAACCGTCTTTCTTCCATGTTGAAGTTGATGGAAGTATGTGCCTTCTTCACAAATGGGACATGCTTTATGCCCTTTAACACTATATCCTGACAAGTTTTCATATGCTGGGAAGTCATTTATAATACAAAAGATCATGGTTCATATTTTAAAAACCTCCTTCTTGTTCACGTAAAAAAACATCAACACCTTAATCCCGCAACTCTTTCAAGTCTTCGATTAAGAGTTCTAGGTAAATATCTATGTCATTTCCGGGTTGCTTTGGTCTCGAAATCAGCATAGACAACATAATGTAGTTCTGTTTCATGCATAACAAAGGAGATAAGTTGTAAATTACCAATAGAACCGGCCTTGAACTATGTATACTGATTAGGCTACCATAAGGATTCATGCCATCAATGCTAAGCCCAAGCCTAAGATTTCTAGGTTCTTCACCGAAGCTAGGAAATAATTGATCGATTTTCTTCCATTGAAAAGAATCAGGTGGATGTCGAAGCTTTCCATCAGAAATCCTCTCATCTACATGCCATCTCAAATTTTTGGCATCAATTTCATTGGCAAACAAGAGCTTGTTCATTAGTATGATTAGAAGACACCACAACACTTTTGCAAGGGCCATATTGATTTATACCTCAGATTTTCACATATCGGACATTGCTCCTTCTCTTCATGCTCTTTTCTATACAATAAGCAATCATTAGGGCATGCATAGATCTTTTTATACTTCATCCCTAGTGGACACAGTATTTTCTTAGCATTATAGTATCCATAAGGTAACACATTTTCATCTGGAAGCATGTCCTTAAAAGCCTCAAGCGTTTCTGAAAGCTCTTGTCGCTCCATCCATGCTGTGTTTTCAAGCTTACCAATTTCAATACTGCTCTCAACAATTGGTATTTTTTACACCCTAGGTACAACGGCTTCTCAACATCACTGTACATATTACCATATACATGTGATTGCTCAAAAGCCTCTTCTCCTACATCACGAATAATATCCTCTATCAGATCATCCATATCCATGTCATTATCATCAAAGGCTACTCCCCCCTATTAAGATGTACTTGGCGTTTCTAATTATTCACCATGCCATATCCATATTGTATAACTCTTACAAAATCCTTCACAAATTAAATGTGTATATATATTTGTAGCACTTAGTTGCTTCTCATTCAAACATACTACACAAGGGCAATAAAACATCCCACTATCATCATTGGGATTTCTTCTAGCAAAGTCTAAAAAATCCCTCACCCCAACATCATATTCAACACTCGTCCTTTTAGCTTTTATCCAACTACGATACATATATTTCAACACTTAGAAGCACCCTATCCAATAGCAAAACCATAGACGAAAAAACAAGATAAGAAAGTATAAATAACTTGTAGCTTCCTATCCATTATCAAACTCTTGTTCATAACTTTATATTCAATTCAAACCCACATAGCAAATATCATAATGTGATCATT
Organism: Inga laurina; assembly: GCA_963855925.1. Classification (NCBI taxonomy): domain Eukaryota; kingdom Viridiplantae; phylum Streptophyta; class Magnoliopsida; order Fabales; family Fabaceae; genus Inga; species Inga laurina. The sequence goes on from OY979703.1 coordinate 63,896,923, forward strand.
AATGGCAATCCAAGATAAGAAAGTATAAATAAAATATCATAATGTGATCATTAAGCTAATATCTAAAGTTATCATCGAGTTCAATGGCGAGAGTAAGACAGAGAGCAACATTGGGCATATTCAAAAAAAGCAATAATCATAAAACATAACACCTCCATTTCCTACTTCAACCATATTAGAATCTGATGCCAGACATGGTTAAACCCACCTGAAACAATATCAAGAGGGTCAAGTTCAAATATTAATAACAATCGAAACAAACCTAGAAAGTTGTTTCACTAGTAGTCACTCTTTGTGCTCCCGTTTGGAAGAAGAACGAGCGGCAATTTAAGGAAGGAGGAGTTGGAAATGGAATGTTATCGATTGATGGCGAAATGAAGGTTGACTAATGGCAAGGTATATGGGTAGTGACTTTTCCTCTGCTAATACAAACCCAGCCCAATGACGCCAATAAGATTAGGAAAAAGAACATTGTCGGTTAGATTGCGAGATATTATGTTAAGAGAGAAAGATTGCTCTAGATTTAGAGACAAAGAGGATGGCGGAGTTGTGAACAAGAACACCGTCGAAAAAATTTCAAGAAAAAGCAAGTTCGGAGAGCAAGCTATGATTCGGCGGGAGGAAGAGAAGAGCGAAATTTTAATTAGGGCGTGCACTTCTAAGACCGGTTTTAAGAATAACTGGTCTTAAAAGTACTTTTTAAACCGGTTTTGAAAATAACCGGTCTAAAAAAGTTTCAACTTTTAAACTGGTTATAATATAAAACTAGTGTTAAAAGTTAAAAAAAAATTTGATTACGGGTTGCTTATTTAGACTTGATATAGAAATAACCGGTCTAAAAAGTGTATTTATTTTTTATTATTTTATCTTTTTAGGGCTGGTTAAACATAAATGAGGTCTAAATAATATCTTTAAGACCTGATATTCTCAGAACCAGTCTCTGAAGTTATCTATAATTACAAAAATGCTACCGTTCATACATTTTAGACCTTATCCCTCTATAACTAGTCTAAATGAGCCGGTCTAAATGACAGATTTTGTATTGGTGTGTATTTTCTAAATATCAAATAAAAATTCTAAATAATATATTTAGTTGTCGGAAGGCTGATAACCAACTGAGTTTTTCTCTTAATTTTTTTAAAATACCCCCTTTATTTATTATTATTATTATTATTATTATTATTATTATTATTATTATTATTATTAATTCCTTGGTTTTTCTCTCCATATTTATTTGGAAAAATGACAGAAAAATAACTTTAAAATTGCAAAATCTCAAATTAAATTTATTACCAGGAATCGATCAAGTAACATCATTGGCCTTGTTTCAATGCTATCATCCTAAGCTAGTGTTAGGACTTGTTTCTCCTCCTTTAAAATATACAGGCAATAACCCATTTTACTTTACTTATGTGTTCAGTTGACCAGTTGACTGAAACTTTGTTAATGTAAACTCATAAATAAAGTAAAGGTGCATGATTCTTCCGGGCTAGAGAGAAGCTTCGTACGTAGCTAGAAATACATATAATATTTTAAATCCTTTATATATTTCATGCAAAGTCTCATGAAAAATATTCAATTAATCTCTTCAATACCTGAGATTTTCTCAGAGTAACATGATTGTATAAGACAACGTACTAATACTTGATTACTTTCTCAAACGAATATATATATATATTACTCCCTCCGGTCCTAATTATAGGACATATTTACCTAACTTTAGAGGAATTAAGAATAGTGGTTAAATTAGTTAATCATATTTATTTTCCTAAAATATCCTTATTTAAAATTTAAAATGACATCCAATTACGTCGATTCTCTATTTTTTCTTGTACCTCTCTGACCTCATATACGACTTCTCCAAGCTTTCACACAATCCGGCATCATCAATCTCTCTCAATAACTTCTGATCTACTCTTATTAAATTATTACTGATTATTGAGAAAGTATCAATAGGGGGTATTTTGGGAAAAATTGACAAAACTTAGAACTTTGTCCTATAATTAGGACCAAGTTCAACTCTCAAATGTTGTCCTATAATTAGGACCGGAGGGAGTATATTATATGAATTAGTGCTTTAAACAAACTACTCCCTCCGTCCGGACTTAAATATAAGATAGAGTTGACTTTTTTGAAGATGCTAAGAAAGCTAATTAAATTACTTTAAAATATTTATGTTTGTCATTTTTCTCCAAACTATTTTGCCTAACTTATAAACTGATATATAATCTAAGGATATACAATAAATGATATGATTAACTAACTTATTGAGCTTTCTTAATGTCTCGGAAAAAAGTCAAGTTTGTCTTATATTTAGGACCAGTATCTATTTTGCTATGATATGAAGTCAATAAATTATGTGAATCATGGCTTTAAACAGGCTCCTCTTTGGGCCCTGTGAAATTAAAAAGCGTGGTTTTTATTAACCAAAAATAGAAGAAAACCTTTCAACGGTGCAGTTTTGACGGAAAGCATTTGGTTTATAAAACAATAGTGGAGTGACCTGAATGCCAGCTTTATTATGGACATTTTACGTATTGAGATTTTGCAGTTTACATTAAAATGGCAACTGCGATTTCTGCATTGCCAAAGTAGAAATGCAGCTAATGACTTATGAGGCGACATTTGAAAATGAAAATGCAAAAGCAAGCATTCCTGTGAAGCATTTCTTTGTTTCTTTTGTCTCCACTTTAATTTTCTCAGGCTGTCTAGTTTTGGTAGGGTGACAATATGTATTTATTTGTTTGTTTATTTATTTATGTATTAGCGTCAACCTAGGAACAAAAAGATAAATACGTAGCTGTGAAATTTGAATGAAAAGATTTTTTTGCAATTAATAATTATAATTTTGCTTTCTTTTCCTTTGCTAAATCAACCATGTTGATACACATACACTCAATAAAATGACATGAAATATTGAGATTAAATTTTGCTTTTGTTAAATAGAATGATATAATAAATTAGAGGTTTATTTTGTGGCCATTTGAGACATTAATAACTAGGGGCATGGAGGTAATTTGACACAACTTTTAAATTCAAATTTAGTTCAAGTGACCTAATTAATGATTTGTTAAGTGTAGTGACCCAAATTAGAATTTGGGTATTTTAAATGGCTTTTAAAAGGATTTTCCCGAATAATAAATTTAGTGACCTTTCAAAATAACAATTATTATGACCAATGATTTATAAAAAGTGCTGGCTAGTGATTTATAATGGTGTTAAGGTGAAAAAAATACTCTATCTCAACTATTGGATGGTTAGCTATGAAATTTGACGATATCTCCATGTATATCTAGATTTAAAAAAACATCTATATGAAACCCAATATTTTTATTATATTCTCTCCCATATACATCGGATTATCTTTAAATTTTTCCAAATTAAAATTGCATCTAAAATCTAAAATAATTATAAACCTTCATCTTTCTAGGTTTTGATTATTTTTTAAAAACATGAAAAAATCACAAAAAATTATATTATTGCACCTTATCTTTGAGTTGTGATTTATTTTTTTAACTTCTATATTATTGCTAAACCAAAATCCTGATGAATAAATTTCAAATACAACAATATCAAATAAGTTCTAAAAATGTAAAACTAGTAACAAATGATATAAGGAGAGACGTAACTAACGGTCAAATAGTTGAGATAGAATTAGAGAGAATGTAGGGAATATGATCAGGATTAATTTTGTAACTGAAAATTTATATTTTGATTTTTAGTCCTTCAAAATAATTATAGTTTTTAAGCTCCTTGTTAATAAATATTTCTTTTTCTTCCGTATTTCTCCCTACTTTTCCCAAAGAAAACATATATAAGGTGATGTGAAAGTTTTAAGCCCTCCTAACAATAAATAAGAAATTCTAAAATTTAAACAACAATCTTATATGCCACCTTATTATTTACATTCTTCGTTGTAGAAAATTGAAGGTCCCAACTTCTTTTGGACTCCACCACAAGTAAGCATAGAAAATAAACTAAGACATCTGGATCATATCTACTTTCTTAGCTTTAAGTTGGACAACTACTTTAAGGTTTAAACTGGGTTTGGATTAAGAAATCATAAAGGAAGGGCCACTTCCATACGTGATCAAGCAGTGCTCAACTTGTAAAAGAATACGTGGGAAAGTAAAACCCCTTAAAGCTTGCCATATGAAATATATATCGCCTTTATTATAATTTTGTTTCTAAGTATTTCAATTCTCGGTAGCTGTTTGTCGAGTACCATATGCCTTTAATGAAAAGCAAAACATTCAAGGACTCTAACATAGATATATGAGCACAGCTTTTGTTTGTGTACTATAACAAATGTTTCCTTAAACATGCAAAGCATAGGTAGTCGTCATTTTATTTAATCTGGACATGTGCTTAAGCTGGACATGAAAAGCAAATCTTTCACGGGTTCTTGTTTGTCCATATATATATGTGTGTGTGTGTGTGTGCGTGTGTGTGTCTTTCCTTCAATACAACAAACTTGCTGACACTTGATACAACGGCAAAAATTATTTGGAGGTTTAGTAAAAAAAAAAGAGAGCAAAATTTATTTGGAGGGAATGGAGAGACTGTCATGTATTGTTTGAATGCAACAGTGAACATAGAGAATGAGAACGAAAGCACAAATTATGCCATATGAGGGAATGGAAGCAAGTCTACTAAAGAGAGAGGTTAAAGTGTAATTAGCGGGGTCAACTTGCAAGATATCAGCATATGGTTATAGCATATATCAGCATATGGTTCAAGCAAATGGTGCAATCAACAGGGTCATCTTTCCAGAATATATGATTATTGTAGGAGCTGTATTGTCACACGCAAATGTTAAAGTGCAGAAAGAGAAGAGAAAATTGACAATGAGGTATTGGTTCAAGTTGATTTTATTTAACTTGCAACAAGTTATAAATAATTACAGAAGCATGGGCTTTATATATTCATAAGGATGGCTGCTTAGTTAACTTTACAACAAGGATGACCATGCTGTCCATAAACATTTAAACAGAATTAACTTCAATGAGACAACATTTATAAAAGGAAGAAGCAGGACCTCCCTTTTCTGAGTACACAATCACAGCATCCAAAAAGGTGAAGCATAACATTTGTGGAAACATAACCTATTAGCCATGGAAAACTGAGAAAAGTAACCATAGGTCAAATGCTTGCATGCACGTAAATAGAGGGATTCATTAAGGAGGGAGGACCGTGAATCCATTCAGAAAGTGCAGCCTGGGAACTATCATGGTTTAGGAACTTCCTACAGCTAACAAAGTCATCAGGGTTTAAATAAAAGGCTTTAGATAGAAGAATGTAATAGAGTCAACCGCACCTTTATATTGGTAGGCATATACTTTTTTTTCACCAAATAATTGGTAGGCATATACTTTTTTTTTTTCACCAAATAATTGGTAGGCATATACAGGACATGCAATTGGTAGGCATATATATTCCCTTACTGGCAAAATTTATGTTGTGTAAGTTAGTAAATGCCTCACATGTTAATATCATTTAATTCGTATCACAAGGGACTACTATGGCATTAATAGATGTGAATTCCATTTTCATACATAGAGGCCTCAGCGTGTAGGAAAGTAAGGCAGAGATTAATAAACAGGAGAAAGGGAATATATATATATATATATATTCTAATCAGCTTTTATGATTCTCAGAGCTTGTGTTTTTGTTTTTGTGATTCTATGGTATGATGCTAGCAACTGTAATTTATTCACCTCCACGCCATGCAACTTTATACACAATCATTCAACTTAATCCATACCCTCAGCAGTAGTATTTCCTTCTTTAACCATTTTATCTTACAAATCAATTAAAATCCATGTAATATATATATATATATATATGTGATCGTGTGTGTGTGTATATACATGTGATTTTCAACTTATTCTTGAGACCTTTGTATCTTCATATTTATGTATGATAAGAAAATGCATTTTGTATGACTTTGTTTTATGGGTTCACTGATAGAGGGTTAAGGGAGGATCAAAGGCATTCAAAAAATAACTTAGGAGGAGAAAACACTGGTTAAGAGGAAGAAGCAAAGGTGAGGCTTGGTTTGAATTTGAACCATAATCTTCCTTCCATAAGTAAGAAAGCATCATACCTCGACTTCAAGAGCCGTGCTTCAAGAACAGGCCCATCACTGAATCAAAGTTCTTTTTCCTTTTTTGAATAATGTTTTCTACTCTTAATATCTTATTTTTCCTCTTTCTTCCACTATCTAAGAAAAGTTTCTGCCTTTGATGAAAACATTTATTATTGCTCTTATGATCCTGCTATCACCAAGGCGCAGCTTCACAAAAGAACATCACTATCTCAGAAAATCAAAAAGAAGATAGGGGTTTCCATATTCATGAAAGATTTTTTAATAAATGTTTGACATGAATCATGAGGGAGAGAAAAATAATCGATAAAAGAAAGGGTGAGACTGAGAGAAGCCTAAGACAACACAATAAAACTAATCCAAAAATATTTTCTGCATTCATCAAGAGCCAAATAGTCTAAATATAGTTGAACAGTGGTCATGTGCCAATGGTAATTAAAATAATATAATTTAATTTATATATGCAAAAATATTCATCTACATATATAAGTAATATTTAAATAAATGGAAAGAGTAATACTTATGTGTAAACCATTGACTAAAAAAAGTGAAATAAATTTGAATTTTCTTATCGTTAGTACTTAGTAGAGCTATTGGACGAAAAGAAAAGGCACACATATGACGAAAGTTATTTTTTAAACAACCAAAATTATTGGAGTGGGCATACATTTGAGAGAATATAATGCGACTCCTTATTTGGAATGCCTACTTTACTAACGGGTGCTCGGAGATTGGGTTGTTTGAGCAAAGATGAGATGAAAAATATCCTTAATCACATTTCCTTCAGTATATGTAATATGTGAGTACAAATTTTCATCGAGATAAATGTGCAGCACCTAATTGAATTCAATAAAATATACTTAGTAAAGCCCACATATGACGAAAAACTATTTGTTAATTCAAACTGACATCATTTTTTCCTCTAACAAAATGATAAAAAAGAATATAAAAATCCAATCAGGTCCATCTGTGCCAAACTCCTAATCAGATCAACAAGGGCACTAATTCACTTCATTCGCACTTCTTTCTTTTCAAGATCTGACCCCACTATGTTATATCCCACCTAGAAACCCAGGCTTGTTTGATCTGAGGGGAGGGGAGAGAAAGTGGGCGGAGGGAAATTTTTTTTGAGTTGAATTTAAAAAAATTAGAGAAGTGGGGTTAAAAATTTTTAATTAATTTTTCTTACTCTTTTATCTTATATATTTTCTTTATTAAAATTTTACTACCCCACTTCTTCAATCTTTTAAAATTCAACTCATAAAAATTTTCCCTCTCCTCCCTTCCCCTCCAAATCCCTCCCACCAAACAGAGGGGTAACTAAGAAGCGCCCCGTCTGGTCTAAGAAGCAGAGGTTCTGCGATTCAGCGAGAATCGTGCTGCAACTAAGAAGACGTGCTATTTGGACAGAAGAAACAGAAGCTCGACGAGCCGTTTGGATAGAAGAAACAGAAGCTCGACGCCCCATTTGATCAGAAGAACCAGAGGTTCTCTCCACGTAATCTTCACTGCGCCATTTGATCAACGATTATCATGAACACAGCTTCTCTCCATGAAATCCTCATCACGCCGTTTGATCACAATTTCTCTCTCCACAACGTAAAAAATTACATTAAAAAATTATTGATTTATTTAATGTTCACCATTCTTGTTAATCAATGTATAACTTTTCTCACCTTAAGTGTATAACTAACTTGATACTAAGAGAATATATATAATTATGGCGTGTTATTAAAGGTGGAGCTAAAAAATCCTCCAATTTTTCTTTACCTGAAAAAAATCCTCCAATTGAAGATAAGGATGTTTATTGGCGAGAGAAAAATATAATACAATAAAAATAAAAAATATATATATTTTTGGTTAAAATACATAAAGGGTCAATATAATTTTTAGGCCTTTAAGTTTGTCCTTATTTTAGCTTTCGTCCTCCAAGTTTCAAACCATAAGTGTTGTCCCTCAAGTTTCATTTCCTTTAAATCATTGGTCCCTGTAACTCAATAAAAACATGGACCATTTTGCCCTTACAAAGACCAAAACCTATGGTTTCAAATTGAGGGACCAAAACCAAAATGGAGACAAATTTGAGAGACTAAAGATGATATTAACGCATACACAAAAATACCCCAAACATTGTTTCAGTTGCGTATAACATCCATAACCTTTAAAAGTTTAAGTGTTTCATATTTTAATGGCCAACTCACTGTTCTTAAAAATACCATTTGTTTGGTATAAGGGATTTGGATGGACGGGGAGGGGAGGGAAATTTTTGAGTTGGATTTAAGAGAATTGGAGAAGAGGGGTTACTAAATTTTAATACAGAAAATATATATGATAAAAGAGTAAGAAAAATGAATTAAAAATGGTTAACCTCACTTCTCTCATTTTTTCTAATCCAACTCAAAAGAATTTTCCCTCCATCCACTTTCCCTTCGCTCCCCTCATACCAAACAAACCTTACAGTTAACGGATTTTGGCATGCCAAAATTCATATTTTTAGAAAAGGGATACTAATAAAAGACTATGTAGAGATATTGCCAACAGGTATAACACCGTCATATGCATAATTGATAATGTAGAAAATACTTCATATAAATTATAACACTATCACGTTTCCAATTTAAATGTAATCAAATTGATAATCAATAAAAAATATTGCATATATTTAAAAAATATATTATAAATATGAGTAGTGATATTCAACAAATTAAATCATTCATGGACCACAAGTATGTACTTTCTTTTCTTTTTTTTATACAAAGGCAAGCAAAGCTTGAAAGGTAACAAGACCTAAGTGCTAGGTCCAAAAGAGTGTTGATGAGGTAATACCCCACAATCCAAGGCAAAAAGATGAAAACATTCCATAGGGGATATCCCGATTTCCATGAAATATTGGCTGTTCAGATGAGCAGTTCATGCCAGGAAGTCGGCACAACGATTACTTTCCCTATGGGTGTGGGAAATCTCTAAATCCCAGTCAGCATAAATAAGAGATTTGGTAGCCGAAATGAGATATACAAAGGGTGATCTACGCCGCAGTTCGTAGATAAAAGGTGGATGGCCTGGAGAGAATCTGTGGACAACCTGATTTTCTGAAGACCCATCTGTTTGCATAATTGAAGACTGCGTTGGATTGCATGGATTTCCGCAGCAGTTGGGAACGCATGTCCCAACTTCTGTTGAAAACCACGAACCCAGTTTCCTTGGTGATCACGGATAACACCTCCGCAGGCTGTAAGACCACTACTAGCAGAAGAACCGTCTACATCTATACGAAAGAAGTTTTGTGTAGGAGGTTGCCAGCGGGCAAGCCCTCTCTCTGAGACTTGGAATATCTGGTGATGAAGACGTCCGCTTTGCACACTTTCCGAGAGGTGGTATATGCATCTGTGAACTATCTCCTCTGGGTTAACAGCTGAACCTTCAAAAGCTTGGCAACATCGGTTTTTCCATAGGAGCCAGCACGTGGTACTGAATACTCGTTGCCATGCCCATCTAGACATCCTCCTATTCCCCGGTGAGTTCTGTAAGTTCCAGTGAAGCCAATCCTGCAAGTTGCCAGAAAAAAACATAGTAAAGTATAGATGGTTAGTTAGAGAGTCCTACACTCTCTGAGCTTGCTCACAATCTCTCAACACATGAAGGATGCTCTCCTCATTCTCACACTAGAAAGAACAAGTGTTTAGGACGCTCGGGTTATGTCTCGCTCTTAACACATTAGTTGGAAGTCTATCATGGAATACTTGCCACATAAAGAGTTTGACTCTTTCAGGGATTCCCCAGTGCCATAGATCATGCCAGTGACGTTGATTGCTAAGAGCCTGCCGGTGGTAGATACCTTCATATGCTGATTTCACACTAAAGATACCATCCGGAGCATTCCGCCAACATATGACGTCTTCCTCAGAGCCTGAAGGCAGGTTCGTCATCATTATTCTATCAACCACCCAACTTGGAAGAGAGGTCTCCCATTTAGCTCTGTCCCAATTGCCCGACTGGGATCTAAATGAACAAACCTGCGCCTCCATATCAACAATGTGCATATTCCTTTCGATGAAGAATTTTAGTGGCTTGTCCAAGGGGGCCCAGCATTCTTGCCAAGCTTTCTTGTTACCACTTCTTAGTTTCTTGCCTATACCCCTTCTGAAGTCATCCCAAACAGCCACTATTCCACTCCAAACTACCAATTGATTGCGCCACTTCTGCACCTGTGGAACTGATTCAATGCCACATGAGTATTTAGTGCGAAGACATTTAGCCCATCTGTTCTATTCATCCTGCAAAATATGCAACGTTGGGTAGATATTCATGAGTTGTTTCAACTCATCTGAAGGTTCCGGCAAAGCCTATGGCTGGCCCATAAGATCCGATAACATCATATCCTCCTCTATATTGAGACTACTATGGGCAACACCATTAAACTCAGAGCCCTTAAATCCCATAAGTGAGTCTTTGTATGAAAGAGCATACCCTGATTTAGTTGGAGAAGTAACTCTCACCATCTGCTCTGATTCATTTCCATTAGAACCATTCATGACGGGCATGGAGCAATCATCAGGGGGTGCTTCCGGCGCAACCTTAACCAGACCTGCAGAATCCATAGCCTCCAGCGTACCAACTGGCTGTGATACATGGACGCCGGGGACATCCATCCGGAGAAACAACACTGGCACATATTCCAAAATACAACTTCTCTCTCCTCACTCTCTCTCTCTCCTCTTCTCTTTTGAAGGTGTTTCTACAAGTATGTACTTTCTAAGCCACAAAATATTCCAAGAAAATGAATAAATAATTAATTACTCCTACAAGATCTAACCACTAAGCTTAACATAACAAACAAGTATATTAATATGAGACGTAAATCCCCAGCTTCATCAAATTCGTTTACCGTGATTTACTGAATTCTTGGATTACGTAATCACTTGATGATTATTACCACTAACCTCCGACTTCAAAGACCCGGCATTTAACACCACACACACACACACACACTACAAAAAAACACCTAATTTTCGACAGAATTCTCAACAGAACCGTTTCCGTAGCAAATTCCAATGGAATTTATGAGGAATTTTTTTCATGGAAAATTCCAACGGATTTCTGACAGAAATTTCCGTCGGAAATTGGAAATTTTCGTCAGAATTTGTCTACGAAAATTTTCCGATGGAATTTTTTCCGTGGAAAATTCTGATAGAATTTCCGACAGAAATTTTCATTGCAATTTTCCATGGAAACTTCCGTTGGAAAAATTAAAATTTATTAAATTTTTTAAAAAATAATATTTATAAAATTAAAATATGAATTATTAAATAATTCTATTTAACCTTAACTATTAAAATTATATTATTATTTCTTAATATATATGTTATTAATATTATATTTATAATTTTAATTATTATTTATTAAGTAATTTTAATTAAAAAAATTATTTAATTTAAATATATAAATATTTTTTTCGTTTTTATTAAATTTTTCATTATTTTTAATAATATTATATTTAATTAATAATTAATTATATGTATATAATTAATTAATTGTATGTATGTATGTTTATATATATATATATGATAATATTATATAAATAATAATATGTAATAATATGACACAGGTTCATTTCGGCACAACTAGCAAAGACTTGCGAGTGAAGGCGTCGGCATTCTGAGGTTGCGGGTTCGAATTAGAGGAGAGGCACTTGGAGGAATTATGAGGTGCCGACACGTGGCAGCCAGGGCAGAGGACATGTGGTGCTCTAAGTAGCAAACACGTGACATTTGTAAATTAAAAAAAATTTCAATTTTTTTAAAATAAATAATTTTCGATTTTTTTTTAAAAAAATTTGTGATGGAACGGATTCCGTTGGAAATTTCCAACAGAATTGGTTTCCGTCGCAAATTTGTTTGAGACGCACCTATTACCGACAGAACGGATTCCGTCATAAATTCCTTCAGAAATTGGCTATTTTTTTTTTTAGTGATAGACACACACATTATACATGGTTAAAAATCTCTATGACAAGATAAATGACAATTGATGAAGACAGAAAAATATTACGTGGTCCAACAATAATGACTAACACATATATATCCCAACATTGTTTTGTAACCCCCAACAACTGTGATAATATGATGAGTTACTTGTCAGAAGCAGAAGTTCCAAGGGGTTTGCACCTCAAGGACAAGAGCCATTATCTTGAATGGTATAGTGGAAAGAAGAAATAGGACCTTGCTAAACATTGTTAGGAGCATAATGAGTAGCTCCAAACTTCCAACATCCTTGTGGAAGGAGACACTTAAGATAGTTGTGTACATAATATACAGGGTTCTAACAAAGGCAGTGCCAAAAACACCCTTTGAAATCTGGAAATGATGAAAATTTAGTTTAAGACACCTTAGGGTATGGGACTGTCTTGCGAAAGAAATAGTATACAATCCACAAGAAAAGAAGTTAATCCTAAAACCATTCGAGCTTAATTTGTCGGCTATCTGAATATGACAAAAGGCTATAAGTTCTATGGTCCTCCACCTTTTGAATGTTTTGTAGAATCTAGGAATGATATCATTCTTGAGAATGACGTGAACAGTAGAAGTGATCAAACAAATGATAATCATATGGAAGTAACCCCTGATTTACATAATGAAGGATTTGTTCATATTTATCCACCTTCCACACATAAAGGACGAAGACAAGTTGTAGTGGAGGATGTCCCGGATGAACAACTTGAACCAACTCAAGAGGTTGAATTAAGAAGATCACCTATAGAAAGAAGGCCAGCATTACCTAGTGACTACATGGTGTACTTTGTTGAGATTGACTGTGAGATTAGCAAGTTAAAGAAATCGATCTAGAGCTTGAAGAAAGCCTCATGACAGTGGTATTTGCCTGTTATTAATACTTTATTAGGCACTTAGGTGTCTCTTATATTGATAATTTGATATAATAATATTATATTTATTAATTTATTTTAAAAAAATATTAAACGGGCCTAAAAGGGCTAGCCCTACAGGGCTGCAGGGCCAGCCCTACAGAGCTTGCATCCCTACAGAGCTTGCGGCCCTATAGGGCCAGCCCTTTTAGGTCCGCTTCCCTTTTTAGCTTCTAAATCATAAGCCTGCCCTTGAAGGGCTCGAGCCTAAATGGGTCGGCCCGAATTCCCGACTCTAATAGGGGATGAGGTGCTGTATTTTTGTTCAAGGTACTTTGATGACCTTGAGACGGCTTTCAACCACCCACCTCGTGTGAAGGATTGTCCTGAACCTGCGCCAACATCAGGAGAATTTATCCCTCGTGTTGGTAAACCAGTTGGAGGAACTAAGAACTTCAAACTAACAGCAACTGAGAAGTTGCAAGCACATAGACATATCTTGATTAATTGCACTCAAGTTGAACCTTTCATACAGTAAGAATTGTATACTCACATGTTATTCTATATCTTTCATAACAGTTTTCATTTTCATTTCACTATCGCCTTTCCATTATTAATTGTAGGGAATTCAGAAGTTATGTTAAGCGTCAACTTAGGATCCGTACACAAACATCCTCGGAAGTTGACAAAAAGGTCCACAGAGAATTCCCGATCTGGTTTGCACGCAGAATACTAAATGACCACAACCCACACTCACCAGATTTCAGAGCTCTTGCTATAACGCCCCAATTTTTTATTAAGGCCTAATGATAATTATTGAGGATAATTATCGGATTAAAGTGAAATAATTATGGGTTTGGTGGCTATATTAATTAATATGCCATAATTAGTGGAGATTGAAAGAATGAAATAGTTGGGCAATTAGTTAGTGATTAATAGAGAAAATTAATTACTAGCTAAGAAAGAAATGAGAAGTGTGATTAAATGGCTAATGGAGGGATTAAAGTAACTAATTGGTGGTTTACCTTTATGGGAGCCAATGAAGAATTGACATGTGTCAAGATGAGAGTATGAGAGAGGTAGAGAAAAGTCAAAACCCCCCAATTGTTTAATGTTTTTTCTCTCCCCCTCCCTCCTTTTCGTTGGATGAAGCATGGGCTTGGAGAAGGAATCATCATTTCTTCTTCTTCACACACTCATCTCATCTCTCTCTTCACTCCATTTCTGCGCCATTTTTGAAGAAGCTAGGAGAAGGAAAAGCTTTCAAAAGGTAAGGGGAAATGTCTCCAAATGCTCAAACTTCCTTCTCTAATATTGATCCTTGAATGAAGAGCTTCATTTTGATGGTTGTAATGTGTTCATTGGTGTTAGATTGTGACCTCAAGAGATTGTGAAAGTTGGAGAATTGAAAAGTCACTTTGAGAAAGTTAACGAGGTAAGTAAAACCTTTTTACCCATCTAAGTTTTGAGCCATTTGAGGTAGCTTTGAATTTCTGGGATTTATTGGCCATTTTTGAAAATAAGTGTTATTGGTCATTTGGCATGATTAAAGGTATAGAAATGGTATATTTGGAATGTGTATGGATAGATAGGATTGATTGGGAAAGAAATGAGTGAGATTGGAAAGTTTGGAAAGTTAGTGTTTAGTGTGGCCATGGACCAAAGCATGCTAATGTAGTGGAAATTAGGTTGTTTAAATGGTTTTATTGGATTCCTTGAGTGTTTTAGTGTAAGGAATAGGCTTGATTTTTGATTTTGGAGCCATTGGTCACTTTGGTAGAAAATTGGAAATGCTGCCATTGAAAGTCTATTCTGGGCAGTCTGTTTGTATTGGCGTTTTGAATGACCAAAATGATTTCAGAAAATTGTGAAACTTTTCTTAAAGTTCACATCCCAAGCTTCAAAATGGACATATATTTTGTGTCATTTCGTTTAGTATTCTGTGAGTTATGGTTGTCCAAAGTTTGGGGTTGAAACAGAACTCTGTTTTGGGGTAGTGATGCGTTTTGTGTAATTCTGGGATTTGTATGGTGATTTCCAGTATTGGTTCATATTTTTCCTATGAAGAGCACTTAAATCGCTTTCAATGGGCTTTGGGATCACCTCATTTCGATTTTTCTATAATTAGTTATGAATTTCCGAAGTTGCCTTGGTTGCAGCAGAGAAGTCTTGGCTGCAGCACAAAAGTTTCTGTGCGTGTTTTGGCCGCAGCCAGAGGTTTCTTGGCTGCAGCCAACCCCCTGTTTTCAGCACCTTGGGATTTTGAAAAGTGGTTTCCAACCCGGTATTTCCCAATCCTTTAGGGCCTTTATTAGAGCCAATTGTAGCTTCTTAAGGATCATTATTAATAACCAAAACTAAGTATTTTGAAGTCATTTGAGTATTGGAATAAGTAATAACCTATCGTCCTTAATGACTTTAGGATTTGATATCTGCCCAGAGTATAGAAGGCATACGCCTGAGCAAGAACGGAAAGACAAAGGTAGTAACACTTTATCCTATATCATGTGTATTGCATTGCTTGTTTGCATTAGTCATTGAATACAGTGAAAGTGAAGAGGACGTGGCGAAAGCCTGGACTCGATTACAGTGAAAGTGAAGGAGACGTGGCGAAAGCCCGGACTCGATTATAGTGAAAGTGAAGGGGACGTGGCGGAAGCCTGACCTCATATATAGTGAAGGGAACGTGGCGAAAGCCCGGTCTCGAATATTGATTGCTGCATTGTGATATATGCGACTTGCTTTGTATATATGCATCATATAAATAAACTGTTGCTACTGGGATTCTCTAGAATCTCATTCTTTCCAAATAACATTTTTAGATAGGGCAAGTGGATCGAAAAGCAAGCAAGTGGCAAAGGACGATTAGGACTGCCAGCAGTAGTCTTAGCTATATATTTTCGTTTTATATTGAATCGGTTATCATTTTGGATAAATGTATACAGATTGAATAGAATTGTAGTGGTATAGTTTTGTGTAATCCCCGGTATGGATACTGAGATGGGCAATGATGCCCTGTATAAACCTTTGGATTAATGTTATTATCCCGGGTGAACGTCGGGAATTATGCTTACTCTGATATTGTATATGTAACAGACCAAATAGGCCATTTGTTTTAATGAATGAAATGAATGGAGATCCATTTGTACAGGTGTTTTAAAAAGTTTTTAATTGTTCTGGATTTCTTATTCGATAATTAAATGTGCTTAAACACTAATCCCGGCTTGATTATCGAAGGGGGTTACACTTGCAATCGGCCCTCTTGATCATGCAAAAAGGTTTACAGCATACAATGTCAATGGTTTTAAGTTTTGCACAGTTTCACAGGATCAAGGATTGAAAACTTAAAATTTGGGTGTTTATGGCACATTTGGGACAAGGAGTTCTACAAGCAGTAGTGACGCCAACATGCAGTTCGGAGGTGTCCCTTACTATGTAAAGCTTTTTGATGTGGTTGAATTTAATTATCAAGGTCGTTTCACCGTGACGATGTTCAAGTGTTTGTGGGCAAATACCATTACTTCTCGGGAACTGGCAAATGATGACTTAGGGATCACATCAGTCAATTTCTCACGGCCGATTCATACTGGTATTTCTCAAGATAATGAGCCGTATATTCTTGCTTCACATGCACATCAGGTTTATTATGTCGAGGACGAGAGGTATAGGGATTGACACATGGTCGTTCATTTAAAGCCACGAGACCTTTACGACATGGGTGAAGGCGATAACATCGCCTATGAGAGTGAGCCATTTCAGCCAGCCGATTTTGAAAACTACTTCCCTGAAGGCGATGACAATTTACCTCTACTGCAGTGCATTTCTTTAAGTCCACATCATTTAAATTAAATTTTGTAAATTTAATAATACATCACTATCAATAATTTTTCTACATAATTTCTGTAGGGATGGTGAGGATGAGTGATCAAATTCAAATTATGTTTTTGTCTTTAAAAAAAACTGGAAAAAATTATTTAAAAAACAAAATAATATTTGTAGCGGTTTTTGAACCGCTACAAAATTAAAAATAACCACTACAAAATGGATATATTAACCGCTACAAATGCTACGTGGATCCCTATAAATACTCCTATCACAACTCATTTTGAACTGCCACGCCCTTATCTCAATTTCAACCTTTTTCAGAGTATTTGCAGAAAATGATATGCGGTTCAGTAGGCAACACAGGAATAGCATAACTATACTGATTATATGTGCATGATTATATAAATTCCCCATAGGGTTTTGTACATGATCTTACGATTAAGGTAGCTGCATAAGGCTATTAGGGTGTCTAAACTCATCCTAGTGAAACGGAGACTTCTTCTGGTCTTCGTTCCACTACTGTAATTGTAATGACCCAATTTGGGATTAAGGGCTAATTATGTTAGAAGCGATGTAATTATGGTTGAATTCAATGTGAATATATCTTAATCAATGGCTAAACCCTATATTTATGATTAAGTTTGGATTAATATCTAAATTGAGTCAAATAAGAGGGAAGGCACATGGTTGAGTGATATGAACTATATAAATGTGTTTGGTGGTGGTGTGGTAAGCATTGTGATAGTCAGGGGCAAAGTGGGAAAGTTATCGACTAATTGGTCAGTTACTGAAGAGGAAACTCATTGGTAACTTAAAGATCAATGGTTAAGATGCATTGCCAAGAGATCAAGAGGTTAGAATCACATTTTTGTATGCCTATGTGAGGTTATGGAAGAGAGAACAAGATATTGACACTTGGCACTATATGGACCTTTGGATCAAGTCAAAGTGTCAAAATTTGCTTTTTCTCTTCCCTCTCTCATTTAGGATGTTGGGCAAGCAATTGAGGGTAGAAATTTCATATCATCTTTTTATCTCATATCATCTCTCTCCTCTCCTCTATTTTCGTTCAACTAGAGAAGGAAAAAGAAAGAAGAAGGCTTAAAGAAAGGTGAGAATTTGTCCATGAATGCTCAATTTACCTTCATTAATATTGTTCATGATGTTGAGGGCTTCATGGCTATGGTTTTAGGTTTTTGAAAGGTGGTGTTTGAGAACTTGAGAAAAATTGAAAGTTGGGGAAACAAGGAAGTTGCTTTGGGGAAGAAGAAGAGGTAAGAATTTAACACATTTTGAGCTAAGTTTTGTAACCATTGATCAAGTTTTGAAATTTTTGAATTTTCCCCCTGATTTTCATGTGATTTTGGGTTCGAAGAATTGAATTGTGTGATGTGTTGGAATAGGTGTCATTTTGTGCTTTGGTGCTAATAGAATTGGTTTGGAACATTAAATCACTACTACAGAAGATACTTATAAAGTCCCTAAAGGACGTCCCTTTTTGAAAAAGGGACGCCCAAAATATGGTCAGGTTCAAATTTTATCTTTTGGCACGTCTGATTACCATTAAACGTCATAAAAAAAAAAAAGAAATCCTTTAGACGTCCCCAGCTGGGCTGGGGACGTCTAAACACAACCTTTAGACGTCCCCAGCTGGGCTGGGGACGTCTAAACCCAACCTTTAGACGTCCCCAGCCCAGCTGGGGACGTCTAAAGGTATGTATAGACGTCCCCAGCCCAGCTGGGGACGTTGTAGACCATCACATGCGCCTGTTATGAAGTGACCGGTGCATGTGATTATGTCAGAGAGCTCTTCTTCCTCCCATCTATCTCTCCTCCTCCCAACTTTACTCATTCACTCCCATCTCCGTTAGACTCCGCGCGTCCCCATTGCTACAGTTTTTTCATTGTTTCTCCTTTCCCATTCCACTCCCCTGCTGCATCTCCTCCCAAATTCATCACTCCATCCCCATTGATCGGTCTCCTCTCCCTTTCTTGGTTTTGTAATTTCTTTCTCCAAAGCTTCCTCAGTTCTGTCACCAGGCCATCTTCTTTGCTCCCCTGCTGCAGTTTTTGAGATTCTTGGTTTGCAGATTCTCCACCACCGTCGGCCTCCTCCAAAGCTGTGAGAAATTTTCAGGTTAGCATGCATTTTCGTTTTGAATAAGATGACAGGGCGTTTTATTATTAGTTTTGTATGAATTGAATAAGTGTTTAATTTTTTATATTTTTAGTATTAGTTGGAGGTTTATTTTATTATTCTGTTTATGCATTTTGATTAGGTTAATGATGGTAACTATTAGTTTTGGCACATGATAAATGCTTTTAATTAGTAGGGAAAGGAAAAGAAATGCAGGGCGTTTAATTTTATTATTCTTTTTATTATTAGTTTTGTATGAATTGAATAAGTGTTTAATTTTTTATATTTTTAGTATAGTATATTTTTAGTATTAGTTAGAGGTTTATTTTATTACTCTGTTTATGCATTTTGATTAGGTTGATGATGGTAACTATTAGTTTTGGCACATGATAATGCTTTTAATTAGTAGGGAAAGGAAAAGAAATGAGAAAAGAATAAAGAATAAATAAAAAGAAAGTAAAAAAATACAAAAAAAATTATCTTGTAGACACACAATATTTTTTTTTTCCATAAGACACACGCATTAATATATATATTTAGTGCTAGAATTAGGCAATCTTATTGTAACTTAGTGTACGTAGACATTAATATAAGAAATTCGCGTACTTGCATTTTTTTTTTACAATTTTTCATTAAATTCGCGTACTTGATTTAATAATTTGGTTGCTAAAATATAAGTGTATTATGTTTGTGCTTGGTGCTAGAAGCTAAAGTTTTGTTTCATTTAAATTAAGCTGAGATGGTTTGTTATTTTGATTTTGGGATGTCTCAATTTTAAGGGGAAATGCTGCCAAAATTTTGAAAAACATGCTTGTAAAAGGCAATTCCCCGTGTTTTCAATTATTCTAAACTTGAGTGTAAATGGAAATGGCATAGGTGGTAATAAAATGGATCATAGTTGGATGAATGCTCTGAGAACAAGTGAAGAATATGAGAATGGGGTTGAAAACTTTATTGAATTTGCTAGGAGAAACGTTCCAACAAAAAATGGGATGTATTTTTGTCCCTGTGTCAATTGTTTAAATGAGAGAAAACGGGATGTTGAAGTTATAAGGGATCACCTACTTTGTAATGGAATAAATCTTCGATACACAAGGTGGATATGGCATGGTGAGGAAGTAACTGATTGTCCGTCACACAAGAAGGAAGCTGTGGATGTCATAGATGAAGATACAATGGAGAGAATGATTCACGATGTTGAGGTAGAATCATTTGCGCAGTCGCATGAATATGACAGCCTGCGGAGTGATGCAGAGACACCGTTGTACCCTGGGAGTAAGTACACACGGCTCACAGGAACATTACATTTGGTTAACTTAAAAGCAACTTGTGGGTGGACCGATAGTAGTTTCACATTGCTGCTTGAACTGTTGTGTGATATGTTTCCAGACGATAATGTACTTCCAAATCGTATGTATGAGGCCAAGAAAATCCTATCGACAATGGGTATGGAGTATAAAAAGATACACGCTTGCCCTAATGACTGTGTACTGTACAGGAAGGAGTATGAAGGCCTGAGTGAGTGCCCTAAGTGTCAAACCGCACGATACAAAGTGAAGAAAGATGGTGGTTGTGGCGATGGGAAGACTAAAAGGCAACCTGTAAAAGTTTTGTGGTATCTTCCAATAATACCGCGCTTTAAGCGTTTATTTGGCACTGTAAAAAAGGCGAAGAAGTTGAGATGGCATTCGGATGACAGAATATCCGACGGAAAATATCTTTGGCACCCGGCTGACTCTCCACAGTGGAAGAAAATAGATGAAATGTTCCCTGAATTTGGCAGCGAGCTGAGAAACCTTCGGCTTGGGCTCTGTACATATGGCATCAATCCGTATGGAACTCTTAATAGCACACACAGTGCGTGGCCAGTACTCCTTGTAATATACAACTTGCCTCCCTGGCTTTGTATGAAACGCAAGTATGTGATGCTTTCTATGATGATTTCTGGACCAAAACAGCCAGGAAACGATATCGATGTCTACCTGGCGCCTTTGATTGAGGACTTGAAGAAGTTGTAGGAGGAAGGCTTAGATGTGTTTGATGCGTATAAGAATGAGTCATTCAAGCTACGTGCAATGCTGTTCACCACCATAAATGACTTCCCTGCCTACGGAAACCTCTCAGGGTACAGTGTGAAGGGGCATAAAGCATGTCCGATCTGTGAAGCAGACACTCACTTCCACCAACTGAAACATGGAAGAAAAACGGTCTACCTAGGTCACAGGAGGTTCCTTCCTAGATTCCACCCGTATCGTAGGTTAAGAAAGCGTTTTAACGGCTTGCCGGAGCATGGAATGGCTCCAAAGGCATTAACCGGTGAGGAAGTTTACAGTTGGGTTGAACGTATCAATGTCTTACTCGGTAAGAATCATAAGACTTCGGGTGAGAAGAACATATGGAAGAAGAGATCAATTTTCTTTGATCTTCCATATTGGCGTAGTCTTGACGTGAGGCACAGTATTGATGTAATGCACGTGGAGAAAAACGTTTGTGATAGCCTTGTCAGTACACTTTTGCATATTCCAGGGAAGACCAAGGATAGGATTAATGCGAGACTAGACCTTGTTGATATGGGAATAAGAGAACGGTTACATCCACAGCTACGAGATGATGGTAGGAGGGCATACATGGAGCCAGCAGCGCATACACTATCAAAAGCGGAGAAAAGAAGTTTGTGTGGGTGTTTGCATGAAATTAAGGTTCCACAAGGATATTCTTCGAATGTGAGAAGGTGTGTGTCAATGGACGATTTGAAGTTAGTGGGAATGAAGTCCCATGATTATCATGTGTTGATGCAACAACTGTTACCAGTAGCTATTAGAGGGATTATGAAAGATGAAGTTCGAAACACTGTGACAAGATTGTGTGTTTTCTTTAATGCTATCTGTAACAAAGTCATTGACACTGAAAAGCTGGATGAACTGGAAGCTGAGGGTTATATCATATTGTCCCAATTAGAGATGCACTTTCCTCCTTCTTTTTTTGATATAATGGTCCATTTGATAGTTCATTTGGTAAGGGAGGTAAGGCTCTGCGGTCCAGTTTACCTGAGGTGGATGTACCCTTTCGAGTGATACATGAAGATCTTAAAAGGGTACTCTAAAAATCCCTATCGACCAGAAGCCTCAATAGTTGAAAGGTATGTTGTTGAAGAGGCTATGGACTTCTGCAGCGATTATCTATCAGGGAAGAAGGAACAATCTCGGCATGAAGAAGGGAGGAGCAAGGGAACACGAGGACTGAAAGTGAAGACTATGCCTCGTGGAGAGGTGTTGCAAGCACACCTTTATATCCTGAATAACATGGCAGAAGTGCAACCGTACATAGAGGAACACAGAAACAGATTGAAGAAAGAGAATCCGAGGAAGAATGACATGCAGATTACTATTGTGCAAAACAAGACATTCATTCAGTGGTTTGAGGAAAAGGTTTTGCATGAGTCCGGTGTGTCTGGGACAATAGAGTGGCTAGCCTGGGGGCCTTCGTTTCAGATCATTACTTGGAGCGGTTATGATATAAACGGGTATTCTTTCTACACAAAAGACCAAGATGACAGGAGTACCATGCAAAATAGTGGGGTGATGGTAGAAGCTGAATCCATGCACTTTTCCAGTTCGAAAGACAAAAACCCCATATTAGCATCCATGGCCTATTATGGAGTGATAGAAGAAATATGGGAAATCACTTACAACAAGTTCAAAGTTGCTTTATTCAAATGTAAGTGGGTTAGCAATAATGCTGTGGTAATAGATCAACAATTTGGATTTGTCTCAGTTGATCTTGAAAGAGTAGGTTATAGGGATGAGCCCTTCATTCTAGCAAGCCAGGCGAAACAAGTGTTCTATGTCACAGATCCCGCAAATAAGAAAATGTCCATTGTACTTCAGAGTAAAAAACAGAAGCATGGTGATCCGACCTTCAACCTTGACGACACACCACCTTTCACAATTAATCCACCTACAACAATTGAAGAAAGAGAATTGGTAGATGATGAAGAATATGCTGTGAGAAATGATCATGGTGAAGGAATATGGGAAACAATTTAGAGTAAGAGCTTAACTTAGAAAATAGTAATGTGTGCTGTTTGTTTTATTACGTCTCAGTTTATTCATTTACTTACAATTTATTCACCTATCTGACAATGATTTTTGTGCTTACAGGAATATGGACGACTCTGGTGACTCTCCAAGTGATAGGGACAATGAAATGAATAGGCCTGAAGGTGATGCGACACGTAAACCGGTTGCGAGACGAAGGGTTAGAGGCAGTACAAAAATGCCTGCATTGGTAGCACGTCATAACCATCAACAGGAGAGGTTGCATATTGACTTTGATCAAGATATGAAACCAATTGGTCCGGAGGAAGACCATTTCATTAGCTACATAGGTTTTTTGGCTCGAAGCAAAGTTCGCATTACCTATGCTAATTGGAAGTTGGTTCCACCAAAAACCAAAGACTTGATTTGGCAACAACTTTTGGTATATAAGTTTCAATACATCTGCATTATATCTTTATTCCTATCGCTTCAAATATAATTAACGTATGTTTTTACCTTGCAGCAAACCTATGATGTCCCTGACACTGCGGAGATGTATAAGGAGTGGATGACGGAGGTTCGTCTACGATGGAAAGATTTCAAGAATAGGCTCACACGAGATTACATTCGAGGGGAGTTGAGGGGTAAGGATCCATGTCATGAGTATCCATTTTTGTCTCTAGAGGACTGGAGGTTGTTTATGGCATCACGAGAAGATCCAAACTTTTTGGTAAGATTTCTGTAATCATAGTGTTTTATTTGAATATAGTTGACATTATTGATTCGGTGTTCGTTGTTTTCCTTTAAAAGGCATTAAGTGCAGCAAATGCAGAGAGGCAAGCAGCTAATAACTATCAACATTGCATGTCTCGTGGTGGTTATCGGAAGCTTCAGCGACAGATGATGGCAGAAGAGTTGGAGAAATTGAAGGAAGCAGCCACATTAGATCCTACCGTTGTGGTCCAACCCCCGCCACCTCTACCACGTCACAAAAAATGGAAAGCAGGGAGGCTTAAGGGTGGGAAGTACGTAAATCCGACTGTTGCTGAGGTTGCCGCAAGAATTATAAGTAGTTAGAGCATAATTACAAACTTATTTTTTCATATTGGGAGTGCTTACGATAACTTTTATGCTGCAGGATGAACTGGAAGATCATAGTAGCCAAGGTTCGTTCACTCCAAGTGGACGGATGGACATCTTGTCAACGGCGATTAGGAAGCCAGATCACCCCGGTCATGTTCGAGGGGAGGCAGTTGGAGTTCGTGTCACGAAGTATTTTGGCCCAACCTCACATCCTTATTCGTCACAAGCTGAACCCAGTAGGGAGCTTGTGGCCAAGATTCATCAGGAAGTCTCACAAGAGCTCGAGGCCAACCTTCGCGACAAGCTCCGACAAGAGCTGTTGCCAGAGCTACGTCTTGAGCTGATGCCTGAGCTACGAGCTGAAATGCAGAAGATGTTTGAATCGCAGATGGCAACTACCGAGCGTAGAACCCATTCATCCCCGGCCTTCCACAGCACCAAAGGAAGTTACAACCCGGCGGAGGAACCACTTGGCGAACCTTCTCATACTCCAGCGCCGGGAGAACCTGCCATCCTCTCTTTGGATGCCCCAGTGCTGCGTGTAGTTGCAGATGCTCTCGTTCACACAGAAGCTACTACCCACCATCATCAACAAATTCCACAGCATTTGAGTAGGGTGACTGTGACGTGTGTTCGAGCGGGGGAAGAAGGTACAACGATCCCTATTCCTGATGCCGAGGTTGCCACGATAGCTCAGGCGAGAGGATCTTTCATCCTTTGGCCTGTACATCTTATTGGCTTGTTACCACAAACACCTCCAATGGTATGGAACTACCTCACTTTTACTTGAGATGTGTTGACATCCTACTAACAGTATGTGTTTTTATGTTCTAAAAGAACCAGCAGGAAGCAGAGAAATGGCCCTTCTTAGCACGATTGCAGCATATCTATAAAGGCATTCGCCAGATTGATTTGCATATGCCTCCAGGGATTGTGGGCCATAATACAGAGTATCACTTCACAATTGATAAACATGATCTTAAACAGTTCATGAAGTTCGAGGAGCTAGATATTGGATGGGGCAAATTTGCAATCCTGTAAGTTTTTTATTTCCCATTTTTTGATTCATTTAGTTAAGTTGATTTTAACTAGCTAATACATTCATCATTTTAATTCTATTATAGCTCCTTCCGTCGTATATGCATTGACTCTCAGAAAGTTGATTTATATGGATTCTTGTCTCCTGCACATACGACAAGGGTTGAGAATACATTGAAACGAAGGACGAACTATGTGGGATTTACATTGTCAGAGGACGAGTATACTTGTTATCTAGCACCGATTGTTCAAGGGTACTCATTTTAATTTTGTGTATTTGAGATTTTTAGTAAATAATTGCCTTGCCATCTAGATCAATTTTAATCTGTATATGTTGTGATAGTTATCACTGGAGTTTGTGTGTTGTCTGTCCTCGGTCGCACGTTGTTTACTGGTTTGATTCCTTAAATAGAAGACCAGACAAAGAAACTAAAAGCGTCTTCAACCAGTAAGTTATTTTTTTGTATTTCGTTGCTTCTTGATTCTTGACTTAATGAATTATTCTAATTTATGTTGATTTTCATTTTCATGATAGCGCATGCACGACGTATCGAGCGCTTGGCGGGCCACGCGAACGTAGAGGTGGCAAAGATCCAAAATGGTTGTTTCCAAAGGTACGTAGTTTCAAATCAAGTTCTTTTGATTGACGGTCGTTTTAGATATGCCTTTATTGATTTTAACCATTTGCTTTTGATTTATAGTGCCCTCGACAACCTGGCGGCTGGGAATGTGGATATTATGTCTTGCTTTATATGTATAACATCATTCAGAGTGGCATTACGACAGATTTTGAACAAGTAATCGCTTCTTCATTCTCTGAGGATAATATTCTTGGTGTTGTGATTCAATGGGAATTCATTCACTTCATTCATTATTTCATCTAAGCTTATTTTCTAATTTACAGATTTTTGACAGTGAAGATGCCTACTCATATGAAGACTTAAATATGATCAGAGACTTTATGGCTGGACATCTTCTTCAACGTGTACCAGAAGAGTAAAGTCTTTAGTAGTTTGTGTAGGACATACTTTTGTGGTAGTACATATAATTAGCGTTATTGTTGTTGGATATGGATTGGATTTTAGTCTTGGTTATTGTACAAATTGGGGACTTGGATATAGATTGCTGTGTAGTTTGTTTGGTTTGAAAGTTTGTGTGGCATGTAGTAGACTTGGATATAGATTGTTGTGTAGTTTGTGTGGTTTGAAAGTTTGTGTGGCATGTAGTAGCCTTGGGTTGATCACTGTGTTTGTTGTTGTTTTCATTTTGCTGAACTGCTGTTGTTTTACTCTGTTGTTGGAATTCTATTTCTGCAGTTTACATATTTTCCAGACAGTGCAATATGTATAAAAGGTCCATTTAAAAAAAAAAACTTTCAACGTCCTTAATAAAAAAAGGGACGTGGAAAGTACTGCTGGCGACACTTTAGACGTCCCCAGGTTCAACTGGGGACGTCTAAGGTCCCACTTTAGACGTCCCCAGTGAACTGGGGATGTCTGAAGTCCACTTTCTACGTCCCCAGTTTTACAGACGTTAATGACGTTTTTTTCTACGACCCTCACATAGACGTCCCTCTGTTTTCAGACGTTGAAAGGCCAAAAAAAGGGACGTTAAAACCCTTTTTTCTAGTAGTGAATGGATAGGAATTTCATTGAGTTTTGAGTTGGGTTATTGAGTGACATGTTGTGTTTCTTGTAGAACATGTCAATGAGAGTTGAATTTGGTCATTTTGGTGTTTCCAATGGATTCCTTATGGAAAATTAGTGTGGGAATGGTATTGGTTGTGAATTAGAAACCATTGGAAGCAATTACTCAAAAAACTGAAATTCTGTCTCTTAAAACTCTGTACATGGCAGTCAGGTTGTCTGGATGTTTTGAATAGGAAAATGATGTCTAAAAGTTCTGAAACTTTCCAGTTTTAAAGTTCACATTCCAAGCTTCAAAATGGACATAACTTTTGTGTCATTTCGTTTTTTGAGCTAAGAGTAATGACTGTCCAAAATTTGGGATTCAAACTGGAATCTGTTTTGGAGTAGTGGTGAATTTCGTGTAACTCTGTAATTTTGTGGTGATTTCTGGTAATGATCCATATTTTTACTATAAAACGGACTTAAAGAGCTTTCATTTGGCTTTGAGATCACCTCATTTTCGATTTTTCTAGAATTAGTTATGATTTTTTGAATTTTCCTTGGCAGCGCAAAACTTTCTGTGCATGTTTTGGCCGCAGCCAGAAAATTCTTGGCTGCAGCCAAAATACTCCTGTGCTGTTTTTAGCTGCAGCCAGAGAATTCCTAGCTGTAGCCAAAACCCTGTTTTCAGCACTTTATGATTTTGAAAAGTAATTTCCAATCTAGTACTTCCCAATCCTTCTAGATTTTCATTGACCCTATTATAGTCACTTAAGGAACTCATGTGGTAACCTATTTTAAGTGTTTGAAAGTGAGAATTAGGGGTAGAGAATTAATCCGCCATCCTTGATTTTGGTTTATAGGATTTGACATATGCCGTCCTCGTGAGCCCACTGTGCCAGCAAACGTCAGGAAGGAACAAGGTAGTGACTCTTTCTTTTATACCATATGTGATGCATTGTATGTGTGAAATATCATTGATTTGTGATAAATTTGAATACTACAATGATTGTGGATATGAGTAAGCATCGCCATACCAATAGTCCCTAAGTCGCTAACAACGGTTCGGGTAAGGGCTGCGTACCTTCCCGACGGTAAAAGGGGATGAAGATGGGGTGTGATATTTGTGATTACGTGGGCTGAAAGGCTATATTGTGGGCCGAAAGGCTATATGTGAGCCGTAAGGCTATTTGTATGCACTGCCATACCAATAGTCCCTGAGTCACTAACAATGGTTTAGGTTAGGATGGTGTGGCTTCCTGGCGGTAAAAGGGGATGAGGGTGGAGTGTGATTAGTGTTGCTGCTGCTGTATAATGATTTGGTTACATGCTGTGTGCTTATGTGTCGTATGAATGATTTGTTACTACTGGGATTCTCTCGAATCTCATTCTTTCCTTTGACTAATATTTCAGACAGGGCAAGTGGCTCCAAGGAAAAGCGAATGTCCCGGAGTGGTTAGAACCCTATAGGGACATTTGATTCAGCTACGTTGGTTATTCATTTTGGATAGGGATTACTGTATGATAGTTTTTTGAGTTGTAAATAGTTTTAAAATACATGGTGGTGTAATCCCCTAATTGGGAACTGAAACCCTATAGTTCTATCTATCGATGAAACCCGAAGGTTGCCGAGGATTAAGTTATGCACTCTGATAAGTTAAATGTGATATAAATGCACAGATAATTATATTCGATGTTTGAAGTTAAGACCAAGATTGGAAAGAGGTTTTGAAAATTTTGTGAAGCCCCTACTACAAGGAGGGAGTTTTAAATGAGTTTTGAATTATCCAACGGTCTGTAATCTATTTTATTATGCATTATTGAATATTAATTACACTAATCAAGGAAGGGAGTTACAGTAATCCCCTTATACGGTACCTTGCATTGTCGTTTACATATCTTCTATCGTCTCATGTCTAAATTGTTCGTAGGGGAGGGTGAGAATCTAGAGAATCTCAGTAGGAAACAAATACCATAATGCATGCATGATTGATGCTATGTGTATGACATGTTAGCTTTATCTAGATGCATGCCCCATAATGACATTTCTGCATGCTCAATGTTTCATACAACAAGACTATAGCCACAACGAAAATAGAAACAGAGCTTCATTTATTCAAATATGCTCTGCACAATCAAGTAAGGTAATCACATACATCATTACATAATCAAAGATATCAAATACATGCAAGTAAGGTAAGTCCCCTACCTTAACCCTTTTTCGCCTCGAAACACATGCCTCGATCTGCGTGCAAATAGCTCGGGGCTCCATATTCGATCCTACAATGTCAAATGTACTATTTAGACACTTCCCTAGTGTTTCTCGGGGTTATATGAGTCTATCTTGAAAAATTACTAAAATACCCCCGGGACCCCACCCGACCTTGCTATACCCGGTCCAGCTGTACTTTTCCTGAAATTTTGACATGGGCTATTCTTACATATTTTCACCCAAGGAATCTATGTCCAGAGTCGGAATTTCCAAATTCAATGTCAAATTATGAAATTACCCTTGGCAGCTATACTTTAGGGTTTTAGGGGCGTTTCCGTAATTATGCTTTTTCGGCCTTTTCCGAAAACGTGCTCAACTGTAACCCCACCTAATTTTCTCTCCTGAACTCAATGGGACCATCAAATCATTTAAAATCCAACTCTAAGACCCATTTACAATGCTGGCCAAAATATATGGGTTTTGAGGGGAAAATCGGGGTTTTTCGGTTTCGGCTGCGTAAACACGTTCCTTTCTACTCCTAACCACTTTATTGACTATTCCATTAGGTTAAAAATACCATTTAGTATCAATTTGGGTAGCATAAAAGCCCCCACAACCCAGTTTCCATTTTTTACACACAAAGACAATCCAGCGAAATTTCACCGATTAAATTGTCTATAACAGCTAGAATAGTCAATATGCAAGAGTTTGGAAGTTATCTCAAGATCCCACTTGATTTTTGTTGACTTGGGTGAACCCTAGCTCACTTAAACAAGCAAATTTGAGTTTCCAACCCTTGAATCACATAGAAGAATAGCTTAGGAGCGGAGTTATACGCATTTGGAACCGATTTACCGAAGAAATAACTTACCTTTGCAAGTTTTTTCCTCCCCTTCTCTCTCTACAAATCTGAGTTCTCTCTCTCTCTTAGGGTCTTTTATAGCTTCAGAAATGGGGCTGAAGAAGGAGATGATCACTTTATATCATATCCACTTTTAATTAATTATTTTTCCCAATTTCGGATTT
This sequence comes from Inga laurina, assembly GCA_963855925.1. NCBI lineage: Eukaryota > Viridiplantae > Streptophyta > Magnoliopsida > Fabales > Fabaceae > Inga > Inga laurina. The sequence goes on from OY979703.1 coordinate 63,926,874, forward strand.
TTACAAAGTTTTGGCAGATTTCTGCCCAAAATTCGAAAAATCATAACTAATTCTAGAAAAATTGAATTAGAGTGATTCCAAAGCCTATAGAACCCTTATTGAGTCTAGGTTCAAGGAAAAATATAGACCTTTGCTGAATAAAATCACAAAATTTCCAGAATTTCATTATGTGCATATTGTTCCAGAAATTTCATAGTTTTTCTGTGTTGACTTCAAAAATTCATATCTTTTTATATATAGCTCTAATTGAGTCATATGACCTCAAAAATTAAAGCTTAGGATGTCTACTTTCATGCTGTAAAATTTCATAATTTGTGCTCATCATTTGGTCATTCAAAATAACATGACAAGCTCACTACCTCATAGGAGATTTCACTGAAAACATAATTATATTCTCCAAAATTCACCATTTTACTTTCTTAATACCCCAAAGATATATGAATCATTAGGGGATTAATTTGGTCTCCTGCTAAATTGAGGCTTAACAGTCCACTTAATTTAGAATTATTACCAAGTCTCCAATCCCAAATTTCAGGGTATTACAGTTCTTCTCCTGTTCAATAAATTTCGTCCTCGAAATTTGAACGTCTACAACTTAGGGATTCATCCTATCTTATTCTATTATCACATGTAGGCTCATAAGCCATGTAACACCATAGTCATATTCCCATTACTATTCTCAGATAATATTCAGCATTCATCATCCATTCTGTACATAGTATGTAGCGTGCGATCAAACACAAGTTCCTACAGTGCTTGGTTCTATAGGCCTTATAGCCTCTTCGGGACTTCACCCGGATTCACACAATCACTTTTTTTTGTAACAGCCGAATCCTCACCCCCTTAAAGAGGCCTATTGGATGTCCCTCACCCCCTTAACAAGGTCTATTGAGCTAGTGAGCCGGCCATGGTTCACTTCGTTAGGTTCCTCCTTTGGTAGAATGTCGTGCCTCATATGAGACATGGGACCATTGGACACCAGAACGCTTGGTCACACTGGTCTTAATGCCTCCGCTATAACCTGGTACGGTTTGAATGTTCTGTCAACCTTAAAACATTAGCTTGAATACACTGATCTAATGTCATCGCACTAGGCATCAACCACAATGCTAGACACACAAGTCTTACAGCCTAGGAACACCGCCCTATGCAGCCTTGAACGTCGGATCTTACCACCTTAAGCCTCGGCTCGTCAAAATTTTCAGTCACATCACATTTTTCCAACCTAAGGACTTACTAGTCCATCAGGTCTTATGGCTTAAGCACATACAATTCATCATCTTTGCTGAATACATATCGAAACTAATAGCCTCAAACAAATCATTGGTGCCTAAAGATTAAGCATAAAGTTACCATGCTTCCGCTGCCCACTCTGAGGTCTATCTCCTTATATGAACTTTAATAATATCAAGATGATTTAATAAGAGTCCCATAGGAACCTCTATAATACCTGGCTGCACCCAAAATCTGTGTTTCTTTATGCTAGACCTTGGCCCGATTCCACTTGAATCATTATGAGCCATAAAAACTCGTATCTTAAGAAAAACCCATTCAATGTGAGATTCACTACACTACACCAACTTTGAAAGCCAACATTCCCGTAGCTCTACTCTATGATTCAACATTATGGTGGCTGCACTCTAGGGTTCATTGTCACAGTGGCTGCACTCTAGGGTTCGTCGTCATGGTGGCTGCACTCTAAGGTTCGGTACTCGGTGCTTCACACAGGCGCCCATACACCTGATCAGCCCCCTTCCAGTAAGAACTTTCCTTAGGTAGCCCTCTCCGATCAGATTCCACCGTAGGTAGCCCTTTCCGATTAGAACTTTCAATATTTATGGTCACAGTATAACTCCATAATTATGCCATAAATGCAACATTTCCAGATTCAAAGCAAACATTTTTACCATCTATTCAAGATTATGGATGGGATAGTTCAATTCCTGAAGCTTCAGCTAACATGATGCATACGCCCTCACTCGGCATGCATCAATTGTCATCTCAATCTATGCCTGCTTGCATATGGGGATTCAATTCCCTTCACAATCCATGCCATCTGGCGTTAGTGAAAAACAACAATGGCCCACTATGGATCTGGGATTATCAATGTTGGTACTCTAATAAATTTTTCGTCTAAGCTCTTTGAAGCTCCTTTCACAATCATCATCCCATGTATAATGCGGAGTTCTACGAAATTTTGATATAAACATCTCATCCCTTTTTTATTATTATTGTCACACCTGTAGACCTTCTTGGCCTTGTACCTGAGTCCCTTAGGACGTGGCTAGTAGCCTCATCGAGTAGGGTGCCTTTTTATTCACACCACATAGCCCTCCATAGTAACCCACAATCATCCATAGAAAATGTGATAGATAAACATTTCATGCACCATATAGTGTAAAATGAAAATCACATCAATCCATGTGTGTACATAAAGTTCAGGGCCAAACACCCAGTTAAAACAACAATCCGTGTGTGTACACAAAGTTCAGGGCCAACCATTCAGTTGAAACCCTTACGTGTACCTCAGCCGAGTCATCGACTAGAGCTAGGTAAATCGTGTATCATAGATGGGTCCTTAATAGGCCGAATGGTACATATACACTTCCCATCGGATGGTACATATACACTTCCCGCACCACAGCTAGATAATATTCGTGTACCTCGACTGGGCACCCAACCACAACCAGGTAATATTCGTGTACCTCAGCTAAGTCCCAAACTACAACTAGGTAATGTGCCCTAGGCACGAGTTCATATCACATAATACAAATCATACAACATATTAACTATCACATAGTGTATGAGAGATTATAGTTACTATATTAGCCTTTCTTGGATAACCTTCCTGATGATCATTGATCATTACATACCACTTGTTATTGATCTGAATCAGAATAACAATATACAGTTCGGTGTACCTATAGGTACCATGTTGGGTCATACTCAGTGTACCCGTAGGCACTATGTTCGATTTACCCATAAGCACTATTCATCAGTTTCGGCTTTTTATTATCACAGTCACACCAGATCACACCTTTCTGGGGTAAGTTGGGTGACTGGGTACCTAGACTCAATTGAATATCCTTGCTCGTCTTTTTATTGTCACATCCCTATTCTTTCGACTGGACCCCAATCTGATGACTGGACGACCTAGTTGTCAGGGCCAGGGATGGACTCACAAAGATATCGGCATTCCCCCTTCTGATGCCATTGTTTCGGCTTTCGCAGGATTCAAACACTCACCCTAGGGGTTAAGATGAGCACCGTGGTGAATCCTGCTACCATTGAGCTAGTGTCACACCCCCAATCTCTGACTGAACCTCACTTACTGATACCAGATCACCTGGCTGGGTCGAGAGTAGATGCACAAGGATATTGTCACAACCCCAATCTCTGACTAGACCCCACTAACTGATACCAGATCACCTGGTCTGGAGGCACCTGCCTCGGGGTCAAGGGTGGACTCACAACGATATCCCCACTCCCCTGTCATACCATTTAAATCATCTAACATAAATGATCATAAGTCATGGAGAAAACTTAAGGCAATCACTATGTCTCAAGTCTTCATGACCCTATTAAATCACTTCCCAGGGTCACCCATCCTAGGATTTCCCTGGGTTGAGCACGCTTAACTTTCGCGCACCCATGCCCAAACGTAGATATCAGCTTCTATTGCTTTCAACCACGGGTACCCCGTGACTACCCTCGTCTCAAAAGACGCGCTGGCTAACTTCGGTCACCAAAATATTGGGTGTGGACAGCACATTGGCCTTTGTCGTGAAAGAGGCAAGCTTTACCCAAGAGGGGGTGAATTGGGTGATGTTATAAATTTTTTGCTTGGAGAGGTGATATGAAAAATATAGTAGACAGAGTAGAGTTGAGAAGATTTGAACACAGAGAGTTATACTGGTTCGGCCTAACAACCAGGCCTACGTCCAGTCCTCAGAGATCAAGACCTACTGAGATTTCCACTATACTTCCAAGATTCAATGGGCTCTTAGAACGCCACAAAACATTAGTTGTCCTTGAAAGGACTATGAGCAGAAATATTCTCTTACTAAGAAATTTCTCTCCCCCTTACGACAAGTCTTACATGCAGAAAAACAACCTATGACCTTTCTCACTTGCTTATGTATACAAGGCTTATGAGCAGCAACGTTCTCTCCTGCTTACACCACTGTAAGTCTTACGAGCAGCAACGTTCTCTTCTGCTTGTATCTTATAAGACTTATAAAAGAAAGGTTCAACAAGGAATTCTCTCAACTGCTTTTCTCGTAAGGAAAAACTACCCTCTCAAGGTCCCAATACCTTGAGATCACATAAACATATAATCTGAATTGTATGAAGACTCTCTTACAGAGCAAATGAATAATCACTGAAGATCAATGTGTGTACAGAGAAAATGATGAATAGTAGAGACTCGTGTATAAGCTTGTGAATTCTTGTGCTTCGTTGTTCTTGACTGTCTCTGAATCTTTGTATATATAGTTGCTTTAGTTTTTGCCCGTTTGGGAAATCATCATTTGAGGAGCGGGATATTTGCAACTATTTGAAAGACACGCGCATGTTTGAATAATCTGAATGCGGTAGGTACGTGCTTGCTTGTAATGATGTTGTCTGCCGTTATTTGACTTTCTCCGTAACAACTAATTTCAAACGTTCACCTTCCTGTATCACACTTATAAAACAGTTAAAATAATGTTAGACAATGATAATAAGTAATGATGATATGAATAATTAACAATAAACTATATTCGGATTGAACGTTGTGAGATTTGGTATTTTTGGTGATCTGGCAGAGCATCACTCGAGCATGAATGGCTCACTTCGAGTGATCTCCTTATTTTCCTTCATGTGCGCCAGTTCACGGGTTGTGCTTGCATAGGATTTCAGAGAGACAGAATTCTCACTTGCGAGTGATTTGGGGTCTCACTCGAGCACAACTCCTCCTGCTCGAGTGATGTTGCATTTTCCACTGGGAGTGTCTTCTCGGGTCATCACTCGCAAGGCATTTTAACAAGAGTGAGATTTTGTACTTGCGGGTGATATGGTCCCTCACTCGAGCACACACACTACTGCTCGAGTGAGACGCATATTCTCCAGGAATATGATCTCAATACCAACACTCGCATCAGGATTTCAGAGGGATGAAATTATCACTCGCAGGTGATGTGGGCCTTTACTCGAGCACATAGACTCCTGCTCGAGTAAGAAGAATATTCTCAAGTAATATACCTTTTAACCAAGCACTCGCATCAGATTTGGAGAGGGATAGAATTTTCACTTGCAAGTGCTAATGTGTCACTCGAGCATATGAGGTTGTGCTCGAGCACACTTACCCTTCTCTGAACTTCATGACTCTCGGCCAAGCACTCGCAGTACCTTGCTCGAGCACAGAATGCTCATGCTCGAGCATTGATGTTTCTGCTCGAGTGAATCAAGGAAGCATGACTATACTTGCTCTCGGCCAAACACTCGCGGACCTTCACTCGCACGTGCTCGAGTGAGAATGGCTTCTCTGATCGAGTGCAAACTCCAGTGCTCGAGTGAATCAGTGAATATAACAGTGGCATGCCTCTCGGGTGAACACTTTCTAGCTCTCACTCGCACCTGCTCGAGCACAGAAGAGATCTATGCTCGAGTGCAAAGTTCATGCTCGAGCACGCCAGTGCAATTTCACAGCAGATACCAGAAAACCATGTTATATGCATTTGGTAACTTTGTAAACTTTTCTTACACTTATTAAAACATGATTTGCACACAATTAACTTTTTGTTATCATCAAAACTTGGGATCTAACATGTCGTACCTACTTCCTTGGGTTCCACAACATCCTTAGACCATTCTCATCTAATATTGCACCATTAGCTGCCCTTCAGTACTCGCCATTTCTCAGGGATGATTCACAAATCGGGAAGATACCTTCCTTTGGTACCTCTTGTCCATGCATATTTTCTAGCACTGTGTAACCAAAACCATATCAGTATACCATCCTATTGCCGGAACCGCCCCACTGCTGGAACTGCTTGAAACTCCTCCATAACAACTTTTGGATCCTCCAGAACCGCTTTTGGCTCCACCAGAACCGCTTTCGGCTTTGATACCAAAATGTCATGCCCTTATCTCAATTTCAACCTTTTTCAGAGTATTTACAGAAAACGATATGCGGTTTAGTAGGCAACATAGGAATAGCATAACTATATTGATAATATGTGCATGATTACATAAATTCCCCATAGGGTTTTGTAGATGATACTTACGATTAAGGTAGCCGCACAAGGCTACTAGGGTGTCTAAACTCATCCTAGTGAAACATAGACTTCTTCCCATCTTCGTTCCACTACTGTAATCCCCTCGTACGGTACTCCGCATTATTGTTTACATATCTTCTATCGTCTCCTGTCAAAATTGTTGGTAGGGGAGGGTGAGATTCGAGAGAATCTCAGTAGGAAACAGATACCATAATGCATGCATGATTGATGCTATGTGTATGACATGTTAGCTTTATCTAGATGTATGCCCCATAATGACATTTCTGCATGCTCAATGTTTCATACAACAAGACTATGGCCACAGCGAAAACAGAAACAGAGCTTCATTTATTCAAATATGCTCTACACAATCAAGTAAGGCAATCACATACATCATTACACAAGGAAAGATATCAAATACATGTAAGTAAGGTAAGTCCCTTACCTTAACCCTTTTCCGCATCGAAACGTATGCCTCGATCTACGTGCAAATAGCTCGGGGCTCTATATTCGATCCTACAATGTCAAATGTACTATTTAGACACTTTCCTAGTGTTTCAGGGGGTTATATGAGTCTATCTTGAAAAATTACTAAAATACCCCCGGGACCCTGCCCGGCCCTGCTATACCTGGTCCAACTGTACTTTTCCTGAAATTTTGCATGGGCTATTCTTACATATTTTCAACCAAGGAATCCATTTCCAGAGTCAGAATTTCCAAATTCAGTGTCAACTTATGAAATTACCCTTGGCAGCCCTACTTTAGGGTTTTAGGGGCGTTTCCGTAATTATGCTTTTTCGGCCTTTTCCGAAAAAGTGCTCAACTGTAACCCCACATAATTTTCTCTGCTGAACTCAATCGAACCATCAAATCATTTAAAATCCAACTCTAAGACCCATTTACAATGCTGGCCAAAATATATGGGTTTTAAGGGGAAAATCGGGGTTTTTCGGTTTCGGCTGCGTAAACGCATTCCTTTCTACTCCTAACCACTTTATTGACTATTCCATTAGGTTAAAAATACCATTTAGTATCAATTTGGGCAGCATAACAGCCCCCACAACCCATTTTCCATTTTTTACATACAAAGACAATCCAGAGAAATTTCACCGATTAAATTGTCTATAACAACCAGAATAGTCAATATGAAAGAGTTTGGAAGATACCTCAAGATCCGACTTGATTTTCGTTGACTTGGCTGAACCCTAGCTCGCTTAAACAAGCAAATTTGAGCTTCCAACCCTTGAATCACTTAGAAGAATAGCTTAGGAGCGGAGTTATATGCATTAGGAACCGATTTACCGAAGAAATCACTTACCTTTGCAAGTTTTTTCCTCCCCTTCTCTCTCTACAAATATGAGTTCTCTCTCTCTCTCTTAGTGTCTGTTATGGCGTCAGAAATGGGGCTGAAGAAGGAGATGATCACTTTATATCATATCCACTTTTAATAATTATTATTCCCAATTTCGGATTCTTACAAAGTTTTGGCAGATTTCTGCCCGAACTTCGAAAAATCATAACTAATTCTAGAAAAATTGAATTAGAGTGATTCCAAAGCCTATAGAACCCTTATTGAGTCTATTGTCAAGAAAAAATGTAGACCTTTACTGAATGGAATCACAAAACTCCCAGAATTTCATTCTTTGCATATTGTTCCAGACATTTCACAGTTTTTCTGTGTAGAATTCTAAAATTCATATCTTTTTGTATATAGCTCTAATTGAGTCATATCGCCTATCAAATTAAAGCTTAGGATGTCTACTTTAATCCTGTAAAATTTCATAATTTGTGCTCATCATTCGGTCATTGAAAATAACTTGACTAGCTCACTACCTCATAGGAGATTTCACTGAAAACAAAATTATATTCTCCAAAATTCACCATTTTACTTTCTTAATACCCCAAAGATATAAGAATCATTAGGGGATAAATTTGGGCTTCTTCTAAATCGGGGCTTAACAGTCCACTTAATTTAGGTTTATTCCCAAGTCTCCAATCCCAAATTTTGGAGTATTACATAAACACTCTCCTATTTCTTTTCACCTTACCCTTCTTTAATTTTCTCTCATTTACAATTTTTTTTTTTTGTATGAGTTGAGGAGCTTAACAATACGATCAAATATGGTAACAAGTTTTTTAATTTTTTATTTCAAGACTTCTTTCCTTCGCATAAATTTTATTCTCACCATTTTATTTTCTAGATATTTCAGAGCTTTATCTCATTTTCACCTATTTTTAGACACAATCACATTGTAGTAGACAATATAATAGTTCTTTATTACCTACGTATTCTTAATAATATTATCAATACAATTTTTATATTTATCCAACTAAATTAAATTATTCTTTTTAATTTATAAATGAGCTAAACTATTGAATAATAAGATAATTAAATTAGCTAAACTACTAAAAAAAATAAACTATTTAATTTAATATAAAAAAAAACTAAAACAAATGATTGTATTTTTTTTTTAAATTTTCTTAATTTTTGTAGCAGTTATTAAACCGCTACTAATTAACGCACCTTTTTTCAACTGAAATTAATTTTTTGGTATGAATTTTGAATTTTGATGAAATTAGTAGCGGTTCTATAACCACTCCTAATTATAGGAAATTGATATTAGTAGCAGTTCATTAACCGCCACAAAAGAGCAAAAATATTTCATTTTTCTTTTTCCGCCTTGAAAATTTTGTTTTTGATATTTGTAATAATTATATAACCGTTACAAATATCCCAGAAAAAGTTTACAGCTTATGACGATGTTATAGCGCTGGGATTGAACCGCTACAAATAAAGTAGCGGTTATTTTGCTTGAGTAGTGGTTTTATATAACCGCTACAAATCCGCTTGCAACATATGATTTAGTAGCGGTTTTATAAACCGCTACTAATATTTCTTGTAGCAATTAAAACCGCTACTAATAACTATTTTTAACCACTACTAAATCATGTTTTTTTGAAGTGATAAAGGCACTCAGTTGCTTGTATAAAGGATTAAGTATTAAGGATTCAATAATATTTTAGAGGCTTGTGTTTCCTCCCTACCCAATCCTTCAAATTCTATCACTACCAAACAGACACTAAAAAAAATAATAGGACTCATATTGCATACTAGAATTAAATTGGGGGCAATGGAAGGATTTAGTTTATATTTTACTTTCAAAAATATGTAACTTCGTTATGTAGTTACATAGTTTAATGCTCCTACTAATTTAATTTCCAGAGGAATTAATACATCTATTTTTTAAAGCAAACATTCTAAACTAAAATAGTATATTATTCACATTAGATAGATAGATAGATAGATACATACATACATGTGTATTTGTCTCATTCTTGATGGTGTTATATAACGTATAGAATGGTAAAGCCTTTTTAGTCGTCTAATAGAGTTAAAAGACTTGAATAAGTTAAAAATCGTACATATACTTTATTTACTTGTATTTTCCCTAGTGTGCCAAACATGTCAATTATATGTGTTGAATTGGAGACTTTTCATGAACAATGAGCACAAACCCATATATATCAGCTCTATTGTGATTGATTAATTATACTTCCTTGTTCTTTCATGTATGACCCACTTTAATAAAATGGATCTTATATTAAGAAACGGAAGTAGTATAATACACTTCATTATTCATTATCAATATTTCTAATGGACTACAATTTTCTAAGATAAATCATACTTTTTAAGTTAAATTCTATTCTATCTATTCTTGTTAATTAAAAGCTATATACCCATATGTTACAATACAAACTAGATATTATATTAAAGAGAAATGCAATATTTTTTTTTATAAAACTGATTGAAAATATAATAAAAATTTAACACTACTACAGAATGTTACATATATAACGCTTAATATATAACGGTTACAGTGAATAACTGTCATGCATGTCAAGATGGAGTGCGCACAAGAATATATAATACTAATACTGAATAGTTAAATATGCGCATTATCATATATTGAAAGGGCGGAATTCACAAAAACAAAATGGTTGTAATTATTGAGCATAATGTATTTATTGACAAAAAATGACTATTCTTATGAAACAATTATCATATAACAACTACTGGCAACAATTGGTTTTGGGATTCCAAGAGGAAAGCTTCGTATTTGGATCATGAAAAGATGCTTTGAATTTTAGAAGAGCTTGCTTCTCCGGTTCAATGCATCTTCCACACAAAACTAATTGGGCAATTTCAGACAATACGAAAAGCAATGCAAATCCTACTATGAGGCGCCTTCTGATGTTTGGATGCGTCATCTATAAGTTTTAATCAAAACTAATTGGGCAATATTCACCTTTTCTTTTTCTGATGTTTGGATTCTTCATATATAAGTTTTAACATCATTAATCTCTGTTTAACAGTTTTAATGTATAAAAAAAATATCGAAAGTCTTTTTTAGGCAATTTACAGTGTCAATGTTTGATTAAGGCAGAGCCCCTAGCTAATTGCACGTTCTACTTTTGACAATATTGCATATAGTGTCCGTTTGGGTTAGCGGTAGAAGTTGCTTTTATAACGTGATTTACATTGTACAAGATAAGTATGTAAGAGGAGTTTTGTCTCGACTTACATAAACATATTTCTCAAATGCCAACTCGAACAGGCTTATAGCGTGTTGAAAGTATTGGCAACACATCTTGACTGGGTCTAACCAACAGCGGGGACTAGTCTTTTTCTTTTCTGTTAAAAATTTAACAAAATACTTGTATTTCTTTTTTTTTTTTTGGTTACAAAGGCAAGCAAAGCTTGTAAAAGTCAGAAACTATGGACTAGTTCCTACAGAGTGGTCATGTGATAGCAAACCACAATCCAACGCAAAAAGATGAGTACATTCAAAAGGTGAAAGCACTAATTCCTCGTAATCCTGCGGAATCCTATGCGCCAATCCAGCCAGAAAGTCTGCACAACGAATACTTTCCCTATGAGAATGGGAAATTTCCACCTCCCAGTCGCTATAAACAAGAGATCTGGTATCCAAAGTAACATCAAACAGAGGATGATCAGAGTCACAGCAAGTGGATAGAAGGTGAATCGCCTGAAGAGAGTCCGTGAACAACTTGATTTTCCTAAGGCCCATATGCTTACATAAAAGGAGGCCTCTACGGATTGCATGGATTTCAGCAGCAGTTGGGAAAGAATGTCCTAACTTCTGTTGAAATCCACGTATCCAGTTACCCTGATGGTCCCGGATGACACCTCCACAAGCAGCCTGGCCTTCTCTGGTTACCGAACCGTCAACGTCTAGACGATAGAATCCCGGATCTGGTGGTATATATGCTTTAACACGTTAAAACTTATATAAAGAAATTAAATGAAAGCAGAAATTAAAAAATAGTTAAACAAATAACAAAGCACATTTGACCGACTTGGGAAGTGTTTTCTAAGTCATGCATGTAATGGAATAATATTATGCCCCACTCCACACGATCTATTTTTGACAATATTACATATGCCGTGTTCAAAGTGTTGGCAACACATCAAAGCTAAAGAAAAGTAAATGTTGACTGACTTAATAATTTGACATATTGTATACATCAAGATAGCATAATGATCATGATGTTGAGATTGATCTTTCATCATAAATGAATAAGGTCCGTAATGAATATATTCGTAAAAGAGTTGGAGTAGCATCTATCAAAGAGAGAATGGTAGAAAATTATTTGAAGTAGTTCGGGCATGTTCAAAAAAGAATATTGAATGTGCCGGTAAAGAGTGTTAATCAAACTATATGGAGTTCTTTAAAAAAAAGTAGATGAAGACATAAGAGAAAACTTAATAAAGTTATTTAGGAGTGTTAACATTTTGATATTTTCATGAATTATGTGTTGATCAAGGAAACCATAACACTCTGAAGATGCACTAGACAAAGACCAAAGGATTGCAACTGACTCGGGAGTTTTCCAAGTCACGTAATGATAAAATATGCCCCACGCTGTATGTTCTACTTTTGACAATATTTAATATAACGTGTTCAATGGTTATTGACTTTAGAATTTGACAGATTGTTTAAATCAATAATTTTCTTATATATTGATTAACTTAATTAAGAGTTCGACGAATTTGAGGTCAAGTTAAAAAAATGAATTTTAGGTAAGTAAATCAAATATGCAGTTATTAAAATCAATATTAATATAAAATACAAACTTTAAGTAAGTTGTATTATTTACAGATTAAAAAATGGGTCAAATTGTTAATGAATGTTAATTAGAGGACATATATCTATTTCTTTTTAAATTTCTCTTCACCTCGCAATTTCTTGTGGCAGTCTTATATACCTTTTTGTTTTTCACTATTAAAGTAATATATATTATGACTATGTGATCATTATCTAATGACAATAATTTATTATTTTTATTCTAACATGCTTGCTTTCCTAAAATAGAAGTCTTCATTCGCCTTTGCAATTCATCCTTCCATTAATAGTTTGAGTAAACAATACTTCAATGACTTTCTCAGAGATGAAGCATAGAAAGGTTGTGCCGTTGTGGTATATTAGGCTACTATACTTTTATATCCATTATTTAGTATTTGGTAATTTTTTATCATTACTTTAAAGTGTTGAAACAAAGAATATTTTTCTTCTTAAAAATTAATTTTATTGTACTTTCATCATTCTATATACTTATGCAATATTTCTATATACTTATGCAATATTCCTTACTTGATAAAGGTTTTTGGGGATTTTGAAAGTGGCCTTCAAATTGGTCTCTGCCATTGTGCATTGTTGTATTTTTCATATTAGGTTGCACGTTGATGGATGGCTGACAATTTTTTTCCTCAAATATTGAATTTTAAAAAATAAATGAACCTTAAATGAACGGATTAAAGTTTAGAAAGCTTCATTAGTTTGCCATGTTTGGACTTTAATTAATTTGGAGTAATCTAATCAAATTAGATTTGTCTTACATTTAAATTAAACTTCTTTCCGGAAATTTAGATTTTAAAATAAATAACTATTTATGAATAGAGTATTTTTCAATTTGATTCTTTATAGACGTTATATTTAATATTTTATTATTGGTTCTCATTGGGCCTATACCGATAATCCATTTTTAAGGCACAAAAAGTCCCACAAGTGTAGATTCAATAATAACTAGAAAATTATTCGTAAATCTCACCAGATTTTCTGCAATCCGGAAATATGGAATTCACGATATGATTCATTTTGATAATTGAAGCAACAAAACAAAAATCTTCACTTTTACAATTTAATTTAATTTTCGACCATTTATGTTATTAGTGCAGCCTAAAAACATTATGGATATAGCTGGAAATCACAATCCCCAAAGCAGAATACGCAGATTAAATTTTTAAGGATATAGCTATTTTCCATGATGGGGGAGCTCAAAACCAGAAAGACCTACTCAACCAAGAAATTTTTAAGGATATGTTTACTTTGTTTTATTGGTTGGAATAGGAAGCGATTCAAACTGAGATTAGTGTTTGTTTGACGTGTGATTCAGTGAAACGTTTTGATCGGTTAGCGTTTGGATGAGTTTCTATTCCTTTGACACCAAATTTTGAATGGATCTCTCCCAACTCCCAAATTATAAATTTCATTTTAGGTTAGTCTAAGCATTTATTATGTTTTTTTTTTTTTTTTCAATTTACCTCTTGTTGACTATATTTATTGCATGTATTCTCTCTTACTTTACTCTCTATACACATGAGGGTATAATTAAAAAAATAATACATATTTATTGCTTTTAATTAATTTTAACTATTGAGGGTATAATTAGAAAAATAATATATATTTATTTTTTTTAACTAATTTAAATATTTTTATGATTAACGCAAATCAATTATTTAAAGTTTAATAAAAAACCAAGGGAGTAACATGTTGATTTAAGGAAACCATCACTCTCTTGAGATGCATGAAACAAAGACCAAAGCATTGATTGATTTGGTTTGAGTTTTCCTAATATGCCCCACACTATAGATTCTACTTTTACACTATCACATATACCGTGTTGAAAGTATACCTAGCAAACCAAAAATAAGGAAAAGTAAATGTTGACTGACTTTAGAATTTGGCATATTTTATACATCAATAATTCAATACTATGACAACCACAAAACTCTATTTCATTAGATAGGATTAGTTATATAGATCAAACGACGTCATTGTGTTTTATCGAAAATTACATCTTTAGACATATTATTAACAAAAAGATCTCACTATATAACTTCACTGAGTGTTTACTTCGATATCCCTTGACTTCTTGTTATAGGACTCTAAACTACTTTATCAACCCTCCTCACCGACGCACTCAATGACATTCTTTGAATATATCAAAACTACCTCAAATGATTTTCTATCAATTTTCTCTTCAATAGATGCCATTTTAGCTCGTTTTTGTATGTGATCATTACGAATATTTTCTTTTCTTGTATAACCACGTATTCATCTCAATATCCTCATCTCAGCTATCCCCATTGTATATTCATGTTGTCCCTTTAAAGCCCAACATTTACTACCTATAGCATTGCTAGTCATATAGTAGTGCAACAAAACTTCTCTTTTACCTTATTAGGTATTTTTAGATCACAAATAACTCTAATAGTTTTTTGCCATTATATATATACGCACATAAGATTCGAAAAATTTACTGTAAATACATTAATTGTACAACAGTTAAAATCAATATTAATATAAAATTTAAGTAAGTGGTATTATTTATAAATCATGGGTAATGCATACTTTATATAATACATGAAAATATGTGACAAATTGTTAATGAATGTTAATTAGTGAAAATATATCTAATTTTTATTTTTCAAAATTTCTCTTTTCCACACATTTGACTTTGGTATATTCTTATATATATACATAGACACTTTTTTTCAATAGGTAAATATATAATATATATCAAAATCATGTAATCATTATTTAATAAAATAATTTGTTATTTGTTTTGTTCTACTTGTAGTATTATTTTATTTAAAGCATACTTGATTCCAAGAAAAGTCTTCATTCGCCTTTGCTTTTATAAAACTATTTTTGAAATCAAGTTTTGGAAAAACAAAAAAAAAAAAAACTTGCTTGGATAAATATTTTTGAAAGCAAGTCTTGGAAACACAAAAACAAAACAAAAAACTTGTTTAGATAATAGTTTTTTTTGGGACAAATTTTGGATAATTGTTTTTGAAAACAAGTTCTTTTTTTTATAGAATTGATATTGTTTTATAATTACTTAATATGTTATTATATTAATAAACTAGTTTAATCAAGAATGTTTTGACCATTTACAAGACAAAAAAGGCATTCACAATAACACGTGATATTTACAAGACACGTGAGGGAATTTACAAGAACACTAAAGCCATTTACAAGACAAAAAAGCGCCTTTACAATAATACGTTTCACACCCTTATCTTATATTAACTTGCAGTGGACTATCAATGCATGATTCGGTGGGCAACATAGGAATAGCATAATTATACTGATAAAAAGTGCTCGATTACAGAAATTCCCTATAGGGGTTCGTACATAATAATTACCATCAATATAGCCGCACAGGGCTACCAGGGTGTCTAAACCCGTCTAAGTGAAACAGAGACATCTTTCCGTCTTTGTTCCACCACCGCAATCCTCTCGTACGGTTCTTTTCTTTATTCTAGTGTATCTTCTATCTCTTCCTATCTAAATTGTTGGTAGGGGAGGGTGAGATTCGAGAGAATCTCAGTAGGAAACAGATACCATAATGCATGCATGATAGCTTTAACTAGATGTATGCTCCATAATGACATTTCTACATGCTCAATGTTTCATGCAATAAGACTATGGCCACAGCAAAAACAGAAACAGATCTTCATTTATTCAAATATGCTCTACACAATCAAGTAAAGCAATCACATACATCATTACACAAGCAAAGATATCAAATACATGCAAGTAAGGTATGTCCTCTACCTTTAGCCTTTCTCCTCGATTTGCGTGCCAGCAACTCAAGCTCTCAACTCGGTCCTACAATTCCAAATATATTATTTTGACACTCCCATAGTATTTCTGGTGGTTATATGAGTCTATCTTGAAAATTACTAAATTGCCCCTGGGGGCTCGGCCCGGCCCTAAAGTAACCGGTCCGGCTGTCCTTTTCCTGAAATTCTAACTTGGGCTTTCCTAACATATTTTTGCCCAAGGAATCCATTTCCAGACTTAGAATTATCAAATTCACTTTCAAATTATGAAAATACCCTTGATAGCCCCGCTTTAAGGTTTTCAGGGAGGTTTTCGTAATTATGCTTTCTCAGCCTTTTCTGAAAAAGTGACCATCTTAACCCCACCTAATTTTCCATTCTGAATTAAAAATTCAACTCTAAGAACCATTTACAGCCCGGGCTGAAATATATGGGTTTTTCAGGGAAAATCGGGGTTTTGCGATTTCGGCTCCATAAACGCATTCCTTTATACTCCTAACCACTTTATTGACTATTCCATTAGATTACAACTATCATTTAGTATCAATTTGGGTAGCATAACACCTAGGCCAACCTATTTCAATAAATTAAAACCAATGGCAATCCGGCAAAATTTCACCGATTAAATTGCCCACAGTAGCTAGAATAGTCAATATACGAAAGTTTGGAAGTTACCTCAAGCTCCCACTAGCTTTTCCTCTTCTTGGCTGAACCCTAGCTTCCCTAACACCAAATTTTGAGCTTCACAACCCTAAATAACAAATAAGAGTGGCTTTGGATCGGATTTATACATGTTAGGAGCAAAATCGTCGCAGAAATCAGCTTATCTTGCGAGATTTCTCCTCTTTCTCTCTCTATATGCTCACAACGTCCTCTCTCTCTCTCTTTCAGCTGGAGTGTGCGTCAGTTTTTGCTGGAATAAGGAGGAAGATGATGATTTATTATATGATATTTACTTATTAATTTAATTTCCCAATTTTCGGATTTTTTAAAAAATTCTGGCAAATTTCTGCCCAAACTTTGAAAAATCATAACTAATTCTAGAAAAATCGAATTGGAATGATTCCAAAGCCTATAGAACCCTTATTGAGTCTAGTTTCAAGGAAAAATATAGACTTTTGCTAGATGGAATCACAAAATTCCTAGAATTTCAATCTTTGCATGCTGCTCCAGAAACTTCACAATTTTTTTGTGCTGAATTCAAAATTTCATATCTTTTTGTATATAGCTCTAATTGATTCATAGGACCTATCAAATTAAAGCTTAGGATGTCTACTTTAATCCTGTAAAATTTCATAATTTTTTTCTAATCATTTGATCATTCAAAATCACATGACAAGCTCACTATCTCATAGGCGATTTCACCGAAAACATAATTATATTCTCCAAAGTTCACCATTTTACTTTCTTAATACTCAAAAGATATAAGAAACATTAGAGAATAGATTTGGGATATCTACTAACTCGGGGCTTAGCAGTCCACTTAATTTAGGCTTATTCCCACGCCTCTAATCTCAAATTTCAGGGTATTACAATACGTGTGCTATTTACAAGACATAAGAGCATTTGTAAGATAAATAAGTGAAATAATCAAAAAACTTAAGCCATTTATAAGAAAAGGCGCTTTCACAATAGTACCTTTGCTTTTTACAAAACACATGATGAAATTTACAAGATACACATGAGAATTACAAGAAGGTTTTCGGTCCCTTTTTTGTGCATCTTAACTCTGTATCAAGCTTTGAGAATCCATTAACACTCTGGACAGATACTGGACAAAAGGTAATTATGAAACATCCATTAACACTCTAGATATCATCACTATGGACAGAATTCACCAGCATATCACAACATGGGCCTAAAAAGACAATAAGCATAGCCTACATTTTGTTGGAGAGGTAGTACTTGTGTGTAGATAGAAAAGAGGGTGCTAGAGAACTTCAACATTGCTGAAGGAGGACGAGGAGTAGTGGATGTGTATATTGCAGTAGTGAGCTTCATCCCAGTAAAGTATCAATTCTGATCTATGATAGGCCTCTTTGGTTTGCAAACCAAGAAATTAAACAAAACTCTGAGAATTGAAGTAGGTACTAAGCATAGCAAAGGAGACTAAGAAGAAAACACTCTTACTCTAAAAGTGAAAGCGGCATAATCTTTACTAACAAATAATTTCAGTTTAAGTTTTGAATTCCTATCAAAACAGCAGTAATTTTCATCAGTAAAAACACAAAAGGTAAATAATGAACACAAAACTCAAACTCAAAGACACAAGTATAGAGATCAATGGAATTAAGACCTATCACAGAAAGCTGCAAAAAGAGAAATCACAAGAAATGCAAGGGCATGGCGTTATAGTGCTAGAACATGTTGGCTCAATCCTTGATCAAGAGCAAATTTGGCTATAATGGACATGCCTGCATAGTCAAGTTGTAACAAAATTGAAACCAAATAAGACCATGCCTGTTTAAGCATTTGAGCCAAAGCAGCCATAACATGTATATATATATCATTATTCTTTGTACTTCTTGTGTATAAGGATAGAAAAAAAGCCTAGAAATCCATATAAGTATAGTACAAATCCCAGTTGAAGGAAATCAGCAAACATGGAACAAAAATTTGTTCTAGACAATGAGATCACAAAGATCTGAAGTTGTCCAACAAATCTATAACTCACCTAGTATATAAGAGAAAGGCAGTAAGCCAAGCCTCAAGCAAAGCATATGTTAACCCAAATTATATAAACCCCAACAACCTTAACTAATTAAGCCAACCTTCGCTTCTTTTGTGGTGCACACTTCAACTTAATCATCTTCTCTAATCATTGCAATGTCTGTATATTTTGTGCATGTAGATAATTAAAATAGTAAGGAAAGGCCAACAACAGTTGGTCAGATTAGTGATGTGTTAGCTCATAACTCACAAGATCAATGATTCAAATTTCTCACTACCATTGTGAAGGTTTTCTTAAAGGCCAATCAGGTTTATAATCACTCTATAACTGGAGACATGTCCTAACTTTTACATTGCAGAAACAAAAAACACCAAATTAAAAGACAAAAAGTAGGAAGGAAAGGAAAGACCAATTTGGGTATAGAGTGCAGATAAAGGATAATGATTGTTGGTGTCATCATATTGTGCAGATAAAGGATGGATTTGCTAAGGGCAAGGACCTTGTGGTCAGTGTCATGTCTACCATGGGAGAGGAGGAGACCTATGCCCTGAAGGATATTGGGCCATTATTGGGGATTTTTTGTTTCCATTTCAGTAATAGTAGCTTTATTAAGCCTTTGTTATGGCCTTTTGTCCTTTTTAAGGCTGGTCTGATGTACTCTAGTGCTCCAAGTGTTAATTTATGTATTTGTTGGCAAACTATATCACATTTCTTACTCCTAAAATTTTCCCAAGAAATAGGGCCTCGTTTTAATTTCAGATGGAAATAATGATAGTAACAAATGACGGGATCGCTAAACTTGGTCATAGAATTCATTCTTCTGTCAACAACTAAAACGTGGTTGATATATTTTATAGTAGCACTGATTAATGTATGAACTGTTTTATGTGCGCAGAATGGTAGTCCATAGTGAGAAACTGAAAACACTACCAAAAGCGTATGGTAGTAGATTAGGAATTAGAAGAAGACAGACTGAGAGAGAGAGCAACGGACCTCATATCTCCTATTGTTCTTCTAACGACAGCACCATATCTAACTCTTCCTGCTAATCAAACATTGGAGTAAAAATCATATGAATATCCAACATAACTTCAGGGACAGTCGAGGTAGCATTATTCATAGGACCATGAACAAAATTTGTTCAAACAAAATCCAAATATAAAAAACCACAAGCCATCAATCATTCTCTTAAAACAGATAGAACCATAGCATCATTCACCTTAAACCCACTAAATTAATTGGACAAGGAGAGAGAGTACAACCTCACCGATTAAAGGCTGAGGAGGGAGGAGGGAGAGATTGGAGATGGCAACCATTGAGCCACGCCGAGCACTGAGACCTCTGTGTGGGGACGGCGTGTACGAGGGAGAAGCTTCGACAACTATTCAAAGCCCTCCCATGGCCGTTGAGCAATCAAAGTGGAAGAATGGTGAGCTAGGATCAGTGTTGGGTTTATGTATTGAGGTGTGTTTCTATTTTGGATTTTTTGTTTTTAAAAACATCTTAAAACTGTTTTGTGATTTCTGTTTTTAAAAACACATAATTGAAAATAGGTTTCCAAACAGCTGTTTTTGTTTTTAAAAAACAAAAAAAAAAAAAGCAGTTTTTAAAAATCAAATCAAATAGGCCCGAATTCTTCCAAAGTTGATTTGCATTGGTTGATAGCCTTCCTGCTAATGCATGCAGGAAATCTTCCTTCACTATTTATGGGTTTCTATGGGAACATTATTGAGAGGCTCTGGATTTTATTTGTTTATTCATTCTTTATTATAAAACGCCTATTTAGACCAGCACCATTATGCGTAGTGGTCACCTACATGGCCTTAGATTACTCCCCCCCTGCCCCACTACATGAGTTCTCGATCCCGTGTCACTATGTAATAAAAAAAAAACACCTATTTATGCTTATCTACTTAGGTTTGGGAGCACCCATGCATTCTGAAAAATGGATTATATAAATAATTAATCATATATTTGTGAAACCTCTAAAGATAAAATAAAACATGTCCAGATGTATCTAGAGAAGTATACGAATATATTTTAGTAAATTGGTTGCGTTGATTATAAGCTATAACTATAAAATTTTAATCGGTTGGCTGACAAATAAAAAGCTTTTTCAGTCTCATTTAATCTTTTTATAATGAAATATTGTAATTATAGAGTCAACGTAGAAAAAAAAAGATAAATATTAGCTGTGATATTTGAATGAAAATATTTTTGTGTAATTAATAATTTTTTCATTTTGCTTCGAAGAAAAATTTAATATTTTTAAAATGAAAAAATAGGTTTGATTAGCATTCCAAGTTCATTCAAAGGTTTCTCGTGACTTGTAGCGATGTAATAAGTTAGTAATGGACAAGGTAATCTAAAACATCACAATCATTTTGTAAATAAAATAATTGATTAATTAAGGGTTAAGATATATATAAAAGAAACTCACAAATTTTTCTCAAATATATGTCTGGCGCCATAAAATTTACTTGGGTGTAAAAGTAGTCACAAACTTTCTAAATGAGGCAAAATGTCACATGATCATATAGACTTTAGTTACTTTTTGGTTGTGGTAGATCCACACAAATTGTTTGTAAATGATTATTAAAAGAAAGAAAAGAAAAACTCCTCACACACTGTAGAGTAATTTCTTAAAACAAAATTTGAAACTAAAAAATAAAAAACAAACTGTTAAGATTATTATTTTAAAAAACATATTTAAAATGGTGAAGTATAAAAGGTAAAAGAAAAGTTTGCTTTATTTTAACATTTTGAGAAAACTTATTATTATTAATTTATGTTTATCGGCTTCTCCTTCAGCACATTTTTTGGATATTGTTTCTTCCTCCACTTACGTAGGCATCTTAAATTCAACGCCTAATATGACTAGCTCCATCAACGTATTATGAAGATATTTTTTTTAAAAATATATACAAGTTCTTAAATTTTTCTTTTGGAAGTTTTAAATTTGTTACATTTTGATCTAAATTTTTTTTTGGTGATAAGAGAGGGCAACAGCCCTTATATTATATTAAATAACATGGGGATCAAGTCCCATACAATCACTTGTAAGCACCATCCGCATCTCATTCGGACACTCACTCAAAGTGGAAGAGCACATCAGACCTTCTTTTGCTCAAGCATCGGCAAGAGAGTTCTGTATTCGGGGTATATGTTGCATCTTAACCTCCCAATCTCTGTGAAGAAAACTTTTGATCTGTAAGAAAACCATGCTGTAAGTCGAATTGTCCCTCTTGTGGATAATTTTGTCCATTAATATTTTTGAATCTGACTCCACCAGGACCCTTTTAAAACCCTCTTCCCAGACTAATCGGAGTCCCATCAATACTGCCCATTCCTCTGCTTCATACACGTCACACTGGCCCAGCACTTGTGTGAAACCCGATACCCAAACTCCTCTCGAGTCTTTGTTCGCTACCGCAAGTGCACGGATCGCGTCAAGTAATAAAGTGATAAGTGAGATTCCCTCGAGGATTTGAGTAACAATTTAGTCAAGCAATGGGCTTGATGTGTTTGATTAAGTTGAATCTAAACAAAGTGTTGAGTGTGAGAAAAACAAATTCCAAAGATATGATGATAACAACTAGAAATTACTGAACAAAACTATGATTCTTGTGAATTCAATCAATTAGAGTAAACCTAGGATTGTTCGTTCCCTTTGTATATCATAAACTCAATCTACTTCCTCTTTGATATTACTTTTTATGGAATATATATATGTCAGTCTAAGGTTCAATAGCCATTGGTTAAGCTCTCTCAAGTCATAACCAAACTTATATCCTCCATTAAGATACACAATCTCTTGCTGTATTTAAGGGAAAATAATCATTAAACAGCCTCCTTACTTTGACAATGCTAGGTTAATAACTATATCTCTATGCTATTAACAAACCATCCATTTAACTCTTTAAACTTCAAGTCTAGCATAATTCTACCCACGTTCTTCAATTAAATTAACTCTCTCAAGCTTAATGTAGTTGAACATATTATTCATAGTGCTAGCAAGTCATGAATATCAGTGAAAACAGGGAAGAATAAACATATATATACCATTAGCTACTAAGAGGAAGAAGAATTCAAGTTTAATCCATACAAAAGTGCAGAACAATCCTAGAATGAAAAACCTAGCTACTTAT
The DNA here is from genome assembly GCA_963855925.1 of Inga laurina. NCBI lineage: Eukaryota > Viridiplantae > Streptophyta > Magnoliopsida > Fabales > Fabaceae > Inga > Inga laurina. Next base: position 63,949,884 of record OY979703.1, read on the forward strand.
ATTCAAAAACGAATTACAAATAACAGCATTAAGTGTAGCTATATTAGAATCACAGTGGAGAAGGGGAATGAATACAGAAAGATCAAGAAAACTGGAGTTGGAATCTCTTCTAATCTTCAATCCCACTTGATTCTCCTTGATTTCTAGCAAATCCCAGCTCTCAGCACCTCTCCAGCCACTTCTTTCGGTCTTTCCAAATTGGAGATCCCCCTCTCAAACCCTGGGTTTTGCTTTTTATAGCTCCTCAGATGTCAGAACGCGCAGCTTCATTTGCGGGGGTTGGCCGCGGCCAACAAGCTTCTGTTTATCTTTGGGCCGCGGCCCATAAGTCCTTGGCCACGGCTAGCAAGTTTCTGTGTATCTTTGGGCCGGGGCCCATGAATCCTTGGCCGCGGCCAGCAAGTTTCTGACCTCCTGTTGGCTCATCTTGGCCGCGGCCCATACCTTTCTGTGCTGCTGTTGAATCTTCTGGGCCGCAGCCCATGAGATGGTTGGCCGCGGCCCATGCACCTGCCAGAGTCATCTTCTCTTCTTTTATGCTCTGTTCTCCTCCCAACTTGCCTTTCCTTGGAATGGTTGTTGGCTTCAACTTCCTTCACCTCCTTCTTACTGCATGTGGCTTCCTCTAGGCTAGCTATGACTGAATCTGTATCAGTTTACACAAAGAACTTGCACACATGGTTAAACATTCATAGCAGTTAGTGAATAATGTCCTCCACAATTTCATTATGTTGTGCATAGCATGAGAAGAACACATTTCATCACTTTAACCCTCTCAAATGCCCACTCATGCACCCAAAGTGAAGTAAAACAGGATGAAATATGAAATTCTAACAAGAATTTCCTGAAGTTAACAGTCTCTAACAACTCCTCCACAGCCAGCCTTTCTGCTGTTGGCTGCTACAGCTCCGTCAACGTTTAGTTTCACCCAATTTATCGGTGGCGGAAGCCATCTAGAGTGGTGTGATGTTGTGGATATCTCTCTAGTGGTTTCCATATCAGGAACTTGCTAAAAGGACTTCCATGTCCTCATAACCATTGCTGTAGGATATTCTGGTTTTTGATAGTCGTCATTGAAGATGTTGTTGTTCCTCCATGTCCATAGTAGCCAAATAGTGACTCCCCAAATTAATCTCCAATTCTTACTAGCCTGCAATCCTAGTTCCCTTTTTAGATTCAGGGAATCCAATACTTGAGTGAGGCTGAATAAAACGCCGAATAGTGGTTTGGATGGATTAGTACTTTCTAAATCTATTTAGCGTACATACAATCACGAAATATGTGCATCTCATCTTCTACTCCCTCATTACAGTATGAGCAAGAGGGTGAATTAGAACACCGTCTACTGCACCATTCATTTGTAGGTAACCTGTTATTATATGCTAGCCATAGGAAAACTCTAATTCTTTCTGCTCCTTGCTATGCCCAAATAGCCTTGTATGTTTTGCTATAGTAATGAGCATGTGGTTTTTCTATCATATAATAGGCACTTTTAACTGAAAAATGTCCATGTTGGTTCTCACTCCATATCATCACATCATCTCCATCTCCTTCCATAAGGGGTAGAATCGAAATTAGCCTCTGAATTACCTCACCAGAGACAATAGCTGCAAGACGACATAGGTCCCATGCACCATATAACACCCAATCAGCTACCTTGCTTTCTTCCTCATTTTTAGATAAAGGGCGAATGTAAAACTCTTTAACCCTTCTCTTTTGGAAGAGCCAAAAATTAGAAGAGAAGCACACTGATTTCCCATTACAAATCTTCCATTTAGTTCCATCATCAACAATATCTCTCTGTTTGCAAATGAATTTCCACATATGTGAGTCTGTCGGCCTAGTGTTTAACAATGAATTATCACTTCTAATCATGTATTTTTTACTTAAAACCTTCGCCCATAGGCCATCAGCACCTTTAATCAATGACCATGCAAGCTTCGCCCCAAAGGCTTTATTAACCGAGACCAACCTCTTAAAACCAAGTCCTCCATATTGCTTTGGCGCGGCAATTCTTTCCCATCCTAGAGGATGAAACCCATTGCTACTTTTATTTCTGCCCCATATAAAATTACATTGCAAACTTCTACCTCTTCACAAATGCTAACAGGGAGCTATGTCACTTGCATCGGGTATATTGGAATTGTCCTGATTACCGATTTGGCTAATGTAATTCTTCCTGCTGTTGATAGACAATTAGCCTTCCAATGTGATAATTTCTCCTTAACCCTGTCTACAACATAAGGAAAAGTATCCCTGCTCTTCCTCTGTCTGGTCAGTGGGAATCCCAGATACTTCCCTATCTCACTACTTATCTTCATACCAGTAATAGTTTTAATCCTCCCTTTCAAACTTGCTTGGACTTTTGGTGAGAAGAACATTGTAGATTTGCTAAAACTAATCTTCGCACTAGAGATTTGGCAGAATTGATCAAGTGCCTCCATCATACATGTAGCTTGGTCTTCTGATGCTTCTCTGAAGAGCAATAAATCATCTGCGAACATCAAGTGTGAAACTTCAGGTCCCTCTTTGGTTACAAGGACCGGCTTCCATCGCTTGTCATTAACTGCATCACATATGATGTGTGATAGCCTATCCATACATAACACAAAGAGAAAGGGTGATATTGGATCAACTTGCCGTAAGCCTCTGCTTGGATTAAAGAATTCAGTTTTGGAGCCATTCCACAATACATTATAGGATGTAATTGAAATGCACTGCATAATAATATCCACAAATTTATCCTCAAACCTAGCCTTATATAAAGTCTGACGCACATAGCTCCATTTGATCCTATCATAAGCTTTCTCTAGATCTATTTTCAGTGTCATTATACCACGGCTTCATTTTGTGCAAGATCTCTTGCCCCACTATAATATTCTCTTGAATGTGCCTTCCAGGGATAAAGCTAGCTTGATAAGGGGAAATTAATTCGTCCATAACACCTCTCAATCTGTGTGACGGGATTTTGGTGATACATTTGTAATGTACCGTGTCAACACCCGTTTCCATTTCGATATTCACAGAGTAATAGAGACCAAGTTCCACAGGCATACGGAAAAGTACATATATACTGATAAAAGTATTTGTTTACAGTCCAAAGTTAAGAAAAGTACATATATACTGATAAAAGTATTTGTTTACAGTCCAAAGTTAAGATACAAAAGGCAACAATATTTACAACATAAGCTATCTATAACCACAGACTTTAACTTCGCCTCAAGACACGTGCCAGTCACTTTCCTTCATCTATGTCTTTACCTTTTGATCCACTAGCATCAGCTAAGATGTTTGGTTTAGAAAAAAATCCCAGTAGAAACATGCTATCGTTCATAGAAAATGCGGAAAGTAAATATGATATATGCCATGTATGCACTAATTAATGAACAATATAAACATATTATCTGCATGTATACATGAGCAGGGCCTAGCCCCACTAATCTGCACCAATTAGGTTTTCACCAACTCCAGTGTAAGTGCCTCTGACACTTTTGGCCCCTCTCTGGGCAAATCATGTTGATTAATAAAGCGTATTTACAAACATTGGCATCCACACAATCATATAACTATGACATAATGTATGAAGGATAATGTCCCTACCTCGAAGTTCTATCGACCCCTTTTTTGTGTGCCTCGTGAAACATGTCGACTTTGGACTCCCGATTCGGTCCTAAAATATTAAATGTACAAGAAATAGGTCATAACCTATCCAAGTATTATTTTAGACTCTTCCATAGTGTTTCTTGTAGTTATATTAGCCTATGGTGAAAATTTACCAAAATCCCCCCTGGACCCCGGCCTCGCCCAGTCCCACTATACCTGGCCCGATGGCACGTTTTCCTAAATTTTTGACTAGGGCTATCCTGACGTATTTTCATCCAAGGAATCCATTTTTGGACTCAAAATTACCAAATTCAATGTCAAATTTTGAAATTGCCTTTGGCAGCCCTACTTTTAGGGTTTTAGGGTTTTAGGGGCGTTTCCGTAATTATGCTTTTTCGACCTTTTCTGAAAAAGTGCCTAACTGTAACCCCACCTAATTTTCCCTCATGAACTCAATGGAACCATCAAATTATTGAAAATCCAAGTCTAAGGCCCTCAAACATCCCTGGCCAAAATTATAGTGTTCTCCGAGAAAAATCGGGATTTTACGATTTCGGCTCTGTAAACGCGTTCCTTTCTACTTCTAACCACTTTATTAACAATATAATTGAATTATAAAAACCATTTGAACTAAAATTGGGCAGCATAACCCTTAGGAACAAACTTTTCCAAAATTTAAAACCAATGGCAATCCGGTGAAATTTCACCGATTAAATTGCCCACAGCAGCCAGAATAGTTAAAATACGAAGGTTTGGAAGTTAGCTTGCGCTCCCACAAGCTTTTCCCCAAAGATGGCTGAAACCCTAACCCTTGAACAACAAATTTTTGAGCCTCCAAACCTTAAAGAACAAAGAGGAGTAGCTTAGGGTCGGAGTTATACGCGTTAGGAGCTAAATCGTTGGAGAAATTGTCTTACCTTGCGAGATTTCTTCCCTTTCTCTCTCTAAACTCCCTCAACTTTCTCTCACTTATTTCAGGTTTGTTGCAGCACGAAAATGGGCTGAAGAGGATGATGATATATTTATTTATCATATATTTTGCATTATTTTATTCATTTGTTTTATTTTCCAAAATTTCAAAAGTGAACTTATGTACATAAATCCTTATGTACATATAACCATGCCCATTAAGCCCAATAAATATTTGCTTATTTATTCCACATGTAGGAGACACCTAGGGGTCCCTCCCTATGGTCTTAATTGGAGTCACAACTTGTCCAGGTTACGTATACACGTAAAGTCTCAATTTTGGTCAAAATTGCATTTTTGCTCAAATTTTCCATAAATTCATATTAAATTGACAAAAATATTTCAAATATATTTTTTTCCCTTTATTTTCCTTAATTAATTGAAATTAACTTCAATTAATCGGAAAATAATTAATTTTGCGATAATTTGGTAAAATTATGATTTTGCCATTACATTTCTAATCCAATTTCTTCTCATATTTTTCTTTGGCCAATCTCCATCTATTTTTGGACCAAATATTTTCTCTAACATTTCTTCATTTTTGGACCTTAATATTGGGATTTTTAAATTACCCAAATTAATTCCTTAATTATTTTTACCCAATTTCTCATGAATTTGAACATTTATAAATTCATAAATTCCAAATTCATGAATATTCACCATTTTATTGAATTTCTCAAATATTTACAATACTTTTGGTGAATATAAATTTTGGGGTGTTACATATCGTGCACTGAGATATTGGTATGAAGTGTTCAACTCGTTGAGGCTGGTCTCTCTTTGGAATTAGAGATATCAACGCTTGATTCGCCAAAGCTACATCTACTGTTCCTTCAAAAACTCCTCTTACAAATTGACATAAGGATTGGCCGACTATATCCCAATTACGTCAAAAGAATATAGGTGGGAATCCATCCACACCTGGTGCCTTATACGGACCCATGGACTTTATGGCTTCATGTATTTCCTTCTCTGTTGGAGCAGCTGCCATGCCTCCATTCTGGTTCGATCTGTGACTGGAAATTTGCTCTTAGTAAGGAAAACATTCTTATCTTGATTCCCTGTCTGGAATAATTTTTTAAAAAATTCCACCACAAGATTTTTAAGCTCTTCTTCATTATTAACTTAAGCACCGGATTCATCTTAGAGAGATAGAACTCTGTTGCGCCTTCTTCTCATGTGTGTTTTTAAGTGGTAGTATTTGGTATTTCTATCCCCTTTAGAGATCCACTCTATTCTTGATTTTTGAAACCATTTAATCTCTTCTAGTTTCGACACTTCCTCTAACTGTGCCTGCAATCGTTCTTCCAATATATTTAAGAAATGTGAATGGGGATATGATGGTGATTTCTGGATACCATTCAATCTAGATAGGATTTCTCTCTTCTTTCTTTCTACCGAGCCAAATGTATCTCTATTCCAAGAGATGATTTCCTGTTTAATTTTTTCCAAGTTTGTGTTCAACTCACTATTGCATTATCATTGCTCCGTCAAAAAAGCCTTGAAGTTTTCGTGTGCCATCCACATGGCTTCAAATTGAAAAGGCCTCTATCAACTACTACTATGTGAAACTCCCATTATCAAGAGAATAGGATTGTGGTCTGAAAAAGTTGTTCTTGGCAGAACTTTCACCGCAGAGCTAGTCAACGTAGATAGTAGAGCTTGGTTTGCAAATGCTCTGTCCAATCTCTCAAACAATCTTGAACACCCTAACATATGTCGTCCTTTCCACATAAATTTCGGACCTAAAGCTCCGAGATCAGTTAAGCCACAATCTAGAACTCTGTTTTGAAACCATTTAATCCTTTCTTGATTACATCGGACTCCCCTTATGCGTTCTGAAGGTAAAAGGATGTCATTAAAGTCCCCATGTACTACCCAAGGCATTGTGATTCCGTTTGATAGAACTTGTAGTTTTCCCCAAAGCACAGCCCTATAATTCAAATGAGGCAAAGCATAAACAGCCGTAATAAGTAAGTCAGCAATACCTGTCACTGAGCAATGAAAGTGTAAGTATTGTCTATCGTCTTCCAATAATGAAACCAAAATTGCATTGCTATTCCAGATAGCCACCATCCCACCTGATTGACCCACACTAGGCACCATTTTAATATTGTCATATCCTAGTTAAAGAAGATGACGAAGGCGGGATTCATCAGCGTATCTTGTATTAGCTAATACCACAAGACTGGGTTTAGAGTTCTGTGTTATTGTTTTCAGATTTCTGAAGAGGCCCGGTCCACATGAGCCTCTAGTATTCCAATAAAGTGTCCAATCTATAAAAACCTGACTTAAAGGTAACATAGGAGCAAGCCCAGTAGGCCTATTCTACATAGGCATCTCTGAGACCATAGAAACATCTATGTCCTCACTATTTGTCATAACTAACCCATCATCCTCCATTGGGCTCTCCTGACCTGGCCCAAATTCATCCTCAGTCATCCTAGCCTTCTCTATCACACACTCTCCTGGATCATGTGGTATTGAATAATCAATATTATTTACATTATTGATTTTCGATATCCCATAATTCTCATCCTTCGTTGTATCACCTTCACCCTTCCCAATGGTTTGATCAACAGCAATTCCATCCCCCATGGTAATCATCAAAATGTCATTCCCCAACCTTGTATCCATCCCTGACATCTCCCTTGTCCTTTTTTCCACCCTCCTGCTCCTCTGTTGTAAGACCACTTCCATTGCGCATTGCTCCACCTTTGTAAAAACCTCATTCCTAACAACCTTATTCCATCTATCATGCCTCGCTCCACTACTCCCTTTTTTCGCTTTCCCTTTGCCTTTCGTAGTCATTGGTGTCACCCTTTATCCAGTAATTACAACCCCTGGGACCACCTCATCTTGCATAATCACCTTTGGAATCTCATTAATCATGTCATTAGCCTCCTCCACGTTAGCTAAGATTTCAAACCTCAATCCTACCTTCTGCTGCCTAGCTAGTTCACCTTGTTTCTCCTTTGTCTTCCTCTGGCGACGGGGTTTCTGTACAATCCTCTATTGGTCCGTCTTCACTGTGCTCTGTTTTAGAGTCGGTTCTTCACCCAATATGTTGTCCTTATTTAGAGCATTTTAGTTTCCCTCCTGTGATTGTTTTTTCTTTGGACAGGTTTCCATCCTATGACCATAAGTGCCACAGTTTGTGCACAGCAAATGTAACCCCTCATACTCGAGAAAGAACTCTTCTCTATCGAGAAAAAACCCCTGCATTAGTTGCTTACCAAGTTCTATCAATACACAGATCCTGGCAAAATAACCTCTAAGTTGGCATGAAGTATTCATATCAACTTTGATAGTCTTCCCTATTCTATTTCCAATCACCGTTAATGCCTCCTCATCATAGTACTCTAGAGGCACCTTCAGAAGTCTAACCCAAACCGCAGCTTTGTCTATGGTAGCTTTATCAGGTCTAAACTTTGCTTCCCAAGGTTTCACAGTTAGATAATAGTCGTATATCATCCACGGACCCCCTGTAAGAGCATTAAAATAGTCTTCCTTATTAGTCAGCTTCACTATTGAGCCACTTGAATTGTTATTTGCAAAGGTCCAAAATCTGGAGTGAGTTGAGTTGGCACAATTCCATAGGAATGTTACCATTTAATATGTTACTACGCAACCTCAGAATTTGTAGTTTAGGAAAAGTGTTACTAGTCCATGATGATGGAATATTTCTAAAAAAATTTATTCTCACCCAAATCTAAAATTTGCAAATACTTAAAATTTTTCAAAGTCAATGGAAGCTTCCCTTCAAGATAGTTATTTATCAAATGCAACCAAAGCAATGAGTAAAGCTCGCTGATTGAGATAGGGAAAGCTCCAGATAGTTTGTTGAATGAGAAATTTATATCAAGCAATCCAAATGGATGGCTATTATCTCTCCAACAATTTGAATTTCGCCAGAGAAATTGCTATGAGAAAGATCAAGTCTTGATAGATTTACCAGGTGACAAAGTCTTTGTGGGATATTTCCACTAATAGAATTATTTGAAGGATCAAGGTTTGTTAGATGTACAAGCTGACCAAGACTTCGAGAAACTAACCACTAAAAAAATTACTTCAGAGATCAAGCCTGGTTAAATTTACAAGTTGACCAAGACTTTGAGGAATATCACCACAAAAATAATTACTTGAAAGATCAAGGACACTTAGTTTTTTAAGATACCCTACCCATGTTGGCAAATGGCCATTGGGTTTATTATTAGCTAAGGATAATTCTGTTAGATATTTTATAATTTATGATTATATATTTTATTATTTAATACATATTATATCTAAATATTATCTTATCATTGTTTTGGATTAAATATCTCTTAATTGGGGCCCTCACGTGACTTGATAGAAATTTGGTTTAGAGTTACTTGCCTGGCTGGTAAGTTATGACAAACCTTGATGAAGGTTATAAATAGCATTAGCCGAGTCTTAGAGTAGTAATGTTGACATACACTTACTTGTTCCTTGAGGGTTGCCTGACAGGCGACTATTCTAAGACCGTCACTATACTTTATCTTCCCGTTAGAAAAAACTCTGACCTATTCTCTTCTAATTATAATTCTTTCTTATTCCCTATAGTTGTCAGGTTATAAGATACTAATTGTAACAAAGTAATTCAGATGGTTTCGTAGAAATCAAAAAGGTTTCAAGGCCCAGATGCATTAGAATATTTGGAAGGCAGAAAATAAACTAGAAGCACAGAAAAACGTGCAAAAAAAAATCCAATAAACCTGAAGCAGAATTAAATAAGGGAGAATAAGAAAGGGCCCAAAAAATAAGGTCCAAACGGAAGTCATTGTTAAAATATAAAAGCTAGGCCCCAGTTGCATAAGCAATCAAAGGCGGAAAAAAATATTGAACAAGCATAAAAACGGGTTTCATCCACAACACAATGAGATAAATAGTAAATTAAGTGTGTGTTTGGATTAGTTTTTGAAAATAGCTTTTATCATTTATGAGGTAAGTGTGTGAGAGAAATTTTATCTCCGGTTGCACAAACCTAGGTTTGGGAAATTCCCAAACACTCTATAATAATATAAAAGATCCAAAATGCAAGCCCCAATATGCATTTAGCCCATCTACAAATGAAAGTGCGTTTCGCTTGGGCGCCAATATGTGTCGTCTTGGGTCATCTTCATGGAGTCGGTTAACCAACTCGACTCGCGACCCATAAGGGCTACTTCCATGGAGCTGTCATCGTCTGTGATTGTAGGCGAGTTTTCCCGCATCCCAGGGCTCCTTTTTCGACGATCTTGAGCAGCATTCCTGGTGATTTTGGCACCATTTTCTTAGCATTTTAAGAGCTATACTCACAGGAAATTGTGCTAAACCGATTTACAACAAATACTTTATCAACGATCAAGCGAAAAGTTAAGATAAAGTTGTTTATGTGAAATCAAAAACTCCAACGCAACTGTGCCAAACCGATTTGCGACAAATATTTTATCAACGATCAAGTGAAAAGTTAAGATGAAGTTGTTTATGTGAAACTGAAAGATCCAACGCAACAATGGAATCATTTTGCAGTGGGTTCATTGGCCTTTTTTAATGGCTATGTTCACGAAACAAGAAGGCAAAATGATTTGGATGTTTTAAATGAATGCCGAAAACTTAAATAAAAAACATACCCAGATGAGAATTATATGAAGCTCATTCTCGGTTTTATGGCCATGGATTCCGACTATAAAAAATAGCGGTGATCACCATAGAATGAAATAATCCTCCCACTCAGGCACACCCCAGATGTTGATTGATCTCCATTCTCAAGCATATACAATTCATACCCATTCGGACCTCCAATTTTGTGGGACTTTTTTGTAATAAATTCCAATTCTGTTGATAAGTCCGTAGGTGTCCGCTGATAAGTTCATGGATATGTCATTGACAAGCTTAGGGGCATCCATTGACAAGTTCAGGGACGACCATTGACAAGTCTATGATGTCCATTGACAAGTCCATGATTGAAATTTATTACAAAAAAGTCCCACAAGACTTTTTTGCAATTTTGAGATTTCAAAGGATAATTTTTTTTTATTTTTTCTTTTATCCAGGACCTGAATATAATTTTTCTAAAAAAAAAGCTAAGGATGAGAATGCTTCATTGAAGAAAATTAATTCTTCTCTCGTCCCACTCTCGTCCCAATAATCCGATAGCAACACACCAAAGTCCCAACTAAGAGAAATAATATCGGAAAAGTTTTAACAAGTGAAAGAGTAACCATTAACAAGTGGATGAATTGCCATTGATAGGTTTGGGACATTTTTTATATTATTTTCCTTAATTGGGATCTTAATGTCATTTTCCCATAAAAAAATTAATAAAGTAATTGATCTTTTTTTTTTTTGGCCAAGAAAGACATTTCAATTACGAAAAAAGACTTACAAGGAATACCAAAACAGCAACACAAACAAAATAAAGACCCATAAGCCCAAAAAAAAAAGACCACACAACTATATCCCAATCCAAACCTTTAGATCAAGGGGAATGGCAAAAGTTGCCCCCACCTCCGCCAAACTTGCTGCATCGATGCACCAGAGCCTACGTGGAAGAAAATCCTCCAATAATGTCCACAAGGGCATAATGGGTGGTGTTCAAAGAACATTCCAAAAGGACCCAACCCTTTTTTCGGCAAGAAAACACCTAAAGATATTGCAAATAGAGCTGGGAATCAAGGTCGGTCCTTGACGGGCCAAGGCCTAAACAGGCCAGCCCTTTTAGGCCCAGGGTAAAAAAATGACAGTTTTTCAAGGCCCGGCCTGAGAGCATAGAGGCCAGGGCCGGCCCGTAGGGCTGAGAAGTCCTTTTCACAATATTTAACTATTTTTCCTGCGTATTTTTTCTAGAGAGATATATTTAGTAAATAACAACGATTAATGTTCTAATTTAACACATAAATGTTGTCAATATTAAGGTTTAAACAACACGTCTCATGCAACAAATAAACACAGTTACCAATGTATAATCAAAGGTAAAATCTTGTCCATAAATAACTCACACAAAGGCCAAAGCATGAGAAGGTAAGAAGCTAAACACTCTAATCTCTAAGCAACATGAGTATGACAACAATAATTTTCATCTTCTTTGATACTATCATCAATTTCAAGGACATTTGATTCTGCTTCACTTTGAGTAGTAGGCTCAAGTAGTCAAATAATCACAACCTCCATAAAAAATCATACTCCATCAAGCATAACAGTATATAATATGATTTTATTCTAAATAAGTAGAACAGTATACTCAAATATCACAATGTGATTCAATTAGGCAAAACAGTATAGTCAAATATCATACTCTATACAATATGAAGACTGAGTGACATATAGATTCAATAAGGCAATTCAAAAAGACAACACAATTTCCCTTTCTAAGCAAAAAAAAAAAATAAACGGGCTTAACGCGCCAACCCGAGGCCCTGCAGGGTTGGCCCTTTTAAACCCTCGGCACTACAGGGCTGACCTTTTTAGGCCTGACTTCCTTTAGAAGCTACAATTTGCAAGCCCAACCCTCAAAGGGCCGGACCTAAACGGGCCGGCCTGTCGGGCTCGACCCGTTTTCCCGGCTCTAATTGGGAAAGGAGCAAACATGGGATGTACCTATAGATGCAAAAAAACCCATGGCCACCAGCAAAATAAACACGACAAGAGGAAGCAGAAAACAGAACATCAACCACGCTTTATGGACCAAAAGCATACGATCTCCAACATTCTAAATGCGCCACCACTAGGTACAGCAAATAGAAGCCAACACCACTGGACACCAGCAAAAGCACCCCTTAGATTTGCTTATATTTGTACTGATGATGTGAAATATCACCCTTTAGTCGCTTTGGGGTTATCAAGAATAAAATCAAAATAATGTAATATACTGCACAACTCGGGTCACTTCACTTTGAGGAGCCGATTATGAAACTAATTCCTAGTAAACTAAGTAATTATAATGCAAAAATTGACAAGGGTAAAACATGATTGATTTGTTTTCAAAATTATGAATTGAATGCAATTAAAAGAGATATTTTTGGGATTTTCAAATAAAGAGGAATGAAAATGGGTTAAGAATACAAATGATGAAGATGCTCTTGGAAATGGTTTTCAACAGCTATCCTTGCTCAATTAAAATATTTGGAGAGTTCATACACTAAGTTTCTAATATTCCAAACCTCATTAATCAATAAGTCTAACATCACAAGAGAGGAACCCCTACCCTTAAAATGCTATTAAGGCCTCTTAATGTAATGAGTTTCTCTAAATTTCCTAAAATCAATTATCATTGAGTCTAATGCTTAAACTCATGAACCCATTCATTTAAACATTATTAAAACCCCTTAGAGAGTGACTATGAAATAAGTAATGCATTAGGTTCAACTATAATTCTATTTCAAGTAAATCATCCAACAATACGATGTTAAATAGATAGAAATCACTAGAATCATAGAGAACATATATATAACCATATATATTGATGAGTATAAATTCTCATTACAAATTTTAAATAACAACAACTCAATCCATAGAAATCATAACTAAAATTATAGTCTCATTACATAAATGAATTCCCAAACCTAAGAAATTACAAATATAATGAGTTATAGATAAAATAAACTCCCATTTGAATTGAAGCACATATAAACTCAAGACATCTCCAGATCATCCCCAAGAGCTAAAGGAATCAGCCACTCACGACCTTGGATTCAAGAAATATAATCACTCTCGGATTCAAACATCCAGCCATATGAAACACTAATTAAAGAAATCAATTAGCATTAAATCAAGACAGCTTGGTGGCATGGTTTGAACCAAAGGCGCAGGATAGGGAATATGAACGGCTAAAAGTAAACCCAGACACATCAGAATAAGCCACGGACTACGTGAGTTCAGAACAGAAGAAGAAGTTGCTAGCAGGTGACGACCGATGGTAGATATAGGAGCAGGTGAAGGTCCAATTATATGCTTGTGTCCTCGCGGCTCTGCTTCTAGTGTTATGAGAAGAATCTAGCCAGTGATAGGAGAGTGACAGTGATGGTGAGATGACGGTGGGAGCTCAAGGATGTCTCTCTGCTTTCAGCTCCCTCCTCTCCTCTCTCAGCTCCTCGCTCGCTCTCAACTCTCGATCTCACTCACGGCCCCCTGGTTCTGTTCTGTCTTTTCAACTCTGAGCTCGCTGGCGACGGAAAGGATTGTGAAAGAAGTGAAGGTCGCCAGCGAGGACAATGGTGGATGTTGTAAGAAGAAGAAAACGAAGGTGTTGGTTCCGTTCTCAATTCGCCGCCCCTCAGCTCCTCCGTTTTCATGTTGCGGCTGTGATCTCTTTTTTTTCCGTTGTGTTTTCAGCCTCCTAGAGCTCAGCTCCACGCCTCCCATTTAACCCTTGGTCAAAACGCACATTTTGACCAAGGGACTATAAGGAAATAATTAAAAATCTTTTAGGAGGGACTAAAATGAACACTATAAACTTTTTATGGGTCCATAAATGATTTTTAAAACATTTGGGTCCTTTTTGTAGTTTTTCTGAGTCTTTTCTTCATTTTTCTTGTAATTTTCAGAAATCCTGGGTACTTTTCAGCAATTTCTCCCAAACTGATCTGAATTAAAATAAATTCAAAATATAATACCTTTATTCCAAAAATTAATCAATTAAGAAAAATCATAAAATATATGACATTTTTACCCTTTTTCAACTTTAATTTTGTTTAAACACATTTAATCACAATTAATCACAAAAGAAACATTTTAAGCTCAATTATTATGACAAAATCCCCAAATAAAATATGAAAACATATAATAAAATAGGGATTTGTCATGAAGCATCGCTTTGTCAACAAAACCAAATGAAAAGCAAGGAAAAATAGAAAAATGAAAAGGATGACGCAAATTAGACTAAAGCACGCACATCCTCTCAACCGGTAAAGGTTGGAAAGGGAGACGCTATGCGCACATACTCACATGAGACGAGACTCAACCCCCACCACACTCTTGAGAGAAACTCGAGAGAGGGAGAGACTTGCCATTCTTGACTTGAAATTTGCATGGGATATGGGGGTGAGATAAGCCATTCTTGAAACGGATGCAGTTGAAATGGTTCGACTATTACTTGAATAGTATGATGATACTCACCTACAAGCTACTATAACAGCTGAAACAAGGGAGATCCTCAAGAGAGTCTGGGTCATTGAGGTGCATTATGCTCCACGAAGTTACCAACAAAGTAGCAGACTCTCTAGCTAAGTAGGCATTGAGTCACATGATGGGATTCCAGCACGTTTTTTATCTCAAGGAAGAGACCCAAGCTATACTGGAGGCTGATTGTAATTTACCCAAAGATAATGGGTAATATGTAAGGTGCTACTTTCGATTTGTAAAAAAAAGCAACATAATGCAACATGTAACAAATAGCATATATATAAAAAAATACTAGGCACATGGAATTGAAAACACCTCCTTTGTTTTGTTACTACATGTTGGAATAATCTAACAATATATATATCTAAATATATTGTTAGATTATTCCAACATGCAACATCAATATATATTGTTAGATTATTTCAACATGTGGTATCAGAGCAAGTTTTTTCAATTCCCCTATGCTTGCTTAGTATTTTTTGTATGTTATGTTATTTTATTATATTTTTCTGTTTTGAAAAATAATATAAGAATAATATGAGCAAGGTTTCGGATTCTTCTCTACTTGCTAGCTGTATAATCATCTATTTATTTTGTCCTACCTTAAGAAATATTTTGGGAAAAATTGCCTAGTATATTTTCGGATCTAAATATACGGTGCTTTAGAGTTATTTTATTTTTCCTACTCAGAAAGTTTTTTTGAAAAAACTTATAATTTATAATTTATAATCAACATCTATGGCTCCAGATCTCTGTTTATTCTTATATTGAATATATAAGAATAAACAGAGATCTATATAAGAAAAAAACAAACCTAATGAAAGCAGGGGAGAGGGCAGCCAACGGTGTCTATGTGCTTCCAAGGTCGAGAGAAGACATTGGAGGAGTTGTGTATGCACAGTGGAGAGGAGAGGTACGCCGGAGGCTAAAAGCAACGAAGAGAGTGGGAGGTCTACGCAAGATGGTGGAGGGGGCAAAAAAGGTCGAGGAGGTGTACGCCGAAGGGTGAGAGCAAAGAAGGTGTTATGAGAATGGAAGGAGGTGGAGGAAAAGGGCATGAAGAAAAGGAAGAGAGGAAGAAGATTGAGGAAGACGAAGTCACGGGAATGAAAGAAAAAAGGAAATGCAGAAAAAAGGGAAGAGAAGTCATGGGGATGGGAAAGATGGAAAAAGAGGGATGAGTTTCTGACATGGGAATAAAGAAAAGGGAAGAAAAGTCCCACGCATGTCAGAATTTCTAACATGACTTTAGGAGTCCCAATTTTTTTTGGGACTCCTAAAGTGTGACTTTAGGCATCCCAAATCCCATTTGAGAGGTCTAAAGTCTACTTTAGGCGTCCCAAATCCCATTTGGGACGTCTAAAGTAGAGACTTTAGGAGTCCCAAATTTTTTGGGACTCCTAAAGTGTGACTTTAGGCGTCCCAAATGGGATTTGGGACGCCTAAATTAAGTTAAATTTTTTTAATTTATTTTTTTGGAGCCAGTGGAAATCTTTAGGCGTCCCAAATAAAATTTAGGACATCTAAACTCTACTTTATGCATCCCAAATTCAAATTTGGGACATCTAAGGGTTTTCCTATGTACACATAATTATGAAAATGCCACCTCCTTCCTTTTTAACCACCCAATTTTAAAATTGGGACGTCTATTGGGGTGGTTATATCATAATTCTATAGTAGTGAGATACCCTAAATTTGACTGCTCTACTTTTATATAGTTAAGATTTGTATGCACAAAGTAGTAGGAGAATTTATCTATGATAACTATTTAGTCACCATTTTTTGATTAAATTAATTAATTAAATTATTATTAAAGATTCGTGCATATTTAGAATTTAACATGAGATGTCACAGTTTATACATGCATATTGGGGAGTAGTCACAGTTTCCTCAATGTTGCATGTATAAATAATCACGTCAGTTAACATGAGATGGAATCCTATGCTTAGGGCTATGAATATCCACACATCATATTGTTTATAACAAAAAGCTTTTATATTCGACCTTTTTTTCCCTTCCGCTAGAGCATGGGCCTCAGCACGGATGTGGTATCACAATGGAGTATAATTCAATGGCTTCTCTTTTGGTTCACCACTCACACTGGTTGGGACAAGATAGTTTTTTACTGACTTTTTGAATGTTGGAGTCTTTACGTTTTGTTCATAGTGAAATATGGAAACAGTTAAGAACTTTCAACCTAGACAATGATATCAAGGGCCATGGCAAGATCAGTTGCAGCTAGTAATACAATGAAATTCTGTTTTCATTAAAACATATTCTATGAATGCATATAATTTTTCGTTTCCTATTTCGTTTCTTGTTAATTTCATTTTTCCCAGAGTGCGTTATATTATAGTAAGTAATATGATCACATTATTGAAAATTTCATGTAAATGTACAACTTTTCCCTTCATATATTAATGTGGAGGTTGTTATTTTCTTGAAAAGTATACATATTAAATAGATGTAAAGTTGAAAACCCATAAAACTTTAAGGCAAAGTTAATGAGGTTCAAACTGTTTTTTTTTTCAAGTAAAATATGTTGAAATTTTCTGGATACACTACTACAGAATATACTTATAAAGTCCCTAAAGGACGTCCCTTTTTGAAAAAGGGACGCCCAAAATATTGGGCGGTGGCATATGTGTAATTATAAATCAAAATTGAAAAGATTGGCTCATCAAATAAAATTGAATCTCACGCTTGAATGTGTTTTAGACGTCCCCATGTTCATTGGGGACGTGTAAAGACAGTTTTAGACGTCCCCATGTTCATTGGGGACGTCTAAAGACTATTTTAGACGTCTCCAATGAACATGGGGACGTCTAAAGACTCCCAGAAAAGCGTATGAAAGGGAAAAAAAAAGAACACACTTAAGACGTCCCCAGATGGCCTGGGGACGTCTAAAGCTTAACATTAGACGTCCCCAGATCATCTGGGGACGTCTAAAAATTAACATTAGACGTCCCCAGACCATATGGGGACGTCTAAAAATTAACATTAGACGTCCCCAGACCATATGGGGACGTCTAAAACTTATATTAGATGTCCCCAGCTGGTCTGGGGATGTCTAAAGGGTGCCTTTAGACATCCCCAGCTGGGCTGGGGACGTCTTAGGCTCAAACAAATGCACTGGTCGACATGACCAGTGCATGTAAAGTGTCAGAATTTTTCTGTTGCACTTGCTTTACTCTCCCTCTCCTTCATCCCTTCCGTCCCCTCTCCCCTACTTCTTGTTCTTTTTACTTTACTCTTTCACTTCCGTCCCCTCTCCCCTGCTTCTTGCTTTATTCTCCCATCTTCATCACTTCTGAATACGCGCGGCCGTTTCTCCTCTCCCCTGTTTCTTCTTGTTCCTTCTTAGCCTCTATTTCATCTAGACCGTTGCTAGTCACCATCTTTGCTCTGCTGGTTCTGCACTGTTCTCTCTTATTCTCTCCACAGTCGGCCTCCTCTTACCACCGTGGGTCATCTGCTCTAAAGTTGCAGCAACAGGTTAGCTAAAACTAAACTTGTGAATGATTAGGAAAATGCATTTGTTCTGTGCTGGAATTTAAGTGTGGTTTGTGCTTGAGCTTTATCTTTGCTATTTTGCTGAATTTAAGACATACCACATCAAGTTTTAATCTTTTTCTTTTTTCCATTGTTTTGAGAAACATGAAATTCTCATTAACTAAAAAATATGAGTCCACAACTTGAAGCTCTGCAAGGGCCTAATATTTATACAACTATGAGGGGCGTATTGAGCAATACGACAATACTAAACATTGAACACAGAAACACAAAATGATAACACTAATATCAATATCCTAATTACAACACATCATAATTGTGTATGTTACTTACCTTCACAACAAGGTGGTGATTGCAATTTAAATTGCAATTTAAATTTTTTTGGTTGATTTGAAGATTGAAGAATCATTATCTAATTGTTTTAAATAATTAATTTGATTTGAAACAAATTTGCATTTGCAATCTTAATTTTTTTTTAATTTGATTTTATTTGAATAATATACTAATATTTTGTACTTATTGAATTATTTGAATGTTTTATTTCAAATACAATTTTCAAGATGATGTTTTGTTTCAAATTTGGTGATGATTTTGTTTGCTTTTTATTAAAAAAAGTCAGTTGCAAAGAAAATTACAAGTTATCTTTATAAAGAAAATTACTGTGAAAACATGACTAATTTGACACTTCAGTCACTAATCAGTAAAATTATATAAGAATTCATAATTTTCTGGTATATTAATTTGGAAGTTGTAATGCAACATTGTATTTAACTAGTAAGCAGCACATTCATCAAGGAAGTTCTCAACTATACTTGCCATTAATGTTTGTGGACTTTTTCAAGCATGTAAATAATAGGAGTAGACAAAAAGTTACGGTTAATGCAATGTAATCTTATCAATTAATGACTATTATACTATGAGCCCTCAATTCCTCAGCCCCAAATGCCCTTTAGAAATTCCCAAAAATTCCCACATGTGTCTCTTATAAATACACATAGTTGATTTGTAAATTCCCACATATCTCACTTATGGTACATATCTGATTTAATATTTTGATTTCTAAAATATAAGTGTATTCTGTTTGTGCTTGGTGGTAGAAGCTAAAGTTTAGTTTCGTTTAAATTAAGCTGAGATGGTTTGTTATTTTGATTTTGGGATGTCTCACTTTTAAGGGGAAATGCTGCCAAAATTTTGAAAAACATGCGTGTAAAAGGAAATTCCCCGTGTTTTCAATTATTCTAAACTTGAGTGTAAATGGAAATGGCATAGGTGGTAATAAAATGGATCATAGTTGGATGAATGCTCTGAGAACAAGTGAAGAATATGAGAATGGGGTTGAAAACTTTATTGAATTTGCTAGGAGGAACGCTCCAGCAAAAAATGGGATGTATTTTTGTCCCTGTGTCAATTGTTTAAATGAGAGAAAACGGGATGTTGAAGTTATAAGGGATCACCTACTTTGTGATGGAATAAATCTTCGATACACAAGGTGAATATGGCATGGTGAGGAAGTAACTGATTGTCCGTCGCACAAGAAGAAAGCTGTGGATGTCATAGATGAAGATAAAATGGAGAGAATGATTCACGATGTTGAGGTAGAATCCTTTGCGCAGTCGCATGAATATGACAGCCTACGGAGTGATGCAGAGACACCGTTGTACCCTGGGAGTAAGTACACACGGCTCACAGGAACATTACATTTGGTTAACTTAAAAGCAACTTGTGGGTGGACCGATAGTAGTTTCACATTGCTGCTTGAACTGTTGTGTGATATGTTTCCAGACGATAATGTACTTCCAAATCGTATGTATGAGGAAAAGAAAATCCTATCTACAATGGGTATGGAGTATAAAAAGATACACGCTTGCCCTAATGACTGTGTACTGTACAGAAAGGAGTATGAAGGCCTGAGTGAGTGCCCTAAGTGTCAAACCGCACGATACAAAGTGAAGAAAGATGGTGGTTGTGGCGATAGGAAGACTAAAAGGCAACCTGTAAAAGTTTTGTGGTATCTTCCAATAATACCGCGCTTTAAGCGTTTGTTTAGCACTGCAAAAAAGGCGAAGAAGTTGAGATGGCATTCGGATGACAGAATATCTGATGGAAAATATCTTCGGCACCCAGCTAACTCTCCACAGTGGAAGAAAATAGATGAAATGTTCCCTGAATTTGGCAGCGAGCTGAGAAACCTTCGGCTTGGGCTCTGTACATATGGCATCAATCCGTATGGAACTCTTAATAGCACACACAGTGCGTGGCCAGTACTCCTTGTAATATACAACTTGCCTCCCTGGCTTTGTATGAAACACAAGTATGTGATACTTTCTATGATGATTTCTGGACCAAAACAGCAAGGAAACGATATCGATGTCTACCTGGCGCCTTTGATTGAGGACTTGAAGAAGTTGTGGGAGGAAGGCGTAGATGTGTTTGATGCGTATAAGAAAGAGTCCTTCAAGCTATGTGCAATGTTTTTCACCACCATAAATGACTTTCCTGCGTACGGAAAGCTCCCTGGATACAGTGTGAAGGGGCATAAAGCATGTCCGATATGTGAAGCAGACACTCACTTCCACCAACTTAAACATGGAAGAAAAACGGTCTACCTCGGTCACAGGAGGTTCCTTCCTAGGTTCCACCCGTATCATAGGTTAAGAAAGCGTTTTAATGGCTTGCCTGAGCATGGAATGGCTCCAAAGGCATTAACCGGAGAGGAAGTTTATAGTCAGGTTGAACGTATCAATGTCTTACTAGGTAAGAATCATAATACTTCGGGTGAGAAGAACATATGGAAGAAGAGATCAATTTTCTTTGATCTTCCATATTGGCGTAGTCTTGACGTGAGACACAGTATTGATGTAATGCACGTAGAGAAAAACGTTTGTGATAGCCTTGTCAGTACACTTTTGCACATTCAAGGGAAGACCAAGGATGGGATTAATGGGAGACTAGACCTTGTTGATATGGGAATAAGAGAACGGTTACATCCACAGCTAAGAGATGATGGTAGGAGGGCATACATGGAGCCAGCAGCGCATACACTATCAAAAGCAGAGAAAAGAAGTTTGTGTGGGTGTTTGCATGAAATTAAGGTACCACAAGGATATTCTTCGAATGTGAGAAGGTGCGTGTCAATGGACGATTTGAAGTTAGTGGGAATGAAGTCCTATGATTATCATGTGTTGATGCAATAATTGTTACCAATAGCTATTAGAGGGATTATGAAAGATGAAGTTTGAAGCACTATGACAAGATTGTGTGTTTTCTTTAATGCTATCTGTAACAAAGTCATTGACACTGAAAACCTGGATGAACTGGAAGTTGAGGGTTATATCATATTGTCCCAATTAGAGATGCACTTTCCTCCTTCATTTTTTGATAAAATGGTGCATTTGATAGTTCATTTGGTAAGGGAGGTAAGACTCTGTGGTCCAGTTTACCTGAGATGGATGTACCCTTTCGAGCGAAACATGAAGATCTTAAAAGGGTACTCTAAAACTCCCTATCGACCAGAAGCCTCAATAGTTGAAAGGTATGTTGTTGAAGAGGCTATGGACTTCTGCAGTGATTATCTATCAGGGAAGAAGGAACAATCTCGGCATGAAGAGGGGAGGAGCAAGGGAACACGAGGACTAAAAGTGAAGACTATGCCTCATGAAGAGGTGTTGCAAGCACACCTTTACATCCTGAATAACATGGCAGAAGTTCAACCGTACATAGATGAACATAGAAAGAGATTGAAGAACATGAATCCGAGGAAGAATGACATGCAGATTACTATTGACCAAAACAAGACATTCATTCAATGGTTTGAGGAAAAGGTTTTGCATGAGACCGGTGTGTCTGGGACAATAGAGTGGCTAGCCTGGGGGCCTTCGTTTCAGATCATTACTTGGAGCAGTTATGATATAAACGGGTATTCTTTCTACACAAAAGACCAAGATGACAAGAGTACCATGCAAAATAGTGTGGTGATGGTAGAAGATGAAGCCATGCACTTTTCCAGTTCGAAAGATAAAAACCCCATATTAGCATCCATGGCTTATTATGGAGTGATAGAAGAAATATGGGAAATCACTTACAACAAGTACAAAGTTGCTTTATTCAAATGTAAGTGCGTTAGCAATAATGCTGTGGTAATAGATCAACAATTTGGATTTGTCTTAGTTGATCTTCAAAGAGTAGGTTATAGGGATGAGCCCTTCATTCTAGGAAGTCAGGCGAAACAAGTGTTTTATGTCACAGATCCCGCAAATAAAAAAATTTCCATTATACTTCACATAAAAAATAGAAGCATGGTGATCTGACCTTCAACCTTGACGACACACCACCTTTCACAATTAATCCACCTACAACAAGTAAAGTAGAATTGGTAGATGATGAAGAATATGCTGTAAGAAATGATCATGGTGAAGGAATATGGGAAACAATCTAGAGTAAGAGCTTAACTTAGAAAATAGTAATGTGCGCTGTTTGTTTTATAACTAGTTAGTTTGTTCATTTACTTACAATTTATTCACCTATCTGACAATGATTTTTGTGCTTACAGGAATATGGACAATTCTGGTGACTCACAAAGTGATAGGGACAATGAAATGAATAGGCCTGAACCTGATGCGAGACCTGAACCGGTTGCGAGAAGAAGGGTTAGAGGCAGTACAAAAATGCCTACATTGGTAGCACGTCATCACCATCAACAGGAGATATTGCATATTGACTTTGATGAAAATATGAAACCAATTGGTCCGGAGGAAGACCATTTCATTAGCTATGTAGGTTTTTTGCCTCGAAGCAAAGTTCGCATTACCTATGATAATTGGAAGTTGGTTCCACCAAAAACGAAAGACTTGATTTGGCAACAACTTTTGGTATATAAGTTTCAATACATCTGCATTATATCTTTATTCCTATGGCTTCAAATATAATTAACTTATGCTTTTACCTTGCAGCAAACCTATGATGTCCCTAACACCGCAGAGATGTACAAGGAGTGGATGACAGAGGTTCGGCTATGATGGAAAGATTTCAAGAACAGGCTCACACGAGATTACATTCGAGGGGACATGAGGGGTCAGGATCTATGTTATGAGTATCCGTTTTTGTCTCCAGAGGACTGGAGGTTGTTTATGGCATCACGAGAAGATCCAAACTTTTTGGTAAGATTTCTGTCATCATAGTGTTTTATTTGAATATAGTTGACATTATTGATTCGGTGTTCGTTGTTTTCCTTTCAAAGGCATTAAGTGCAGCAAATGCAGAGAGGCAAGCAGCTAATAACTATCAACATTGCATGTCTCGTGGTGGTTATCGGAAGCTTGAGCGAAAGATGATGGCAGAAGAGTTGGAGAAATTGAAGGAAGCAGCCACATCAGATCCTACTGTCGTGGTCCATCCCCCGCCACCTCCACCACGTCACAAAAAATGGAAAGCAGGGAGGCTTAAGGGTGGGAAGTACATAAATCCGACTGTTGCTGAGGTTGCCGCAAGAATTGTAAGTAGTTAGAGCATAAGTACAAACTTATTTTTTCATATTGGGAGTGCTTACGATAACTTTTATGCTGCAGGATGAACTGGAAGATCATAGTAGCCAAGGTTCGTTCACTCCAAGTGGACAGATGGACATCTTGTCAACGGCGATTGGGAAGGCAGATCACCCTGGTCATGTTCGAGGGGAGGTAGTGGGAGTTCTTGTCACGAAGTATTTTGGCCGAGCCTCACATCCTTATTCGTCACAAGCTGAACCCAGTAGGGAGCTTGTGGCCAAGATTCGTCAGGAAGTTTCACAAGAGCTCGAGGCCAACCTTCATGACAAGCTCCGACAAGAGCTATTGCCAGAGCTACGTCTTGAGCTGATGCCTGAGCTACGAGCTAAAATGATGAAGATGTTTGAATCGCAGATGGCAACTACCGAGCGTAGAACCCATTCATCCCCAGCTTTCCACAGCACCAAAGGAAGTTACAACCCGGCGGAGGAACCACTTGGCGACCCTTCTCCCACTCCAGTGCAGGGAGAACTTGCCATTCTCTCTTTGGATGCCCCACTGTTGCGTGTAGTTGCAGATGCTCTTGTTCACACAGAAGCTACTACCCACCATAATCAGCAAATTCCACAGCATTTGCGTAGGGTGACTGTGACGTGTGTTCGAGAGGGGGAAGAAGGTACAACCATCCCTATTCCTGATGACGAGGTTGCCATGTTAGCTTAGGCGAGAGGATCTTTCATCCTTTGGCCTGTACATCTTATTGGCTTGTTACCACCAACACCTCCAATGGATGGAACTACCTCACTTTTACTTGAGATATGTTGACATCCTACTAACAATATGTGTTTTTATGTTCTAAAAGAACGAGCAGGAAGCAGAGAAATGGCCCTTCTTAGCATGACTGCAGCATATCTATAAAGGCATTCGCCAGATTGATTTACATATGCCTACAGGGATTGTGGGCCAGGATTTAGAGTATCACTTCACAATTGATAAACAAGATCTTAAACAGTTCATTAAGTTCGAGGAGCTAGATGTTGGATGGGGCAAATTTGCAATCCTGTAAGTTTTTTATTTCCCATTTTTTCCTTCATTTAGTTAAGTTGATTTTAACTAGCTAATACATTCATCATTCTATTATAGCTCATTCCATCGTATATGCATTGACTCTCAGAGAGTTGATTTATATGGATTCTTGTCTCCTGCATATACGACAAGGATTGGGAATACATTGAAAAGAAGGATGAACTATGTGGGCTTCACATTGGCAGAGGACAAGTATCGTTGTTATCTAGCACCGATTGTTCAAGGGTACGCATTTTAATTTTGTGTATTTCAAATTTTTAATAAATAATTGATTTGCCATCTAACTTCATTTTAATCTGTATATGTTGTGATAGTTATCACTGGAGTTTGTGTGTTCTCTGTCCTCGGTCCCACGTTATTTACTGGTTTGATTCCTTAAATAGAAGACCAGACAAAGAAACTAAAAGCATCTTCAACACGTAAGTTATTTTTTTGTATTTCATTGCTTCTTGATTCTTGACTTAATGAATTATTTTAATTTATGTTGATTTTCATTTTAATGATAGGGCATGCACAACGTATCAAGCGCTTGGCGGGCCACGTGAATGTAGAGGTGGCAAAGATCTGAGATGGTTGTTTCCAAAGGTACGTAGTTTCAAATCAAGTTCTTTTGATTGACGGTCGTTTTAAATATGCCTTTATTGATTTTAACCATTTGCTTTTGATTTATAGTGCCCTCGACAACCTGGCGGCTGGGAATGTGGATATTATGTCTTACTTTATATATTTAACATCATTCAGAGTGGCATTACGATAGATTCTGAACAAGTAATCGCTTCTTCATTCTCAGTGGATAATATTCTTGGTGTTGTAATTCAATGGCAATTCGTTCACTTCATTCATTATTTCATCTAAGCTTATTTTCTAATTTACAGATTTTTGACAATGAAGATGCCTACTCATATGAAGACCTAAATATGATCAGAGACTTTTTGGCTGGACATATTCTTCAACGTATACCAGAAGAGTAAAATCTTTAGTAGTTTGTGTAGGACATACTTTTGTGGTAGTACATATAATTAGCGTTATTGTTGTTGGATATGGATTGGATTTAGTCTTGGTTATTGTACAAACTGGGGACTTGGATATAGATTGTTGTGTAGTTTGTGTGGTTTGAAAGTTTGTGTGGCATGTAGTAGACTTGGATATAGATTGTTGTGTAGTTTGTGTGGTTTGAAAGTTTGTGTGGCATGTAGTAGACTTGGATATAGATTGTTGTGTAGTTTGTGTGGCATGTAGCCTTGGGTTGATCACTGTGTTTGTTGTTGTTTCCATTCTGCTGAACTGCTGTTGTTTTATTCTGTTGTTGGAATTCTATTTTTGCAGTTTACATTTTCCAGACAGTGCAATATATAAAAAGTCCATTTAAAAAAAAAAACTTTCAACGTCCTTAATAAAAAAAGGGACGTGGTAAAGTGGGTGGCGACACTTTAGACATCCCCAGAAAAAACTAGGGACGTCTAAGGTCCACGTTAGACGTCCCCAGTTGGAACTGGGGATATCTAAAGTCCACCTTAGACGTCCCCAGTTGCAACTAGGAACGTCTAAGGTCCACCTTAGACGTCCCCAGTTCTTCTGGGGACGTCTAAGGTCCTACTTTAGATGTCCCCAGTTCCAACTGGGAACGTCTAAAGTCTGCCTTCCACGTCCCCTATTTTACGGACGTTATTGACATTTTTTTCTACGACCCTCACATAGACGTCCCTCTATTTTCAGACGTTAAAAGGCCAAAAAAAGGGATGTTAAAACCCTTTTTTCTAGTAGTGATATTGTGAAAATGTGATTTTGATGAAATGAGTGTTTGAATGGTTGTCATTGTAATCACTTTTTTCAGTTCAAAATACTAAACAGGACAAAAGTTAATGTGATAATTAATTAAATTAAGGTTAAATTTTAATTTGTATTTTTTTTAAATAAATAAATAGTATTTATATATGTGTGTAAGACCAATTTATTATTTATATAATGAAGTAATAATTAATGTGTGAGTGTAAATATAAGATTAAATATTTTTTTTAGAAAAAATGAAAACTTCATATCAAAGTTTCATAATAATTCTTCATTGTCTGGAAGAAATATAGAGAAAATCCCAAACCATGCTTTTAAATGACAAAACACAGCCAACAGCGCTTAATGGCGCAAGTGGCATAGTTGGTGGCCTTTGTGCCACTTTGTCTCATGTTCGATCTTGCCTGCCCGCACTGGTGTGCCTATTAAAAAAAATGACAAAAAACATTAAAAAAATTAGCTTTTGAAAAATGATGGTTTTTTTAATTGTAAACCATGATTTTCAACGATTAAGTGCTTTTTCCAATTTCTTCAGCTCTTGGCCATCTCTTTCACAAGAATCTACTTTTAGAAGAGAATTCAGTAAATTAATGTACTCACCATAATTAATATAGAATGGACAAGATCCGGTGATTGAAGTGTTATATTCCCTCCAATCCAAAATATAAGATGTTAACTAATTAACAAGGAACTAAGAAATCTTAGTAACGTCATTTGGTGTTTTAAATTAATAAATTTATCTATTTTACCCTTATTAGAGAATGTGATTTTTAAATGTGTTTAATATCTGTCACATCTTTCTCTATCCTACAAGGGATAAAAGTGAAAAAACAATAATTAATTACTCTACCAAGCTCTTATATTTTGGATCAAAATTTTCTTTTGGAAGACTTTTTCTTTTTTAATATTATGGACCAAAAGGAGTAATTGATTGAAGAAGCCATCACTATCTATAAAGTTTCTTTTGCTCTATGTAACGCAAAAACATTGGCTCGATCACTTTGTGGTTGTGTGAAATTGGAGAATTTTGCAAGGCGGACCAAACATTGATATCACTGTTGATGAAGTTTCTTTGGCTCTATAAGGCAAAAGTATTGACTCTATCACTTGGGAGTTCACACTAATGAACTGTGTGAAAATGGAGAATTCTGTGTGGCCGACCAAATACTAATATCACTATCTATGAACCTTCTTTGGCTCTATAACATAAAGCCATAAGATATATAAACTAAAAAAAAAAAAGCTATCCGAAAAGTAAAAATTAATATATATATATAATGTAAAATACCAAAAAACCAATAATCTTTAAAAAAAATTCAATATGTATTGCTTTTCAATATTTTGTCAGTAAATTATTCATAAAATTTATATTAGTATAAATTATTTAAAATGTTATAAAAAATAATATGTAAGTAAGTAAAAATTTATCTAATATGTGCTAGTTCGGATTAGGTCCTGGTTGCATCCTCCTCCGGAACATATTCAACAGTTAGTGGGAAGGGACCTTATTGGCTGGTCTTCGTCGTGTTCCTTTAGTAGCTGGTTTGGTTGGATGCTGTATTCCTAATATATATATATATGTGTGCACGTGCGCACGCCCTAGTTCATGGTCATATGTATGTTCAGGTGTGGGTTAAGAATTTAAAAAGCTAGACTTTTTAGACCGAACATTACCATAACCGGTCTAAATTTTCTTTCTTTGTTTTTTTTTTTAAAAATTAATTTGGTCTTTTATCCCCCTTCATCACCTGAATTCACAAACTCCTTATGTAAAAGAGAACATGAATCCACAAACTCAAACTAGATAGCAATATCCTACACCTCCGGTGGATTCCTCAACATTCCTGATCTATCGTCCTTTCTTGAAAAATATTAATTTGAACGAGTGAGATTGACATTTCAGTACTTAGGTGCTATTATCCGTTATTGGTTCTTCCTTGCCTGTGTCATTATTCTTCAGCCTCAATCCTTCTCATCCTTGCCTGTCATATTGCTATTTCTGCAAATATTGTCTTTTCTTCCTAAATGCACTGCACATATAATCCATAAAATAACGTAATATCATGTACTTTTTTTTTTAATGAAAACTAGAAACAATAAAAACTAGAAGCAGTCTGATACAGTCATACATAAAGGAGAAGACTACTACATAAACACTCACAAAGGATAACAACTGAATATGTGGACATTACAATAAAATGCAAGATAAAGGTTAAAGGGTAATATCATGTAATTAAGAGAAGGAACACTTAGAGAAATTATAAAAGTTGTGAATCAGTCCGCTTAGCAATTAATTCAACATATATTGATGAAAAATATTGCCGGGCCCTATAGCCCAATGGCACCAAGACACCAAGTGCCTCCGGTATGATGGATGTGTAAGTTATGACGAAAAAATATTAATATAACAGATAAAATTCATCTAAGTTGTGTTATTTATAAATTATGAGTATTAAATACTTTATATGGAAAAAAAAGACTATTTCTATTACTCCTTCACACTATGATTTTGCAAACTATCATGGGGATTCAATAATTATATATTTGTCCTGCTTGGTAAGAAACTAAAAATACGTTAAAGCTGTGACATTGTCTACACTTTGGGTTTCCCAGGAGGCGTCGTCATCGCGGGTTCGTGGGATGCGCTTACTTTCCGCTTTCCTGTTTGGAGAGCTTACCCTGAGAATGAGTTCTTAGATGTTCAGATTTGTTTTGCCTTGCCTAGCCAGCATCCACATCATCATCCATGTCAGCCTTAAAAATAAACAAATGGTCAACTAACGATCAATGTGTATTTTTGCATCTATTTTGGAAGTTCGTAGTCACTATGAACACCCTATTTTGTCCAGGCCCCACTCAAAAATATAAAAATAATTGATGATGATTGATGTCCAAATTGGCGATCATCATTAAAAGGGAAAAATAAAAAAAAATGAAAAATTAAAATAAATCCCCTTACTGATGATAATTGGCTTTGTCATTCATTGTCATTAAGGGAAAATAATAAATAACAAAAACGAAAAATAAAAAAAAATCTCATTTATGTTGATAGGTTTGAATTAGGAAACTACTTGTGGGGAGAATGAAAAAAAAACGAAAAAAAGAAAAAATAAGAAAATTCTCATATTGATGATGATCGATGTCCAAATTGGCAATCATCATTGAAAGGGAAAAAATAAAAATAAAAACGAAAATTAGAATAAAACCCTCATTAATGATGATTAGTATTGTCATTCATTAAGGGAAAATAATAAATTAAAAAAAACAAAAAATAAAAAAATCTCATTTATGTTGATAGGTTTTAATTAGGAAATTACTTGTGGAGAGAATAAAAAAAAAATTAAAAACGGAAAAAATCTCCACTAATAGTAATTAGGAAGTTTTATTAATAGAAAATACAAAAAAAAAATTAAAAACGAAAAAAAAAAAGTCTTCATTGATGGTGATTGGGTCAAGTTAGGTAGCGTTTAATATAAAATACAAAAAAAATCAATGATGAAAATTGAAAAAAAAAAAAGAAAAGAAGAAGGAGCATTTATGAAGAAAACACTACCTTGAGACTATAAATAGGAGTGCAAGGGTTGAAGCAAAACACATAAAAACTTCAGTGGAAAAAAGGCTAGTGAGAAAAGGTAGAGAGAACATACTACACTTTTTACTTCTCTTGTTCTGATGTTCAAATGACAGGGTCTTTTTGGACACATAATTATCACATTGGCCTAGCAATACCATCATTGTGATAAATAATTTGATTTTGTACATGATATATTTTGACCTGGGGGTAATGATGTATTTGGACCAATAGTTTTACCGCCGTAGTTTCAAAATATCAATGAAAATGATTTAATTTAGTTCTGTATTGGAAGCTAAGGATAAAAAAGCAGTGAGAGGGTGAAGTGAGGTTGAAACGCAGGGCTGAAAGGTGACTTGACCAAAATAGAAAAGGCCTTTCAACGTTGTAGTTTTGACGGAAAGCATTTGGTTTACAAAGCCAAACACACTTACGCACTGAGGTTGCTGTTTGCATTAAAATGGCAACTGAGGTTTCTGCATTACCGTTGTGCCCTGGTAGAAATATATGCTGCGAATGACTTATGAGGGCACATTTGAAAATGAAAAGGCAAAAGCAACCATTCCTGTGAAGCTTTTGTTTTTTGTTGGTTTCTTTTGGCTCGCCACTTTTCTCATGTAAATTTTGCCTCTTCCGTCCTGGTCTTCTTGTCTCTTTGATTTTTCTTCTCATATCAGTCTTTAAATCTTGCATTTTCTCTTGTTTTAATTTGCTTTTCTAGGATGTCTAAAGAAAACTCAATTTCTCTAGTTAGCCTGAAAAAATGGACTTGGCTTCTCTACTCTTCTTTTCTCATCTACTCCCATCATTTACCTTAAAATTATATGGTTTTAAGGGTAAATCAAGGAAGGAGAGCACTTTTTTTTTTAAAAAAACATCAATCACCCCCTAAAACATTTTTCAGTAAATCCTAAACCAATTTCTAATACACTCAGTACCTTAAAATGTTTTTTTAGTACAACCCAGTATCTGACACCCAACACTTTGAAGTACTTTCCAATTCCAATAGATATTGAGTGTCAATAAAAAATATCTTAGAGTACTGAGTGTGCTAAAAATTAATTTAGGGTATTGAAAGTCTAAATGTTACTAAACAAATATTTCAGATTACCATATGCTTTTCCCCCCTTAAAAAGTTAGTGCTCCTCTGGCTTTATTTACTCCAAAACTATGTAGTTTTTGGGCAAAGGATGGGAATGAACGGTAAATAAAAAGGAGAGAAGACAGATCCTGCAAAAATGCTCATGAACTTATGCTCAATATGTAAAAATACTCAAACTATTTTTGGTAAAAAAGTACCTATAAACACTAAAAATCCGAGCAAGAAAGAAATGTCCACTAAAGTAGGCTAATGTATCTTACTTTTTTTGTGTAGGATACATGCTATTTTATGAAAGTACAAAAATACCCTCAACTAAAAAATCATAAATGTGTAAAAATATTTATAAAGTTGTACCTAAAGTGCGCCAAATAACATATGTTATTTAAAGTAAAAGTATACCCATTGACATTCAAAATGGGTTGCAAGCTATAGTCCAACTTAAAAAAAGCCTATTTATCCAGATATTCAATTACATTAAAAAAATTGTATATTCATTATGAATAATTTAATTTAGGACAAAAAATATTCTCTCTGCCTTATTTATGACAACAAATCATTATCTTTGTTCTATAAATAGGACCATAGGATTCAAGTGAAAAAAAGGACCCTATGAGCCTATAGATAATTTAATTTATTTTAAGTTTTATGTTTTATATATGAATTATTTCTGTCAAATATTAGGGATTTACAATTAATTTCGCAATCGGAAATGATAATGTAAATGATGCCGGCCAGTACATGAAAACTTGTCCAATTGAGGAAAACATCGCATTAATTGGAAAAGTTAACACACTTAATAAAGGACAAATTGGTCAATTAAAATATTATAATGGCACTACTAAATCAACCATTGTCCATTTATATAGACTCCACTAAGTCACTAGCACCTTATCCTTTAATCTTACGCTTGTGTGCCCGTGCATCATTCGGGTCCTAATGACAATCTCAAAACACGCATGTAAAAATAATATGTTAAAATAATTAAATTAAATATTTTCAAGATAAGAGTACAGGGAAAGAGGGATAGAGGGGGCAGTTACACAACAAAGAGGGATAATAGGGAGGTAGTTCCAAGATATTTTCAAATCTGAACTGGGAAAGTAAAATAATATTGAGATATAAATTACAGTATTTTCAAAATAAATACTTATTTATGATTTTATTTTGCCTTCCTGCAAATTTTTAACAAGCCGAATACTTAATATTTCATACATTTTAGTATAACTCCATTTCTCTTCATTTTTATTATAACTTCCTGTGTATTTTCAAACGTCAAAGAAAAATTCTAATAATGTATTTAGTTGTCAGAAGGCTAATAACCGACTGAATTATTCTCTTAAAATTTATTTTAAAACAATACTCCCTTTATTTAGTTGTTGTTGTATATTCATATTATGTCCTTGGCTTTTCTCTTTATATATTTTTTGACAACATTTTTTCTCTTCATATTTATTCAAAAAAATGATAAAAAAAGAACTTTAAAATTACAAAATCTCAAATCAAGTTTGTTACCGAGAATTGAAAAGGTAACATCGTTGGCAGTGTTTCAATGTTATCCTCCTAAGCTAGTAGTTAGGACTTGTTTTTTTACTAATGTGTTCAGTTGACCAGTTGACTGAAACTTTGTTAATGTAAACTCACACATAAAGTAAAGGTGCATGATTCTTCCGGGGCTAGAGAGAAGCTACATGTATAGCTAGAAATAAATATAATATTTTAAATCTTTTATATATTTCATGCAAAGTCCCATGAAAAATATTCAATTAATCTCTTCAATACCTGAGATTTTCTCAGACTAACATGATTGTATAAGACGACGTACTAATACTTGATTACTTTCACAAACGAATATATATATTATATATGTGATATGAATTGGTGCTTTAAACAAACTATTATCTCCGGTCCTAAATATAAGATAGAGTTGACTTTTTTGAAAATATTAAGAAAGATAATTAAATTACTTTAAAATATTTATATTTTTCATTTTTTCTCCAAACTATTTTGCCTAACTTATAAATTGATATATAATTTAAGAATTCATAATATATTATATGATTAACTAATATATTTAACTTAATTTTTCTGAAAAAAGTTAACTCTATCTTTTATTTAAGACCAATATCTATTTTGCTACGGTATGAAGGCAATGAATTATGCGAATTATAGCTTTAAACAGGCGATCTTTGGGCCCTGTGAAATTAAAAAGCATGTTTTTTATTAACCAAAAATAGAAAAAGCCTTTCAACGGTGTAGTTTTAAAGAAAGCATTTGGTTTATAAAACCAATAGTTGCATACTTTATGTACTGAGATTTTGCAGCTTACACTAAAATGGCAAATGCGTTTTCTGCATTACCAAAGTAGAAATGAAGCGAATGACTTGTGAGGCGACATTTGAAAATGAAAATGCAAAAGAAAGCATTCCTGTGAAGCATTTCTTTTTTTCTTTTGTCTCCACTTTAATTTTCTCAGGCTGTCTAGTTTTAGTAGGGTGACAATATGTATTTATTTGTTTATTTATTTATTTATTAGTGTCAACCTAGGAAAAAAAAAAAAGAAAAATACGTAGCTGTGAAATTTGAATGAAAATATTCTTGTGCAATTAATAATTATAGTTTTGCTGTCTTTTGCTTTGCTAAATCAACCTTATTGCTACACATACACTCAATAAAATGATATGAAATATTATGAGATGAAATTTGGCTTTTGTTAAATAGAATGATAAAATTAATTAGAGGTTTATTGTGTGACCATTTGAGACATTAATAACTAGCGGCATGGAGGTAATTTGACCCAATTTTTAAATCCAAATTTAGATAAGGTGACCTGATTAGTGATTTGTTAAGCGTAGTGACCCAAATTAGAATTTGGATATTTTAAATAGCTTTTAAAAGGATTTTCCCGAATAATAAATTTTAGCGACCATTCAAAATAACAATTATTATGACAAATGATTTATAAAAAGTGATGGCTAGTGATTTATAATGGTGTTAAGGTGAAAAGATACTCATATCTCAACTATATTGGACGGTTAGCTATGAAATTTGATGATATCTCCATGTATATCTAGATTTTTTAAAAAAAAAAAACATCTATTTCCAACCCAATATTTTTATTATATTCTCTCCCATATACATTGGATTATCTTTAAAATTTTTCCAAATTAAAATAGCATCTAAAATCTAAAAATAATTAGAAACCTACATCTTTCTAGGTTTTGATTATTTTTTAAAAACATGAAAAAATCACAAAGAATTCTATTATTTCACCTTATCTGTGAATTGTGATTTATTTTTTTAACTTCTATATTATTGCTAAACCAAAATCTTGATTAATAAATTTCAAATACCATAATATCGAATAAGTTCTAAAAATCTAAAACTAGTAACAAATGATATAAGGAGAGACGTAACTATTTGTCAAATAGTTGAGATAGAATTAGAGAGAATGTAGCGAATATGATCAGGATTAATTTTGTAACTGAAAATTTATATTTTGATTTTTAGTCCTTCAAAATAATTATAGTTTTTAAGATCCTTATTAATAAATATTTCTTTTTCTTTGTCATTTCTCCCTACTTTTCCCAAACAAATATATATAAGGTGATGTGAAAGTTTTAAGCCCTCCTAACAATAAATAAGAAATTGAAAATTTTAAATAACAGTGATATCTCTATGATGTTGCTATAAAAAGCAACTAGCATGAACTCCCTCGTGCGTAGCTCCGGGAGCAAATACTCAAAGCAAAATAATTAAATTCCACATGAGAGTATAAAATCATATCCATTCTAAAAAATAAATACTATCACGTACTCCATAATAGATGAAAAATTACATGTAGTTCTTCCCTACTAACATACCAACTTGTAAATAAACATGATATGAACACATGTTTCAGTTTAAGATGCAAATATATTAACAAACCCTAATAGCTACTATTCAAAATCTATGATGCAAATACATTAATAAAGCACGTGTAACTCATTTGCTTATTTGGGTAGTCTTTTACAGTGATGCAAATGTATTCATCATTGTTAAACGCCCGCCCCCCACACACACACACCACAACCCACAAAAAATGCACAGATGTACGTTGACCAATTATTTTTTACTAAAATTTAAGAATGACTCTTATCATAAGCTAAGACAATGGAAGTCCTTGTGGTAGAATCCCCATGAGCCATGAAAAAGTAAGAAGATATATATCTGTTGAGGGATTGGTGTAGCCAAGTATCGCAATTAAACTTATTAGAAGTGAATGGAGATGATAAGATAATATTAAATGAAACTGTCTATAACCTTCTATTCTTTGAAAGTAACTAACGTGTAGAGAGTGCACAGGAAATGAAACAAATGGTGGCAATGACAGATGAGGAGGAACTTTTTTCCCCCAGAGGAGGAAGAATTGAACCTAATAGAGAAATGTATTGTATTAGTTGGAGGAGAGCTAAGCCACTACGCCCAATGAATGCAATAGTATGAAGTTGTCACTTTCTATGAAAATAAGCGAGGTTTGAACCTTGTGACCAGGTTTAAAAAGAAAAACCTTGTGCATTTATCTATAACCATTGGATAACAAAGAGTTTTCATAGCTAAGCTATTAAGCAACCTTTTATCTTTTGGGCAATAAACTGTTCAGATCCTTAAATTGACATGGATGCATCAGCTTCAAATATAGTGTACTCATTTTTAACTAAGAAAATCAACAGGTGCAGCTTTTCTATTGTGTAACAAAAAAAAAAGGAAGGAAAAATTGCATTTAGGTTCCAAGCAACAAAAAATACAACATACTAATCCTTTAAAATCTCAAAATTGTATTCAAGCTTCGTGAGGCTTTTTTGCATAAATTTCAATTATCAATGGACACCCATGGACTTTTCAGTGTAAGCACCAATGAACTTGTCAGTGGAATTAAAATTTATTACAAAAAATTTCCACAGGACTTAAATGCAATTTTGAGATTTCAAATGACTATTTTGTCGTATTTTCTCTTGCTAGGGACCTAAATTCAATTTTCCCAAAAAACAAATTATTAAATATATTCTTTTATTGCTCTCTCTTCCTACTTCTTACAAAGATTGTTAACATGAAGAGTTCTACACTCTTCAAATGCATTCTGTACACATTTGATCTTTTTATCAATCATTCATAGTGTAATTCATCTCGGCATATAACATGACATCCAAAAAAATATAATATAGAAAATAGAAGCATAAAAAAAGTTAAATATAAGACTGAAAAATTCAAAGCAATTGTAGTGGAAAAAATCTCCATGTATTAAAAAATATACCCATTAATTACAAAAAAAAAAATGAGAAGGAAGGGGTACTAAAGACATTATAGAAACAGGTGTCTACGTAGCAAATTTTTTCCATTCAGCTTTCAAAAAGTGAGACCCAAATTCTTACCTCAAACATGAGGCCAGTGGGTTTAATTAAAAAATATATATATAAAGCTGTCAGTGCATTTTGCACGTATATATCCACTAAAAGCATAGTGGAATAAACTAAGACATCTGGATGATATCTACTTTCTTAGCTTTAAGTTTTTAGCTTTAAGTTGGACAACTACTTTAATTAAGGTTTAAACTGGGTTTGAATTAAGAAATCATGAAGGAAGGGTCACTTCCATACGTGATCAAGCAATGCTCAACTTGCAAAAGAATATGTGGGAAAGTAAAACCCCTTAAAGCTTGCCATATGAAATATATATTGCCTTTATTATAATTTTGTCACTAAGTATTTCAATTCTCGGGTAGCTGTTTGTCGAGTACCATATGCCTTTAATGAAAAGCAAAACATTCAAGGACTCTAACATAGATATATGAGCGCAGCTTTGTTTTGTGTACTATAAAAAATGTTTCCTTAAACATGCAAAGCATATAGGCAGTCGTCATTTTATTTAATCTGGACATGTGCTTAAGCTATAGGACATGAAAAGCAAATCTTTCACGGGTTCTTGTTTGTCCATATATATATATATATATATATGTCTTTCCTTCAATACAACAAAGCTTGCTGACACTTGATACAACGGCAAAAATTATTTGGAGGATATGCAAAAAAAAAAAAAGAAAAAAAAAGTAAGATTTATTTGGAGGGAATGGAGAGATTGTCGTGTATTGTTTGAATGCAACAGTGAACATAGAGAATGAGAATGAAAGCACAAATTATGCCATATGAGGAGATAGAAGCAAATCTACTTACAAGATATCCGCATATGGTTATAGCATATATCAGCATATGGTTCAAGCAAATGGTGTAATCAACAGGGTCAGCTTTCAAGAATATATGATTATTGTAGGAGCTGTATTGTCACACGCAATGTTAAAGTGCAGAAAGACGAGAGAAAAGCGACAATAAGGTATTGGTTCAAGTTGATTTCATTTGTATGACTTTTTTGACTTGCAACAGGTTATAAATAATTACAGAAGCATGGGCTTTATATCTGCATAAGGATGGCTGCTTAGTTAACTTTACAACAGGAATGACCACGCTATCCATAAATATGTAAGCAGAATTAACTTCAATGAGACAACATTTAGATAAAAGGAAGAAGCAGGACCTCCCTTTTCTGAGTACACAATCACAGCATCAAAAAAGGTGAAACACAACATTTGTGGAAACATAGCAATGGAAAACTGAGAAAAGTAACCATAGGTCAAATGCTTGCATGCTCGTAAACAGAGGAATAGATTAAATTGAAAAAAAAAAATCGTAAACAGCATAACCGAGGGATTCATCAAGGAGGGAGGACAGTGAATGCATTCAGAAAGTGTAGCATAGGAACTGTCATGGTTTAGGAACTTCCTGCAGCTAACAAACGCATCGGGGTTTGATAGAAGAATGTAATAGAGTCAACCGCACCTTTATATTGGTAGGCATATATACTTTTCTTCACCAAATAATTGGTAGGCATATATATTCCCTTACTGGCAAAATTTATATTGTGTAAGTTAGTAAATGGCTCACATGTTAATATCATTTAATTCGTATCACAAGGGACTTCTATGGCATTAATACATGTGAATTCCATTTTCATACATAGAGTGCTTAGTGTGCAGGAAAGTAATGCACAGATCAATAAACAGAAGAAAGGGAATATATATATATATATTCTAATCAGCTTTTATAGAGGGTCAAGGGAGGATCAAAGGCATTCAAAAAATAACTATGTAGGAGAAAACACTGGTTAAGAGGAAGAAGCAAAGGTGAGGCATGGGTTTGAATTTGAACCATAATCTTCCTTCCATTAGTAAGAAAGCATCATACCTCAACTTCAAGAGCCATGCTTCAAGAACGGGTCCATCACTGAATCAAAGCTCTTTTTTCTTCTTTGAATAATGTTTTCTACTATTAATATCTTATTTTTTCTCTTTCCTTCACTATCTCAGAAAAGTTTCCGTCTTTGACGAAAACATTTATTACTGCTCTTATGATCCTGCTGTCACCAAGGCACATCTTCACAAAAGAACATCACTATCTCAGAAGATCAAAAAGAAGACAGGGGTTTCCATATTCATGAAAAAGTTTGTAATAAATGGTTGACATGAATCATGAGGGAGAGAAAAATAATCGATAAAAGAAAGGGTGAGACTGAGAGAAGCCTAGGACAACACAATAAAACTAAACTAAAAATCGTTTCTGCATTCATCAAGAGCCATATAGTCTAAATAGTCTAAATATAGTTGAACAGTGGTCATGCCAATTGTAATTAAAATAATATAATTTAATTTATACAAAAATATTCATCTACATATATAAGTAATATTTAAATAAATGGAAAGAGTAATATTTATGTGTAAACCATTGACTAAAAAAAGTGAAGTAAATTTGAATTTTTTTATCGTTAGTAAAGCTATTGGACTAAAAGAAAAGGCACACATATGACGAAAAGTTATTTTTTAAACAACCAAAATTATTGGAGAGGGCATATATTTAAAAGAATATAATGCGACTCCTTATTTGGAATGCCTACTTTACTAACGGGTGCTCGAATATTGGGTTGTTTGAGCAAAGATGAGATGAAAAATATCCTTCAGTATATGTAATATCTGATTACAAATTTTCATTCAGATAAATGTGGCTTCTTTTACCGTTAGTAATGGACCTGAATTCAATAAAATATAGTTAGTAAAGCCCACATAACGAAAACCTATTTTTTAATTCAAACTGACATCATTTTTTTGCTCTAACAAAATGATAAAAATGAATATAAAAATCCAATCAGGTCTATCACGTGCCAAACTCCTGATCAGATCAACGAGGGCTCTAATTCACATCATTCACACTCCTTTTCAAGATCTGATCCCACTATTTTATCTCCCACCTAGAAACCCTAGGTGTAACTAAGAAGGGCCCCGTTTGGTCTAAGAATCAAAGGTTCTGCGATTCAGCGAGAATCGTGCTGCAACTAAGAAGGCACGCCGTATGGATAGAAGAAACAAAAGCTCGACGCACCGTTTGGACGTAAGAAACGGAAGCTAGATGCGACATTTGGTTAGAAGAACCAGAGTCTATCTCCACGAAATCTTCACTGCGCCATTTGATCAACGATTATCGTGAACACAGCTTAGTAGGGTGACAATATGCATTTATTTATTTATTAGTGTCAACCTAGGAACAAAAAGATAAATACGAAGCTGTGAAATTTGAATGAAAATATTCTTGTCAATTAATAATTATAATTTTGCTGTCTCTTCCTTTGCTAAATCAACCTTGTTGATACACATACACTCAATAAAATGATACGAAATATTGACATTTAATTTGGTTTTTGTTAAATAGAATGATATAATTAATTAGAGGTTTATTGTGTGGCCATTTGAGACATTAATTACTAGGGGCATAGAGGTAATTTGACCCAATTTTTAAATCCAAATTTAGTTCAGCTGACCTTATTAGTGATTTGTTAAGTGTAGTGACCCAAATTACAATTGGGATATTTTAAATGGTTTTTAAAAGGATTTTCCCGAATAATAAATTTTAGTGACCATTCAAAATAACAATTATTATGACCAATGATTCATAAAAAGTGATGGCTAGTGATTTATAATGGTGTTAAGGTGAAAAAAATACTCATATCTCAACTATTAGACGGTTAGCTATGAAATATGATATCTCCATGTATATCTAGATTTTTAAAAAATATCTATATGCAACCCAATATTTTTATTATATTCTCTCGCATGTACATCGGATTATCTCTAACTTTTTTCCAAATTAT
Organism: Inga laurina; assembly: GCA_963855925.1. Classification (NCBI taxonomy): domain Eukaryota; kingdom Viridiplantae; phylum Streptophyta; class Magnoliopsida; order Fabales; family Fabaceae; genus Inga; species Inga laurina. The sequence goes on from OY979703.1 coordinate 63,990,346, forward strand.
AAGAGCATCTAAAATCTAAAAATAATTACAAACCTACATCTTTCTAGGTTTTGATTATTTTTTAAACACATGAAAAAATCACAAAAAATTCTATTATTGCACCTTATCTTTGAATTGTGATTTAATTTTTTAACCTCTATATTTAATATTTTTAGTCCTCTATATTATTGCTGAACCAAAATCCTAATGAATAAATTTCAAACACAATAATATCGAATAAGTTCCAAAAATGTAAAACTAGTACAAATAATATAAGGAGAGACATAACTGTCAAATAGTTAAGATAGAATTAGAGAGAATGTAGGGAATATGATCAGGATTAATTTTGTAACTGAAAATTTATATTTTGATTTTTAGTCCTTCAAAATAATTATAGTTTTTAATATCCTTATTAATAAATATTTTTTCTTTGTCATTTCTCCCTACTTTTCCAAAAAAACATATATAAGGTGATGTGAAAGTTTTAAACCCTCCTGAAATTGTAAAATTTAAATAACAGAGATACCTCTATGATGTTGCTATAAAAAGAAAATAGTACGAACTCCCCCGCGCATCTACTCAAAGCAAAATAATTAAATTCTACATGAGAGTATAAAATCATATCTATTTTTAAAAAAAAAATAAATGCTATCACTCCATAATAGATCGAAAATTACATGCAATTCTTCCCTACAACATACCCACTCATAAATAAACATGATATGAACACAAGTTTCATTTTAAGATGCATATATATTAACAAACCCTAATAGCTACCATTCAAAATTAATTATGCAAATACATTAATAAAGCACTTGCGACTCATTTGCTTATTTGGGTAGTCTTTTTCAGTGATGCAAATGTATTCATCACTTTTAAACACCCCCCCACACACAAAACAACAAACACCCACACAAAATGCAAAAATGTACATTGACCAATTATTTTTTACAAAAACTTAAACATATCTGGGTAACAACGACTCTTATCATAAGCTAAGACAATGGAAGTCCTTGTGGCAGAATCCCCATGTGCCATGGAAAATTAAGAAGATATATATCTGTCGAGTGATTGGTGTAGCCAAGTATCACTATTAAACTTATTAGAAGTGAAAGGAGATTATAAGATAATATTAAATGAAAATGCCTAAAACCTTCTATTCTTTGAAAGTAACTAACATGTAGAGAGTGCACAGGAAATGAAACAATTTGTGGCAATGATAGATGAGGAAGAACTTTTTTCCCCCAGAGGAGGAAGAATTGAACCTAATAGAGAAATGTACTGTATTACTTGGAGGAGTGCTAAGACACTGCACCTAAAGAATGCAATAGTATGAAGTTGTCACGTTCTATGAAAATAAGCATGGCTTGAACCTTGTGACCTAAATGCAATTTTCCCAAGAAAAACTTATTAAATATATTCTTTTATTGTTCTCTCTTCCTCCTTCTTATAAAGATTGTTAACATACAGAGTTCTATACTCTTCAAATGCATTATGTACACATTTGATCTTTTTATCAATCATCCTGGCATGTAACACGACATAAAAAAAAATATAATACAGCAAATAAAAGCATAAAAAAAAGTTAAATATAAGACTGAAAAATTCAAAGCAAGTGCAGTGGACAAAATCTCCATGTATTAAAAAATATACCCATTAATTACAAAGAAAAAATGAGAAGGAAGGGGTACTAAAGACACTACAGAAGTAGGTGTCTACGTAGCATATTTTTTCCATTCAGCTTTCAATAAGTGAGACCCAAATTCTTACCTCAAACATGAGACCAGTGGGGTTAATAAAAAAAAAAAACAATATAAAGCTGTCAGTGCATTTTGCACGTATATATTCCACTAAAAGCATAGTGGAATAAACTAAGACATCTGGATGATATCTACTTTCTTAGCTTTAAGTTTTTAGCTTTAAGTTGGACAACTACTTTAATTAAGGTTTAAACTGGGTTTGGATTAAGAAATCATGAAGGAAGGGTCACTTCCATACGTGATCAAGCAATGCTCAACTTGCAAAATTAACTTCAATGAGACAACATTTAGATAAATGGAAGAAGCATGACCTCCCTTTTCTGAGTACACAATCACAGCATCAAAAAAGGTGAAACACAACATTTGTGGGAACATAACCTATTAGCCATGGAAAACTGAGAAAAGTAACCATAGGTCAAATGCTTGCATGCACGCAAATAGAGGAATAGATTAAATTGAAAAAAAAAAAATCGTAAACAGCAGAACCGAGGGATTCATCAAGGAGGGAGGAAAGTGAATGCATTCAGAAAGTGTAGCATAGGAACTTCCCTCAGCTAACAAAGGCATCAGGGTTTAAATAAAAGGCTTTAGTAAGAAGAATGTAATAGAGTCAACCGCACCTTTATATTGGTAGACATATATGCTTTTCTTCACCAAATAATTGGTAGGCATATACAGGACATGCAATAGGTAGGCATATATATTCCCTTACTGGCAAAATTTATATTGTGTAAGTTAGTAAATGACTCACATGTTAATATCATTTAATTCGTATCACAAGGGACTTCTATGGCATTAATACATGTGAATTCCATTTTCATACATAGAGTGCTTAGTGTGCAGGAAAGTAAGGCAGAGATCAATAAACAGAAGAAAGGGAATATATATATATATATATTCTAATCAGCTTTTATAATTCTCAGAGGTTGTGCTTTTGTATTTGTGATTTTCTGATATGATGCTAGCAGCTTTAATTTATTCACCTCCATGCCATGTAGCTTTGTACACAATCATTCAGCTTCATCCAAACCCTTAGCAGTATTATTTCCTTCTTTAACCATTTTTCCTTACAAATCAACTAAAATCCATGTAAAAATATATATATATAATCGTGTATATATATATATATGATTTTCAACTTATTCTTGAGACCTTGGTATCTTCATATTTATGCATGATAAGATGAAAATGCATTTTGTATGACTTTGTTTTATGGGTTCACTGATAGAGGGTCAAGGGAGGATCAAAGGCATTCAAAAAATAACTATGGAGGAGAAAACACTGGTTAAGAGGAAGAAGCAAAGGTGAGGCTGGGTTTGAATTTGAACCATAATCTTCCTTCCATTAGTAAGAAAGCATCATACCTGGACTTCAAGAGCCATGCTTCAAGAACGGGTCCATCACTGAATCAAAGCTCTTTTTTCTTCTTTGAATAATGTTTTCTACTATTAATATCTTATTTTTTCTCTTTCCTTCACTATCTCAGAAAAGTTTCCGTCTTTGATGAAAACATTTATTCCTGCTCTTATGATCCTGCTGTCACCAAGGCACATCTTCACAAAAGAACATCACTATCTCAGAAGATCAAAAAGAAGACAGGGGTTTCCATATTCATGAAAAAGTTTGTAATAAATGGTTGACATGAATCATGAGGGAGAGAAAAATAATCGATAAAAGAAAGGGTGAGACTGAGAGAAGCCTAAGACAACACAATAAAACTAATCTAAAAATCTTTTCTGCATTCATCAAGAGCCAAATAGTCTAAATATAGTTGAACAGTGGTCATGCCAATTGTAATTAAAATAATATAATTTAATTTATACAAAAATATTCATCTACATATATAAGTAATATTTAAATAAATGGAAAGAGTAATATTTATGTGTAAACCATTGACTAAAAAAAGTGAAGTAAATTTGAATTTTTTTTAATCGTTAGTAAAGCTATTGGACGAAAAGAAAAGGCACACATATGACGAAAAGTTAGTTTTTAAACAACCAAAATTATTGGAGAGGGCATACACTTGAGAGAATATAATGCGAGTCCTTATTTGAAATGCCTACTTTACTAACGGGTGCTCGGATATTGGGTTGTTTGAGCAAAGATGGGATGAAATATATCCTTCAGTATATGTAATATCTTATTACAAATTTTCATTGAGATAAATGTGGATTCTTTTAGCGTTAGTAATGGACCTGATTGAATTCAATAAAATATAGTTAGTAAAGCCCACATATCACGAAAAACTATTTTTTAATTCAAACTCACATCATTTTTTTGCTCTAACAAAATGATAAAAATGAATATAAAAATCCAATCAGGTCTATCACGTGCCAAACTCCTGATCAGATCAACGAGGGCTCTAATTCACTTCATTCACACTTCCTTTTCAAGATCTGATCCCACTATTTTATCTCCCACCTAGAAACCCTAGGTGTAACTAAGAAGTGCCCCGTTTGGTCTAAGAATCAAAGGTTCTGCGATTCAGCGAGAATCGTGCTGCAACTAAGAAGGCACGCCGTATGGATAGAAGAAACAAAAGCTCGACGCACCGTTTGGACATAAGAAACAGAAGCTAGATGCGACATTTGGTTAGAAGAACCAGAGTCTATCTCCACGAAATCTTCACTGCGCCATTTGATCAACGATTATCGTGAACACAGCTTTTATCCACTAAATCCTTATCATGCCGTTTGATCACAATTTCTCTCTCCAACACGTAAACGCGAGATTTGACCAAGATTCAGAGATAATCGTGTTTTTCTCTCTCCACGAAGCTCTAATGGCGAACGAATGTAGAGCATCAGAAACGACATTACAATTAGAAGGGAATATTTTAATTATCCAATTCTCTATACTTTGGTAGCTGGTTTTCGTTCACATAAAAATTCTGAGAACAACTCGCAACTTTTCTGAGATAAGCAAAAAAAAAAAAAAACCAACTTTTTCCCGTTTGCAACACTTGTGACTTCATTTTATGTGTTTTGTCCTTCCGAGAAAGTTCGCAATCTTGCAAGTCATTCAAGAAGCCTAGGAAATCCTGCAAAAGTAAGAAGAAAAGTAACGCCTAAGTTGGTGTAGATAGTCGTATGTTTAAATGAAAAGTGAAATCGAGTGCAACACAGCATCATCAACAAACTATGGGTAGAGCCGAAAATCAGCAAGAAAAAAGAAAAATAAGAGAAGAAATGAAATTACTACAGTAGGATGCAATACTATAACGTCGTTGGCAATGAAGCACTCTCGTGTTCGCCAGATGTCGGCGCAGTCCAACCATTTCTTGGCAACCAGGATATAAAAGCTTTTCAGACAAGAGCACCACAAGCTGACTTCATCGGTTACATCCTCACCAGTTCCTCCTTTCCACCGTTGCAACCTCACCTGAAAAAGCTCAACACTGCCTCTCCATATCGTCATCACCAGCATCATCGGTTCTTTTCTGTTGTCGCCTCCTTCGCTAGATCTTCCCACCGTCCATCACTTCTAGATGGCTAACATAGATACAGATGAAGAGGAAGAGAGGGTGAAAAGTGAAAGGGATTTGGAAATTCGAAATGAGACAGAAAAAAAGACAAACAATGGTTTACACTATGAACTGAGATGGCATATATTTGAGGCTGCGGGGAGGCTAAGAAGGTTTAAATTTTGAATTTCCCTCTGAAACAATAGGTTGGATGCAGCCATGCAGGCATCACGGAGACGGATGCTCAATTAATGAAGGGATTGAGTTTCCTTGCAAGGAAATCTGGACTGTCCAGATGGATTTGGACGGTCCAGATTTTTTTTTACTTTTTGTTTTTCTTAAAAAAATCATTTTAATGGATATAGAATTTAAAATAAAAATAATCTTTTAACTATCAGTTTCCCAAAAAATGATTTTTTTTATTTAAAAATCAACCATTTTAAAAAAATCAAATATGGATCGTCCAGATCTGGGCAGATCTGGACGAGCGCCTGGGATAGGCACCGAAACGGATTCCATTAATGAAGCCATTGGTTTAAACAAAGCCCTATGCATTTTTTATTTTGAAAGAGGAAGCCGTGAACCCCCTTTATGAACAGTGTTTTAAGTCAGTAGCTAAGCTAAAGGGAAGCCGAATAAGAGCAATCAGCTTGGTGGATTACTATTATATGATATATAGATGCACTGCACATATAATCCATAAAATAACGTAATATCATGTAGTTTTTTTTATGAAAATATCAATATCATTAAACCAAAAAAAAAAATAGAAGCAGTCTGATCCAGTCATACATAAAGGAAATGACTAATACATAAACACTCACAAAGGATAACAACTGAATATGCGGATATTACAATAAAATGGAAGACAAAGGTCAAAGGGTAATATCATTTAATTAAGAGAAGGAACACTTAGAGAAATTATAAAAGTGATTAAATCAGTCCGCTCAGCAATTAATTCACAATATATTGATATAAAATATTACCGGGCCTTATAACCCAATGACTCCAAGTGCCTCTGGTATAATGAATGTATAAGCTAATATGAAAAAAAGATATTAGTATAATCAATAACCTATTGGTTGAGATGGTAAGTAGTCTCACCTTCGTAAGAAGGACCCTCGAAGTGCACCTATTGGTGGTGCTTTGACGTTAACACTCCTGGCCTGACAGAAATCAGGCTCAAGTCCAAAGTGACTGAGGATACTCAGGGTTCACAAAAAATGATACTATCTCTGGTCTTTAATATAAGATATATTTACCTAATTTGATTAGATTAGGAAGTTGGTTAAGTTAGTTAATATGAAATATATTTTCTAAAATACCCTAGTCATCTTTCTTAATTTCATCCTTCCCTCTTCTCCTTGATTATTGTTGAGAAATTATCAATAGGGATAAATTAGGAAAAGATTGACAAATATGAAAATTATGTCTTATATTTAGGATCAAGATCGACACTCCAAATATGTTTTATATTAAAGATAGAAGTGAGTATTGGTATAAAATATAAAATTCATGTAAGTTGTGTTATTTATAAATCATGAGTAGCACATACTTTATATAAGAAAAACACAAACGATTTCTAATGCTCCTTCACACTAAGATTTTGCAAACTATCATGGGGATTCAATGGTTATATATTTGTCCTGCTTCGTCAAAAAAAAAAAAACACTAAAAATATGTTAAAGCAATGGCATTGTCTATACTTTTGGCAGGAAGAAAAAAGAATTGTCCGGTCTAAAGTAATTTTTTTACATGCAGTTTACCAGCGAAAGTTCAAGGCATACCTTCGAATGTGGTCTTTGTTAACACTTTTTGGTGCCTTTGAAAGCATAGGAATAGTCATTTGGTGCCTTTGAATTATCCTTTCCAAGGTCTTCAGTTGATAATAGTTTTTGGGGTTTTGAAACTGTTCTTAAACTATTGTTCCCGTTGGGCAATATTGTATTTTTCATATCGGCTAGGGTGCCATTGACAGGTTTGCCCTTTTTTCTTTAAAAATTAAATTTTAAAATAAATAAACCCTATATAAGTAGGGATCAAAATTTAGGAAACTTCATTAGTTTGGCATGTTGGAGCTTATCTAGTCACCTTAATTTTATGTTATATTTAAACTTTTTTGTTAAAATTTTAATTTTAAAATAAATTTACATGAGTGCTGGCATCACTTATGTAGATTTTGCAAACTATCATGGGTTTTTAAAAGTCATATATTTGTCCTGCCTAGTAAAAATATGTTAAAGCCATGACACTGTATTGAGACAATATGTGATTGTGGTTTTGATCTTCCATCATACTTTGCCAAACCATTCTATTTCTTTGAACAATTTATGATTACTTGACTGCCGCATGTTAATTTTCAGCACGACTGTTTGGTACCTTGTAGTTCTTATATGTTGATCTTCGCAGGTTGCTACATGATATTTTTCATTAATTCTGTTTTTTTTATAATTATGGCTGAGCCAATCAAAGTGTTTCATTTAGGCTAAGGTTAGTGTTTATTTGACGAGTGATTCTATGGATGCGTTTTGATCGGTAGGCGTTTGGGTGAGTTTTTATTCCTTTGATACCAGATTGATAATTTCTTGCTGAATTTGATAGCAAGGCATTATCTGGGTGTGTGTTCAGACCTCTTGGCCAATATGTGTCCAAATCAAATACCAAGAAATCTTTTTAATTTCCCCCAAATCTCTCGTGATAGATACCTGATTGGATGTAAGGCGATTAATGAATTTCTGATTTCTATTTTGAGATTAGCAATAATTGTTTTCTCTAGGATTGATATTGTATGCAAGATAACCATTAATAGAAGTCTTGGTTTGCTAAAGAAGTTGAGGATATTCTGGTGCTTGAGAATTTTAGATAGATGACTATCTTACTAGTCATTCTGTCTTTATTTATGTCCAACAGTATCTTTTCTTCTTTTTGTATCACAAGGTTGAATGTCAACTTTTAACTTCGAATATTTTATTTACCCTTTTCTATGTTTAGTTAGCTTATGTTGCTTGTCAACCTTCTTGATTGTTTATCTGCTTATAATTTAAACGTTTTGCAGGGCAGTCAGTGCTAAAAACCGGTGATAGGCAATAGTTCATTTTTAGTCCTAGAGACAAAAAGTGTCCTAATAGTGGTAGGACCAATCGAGCAACAAGACATGGGTACTGAAAAGCAACAGGGAAGGATCATAACATTACCTACAATTCTCAGGCAGTTGGGGTGACAAAGACGCTAGTTTTCTATTGAGGTAGAGCACCACACGGTGAGCGAACTGATTGGGTTATGCATGAGTACACGTTGGAAGAAGAAGAGCTTGCTAGATGCCAGGATTGTAAGGTATCATCTTCAAGTGTCTTATTTGCTTTACCTTTCTTTTCATTTCAATATGAACTCATGCTGATGGTGAAAACATATTGTTTACTAAACCTTTTGTTTTGATATGTAAATTATGAGGACCATTATGCACTTTACAAGGTGTTCAAGAAAAGCGGACCTGGTCCTAAAAATGTTGAACAATATGGCGCGCCATTTAAAGAAGAAGAATGGGTAGATGATGACTTTGTGGATTTTAATGCTAATTCAGCTGGCAAGGAGGCTCCACTTTCACAAGTTGATGAGGGTAATTCTGTTGATACTGTGACTTTTAATGGTCGAGAACAGCCTTTGTTTGATGATAAACTCGATGAGATCTTGAAAAAAATGATGGATGAGCAGATTCCTGACTTGCCCCCCAGTGTCCTGTTGTACCTTAGGTTTGTTTTTTGATAGAACCTTTAGAACTCTGGTTTTGTTTATGTATATGTTGCCTGCCTATTCTTCTCTATTGACAGAAATTGGGAGGAATAGGTGGTTGAACAAATATTGTAGATGTAGCTCTATGTAGGAGAAAAATGAAGAACAACAGTGACTTATGGCTTTCAGAAGGCCAAGGGGTCTCCAAACTTAAAAAAAATCTTCCTTTTTTCTCTTCCCATTCACCATCATGCCTAAAACCCATGTAGAAACCACACTGTGTGACATTTGACTAAACCTAGTTATTTTTAGTTTTCTCTATTCTACCCCCAGACTTTGTTTTGGATCTTATTTCATCCTTTACTAGCATAAACACTATAAAGTGAATGGTGAATATCACTGAGTCCATCATTTATTCTCTATAATGTTTTTCTTCAATTCTGGTTTTCTCTCTTTTTTTGGGTGGGGTTTGTAGATAAGAGGGAAGTAAGATATGGTCTTCATGAGTTCTGGCATTATAGATGTGATTAGTGTGGAATTTTATCCATCAATTTTGTTTTCCTCGCTGTGATCTTGGCATCTTTAGTAACTTGTAGTTCTTACAATTTGATCATTGCAGGGTGCTACATGATATTTTTTTGCATGATTTTTCATTAACTCTGTTCTTTATAATCATCCATTCTAGGTTGCTGCTAAGAAACAGAGTGTGGTGGTGGATCAAATTTCTAATGAGGTCGGCATTTGCTGAGCCAATCAAAATGTTTCATTCAAGCTATCACGACCATGACCCTACCCAATCAGTTATCTCTCACGTGCATGTTTCTGGAGCACCTGAAGTCACCTCTGGTCCCAGTGTTCAAGTAAAGGAGCCTGTCCTTCAAGAGGATGACTTCTTGGAAATGAATGATCTCATCGATCCTGAACCAGCACTGCCCAGAATAGAAAATCCTTTGGAGATGGTTTAAGTGCAATTGACTTGTACCATGATGCAGAGATGTTTCTTCGTGACATGGGGCATATTGACCAGGGAACTGCTTCACATCCTCATATGAATACTTTTGACACTAATATCGTGAACTCTGGATGAAACAAGAAAGGCAGATCATGAGTTCAGCGGAACATGCGAATGTTTCTTACTCTTCATCAACCTCAGGTACACTCATCGGCACCACAAACAGTGTTGATGGTTTAGCTCAACCTCCAAATAATGATTTTACTATCTTTGTTTTGAATGGTTTAGCTTCAATTCTCATTTGTGCTGAACTCTTCGAAGTTGACTTCCATTGGTTGATGGCCGACTAATGCATGGAAGAAACCTTCCTTGACTATTAGTGTTGTGGCATCTTTGAGAGCTTTCTGTACTAATATTAAATTGACTTGAACTCTTTTCATGTGGCTTTTGTACAAAAACAGACAAAACAAAAACAAAAGAAATAACACAGACGATTTCTAATATATGTTAGTTTCTGGTCACATGTTTAGGTGGGGGTTATGAATCTGCCAGCTTACCTGCCGAAGGTAATCATAATCAAAGTAGCAGTGTGAGAGAAGTTCCTACAAGTACATTGTCTTTTGCTCTCTAGGTCTTCCTTGAGTCAATACCTACCACTCTTGCATCGGCTACCGAAAATGCAAATCGGGCTCTTGAAGCAGACAATGTGAAGCAAACAAAGGAAGGGGAATCTTCTTCTTCTTGCCAGTTCTTGTTGCTTTATGTGCTTTTTTTATGGGTTTCAATGGGAACGTTGAGACTACTTGGGAGATTCACTCCTTGTCATCTGAATCCCTAGTTTTACTGGTGTTTGTCATATGAGATTCCCCAGATTCATGAACAAACGTATATTGTTCTAACACATTTTGTTAATGAAAGAAAAAGAATTACCTTTTTATATTAATATTGAACTTGAGAAGGAAGGTTATGAGTGTTGGGATGAAAGAAGGTCTTCTAGCTAGCTAGGTAGATGAATATTGGGTGACTGCTGCATCGCACAAATCTCACTTATATGTCTCAATTATTAAGCTTATTTAGGCTTTAGCTTGAAGGACCTGAGTCCCTTTATTTGTTCATTTATTTGTTTGTTTATTAGTAGAACACCCCTATGCTAATCCGATTCGGTTTGGGAGTACTCATTTTGGACAATGGATCAGATAATATAAATAATCACATTCTTGTAAAGCCTGTGAGTGTGTGTTTGTGGTGTTTTCCTCTCTAATGTTGTTTATAATTTTAGTAACGTGTTTAAGTTGTTGGTAGGATAGTATCATTATTGCTACTATTTCATTTTATGCAGATAAGTTGCGAGTAATCAATGGGTATTTGTTTGGGAAAGGAAAAAGTAGAATTATCATATTTTTACCTCCAGGGGCTTTATCAATAAATATATACTAGTAGTATTTATAAATATGCATCATATAATCAAATAATATTTTGGTGAAATATCCCTTAGGGTTTTGTATAGCCTTATTTATTTACAAAAGCTATTGAGAGGCTCTGTATTTTGTTTGTTAATGCATTCATTATTATAAAATGCCCATGCTTTTCCACTTTGGTTTGGCAGCAACCATTTTGAAGAAGTGATTATATAAATAATCACGTATTTGTGAAACCTCTAAAAATAAAATTTGTCCGGATGTACCAAGAGAAGTATATGAAAACTTTTTTACGGTTAGATTGGCTGGCCAAATAAAAAGTTATAGATTTTCATGAAATATTGTAGTCTAGATTCATAGAATGAGAAAAGAGAATAATTGATATTAAGTCCATGCAGGAAAAGAAGGGAAATATGTTGCTGTGATATTTGAATGAAAGTATCATTTTGTAATTAATAATGTTTTAATTATGCATGCATGCTTACACTGATTAAACACATGCCACTCATTTTATTAGGATAAGCAAATATCTTAATCAGGACCTGGAGAAAAGAAATACGCACATTCACAGGCTATGATCTTGTGGAAATAAGTTAAAATAAAATTGTTTTCTGAAATGTGCAACTAAAAGGCATGAGACTATTATTTAGTGGTTTTTGCATTCACACCGGTTTGAACTTGAGACCTGGTGTTTAAGTGATTGAAACTTCTCTCATGTAGAATGTTATTGTGCATGTTTAGTATCACTTATGAAAGGCTTATAAGTATTAATGCACTTAAGTCAAGACAACACTCCTCTTATATGCTTATCTCGTATATTATAAATCACGATTGAAAAACTGTTTTTGAAAACTTCAATCGCTCTTCCAAACAAACACATTGTTTCAATCTTGGCTTCTCTCATTCTTAAATTCTGACTCTGCCCCCTTGAGATAATATTTATTACAATTTGAGCAAACTCAGTTATTATTACTTTTCCCTCATCTTTAGCTCATTTTTGGATCTTGCTGCTTCACAAACATACACTAACATATCCTAAATTCAGCGCCTAATATCATACGTGCTTAATTATCTCTACATTTTTTTTTCTTTTTAATAATGTTCTGCACCATATTATATCATATTATTGCTATTTCAATTGACTATTGTCTTCTCATTTAGTATAAATTAGGGTTAATATCATCTTTTGTTCTTGTAGTTTATCATCATTTTTTGTTTTGATCCCTCAAGTTTCAAACATGTGGTTTTGGTCATTGAAATTTACTCGGTTACAAACTATTGGTCTCTGTAGTTTGAAAAAGATGTTAAGGGTGTTAAATTTGATGAGGTGGCATTAACGTTGTTAAAATTGCGGGCAAGATGATTGGGTTTTCTTCTCTAATTTGAGCAATCATTTTGCCCAGTCAGCTAGCCACATAAGTAATTTTAACTACGTTAATATCACATCATCAAACTTAAAAGCATCAACGTCCTTTCCAAATTAGAAGGACAAACTATTTGAAACGGAGTAAATTTGAAGGATCAAAACCACCTATCTGAAATTTCAGGGATCAAAACCAAAGTGACTGTAAAATACAAGGATAAAAAATAGTACTAAACCTATAAATTATTTCAACAGTATTTGTTTTAGGCTTATTAATTGGCCGTTACTTCTCAACTATGCTCAATTAAACAAGGCAATATTTACTAGTCATGCCATTTATTTGAGGGTTGGTGAATTAATATATAGGCGTGAAGAATTTGATTTACATTATATAGATTAATGTAATAATCATGTAATGAGTTTTATAATGACATTAAAATATAATCTTATAGACAAACAAAAAGTTTGAAGAATTGAAGATTTAGTACTTTTGTTCACAGTGAACATTACATGATTCTTACAACAAGAGAGATAATAGAGATACGCACGCAACTACAAAGATCAACCATGGACATGGTTTGTGAGAAGCACCTTCAGCTTTGCTATTTTTATTGAAGTGAACACATATATGTCATCTGCTACATCTTCCACTCGTCGGAAACAATCATATCTCCAACTCTTCTTCAACACCAAAGTCCCAATAACTCCCCAAAAGCCAACAGCAAAACCAATTGCTATGACAAAATAAAACCACACTTTTTCTGAATCATCCTCATCTTGCGATTTTTTGGCTTCAGGAACTTGATGAGGATTATCACCTTGGCACTTTTTTTGTAGTGGGATTCCGCAAAGAAAAGGGTTGCCGGCATAAATAGATGGATCATCCAAAGTCAAGAATTGATTTTCAGTTGGAATTGGCCCTGAAAGGTTATTGTATGACATATTCAAATGGTTCAGTGTTGTTAGCTTGGACATACTCTTTGGAATTGTGCCTGAAATTCGGTTACAAGAAATGTCAAAGGATTCAAGGGATTTCATATCACCAATAATCTCCGGAATCTCTCCTTTGAAATGATTGTGTGAAAGGTTCAAGCTTATCAATCCAACAAGCAAGAATAACTCACGAGGAATCCATCCTTCCAAACTGTTATTTGAAAAATCCAAATTTACCACAAGATACAAGATTCCAATAATGTCATATTCTCTCCCTTTCATAACTTGTTTCACATCCTGATTATACCAAGGCTCTTGTTCGTATGAGTAGGGTCCTATCTGTACATCGACATAGTTTGTTGAGTTTTGCATATGAGCACTATCTTTAGTCATTCCAGTAAGATTGCCAATGCAATGGGGTATTGAGCCACTTAAGTTGTTATTTGCGAGGTCCAATATTTGGAGTGATTTGAGTTGGCACAAAGTAGAAGGAATATTACCATCTAACATGTTATCCCGCAACCTCAAAATTTGCAAGGTAGGAAAAGTTTTATTGGTCCATGATGGTATACTTCCAAAAAACTTATTTTCGCCCAAATCTAAAATTCTCAATTGCTTTGAATTTTTCAAAGTCAATGGAAGCTTTCCTTCAAGATAATTATTGTTCAAATGCAACCAAAGTAGTGAGGAAAGCTTGCCAATTGAGATAGGGAAAGCACCGGATAGTTTATTGAATGAAAGATTTATTTCCGTCAATCCAAGTGGTGGATTATCTCTCCAACAATTTGGAATTTCACCAGAGAAATTGTTATAAGAAAGATCAAGGCTATTTAGATTTACAAGGTGACAAAGTCTTTGAGGGATATTGCCATTAAGAGAATTATTTGATAGATCAAGGCTAGTTAAATTTACAAGCTGGCCAAGACTTTGAGGGATGTTACCACTAAGATAATTATTTGAAAGATCAAGGATATATAGATTTGATATTTGACCAAGACATTGAGGAATGAAGCCACTTAAAAAATTATTTGAAAGATAAAGATAGTTTAAATTTACAAGTTGACCAAGATTTTGAGGAATATTACCACAAAAATAATTGCTTGAAAGAAGAAGTGTATTTAGTTTTTCAAGACGCCCTACCCAAGTTGGCAAATGGCCATTGAGTTTATTACCAGCCAAGGATAATTCCTCAATGTCATGTTTGATGCAACTAGAAAAATCAGAGTCACCAAATGCTTTTCCTTGAAGATTGCTGTATCCAAAATATAATCTTTTTAAATGGCACATGTTGTTTAAAATTTGTGACACAGAAATTTCCATAGTGATGGCTATGTCTTGATTCATGGAAATGTCTAGATAGCGAAGGCTCCTTAACTCTCCCAACCAAGATGGCACTGAACTGAAATTGTTTCTAGAAAGATCAAGGTCTTGAAGGGTAGTCAAGTTCCGCAAGGCAATAGGAATGGGCCCACAAAGTGTATTATGTGAAAGATCAAGAGAAACCAGATTCTTAAACTCTCCAAACCACAATGGCACTGAACTGAAATTGTTTCCAGAAAGATCAAGGTCTTGAAGGGTAGTCAAGTTGTGCAAAGCAATAGGAATGGGTCCACAAAGTGTATTATATGAAAGATCAAGAGAAACCAGATTCTTAAACTCTCCCAACCAAGATGGCACTGAACTGAAATTGTTGTAACTGAGGTCAAGGAATTCAACAGAAGTCCAAATTTGGAAAGCATGAAGGATTCGGCCATCAATTTCATTAAAAGCCAGATTCAGGAGCTGAACTGTAGCATTATTTGTGAAATTAATGGGGGGAAGAGGAGTGGACAAGTTGCCAAGTCCACATCCATCTAATTGTAATTGTAACAAAGCAATCGGAATGGATCCACAAAGTGTATTATATGAAAGATCAAGAGAAACCAGATTCTTAAACTCTCCGAACCACAATGGCACTGAACTGATCTTGTTTGAAGAAAGATAAAGGTCTTGAAGGGTAGTCAAGTTCCGCAAAGCAATAGGAATGGACCCGCAAAGTGCATTGAATGAAAGATCAAGAGAAATCAGATTCTTAAACTCTCCAAACCACAATGGAAATGGCCTAAAATTGTTGAAACGGAGGTCAAGGAATTCAACAGAAGTCCAATTTTGGAAAGCATGAAGGATTCGGTCATCAATTTCATTATGTTCTAGACTCAGGAGCCGAACTTTAGTATTATTTGTGAAATTAATGGGGGGAAGAGGAGTGGACAAGTCGCCAAGTCCACATGCATCTAATTGGAGTTGTAACAAAGAAGGAAGCATGTGAAGTACCTGGAACAAGTTGTGAGCTTCTCCAAGGTAGACACCACTCAGGTTGAGATATTGCAGAGACTCAAGTTGAGACGCCCAACTCATGTCATTGGTGTGCAAATGATTCCCACTGAGATCAAGAAACTGCAAGTCTGTGAGGTTTCCACCAAGATTGGTAGGAATCTTTCCTGTGAAATTAGCATCTGAGATTGAAAGATATCTCAACCGCTCCATAGAACCAAAAAAGGCAGGAATTGAGATTGCATTGAAGTCGCTTTCACTCAAATCCAAATAAATCAAATGTTGCAACTCCAACAATGATGGATCAACACCATTAGCTTCTAGGTAATAGTAACTGAGATCAAGTTTGAGAACATGACCAGTAACATTGTGACAAGCGATGCCATCCCACTGGCAACAATTGGTTTTCGGATTCCAGGAGGAAAGGTTCTTATATGGATCATAATCAAGAATAGATGCTTTGAACTTGAGAAGAGCTTGCTTCTCTGATTCAATGCATCTTCCACACAAAACTAATTGGGCAGTTTCAGACAATAGGAAAAGCAATGCAAATCCTACCATGAGGCGCCTTCCCATATTCAGAGAAGCTTAAACAAGTTAACTGACTTTTCAATATTATGAATCTCTTTATATAAGTGGAGTATTGTGGCTTTGTTGAATATGCACAACTCCTATTTATAGTATTTTGTGGCTAAGAAACTTGTGGTCTATGATTTTCTTTTCTTTTTTTCCTTTTGTAAAAATTATGATATATGATAATCTATCAGGCGTTGTATCTTTCTTGAAATATAACTATTCACTTGTGATTTTTTTTTTTCAACTATGTCAAAACTATATATTAACAAAATTTAAAATGTGAGTGAATAAAAAAAAACTTGATGATAAGTAAATAACATAAATAAAATCTGAAATATATGCGATATTTTTTATTGAATTACATTTAAATTGGAGACAGTCATTAATAAAATCTAGGGTTAATATAACATTTGGTCCCTAAAGTTTGATCCAATTTTGGTTTTGGTCCCTCAAGTTTGAAATCAGTGGTTTTGGTCCCTGAAGTTTCACCTAATTTTGGTTTTGGTCCTTCAAGTTTGAAATCGGTGGTTTTGGTCCCTGAAGTTTCACCCAATTTTGGTTTTGGTCCTCAAGTTTGAAAAACGGGTCGCCAAGTCCTTTGCAAACTTGAGGGACGAAAACCAAAATCGGGTGAAATTTCAAGGACCAAAACCACCGATTTCAAACTTGAGGGACTAAAACCAAAATTGAGTGAAACTTGAGGGACCTAAACTACCGATTTCAAACTTGAGGGACCAAAACCAAAATTGGATCAAACTTCAGGGACCAAAAGTTATATTAACCCTAAAATCTATTTAAAATATTATACTCATTATTTTTGTGCTCAAATTGAAAAATTTCAATCCTCTGACCCAAACTTATTTCCCATGCGAGACCGCACATATTCATGTTCAATTTTAAATTCTTTAATATAAACTCAAAAAAAATTTCAAATAAATCATTTTTTGGGCTCAATCTCGTCAAAATCAAGAAGTACGATCATGTATATAAGCTGTCAAAATTATAATTTTAAAACTTTGACATAAGATATTCAAAATTATGTGTCTCGGCAATTTTAACCTCGAACACATATGTTTCAAACAGAAGATATAATATGTAATGATTACAATTAACACATATTTAAATATTAATCAAATTTCAAGCCAAATAACTAGACGTCTAAACCTGGAAAGTCAAAATGAAAAACACGAAAATAATTTGGGATAAATATTATAAAATGTAGAATGCATCATTTTCAAAATTATCAATTACACAGTGTTATAGTTTCTAACGTGTCAAAAACAAAAGTTTATAACAGGTCAAACGTGGCAAAATAATGCGGGAAATGTACTAGAGAAGTCTTTTATCAGTCAATGTATTCTAAAATTTATTGCATATAGAATTAATTTTGTATCAAAAATAATATCTTAATAAAAATAAAAATAAAAATAAAATAGTATAAATTACAATAAAAATAAAATATTACAAATTAAAATTAAAATTAAAATATATAACCTAAAAATATTTAATATCATATTAAATTATATATGTATATGTGTTTGTATAATATAAAAATAATATATTTATATTTTTTTTTATGAATTGAAATTTTCCCTCCCTTCCTATCTAGTTTTAAAAAGTATAGGACTCATTTAGTATGCTTAAGTTAAATTGGGGGAAATGGAACGATTTAGTTTATTTTTACTTTCAGAAATATTTAACCTCGTTACGTACAATCACATATTTTAAGGCTCCTAGCTACTAAATTAATTTCCAGAGGAATTAACAAATCTATTTTTTAAATTAAATATTCTAAACTGAAATTATATATTATTCACCTTAGATAGATACAGACATACATAAATGCGCGTATCCGTCTTATTCTTGATAGTGTCATATAACGTGTGGAATGGTGAAGCCTTTGAAGTCATCTGATACTATCAAAAGACTTGAATAAGTTCCAAAGTTTTACATATACTTTATTTAATTATATTTTCCCCAACTGTGCCAACATGTCAATTATATAAAATTGATTACATTTAAATTGGAGACAGTCGTTAATAAAATATAATTAAAATAATTATACTCATAATTTTTGTGCTCAAATTGAAAAATTCCAATCCTCTAACCCAAACTTATCTCCCATGCGAGGGCGCACATATTCGTGTTCAATTTAAAATTCTTTAATATAGACTCAAAAAAAAATTCAAATAAATCATTTTTTGGGCTCTAATCTTGTCAATATCAAGCAGCACGATCATGTATATAAGCTGTCAAAATTATAAATTTAAAACTTTGACATAAAATATTCAAAATTATGTGTGTCGGCAATTTTAACCTCGAACATATACGTTTCAAACAGGAGATATAATATGCAATGATTACAATTAACAAATATTTAAATGTTAATCAAGTCTCAAGCCAAATAACGACGTCAGAAAAAAAATGGACGTCTTTTATCAGTCAGAGTCTTTTAAATGCATCATTTTGAAAGTTATTAATTACAGTGTTATACTCCCTCCGGTCCTAATTATAAGATAAAGTTGATTTTCTTGGAGAAATTAAGGAAGCCAATTAAATCACTTTAGAATATTTATATTTATATTTTTTTTCTACAAACTAAGTAATTTGATTAATAAACTAATATATAATCTAAAGATACTAAAAATATAAATACTATAAAGTGATTTAATTGGCTTCCTTAATTTCTCCAAAAAAATCAACTTTATCTTATAATTAGGATCGGAGGGAGTAGTTTATAACGTGTAGAACGAGTCAAACATAATGCGGGAAAAGTACTAGAGTCTTTTATCTGTCAGTGTCTTCTTAAATCTATTGCATTTGTAATTTTTTTTATAAATATTACATTTGTCATTAATTTTATATAAAAAATAATATTGGTTCTATTTATAAATTTTTTTTAATTAATTTTCATATTTCAAAGAGAGTTAGTTAATTTATTAACTATAGGTTAAATTTTCAATTTCTCTCTTATCTATGATTAGTTCTAAAAATCAAAATGAATAGATTTTTTTTTGTTTATTATAATTAATATGAGTAAAAAAGTACAAAATGTATTTATTACCCTGAAATTAGATTTATAAAAAGGACCAATTTTTTTGTTAAAATGACTTATAAATAGAACTAGAGTGACATCTAAATAAAGAAAATACAAATATTATTAATATAAATTAAAATTAAAATATATAACATAAAAAATTTAATAACATATTAAATTATACATGTGTATGTTTGTCAAAGTAATTAAACTCAGACCGTCCACTGAACCGGCCGGGGTATTGGGTTAAAGATCAATGGGTTAGAGCAGAGCTAACCCAAGACTAAACCGATAAAAAATTGAAAATTTTAAGATTATTAATGTGAAATTCTAAAGAAAAATTTTTTTTAAAAAATAAAAGAATCAGACCTAAACTGGTTCATTAGACCGGACAGGTTTATTAGTTAGTTGGCTGGTTTTCAGTTCAGATTGGCCTGTACGATCCAAATCTAATTACCAGGGTGTTTGTATAATATAAAAATAATATATTTATATTTGTTTTCGTGAATAGAAATTTCCCTCTCTTCTTTTTCAATTTTTTCATGCCAAACAGACCCTAAAAAATCATACGATTGGGGGGTGGAAACTGTATTCGAACTTGGGCCCTTAGGACTTGAAAATTCAAGTCATGAGGATCATGATTATCGGTAAAAATCATAGGACGACTCATTTAGTATGCTTAAGTTAAATTGGGGGAAATGGAACGATTTAGTTTATTTTTACTTTCAGAAATATTTAACCTCGTTACGTACAATCACATATTTTAAGGCTCCTAGCTACTAAATTAATTTCCAGAGGAATTAATAAATATATTTTTTAAAGTAAATATTCTAAACGGAAATTATATATTATTCACATTTGATAGATAAAGACATACATGTATGCTCGTATCCGTCTCATTCTTGATAGTGTTATATAACGTGTGGAATGGGGAAGCCCTTGAAGTCATCTAATACTGTTAAAAAACTTATATAACTTCCAAAGTTTTACATATACTTTATTTAATTATATTTTCCTCAAGGGCTTGTTTGGTCTGAGGGGAGGGGAGGGGAGGGAAAGTGGGCGGAGTGAAAATTTTTTTGAGTTGAATTTAAAAAAAATTAGAGAAGTGGGGTTAAAAAGTTTTCATTAATTTTTCTTACTCTTTTATCTTGTATATTCTCTTTATTAAAATTTTATTACCCCACTTCTTCAATCTTTTAAAATTCAACTCATAAAAATTTTTCCTCTCATCCCTTCCCCTCCAAATCCCTCACACCAAACAGACCCCAAGTGTGCCAACATGTCAATTATATATATGTGTTGAACTGGAGATTTTTTTGAGCCTGTTTGGTTCAACCCCATTGCATGCCTACAATGGTAATCATGATTGCATTACCAAGAGAAGAGTGTTTGATTGTGTAACACCCCAAATTTTATTCACCAAAACTATATTTTAATTATTTGAATAATTCAATAAAGTGGTGAATATTCATGAATTTGGATCTTGTGGATTTTGAAATATTCATATTCGAAGGAAATGGGCAAATTAATTCAAAAATTGAATTAAATTACAAAGGTGATAGCAAAATCATAATTTTGCCAAATTAGCCCAAGATTAATTATATTCCAATTAATTGGAGTTAATTTCAATTAATCAAGGAAAATAAAGGAAAATGCATAATGGGATTATTCTTGGTAGAATAAATCAAGGATTGAGAAATTAAGGGGGGATTATACATAAAATAAATTGTGTGAATTATGGAATTGTGTGAAACAATTTTCTCTCATCTTCCTCTCTAATTTTCGTCCAACATGAGAGAAAAAGGGGGAAAATTATTTAATACATGATCACATGCCATATGAAGAAGGAAATGATAATCAAGGTTGAGTGCACAAAAAATGGAAGTATGGTGAATGCATGAAGGGATAGCTTGAGTAAAGGAAGGGAGATACTTGATTGCATGATGAGAATAGCTTGAGTGAAGGAATGAAAGAAATTGAGTTCTTGGAAGAGGGCAAACTTGATTACATTTAGGAGATTGCTTGTCTTGTAAGATGAGAGGGGGTAGGGACGCTTTTTTAGGGGCAATAAAAAGGGAGATCATTGATTCAATATAATGGAATTAGGTGGAAAAATTAGGAGGAAGAAGGGAATGGTGACAAGTGTCACAACTTGGGCCCTTGATTGAATCAATGGTGCAGAATTAAGGGAGGAAGTTTATGAAGCATTTCTCTTCCCTTCCCTTCATACATTTTGATCACACTAAAGGAAAGAAGAGAGAGAGAGAGAGAGAGAGCTTGGAGAACTCTTGAGAGCTAGAGAGAAGGAGGAGGAAGAAGATCAAGGTAAGGGTTGTCTCTTAAGCCTTTTCTTGTGAATATGCATGAAAAATCCTTCTCTAAACTCCTTTTCTTCATGCATCCATGATCTTAAAGACACCATTCTTAGCTCAAGAAGAAATAGAAGACGTCCTAGAGAGAGAGACACCAAGGATCAAGAGGTAATCTCCAAGATCTTAACTTCTTTGATATTGAAGTTGTTGTTGGTGATTGTTGTTTGGTTTTTATGATTTTTGGTTTGAGTTGTAAAATTAGAAAAGTCATAACCCTAAGGGGTTATGCTGCCCAAAATCCTTTAAATCATGGTTAAGAAGTGTTTAAGTAAGTTAATCAAGGATTAGAAGTGGAAAAGTACAAGTTTTGGAAGCTAAAACACAAAACCTCATTTTTCCATTTTTCCCTAATATTTCGGCCAGGACCAGAACTGGTAGTAGGAGTTGGATTTTCATGAAATAAATGGTTCATTGGATTCAGTGGGCAAAAATAGGTGGAGTTACAGCTAAGCACTTTTTCTGTAAAGGCCGAAAAAGCATAATTACGAAAACGCCACTGAAATCCCTAAATAGGGGCTGTCAAGGGTATTTTCGTAATTTGATAGTGAATTTGGTAATTTCGAGCCCGGAAATGGATTCCTTGGGTGAAAATAAGTCATAATAGCCTTAGTCAAAATTTTGAAAAAACGTGCCATCGGGCCGGGTACGACAGAGCCGGGCCGGGTTCCCGGGGGCATTTTTGTAAATTTTCACCATAGACTAATATAACCACAATAAACATTATGGAAGAGTCTAAAATGATACTTGGATAGGTTATGACCTATTTCTGGTACATTTAATATTTTAGGACCGATTTAGAGGCCGGATACGACACGTTATTTGAGGCACATTTAAAAAGGGGATATTAAAGCTTTGAGGTAGGAACATTATCCTTCATACACTATGCCATAAGTTATGTGATTGTGTGGATGCCATTGTTTTATAAATGCACTTTATTAATCAACACGATTTACCCAAAGAGGGGCCAGACGTGTCAGAGGCACTTATACTGGAGTTGGTGAAAATCCAACCGGTGCAGAATAGTGGGGCTGGGCCCTACTCATGTATACATACAGATGATATGTTTATAATGTTCATTAATTGGTGCATACATGGCATATATCATATTTACTTTTCGCATTTTCTATGAACGATAGCATGTTTCTATTGGGGTTCTCCGGAATCTCACCCTATTTTTAAATAAACACCTCAGCGGTACCAGTGGGGCAAAGGGAAAAGACATAGACGTCGGAAACTGAATGGCACGTGTTTTGAGGCAAGGGCAAGAATGTGGTCATAATTAGTCTATTTTGTGATATTTTGGTGAAATTTGTAAATATTAAAACTTCCGCCGTATTTTCTGTTTTCGTCGACGAACGATGTCAGAATTGTAAACAAATATTATTATCAGTATAATTGTACTTTTCTATATGCCCATTGAATTCCGTCTTTATTACTCTTCGATTATTCAAATGGAAACGGGTGTTGATAGATTGCTCTTTAGCATGGTAATAAGGTTTACCATGGTAATGATGATTACCAAAAGATTGGTAATCCTCATTCGTACCTCCCCTCTATAAATCTTCATTACCATCCCATTGCATAGTTTAAAAAGTCCAATTTACCCTTTAGTTTCCTATGTCTTTATTTCACTTATCTCATTTCACGTGCCACACCAACCCACAACCTCCTCCTCCTCCACCGCTGTCACCTCCACCCTCTGTTGCCACCACTACCTCCTCTACCACCGTCACCTCCACTCGCTGCCGCCACCACTACCAGCTGCCGCTGCTGCCACCTACTCCTCCACCCCCACCGTCGCCCACCACCACCACCACTACCTCCGCTGCCGCTACCTACCTACCGCCACCACCATTACCCCCGTCGTCGCCGCCGTCCACCACCACCTCCTCCTCCTCCGCTACGACCACCACCGCCACCCGCCCACCGCTGCCGCCACCACCGCCGCCACCACCACTACCTCCTTTGCCATCGCTGCCCTCCCACCACCACCTCCTCCTTCGCCGCCACCAGCCCACTGCCGCCATTACTATCTCCTCCTCCGCCATCACTGCCATCACCGGCCTATGCCACCACCATTACCTCCTCCTCTGTCACTACCCCCACCCTTGCCACCAGCCCACTGCACCACCATCACCTCCTCCTTTATTGCCACCCCCATCGTTGCTGCCTCCACTACCTTCTCCTCCTCCATTCTCGCCGCCATCGACTCTTAACTATTTTTTCTGTAAAGATTATATTAAGGGTAAAATAGACTTTGTGCAATATATTAATTTTAAATAATTGTTAAAATAGTAACTCATTGCACCTTACTTAAAAATCAAACCAAACACTACCCTTATAATTAATATTGCATTGCATTACCATTGCATCACATTACACTGTACTGCAGGGTATAATGGGATCGAACCAAATGGACCCTTCATGAACAATGAGTACAAGCCCATATATAAACTCTACTGTGATTAATTAATTATATATATATATACACTTCATCCGGAATTTCATATATAACCTACTTTAATGAAAAAATTGAATTATAAAATGAGTCTTATATTAAGAACAAGAAGAAATATAATACACTTCATTATCAATATTTCTAATGGACTACAATTTTCTTAGATAATTCTTACTTTTTATGTTAAACTCTACTCTACCTATTCTTTACTTATGTTTTTTAGGTTTCATTATGTTTTTTTTTTCGTTAGAAAGGTTTCATTATATTTAGGGCTAAAGTATACTTTTAATCATTTAAGTTGTACATGAGATATTCTTTTGGTCTCTGAAGTCTATAAAGTATACTTTTGGTTCTATAATTCTAACACCATTAATGTTACTAACGGAAAACACTGACGTAACAAACTCAAGTGATGACCGTGTAATTAAATGCTATTAATCTTAAATTTAAAATATTTCTCAATTGTAAAATATCTAAAAACCTAATGAAGTAATCAATAATCTAAATATATTATTTAATACTCTAAATATATTAATTTAATAATCTAAATATCAAAACCTCAATTTTATTTGTAGTGATTTGTTAGTTTTTTCAGTTTAATAATCTAAATATATTATATTAAAAAAATTAAAATATGCCTTGTCAGATGCACAATCATCATTTGAGTTTGATGCATTAACATTTTTCATTAACAACATTAACGGTATTAGAAATATATGACCAAAAGTATACTTTATAAAGTTAAGGGACCAAAAGTATACTCTATGTAAAACTTAAAAGATTAAAAATATGCTGTGGTCTTATGTTTAATTATAGAATAATCAGATTTCATAATAGTCAATTTTTGAATAGTTAGATTATTTTGCTGGTTATATAATGTTTTTAGTAATTTAAGGTAGGTTTAAAAGGTATTGCCTTTGTAATTATTTTTATAAATTATAATATTAATAGTAATGTAAGTATATAACAATTAGTGTTTCATTATTATATTATAAGGTAATTTATGTGAATTTTTCAATAATATGTGATATATAAATAAAAATATAAATATTATAAATGCAAATAAAAATTAAAATTAAAATGTATAATATAAAAAGAAATATTTAAAAATATATTAAATTATACATGTGTGTTTGCATAATATAAAAATAACATATTTATATTTATTTTTGTTAATTGCAATTATCCGTGTGCGTGTGTATTTGCATTTAAAGACTAACTCAGTAATTAGCAACGGATTAATGATGGGACTATCGTCAGTTATCAATGGAAGTTCAGTTCCTTCATCAACACTTTTAGTCACTAGAAAAGATTAGTATTCCATCGGTAATAAGCTATTTTCTTTTGCAGATATTGAAAGGCATTAATTCACCCAAAAGTATTTCTTTAGGAGATTATATATGTTTTGCATTAAATAATTTACATATAGTTATACTATTCATAACTTAGATTTTCCTCTTTCTTAAGCCAAAGTAATTAAAATATCCCCTCCAAACAAACATAAGGGCATGCATTTAAAATCATACATGAAATTTGAGTCCGTTTGGCATGAGGAAGTGGAGAGTAGGAGAGGGGTATAGGGAAATTTTAATTAATTTTAAAAAAATATTGAAGAAGTGGAGTTAAAAGCTTTTAATTAATTTTTCTCTCTCTTTTATCATACATGTTCTTGTTATTAACATTTTTTTTTTACCCCAGTTATCAATTTCTTTTAAACTGAACTCGTTAGAATTTTCCCTCCTTTCCTCTCCATTTTTCTCATAATGCCTGTTAAGATATTATTATATCTTATATTAATATTTGATATATTCTCATGTTAACATATTATATATCATTTGTTGATATTTGATATATCTTAGAAATATTATTATTAGAATTAATATTTGATTAAATTTATTTAGATCAGATTTTAAGATTAGTCTAGATAACAGTTTTGCCTATATAAAGGCACTCAGTTGCTTGTATAAAGGATTAAGTATTAAGGATTCAATAATATTTTAGAGGCTTTTGTTTCCTCTCTACCCAATCCTTCAAATTCTATCACTACCAAACAGACACTAAAAAAATAATAGGACTCGTATTGCATACTAGAATTAAATTGGGGGAAATGGAAGGATTTAGTTTATATTTTACTTTCAAAAATATGTAACCTCGTTGTGTAGTTACATAGTTTAATGCTCCTACTAATTTAATTTCCAGAGGAATTAATATATCTACTTTTTAAAGTAAACATTCTAAACTAAAATAGTATATTATTCACATTAGATAGATAGATACATACATACATGTGTATTTGTCTCATTCTTGATGGTGTTATATAACGTGTAGAATGGTAAAGCCTTTTTAGTCGTCTAATAGAGTTAAAAGACTTGAATAAGTTCCAAATCGTAAATATACTTTATTTACTTGTATTTTCCCTAGTGTGCCAAACATGTCAATTATATGTGTTGAATTGGAGACTTTTCATGAACAATGGGTGCAAACCCATATATATCAGCTCTACTGTGATTGATTAATTATACTTCATTGTTCTTTCATGTATGACCTACTTTAATAAAATGGGTCTTATATTAAGAAGCGGAAGTAGTATAATACACTTCATTATTCATTACCAATATTTCTAATGGACTACAATTTTCTAAGATAAATCATACTTTTTAAGTTAAATTCTATTCTATCTATTCTTGTTAATTAAAAGCTATATATC
Source organism: Inga laurina (assembly GCA_963855925.1). Taxonomy (NCBI): domain Eukaryota; kingdom Viridiplantae; phylum Streptophyta; class Magnoliopsida; order Fabales; family Fabaceae; genus Inga; species Inga laurina. The sequence continues at coordinate 64,017,409 of OY979703.1, forward strand.
CATATGTTACACTACAAACTAGATATTATATTAAAAAGAAATGCAATATTTTTTTTATATAAAACTCATTGAAAATATAATAAAAATTTAACACTGCTACAGAATGTTACATATATAACGCTTAATATATAACGGTTACAGTAAATAACTGTCATGCATGTCAAGATGGAGTGTGCACAAGAATATATAATGCTAATACTGAATAGTTAAATATGCACACTATATTGAGAGGCGGAATTCACAAAAACAAAAACAAAATGGTTGTAATTATTGAGCATAATGTATTTATTGACAAAAAATAACGATTCTTATGAAACAACCATCATGTAACAACTACTGGCAACAATTGGTTTTGGGATTCCAAGAGGAAAGCTTCGTATTTGGATCATGAAAAGATGCTTTGAATTTTAGAAGAGCTTCCTTCTCCGATTCAATGCATCTTCCACACAAAACTAATTGGGCAATTTCAGACAATAGGAAAAGCAATGCAAATCCTACTATGAGGCGCCTTCTGATGCTTGGATGCGTCATCTATAAGTTTTAATCAAAACTAATTGGGCAATATTTACCTTTTCTTTTTCTGATGTTTGGATACTTCATAAATAAGTTTTAACATCATTAATCTCTGTTTAACACACTACTACAAAAAGGGTAAAATGTGGCATACATTTTGTGGCACTTCTTTAAACAAGTGCCACAGCTTCTCTGTTTTTTTTTTTTTTACCTCTATAATTTTTTTTTTTTTTAATTTTGGGTACCTGCTGTGGCGCCTAATAGATTAAGTGCCACAATTGAGGAGGCCTAGTGTGGCGTCTGCCTACGCAGGCGCCACACTTGGGGCCACGAAAGCAGCTGTGGCGCCTAACCCACTAAGCGCCACAGCTGCAGCATTGAATTTTTTTTTTTAAAAAAAAAAATGGGCATGTGTGGCGCCTAAATAAATAGGCACCACACATGATAATTTCAATATCTGATGAGAGGCAATGTGTGGCGCCTAATTATTTAGGCGCCACAATTGCCCATTTTTTTTTAAAAAAAAAAATTCAAATTAATAGTGTATCTCTTAATTATTTCATTTCCCGCGTAGTGGTCCTGTGTCCGCCCCCCATTCCTTCTCTTTTTGACTACTACTCCACTTTAATTATTTAACTACTCTCTCCTCCATTAAACTACTTTCCCTTTCTCATCTTCTTAGTGGATCTGTCGGCCCCCTCCCTCCATTTCCTATCATCTTCACACTAAAAAACACACCCACACGCTCACTCGTCACTCAAGCTAGCATCACCAACGTGGTCTCCCACTCCCTGTGCTGGTCAATTAATAGATTTGTAAGAAGAAGAATATTTCATTCTAGCTTGCTTTGTTTAAATTTTTTTTTTAGTCAAGATAAACCGTAATATAACATTTGCCTTTTTGTTCCTAATTTAATAGGAAAGAATGAAAACCTAGCTTGTTTCGTTTGCCTTTTTGCTTTGTTTAAATTTTTTTGCCGACAAGCTTGCATTGTTTAGTAATCTTTTAATTTACTTAATTAGTTGTTGATGTACAGTGCTCACATATCAAGTTCTTGTATTGTGATATTTTTTATGTTAGCTTTGGAGAGTATTAATGTAAGAACATTATTGTTGGGGAACTTGAATTTTAAATGTGAAAATTATATATATATATATATATATAATAGGTTGAAATATAAAATAGAAAGATCGACAATTTGTGGAGATGATAAACACGAAAGCCACTCATTTTATATAAAGCTTCACAATCAGGAAGCATAAAAAAGGGCCACAGGAAAAAAAAGAAGAAGAAGAAGAAAAAAGAAAAAAAAGGGACCCTCCTGTGGCGCTTGTTTGAGGGAGTGCCACAGGAGGGGGCTCCTGTGGCGCTTGCGTCGGACCCCCTGCTGTGGCGCTGGCTCAAGCAAGCGCCACAGGAGGCCCCCCTCCTGTGGCACTTCCTCAACCAAGCGCCACAGGAGGGTATTTTTTTTAAAAAAAAAATTTTAAATGTTGTGGCGCTTGGAAGCACCACAGCTTTTTTTAGTGGCGTCCAGATATGTGGCACTTCTCTAGCGCCACAGCTTTACTTTTTTGTAGTAGTGACAGTTTTAATGTATAAAAAAAATATCAAAAGTCTTTTTTAGGCAATTTACAGTGTCAGTGTTTGATTAAGGAGCCCCTAGCTAACTGCACATTCTACTTTTGATAATATTGTATATAGTGTCCGTTTGGGTTAGCGGTAGAAGTTGCTTTTATAATATGATTTACGGTATACAAGGTAAGTATGTAAGAGGAATTTTGTCTCGACTTACATAAACATCTTTCTCAAATGCCAACTCGAACAGGCTTATAGCGTGTTGAAAGTATTGGCAACACATCTTGACTGGGTCTAACCAACAGCGGGGACTAGTCTTTTTCTTTTCTGTTAAAAATTTAGCAAAATACTTATATTTCTTAATATATGCTTTAACACGTTAAAACTTATATAAAGAAATTAAATGAAAGAAGAAATTAAAAAATAGTCAAAAAAATTCAATCAACTATATATTTTTTTTTCATGCATGAGAAACCAGCCTTTCTCTTTATTGAAGGAATCGCATCATCAAATATGTTTATAAAAACTCAAATTGAAAGTTAAAGATTAATATGAATATCATATAAAATATAATTTAAAATGTAAACAAGTCATACTATTTATAAATAATAATATGAATATCATATAAAAGATTAATATGAATATCATATAAAATCCCTTTTTAAGCAATTTACGTAGAGTGTTAACTGTTCTCTTGAGATGCATTAAACAAATACCAAAGCACATTTGACCGACTTGGGAAGTGTTTTCTAAGTCATGCATGTAATGGAATAATATTACATATGCCGTGTTCAAAGTGTTGGCAACACATCAAAGCAAAAGAAAAGTAAATGTTGACTGACTTAATAATTTGACATATTATATACATCAAGATAGCATAATGATCATGATGTTGAGATTGATCTTTCATCATAAATGAATAAGGTCCGTAATGAATATATTGGTAGAAGAGTTGGAGTAGCATCTATCAAAGAGAGAATGGTAGAAAATTATTTAAAGTAGTTCGGACATGTTCAAAAAAGAATATTGAATGTGCCGGTAAAGAGTATTGATCAAACTATATGGAGTTCTTTAAAAAAAAGTAGATGAAGACATAAGAGAAGACTTAATAAAGTTATTTAGGAGTGTTAAAATTTTGATATTTTCATGAATTATGTGTTGATCAAGGAAACCATGACACTCTGAAGATGCACTAGACAAAGACCAAAGGATTGCAATTGACTCGGGAGTCTTCCAAGTCACGTAATGATAAAATATGCCTCACGCTGTATGTTCTACTTTTGACAATATTTAATATAACATGTTCAATGGTGACTGGCTTTAGAATTTGACAGATTGTTTAAATCAATAATTTTCTTATATATTAATTAACTTAATTAAGAGTTCGACGAATTTGAGGTCAAGTTAAAAAAATGAATTTTAGGTAAATAAATCAAATATGCAGTTATTAAAATCAATATTAATATAAAATACAAACTTTTAGTAATTTGTATTATTTACAGATTAAAAAATGGATTAAATTGTTAATGAATGTTAATTAGAGGACATATATCTATTTCTTTTTAAATTTCTCTTCACCTCGCAATTTCTTGTGGCAGTTTTATATACCTTTTTGTTTTTCACTATTAAAGTAATATATATTATGACTATGTGATCATTATCTAATGACAATAATTTATTATTTTTATTCTAACATGCTTGATTTCCTAAAATAAAAGTCTTCATTCGCCTTTGCAATTCATCCTTCCATTAATAGTTTGAGTAAACAATACTTCAATGACTTTCTCTTTCAGAGATGAAGCATAGAAAGGTTGTGCCGTTTTGGTATATTAGGCTACTATACTTTTATATCCATTATTTAGTATTTGGTAATTTTTTATCATTACTTTAAGGGTTAATATAACTTTTGGTCCCTGAAGTTTGATCCAATTTTGGTTTTGGTCCCTCAAATTTGAAATCGGTAGTTTTGGTCCCTGAAGTTTCACCCGATTTTGGTTTTGGTCCCTGAAGTTTGAAATCGGTGGTTTTGGTCCCTGAAGTTTTACCCGATTTTGGTTTTGGTCCCTCAAGTTTGAAAAGGACTTGGTTTTTTTTTCTGGGTCGGGTCGGGTTTTTTGATTGGGTTGCCAAGTCCTTTTCAAACTTGAGGGACCAGAACCAAAATCGGGTGAAACTTCAGGACCAAAACCACAGATTTCAAACTTAAGGGACCAAAACCAAAATTAAATCAAACTTTAAGGACCAAAAGTTTTATTAACCCTTACTTTAAAGTGTTGAAACAAAGAATATTTTTCTTCTTAAAAATTAATTTTATTTTACTTTTCATCATGGTTTTGTAACCCGGCCCGGACCTGCCGGTCCGGCTCGGAAACCAGCAAACCGGTCGGTAGACCGGTCCGGGTTACTATTTAAAAAAAAATTTTTTTTTTTTTATTTTTCCTTTAGATTTTCATACTATAAGTTTAACATTTTCAATTTTTCACCGGTTTTGTCCCGGTTTGGCCCCGGTCTGACCCACTAATCCTTAACCCAGTACATTCGGTTCAATACCCGGTCCGGGTTTTAATACCTTGCTTTTCATCATTCTATATACTAAAGCAATATTTCTAACAAGTAGAAATGATGAATTCGAGGCAATAAAAAAAAAATTCCAATTCGAGGTACTTGTTTGATATAATTATTAATGAATTCAATGAAAAGTAATTAAATCCACAAGCTTAGTTTTTCTTTGGTTTCTTACGTGATTGTGATTATGATTTTAGTGAACACAAATTTATCATCAGATTGGTTCTTTTAGTGTCCTTAGACTATAATTGAGAAATGTTTTGAAGCTCCTTACTTGATAAAGGTTTTTGGGGATTTTGAAAGTGGCCTTCAAATTGGTCTCTGCCATTGAGCATTGTTGTATTTTTCATATTAGGTTGCACGTTGATGGATGGCTGACAATTTTTTTCCTCAAATATTGAATTTTAAAAAATAAATGAACCTTAAATGAACGGATTAAAGTTTAGAAAGCTTCATTAGTTTGCCATGTTTGGACTTTAATTAATTTGGACTAATCTAATCTAATTAGATTTTTCTTACATTTAAATTAAACTTCTTTGCGGACATTTAGATTTTAAAATAAATAAACTATTTATGAATAGAGTATTTTTTTCAATTTGATTCTTTATAGACGTTATATTTTATATTTTATTATTGGTTCTCATTGGGCCTATACCGATAATCCATTTTTAAGGCACAAAAAGTCCCACAAGTGTAGATTCAATAATAACTAGAAAATTATTCGTAAATCTTAACAGATTTTCTGCAATCCGGAAATATGGAATTCACGATATGATTCATTTTGATAATTGAAGCAACAAAACAAAAATCTTCACTTATACAATTTAATTAAATTTTAGACCATTTATGTTATTAGTCCAGCCTAAAAACATTGTGGATATAGCTGCAAATCACAATCCCCAAAGCAGAATACGCACATTCAATTTTTAAGGATATAGCTATTTTCCATGATGGGGGAGCTCAAAACCAGAAAGACCTACTCAACCAAGAAATTTTTAAGGATATGTCACATGTTTACTTTGTTTTATTGGTTGGAATAGGAAGCGATTCAAACTGAGATTAGTGTTTGTTTGACGTGTGATTCAGTGGATACGTTTTGATCGGTTTGCGTTTGGATGAGTTTCTATTCCTTTGACACCAAATTTTGAATGGATCTGTCCCAACTCCCAAATTATAAATTTCATTTTAGGTTTGTCTAAGCATTTATTATGTTTTTTTTTTCCAATTTACCTCTTGTTGACTATATTTATTACATGTATTCTCTCTTACTTTACTCTCTATACACATGAGGGTATAATTAAAAAAATAATACATATTTATTGCTTTTAATTAATTTTAACTATTGAGGGTATAATTAGAAAAATAATATATATTTATTTTTTTAACTAATTTAAATATTTTTATGATTATCGCAAATCAATTATTTAAAGTTTAATAAAAAACCAAGGGAGTAACATGTTGATTTAAGGAAACCATCACTCCCTTGAGATGCATGAAACAAAGACCAAAGTATTGATTGATTTGGTTTGAGTTTTCCTAATATGCCCCACACTATAGATTCTACTTTAACACTATTACATATATCGTGTTGAAAGTATACCTAGCAAACCAAAAATAAGGAAAAGTAAATGTTGACTGACTTTAGAATTTGGCATATTTTATACATCAATAATTCAATACTACAACAACCACAAAACTCTATTTCATTAGATAGGATTAGTTATATAGATCAAACGACGTGATTGTGTTTTATCGAAAATTAGATCTTTAGACATATTATTAATCAAAAGATCTCGCTCTATAACTTCACTAAGTGATTACTTCGATATCCCTTGACTTCTTGTTATAGGACTCTAAACTACTTTATCAACCCTCCTCACCAACGCACTCAATGGCATTCTTTGAATATATCAAAACCACCTCAAATGATTTTCTATCAATTTTCTCTTCAATAGATGCCATTTTAACTCATTTTCGTATGTGATCATTACGAATATTTTCTTTTCTTGTATAACCACTTATTCATCTCAATATCCTCATTTCAGCTGTCCCCATTGTATATTCATGTTGTCTCTTTAAAGCCCAATATTCATTACCTATAGCATTGCTAGTCATATAGTAGTGCAACAAAACTTCTCTTTTACCTTATTAGGTATTTTTAGATCACAAATAACTCTAATAGTTTTTTGCCATTATATATATATGTGCATAAGATTCGACAAATTTACCGTAAATACATTAATTGTACAATAGTTAAAATCAATATTAATATAAAATTTAAGTAAGTGGTATTATTTATAAATCATGGGTAATGCATACTTTATATAATACATGAAAATATGTGACAAATTGTTAATGAATGTTAATTAGTGAAAATATATCTAATTTTTATTTTTCAAAATTTCTCTTTTCCGCACATTTGACTTTGGTATATTCTTATATATATACATAGACACTTTTTTTCAATAGGTAAATATATAATATATATCAAATCATGTAAGCATTATTTAATAAAATAATTTGTTATTTGTTTTGTTCTACTTGTAGTATTATTTTATTTAAAGCATACTTGATTCCAAGAAAAGTCTTCATTCGCCTTTGCTTTTATAAACTATTTTTGAAATCAAGTTTTGGAAAAAAAAAAAAAAACTTGCTAGGATAAATGTTTTTGAAAGCAAGTTTTGGAAACACAAAAACAAAAAAAAAAATTGTTTAGATAATAGTTTTTTTTGGACAAATTTTGGATAATTGTTTTTGAAAACAAGTTCTTTTTTGTTTTTTTTTATATAATTGATATTTTTTTTATAATTACTTAATATGTTATTATATTAATAAACTAGTTTAATCAAGAATGTTTTGACCATTTATAAGACAAAAAAGGCATTCACAATAACACATGATATTTATAAGACACGTGAGGGAATTTACAAGAACACTAAGGTCATTTACAAGACAAAAAAGCGCCTTTACAATAATACGTGTCACACCCTTATCTTATATTAACTTGCAGAGGACTATTAATGCATGATAACATAGGAATAGCATAATTATACTGATAAAAAGTGCTCGATTACAGAAATTCCCTATAGGGGTTCGTATATAATAATTACCATCAATGTAGCCGCACAGGGCTACCAGGGTGTCTAAACCCGTCCAAGTGAAACATAGACATCTTCCCGTCTTTGTTCCACCACTGCAATCCCCTCGTACAGTTCTTTTCTTTATTCTAGCATATCTTTTATCTCTTCCTGTCTAAATTGTTGGTAGGGGAGGGTGAGATTCGAGAGAATCTCAGTAGGAAATAGATACCATAATGCATGCATGATAGATGTTATGTGTATGACATGTTAGCTTTAACTAGATGTATGCCCCATAATGATATTTTTGCATGCTCAATGTTTCATGTAATAAGACTATGGCCACAACAAAAACAGAAACAGGGCTTCATTTATTCAAATATGCTCTACACAATCAAGTAAAGCAATCACATACATCATTACACAAGCAAAGATATCAAATACATGCAAGTAAGGTAAATCCCCTACCTCCAGCCTTTCTCCTCGATTTGCGTGCCAGCAACTCAGGCTCTCAACTCGGTCCTACAATTCCAAATATACCATTTAGACACTTCCATAGTGTTTCTGGTGGTTATATGAGTTTATCTTGAAAAAGTACTAAATTGCCCCTGGGGGCTCGACCCAGCCCTACCGTAACTGGTCCGGCTGTCCTTTTCCCGAAATTCTAACCTGGGCTATCCTAACATATTTTTGCCCAAGGAATATATTTCCAGATTCAAAATTACCAAATTCACTTTCAAATTATGAAAATACCCTCGACAGCCCCGCTTTAAGGTTTTCAGGGGCGTTTTCGTAATTATGATTTCTCGGCCTTTTCCGAAAAAGTGATCAGCTATAACCCTACCTAATTTTCCATTCTGAACTCTATGGAACCATAAAATCATTAAAAAATTCAACTCTAAGAACCATTTACAGCCCTGACTGAAATATATGGGTTTTTCGAGGAAAATCGGGGTTTTGCGATTTCGGCTCCGTAAACGCATTCCTTTATACTCCTAACCACTTTATTGACTATTCCATTAGATTACAACTATCATTTAGTATCAATTTGGGTAGCATAACACCTAGGCCAACACATTTCCATAAATTAAAACCAACGGCAATCTGGCGAAATTTCACTGATTAAATTGCCCACAGCAGCTAGAATAGTCAATATACGAAAGTTTGGAAGTTACCTCAAGCTCCCACTAGCTTTTCCTCTTCTTGGCTGAACCCTAGCTTCCCTAACACCAAATTTTGAGCTTCACAACCTTAAAGAACAAAGAAGAGTGGCTTAGGATCGGAGTTATACGCATTAGGAGCAAAATCGTCGCAGAAATCAGCTTACCTTGCGAGATTTCTCCTCTTTCTCTCTCTATATGCTCACAATGTCCTCTCTCTCTCTCTCTTTCAGCTGGAATGTGCGTCAGTTTTTGCTGGAATAAGGAGGAAGATGATGATTTATTACATGATATTTACTTATTAATTTAATTTCCCAATTTTCGGATTTTTTACAAAATTCTGGCTGATTTCTGCCCAAACTTTGAAAAATCATAACTAATTCTAGAAAAATTGAATTGGAGTGATTCCAAAGGCTATAGAACCCTTATTGAGTATATTTTCAAGGAAAAATATAGAATTTTGCTAGATGGAATCACAAAATTCCTAGAATTTCAATCTTTGCATGCAGCTCCAGAAACTTCACAATTTTTCTGTGCTGACTTCAAAAATTCATATCTTTTTGTATATAGATCTAATTGATTCATATGAACTATCAAATTAAAGCTTAGGATGTCTACTTTCATATTTTAAAATTTCATAATTTTTTTCTCATCATTTGATCATTCAAAATCACATGACAAGCTCACTACCTCATAGGAGATTTCACCGAAAACATAATTATATTCTCCAAAGTTCACCATTTTACTTTCTTAATACTCCAAAGATAAAAGAAACATTAGAGAATAGATTTGGGACATCTACTAAACCGAGGCTTAGCAGTCCACTTAATTTAGGCTTATTCCTAAGCCTCTAATCTCAAATTTCAGTATATTACAATACGTGTGCTATTTACAAGACATAAGAGCATTTGTAAGATAAATAAGTGAAATAACAAAAACACTTAAGCCATTTATAAGACAAGGCGCTTTCACAATAGTACCTTTGCTTTTTACAAAACACATGATGACATTTACAAGATACACATGAGAATTACAAGAAGATTTTTGGTCCCTTTTTTGTGCATCTTAACTCTGTATCAAGCTTTGAGAATCCATTAACACTCTGGACAAATACTGTACAAAAGGTAATTATGAAACATCCATTAACACTCTAGATATCATCACTATGGACAGAATTCACCAGCATATCACAAGGGTTTATTTTATATACAAGGGTTTTGTTGGAGAGGTAGTACAAGGGTTTGTGTGTATGACAGAAAAGAGGGTGCTAGAGAACTTCAACATTGCTGAAGGAGTACGAGGAGTAGTGGATGTGTATGTTGCAGTAGAGATCTTCATCCCAATAAAGTATCAATTCTGATCTATGATAGGCCTCTTTGGTTTGCAAACCAAGAAATTAAACAAAACTCTAAGAATTGAAGTAGGTACTAAGCATAGCAAAGGAGACTAAGTAGAAAACACTCTTACTCTAAAAGTGAAAGCGGCATAATCTTTACTAACACATAATTTCAGTTTAAGTTTTGAATTTCTGTCAAAACAGCAGTAATTTTCATCAGTAAAAACACAAAAGGTAAATAATGAACACAAAACTCCAACTCAAAGACACAAGTACAGAGGTCAATGGAATTAAGACCTATCACAGAAAGCTGCAAAAAGAGAAATCACAAGAAATGCAATGGCATGACGTTATACTACTAGAACATGTTGGCTCAATCCTTGATCAAGAGCAAATTTGGCTATAATGGACATCCTCCATAGTCAAGTTGTAACAAAGTTGAAACCAAATAAGGTCATGCCTGTTTAAGCATTTGAGCCAAAGCAGCCATAACATGTATATATATATATATATCATTATTCTTTGTACCTCTTGTGTATAAGGACAGAAAAAAAGCCTATAAATCCATAAAAGTATAGTTCAAATCCCAATTGAAGGAAATCAGCAAACATGGAACAAAAATTTGTCCTAGACAATGAGATCACAAAGATCTGAAGCTGTCCAACAAATCTATAACTCACCTAGTATATAAGAGAAAGGCAGTAAGCCAAGCCTCAAGCAAAGCATATGTTAACCCAAATTATATAAACCCCAGCAACCTTAACTAATTAAGCCAACCTTCACTTCTTTTGTGGTGCACACTTCAACTTAATCATCTTCTCTAATCATTGCAATGTCTATATATTTTGTGCATGTAGATAATTAAAATAGTAAGGAAAGGCCAACAACAGTTAGTCAGATTAGTGATGTGTTAGCTTATAACTCACAAGATCAATGATTCAAATTTCTCACTACCAATTTGAAGGTTTTCTTAAAGGCCAATTAGGTTTATAATCACTCTGTAATTGGAGACATGTCCTAGCTTTTACATTGTAGAAACAAAAAACACCAAATAAAAAGACAAAAAGTAGGAAGGAAAGGAAAGACCAATTTGGGTATAGAGTGCAGATAAAGGATAATGATTGTTGGTGTCATCATATTGTGCAGATAAAGGATGGATTTGCTAAGGGCAAGGACCTTGTGGCCAGTGTCATGTCTGCCATGGGAGAGGAGCAGACCTGTGCCCTGAAGGATATTGGGCCCTTATTGGGGATTTGTTGTTTCCATTTCAGTAATAGCAGCTTTATTAAGCCTTTGTTATGGCCTTTTGTCCTTTTTAAGGCTGGCCTGATGTTCTCTAGTGCTCCAAGTGTTAATTTATGGATTTGTTGGCAAACTATATCACATTTCTTACTCCTAAAATTTTCCCAAGAAATAGGGCCTCGTTTTAATTTCAGATGGAAATAATGATAGTAACAAATGACAGGATCGCTAAACTTGGTCACAGAATTCATTCTTTTGTCAACAACTAAAATATGCACTACAAAAAAAAGCACTTTCAGCGGCGACATTTGGCGGCGACTTTTAATGTCGCCGCTGAAAGTGAGACTTTCAGCGGCGACTTTTTATGTCACCGCTGAAGGTGTCACTTTCAGCGGCGACACTTTTGTCGCCGCTGAAAGTCTCACTTTCAGCGGCGACTTTAGTGTCGCCGCTGAAAGTTTAGTTCGAAATTTTAAAAAAAAAAAAATTTGTACACTTTCAGCGGCGACTATTAAAAGTCGCCGCTGAAAGTGAGTTTCAGCGGCGACTTTAGTGTCGCCGCTGGAAGTCTAGTCCAAAATTAAAAAATAAAAAAATAAAAAAATTGTACACTTTCAGCGGCGACTATTAAAAGTCGCCGCTGAAAGTGAGTTTCAGCGGCGACTTTAGTGTCGCCGCTGAAAGTCTAGTTCGAAATTTAAAAAAAAAAAAAAATTTTGTACACTTTCAGCGGCGACTATTAAAAGTCGCCGCTGAAAGTGAGTTTCAGCGGCGACTTTAGTGTCGCCGCTGAAAGTCTAGTCCCAAATTAAAAGTCGCCGCTGAAAGTGAGTTTCAGCGGCGACTTTAGTGTCGCCGCTGAAAGTCTAGTTCGAAATTAAAAAAAAAAAAAAAAAAAAAATTTTTTGTACACTTTCAGCGGCGACTATTAAAAGTCGCCGCTGAAAATCAATTTCATAATTTTTTATTAATATTTTTCAAAAATAATATTTATAAAATTTAATTATTAATTATTAAATAATTCTATTTAACCTTAATTATTAAAATTATATTATTATTTATTAATATTATATTTATAATTTTATATTAAAAATAATATTTATGATATTAAATTATTATTTATTAAGTAATTTTAAATTAAAAAAATTTTTAATTTAAATATATAAATATTTTTTTCGTTTTTATTTTATTTTTCATTATTTTTAATAATATTATATTTAATTAATAATTAATTATATGTATGTATGTTTATATATATGATAATAGTATATATCTAATAATATGTAATAATATGACATAGGTTCATTTCGGCGCAACTGGTAGAGACTCGCGCGCGAAGGCATCAGCTCCCTGAGGTCGTGGGTTCGAACTGGAGGAGAGTCACTTGGAGGAATTATGAGGAGGCGACACGTGGCAGCACGGCGAGGCGACACGTGGCAGCACGAGGAGGCGACGCGTGGCAGCACAGGGAGGAGACGCGTGGCAGCACGGGGCGGAGACACGTGGCAATTGTAAATTAAATTTTTTAAAAAAAAATCGAATTTTTTTAATAAAAAATTTAATTTTTCAAATTTTTTTTAAAAAAAAATTAACACTTTCAGCGGCGACAAAAGTCGCCGCTGAAAGTCACCTAAAGTCGCCGCTGAAAGTCACCTTCAGTGGCGACAAAAGTCGCCGCTGAAAGTATACTTTCAGCGGCGACATTAAAAGTCGCCGCCAAAACTTTCAGCGACAGTCGCATAGGCGGCGACTTTTTGTCGCCGCTGAAAGACTTTCAGCGGCGACTTTTAGACTTTCAGCGGCGACAAAAGTCGCCGCCGAAAGTTTTTTTTTTTGTAGTGATGGTTGATATATTTTATAATAGCACTGATTAATGTATGAACAGTTTTATGTGGGTAGAATGGTAGTCCATAGTGAGAAACTGAAAACACTACCAAAAGCATGTGGTAGTATATTAGGAATTAGAAGAAGACAGACTGAGAGAGAGAGCGACGGACCTCAGATCTCCCATTGTTCTTCTAACGACAGCACCATATCTAACTCTTCCTGCTAATCAAACATTGGAGTAAAAATCATATGAATATCCAACATAACTTCAGGGACAGTCGAGGTAGCATTATTCATAGGACCATGAACAAAATTTGTTCAAACAAAATCCAAATATAAAAACCCACAAGCCATCAATCATTCTCTTAAAACAGATAGAACCATAGCATCATTCACCTCAAACCCACTAAATTAATTGGACAAGGAGAGAGAGTACAGCCTCACCGATTGAGGGCTGAGGAGGGAGGAAGGAGAGATTAGAGATGGCAACCATTGAGCCACGCCGAGCACTGAGACCTCTTTGTGGGGACGGCGAGTACGAGGGAGAAGCTTCGGCAACTATTCAAAGCCCTCCCATGGCCGTCGAGCAATCAAAGAGGAAGAATGGTGAGCTAGGATCAGTGTAGGGTTTCTGTATCGGGGTGTGTTTCTGTTTTGGATTTATTTTTTTAAAAAACATCTTAAAACTGTTTTGTGATTTCTGTTTTTAAAAACACAAAATTGAAAAGAGGTTTCCAAACAGCTTTTTTTTTTTTAAAACAAAAAAAAACAGTTTTTAAAAATCAAATCAATCAGGCCCGAATTCTTCCAAAGTTGATTTGCATTGGTTGATAGCCTTCCTGCTAATGCACGCAGGAAATCTTCCTTCAGTATTTATGGGTTTCTATGGGAACATTATTGAGAGGCTCTGGATTTTGTTTGTTTATTCATTCTTTATTATAAAACATCTATTTAGACTAGCACCATTATGCGCAGTGGTCACCCACATGGCCTTAGATTACTCCCCCCCTCCCCCACTACACGAGTTCTTGATCCTGTGTCACTATGTAATAAAAAAACACCTATTTATGCTTATCTACTTTGGTTTGGGAGCACCCATGCATTCTGAAAAATGGATTATATAAATAATTAATAATATATTTGTGAAACCTCTAAAGATAAAATAAAACATGTCCAAGATGTATCTAGAGAAGTATAAGAATATATTTTAGTAAATTGGTTGCGTTGATTATAAGCTATAACTATAAAATTTTAATCGGTTGGCTGACAAATAAAAAGCTTTTTCTATCTCATTTAATCTTTTTATAATGAAATATTGTAATTATAGAGTCAACGTAGAAAAAAAAAAGATAAATATTAGCTGTGATATTTGAATGAAAATATCCTTGTGAACCAATTCATCGGTGGCGAAAGCCATCTAGAGTGGTGTGATGTTGTGGATATCTCTCTAGTGGTTTCCATATCAGGAACTTGGTAGAAGGACTTCCATGTCCTCATAACCATTGCTGTAGGATATTCTGGTTTTTGATAGTCGCCATTGAAGATGTTGTTGTTCCTCCATGTCCATAGTAGCCAAATAGTGACTCCCCAAATTAATCTCCAATTCTCACTAGCCTGCAATCCTAGTTCCCTTTTTAGATTCAGGGATATCTAATCCTTGAGTGAGGCTGAATAAAAAGCCGAGTAGTGGTTTGGATGGATTAGTACTTGCCAAATCTATTTAGCGTAAATACAATCACGAAATATGTGCATCTCATCTTCTACTCCCGCATTACAGTATGAGCAATAGGGTGAATTAGAAGACCATCTACTGCGCCATTCATTTGTAGGTAACCTGTTATTATATGCCAGCCATAAGAAAACTCTAATTCTTTCTGCTCCTTGCCATGCCCAAATAGCCTTGTATGTTTTGCTATAGTAATGGGCAGGTGGTTTTTCTATCATATAATAGGCACTTTTAACTGAAAAATGTCCATGTTGGTTCTCACTCCATATCATCACATCATCTCCAGCTCCTTCCATAGGGGGTAGAATCGAAATTAGCCTCTGAATTACCTCACCAGAGACAATAGCTGCAAGATGGCATAGGTCCCATGCACCATATAAGACCCAATCAGCTACCTTGCTTTCTTCCTCATTTTCAGATAAAGGTCGAATGCAAAACTCTTTAACCCTTCTCTTTTGGAAGAGCCAAAAATCAGAAGAGAAGCACACTGATTTCCCATTGCGAATCTGCCATTTAGTTCCATCATCAATAATATCTCTCTGTTTACAAATGAATTTCCACATATGTGAGTCTGTTGGCCTAGTGTTTAACAATGAAGTATCACTTCTAATCATGTATTTTTTACTTAAAACCTCCGCCCACAGGCTATCAGCACCTTTAATCAATGACCATGCAAGCTTCACCCCAAAGGCTTTATTAACTGAGACCAACCTCTTAAAACCAAGTCCTCCATATTGCTTTGGCGCGGCAATTCTTTCCCAACCCATAGGATGAAACCCATTGCCACTTTCATTCCTGCCCCATATAAAATTACGTTGCAAACGTTCTACCTCTTCACAAATGCTGACAGGAAGCTGTGTCACTTGCATCGGGTATATTGGAATTGTGCTGATTACCGATTTGGCTAATGTAATTCTTCCTATTGTTGATAGACAATTAGCCTTCCAATGTGATAATTTCTCCTTAACCCGGTTTACAACATAGTGAAAAGTATCCCTGCTCTTCCTCTGTCTAGTCAGTGGGAATCCCAGATACTTCCCTATCTCACTGCTTATCTTCATACCAGTAATATTTTTAATCCTCCCTTTCAAACTTGCTTGGACTTTTGGTGAGAAGAACATTGTAGAATTGCTAAAACTAATCTTCGCACGAGAGATTTGGCAGAATTGATCAAGTGCCTCCATCATACATGTAGCTTGGTCTTCTGATGCTTCTCCGAAGAGCAATAAATCATCTGCGAACATCAAGTGTGAAACTTCAGGTCCCTCTTTGGTTACAAGGACCGGCTTCCATCGCTTGTCATTAATTGAACTACAAAAAAACATGTTATTACCGACGGAATTACCCACGGAATTATTTCCGTCGGTAATTTCCGACGATTTACCGACGGATTTTCCGTCGGAAAAATTACCGACGGAAAAAAATTCCGTGGGTAATTACCGACGGATTACCCACGGAATTTTTTCCGTGGGTAATTACCCACGCTTTACCCACGGAATTCCGTGGGTAATTTGAATGAGAAATTACCCACGGAATTCCGTGGGTAATCCGTCGGTAATTACCCACGGAATTTTTTCCGTGGGTAATTCGTCGGTAATTTCCGACGGAATCAAAATTCCGTCGGTAAATTTGACTTTTACCCACGGAATTTTTTCCGTCGGTAATTACTCACGCCTTACCCACGGAATTCCGTGGGTAATTTGAATGAGAAATTACTGACGGAATTCCGTGGGTAATCCGTCGGTAAAACTAATAATTTTTTTATCATTTTTTAATAATTTATATAAAATAATAAAAATAAAAATAATCTATAACAAATAAAAATTTAAATATTATAAAATTAATATTAAATATAATATATTAAATATATATAATATTAATAATAAAAATTTTAAATGAAATAAAAAAATTAAATATTTTAAAATTTATATCATAAAAACAAAATATATAATTATATATAAATATATATTTAATATTATATATATTTATATTAATATTAAATATTTAAATGAAATAAGAAATTAAAAAAATTTAAATTTATATTATAAAAAACGAAATATATAATTATTTATAAGTATATATGTAATTTTGTATATATTTATATTAATATTAAATATTTAAACGAAATTAGAAATTAAAAAATTTTATATTATAAAAAATGAAAAATATAATTATATATAAATATATATATATATATATATTTAATTATATATATTTATCTTAATATTATATTTGTTTTTAAATTATTACATTATATATATTATTACGTGAATAAATAACGCAAGGTTAAAGCAGCTCAACTGGCAAAGGCATCAGAACACATACCAAAAGGTCCAAGGTTCAAATCCCACCTTCGTCACAAAATGCAACAATTATCTCACAGAGACACGTGGCGCAAGGTTAGAGGGACACGTGGCCCTTGCTCAGGGGCTGCCGGGGCCAGATGTGGGGGCGGGCGGTGGGGGGCTTTCGGTGATGTCCACGTGGCCTCTTTTAAGGTCGCCACGTGGATTTTTTTTTTAAAAAAAAATAATATTAAATTACCGACGGATTACCCACGGAAAAATTCCGTGGGTAATCACCGACGGAATTTTTTCCGTGGGTAAATTCCGTGGGTAATCGCCGACGGAATTTTTTCCGTGGGTAAATTCCGTGGGTAATCGCCGACGGAATTTTTTCCGTGGGTAAATTCCGTGGGTAATTACCGACGGAAAATTTTCCGTAGGTAATTTCCGTCGGTAATTACCGACGGAATTTTTTCCGTGGGTAATTTCCGTCGGTAATTTCCGACGGAATCAAAATTCCGTCGGTAAATCAATTTGTCACGGATTTTTTAGGGACGGAAAAAATTCCGTCGGTGATCCGTCGGTAATTCCGTTTCCGTCCCTAATCCGTGGGTAATTTGAGATCAGAGACGGAATTCCGTGGGTAATTTCTGTGGGTAATTTGCTGTTTTTTTGTAGTGTTGCATCACATATGATGTGTGATAGCCTATCCATACACAACACAAAGAGAAAGGGTGATATTGGATCACCTTGCCGTAAGCCTCTACTTGGATTAAAGAATTCAGTTTTGGAGCCATTCCACAATACATTATAGGATGTACTTGAAATGCACTGCATAATAATATCCACAAATTTATCCTCAAACCCAGCCTTATATAAAGTTTGACGTAGATAGCTCCATTTGATCCTATCATAAGCTTTCTCTAGATCTATTTTCAGAGTCATTATACCACATTTCCCTTTTTCCTGCTTCATTTTGTGCAAGATCTCTTGCCCCACTATAATATTATCTTGAATGTGCCTTCTAAGGATAAAGCTAGCTTGACAAGGGGAAATTAATTCATCCATAACACCTCTCATTCTATGTGACAGGATTTTGGTGATACATTTGTAATGTACCATGTCAACACCTGTTTCCATTTCGATATTCACAGAGTAATAGAGACCAAGTTCCTCAGGCATACAAAAAAGTACATATATACTGATAAAGGTATTTGTTTACAGTCCAAAGTTAAGATACAAAAGGCAACAATATTTACAACATAAGCTATTTATAACCACAGACTTTAACTAAGCCTCAAGACACGTGCCAGTTACTTTCCTTTATCTATGTCTTTGCCTTTTGATCCGCTAGCACCCGCTAAGATGTTTGGTTTAGAAAAAGGGGTGAGATTCCGAAGAATTCCAGTAGAAACATGCTATCGTTCATAGAAAATGCGGAAAGTAAATATGATATATACCATGTATGCACCAATTAATGAAAAATATAAACATATTATCTGCATGTATACATGAGCAGGGCCTAGCCCCACTAATCTGCACCGGTAAGGTTTTCACCAACTCCAGTATAAGTGCCTCTGACACTTCTGGCCCCTCTCTGGGCAAATCATGTTGATTAATAAAGCACATTTACAAACATTGGCATCCACACAATCATATAACTATGGCATAATGTATGAAGGATAATGTCCCTACCTCGAAGTTCTATCGACCCCTTTTTGTGTGCCTCGTGAAACGTGTCGACTTTTGACTCCCGATTCGGTCCTAAAATATTAAATGTACAAGAAATAGGTCATAACCTATCCAAGTATCATTTTAGACTCTTCCATAGTGTTTATTGTGGTTATATTAGCCTATAGTGACAATTTACCAAAATGCCCCCGGGACCCCGGCCTCCGGCCCTACCGTACCCCGTCCGATGGCACGTTTTTCCAAATTTTTTAATAGGGCTATCCTGACATATTTTCATCCAAAGAATCCATTTTGGGACTCAAAATTATAAAATTCAATGTCAAATTATGAAATTACCCTTGGCAGCCCTACTTTTAGGGTTTTAGGGGTGTTTCCGTAATTATGCTTTCTCGACCTTTTCTGAAAAAGTGCCCAACTATAACCCCACCTAATTTTCCCTCCTAAACCCAATGGAACCATCAAATCATTGAAAATACAACTCTAAGGCCCTCAAACATCCCTGGCCGAAATTATGGTGTTCTCCGAGAAAAATCGGGGTTTTATGATTTCGGCTCCGTAAACGCGTTCCTTTCTAATCCTAACCACTTTATTAACCATATAATTGAGTTATAAAAACCATTTGAACTAAAATTGGGCAGAATAATCCTTAGGAACACACTTTTCCAAAATTTAAAACCAATGGCAATCCGGCGAAATTTCACCGATTAAATTGTCCACGGCAGTCAGAATAGTTAATATACGAAGGTTTGGAAGTTACCACGAGCTCCCACAAGCTTTTCCCCAAAGATGGCTGAAACCCTAACCCTTAGACAACAAATTTTTGAGCCTCCAAACCTTAAAGAACAAAGAGGAGTAGCTTAGGGTCGGAGTTATACGCGTTAGGAGCTAAATCATTGGAGAAATCGGCTTACCTTGCGAGATTTCTTCCCTTTCTCTCTCTAAACTCCCTCAACTTTCTCTCACTTATTTCAGGTTTGTTGCAGCACGAAAATGGGCTGAAGAGGATGATGATATATTTATTTATCATATATTTTGCATTATTTTATTCATTTGTTTTATTTTCCAAAATTTCAAAAATGAACTTATGTACATATAACCATGCTCATTAAGCCCAATCAATATTTGATTATTTATTCCACAAGTAGGAGACACCTAGGGGTCCCTCCCTATGGTCTCAATTGGCTTCACAACTTGTCCAGGTTACGTATACACGTAAAGTCTCAATTTTGGTCAAAATTGCATTTTTGCCCAAATTTTCCGTAAATTCATATTAAATTGACAAAAATATTTCAAATATATTTTTTCCCTTTATTTTTATTAATTAATTGAAATTAACTTCAATTAATCAGAAAATAATTAATTTTACGATAATTTTGTAAAATTACGATTTTGCCATTACATTTCTAATCCAATTTCTTCTCTTATTTTTCTTTGGCCAATTTCCATCTATTTTTGGACCAAATATTTTCTCTAACATTTCTTCATTTTTGGAACTTAATATTGGGCTTTTTAAATTACCCAAATTAATTCCTTAATTATTTTTGCCCAATTTCTCATGAATTTGAACATTTATAAATTCATAAATTCCAAATTCATGAATATTCACCATTTTATTGAATTTCTCAAATATTTACAATACTTTTGGTGAATATAAATTTTGGGGTGTTACATACCATGCACAGAGATATTGGTCTGAAGTGTTCAACACGTTGAGGCTGGTCTCTCTTTGGAATTAGAGATATCAACGCTTGATTCGCCAAAGCTACATCTACCGTTCCTTCAAAAACTCCTCTTACAAATTGACATAAGGATTGGCCGACTGTATCCCAATTACGTTGAAAGAATATAGGTGGGAATCCATCCACACCCGGTGCCTTATATGGACCCATGGACTTTATGGCTTCATGTATTTCCTTCTCTGTTGGAGCAGCTACCATTGCCTCCCCGGTCCATGACTGGAAATTTTCTCTTAGTAAGGAAACATTCTCATCTTGATTCCCTGTCTGGAATAATTTTTTAAAAAATTCCACCATAAGATTTTTAAGCTCTTCTTCATTATTAACCCAAGCACTGGATTCATCTTGGAGAGATAGAACTCTGTTGCGCCTTCTTCTCATGTGTGTTTTTAAGTGGTAGTATTTGGTATTTCTATCTCCTTTAGAGATCTACTCGGTTCTTGATTTTTGAAACCATTTAATCTCTTCTAGTTTCGACACTTCCTCTAACTGTGCCTGCAATTGTTCTTCCAGTATATTTAAGAAATGTGAATGGGGATATGATGGTGATTTCTGGATACCATTAAATCTAGCTAGGATTTCTCTCTTCTTTCTTTCTACCGAGCCAAATGTATCTCTATTCCAAGAGATGATTTCCTGTTTAATGTTTTCCAGGTTTGTGTTCAACTCACTATTGCATTGCCATTGCTCCGTCAAAAAACCTTGAAGTTTTTGTGTGTCATCCACATAGCTTCAAATCGAAAAGGCCTCTGTCGACTACTACTATGTGAAACTCCCATTATCAAGAGAATAGGATTGTGGTCTGAAAAAGTTGTTCTTGGCAGAACTTTCACCGCACAGCTAGTCAACATAGATAGTAGAGCTTGGTTTGCAAATACTCTGTCCAATCTCTTAAACAATCTTGAACACCCCAACATACGTCGTCCTTTCCACATAAATTTCGGACCTAAAGCTCCGAGACCAGTTAAGCCACAATCTAGAACTCTGTTTTGAAACCATTTAATCCTTTCTTGATTACATCGGACTCCCCTTATGCGTTCTGAAGGTAAAAGGATGTCATTAAAGTCCCCATGTACTACCCAAGGCATTGTGATTCCGTTTGATAGAACTTGTAGTTTTCCCCAAAGCACAACCCTGTAATTCAAATGAGGCAAAGCATAAACAGCCGTAATAAGAAAGTGAGGAATACCTGTCATGAGCAATGAAAGTGGAAGTATTGTCTATCTTCTTCCAATAATGAGACTGAAATTGCATTGATATTCCAGATAGCCACCATCCCACCTGATTGACCCACACTAGGCACCATTTTAATATTGTCATATCCTAGTCGAAGAAGATGATGAAGGCGGGATTCATCAGCGCATCTTGTGTTAGCTAATACCACAAGACTGGGTTTAGAGTTCTATGTTATTATTTTCAGATTTCTGAAGAGGCCCGGTCCACATGAGCCTCTAGTATTCCAATGAAGTGTCCTATCTATAAAAAATTGACTTAATGGTAACATAGGAGCAAGCCCAGTAGGCCTATTCTACATAGGCATCTCTGAGACCATAGAAACATCTATGTCCTCACTATTTGCAATAACTAACCCATCATCCTCCATTGGGCTCTCCTCACCTGGCCCAAATTCATCCTCAGTCATCCTAGCCTTCTCTATCACACACTCTCCTGGATCATGTGGTATTGAATAATCAATATTATTTACATTATTGATTTTTGATATCCCATAATTCTCATCCTTCGTTGTATCACCTTCACCCTTCCCAACGGTTTGATCAACATCAATTCCATCCCCCATGGTAATCATCAACATGTCGTTCCCCAACCTTGTATCCATCCCTGACATCTCCCTTGTCCTTTTTTCCACCCTCCTGCTCCTCTGTTGTAAGACTACTTCCATTATGCATTGCTCCACCTCTGTACAAACCTCATTCCTACAACCTCATTCCTTCTGTCATGCCTCGCTCCATTACTCCCTTTTTCTGCTTTCCCTTTGCCTTCCATAGTCATTGGTGTCACCCTTTGTCTAGTAATTACAACCCCTGGGACCACCTCATCTTGCATAATCGCCTTTGGAATCTCATTAATCATGTCATTAGCCTCCTCCACATTAGCTAAGATTTCAAAACTCGATCCTACCTTCTGCTGCCTAGCTAGTTCACCTTGTTTCTCCTTCGTCTTCCTCTTGCGACGGGGTTTCTATACAATCCTCTATTGGTCCATCTTCACTGTGCTTTGTTTTAGAGTCGGTTCTTCACCCAGTATGTTGTCCTCATTTTGAGCATTTTGGTTTCCCTCTTGCGATTGTTTTTTCTCGGGACAGGTTTCCATCCTATGACCATAAGTGCCACAATTTGTGCACAGCAAATGTAACCCCTCATACTTGAGAAAGAACTCTTCTCTGTCGAGAAAAAACCCCTGCATTAGTTGCTTACCAAGTTCTATCAATACACAGATCCTAGCAAAATGACCTCTAAGTTGGCATGAAGTATTCATATCAACTTTGATATTCTTCCCTATTCTATTTCCAATCATCGTTAATGCCTCCTCGTCATAGTACTCTAGAGGCACCTTCGGAAGTCTAACCCAAACCACAGCTTTGTCTATGGTAGCTTTATCAGGTCTGAACTTCGCTTCCCAAGGTTTCACAGTTAGATAATGGTCGTATATCATCCACGGACCCCCTGTAAGAGCATTAAAATAGTCTTCCTTGCTAGTCAGCTTCACTATATAGTATCCATAGCCAATGTTAATCTAGGTGATAATGGCTCTCTTAGCCCACATAGCCTGCAACCTCTTTTCCAGTGCTCTGCACCCAATGCTCCTGCCTAAGAGTTTCACAATAACTGCTTTACTCTATGCCTTATACAATCTCTTCTTCATCTTGCTTGAGAAACTAAATGAAAGAAAGTTCCTCATCGGATTCTCAGTAATTTTGCATTTCCCATCCTCCTTTCCTTGGTCCGATTCATCTAGAGACCTTTCCGACATTGTATCATCTGATATTGCCTCTTCCTCCTAATCACTATCTTCATCTGGGTTATCCTTGCTTCTGCGTGTTCCTTTCAGCTTATCCAGAAATGAGGGTCTTCCTGCGTTAAATGAGCTGGGATTCTCTCCCAACTTTGGCCAGTGACCTGTTAGAAGGTTGTCATTGCTCTTAAGAGTCGCATTTTTAATCTTTTCGAGCTTCTGGTAAGTAAATCTTCTTCCTCAGTCGAGGTGGGCACTGGTTGAGTCTTCTGTCCAGAGAACACAAGAGCCATATTTTGATCTAAAAATTGATGCAACATTAGTTCGCCATGAACTTGTGGGAATTCCATGCCCAAACCGTTTTAGGAGCATTTAAGGCCCATTAAGCCCAAATAACTCAAATGAAGTCCTTTTCCACAAATCGAGATAAAACTCCTTTCACATACTTACCTCGTAAATCATAAAAGCTATTCTCCAAAAGCTAATCCAACAGTTGATATAAAACCCTTCATTATATTATACACAACAGCACAAAAATCTCCAGTAATGTCAAATTCTCATCTTTTGATAACTTGCTTCAGATCCTGATCAGGCCATTCATTTCCCATGTAATTTGGGATGGTGACATCATCACCTAAAGCAAATTGATTGGTTGTCATCCATATGTTCGCACTATCATAGGTCGTTCCCGTAAGATTGCCAATGCAATGGGGTATTGAGCCACTTGAATTGTTATTTGCAAAGGTCCAAAATCTAGAGTGAGTTGAGTTGGCATAATTGCATAGGAATGTTACCATTTAACATGTTACTCCGCAACCTCAGAATTTGTAGTTTAGGAAAAGTGTTACTAGTCTATGATGATGGTATATTTCCAAGAACATTTATTCTCACCCAAATCTAAAATTTGCAAATACTTAAAATTTTCCAAAGTCAATGGAAGCTTCCCTTCAAGATAGTTATTTATCAAATGCAACCAAAGCAATGAGGAAAGCTCGCTGATTGAGATAGGGAAAGCTCCAGATAGTTTGTTGAATGAGAAATTTATTTCAAGCAATCCAAATGGATGGCTATTATCTCTCCAACAATTTGAATTTCGCCAGAGAAATTGCTATGAGAAAGATCAAGTCTTGATAGATTTACCAGGTGACAAAGTCTTTGTGGGATATTTCCACTAATAGAATTATTTGAAGGATCAAGGTTTGTTAGATGTACAAGCTGACCAAGACTTTGAGAAACTAACCACTAAAAAAATTACTTCAGAGATCAAGCTTGGTTAAATTTACAAGTTGACCAAGACTTTGAGGAATATCGCCACAAAAATAATTACTTGAAAGATCAAGGACACTTAGTTTTTCAAGATACCCTACCAATGTTGGCAAATGGCAATTGGGTTTATTATTAGCTAAGGATAATTCTGTTAGATATTTTATTATTTATGATTATATATTTTATTATTTAATACATATTATATCTAAATATTATCTTATCATTGTTTTGGATAAAGTATCTCTTAATTGTGGCCCTCACGTGACTTGATAGAAATTTGGTTTAGAGTTACTTGCCTGGCTGGTAAGTTATGACAAGCCTTGATGAAGGTTATAAATAGCATTAGCCGAGTCTTAGAGTAGTAATGTTGACATACACTTACTTGCTCCTTGAGGGTTGCCTGACAGGCGGCTATTCTAAGACCGTCACTATACCTCATCTTCCCGTTAGAAAAAACTCTGACCTATTCTCTTCTAATTCTAATTCTTTCTTATTCCCTATAGTTGTCAGGTTATAAGATACTAATTGTAACAAAGTAATTTAGATGGTTTCGTAGAAATCAAAAAGGTTTCCAAGGCCCAGATGCATTAGAATAATTGGAAGGCAGAAAATAAACTAGAAGCACAGAAAAACTTGCCAAAAAAATCCAATAAACCTGAAGCAGAATTAAATAAGGGAGAATAAGAAAGGGCCCATAAAATAAGGTCCAAACGGACGTCATTGTTAAAATATAAAAGCTAGGTCCCAGTTGCATTCGCAATCAAAAGAAGAAAAAAATATTGAACAAGCATAAAAATGGGTTTCATCCACAACACAATGAGATAAACAGTAAACTAAGTGTGTGTTTGGATTAGCTTTTGAGAATAGCTTTTATCATTTACGAGGTAAGTATGTGAGAGAAATTTTATCTCCGGTTAGGAAAACCTAGGTTTGGGAAATTCCCAAACACTCTATAATAATATAAAAGATCCAAAATGCCAGCCCCAATATGCATTTAGCCCATCTACAAATGAAAGTGCGTTTCGCTTGGGCGCCAATATGCGTCGTCTTGGGTCATCTTCATGGAGTCGGTTAACCAACTCGACTTGCGACCCATAAGGGCTACTTCCATGGAGCTGCCATCGTCTGTGATTGTAGGCGAGTTTTCCTGCATCCCAGGGCTCCTTTTTTTATGATCTCGGACAGCATTCCTGGTGATTTTGGCACCATTTTCTTAGCGTTTTAAGAGTGATACTCACAGGAAATTGTGCTAAACCGATTTACAACAAATATTTTATCAACGATCAAGCGAAAAGTTAAGATGAAGTTGTTTATGTGAAATTGAAAACTCCAACGCAACTGTGCCAAACCGATTTGCGACAAATATTTTATCAACATCAAGCGAAAAGTTAAGATGAAGTTGTTTATGTGAAACTGAAAGCTCCAACGCAACAATGGAATCGTTTTGCAGTGGGTTCATTGGCCATTTTTAATGGCTATGTTCACGAAACAAGAAGGCAAAATGATTTGGATGTTTTAAATGAATGCCAAAAACTTAAATAAAAAACATACCCAGATGAGAATTATATGAAGCTCATTCTCGGTTTTATGGCCATGGATTCCGACTATCAAAAGTAGCAGTGAT
The DNA here is from genome assembly GCA_963855925.1 of Inga laurina. Classification (NCBI taxonomy): domain Eukaryota; kingdom Viridiplantae; phylum Streptophyta; class Magnoliopsida; order Fabales; family Fabaceae; genus Inga; species Inga laurina. The sequence continues at coordinate 64,044,009 of OY979703.1, forward strand.
CACCATAGAATGAAATAATCCTCCCACTCAGGCACGAACAACACCCCAGATGTTGATTGATCTCAATTCTCAAGCATATACAATTCATACCCATTCGGACCTCCAAGAAAAAAGGGAAAATTACATTTAGGTCCCGGATAAGAGGAAAAAAATAAAAAAAAAATAGTCCTTTGAAATCTCAAAATTACATTTAAGTCATGTGGGACTTTTTTGTAATAAATTCCAATTCTGTTGACAAGTCCATTGGTGTCCGCTGATAAGTGCATAGATATGTCATTGACAAGTTTAGGGGCTTCCATTGAAAAGTTCAGGGACGACCATTGACAAGTCTATGATGTCCATTGACAAGTCCATGATTGAAATTTATTGCAAAAAAGTCTCACAAGACTTTTTTGCAATTTTGAGATTTCAAGGGATAATTTTTTTTTTCTTTTGTCCAGGACCTGAATATAATTTTTCTAAAAAAAGGCTAAGGATGAGAATGCTTCATTGAAGAAAATTAATTCTCCTCTCGTCCCAATAATCCGATAGCAACACACCAAAGTCCCAACTAAGAGAAATAATATTGGAAAAGTTTTAACAAGTGAAAGAGTAACCATTAACAAGTGGATGAATTACCATTGATAAGTTTGGGACATTTTTTATATTATTTTCCTTAATTGGGATCTTAATGTCATTTTCCCAAAAAAAAATTAATAAAGTAATTGATCTTTTTTTTTTGGCCGAGAAAGATATTTCTATTACTAAAAAAGACTTACAATGAATACCAAAACAGCAACACAAACAAAATAAAGACCCATAAGCCCAAAAAAAAAGACCACACAACTATATCCCAACCCTAACCTTCATATCAAGGGGAATGGCAAAAGTTGCCACCACCCCCGCCAAACTTGTAGCATCGATGCACCAGAGCCTACGCGGAAGAAAATCCTCCAATAATGGCCACAAGGGCATAATGGGTGGTGTTAAAAGAACATTCCAAAAGGACCCAACCCTTTTGTCGGCAAGAAAACACTTAAAGATATTGCAAATAGAGCTGGGAATCAGGGCCGGCCCATGACGGGCTAGGGCCTAAAAGGGCCGGCCCTTTTCCTTTTAGGCCCAAGGTCAGAAAAATGACATTTTTTCAAGGCTCGGCCAGAAAGCATACAGGCCAGGGCCGGCCCGCAGGGCTGAGAAGTCATTTTCACAATATTTAACTATTTTTCCTGCATTTTTTTCCTAGAGAGATATAGTTAGTAAATAACAACGATTAAAGTTCTAATTTAACACATAAATGTTGTCAATATTAAGGTTTAAACAACATGTCTCATGCAATAAATAAACACAGTTACTAATGTATAATCAAAGGTAAAATCATGTCCATAAATAACTCACACAAAGGCCAAAGCATGAGAAGGTAAGAAGCTAAACACTCTAATCTCTAAGCAACATCATGAGTATGACAACTATCATGTTCATCTTCTTCGCTACTATCATCAATTTCAAGGACATTTGATTGTGCTTCATTTTGAGTAGTAGGCTCAAGTAGTCAAATAATCACAACCTCCATAAAAAATCATACTCCATCAGGCATAACAGTATACAATATGATTTTATTCTAAATAAGTAGAACAATATACTCAAAGATCACAATATGATTCAATTAGGCAAAACAGTATAGTCAAAAATCATACTCTATATAATATGAAGACTGAGTGACATATAGATTCAATAAGGCAACACAGTTTCCCTTTCCAAGCAAAAAAAAAAAAATAAACGGGCCAACCTGAGGCCCTACAGGGCCGACCCTTTTAAACCCTCGGTTCTACAGGGTTGACCCTTTTAGGCCCGACTTCTTGTAGAAGCTACAATTTGTAAGCCCGACCCTCGAAGGGCCAGGGCCTAAACGGGCCGGCCCGTCGGGCTCGACCTGTTTTCCCGACTCTAATTGCAAAGGAGCAAACATGGGATGTACCCATAGATGCAGAAAAACCCATGGACACCAGCAAAATAAACACGACAAGAGGAAGCAAAAAATAGAACATCAACCACGCTTTATGGACCAAAAGCATACATTCTAAATTCGCCACCACTAGGTACAGCAAATAGAAGCCAACACCACTGGACACCAGCAAAAGCACCCCTTAGATTCGCTTATATTTGTACTGATGAAGTGAAATATCACCCTTTAGTCGATTTGGAGTTATCAAGAATAAAATCAAATTAATGTAATATACTGCACAACTCGGGTCACTTCACTTTGAGGAGCCGGTTATGAAATTAATTCCTAGTAAACTAAGTAATTATAATGCAAAAATTGACAAGGGTAAAACATGATTGATTTCTTTTTAGAATTATGAATTGAATGCAATTAAAAGAGATATTTTTGGGATTTTCAAATAAAGAGGAATGAAAATGGGTTAAGAATACAAATGATGAAGATGCTCTTAGAAATGGTTTTCAATAGCTATCCTTGCTCAATTAAAATATTTGGAGAGTTCATACACTAAGTTTCTAATATTCCAAACCTCATTAACCAATAAGTTTAACATCACAAGAGAGGAACCCCTACCCTTAAAATGCTATTAAGCCCTCTTAGTGTAATGAGTTTCTCTAAATTTCCTAAAATCAATTATCATTGAGTCTAATGCTTAAACTCATGAACCCATTCATTTAAACATTATTAAAACCCCTTAAAGAGTGACTATGAAATAAGTAATGCATTAGGTTCAACTATAATTCTATTTCAATTTAATCATGCAACAATACGATGTCAAATAGATAGAAATCACTAGAATCATAGAGAACATATATATAATCATATATATTGATGAGTATAAATTCTCATTACAAATTTTAAGTCACAACAACTCAATCCATAGAAATCATAACTAAAATCATAGTCTCATTACATAAATGAATTCCCAAACCTAAGAAATTATAAATATAATGAGTTATAGATAAAATAAACTCCCATTTGAATTGAAGCACATATGAACTCAAGATATCTCCAGATCATCCCCAAGATCTAAAGGAATCAGCCACTCACGGCCTTGGATTCAAGAAATATAATCACTCTCGGATCCAAACATCCAGCCATATGAAACACTAATTAAAGAAATCAATTAGCATTAAATCAAGACAGCTTGGTGGCAGGGTTTGAACCAAAGGCGCAAAATAAGGAATATGAGCGGCTGAAAGTAAACCCAGACACATCAGAATAAGCCACGGACTACGTGAGTTCAGAACAGAAGAAGAAGTTGCTAGCAGGTGATGACCGATAGTAGATATGAAGGAGCAGGTGAAGGTCCAATTATATGCCTGTGTCCTCGCGGCTCTGCTTCTAGTGTTATGAGAAGAAACCCGCCAGCGATAGGAGAGTGACAGTGATGGTGAGATGACGGTGGGAGCTCAAGGATGTCTCTCTGCTTTCAGCTCCCTCCTCTCCTCTCTCAGCTCCTCGCTCTCAGCTCTCGATCTCACTCACGGCCCCCCTGGTTCTGTTCTGTCTTTTCAACTCTGAGCTCGTTGGCGACGGAAAGGATTGTGAAAGAAGTGAAGGTTGCCGGCGAGGACAATGGTGGACGTCGTAAGAAGAAGAAAACAAAGGTGCTGGTTCCGTTCTCAATTCGCCGCCCCTTAGCTCCTCCGTTTTCGTGTTGGGGCTGTGATCTCTTTTTTTCTGTTGTGTTTTCAGCCTCCCAGAGCTCAGCTCCGCGCCTCCAATTTAACCCTTGGTCAAAACGCACATTTTGACCAATGGACTACAAGGAAATAATTAAAAATCTTTTAGGAGGGACTAAATGAACACTTGAAACTTTTTATGTGTCCATAAATGATTTTAAAACATTTGGGGTCCTTTTTTGTAGTTTTCTCTGAGTCTTTTCTTCATTTTTCTTGTAATTTCCAGAAATCCTAGGTACTTTTCTGCAATTTCTCTCAAACTGATCTGAATTAAAATAAATTCAAAATATAATACCTTTATTCCAAAAATTAATCAATTAAGATAAATCATAAAATATATGTCATTTTTACCCTTTTTCAACTTTAATTTTGTTTAAACACATTTAATCACAATTAATCACAAAAGAAACATTTTAAGCTCAATTATTATGACAAAATACCCAAATAAAATATGAAAACATATCATAAAATACAGATTTGTCATGAAGCATCGCTCTGTCGACAAAACCAAATGAAAAGCAAGGAAAAACAGAAAAACAGAAAGGATGACGCAAATTAGACTAAAGCACTGACATCCTCTCAACCGGTAAAGGTTGGAAAGGGAGACGCTATGCACACATACTCGCATGAGACGAGACTCAACCCCCACCACACTCTTTAGAGAAACTCAAGAGAGGGAGAGACTTGCAATAGAGTGAAAGAAAAAATTAATGAAGTAATTGATAGTTAGGGCATATAATTTATCATATCTTAACAAAGCATAGTAATGATTTCAAAAGGGTCGCTCCAATTAGATCAAAATTGCAACAGTTGCATAAGCAAATCAATAATCAAGATTAATAAAACATATATGGACGGCCAAAATATTTTTCTCAAATGAAAAAATTAAAACATAATGCCATTCTTGACTTGAAATTTGCATGGGATATGGGGTTGAGACCAGCCATTCTTGAAATGGTTGCAGTTGAAGTGGTTCGACTATTACTTGAAGAGTATGATGATACTCACCCACAAGCTGCTGTAATAGCTGAAGCAAGGGAGATCCCTCAAGAGAGTTTGGGTCATTGAGGTGCAGAAGCTCCACGAAGTACCAATAGAGTAGTAGACTCTCTAGCTAAGCAGGCATTGAGTCACATGCTAGGATTCCAGCATGTTTTTAATCTCAGGGAAGAGACCCAAGCTATATTGAAGGCTGATTTTAATTTACCCAGAGATAATGGGTAATATGTAAGGTGCTACTTTCCATTTGTTATTAAAAAAAACATAATGCATCATGTAAAAAATAGTATATATAAAAAATACTAGGCATATGGAAGCGAAAACACCTACTTTGATGTCACATGTTGGAATAATCTAACAATATATTTATATATTGTTAGATTATTCCAACATGTGGCATCAGAGCAAATTTTTTCAATTCCCCTCTGCTTAGTAGTTTTTGTATGTTATGTTATTTTATTATATTTTTCTGTTTTGAAAAATAATATAAGAATAATATGAGCAAGGTTTCGGATTCTTCTCTACATGCTATTTGTATGATCATCTATTTATTTTTTCCTACCTTAAGAAATATTTTGGGAAAAATTGCCTAGTATATTTTCAGATCTAAATATACGGTGCTTTAGAGTTATTTTATTTTTCCTACTATGAAAGTTTTTTGGAAAAATTTATAATTTATAATCAACATCTATGGCTCCAGATCTCTGTTTATTCTTATATTGAATATATATATATATATAAGCTTTCCATTTTGGAACTCCATAGAGATTTTTCCCCCTACATTTTAATGATCACTGTATTTGTTGGCAACTGAAGGTCCGAAATCACGATGAATCAAATTTTATTTGAATTTTGAGCAGTTTTTTGTTGAATTTTATTGCTCATACTTCTTCTGATCACCATGAGTTTGAGAAAAGAGATCAGCTATGACATTTCTATTTTGATTTTAAAAATTAAAACATTTTTGGGATTTGGTTTCTTTTGTCACTTTTGGTGACTTGTTCCAACGATCGTTTCATCGTGAAAAAACCACCGGAAAACGGAGGCTTACATCACTGGAATTTGTGCCCAAAATTGCCTGGATCGGCCGCATAAACGATGTCGTCTCGGCATTCGATGAAACTATGTGTTTCATTTATTCTGGAAGAGTGGACGGACAAATTTGAGCCTTTCTGTATTGGGCTTTCTATTTTTAAATTTTTTATTTTTATTTTTTGTTGTTCACCCAGTTCATCTAAACTTTGCCCCGACTACATCCGGATCTGATCTGCGTCACACACTTAGCTATGGTTGGAGAGTCTCCCAATGGGAATTTTCTGCATACACAAGGCTTGAACCCGAGACCTTGCTTAAGCGGAACTAAGCCGCTTATCACTTGGACCAACTCCCATTGGTTAAAATTTTTTATTCATTGCTCTTTCTTGGCCTGTAGGTCTTGGGCTTATTGGATTTTCTAGTTTTCATTTGGTTTTCTTGAAATATTTTCTTTGAGTTTTCAGATTTGGGCTTTCGGTTTTGTTTGCTTCAAACATATTTTAGACTCTCTTTTTTTCACGTTTTAAGCCATTTTTGTTTTACAATAAGCTAGATATTTGTTTTTTTTTTAAATTCTAGAAATGGTTGGCTTACCGTTTTTCTGTTTTATTTTAGGGAGAATTACACTCAGGTTCTAAAGGAGAAGAGAAATAAAGAAATGGTCTATTGAAATTGCAAAATGAAAGAATGATTCCATGAAGTTGTTAATGCATGCTCCTGAAGTTGTCAATGACCTGTTTCTGAAGTTGTTAATAGGATCATTTTTTCATTTTGCAATTTTAAGGGACCATTTCTTCATTTATCTTCTTCTTTGGGACATCAGTGTAATTCTCCCTTTGTTTTATTGTTTTACTATGGGCCAAGTCAATAAACTTGTTTTGGGCTTGTTCAATATTTCTGTTTTGATTGATGTATCTGGGCTGAAGGATGTTCTTGGTCTTTTTGTTTATTTATCTTATTATTTGCTGCAGCAAATTTGGTTCAATAACATTTTGGACCTTATATTTTATTCGTTATTGTTTATGCTGTCATGGACTGAAACTGGATTTTGTACAACGTTTTTTCTGGGCTTGTGAATTGCTGGCCTTTGGGTTTTATTTTATCATTGATGTTTCTTGTTGCTTTTCTGGCCTACATTATTTGGGTTTTTATTTTATGATCTAATATTTTATTGTTATATTTCTGTGCCTTTTATTGTTTTTTTTCCTAGAAAATTGTCTTATGGGCCCACATTATTTGGGTTTTTATTTTAAGGAAAAAGATAGAAAATGAACTTTAAATCTGTTATCAAAAGTTGATAAAAAAATAATCAAACTTGATAAGTAATTCACGACTCATTTTTTTAAAAAATATCTGATTTAAAATTTTGCAATTTCAAAATTCTTTGAGAGAATCCCTGAAAAAGAACTTGGAATTTAAGAAATTAAAAATGAGTCTTTTTACCAAGAGTTGATTAAAAAATATTAAAACGTGATAAGAAATTCTTAACTTTTTTCTTGAGAAATAACTGACTTGTTATTTCTCAATTTTCAGGTTCTTTTTCAGAGATTATCCAAAATTCTTTCCTGTTGTTTTCCCTTTATTTTATGAGCTAATATTTTATTGTTATATTTTTGGGCCTTTTACTGTTGGTTTTTTTTTGGAAAATTTCTTTGTGGGCTCTACTGCATTTTCAATCTTTTGGGCCATTAAGTTAAAAAAAGGGAGGGTATCTTCTCCCAATCACATTTTGAATAACATTTTGAGTCAGATATGTGTTTATTTTAATTCTGGAAAATCGTTGTTATTCAATATATTGAGTTATTGATATTGAGGCCTTTAAGTTTGATTTCCAAATATTATTTTAGTTCAATTAAGTTTCCTTAACTCCATTTTGTGCTTAATTCTATGGTAATTTCCATTCTTTTCAAGAAATTAAAAATTTGATTAATTGTTTAGGTTTAAGTTCTATTTCATCTCATAAATGGTTTATTTGATCAAAATATTTGAATGTTGATTTATTTTTTCATGCCATTTTAATTGTTTCAATATGGGAAAATTAATTTTGGCTATTTTGCAATTATGGTAATTTGCAAAAAATTTTTGGTATATTATTTAATTACATTAATGCTTATGTAATTAATTTTGGACAATTTTTCTAATGTTTCAATTTTGAAAAATTATATTTGAGTTGAAATATGCTGAAATTGATCTCTTAAACATTTTTTGGATAGATAAAATAGTGTGAGGGTTATTAATTTAATTTTTTGTCGATCAAATTAATTAGTTAACCCCTCCATTAAGATATGCATATATTAGATTTAACTAGCCTAGACCCGGTGATGTGCGGGTGAGAGGCTGGGTATTTATATATTAATGTGCTGTTATATAAAAAATCACTTAGATTTAAAACAACATTTTGTAGTATGAAACACACAATAACCCATATAAAGATATATATGGGTGGATAGGTGATGCTATAGTAATTATGAATTTCATTTCTTAATATGTATATAAAATACTCAAAACTGCTATATATAAAATGTCATAATTAATTTATTAGAATCCCTATATTTTCTATTGAGTAGATACCCTAAATTTGACTGCTCTACTTTTATATAGTTAAGATTTGGATACACAAAGTAGTAGAAGAATTTATCTATGATAACTATTTAGTCACATTTTGTTGATTAAATTAATTAATTAAATTCTCATTAAAGATTCATGCATATTTAGAATTTAAATGCAAATAGTTGATATTTACTATTAGCATGCATATTGGGAAGTAGCCATAGTTTCCTCAATGTTGCATGTGTAAATAATCACGTCAATTAACATGAGATGGAATCCTATGCTTAGGGCTATGAATATCCACACATCATATTGTTTATAACAAAAAGCTTTTATATTCGACCTTTTTTTTCCCTTTCGCTAGAGCATGGGCCTCAGCACGGATGCGGTATCACAATGGAGTATAATTCAATGGCTTCTCTTTTGGTTCACCACTCACACTGGTTGGGACAAGATTGTTTTTTACTGACTTTTTGAATGTTGGAGTCTTTACGTTTTGTTCAGAATGAAATATGGAAACAGTTAAGAACTTTCATCCTAGAAAATGATATCAAGGGCCATGGCAAGATCAGTTGCAGCTAGTAATACAGTGAAATTCTGTTTTCACTAAAACATATTCTATGAATGCATAAAATTTTTCATTTCCTATTTCGTTTCTTGTTAATTTCATTTTTCCCAGAGTGCGTTATATTATAGTAAGTAATATGATCACATTATTGAAATTTTCATGTAAATGTACAACTTTTCCCTTCATATATTAATGTGGAGGTTGTTATTTTCTTGAAAAGTATACATATTAAATAGATGTAAAGTTGAAAACCCATAAAATTTTAAGGCAAAGTTAATGAGATTCAAACTGTTTTTTTCCCGGTAAAACATGTTGAAATTTTCTGGATATTGTGAAAAATGTGATTTTGATAAAATGAGTGTTTGAATGGTTGTCATTGTAATCACTTTTTTCAGTTCAAAATACTAAAACAGGACAAAAGTTAATGTGATATAATTAATTAAATAAAGGTTAAATTTTAATTTGTATTTTTGTTTAAATAAATAAATAATATTTATATATGTGTGTAAGACCAATTTATTATTTATATAATGAAGTAATAATTAACGTGTGTGTGTAAATATAAGATTAAATATTTTTTTTAGAAAAATGAAAACTTCATATCAAAGTTTCATAATAATTCTTCATTGTCTGGAAGAAATATAGAGAAAATCCCAAACCATGGTTTTAAATGACAAAAAACAGCCAACGACGCTTAATGGCGAGTGGCATAGTTGGTGGCCTTTGTGCCACTTTGTCTCATGTTCGATCTTGCCTGCCCGCACTAGTGTAAACGATGGTTTTTGAAAAACGATGGTTTTTTTAATTGTAAACCATGATTTTCAACGATTATGTGCTTTTTCCAATTTCTTCAGCTCTTGGCCATCTCTTTCACAAGAATCTACTTTCAGAAGAGAATTCAGAAAATTAATGTACCCACCATAATTAATATAGAATGGACAAGATGCGGTGATTGAAGTGTTATATTCCCTCCAATCCAAAATATAAGATGTTAAATTGGAGAATTTTGTGTGAAATTGGAGAATTTTGCAAGGCGGACCAAACATTGATATCACTATTTATGAAGTTTCTTTGGCTCTATAAGGCAAAAGTATTGACTTGATCACTTGGGAGTTCACACTAATGAACTGTGTGAAAATGGAGAATTCTGTGTGGCCGACCAAATACTAATATCACTATCTATGAACCTTCTTTGGCTCTATAACATAAAGCCATAAGATATATAAACTAAAAAAAAAAAAGCTATCCGAAAAGTAAAAATTAATATATATAAAATGTAAAATACCAAAAAACCAATAATCTTTAAAAAAAATTCAATATGTATTGCTTTTTAATATTTTGTCAGTAAATTATTCATAAAATTTATATTAGTATAAATTATTTAAAATGTTATCAAAAATAATATGTAAGTAAGTAAAAATTTATCTAATATGTGCTAGTCTGTTATCCCCCTTCATCACCTGAATTCACAAACTCCTTATGTAAAAGAGAACATGAATTCACAAACTCAAACTAGATAGCAATATCCTACACCTCCGGTGGATTCCTCAACATTCCTGATCTATCGTCCTTTCTTGAAAAATATTAATTTGAACGAGTGAGATTGACATTTCAGTATCTAGGTGCTATTATCCGTTATTGGTTCTTCCTTGCCTTTGTCATTATTCTTCAGCCACAATCCTTCTCATCCTTGCCTGTCATTTTGCTATTTCTGCAAATATTGTCTTTTCTTCCTAAATGCACTGCACATATAATCCATAGAATAACGTAATATGATGTAATTTTTTTTAATGAAAACTAAAAGCAATAAAAACTAGAAGCAGTCTGATACAGTCATACATAAAGGAGAAGACTACTACATAAACACTCACGAAGGATAACAACTGAATATGTGGACATTACAATAAAATGCAAGATAAAGGTTAAAGGGTAATATCATGTAATTAAGAGAAGGAACACTTGGAGAAATTATAAAAGTTATTAATCAGTCCGCTTAGCAATTAATTCAACATATATTGATGTAAAATATTTCCGGGCCCTGTAGCCCAGTGACACCAAGACACCAAGTGCCTCCGGTATGATGGATGTGTAAGTTATGACGAAAAAATATTAATATAAAAGATAAAATTCATCTAAGTTGTGTTATTTATAAATTATGAGTAGTAAATGCTTTATATGGCAAAAACAGACTATTTCTATTACTCCTTCACACTATGATTTTGCAAACTATCATGGGGATTCAATAGTTATGTATTTGTCCTGCTTAGTAAGAAACTAAAAATATAAAGCCATGACATTGTCTACACTTTGGGTTTCCCAGGAGGCGTCGTCATCGCGGGTTCGCGGGATGCGTTTACTTTCCGCTTTCCCATTTGCAGAGCTTACCCTGAGAATGAGTTCTTAGATGTTCAGATTTGTTTTGGCTTGCCTAGTCAGCATCCACATCATCATCTATATCAGCTTTAAAAGTAAACAAATGGTCAACAAACGATCAATGTGTATTTTTGCATCTATTTTGGAAGTTCATAGTCACTTCTATCTATAAAAACAAGCATGTTAGACGCATTTTAATCTGGAGAAAAGTTTATGCATATTGTTGCACTTTAACCCATTATATAAATAAAATAATCACATATTTGTGAAACCTTTAAAGATGAAATAAAATATGTCCAGATGTATCAAGAGCAGCATAGGAATATAATTTACTAAATCAATTACGTTGCTTATAATCTATAACTATAAAGTTTCTACTGGTTGGCTGGCCAACTAAAAAGTTTTTTTTAGTCTCATTTTTTTTACGATGAAATATTATAATTATAGAGTTAACGTAGGCAAAAAGATAAATATGTGGCTGTGAAATTTGAGTGAAAATATCCTTATATAATGAATAACTCTGATTTTTCATTAAAGAAAATTTTATAGTTTTAAAATGAAAAAATAAGTTTTATTAGCATTTAAAGAATCAAAGTTCATTGTATTAGATGAAACTATCTAGTGCTCCCTGTCATAGTTTCATATTCTAAATTGTGTTTTTCTTCAACATATAATAAAATAATTTAAATAATTTGATTATATTTAATATTAATATGATTTTATCATTGTGATAAATAATTTGATCTTGTACATGGTATATTTTGACCTGGGGGTAGTGATGTATTTGTACCAATAGTTTTACCTCCGTGGTTTCAAAATATCAATGAAAATGATTTAATTTAGTTCTGTATTGGAAGCTAAGGATAATAAAGCAGGGAGAGGGAGAAGTTAGGTTGAAGCGCAGGGCTGAAAGGTGACTTGACCAAAATAGATACTAGTTACAGCCAGACTGAGAATGAGAACTAACCAAAATAGAAAAAGCCTTTCAACGTTGCAGTTTTGATGGAAAGCATTTGGTTTAGAAAGCCAAACACACTTACGTACTGAGGTTGCAGTTTGCATGAAAATGGCAACTGAGGTTTCTGCATTACCGTTGTGCCCTGGTAGAAATGCTGCGAGAATGACTTATGAGGGGACATTTGAAAATCAAAAGGCAAAAGCAACCATTCCTGTGAAGCTTTTTTTTTAGAGTAAAATACTCTTACGTTTTGCCTTAATTACACATATATACTTCCCCTCTATTTTAAAAATATACACTTAAGTCCAAACCGTTAATTCGGTTAAGGATTTTTATTTTTTAATTAAAATTTATATTAAAATAAATTTATTTACTAATTTATCCTTCATCGTTACTAATTTCCTAATTTTGACTAAAATTGTTTAATAATTTAAGAGTTTCTTTTTCTTAACTTATTTTTCACTTTTGTAAATAGTTATAAGTTAAATTTTTTTCATATTAAGATAAATACTTAATTAATTTAGTTATAGAAAAATTAATTAAAAATATGATTAAGGGGCAATTACAATGAAATCCCATACAAGAGAAAAAATGAAGAAATGGTCTCAGAAGTTGTCAGTGTAAGCTCCTCGACTTGTCATTAACAACTTTAGGGACCATTTTTTCATTTTTTCTCTTGTGTGGGACTTCATTGTAATTGTCCCTATGATTAATCCTATTAATAGATGCATGCTAAAATGAACATGTTTATAAATATTTGTGCAAAAAATGTATTTAAAAAATTAAAATTTGAAATTAATATAAGTCATACTGTATCAAATTTACATTATTAATAACATATTGTGAATAAAACATATTTTTTTCTTTTCTTTTTAGTTTTCATTTGAAAGGCATATTTTTTAGTCATTCAAAAGAATACTGAATAAATAAGTTTCAATAAATATGATAAAAATTTAAAATTTTATAATATAATAAAAATTAAAAAATTTTATAATATATTGAAAATTTTGAACATACATGTATTAGAATTATTTTTTTGTATAAAAATTTATTTTTCGACAAATATAAATGTTTATTCATTTGTTGAAAAAAAGGGTATTTTAGTTAAGTAAATGTTTAATAGTTAAACTTATAACAGTCAACTGACGGTTAGGTGGATGGAAATGAAATATCAAATATGTAAGGGAGGTTTATGTAACTTGCATTTTAATTTCAAGGGAAGTTTATATACGTTTTCAAAATAGAGGGGAGGTTTATGTAATTTAGGTAAAACAGAGGGGTAGTCAGTATATTTTACTCTTTTTTTTTTTTTTTTTTGGTTTCTTTTTGCTCACCAGGTTTCTCAGGTAAATTTTGCCTCTTCCGTCCAGGTCTTCTTGTCTCTTTAATTTTTCTTATCATATCAGTCTTTAAATCTTGGATTTTCTCTTGTTTTAATTTTCTCTTCTAGGATGTCCTCCAAAGAAAACTCAATTTCCCTAGTTAGCCTATAAAAATGGACTTGGCTTCTCTCATTTTCTTTTCTCATATGCTCCCATAATTTACCTTTAAGGGAAGCACTTTTTTTTTTGTGTAAAAAAAAAAACATCAATCATCACCTTGAAACATTTTTCAGTAGATCCTAAACTAATTTCTAGTACAATCAGTACCTTAACATATTTTTTTAGTGGCACTCAGTATCTGACACCCAATACTTTGGAGTACTTTCCAATTCCAATAGATATTGAGTGTCAATAAAAAAATATCTTAGAGAATTGAGTGCGCTAAAAATTAATTTAGGATTTTGAATGTCTAAATGTTACTAAACAAATATTTCAGAGTACCATATGCTTTTTCCCCCGTTAAAAAGTAGTGCTCCTCTGACTTTATTTACTACAAAACTATGTAGTTTTGGGGGCAAAGGATGGAAACAAATGAAAAATAAAAAGGAGAGAATATAGGTCCTACAAAAATACCCATGAGCCTTATACTCAATCTGCAAAAATACTCAAATTTTTTTGGGTAAAAAAGTACTTATAAACATTAAAAATCAGAGCAAAAATAAAATGTCCACTAAAATAGGCTAATGTATGTTACTTTTTTGTATAGGATACATGCCAAAGTACAAAAAAGCACTCAACTAAAAAATTGTAAATATGCAAAAGTACTTATAAAGTTGTACCTAAAGGGCACCAAATATCATGTTATTTATTTATTTATTTATTTTGGTTACAAATGAGGGACTAGCCCGAAATGAAATACAATTAACTAAGAGGGGAACTAATTCCCATATACTCTTGTAGTACTAAGGTCCTCAAATGTGAAGGACATGAGTTATAAAGAACAGACTGTGAGAGGCCGTCTTTTCCAAGTCGATCAGCCACTGCATTCTGCACATGAGAGATATATGTAACCTTTACTGCCCATTGCTGCTCCAGGAAACTCTTGACTTTAAGCATAACTAGACTCAGCTTGTCATTCTTGTACTCAGAAGCATTTCTGTCAGATTTCTAGCATCAGATTCTAAAATGAATTTTCTGTAATCCATATTCCAGGCTAGTTGCAACCCTTTTAGAAAAGATCATTCTTCCGCCTCTTGAGCGTTACAAGCTCCCAAGTAGTTTGATAATCCTGCAATCCATGTGCCTTTAGATCTCTTATAACTGCTCCACAGCTAGAATAGTTTGCAGTAGATGACATTGCCCCATCTACATTAATTTTAATCCAATCCGGAGGAGGAGCTTGCCATGCTATTATTGCTGTGGTTACTGATGCTTCTTTTTGCCAATCATCATGTAGCTTCACATATTGTTTCCATGAATGCAAAACAATGGAACCTGGGTTGGCCGGCTTGCTTTGTTCTTCAAAGACCCACTTGTTCCGCCAATTCCACAATCTCCAGACTCCTACCCCCCCACAGTAATGTCCAGTCAGCATCTCTATGCCTTCCCATTTCTTTTTTGAGATTCTGATGAATACCGAAAACGGAAAAAGGAAGAAGAACTGTAGGAATAAAAACGGGAAGCTAAAATACTCTGTAAAAGAGGCATAGTAAGTATCTCACTAATCTCTCTAGAACAGCCCAGGAGGATCTCCAAGTGTTTAATAAACTCTCAAAATATTCGATGCTTTATTGAGTAGGCAAGAAACCCTTTTTATAGGAGTACAGAGAGATAAACATCTAATTCAAAATTCAAATTAGGAAATCCAAATAATATCAAAAATACTAAAATAATATCTAAATCTAAAATATTAAAGAATATCTAAAATCCTACTTGTGGATATTCCACTTATTCTGAAATATCTAGAATAATATCTAAAATAATATTGCTGAAATCATTAAATAATAAATATTACTAATTAATTCCTAATTAGTTCTAAGACGATTATTTTTTCTAGAATAAATCAGCCTATAGCGATTTGGATTGCTATCAGATTCATACTGATCCAATCTCTCAAGGATGAATTAAAAAAGGAACTATAGTATCGTGGATGAATTAGTGTTATCCAAATTTGTTGAGCATAATGACAGTCACACAAAATGTGCATGGTATTTTCAATATCAGCACCACAACAGGAGCAAGAAGGAGAAGAGGATGACCACCTGCTTCGCCACTCATTTGTAGGTAATCTGTTTTGAAACACAAGCCAGAGAAAAACTCTTATTCTTTCAACCCCCCTCCACTTCCAAATCAGCTTGTAATTTGCATTATATAAGTTATCCGGTGGCTTTTCAATGAGAAAATAAGCTGATTTAACCGTGAATGTACCATTAGCATTTCCACTCCACACCATAATATCATTACGTGCCTCCTTCATTGGGGGAATGATAGCCATTAGCCTTTGCACAACTTCGCTGGACACTAGAGACGCCAGTTTGGTGTAGTCCCATGCTCCATTAACCACCCAATCAGCCACTGTAGTTGTCTTCTCTATTTCGGATAAAGGTCTCACACACAGATCCATTATCTTTTTTCCTTGTAGTAACCAACTGTCTAGGAAAAAATTAACAGAAGTTCCATCTCTCACTTGCCACCTAATACCTTCTTCAATAGTGCTCTTTTGACTACAAATAAAATGCCATAGTTGTGAATCTCCTGGTTTGTCAAGCAGCAGACTATGTTCATCCCTTATCATATATTTCTTCAATAAAACTTCTGTCCAAAGCGTGTCTTCACCCACTACCAACTTCCATGCTAATTTACATCCAAAGGCCTGATTCATTATAGATAATTTCTTGCATCCCAACCCTCCATAATTTTTAGGCAAGACAAGTTGACTCTAGCCTATATTATGGAAACCATGACCATTAGAATGACCCCATATAAAATTGCGTTGGAGCCGCTCAACCTCTTTACAAATACTCATGGGTATCTTGGTCTCTTGCATTGGATATAGTGGGATAGTACTTATTACAGATTTGGCAAGTGTAATCCGGCCAGCCTTAGATAGACAATTAGTTTTCCATGTTGCAAGCTTTGAATTAACACGGTCGACTATATATTGGAAGGTTTCTCTTGGTTTCTTTTTTCTAGATAGGGGAAAACCAAGGTACTTACCAATCTCTTTAGTGATTGCCATTTTTGTAATCCCTTGTATTCGTCGGTTTCTTTCTTCCGAGACTTTCGGGGAGAAGAAAATAGATGATTTTACAGCACTAATTTTCACCCCTGATGCACAGCAGAAGCTATTTAGACAGGTCATAATACACTGTGCCTACTCCACAGTAGCTTCTCCAAAAAGCATAAGGTCATTAGCAAACATAAGGTGAGATATTTCTGGCCCTGCCTTTGAGGCTCGAATAGATTCCCATTTCTTTTGCTTTACTGCTTCATTAATTACATGTGAAAGCTTATCCATACAAAGCACGAAAAGATATGGTGATATGGGATCACCTTAGTGAAGACCTCTCTTGGGAGTGAAATATTCTGTTGTGCCTCCATTCCAAAGCACATTATAGGACACTGTGTGACACAATGCATTATAAGATCTATAGACCTCTTTTCAAATCCAATTTCAACTAGCACCTTCCTCAAGAAATCCCATCTAATACAATCGTATGCTTTTTTGATATCGATCTTTAAGACCATATAGCCTTTCTTGTCTTTAGCCTTCTGCATTGTATGAAGAATTTCTTGCTCAACAATTGTCTTAAATGTGTCTTCCTTTAATAAATCCAGCTTGATAAGGGGATACCAACTCATTCATGACTACTTTCAATCTACTCATAATTACTTTCGTAATACATTTGTAGTGTACCGAACATAAGGAGATAGGCCTAAAGTGAGTAACCAATTCAAGATTATCTCTCTTACGAATATGAGTAATCAAATTCTTGTTAGCTTTGTTCACCTGCACCGAGCCATTGAATACCGCTCTTACAAAGCTGCATACTGATAGTCCCACAACATTCCAGTTAGATTGGAAGAAAAGAGGCTGAAAGCCATCAAAGCCAGGAGACTTGTATGGTCCCATTAAGAATAGGGAACTTTTAAGTTCTTCATCCGTTTGTAGCTACCCCATATTCCTTAAAATAGATGTATCAATACTAGGAAATGAGGAATCAAAATGTATATTTCTGGTAGAGCTGGTCTCCTCCTGATATAATGATCTAAAAAACTTCGGCACATGATTTTTAACATCATCTTCATTATCAATCCAACTTCCATCATCCTTTTCAGAGTTAATACTCTATTCCTTCTTCTCCTCATGATAGTTTTGAGATGGTAATATCTAGTATTACGGTCCCCTTTGGTAATCCATGTCGCTCTAGATTTCTGGAACCACTTTAGTTCCTCTTCTTTAAGTACCCCTTCTAGCTCTTCTTGTAGTTGAAGTTCCAACTTACATAGAACAGAAGAATAGGGATAGACCTTTGATTTTTGAATCCCATTTAATCTAGCTAGGATAGTAGATTTTTTCTTTTCAACATATCTGAATACTTCTTTATTCCACATACATAGGGATAGGCCTTTGATTTAGCATAGTTGCTTCCTCTTCTGCCAATTCATTCACTCTCCTTCAATATATCATTGAAATCGCCAATACTGCCCATGGCTTTGAACTAGCCAATGAGAATTTCAATAACTGCTCCCGAAGTATTTGTCTATGATTCGAGTGGGGAATTGCATATACTGTTGTGAGCAGGAATTCTGGGAGGTTTGGCAGCCAACAAAGCAGGTGGAAGAATTGTCGGTTTTTTTCTACAGTAATTGAAATTTGCGAGCTATTCCAAGCTGCAACAAGACCACCAGATCACCCTACACTTGGAATGACCCTTATCATATCAAAGCCTAAGGATTGAAGGCAATGAAAACGCTGAATATCCTCAGACCTCGTTTCTGCAAGAATCAGTAAATTGGGCTTAGGCCCATGACACAAAAGCTTTAAGTTTCTGAGAAGGCTTTTACCACAAGCCCCTCTTGTATTCAAGTAAAATAAATTATCCATAAAACCAATCATTGGGCTGTAAGGGATCAATTAAAGACCACTAGACAATTGGGTCATAGGTACCAAAGTCCCTTCAGCAGGGCTGCTCATTTCCTCGTCCCTGTCTCATAGGCTATCAATAGTCGGCCCACATTATTTGCCGGACTGTGGAATCAAAGACCCTTGTTTGCCGGACTGTGGAATCTCACCTCTCGTTTCTTTCTGTTTCCGTGGACGTCGAGGTTTCTACACTACCCGCCATATCCCCTGTCCTCCACATACCTCAGTTCCATCCATTACTACCTTGTTGTTTTGTTCCTAACCACCGTATTCGACTCAACACTCTTTTCTGCAGATTTTTGCTTCGCAGAGCATGACACATCTCTGTGTCCACACAGTGGGTACACAACATATGCAAACCTTCATATTCCAGATAATATATTCCTCCCCTTCTAAGGAAAACCCAGACATCAATTGTTTCCCTAGATCGATTAGCACACAAATTCGTGCATAATGACCTCTTAAGTGGCAAGTGGTGTTCATATCCACCTTTAATGTTTCTCCAATCCTGTTGCCGATAAATGTAAGAGCCTTGACATCATAATATTCCAATGGAACAGTAGGCAATCTCACCCATACAGCCACTTTATCGATAGTAGCTATAGCAGATTTGAAGTTTGGTTCCCACGGCCTTACTGTTAAGTGATGATAATAAATCATCCATGGGCCTCCTGTAAGAGTGTGAAAGTAGTCCTCTGTATTAGAAAGCTTAACCACAAAGAAACCAAAACTGATGTTGATGAGGTTTATAATTCCTTTCTTAGCCCACATTGCTTGCAAACGATTATAGAGCGCTTTATACCCAATGTTTCTGTCCAGCAGCTTCACGATCACAGCCTTCCTCCAAACTCTATAGAGCTTTTTCTTCATTTTTCCTGAGAAAGAGAATTCTGGAAAATTTCTCGACGGGTCTTCCTTTGTTCTACATACTGGATCATAGTCTTCCTATTCGCTTTCAATCTGATTATCCTCAGACATGCCATCCTCCGAAACGAGATCACGTTCTTTCTCAAAATCTTCATCAGCTTTTTCACTCTGACTATCAATACCTTTCAGCTTCTCAGCAAAAGAAGAACCACCTTTGTGAAACTCAGATCTATTTGAGCCTAGCTTTGGCCATTGGTTATTCATTCGATCCTCATCGTTAATCTTGAAACCACCGTTCTTTATTTTCTTAGCACTCCTCGCCAGTTGGTCATCCTCCTCCTGAGTTTTCTTAGCATGAGATGAAGCAGAGTCTGTGCTTACATTCGTCATTTTTTACCGCCTAAGCAGAGTTGAGGCTTTCACTTTTGAACCACAAAACTTGGGTAGTTAAGATTTAGAGATTCATATGTTATTTAAAGGAGTAAAAGTAAAAGTACCCATTGACATACAAAATGGTCATGCAAGCTATAGCCCAACTTAACAAAAAGCCTATTTATCCAGATATTCAATAACATTAAAAAAATTGTATATTCATTATGAATAAGTTAATTTAGGACCAAAAAAAAATTCTTTCCGCCTTATTTATGACAAAAAATCATCATCTTTGTCCTATAAACAGGACCATAGGATTAAGTGAAAAAAACGACCATAGAAGCATATAAATATTTAATTTATTTTAAGTTTTATGTTTTATATATGAATTATTTCTGTGAAATAGTAGGGATTTACAATTAATTTGGCAATTGGAAATTATAATGTATATAATGCCGGCTTGAGTACATGAAAACTTGTCCAATTGAGGAAAGCATCGTATTAATTCGAAAAGTTAACACACTTAATAAAGGACACATTGGTCAATTAAAAATTATAATGACACTTCTAAATCAACCATTGTCCATTTATATAGACACTACTAAGTCACTAGCACCTTATCCTTTAATCTTACGCTTGCATCATGCGGGTCCTAATGACAATCTCAAAACACTCATGTAAATTAATATGTTAGAAAAGTTAAATTTGTTATAAAATCAATAAAGTATAAGAGATTGAGATGAAGGAAATGAAGAAATACAAGAGAGAAATAGAGAGCAAGGGGGAGTGATTCTTATTTCATTTTAAGCTTACAACCTTTAATACATGCCTACTATTTATAGGCCACAAATCATTAACTTCCATTACAAGAGTTACAACAAAAGAGTAAATCTATATATTGGTATAATATAAAGTCTTTGTAGGTTATTTACATTAATAATAGAAAACTCCCACTAAGCCATTTATGGGTTATATGGCTTTAAGTGTAGAATTCCAAAAGAGTCATCTTGGAAAGTTATAGAATACTAAGAGACTATGAACATCCACTACCACAATATTCATAACACTTTCCCTTGGATGTTCATAAACAAATATTGTGCCTCATTAAAACCTTATTAGGAAAAACCCAATGGGACAAAAACCTAATGAAGGAAAAAGAGTACACAATACAAATCGAAACTGCCTCATTAAAAACCTTACCAAGAAAACCCCGTGGGACAAAACCTTGGTTAAGGAAAAGAGTACAGCATGGTCTCTATTTCATACGATGATAATATCATATTTACTCCCCCTGATAAGAACATCACTTCTAATGTATTGTTGAGCATATCATTCTTTTAGCCACCAAACTATGAATGATACATTGTCCAAATATTCTGCTAGATGTATTCCTCTTACATATCTTCTGGATATGCTAAAATATCAGTATATTATGCCTTTATCTTATTCATCGTGAAAACAATAAAGAAAAATTATTCTGAAAATCAACAAAATATATCTTACATCCACATATTCAGTTTGTTTTGAATAAAATAATATTATATAATATGTTAATAGGACTATCACAACAAATCTCATTTTTGTTATTCACTGTGCACTTGCAAGAACTAATTTTTATCAATAAAATCAAAATAGATACAATATTAGCATAATACAAAAATATTCTCATAAAGTATAAGATACTTCTGGACCATTAAATTCAATGTATCTTTACAAGAAAATTCACCACGGTAAAAATATGTGATTTTGAAATCATTGATGCATTTGATAACTTGATCTACAAGTCAAGTAAAATGTAAAATTACTCATTTTTCAATATATTTTTCAATCAATTATATATGCTTGAATTATTTTCAAACTCGCACAACATTTTATATATAGAATGATTTTCTTGCATATGCTTTTGACATTTTAGATCCTTCAATGACTCTCATGTAATATTCACTATCCATATGCATATGCTATATATAATGATATCTAATAGACGCATTATTTTGTTTGCATATACTGCAACAATTATTGTATCCACTACCAAATGTTGTACCTCATCATAATCATCATTAAACCTTGTGAAAATCTTTATTTTCACATAAATATTCATATATCACAAATAACTTAATATTTCAAATGTTTTGGACTACAGGTCCATATTTAGACTATAAGTCCATAAATTTCACATGCTAAAAGAACATTTTTCATTGCGTCTTGTCCCCTTCTTCAGTTGGCCAACCACCTTTTTTTCTACCGACATATTTATGTATAAGATCCTCATTTGATCACGTGATATTATTACTAAAACTGTTGTCGACAACTTTATTTTTTCAGTTCCATTTTTCTTGTTGTAACATAATTCATTGAGATCTCTTTATTACTTTCAGGTACCTGAACCTCTTTTGAGGGTTCTGCAATTAGTTATGTATTGACCTCTTCTGGAGTGTCTGCCTCCTTAATATGATTATCTTGATTATTTGTTTCTTTCTTTTTTCTTTTGGAACTGATTATTCTCTCATACTTCGGGCATGTCTCACTTTCATTTATGCTGATTAGACCACTTATAGCTGGAATATGAGATTTAATAATTCCCATTTAGGTCAGTAATTGCATCTGGCAGATTTTATGTAATATTTCATGAATGCAAACCAAATGAACTTCTGGTTCATATTGTTATATTCGAGGATCTATATTTATTAGTAATAATACATTCCTTTTGTTTTCTTTTTCAGCTATTTAATTTCTCCCCCTCATATTAGGAAAACTTTGTCAAATGACAATCGACTAATCATGCAGTATAAGTCTCCTAAATCCATTTGTTTCCATTAGAAACATCCTTTTTTTTCATTTAGAGACAAACAAGAAGAAGGAGGTTCTTACCCAACATTTATCTCAATTTCCTTTAAATATCCATCTATGTGCATTGTGGTGAATCAATAGGAATGCACATTCAAACTTTTTAAGATGGAATATACTTGACTCCTGACCAAAAGCCAATTTTATCGGGAGAATTTGGTTGGCTAGTATAAGTGCTGCAATATGTAAGATCATATATGCCAACACTGAAACATAAATTTTGTTCTCATAAGTATTAATCTAGCTATTTATGGAGGCTTCAATGAATGAATCGTATAATCTAGAAATTGCGCGTAACATAATAATTTATTCAAATATTCTTGCAAACTTCAGGTTGCAAACTAATACTAATATTACATGTAACCATCTTATAGATGCATCTATCAAAATTATTGAACATTGATATGGTTTACATGATATTTGAATGGGCCCATATATCAGCTTGATATATTTCCAGAAATATAGAGATTCATTTCAAGTCATAACTTGTGATACTCTCATAATCAAATTTCTTTGAGAACATGCAGCACATGATAATTCTTGAATTATATAATATGTTGGCTATTTATGAAGAATCTTTTAGTTTTTCAATGGATGTCACACATAATCTTTTATATATGACTCGGATGAATCAAACAAGTCATACCAACATAAATTTGTTTAAATCAGTAAACTACTAGTTTACTGTATTATGTTGCTTAACCAACGACAAACTTTTCAATTTCCATAAGTATTGATATAAAATGTCAATATGACATCCATTTTTCGGAGATCAATAGGTTTTGTGAGGAAGTATATGAGTAAAACTTTTCAATATTAACTCACACTTATATTCTAACAATCTCCCCCTCAAGTGTGAGTCATATAAATATACTTTCTTTATTTCTCTATTTCAAAGACAAATTTGTATATAGCAAACTAATAATATATCTTTCATTTCAAAACTCAAGTACTTCATAACTCACAACTAATCATGGATTTAGTCAATTGGGTTATCATTTAAACCCTATAATAGAGTAAAACTCTAATGTAAATCTATGGGTTATAACTTTTCTTAATCAATTCTTCTTCTGCCCATAGAATTTAAGAAAAATCTATATTAGTTCTTCAGGAACTATATCGACTTTGTTACATTTATGTTCTTCAGGAACTAACATATATTCTTGCATTTTTATATAATTTTATTACTCATTAATAATAATATGCTTCAATTTGTCTCTTTTGATGCATGTTCAAAGTATGAAATGTTTAGAATTTTTCACTACATAAAGAAATATGAGGAGATCCATAATCAAAATACATAAAGATCTTATTGCAATGAATTCTGATGTTTAGGGGCTAAAATTAATTTGAGAGAAATGTAAAGATAAATGCATTATAATATAAAATAATAAATACTTATGATATATATAGTCTTCTTTCATATATTCCTTATTGTTTGATCATCCATAAATTTGACTTGCACTATATAATTCATGCACATTACGAAAATGATTTTGTCTAACAAATCATAAACTATTCATAATGAATTTTCTCATTAAGTTCTCATTCTCTTCATTCAAATATGATATAGGATTTTCCCCCCTTAAATGTCATGTAAAACCAATTTGATTCCAATATATGTCATATTATATATTATTTCATAATTAATGTATGAAACTTGCACATATCATATAAGAATGCTAAGGAGTAGAAGAAATGTCAATACAATGAATTGGGAAAGGAGGCAATAAATTATCAATACTAAAATAAAATACAAATTGAAGAGTATTTGTATGCCTTTCAATAACAAAAGTTTGGAACTAAGAAAAATTGCATATGTATTTGTAAGGCAACATAATAGTGCTCAAGAGGAGAAGAGAGATGGAAGACAAAGCTAAAATGAAAAATATGACTAATAATGAAAGAAAGTACCTTGATGTTGAGGTATATGAGTTGAATGTTTGTTGGGAAATCTTTGGTGCAACAGAGAAATACAAGTTCCAAGAAGAAAATAGAGATGGTAAACTCCATTGATGTATATGAAAAGTATTCACATACACAATATACTTAAAATTACAAATAAATTGTACATTGTACAATTACACATAAAGAAGGTAATTAAACAACTTAATTGTATAATTAAAGATTATATGAATAAATACTGAAAACCATTTGATTTGGGAGTTATAGGGATTAACCATGAGGTAGTTAGTATCCTAAAAGGCCATGAAATCAAAATATATCAATAATTACCAATAATGTTTAAATTTGTAAATAAATTGGCACTATACTGAAATTTTAAAATGACCAATAATTACCTTTTTATCTATTTGATTTCATATATCACTCATGTTGATATCACAATGTTAAATAATTATTTCTCTCTCACAAATTAATCACAATCAATTTAAATTTAGACATAAAGAATCAAAATCATATAGCCTTCAGGGCTTACAATTATTTCTTAATCAAAATCATATAGCCTCCAGGGCTTACAATTATTTCTTTTGGCTATACAAGCTGATCATCTTTCTCTGTAACTTATTGCTTTAAGCATCATAACTATTTTTGATATTTTTCACAATATTTCATGGTCTTTCTGGCTTCACAACCATTTTGATCTTTATTTTCAATAAATTGATACATATGAGTCTATATGACTTCTGGTCATATTATACCATTTTTTCCCTATACATATGACTTCTAGTCATAGTATGATATTTGCTCATAATTTTAATCACCTTAGAAATGTTATTATTTCCACGATTGTAATTCAATAGCTAAGACAAAGTATTCTTAGCTTTCAACTATCAATTCCACAAATGCAATGTGATCATGTTTATTTTCACTCTTACATATGTTCTTACTTTCAATAGCATAATCAATTTCTCCAAATATTGGTCTTCAGGACCATAGCAAAAACCTTACAAAGCTTTTTTTTTTTTTTTTGGTTTAGTTTGATATTTGAATATTTAGCCTTCAGGACTTTGATATTTGTAACAATTAAATCATAAAAGTGCCAAAATTTTTCTTGTCAATCTTGCAATTTAATGAAGCCAATAGCATTCTTTCTCATAAGAGCTATTACAAAAGTGATGTGACTTCTGGTCATCTGATCACGAAATTAAGAATTTTATGGCTTCTGGCCTCTCGATAAAATCAAAATACTAGAAAATAAATTAAATAAATTCAAATTCATAATCAAATATAAATAATAGATAAGCCCATGATCATATAGACCACATTACATGCTCATATATAATACTATTATTTGTTAATGTAATATAATAAACAAATGAAAATAAAAGATTGATATAATGATATAACAATAATGTATTAACATAAATAAAGGAAATGTAAATAAAATAACAATAAAACAATATGAAATAAATGACATAAAATAAAGAAACAAGCAATAATATATAACATAAAATGTCAAGAATGCTAGAATATAAAATAAATAAATATAAATTTTGCATAATAAGAGATTAACGGAAAACGATAAATAAAAGTGACAGGAAAGAAAACTTGTGAAGGATAATATAATCTCAAATCTTAGCCATGGAACCCGATGTATAAAACAATCGGTAAAAGAGTTCATTTAATTCCATATAATGGCTTAGATTATCCTAGATATATGTAAGAGATAACAAAAGGATGGACAAAAATAGATAGCATAAAAATAATATACAACATAGTATGGAAATGAGAAAGTTAGAGAGTAGAAGAGATAGAAAACTAGACCATAGGTCTTCTGAGCGAATTCGTGTTGATAACGTGTTATAAAATTAATAAAGTATATGAGATTGTGATGAAGGAAATGAAGAAATACAAGAGAGAAATAGAGAGCAAGGGGGAGTGATTCTTATTTCATTTTAAGCTTACAACCTTTGATACATGCCTACTATTTATAGGCCACAAATCCTTAACTTCCATTACAAGAGTTACAACAAAAGAGTAAATCTACATAATGGTATAATATAAAGTCTTTGTAGGTTATTTACATTAATAATAGAAAACTCCCACTAAGCCATTCATGGGTTATATGGCTTTAAGTGTAGAATTCCAAAAGACTCATCTTGGAAGGTTATGGAATACTAAGAGACTATGAACATCCACTACCACAATATTCATAACAAAATTAAATATTTTCAAGATAAGAGTACAGGGAAAGAGGGATAGTGGTGGCAGTTACACAAAAAAAAAGGGATAATATGGAGGTAGCTCCAAGATATTTTTAAATCAGAAAATAAAATAATATTAAGATATAAATTACAGTATTTTCAAAATAAATACTTATTTATGATTTTTATTTTTTTGCCATCCTTCACATTTTTAACAAGCCGAACACTTAATTTTCATAAATTTTAGTATAACTCCATTTCTCTTCATTTTTATTATAACTTCCAGTGTATTTCCTAAATATCAAATAAAAATTCTAAATAATATATTTAGTTGTCAGAAGGCTGATAACCAACTGAATTTATCTGTTAAAATTTATTTTTTTAAAAATACTCCCTTTATTATTATTATTATATAAATATATATATTCATATTAATTCTTTGGTTTTTATATATATAAATTTTTTTGACAGCATTTTTTCTCTCCATATTTATTTGGAAAAATGACAGTAAAATAACTTTAAAATTGCAAAATCTCAAGTTAAATTTATCACCAAGAATTGATAAGGTAACATCATTGGCCTTGTTTCAGTGATATCATCCTAATCAAGCTAGTGTTAGGACTTGTTTTTCCTCCTTTAAAATATGCAGGCAACAACCCATTTTACTTTACTAATGTGTTCAGTTGACCAGTTGACTGAAACTTCGTTAATGTAAACTCACAAATAAAGTAAAGGTGCATGATTCTTCCGAGCTAGAGAGAAGCTACGTACGTAGCTAGAAATACATATAATATTTTAAATCTTTTATATATTTCATGCAAAGTCTCATAAAAAATATTCAATTAATCTCTTCAATACCTGAGATTTTCGATCTCAAACTAACATAATTGTATAAGACGACGTACTAAATTACTAATACTTGATTACTTTCTCAAACTAATATATATCATATATTTTATATATAATGAATTAGTGCTTTAAACAAACTACTCCCTCTTGTCCTAAATATAAGATAAAGTTAACTTTTTTTGAAAATATTAAGAAAGCTAATTAAACTACTTTAAAATATTTATATTTATCATTTTTTCTTCAAACTGTTTTGTCTAACTTATAAACTGATATATAATCTAAGGATACACAATACATGATATGATATGATTAACTAACTTATTTAGCTTCCTTAATTTTTCAAAAAAAAAAAAAAGTCAACTCAGTCTTATATTTATACCGGTATCTATTTTGCTGCGATATGTAGTCAACGAATTATGTGAATTATAGTTTTAAACAGGCTCCTCTTTGAGTCCTCTGAAATTGAAAAGCGGCGTTTTTATTAACCAAAAGTAGAAAAAGCCTTTCAACGGTGCAATTTTGAGGGAAAGCATTTGGTTTATAAAACCAATGGTAGAGTGACCTGAATGCCAGCTTTATTATGCACACTTTATGTACTGAGATTTTGCAGTTTACATTAAAATGGTAACTGCGATTTCTGCATTGCCAAAGTAGAAATACAGCGAATGACTTATGAGGCGAATGACTTATTGCCAAAAGCAAGCATTCCCGTGAAGCCTTTCTTTGTTTCTTTTGTCTCCACTTTAATTTTCTCAGGCTGTCTAGCTTTATATGGTGATGTTGGAAAGAGGACTATTGGAAAATTCCAAAGGTTAAGTTGTTTATTCTTTTGTTAGTATCTGAGTGGTATATAAAGTGTGGAATGTTGGATGAAAGAACTTTATTAAATTGAATTCATCATTATGTTAAAGTGGCTTTGATATAATTATATAGTATAGAAACCACTAAATATGAATGTTAAACTTGGAAAAGATTTATATGCATCATGGTGATGTTGAAATCAAGAGGCTTGCTTGGTGAAATAAGTCTTATGGTATGCTTAAACAAGGAAAGTGAAAGATAAAAACTAATGAGTTTTTAGGTGAAAAATT
The DNA here is from genome assembly GCA_963855925.1 of Inga laurina. Taxonomy (NCBI): domain Eukaryota; kingdom Viridiplantae; phylum Streptophyta; class Magnoliopsida; order Fabales; family Fabaceae; genus Inga; species Inga laurina. The sequence continues at coordinate 64,072,758 of OY979703.1, forward strand.
AATGTTGTTGGAAGAGATTTGTCTTCCTTTCTACAAGTATAAATGTATTTATTTGTTTATTTATTTATTAGTGTCAACCTAGGAACAAAAAGATAAATACGTAGCTGAGAAATTTGAATGAAAAGATTCTTGTGCAATTAATAATTATAATTTTTCTTTCTTTTCCTTTGCTAAATCAACCTTGTTGATACACATATACCCAATAAAATGATATGAAATATTGAGATTAAATTTGGCTTTTGTTAAATAGAATGATATAATTATTTAGAGGTTTATTTTGTGGCCATTTGAGACATTAATAACTAGGGTCATGGAGATCATTTGACCCAATTTTTAAATCCAAATTTAGTTCAGGTGCTTGATCAGTGATTTGTTAAATGTAGTGAATCAAATTAGAATTTGGGTATTTTAAATGGCTTTTAAAAAGATTTTCCCAAATAATAAATTTTAGTGACCATTCGGAATGACAATTATTATGACCAATGATTTACAAAAAATGATGGCTATCTAGTGATTTATAACGGTATTAAGGTGAAAAAATTCCCATATCTCAACTATTTGACGGTTGGCTATGAAATTTGATGATATCCCCATGTATATCTAGATTTAAAAAAACATCTATCTGCTACCAAATATTTTTATTATAGTCTATCCCATATCCATCGGATTAACTTTTCAAATTAAAATAGCATCTAAAATCAAAAAATAATTCGAAACCTACATCTTTCTAGGTTTTGATTAGTTTTTAAAAACATGAAAAAAATCACAAAAAATTATATTGTTGCACCTTATTTTTGAATTGTAATTTATTTTTTTAACTTCTATATTATTGCTAAACCAAAATCTTGATGAATAAATTTCAAATACAATAATATTGAATAAGTTCCTAAAACGTAAAACTAGTAACATATGATAAGAGACGCAACTAAATGTCAAATAGTTGAGATTGAATTAGAGAGAATGTTGGGAATATGATCGGGATTAATTTTGTAACTAAAAATTTATATTTTGATTTTTAGTCCTTCAAAATAACTATAATTTTTAAGATCCTTATTTTCTGAAAAAAACATGTATAAGGTAATGTGAAAGTTTTAAGACAAACATGTAATTAAATAATTACTATTCTATTATGGTTAAAATAATGAAAAATCTGTAGCAATACAAATTTAAAATTTATGTATCTTTATTCCTCTAAGTCAAGAGTTTAAATCATCTCAATATATACAAAAACTACATTAAAAATTATTGATTTATTTAATGGTCACCATTCTTATTAATCAATGTATAACCTTTCTCACCTTAAATGTATAACTATAACTTGATACTAACAGAATATCTATAATTATGGCGAGTTATTTAAGGTGGAGCTAAAAAATCTTCCAATTTCTTAGACCTGGAAAAAACAAATCCTCCAATCAAAGATAAGGATGTTTATTGGAGTGAAAAATATATAATACAATAAAAATAAAAAAATATTTTTGGCTAAAGTACATAAAAATACCTTGACCCTAATGTTTCATATTTTAATAATCAACTCACCATTCTTAAAAATGCCATTAAAGTTGCCAAAATTCATATTTTTATAAGAGAGACACTAATAAAAGACTATGTGTATATATAAGATAAGGACCCTGATGTTTCCTATTTTAATAATTCACTCACCATTCTTAAAAATACATTAAAGTTAACGGAATTAGTCAAGCCAAAATTCATATGTTTAGAAGAGAGACGCTAATAAAAGACTATATATATTGATATATTGCCAACAGGTATATAACACCGTCATACGCATTGTTGATAATGTAGAAAATATTGCATATAAATTATAATTAACACTGTCAGGTCTCCAATTTAAATGCAATCAAATTTATAATCAATAAAAAATATTGCATATATTAAAAAAAAAATATTGTAAATCATGGACCACAAATATGTACTTTCTTAGCCACAAAATGTTCCAAGAAAATAAATAAACAATAAATTACCCCTATAATATCCAACCACTAAGCTTAACAAACAAATATATAATATGAGACGCAAATCCCCAATCCATCAAATTCGTTTACCGTGATTTACTTAATTCTTGGATTACGTATTCATTTGATGATTATGACCACTTAGGCTTCAAAGACCCGGCATTTAACAATATATATATATATATATCTATATAGATACACACATATGCATGGTTAATAATCTATATGACAAGATAAATGACAATTGATGAAGAGAGAAAAATCTTACGTGGTCCGATAATAATGACTAACACACACACACACACACACATATTTGCCAACAAATGACTAACACATATATATATCCCAACATTGTTTTGTAACCCCCAACTAGGGGTAGAAATAGGCTAGGCTTTACCTATATAGGCCTGGGCATGCAATAGAATTTTAAAGCCTGGGCCTGAGCTTGTATGTAGGCTTTTTTTTAGGCCTGAGCCTGGTCCTTCAAAAGGCCTGACAAGGCCTGAAGCCTATTTAAAAGTCTACTTAAAATATATGCCTTTAAATAACCTTTAAAACCTATGTATTTAAATTCATATATAAAGCTTTCGCACTTATTTAAAATATTACATTATGTCTTAAAAGCTTAGCATCCATTCTCGTTGTAATATAAAGGTTTAGTGAGAAAAAGAAAATAATATCTAGTGACAATAATTGTTCGAGCAAATAGGAATAAGAAAAACTAATGAGAGATATTTTTTAAAATTGACCAAGAATAACAAGTAACATGTAGATTTTATCTCTTTTACTGTTCCCACATAAATTAGGACAAACTCGTCCTACTAAGATTATAATATTTCATTTAGCACTAAAATAAACTAATATAAATTATTATGCTTTAGTGGACGATGCAAATCAAGGGAGAGGGAGTGAGTTAGCATTGCCATCTCAAGCGATCGAAGAGAAGAGAGGTGGGAGTTAATGATTGATGCCAAAATAAAGGTTGAAAATAATAACGATGAAATGTGAAACTTAGAATTAAAGATAAGTTGGTAAATTTATAAATGATTTATACGATTATTTAGATGACATTATATATTCTTATATTATAATATAAATTAAAAAAATTAAATAGGCTAGACTTGTAGGCTTGTAGGCTAGGCTTTATGAAAATAGGCCTGACCTGTTTATCTAAATAGGCTTGGCAATAGGCTTGAGCCTGAGTCTAGCCTATTTACTAAATAGGCTAGGCTAGGCTTTATGTAGGTTAGACTGTAGGCCTTGTTAGGGCCTAACCTATTTCCATCCCTGCCGCCAACAACTGTGATAATATGATGAGTTACTCATCAGGAATTCCAAGGGTTTGCGCCTTTGGCACAAGAGCCATTATCTTGACCATATTTGATGCATCCACTCCAGTAGTTTTAAAATCAAATTTCTTGTAAAATTTGATTGCATTTTCATTTTCATTCTCAACCTTCAAGTAAAGCTCCGGTATACCCTGCTCGGAGCACAAATCAATGATATGCTCCAATAACATTGTTGCTGAATTAACAACACAAGGGTTAATTATCCACATTCATAAAAAGACACGTACAGACCAAAAGTCTGATCTCTCCGAATTAACAAGAGTCAAATATGAGAAAATACAATGTGTTAGTTCGGTGTATAAGTTTTCATGCAGTGTTTAAACTTGTTCTTTATGGTGGAAGAATTTGTAGAGGGTCATAACAAAATGTGAATGGGATCTTCTGTCATTTGATCACTGCGCCATTTGATCAACGATTATCGTGAACACAGCTTCTCTCCACGAAATCCTCATCACGCCGTTTGAGCCCAATTTCGCTCTCCACGATGTAAACGCAAGATTTGACCAAGATTCAGAGATAATCGCGTTTTCTCTCTCCACGAAGCTCTAATGGCGGAGGAACCTAGAGCATCAGAAATAATACTTGAATAAATTCTCATAATATCAAGATTTTCTCTCCTGCTATTGTCATACTTGAAAGAGACCTTGTTATCTGCATAGTACATCAATAATACTTGAATAAATTCTCATTGGTCGTTATTATTACATGATTCCCCGGGAATCTAACCTTCCAGTTCAATCCAATCCTGTAGTTATGACTACGATTCATCAATTTAGACTCACTTTCTCTGCCCCTTTATTTTCACTCTCAGATGTACTGATAAACACAAAATTAAACCATAGCTTCTCTCAGCCATAACTTAAAAGGACAACTATAGCATGACAAGGACTTAAGCTTGAAGGGAAAAAATGTGCTCTGTGCATATATATGTGGTCACTTTGCACAGAATCTGTGCCCTGAGCTTGTCATGCTTCGTTTTCAAAGTACTTGGTGAGTGGTCACAAAATTGCCCACTTGTTCAACTCAAAACCCTAGTTTGAAAGGTATGATAATCTAACAGTTCATAGAATTTATCAGTCACAGTTGGTGGAGGATACAAAATTGGGTATTATTGTTCATAGTTGATTGAGATTGGAGTCATATTGACGTGATAGACTGCATAATGTGAGGCGATTATGGGCACTGTAGCAACATTTTATTCTGCCACACCGACGGGAAGGAATGTACTTGACGGAATCAGCCATGGAGGATGGAGGTTTTAGGTGAGAGGGGCTGAAGACAAACAGTCAATGGGAAGAGTATGTGAGGAACTCAAATCAAAACTAAGCAAAGGAGAGGAGGAACTGTCATGACATTGTGAGGAGTATGAATGTGAGGGAGAGAGATAGGGATGGGCGTGGAAGGAGGATACGATTGCCGTGAATAAAATTAGAAACCAGCAACAAATAACACGATTATAAAAAAAGATGGCATAATGACGATCGGCCTCATTAATGGAGAATCATATAGCAGCGAACATGCCACTGTTCACGTGGACGCGCCACTTTTCCCACTCCTCCCTTGGTCTTTCAGTCTTTATTTATAATTTAATCAAACATAAACTTTTATAAACAAAATATATAAATGAATAGTATCAAGTTAAAATAACAGCATTTGCTGTTGTTTTAGCCGAGTCCCAAGGGGTAATGAATTCCAAATCCGGAATGCGACCTACCCACACTTCCGTACGCGCCAATACTCTCACCGTCAACGACAGAAATAGTAGAGATTCTTGTGTGATCTCTTATAATTTTGAATGACCAAATCCACTGATATCGCGGTAATCTATACTGCAAGTTAATGGTAAAAAAAGCTCATATATGAAGAGAAATACTTTAATTACAAATTCCAAATATCTTCTTAAGAAGATCAGGTTTTGTTATTGACAAATATAAATAATGTCGGTGTCATGGTTATTAAAAAAAATTGTATACAATAAAAATTAATCCCGTAATCATTTACACCCTTTCTCTTTCTGCTTTTCTTATGCAAGAAATAAATAAATAAACGGGGATCCGGTAGACACATTGTCCGCATTTTGAAGTGTGTGATCCCAGTATGTGCGTGGCACTTAACTGGTGTCTCACACTGACGCGCACAGCCCATGCATCCAGGTCCCACCCTCTCCATCCAGAAAAATAAAAGTTCAAAAAATTGAAAGCACATATAGTAATTAGTTCAGTGGGGTCCTGATTCAAGTGCGTATCCCTCCTCCCCGGAGATGAACGATCAACTTAAGATCACCTAGATTCCATATCCCGGATTGAAAATGCATTAGCTCATATCTTTGTTGCCTTTGAATAATAATATGCAAATTTGAACAAGTCATAGATATGAATTTAAATCACAATTCTAGTTTCAGTTATTAAGACGCATCGATATTGTGGTTTCAGTTTTAGATGTAAACACGAGAGGGTGAGTGCGGAGTGAGAAGGAAGCCCCAAGGATCTTAGATCTCCACGTTTCTTTAAAAAAAAAAAAAAAAGCAGCGTCATATAGATATTTAGATATATATCCACACAAAAAGGGAATCAAGAGAAAGTAATGGATGATTAGTTGATCACTGGTCTTGCAATTTGTAAATCAATACTGCTAATTAATAACAATGGAGCATTTCGATCACGAAACCTATAGCTAACACTCTCAAAAGACGATATAAGGGAAGCGACAGCAAAGCTTTGACCAAGTCATTGGATGGGGAATTGTCGGATGTTTGAAGGAATTGTTTTATCACCTACTGATTTCTCGAGTGATGAGAGAGAGAGATATATTCTTTGAAAAACTCGCTCTCAACAAATTTGGAAAAAAGAGAAGAGATGCGTTGATGGGAATGACGAAGACTTTATTCAGCGTGTGAGGTCTCAAATTTGAAGCAATTCATCCCCAATGAATTCAAATCCTCATGCACACAAGAACCTCATTAGTAAGATATAAATATTTCTATTCTATGGTTCGCTTAGAATAAAATATCTTAAATACTCAAGTCTCAGTACTCAATGTTCTTAACTTTTATCGCAAAGCCCTGTACTGTCACCGTGAAAGGGAGAAAAATATGGATCTGGCTTCCCTCTCCTGTCATTCCTGGCGCTGGTGTAGTTTTGAGTGTAAAATGATGGGGCTGGTTTTTTTTTTTTAAAAAAAAAATGGTATTTAGTATTTTAAAATATTTTTCTGGAAGTATTTAGTATCTTAAAATATTTTTTGAATAGCATGCAATATCCTAAAATAATCTTTTATGTTTTTAACCCTCTAAAATATTTTTTTAGTTGTACATAGTATCTTACTAAACTGATTGCAATTTTACCCTTAATTATTTTTTCAGCTCCAAAACTTACTTTAAATATTAGGCGCTACTTAGAAAAATACGTTCTCACTCTGGTCTTTAATATAAGACTTATTTGCCTAAAGATTAAGAAAGTTAGTTAAATTAGTTAATATTATATATTTTGTCTAAAACACTGTAATCATCTTCTTTAATTCCCTCATTCTCTTTCTTAATTGATTATTGTTGAGGGAGCAGAGTAAATTAGGAAAATATTAATAAGTATGAGAAATGATTCTTACATTAAAGATCAAGAACAACTCCTCAATTACATTCTACATTAAGAGGGATTAACATTTTACCCTGACCAAACCACTCCCCCCCCCCTCAGTGCCCTGACATTTCTCCCTCCTCTCACTGTATCATCCTTGTTTTATCAGCACTTGGAATTAGTTGTAGTTTAGGGTTTATATATTCAAAGAGTACACAGTAAATTAATAATTTGAAAGAAGTATCGAGTTTTAAATATTTATTATATGAAAAATACGAAAGAAATACCTCCGTAAAATAATTACTTAAAATATATGAGTATGTGTTTGGAAATATATTTTATAACTAACATGAACTCCCCTACTCGTTGCATAAGAAGCAAATCTTCATGGAAAAATATATCTTCACAACAAAGTATCCGAAAAAAAAAAAGGAAACAAAAGAAGCCCTACTATCACATAACATGAAAAACATTATAGTTTAGAGGGGGCCAGGAGGTGGTTGATGAAAGAAATTAGGATTTGTATTGTGAGATTATGTATCCAGTTTTTTGTACTCAAAAAAAAAAAAACATTACTTGGAGTGCTTACTAAATAAACTAAAACCACAAAATTATTCATGACAACCACACAAGCTTCAAAACTGAAATGTGTGCATCGCATAAACATAAAGAAAATATAATAACCATCACTCAAAGTCTCTGTTTGGTTTGAGGGGAGGGAAGGGGGTGGAATTACAATTTTGGGTTTAAGAAATCTAAAATTTACCTTTTCATTCTTTTAAATTTTAGATTCCCGTACAAAATTTACCTTCTTATTCCTTTTAAATTTTAGATTTTCGTTCAAAATTTAAATACCTTCAACCCAACCTCCCCCTCCCCCTCCCCCTCCGTCAAACCAAACACACCCTAAAGCCAGCCCAACATGGCGCAATATGGGAGCCAAGGAACTGCAATAAAAAAGCACGTGTGAAGGACGTCACTAACAATTCCATAAGAAACATTAGCTACCATAATTAATTCTTGTCCATGTGATGGTCAATAAATGCTACTGACTATTGATGATCAAAGGTAATGTGGCTTTAAAAAAAAAAACTTCGTTAGAAAACCCCCATGCCCTGCACGATGATTGGGTACATATTAATATTATTTGATGATGCATCAAGATTTATTAATGTTATTTATGCATCAAGATGAGGAACAGAATCATATCAAATGGAAGTCCCCTGCTCAGCAGCAAATCTACTCTTCCAAGCTCCATCAGGCCTTGGCTAGAGTCAACCTCCGATCTTCTGCTTCGACCACCGGTGATGCTCCCTGCCGCGGTAAAGCCTTCTGCGAAGCCGCTGATAGAGTCCTTGCCGTCACTGCAAAGGGGAAGACCCGGTGGTGCAGAGCCATCCTGACCAATCAGCTCAAGCTGAAGTTCAGGAAGCACAAGAGACAGAGAGTCACGCAAGCGGCCGCTGGAACGGCCCGGTCGAAGAAGCCGAGAGTGAGCGTTCTCCGGCTGAAGGGGAAGAGCTTGCCAGCGGTTCAGAGGAAAGTAAGGTTTCTGGGGCGGTTGGTCCCCGGTTGCCGGAAACAGCTGGTGCCGGTGATATTGGAGGAAGCTATCGATTACATATCGGCACTTGAAATGCAAGTCCAAGCCATGAGCGCGCTCGCTGACCTTCTTTCTGGTTCAACTGGCCCCGGCGGCCGTTCGAGTTCCACGGCGCCATCCAGCTGATGACACGACGATAATATTATTTTATACAAATGAGAGTGTCTCAGGAGAAAGAAAACTTTATTCTCCATAAAATAATTCTAATTAATAGCAGGAAAGACTAAAAAGGAAAGAACAAAGATAAGCAAATGTTTGAAGACCCGAGTTCGTAAAAACAAATGCAACGACGGAATAATAAATAGGGTTGATTTAAACAAGTTAAAAGCAGAGTACCTAGTTGGGTGAGGTTCCCAGAATCACGGACATCATTATCATAGTTCTTGTTGGCGAGCTGACAAGCAGCAAAGAATCCACCATTGAACTCCCTCAGCTGCTTCAGACGCTGCTCTGTATCCGGGCTAACCAGAAAGACCACCGTTTCTTCTTCCTCTCCTTCTGGGGTTTCTTCTTCTTTAGTCACCGGCTTTTCTTCTGCTGGAGCAACAGGAGCAACGGGCGTAGGTGCAAGCGTTTCTTCGGGAGCAGACATTCTTGCTGTGAGGGTTTGCAGTGGCGGCTAAGAAATGGAAAGTCTCTTATCACTCCAAAAAGGTCTTTAAATAATATCCGCGAAAACAATATATAATATATTACATAAATTGGCGCAGCTCAACCTTTCGTATAAAATTGACCTTCTTTCCCAATTCTATTAAGATCATTAAATTACTTTACTACAGGATGCAAATTCATAAATACTACTGTCTCCTTCCTAAATATAAGACTTCTTTGTCTAATTTCGGTAGATTAAAAATTTTTAAAAAATTAAACAAGAATTCACTTATAAACTAGATCTTAATTTTAGAATAAGAGGTGGTATATATTTATTGATAAAAACCTTGATAGTAAGAAATAACAACTCTGCTGTTTTTTTCCCTTTGCCAAACAAATAATCAATTAATTACTCACAACTTATATGCGTAAAATAAAATAGCTGCAAGAATGGGTTGTAGTTTTTGTTTTTGGCCAAACACAAGTCCATTTTATTAATATCAAAAAAAGTAGTAAAAACACAATAGTTGAAGCCGACAAATGAAAATCACTCCAATCCAAAAAAATATAACCTAACACATCTCACAAAAACACAAACAAAAACAAACTACATCCCATACTTTTTACCAATACGCAAATAATCCAATACCACTACAATCCATTTTGCCACGGCCTTTATTCCTCAACCCACCTGCATAGGGTATTTATGCGTCTTGTTTAATTTTTGAACTTTATGCTTGTTGTATTTGAGTTTAAGCTTTCTGTGTCTTATATTTATTTTGAAACCTTATGTTGACATGTGGTTATATTTAATCAAATATATCCTTCCAGGGGGGAAAAAAGGACTCAGGTCCTTCAAGCTAAATCTAAATAAGCTTAAATTAAAATATCCTTCTTATAAATTTAAAAAAGCCTTTCGCTCATAATTGATTCTACAATGCTTAAATTAATGGAATAATATATAATTAAATACTTAAACAAGACCGACTGAAAAGAAATGTGTGGGAGAAATGGCTTACATTGCATACGTATCAAAGGAATATATATAAATTTATTATTTCTTTTCTGTCGATTAATTTCTTCATTCGCTCTTCAGAGATTCTGATTCCAAACCTTGAGATTGTTTTCTATGGAAACGCTATTGCAATTTTTATGGACAAACTTCATTTGATTCTTAGGAAGAAAGCATCTGACATTTGAGGGATAAGATAGGAGTTAATGAGCATACTTACATGTTAATGATGCCACCTTTGAAGATAAATGCAACATCTATATAAAGCATATAATAAGCGGAAAGATAAAATCTTGGATGAACCAAGTCCACCACATCATTTGTGGTCTATCAAATTAAAATGGATCAGTCCACATCATTATTAGTCCACCTGAAATCTTACATGGCACTATGTCACTGCTACCGCCACTGGCGCCGTAACCATGATCATTTCCAAGAAGAACCCTAGAGATCTGCAAAAAGAGGGAGTTTCCAAGTTTTCTATACAGTGAAGGACTTCAATATGCCATAACACCTTGAGATTATTGATGTGCTGAATCTACAAGGGTGAGATTCAGAGCTTCAAGTCAAAGGATTATGCATGTAAGACCTTCCTCTTGATGAATGAAAAGGAAGAGAGATAATATGGAGTAAGAGATAGGGAGACAAAGGGGCGTAGAGATGAAGAGGAGGGAGATTTTTTTTTTTTTTTGGAAAATCACTCCCAGGTCTTAAAGACCAAAGAAAATGACAACAAAGTCCCTTTGAAAAGTCAAACATCAGAAAAGTCATTAGGAACTTTTCTGTGATTATTTCCCAAAGTCAAATGACAAAATTACCCTTAGTTCATCAGTTATTTTATAGTTGACAACTTCATCAGTCATTTACAACTTCATCAATCATGTTCACATGTTTTTATGCAATGAGTTAATTTCAAGTTTGCCAAGTCCTTATGTTCACAACTGTCATTGTGTGTTATAACAACTACTTGAGTGATTTTTTACATATTGTTTTTGTTGCCTAAATGAAATGACCTTTTCCAAAACTCCAAATATGACAAGTGCATATGCCCCATTTAACAACTGGTTATGCTTGTGTTTACAACATATTTAGTCTTTTTTACAATATATTTTTCAGATCACAATGAAACTACCTTTTTAACAACTATTCATTATTGCGAATTGCTTAGTTTACAACTCGTTAAGCATGTTTTCACAACATGTTGAGTCATTTTAACAACTTCTTTCTCATGTCTGAATGGAACTATCTTTCTACAATCTCCAAGTTCAACACTGAAAATTCCTCAGTTTACAACTGGTTAAGCATGTTTTTACAACATATTGAGTCATTTTTACAACTTATTTCTCATGTTTGAATGAAACTATCTTTGTTCACATCTCCAAGTTTAACACTGCAAATTGCTCAGTTTATAACTTCTAATGCTTGTTTGACAACATCTTGAGTCATTTTTACAGCTACTTTTTCATGCCTGACTGAAATGACAAGTTTCAAAACTCCAACTTTCACAATTGCAAATTGGTTTTTTAACAACTGGTGATGCTTGCTTTTACAATATCATGAGTCATTTTTACAACTATTTCATGCTTAACTAAGATGACAAGTTGCACAACTCCAACTTTCACAATTGTATGAGTTATTCCCATAGGGTTTGTCACAACTGTTGAATTATTTTTTAACAACTTCTTCTACTCTGTTTTATAAGTGCATGAGTCATATTTACAATAGTATGAGTTATATTGCATTTCATCTTCTCAACCATTTAAAAACATCCCCCACATGAAAGAAACAGAATAGATTCTTCCTTGAACTAGTTCACATCTTTCATGACAATTGCAACATGAACTTTGTAATATCCCAAAAATTAGTAAAGGTTAAATTAATCAAAAAGAAAAATTTACATGGTGTTAAATTTAGTTTTTGGAAGCTAAAATCAAGGGCTAAGATTTTTCCTTGAAAAACAATTTTAAGAGACAAATTGGACAACATTTACCTAACACTTATACAACTACCTACTCACACTACACCAAACACAAGAAGCTTCTATATGTGGACACAACATCATACTCTCTCCACTCTCTTAAGTTTCGGACAAGCACAAGTAGGAGGATAATATTTAATCAACTAAATTCTTCATCCATACACACACATTCCGTCAAGAAAAGGAAAAGAGATAGAAGGAGTTGGTCCACATGCCAACACACACAAGCACCCACACACATGTACACTACTTCACACACACTCAATAAATTAATCAACACACTTTCCTTCAAAGCACAAAACAAGGAAGAGAAAGGACAATCAACATTTGGAACATATGGGCACACTTAAGGCAAAAAAAAAAAAAAAATACACCACTATCAATTGTTTCTTCTCATAATTGGCCATTTAATTGAGCCACTTTCCTCCCTCTCATTTCATTTCTATTCGGCTAGATATGAGAGAGTAAGAGAAACAGAAAAGAAAATAGATAAAGAGAAAGAGAAGGTGGTGAACTTGAAGACGCAGAAACAAAGGTAAGTGAGTATCACACAATCTCACTCTCTAAATCACTTTTCTTGCTCTTAGAGTGTTCATAAACATTGTTCCTCTTGATGAGAGCTTCAATTCTATGGTCTCAGATTTCTCATCTGAGGTGTTTTGTGTCAGTTAGTTAGCCGGAGTGCCGTCCGAATACCGAACCACTTGTAGGAACGTGAAGAGGTAAGCGTAGGTTTCATTTTGAACCGATTACTTCATGTTTTCGTTGAGTTATTCCTTGTTCTTGAATCAACCACGTAATTCAACCAAGGGGTGTTTTTGAAGACTAAGGATGTTTTAAATCATATATAAGGTGATATATGATTATTAATGAAGTATTAGACTTGTTGGAGTTCAAAAACACAAACTTGATTTTTGTTGTTTTGGGAGGCAGATTTCGGTTGGGGGCAGAATCTTGTAGAAATAATTTTATTTCGGAATTTTTGAGCTTTCCATGGGATTATACACGAAAAATTGTGTGGGAATAGGTTCTAGTTATAATTTTTGACAAACTGGTTTAAAGATTTAAAAAATTGGAAATTAAGTAAGCTTGTGCAATAAAGTTGCCAGTGTGCGTTTTTGTCTGGCAGTTTTGTTGTGGCGAAAATTTCACCATCCAAACTTCATCTGTTGATGATGAGATTTTCCAGAATTAAAGTACACTTATAGACCTTTAATTTGATAGGTATTATGAAGGATTTCGATAAGTATACTAGGAGTTATGAATGTTTGAAGTAGACCATTAAAACTAGTCAGATTTTCTGGCAACAGGGAGAAAAAGAAAAACTGGGAATTGTGTGCAATCTCACAGCTACTGAAAGTATTTTTCCCTTAAAATAGACTTAATAAGGGTTACATAGAATTTTGGATCATCCCAATTGAAGTTTTCTAGAATTAGTTATGATTTTTCAAAGTTCAGTGAAAAATCTGTCAGTTTTTGGTAAATGTGCGAAAATTGTTTGGTAATAGAATTGAACCTTTAAGAATTGAGTTAAGCCTTTGGAGTAGCTTTAGCTCATTAGCATCATATTGGGCCTAATGTAGTGACCCTAATGGTAACCAACATAAGAGAATAATTTATGAAGAGTTGGACTAAGAAATAACTCATTGCCCATAAATTATAGGACTTGACACTTGCCCAGGACATTCAAAGCACGTCAATCAAGATCAAGATTTGGAAAAATTGTCAGGTAGTAACTTATCCCTCACATACTATGTGATATGTTATATGCATGTTTGTACCATTGTGAATTTAAGCATTCAGATGAGAAGGGCTCAGGCCCAGTAGAATTTCCCAGCGCTATGGCAAAGGATGGTTGTCCTTGAATTGGTAACTTTATGCTTTCTGCATATTGTGAATTTATCTCTGAATGTTGAATATGTTGATTGTACTATAACTTTGGTTGACATGGCATGATATATGTGCATTTTATATGAGTGACATCTGTTACTACTGAGATTCATTGAATCTCACCCTATTTTTCCAAAACAAATTTTCAGCTCGGGCAAGTAGTTCCTCAGGCAAGAAGGTAAACGCGGGCGAATGAAGCAAAGGACTTAGAATTTAATTTTCCATTGGTTATCTATTTGGAGTTGTATTTAATTTGTATTTAAGTGTGGTCAGTCTCATACTGACAAGATAGTAGACACGTAAATAAGCGCCTATGTATAAGCAAACGCAAAGTGACATCCGAACCAGTAGTGGATAGCCGTCCATTTAGGGCCGTTAATTTATTATAGTAGTTTGGGTTCCAGCAGAGAATTTATTAGTAAAAACTCTGATATGAAGAAATGAACCTAAAACAGATGGCTTGAAATAAAATGAGACCAAATTTGAAAACAATTTTTGAAAAGATTTTTGAAAAACCCACTCAACACACTGTTTGATGGAACTTCCGCTGTTTACAAAAGATTATCGGTCTCCTTATTAAAGATAATACTGCACTTCAGCCGTCCATACGCTTTGAAAACAAGGGTGTTACATTTATTTGTATCAGAGCATAAGTTCTTGGCTCTAGGATAAAGTTCTCTGCTTATGTTAGTACAATTCATAAAATCTAACCCTTCATTAGTTGCTTTATGCTAGGGAAACATGTCTGATAGGAAAAGACAAAGAAGTAGTTCACCCCCGTCTGTTAACCAACCTCCTCTAGAGCATCGTATACTGGAGGGTAAACTTTATGTAGTCATTAATAAAGGCCAGCGTAATGGAGGGAATGGACCAAGAGTGCGGCGTACGGCAAGGAAAAGAGTTCCTAACCATACGACAATAATGATAAAGGCTAGGCAGGTTAGTCCTGGAATAGAACCATCTATAGGTGATACTAGTGATCCCAAGAATGATGAGAATTTTCAGGGTGCAGATTCTGATACTGAGTCTAGAGCCCCAGTGACCCAGTTATTCTTTGATCCACACCCAAACCATGAACTGTGGGAATGCTTTAAGGAATTATACTTGCTACGGTTTGATGAATCTATTTCCTCTATGATTCGATATATAGCATTTTTCGGGAAAGTAAGGAACCTATATGGGCGAAGGGCCGATCTTGGGTTAGTGTTAACTGATGATATTTGGATCCAAACCACACTAGCCTACCTTCCCGATTTTACTGCTTGGATCAAAAAGAAGAATGAGATCGTATTTTGGGGTCCTTTCGAGTTTGAGACTTTTCTGGATCACATAGAATCATATGTGGTACAGAACATGGACTGGTAATGGTAGGGCCAGCTGGACTAGTTATGGTAGCACATAAAAGGCTACTTTTGTGTATATATTTAGCTACTCTAGTTGCTTTTGTTGTAAATATGACCCCTTTAATATTATCATATGTATATCCTGTTGTACAATAGTATTTGAAGCTTAAGGAATACATACATATATATATATATATGATAGGTGTCCTATTAATGGTGCAAATTTTCTTTGGTGATAGTGAAAAGAAATAATGGTGAGGGGTAGACCAAAGAAAAGACCTGTAGTGCCAGAAGTTGAGGAAGTCGGAAACCCACCAGACCCTATGCGGCAAGTTCTTGGAATATTGGCTCAACAGCAAACTATGATGCAAGAGTTACGTGAGGAAATGCAGGAATTAAAGGAAAAGCATAAAGAAGATGAGGCACCACCTAAAGACACCGAGGTAAATGAAGACACTGAGGTGGATTCGGAGGAAGAGTTATATGAGAATGGTGAACGATCTCATACCCTGGAGTCTAATCAGGGGATTCCTATTGTTCCAGCCCAAGAAGAAGAAGAAGACCTCCAATACTGGATGCCTAAATTCATTAAGTACCAGCCTCCAGCATTCAGGGGAAAATTTGATCCGCAAGCTGCTGAGGAATGGCTAACACGATTAGAGAAAATATTTGAGGTACTGGGGTGTCCTACAAAGATGAAAGCTAGAATGGCTATATATAAATTGGAGGGAGACGCTGACCGCTGGTGGAGAAATACAAAAATAATACTGAATGCACGAAACATTCCATTGACCTGGGAGTTATTCCAACATGAGTTCAATGAGAAATTCTTTCCGAGGTCCGTGAGACTCACAAAGGAGAAAGAATTCCTGAATATACGACAAGGTGATATTGAGACTTTCGATGAGTACCTATCCCGATTCTCTCAGTTATCCCGTTACTCCTCTTATTTGCAATTTAAAGATGATGAGGAATGGAGCTCCGATATGTTAATTGGAGGACTAAAGCCAGAAATGGAGGAGAAGCTAGTTGCCCAGCAATTTACCAAATTCAACAAAGCAGTAGAAGTATGCCGGTTGACAGAGGGTAACTTGAGGAGGGTGCATATGAGCAAAACTGTGAATAACCGAGGTGGATCTAGTCAGGGGAATACTTCTCAAAAATGAAAGGGGCAAGGATTCTTTTCTAAGGGAAACAACAAAAAGCCCTTTCAATCTGAGAAGAAAGGCTACCAAGGTCCTCAAACACAGCAACCTTGTCCTCGTTGCCGTAAGACACACCCGGGTAGATCTTGTGAAGGGCAGCTGATTTGTCATGCCTGTAAAAAGCCTGGACACTTTATCAAAGATTGTCCACAACGAGCAGCTGAGCCTAGGTTACATAACCAGGGTAGAGTTTTTGCCATGACGCATGAGGAGGCCCAAAAATCACCAGAGATGATCCAAGGTACTATCCTCCTCCATGGTAATACTTTGCACGCATTGTTTGACTCGGGTGCTAGTCATTCTTTCATTTCATATGATTGTGCTAAACGATTGGGGCTAAGCATCTATAAATTGCCACATGACTTGATTGTATCGACGCCTATGGGTGTCAAAACTTTGACTGCTGATATATGTCTAAGTTGTGTTATAAATGTTGAGAGGTATGAATCTGTAATAGATCTAATTTGTTTGCCACTCCAACAACTGGAAGTCATATTGGGTCTAAACTGGTTGACGGCAAACAATGTGTTATTGGATTGCGGTAATAAGAGGTTAGTATTTCCAGAACCGCAAACAAAACTTGATGCTAGTCCAAACCTAAACCTTCTCTCTATGGCTGAAGCTAAAAAATGCCTAGGGAAAGGGTGTCAAGGGTATATAGTATTTTTCTCTGTTCAGGCAGAGATAAATTTAACTCTTGAAAATGTACCTGTCGTGAATGAATTCCCTGAGGTTTTCCCAGAAGATATTATTGGGTTGCCTCCAGAAAGAGAAGTAGAGTTCACCATTGAAATCGCACCAGGAGCTGGATCTGTATCCAAAGCACCTTATAGAATTGCACCAAATGAAATGATGGAACTAAAGAAGCAAATTGAAGAACTTCTGGAGAAAGGATTCATTCGACCCAGTGTTTCACCATGGAGAGCACTAGTATTGTTTGCAAAAAGAAGGACGGAAGCCTAAGGCTATGCATTGACTACAGAGAGTTGAACAAGGTGACTATAAAGAATAAATATCCGCTTCCTCGAATTGACGATCTCCTTGATCAATTGTCTGGATCTAGTGTGTTCTCAAAGATTGACCTAAGATCAGGTTATCATCAGCTGCGAGTAAAAGCTGAAGATATACCAAAAATAGCTTTCAGGACCAGATATGGTCACTATGAATTTTTAGTGATGCCCTTTGGCTTGACTAATGCATTATGGACTACATGAACCGGATCTTTCGTAAGCATTTGGATCAGTTTGTGGTAGTCTTTATTGATGACATTCTGATTTATTCTAAAAATAGAGAAGAGCATGAGGAGCATCTGAGGATCGTACTAAGCATTTTGAAGGAAAAACAACTCTTTGCCAAACTCAGTAAATGTGAATTTTGGCTATCAGAAGTCAAATTTCTGGGTCATGTGATTTCAGAAGAAGGGGTCTCTGTTAATCCTATTAAAGTAGAAGCAGTGTTAAACTGGAAGAGGCCAGAAACTGTTACAGAAATACGCAGTTTTCTGGGTCTTGCCGGTTACTATCGCAGGTTCATACAGAATTTTTCTAGAATTGCCTTACCATTGACAAAGCTCACAAGAAAGAACCAATCATTTGTGTGGGATGAACGATGTGAAAAGAGCTTCACACAGCTGAAGGAGAGATTGACGACCACTCCAGTATTGATTATCCCAGATCCCCGTGAAACCTTCGTGGTGTATAGCGATGCTAGTAAATAGGGATTGGGATGTGTCCTTATGCAACAAGGCAGAGTAGTGGCGTATGCCTCTCGACAGCTGAAGACTCATGAATTGAATTACCCCACTCATGATTTGGAACTTGCAGCAATCGTGTTTGCTTTGAAGATATGGCGGCGTTATCTGTATGGTACTACTGTAGAATTATACTGCGATCACAAAAGTCTCAAATACTTACATGACCAGAAAGAACTTAATATGCGGCAGCGGAGATGGATGGAGTTGCTGAAAGACTATGACCTGGAGATTAAATATCATCCAGGAAAAGTAAATGTTGTTGCCGATGCTCTTAGTAGGAAGGCGATGCAGGTGGCAGTCATGATGATACAAGAACATAAATTACTAGAGGAATTCAGGGATCTGAATCTGTCAAATCAAGTATTCCTAAACATGAATGTAACAAATAAAGTAGTTATTGCTAACTTCAATGTCAGTCAAGAGGAAAGTGGTCTGAGGGCAGAAATAGAAGAAGCTCAGAAGCAAGATGAGCAGGCCACGTCTATTCAAGAAATGATCAAAATTGGTGAAAATCCAAACTATGATCTTTCACCAAGTGGGTTAGTCAGATACCAGAAGCGCGTACATGTTCCGCCAAAGGCTGATCGAAGGCGAAAAATTTTGGATGAGGCACATAAGAGTAAATATACTCTTCATCCAGGAGCAACCAAGATGTACCACAACTTGAAATCAGAATACTGGTGGCCAGGACTGAAAAGTGATGTAATCAAGTATGTTGCACGATGTCTCACCTGTCAAAAGGTAAAAATTGAACATCAACGACCACCAGGACTTCTGCAAAGCCTCGAAATTCCAGAGTGGAAGTGGGAGAGTGTTACCATGGATTTGGTGGTAGGATTACCCCCAAGATCAGAAACTACGATGCAATATGGGTAATTGTTGACCGATTTACACAGTCAGCTCATTTCCTACCTTTCAATGCTGGTTATTCTCCTGAGAAGTTAGCAGAAATTTATATAAAGGAGATAATCCGATTGCATGGTACGCCAAAGAGTATTATCTCTGATAGAGATCCTCGTTTCACATCTCAATTCTGGAAAGCTCTACACAAAGCATTAGGTACGAAGTTGAAATTTAGTACGGCTTATCATCCACAAACGGATGGGCAGTCAGAGAGGACTATACAGACACTAGAAGATATGCTGCGAGCATGTGTTATGGATTTCAAGGGGAATTGGGATCGTTTTCTTCCACTTGCCGAATTCGCTTACAACAATAGCTATCATGTGAGCATTCAAATGGCTCCATATGAAGCACTCTATGGAAGGAAATGCCAGTCACCTCTCTGCTGGATAGAATTATCTGAGAGAAAATTGTATGGGCCAGATCTGGTTGATCAGACTTCAGAACAAATAAAAACTATCAGAAAGAGGCTCCTTGCAGCACAGAGCAGACAGAAATGCTACGCTGACAAAAGAAGAAGACCTCTAGAATTTGAAGTTGGAGATCATGTATTCTTGAAAGTATCTCCAGTTACTGGAATCGGTAGAGCGATAAAGAGAAAGAAGTTAAGCCCACGATATATTGGTCCTTTTGAAATTCTTATGAGAATTGGACCAGTGGCATACAAAATAGCTTTACCCCCAAACCTGAGTAGACTACAAGATGTATTTCACGTCTCTCAGTTAAAGAAGTACCAACCAGAAAAGTCAAACATCAGAAAAGTCATTAGGAACTTTTCTGTGATTATTTCCCAAAGTCAAATGACAAAATTACCCTTAGTTCATCAGTTATTTTATAGTTGACAACTTCATCAGTCATTTACAACTTCATCAATCATGTTCACATGTTTTTATGCAATGAGTTAATTTCAAGTTTGCCAAGTCCTTATGTTCACAACTGTCACTGTGTGTTATAACAACTACTTGAGTGATTTTTTACATATTGTTTTTGTTGCCTAAATGAAATGACCTTTTCCAAAACTCCAAATATGACAAGTGCATATGCCCCATTTAACAACTGGTTATGCTTGTGTTTACAACATATTTAGTCTTTTTTACAATATATTTTTCAGATCACAATGAAACTACCTTTTTAACAACTATTCATTATTGCGAATTGCTTAGTTTACAACTCGTTAAGCATGTTTTCACAACATGTTGAGTCATTTTAACAACTTCTTTCTCATGTCTGAATGGAACTATCTTTCTACACATCTCCAAGTTCAACACTGAAAATTCCTCAGTTTACAACTGGTTAAGCATGTTTTTACAACATATTGAGTCATTTTTACAACTTATTTCTCATGTTTGAATGAAACTATCTTTGTTCACATCTCCAAGTTTAACACTGCAAATTGCTCAGTTTATAACTTCTAATGCTTGTTTGACAACATCTTGAGTCATTTTTACAGCTACTTTTTCATGCCTGACTGAAATGACAAGTTTCAAAACTCCAACTTTCACAATTGCAAATTGGTTTTTTAACAACTGGTGATGCTTGCTTTTACAATATCATGAGTCATTTTTACAACTATTTTATGCTTAACTAAGATGACAAGTTGCACAACTCCAACTTTCACAATTGTATGAGTTATTCCCATAGGGTTTGTCACAACTGTTGAATTATTTTTTAACAACTTCTTCTACTCTGTTTTATAAGTGCATGAGTCATATTTACAATAGTATGAGTTATATTGCATTTCATCTTCTCAACCATTTAAAAACATCCCCCACATGAAAGAAACAGAATAGATTCTTCCTTGAACTAGTTCACATCTTTCATGACAATTGCAACATGAACTTTGTAATATCCCAAAAATTAGTAAAGGTTAAATTAATCAAAAAGAAAAATTTACATGGTGTTAAATTTAGTTTTTGGAAGCTAAAATCAAGGGCTAAGATTTTTCCTTGAAAAACAATTTTAAGAGACAAATTGGACAACATTTACCTAACACTTATACAACTACCTACTCACACTACACCAAACACAAGAAGCTTCTATATGTGGACACAACATCATACTCTCTCCACTCTCTTAAGTTTCGGACAAGCACAAGTAGGAGGATAATATTTAATCAACTAAATTCTTCATCCATACACACACATTCCGTCAAGAAAAGGAAAAGAGATAGAAGGAGTTGGTCCACATGCCAACACACACAAGCACCCACACACATGTACACTACTTCACACACACTCAATAAATTAATCAACACACTTTCCTTCAAAGCACAAAACAAGGAAGAGAAAGGACAATCAACATTTGGAACATATGGGCACACTTAAGGCAAAAAAAAAAAAAAAATACACCACTATCAATTGTTTCTTCTCATAATTGGCCATTTAATTGAGCCACTTTCCTCCCTCTCATTTCATTTCTATTCGGCTAGATATGAGAGAGTAAGAGAAACAGAAAAGAAAATAGATAAAGAGAAAGAGAAGGTGGTGAACTTGAAGATGCAGAAACAAAGGTAAGTGAGTATCACACAATCTCACTCTCTAAATCACTTTTCTTGCTCTTAGAGTGTTCATAAACATTGTTCCTCTTGATGAGAGCTTCAATTCTATGGTCTCAGATTTCTCATCTGAGGTGTTTTGTGTCAGTTAGTTAGCCGGAGTGCCGTCCGAATACCGAACCACTTGTAGGAACGTGAAGAGGTAAGCGTAGGTTTCATTTTGAACCGATTACTTCATGTTTTCGTTGAGTTATTCCTTGTTCTTGAATCAACCACGTAATTCAACCAAGGGGTGTTTTTGAAGACTAAGGATGTTTTAAATCATATATAAGGTGATATATGATTATTAATGAAGTATTAGACTTGTTGGAGTTCAAAAACACAAACTTGATTTTTGTTGTTTTGGGAGGCAGATTTCGGTTGGGGGCAGAATCTTGTAGAAATAATTTTATTTTGGAATTTTTGAGCTTTCCATGGGATTATACACGAAAAATTGTGTGGGAATAGGTTCTAGTTATAATTTTTGACAAACTGGTTTAAAGATTTAAAAAATTGGAAATTAAGTAAGCTTGTTCAACAAAGTTGCCAGTGTGCGTTTTTGTCTGGCAGTTTTGTTGTGGCGAAAATTTCACCATCCAAACTTCATCTGTTGATGATGAGATTTTCCAGAATTAAAGTACACTTATAGACCTTTAATTTGATAGGTATTATGAAGGATTTCGATAAGTATACTAGGAGTTATGAATGTTTGAAGTAGACCATTAAAACTAGTCAGATTTTCTGGCAACAGGGAGAAAAAGAAAAACTGGGAAGTGTGTGCAATCTCACAGCTACTGAAAGTATTTTTCCCTTAAAATAGACTTAATAAGGGTTACAGAGAATTTTGGATCATCCCAATTGAAGTTTTCTAGAATTAGTTATGATTTTTCAAAGTTCAGTGAAAAATCTGTCAGTTTTTGGTAAATGTGCGAAAATTGTTTGGTAATAGAATTGAACCTTTAAGAATTGAGTTAAGCCTTTGGAGTAGCTTTAGCTCATTAGCATCATATTGGGCCTAATGTAGTGACCCTAATGGTAACCAACATAAGAGAATAATTTATGAAGAGTTGGACTAAGAAATAACTCATTGCCCATAAATTATAGGACTTGACACTTGCCCAGGACATTCAAAGCACGTCAATCAAGATCAAGATTTGGAAAAATTGTCAGGTAGTAACTTATCCCTCACATACTATGTGATATGTTATATGCATGTTTGTACCATTGTGAATTTAAGCATTCAGATGAGAAGGGCTCAGGCCCAGTAGAATTTCCCAGCGCTGTGGCAAAGGATGGTTGTCCTTGAATTGGTAACTTTATGCTTTCTGCATATTGTGAATTTATCTCTGAATGTTGAATATGTTGATTGTACTATAACTTTGGTTGACATGGCATGATATATGTGCATTTTATATGAGTGACATCTGTTACTACTGAGATTCATTGAATCTCACCCTATTTTTCCAAAACAAATTTTCAGCTCGGGCAAGTAGTTCCTCAGGCAAGAAGGTAAACGCGGGCGAATGAAGCAAAGGACTTAGAATTTAATTTTCCGTTGGTTATCTATTTGGAGTTGTATTTAATTTGTATTTTAGTGTGGTCAGTCTCATACTGACAAGATAGTAGACACGTAAATAAGCGCCTATGTATAAGCAAACGCAAAGTGACATCCGAACCAGTAGTGGACAGCCGTCCATTTAGGGCCATTAATTTATTATAGTAGTTTGGGTTCCAGCAGAGAATTTATTAGTAAAAACTCTGATATGAAGAAATGAACCTAAAACAGATGGCTTGAAATAAAATGAGACCAAATTTGAAAACAATTTTTGAAAAGATTTTTGAAAAACCCACTCAACACACTGTTTGATGGAACTTCTGCTGTTTACAAAAGATTATCGGTCTCCTTATTAAAGATAATACTGTACTTCAGCCGTCCATACGCTTTGAAAACAAGGGTGTTACAAACTTCGTATTAACAGCTGCCATAACAATATTAACAACACTTTAATGACACTTTTTTTAATATCATATCAGTATTTTATAATCAAAAAAACTACAATCACATTCAATTATTCCTCCTTAAAACAAAGCCATCCCTATGTTATTTTGCCCAAAAATAGAGCATTCCCTCTATTCTATTGCCCAAAAATAGAGTATATACAGGTTCTATATTAACAACTACAATTGCATGAATTAACAACATTATGAAATATTGAAATTAAATTTGGTTTTTGTTAAATAGAATGACATAATTAGTTATAGATGTTTATTGTCAGGCCATTTAAGCCATTATTAACTTAGTTGCATGGATGTAATTTGACCCAATTCTTAAATCCAATTTTAGTTCATGCGGCCTAATTAATGATTTGTTAAGTTTAGTTACTTAAATTAGAATTTGGGTATTTCAAATGGTTTTTAAAAATATTTTCCTGTATAATAAAATTTAGTCAACAATCAAAAATACCCTAGAACTTATATCCAATGTTAATATATACTCAGAAAATTTTTTTAGTACCCATAAACATTAAAATCGAAGTAAAAATTGCACGTTCGTTAATATAGAGTAATTTCCATTACTTTTGTTGTTGGACCCATACTTTCTTTAAAAAAGCCAAAAAAAAAAAAAAAAAACCTTTCAACGTTGCAGTTTTGAGGGAAAGCGTTTGGCCTATAAAACCAATAGTAAGGTTACATGAATTCTGAGGTTGTAGTTTACATTAAAATGGCAACTGCGGCTTCTGCATTACCAAAGTAGAAATTTTACGAATGAATTATGAGGCGACATTTGAAAATGTCAACGCAGAAGCAAGCATTCATGTCTCTTGCTCTCTGGGCCTTCCACGAGTAAATACCTTCCATTCAATGCAAATCGGGCACTTGAGCTAGCACTATCTAGCTCTAGTGGTGTGTGTAAAGTTCCTTGAAGTGGGCAAAAAACTAAATATCTTATTTATAGTAATGCTTAGAATCCATAATTTACAATGTTCTCCTGGCCCCTATTATATTCAAGCACATAATTGAGCTTAAGTAGCGTTAAGGTCCAAAGGCAACAGACTGAACATACCCTAAACTACAACAACATATTTTACAAACCAATTATGCTAGCTACACTAGAATTACAATGTCAATATTCCCCCTCAAGTTTGGGCTGATACAAGTTTACAGTTCCTAAGTTGCCAAGTAATATGATCTAAACATCTTTTCCTATAGCTTTAGTTAATAAGTCCACCTCTTAATCCTTTGACCTCACATGTTCTGGCTTGATCAAATTAGATTCAGCATCTTTTAAATGAAATGACAATCTATCTCAATATGTTTTGTCCTCTCGTAGAACACCGGATTTGTCACTATACGGATTGCTGCTTTACTATCACAGTGTACTAGCAATGCCTCATTCTGATGAATCCCAAGGTCTCTCAAAATTCCATCTTCCCACACAACTTTAAAAACAATGGACCCCAACGCTCTATACTTAACTTCGGCAGATGACTTTACAACAATTTCTTGCTTCTTAGTCTTCCTCTTAACGAGTGAATCACCAAGCTTGAGTAAATAACTTGTTGCGGATCTCCTAGTCGTCCCACAAGCTGCCCAATCCGAATCACAAAAGCATAATAGTGTCAAATTATTGCTTGAGCTTAGCAGCACCCCAAGTTCTATGCTCTGCTTGAGGTACCTGATCACATCAAGAGCCACTGCCATGTGTGCTTTCATTGGCATTTGCATAAACTAACTCATACCCTGCACAGGGAATGAAATATCAGGTCTCGTGATCGCCACATTTCATCTACCACATCATCTTCTTTGTCATCTACTACTTCATCTACCACATTTCATCTACCATACTCCATTCTTCCCTATATAGCCATACTCTCCCTTACATTTAACACACACCATTTCATATCCATGACTCTCCTCTCTTCTCCACATACACCATGTTAGAGTAGTTTAATGTATTGTATTTACTTCTTGCATACCTCTTTCATAGAAGGCTTAGGTAGTCCTCTTTTATGGATGGTTTAGGTTGCGACCTACATGGAAGGTTTTACCTCATATATAGAAAGCTAGATTTTTCCTTTTTCATGCATCTTGTGGTTGTATTTTTATGTTTTAGAATTTAATGATTATGTTTATTGCAATGTTTATGAAGTTTTCAATTTATTTTATTTCTGTTTTTAATTTCATCATGTGCTAAACTTTCATTTTCCTAGGATGATGACGTAGCTTACTAAAGACGGATTGAATCTTAACTTATTATATCTAGTTTGAATTTCTCCTTCATGATTGAGT
Organism: Inga laurina; assembly: GCA_963855925.1. Classification (NCBI taxonomy): domain Eukaryota; kingdom Viridiplantae; phylum Streptophyta; class Magnoliopsida; order Fabales; family Fabaceae; genus Inga; species Inga laurina. The sequence goes on from OY979703.1 coordinate 64,098,756, forward strand.
TTTAATTATTGTTCTTAATGCTTTTGATTGATTGGCCATCTTTTCAATGATTTCAATATGCATGTTGAGATCGGAAGGAGACGCATGTGTATAGATCCTATAATTAAAACCATAACTTGCATATGAAATAGGAATATATTCATATGAGTTGTGTAGTCTTACTGAGTTCCATAAATCTTAATGCATAATTAATTGCTTAAATTCATATAGGAATACATTGGACTAGCAATTAATTATAGAATTGCTTGACCTTGGAAGAGGCTAGTAATTAAATTAGGGAGACTCAACTATCAATCATATGAAATTAATTGGGTTAGAATAGACAAGTGATTCAATATGAAATTTGTTAAGTGAAATATAATCCCTAGGGCTTTTTCCTTTCATATTATTTCCACTCATATTTAATCATTTTATTTTGTTCTCTCAATCACCATTTGATCGACTAAATAGAATTAAAATTACCCATTTTGGTACTTAGTGATCAATCCTTGTGAGATCGATACTTTACTCACTTCTATATTAGTTGATTATCATAGTGTACACTTGCTCTATTTAATGGATCATTTACACTCGTAACAAGTTTTTGCTGCCGTTGCTGGGGATTGTTATAATTAATATCAATACCAAGTAAGTTTAATACTAATTTTGTCTTTATTTAATTTTTTTAAAAATGGATTATTCACAGTATTCATTTGGTTTAATCAGTGATAAAATGTCATATCTTGGTTCTTTTTCTAGAATGCATGTGGATGGAATGAGACAAAAAAATATAAAAGCTGGTTGGATTGAAAATTCTTCTCCTTATAATTGTTTTTTTGCTGCTTATTATGGAGAGTGTCATTTCTATGAGTATTATCTGTATAGCACTACTAGTCATTATGTGAGAGATGATTTCAATATGAACCAAACTTGCTTTGATCATTCCTTTTATCCTGGAGGAATTTTAGACCAACAAGAGCAGTTGGATCCATATGTAAGGTATTCTTCTAATCCTTCTTTCTACTCTTATCCATATATTGAAGAACACACTCTCAAGTATAAGGAAAAATCTGATTTAGAAAGATTATGTGAGGAGTTTGCGGAATCAACAGAGAAATTTAGTAGAGAGCAAAATGAACTTGTCACTAGCGTCGAGTCAAGTGTCCAAAATATTGGAATGTATGTGAGTCAATTTTTTTTGTCACTTGAGACTATAAGGTAAGCTAATTCTTTAAGCATGATGACCACTTCTTATGTTGATGATGATTATTATGAGGAAGTTGAGGATGTGGAATTGAATAAAACTTTAGCTCTTATGGAATGTTGTAAAGAATTTGAAATCACCTTTGGAGAGGATAGTGGGTGCAGTCTAGAAGAGGTCTAATTCTTGTCATTTTGATGTTAGAACCAACGTGGATGTTCCAACAGCTATTGTTCATGTCTCTCTTCTTGAATCGTTGACTCTTACTGATGAGCGTCAAGTGGATTTTGTGGGATGCTCTAAAATCTTGGAAGCTCCTAAACCTATTTGCAAATTTGTGCATGTTGTGCTTTATTTGAATTCAGTAAATAATTGTACTCTAAAATTGTCTATGATTGAAGACGTACAATTAATGTCCTTGAATGATCATTTCTTGTGTTTGAACTATTGTTGCTTGAAAAGAAATGAAGACAATGTAATTATGGTGTTTGATACTTTTGATTAGTAGTTTGTGTTTGGGAAGTCTGGCTAAAAACTATAAATTTAGCGCTACTTGGGAGGCAACCCAAGGTTTGGTTGGATGATTTCTTGTGATTTTGTAGGACTTCTGGTAGCCCCTGATGATGTATTTCATTTTGATGGTTACAATCAAGAATATTCAAAGAGTACAATAACGGTGCACTCAACACTTTGAAAACTGTCATCACATTTGAGGAACCAACAGGTAAGCCCTCCTTCTAGAAAAAAAAGAAGAGAGTTAAGTGGTTTAGTCTTTGTCTAGCTAAAGACGTCAAAGAAGGGCAGCTATTTGGGAGGCGACCCAAAAGTTCTTTCCTGCTCTCTCATATTTTTTCTTACTCACTGAAACACACTACACTGCATTGAAAATTTTAGTTTTCATCAGTTTCATTTTAAGCTACCATGGAGGAATCTCTTATTAAGCTTAAGAACAGGTTCCCCACTATTCCCAAAGATGTGCTCAGGAATATCTATAGCTGTCGACTTGAAAAGATGAAGATATTCAAGCATTTGGGCTTTTCTGAGGATGTACGCTGGATCATTGAAGCTAAGGTACATTTAGCATGTGAGTTAACAAATCAGTAGTTAAACCTTTGCCTGGAATGGGAAGAAGTTCTTACTCCAAAAAGAGAAGAGCTAAAAGAATGAATGTCTGCCATAAATATGCAAGGTGGACATGTGATCAGCATTGTAGGAACAAAGGTATGGTTTTTGTAAATTGAGAAGATAAAATTAAATTTATAAAGGATGGAATGAGTAAGGAGTCATTGGATGATATCATTCAAACTCTTGAGACGCATCCGAGTGGTGATGTTCATCATATTCTTCTTGATTTAGTGGAAGTATTCAACCAAGAAAAATGGCGCTACTGTCTTGGGAATATAACGTTAAAAGACCATGTTTGCTAGTTTATAAGAAAACTGGATGGGAACCAAATCCTTGATTCATAGAAAGTGTTTAAGCCCTTACTGAACATAAAACCTGAGGAAGATGTGAGCCAAAATCACAACTACTTTATATATGCTTTTGTCTAATCTTTCTTATCTTTTCAGTAACTTTTGATTTTTTTCACTCTTTTTATTTAATTTCTTCACGCAATAGCCTACTGGTTATTCGTGTCGGAAATTTTTCAAACTTCTTTGAAAAATGTATGATTTGCACGATTTAGTTGTCGTTGTTTTAGTATTATATATATGTACTCTTTCATTTGTAAATATGCACAGTTCCACTTGTAAATATGCACTCTTCCACTTGTAAGCATAAATGGTCCGAGAGAAAAGAAGAGAAAAAGAGTATCACACTAAAATGTAGGTTTAAATCTATCTGCATTTTTTGTAAAACTGATGAGGGAAAGAATGGAGAGTTTCTAACTGTAGCACAAGAACTAGGAAATGCATTAGCTACTCAAAAGATCAACTTTGTATACGGGGGAGGCATCTAGGACCTAAGGGGAAGTGTGACCATGGAAGCAAGGGTTTGATTGTAAAGGTAAAGGAGTTATGTAATATCCTTAAATATTTTGGGGCTTAGAGTTAGTTGTAACTTAATTTTAGTTGGTCAAAGAATATAGAATATATATATATGAAGTTCTAAAGGAAAAAAAATGATTATTCAAAAGAAAACTAAATACAAATAAAATATCTCATTAAAATAATTAATTTAATATGAGTATATGTATCTAAATTTGTCTTGCTATTGGCAAGAAAAAAAAAACGGAACCAAAAAAAAAATTTTCCTGAAAGAAAAATTATTATAAAAAAATGTTGCTAGTAATTTGAATAACACTATTATTATTATTTTAAAAAATTATTATTTTAACGAGACCAAACCCTAACCCTATTCTTATAAAATCTTCTTTTCTTTCTCATTCCCCGCACCTTAGGCACCGCTTACGGTCCAAACTCTAGAGGTACTATTCTTCTCTGATTCATTCATTTTCTCTTGCTTGTGTCTTGGCCCTATATCTTTATTTTTCCATTGCTTTTTGCTGTAGCATGTCTTATCTTCTTGTCTTTTCAACTCTCCTCCCATAGTGTGTGTGCATTACAACTTATCAGAACCCACAAGCTTTTCGTCTTCACTTGGCTAAGTGCATTCATTCAACAATCATTACCTAACTCTTCTTCTCGACTTTACTGGGTGTCTGTGCAATAGCATGTGTCGATTATATACATATATATATATATATATATATCTCTCTAAATAGTTTTCACTCCCACTTTATTCTTTGACTTGAATATGCATCACTTCCCTTCATTAAAAAAAACACTATTGTTTAATGATTTAAGATTCTAATTTTTTTGGCATTTAGTTGTTAAAAAAACTCATTCATCCTTATGTGTAGTGCGTGTTGTATATATTGTGTTTATATTGACCTACTCCAGTCAGTGGTATAAGGATGGACGGTGATATAAGGGAGGTTGCACTTTGCATATTACATAATTGTATATTATATGTTGTGATAAAAATATTGATTGACATAATGATAAATTAAATTTGTAATTGATTTGTACGAGAATTATGGTATATGCAAATATATATGTATATATATATAACCAGTTCATTCTTTTTATCATATGTGGTTTGCTTGTGTACAGTAGAAACTTTCAGTAGTTACTGAGACGTGGAATCTCATCCCGATATATTAACATTTTTCAGGTGATTGTTCTAGTGGAGAGAAAGGGAAGGCACCTATGGAGTGAGCCTTGAAGGCTTTTTTGTGCTCTTAGAGCTCATGTTATATCATTTTATTTGCCATGACCTTAAGACTTCTGTATTTCATTTTGTTTTGTTGAAATATTTTAAGGATTTGATTTAACACTATGATGTGGGCTTTATTTAAATTGATTTGTGTTTTAATGATTTAGATGTTGAACATCCTTATTGGCCATATTTCATATACTTTGGTTAAGTATTTGGTTGTTTGATTTGAAGTGTTACATTTTTGGTATCAAAGCTCAACGTTCTGTGACAATTTTGTGATTTTGTAATTGTTTCTGTAAACTTTTTTTAGAGGTCATGGCAGATTAAGTACCATAACATGTGCACTTCCCTTTATTTAGATTTAGAATTTGTTTAGTGACTTGTTTCTTACCTAGTGTCCTTGTGGTGTTCTTCATAGGAGGGGAGGATGGTGAATACTCGAAAGACTAATTCAACCCCTGCTCCTCAACAGAATGGTCCTCCTCCTCAAGATACCAGTGCCATCTTATTGGAGTTATGGGATATAGTTATGGGATATAGTCCTTGATGTAAGAGAGAAAGTGAACATGCATGAAGAAGAACTAGCAGCAAGAAGAGGCCACAGTGGTGATCATGATAAGGAGACGAGTCCCATTAATGAAGATACTCCCAGTAGTCAGCATTCTAGAGGTGGCAGCCATTCATGTACCGAATCAAGAGGCGGTACTAGTTCCCATTCTCAGTACCACACCCCATCTATTGCTGAAGTTTGGGACAAAGTCAGGAGGTTTGCTCCTTCGATGTTTGAGGGGAAGCTAAATCCACTTGAAGCACTAAAGTGGTTGAAACATTTGGAAATAATTTTCATGGTCATTGAGATTAGCTCTTAATGGAAAGTGCTAGTTGTCAAACAATTGATGCAAAAAGCAGCTCTAGAATGGTAGGAGAGCACAAAAATTGATGATGATGTGCAGATGACTTGGGATGAGTTTAAGGAAAAGTTTGAGAAGAATTATTTACCTACTTCCATTAGAGTAGCGAAAGAGACTGAATTTCTTACATTCAAGCAAGAGGATTTACACGAAGTAGAATTTATCGCTCGCTTCTTAGGGTTGTCTAAGTTTTGCAAGTATTCACAAAACAACTCTAAATGGATATGTGATCGACTAGTGGAAAAAGCTAGGTTGGATTTGAAAATAGCTTTGTCACCATTCCTTAATCAGATAAAGGATTTTGAAAAGATGTGTGACAAGCTAAGCACTATTACTAGAAGCAAGCGAGAAGAAGAGGCTGAGAGAATGAAGGGATTCCAAGCCAAATCTACACCTCCTATGAGACCTATGGGGGGATCACTAAGAAGCATAGCCATAGCTTCAGTGGTATGAAGAAGCGGTTTAGTCACCCATCAAGGAATCATTCTGGTGGAGCTTTAAGGAGTCATGTCAATGGATCTCAGAGGAGTCAGTTTAGTGGGGGACATAACTTTTATAGGGGTTCCATAGCTCTTGTTGCTAGCACAGCTAATAGTCAGAAGTGTGACAAGGTGGAAGAGTGTACCAGGGAAATTGTCTGATATGTTACAAGTGTGGGAAGCCAGGCCACGTCTTCATGTTCTGTGAGGAAGGCTCATGAGGAGCTAATGATGCTAGAGCTACAGTTCCAGGCAGAGTGTTCACACTATCACACCAGGATGCTAGTGCTTCATCTAATCATAGGTATTCTCAAACTCCAAGGCCTTGAAATTGAAGCTTGATTTGATTCTGGTGCTATACACTCTTTTATATCTTTTGCTTGTGTGCCTCGATTTGTACATATATGCGAATTGCCTTTTGACATGATTGTTTTTACACCGGCGGGAGCCTCGGTGAGAACTTCTAAGGCTTGCTTGAATTGTACAATTGAGTTTGATGGTTGGACATCAAATATTGTTCTTGTTTGTCTACCCATGAAGGTTATTGATGTGATATTAGGAATAGATTGGTTGTCGGCAAGAGACGCCATCCTTGGTTGTAAGAGGAAGACCATCTTTCTCCTTGTTGACCCTATGAGTCCTAGTAAACCATAATTGTTATCTGCAGTATAAGTTTTAAAGATATTCGTAAGGGTTGTCCTGCGTACATGGTGTTTTTCTCTATTCAAGTAGAAGTGGAAGAAGGGGTGGAAGACATTAAAGTAGTAAATGAATTTCTGAAAGTATTTTCAAAGGAGATGTCAGGTTTACCCCCAGAGAGAGAAGCAGAGTTCTCTATTGTTCTTGCACCCGGGATGGGGCCTTTCTCTAAAGCTCCATACCGAATGTCTTCGTCAGAACTAGCAGATTGAAAAAGCACATTGAGGAGTTGATGGAAAAGGGTTTCATTAAGCCCAGTGTATCTCTTTGGGGATCACATGTGCTCTTTGTGAAGAAGAAAGATGGGAGTATGAGGCTATAAATTGACTACCACCAATTGAATAAGGCAACCATAAAGAACAAATATCCTTTGCCCATGATCGATGATCTACTTGACCAATTGACCGGAGCATCCATAGTTTCCAAAATTGATATGAGATCGGGGCTACCACCAGTTAAGGGTTAAGGATGAAGATATTCCAAAAACTGCATTCAAAACTAGATATGGCCACTATGAATTTCTTGTTATTCCATTTGGGCTAATGCACCAGCTATCTTTTATGGATTACATGAAAAGAATATTCAGGCCCTATTTGGATAAGTTTGTAGTGGTCTTCATTGTTGACATCCTTATTTACTTTAAGGATAAGGAAGAGCATAAAGAGCATCTTAGAGTTGTGCTACAGGTGTTGAGAGAACATAAGCTCTAGGTGTTGAGAGTTGTCTAATTGTGAATTTTGGTTAAAGGAAGTAAAATTCCTAGGTCATGTTGTATCAACTGAAGAAGTGTCAGTAGCCCCATTAAGATTGATGCAGTGTTGAATTGGGAAAGGCCACAGAGTGTCACCAAGATCAGAAGTTTTCTGGGATTGGTAGGCTATTATAAGAGATTTATTAAAGGCTTTTCACAGATAGCCATACCCTTAGCTAAGTTAACTAGAAAGGACCAACCGTATGTATGGAATGAGAAGTGTGAAGCAGCTTTTTAGGATTTGAAGACTAAGTTGACTACGGCACCGGTACTTGTGATTCCAGATTGTACTCAAACTTTTACTTTGTACACCGATGCTTTCAAGAAGGGTCTTGGGTGTGTGCTAATGCAAAATGGTAGGGTAATTGCTTATGCTTCCCGACAGTTGAGGCCACATGAAGAGAACTATCCTACTTTTGACTTAGAGTTGGCAACAATAGTGTTTGCTTTGAAGATTTGGAGGCGCCATCTCTATGGTTCACAATTTGAGGTCTTTAGTGACCATAAGAGTTTAAAGTACTTGTTTGACCAAAAAGAGCTTAATATGTGGCAGAGGAGTTTGATGGAGTTTCTTAAGGATTACGACTATGAGTTGAAGTACCATTTAGGAAAGGCAAATGTTATAGCATATGCCCTAAGCAAAAAGTCAAACTATGCAGCCCAGTTGATGGTCAGGGAGCATAAATTGCTAGAGGATGTGCAAAGTACATCTATTGATATAGTGTCGGGATTGGTTGCTACCATGGAAGCATTAACTATTGAAAGTACAACCTGGAAAGAAATTAAATTTACTCAGCTTGAGGATGAGTATCTATTGGGTGTCATGGAAGATATCAAAGAGGGAAGAGAGTCAGAATTCGAGACAGGTGAAGACGGGATATTAAGGTATAAAGGAAGAGTGTGTCTATCTAATGATGGAGAGTTAAGGAAGCTCTTGCTTGAGGAAGCTCACAGGAGCAAATACATTATTCATCAGGGAGCAACCAAGATGTATCATGATCTCAAGTGGAATTGGTGGTGGTGAGGCATAAAAATAGAAGTTACTGAGTTTGTTTCTTATTGTTTAATGTGTTCGAAAGTCAAAATTGAACACAAGAAGCCTCTGGGATTGTTGCAGAATTTGGAGATCCCAGAATGGAAGTGGGACAGCATCTCTATGGATTTTATCATGGGACTTCCTCCAACTAAGTCTGGACATAATGCCATTTGGGTAATTGTTGATAGATTGACCAAGTTATCTCATTTTCTGGCTATCACAGTAGGGTACTCTCTTGAGAGACTAGCGAAGATCTATGTTAAGGAAATTATCAGTTTGCATAGGGTACTAAAGAGCATCATATCCAATGGCGATCCATGGTTTACCTCATGATTTTGGAGAGCAATGTAGGATGCTATGGGGAATCATTTCAGGTTCAATACCACTTACGATACCCAAACTGATGAGCAGACTGAGAGGACTATACAAACTCTAGAAGACATGTTACGAGCATAGACAATTGAACTGGTAGGAAGTTGGGACAGTCACCTTCATCTGGCAGAGTTTGCATATAACAACAGCTATCATTCAAGCATTGAGATGGCACCTTATGAGGCATTGTACGGAAGGAAGTATAGATCTCTTATTTGTTGGACAGAATTGAATGACCGAAGTTTAATAGGTCTAGATTTAGTGGATGAAACTACTCAGAAGATTAAGATAATTCAATAGAAACTTCTCACCACCCAGAGCAGACAGAAGAGTTATGCCGATAAGAGAAGGCGACTGTTGGAGTTCATGGTAGGTGAACATGTATTTCTGAGAGTCACACCAATGACCGACATTATTAGAGTGATTAGAGCAAAGAAACTTTCACCTCGTTTCATGGGTCCCTATGAGATTTTGGAGAGAGTGGGACCAATTGCTTATAGAATTGCATCACCTCCATAGCTTGTGAACATTCATGATGTGTCAACACCCATTTCCATTTCGATATTCGAAGAGTAATAAAGACGGAATTCAATGGGCATACAGAAAAGTACAATTATACTGATAAAAATATTCGTTTACAATACCGATATCGTTCATCGACAAAATACAGCGGAAACTTAATATTTACAATTTTTGTCAGAATATTCAAAACATAGACTAAATATATCCACTATCTTGTACTTGCCTCAAGACATGTGCCGCTCACTATGCGGTGTCTACGTCCTTGCCCTTTTGCCTACTTGTACCCACTGAGATATTTGTTTTTGAAAAAGGGTGAGATTTCGAAGAATCCCCGTAGAGACATACGATCAACATATAACATGTAAAAATTAAATATGCAATGCACTATATTAGGCAAAAATGAAAGTTCAATTCGATTCACATATATTTACTTCAACCGAGTCACCTATTACAGCTAGGATTTCTGATAATATACCTCAACTGAGTCATCGACCACAGCTAAGATTTTCCGATATACTGTTATTGGGTAGCAAACCACAACTAGGTACTGTACCACTAGCACGCATCATATCACGAAATACAGTAAAAAATACATATAATTATTCACATAGTATATGAAAGATGGTAGTCCCTACCTCAAAGTTCGTTAAATCCCTTTTTCAGTGTGCCTCGAAAAACGTGTTGTTCCGGCGTTCAACTCGGTCCTAAAATATTAAATGTACAAGAAATATGTCATAACCTATCCAAGTATCATTTTAAACTCATTTATAGCATTTCTTGTGGTTATATTAGTCTATGGTGAAATTTTACCAAAATGCCCCAGGACCTCGGCCTCGCCGTACCCGGCTCGATGGCATGTTTTCCCAAATTTTTCACTAAGGCTATTCTGATGTTTTTTCACCCAAGAAACCCATTTCCTGGCTCGAAATCACCAAATTCACTGTCAAATTATAAAAATACCCTTGACAGCCCCTATTTAAGGATTTCAGTGGTGTTTTCGTAATTATGCTTTTTCGGCCTCTACCGAAAAAATCCCCAACTGTAACCCCTCCTATTTTTACCCACTAAATCAAATGAAACCATTTATTTCATGAAAATCTAGCTCCAACCCCCCTAAAACAGTGTTGGCCGAAATATTCAAGAAAAATGGAAAAATATAGTTTTGTGTTCTAGCGTTCAAAACTTGCACTTTTCCACTTCTAATCCTTTATTAACTCATTTAAACACTTCTTAATCATGATTCAAAGAAATTTTGGCAGCATAACCCCTTAGGGTTAGGACTTTCCAAATTTACAAAATCAACCAACCAATACCAAACCAAGCCAAGAACAACAATAAACCACAAGAGTTGATGTTCTTGAAGTTACCTTGGTTTTCTTCACTTTCTCTCTCCCTTGAGATTGCTCGCTAAAACTAGTGTTTCATGGAGAAGAAGATATTAGAGAGGAGGTCATACAAAAGAGGAAGCTTGATCACATAAACATGCAAGCTTACCTTTGATCTTTCTTAGTTGAGCTCTCCTCCTTCCCTCTATATTTCTTAAGGCTTCTCTGTTTCTCTTGTTCTTGATGTGAAATGATCAAGAAAGATGAAGCATGGGCTTCATAAAATATCTCCCATTTTCCTCTTAATTAATAAATGATAGGATAATAAAATATGACATAAGCCTTGTACTTGAGTTTATCCTCTTCCAACTTGTGTCATAAGCCTCCATTTGGTTAGGCCAAAAAATGTCCTAAGGGCCCTTCATGCACACCATTTGGGCTTTCATTCCATTAATCAAACTACATGTGCCAAGAAATCATATTTTAATCCAATTTCCACATGTGCTCATCTTTAACAATTCTAATTTAATTCTTTGCCTTAAGATATTGACACTTGCCATAATTATGAGCCAAATAATTATTTCTCCCTCCTATTTTTTTTCACAATTTACACAATTGCCAACACATTTTATTTTCCAATTTTTGGAATAGTTGGCCTTCTTGGCAGATTTTCTGCCCTAACTTTGAAAAATCATAACTAATTTTATAGACATCATTTCAGAGCGATTCTAAAGGCTATGGAACCCTTATTGAGTCTAGTTTTAAAGAAAAATATGTAATTTTACTAGCTGGGATCATATTATTCCCAGATTTCAATCTTTGACCGCTACTCTAGAAACTTTCCAGATTTTCTGGATTAACTTCAAAAATTCATCTCTTTTTGTACATAGCTTCAATTGACTCATATGACCTATCAAATTAAAGCTTAGGATGTCTACTTTCACCTTGTAAAATTTCATAATTTTTTCTCATCGTTTGGTCTTCCAAAACCACATGACAAACTCACTGCCTCACTATCTATTTCACTAAAAACACCATTCAACTTTCAATTTTCAATATTTAATTCCTTTGGCCTTAAATATTCACCATTTTAGTGAATATATAAAATAATCACAATATACTCTTGGTAAATAATTTGGGGTGTTACATGATGTCTTCCATATGTTACAATTGAAGAAGTACCAACTAGATCTTTCCCATGTTATTGAAGTAGAGGAGATAGAACTCAAAGATAATATGACATATAAAGCTAAGCCAGAGCGGATTGTAGATGTGATGAATAAGCAATTAAGAAATAAGACCATTAGACTTTTGAAGGTTGTATGGAGAGGAATGGCTCCTGGGATGCGACATGGGAGACAGAGGAAAAGATGAGGCAGGAGTACCCTAAATTATTTAACTAGGTATGTCTTTTAGTTTGTGCGTCGAATTTTAGGGACAAACTTCTTTTTAGGAGGGGAGAATTGTAACATCCTTAAATTTTTTGGGCCTTAGAATAAGTTGTAACTAAATTTTAGTTAGGCAAAGAATATAGAATATATATATATATAAAGTTCTAAAGGAAAAAAATGATTATTCAAAAGAAAACTAATTACAAATAAAATATCCCATTAAAGTAATTATTTTAATATGAGAATATGTATGTAAATTTGTCTTACTATTGGCAGGAAAAAAAAACGGAACACAAAAAAAAATTCCCTGAAAAAAAAATTATTATAAAAACCAAGTGCTACTAGTAATTTGAATAATACTATTATTATTTTTGTATTTAAAAAATTATTATTTTAATGAGACCAAACCCTAACCCTATCCTTATAAAATCTCCTTTTCTTTCTCATTCCCCACACCTTAGGTGGCGCTTAGTGATTGAACCATATTTTTATATAATTTTACATAACTAAATTGGTATTTTTAATGCATTTTCTAGGACAATATTGCATGATTAAGCACTAATTTTAAATAGAGACATTTGTATTGAATTAATTGCAATTATGTGTTCAAATTATATACCAAGAAACCTTTTTAATTTCCCCCAAATCTCTCGTGATAGATACCTGATTGGATGTAAGGCTATTATTAATGAATTTCTGATTTGTGTTTTGAGATTAGCAATAATTGTTTTCTTTAGGATTGATATTGTATGCAAGATAACCATTCATAGAAATGTTGGTTTGCTAAAGAAGTTGAGGATATCTTAGATAGATGACCATCTTACTAGCCATTATGTCTTTATTTATGTCCAACAGTAGCTTTTCTTCTTTTTGTTTCACAAGGTTGAATGTCAACTTTTAACTTCAAAGGTTTTCTTTACCCTTTTCTATGTTTAGTTAGCTTATGTTGTTTGTCAACGTTCTTGATTGCTTATCTGCTTATAATTTAAACGTTTTGCAGGGCAGTCAGTGCTAAAAACCGGTGATAGGCAATGGTTCTTTTTCAGTCCTAGAGACAGAAAATATCCTAATAGTGGTAGAACTAATCGAGCAACAAGACATGGGTATTGGAAGGCAACAGGGAAGGATCATAACATTACCTGCGATTCTCGGGAAGTTGGGGTGAAAAAGACGCTGGTTTTCTATAGAGGCAGAGCACCACATGGTGAGCGAACTGATTGGGTTATGCATGAGTACACATTGGAAGAAGAAGAGCTTGCTAGATGCCAGGATTGTAAGGTATCATCTTCAAGTGTCTTATTTGCTTTACCTTTCTTTTTATTTCAATATGAACTCATGCTAATGGTGAAAAGGTTTTGTTTACTAAACCTTTTGTTTTGATATGTAAATTATCAGGACTATTATGCACTTTACAAGGTTTTCAAGAAAAGCGGACTTGGTCCTAAAAATGGTGAACAATATGGCGTGCCATTTAAAGAAGAAGAATGGGTAAATGATGACTTTGTAGATTTTAATATTAATTCAGCTGGCAAGTAGGCTTCAATTTCACAAGTTGATGAGGGTACTCCTGTTGATACTGTGACTTTTAATGGTCGAGAACAGCCTTTGTTTGATGATGAACTTGATGAGATCTTGAAAAAAATGATGGATGAGCAGATTCCTGACTTGCCCCCTTGTGTCCTGCTGTACCTTAGGTTTGTTTTCTGATTGAACCTTTAGAACTCTGGTTTTGTTTATGTATATGTTGCCTGCCTATCCTTCTCTGTTGATAGAAATGGGGAGAGATAGGTGGCTGAACAAATATTGTAGCTATAGCTTTGTGTAGGAGAAAAATAAAGAACGGCGGTGACTTCTGGCTTTCAAAAGGCCAGGTGGTCTCCAAACTTAAAAAAAACCGTCCTTTTTCCTCTTCCCATTCACCATCATGCCTAAAACCCATGCAGAAACCACAGTGTGAGACACTTGCCTAAAACATTCTCTCCTTTCCATTCACACATTATGCGAGATGTTTGACTGAACCTAGGTATTTCTAGTTTTCTCTCTTCTACCCCCAGACTCTTTTTTGGATCTTATTTCATCCTGTACTAGCATAAACACTATAAAGTGAATGGTGAATGTCACTGAGTCCATCATTTATTCTCTGTACTATTTTTCTTCAGTTCTGGCTTTCTCTTTTTCTTTGGGTGGGGTTTGTAGATAAGAGGGAAGTAAGATATGGTCTTCATGAGTTCTGGCATTATAGATGTGATCAGTATGGAATTTTATTCATCAATTTTATTTTCCTCGCTGTGATCTTGGCATGTTTAGTAACTTGTAGTTCTTATAAATCGATCATTGCAGGCTGCTACATGATATTTTTTGGTATGATTTTTCAGTAACTCTGTTCTTTATAATCATCCATTCTAGGTTGCTGCCGAAGAAACAGAGAGTGTGGTGGTGGATCAAATTTCTAATGAGGCGGCATTTGCTGAGCCAATCAAAATGTTTCATTCAAGCGATTACTATTGTGACCCTCCCAATTAGTTATCTCTCACGTGCATATAACTGAAGCACCTGAAGTCACCTCTGGTCCCAGTGTTCAAGTAGAGGAGCCTCTTCTTCACGAGGATGACTTCTTGGAAATGAATGATCTCATTGATCTTGAACCAGCACTACCCAGAATAGAAAATCCTTTAGAGAACTTGGTGTTTGAAGATGGTTTAAGTGTAGTTGACTTGTACCATGATGCAGAGATGTTTCTTCGTGACATGGGGCATATTGACCAGGGAACTGTTTCACATCTTCATATGAATACTTTTGACACTAATGTTCTGAATCAGCATTATCAGTCTCTGCCTCCTGGAGACAATGGAGATCCAAGTGAACTCTGGATGCGTCATGAAAGGCAGACCATGAGTTCAGCGGAACATGCTAATGTTTCTTACTCTTCATCAACTTTAGGTACAATCGTCGGCACCACAAACAGTGTTGTTGGTTTAGCTCAACCTCCAAATAATGATTTTACTATCTTTGTTTTGAATAGAGATGCAAGCTTCACATCTCATTTGTGCTGAACTCTTCGAAGTTGACTTCCATTGGTTGATAGCCGACTAATGCATGGATAAACCTTCCCTGACTATTAGTGTTATGGCATCTTTGAGAGCTTTCTGTACTAATATTAATGTGACTTGAGCTTGTTTCATGTGGCTTTTGTGCAAAAACAGACAAAACAAAAGAAACAACACAGACAATTTCTAATATATGTTAGTTTCTGGTCATATGTTTAGGTGGGGATTATGAATCTGCCAGCTTGCCTACTGAAGGTAATCATAATCAAAGTAGCAGTGTGAGAGAAGTTCCTACAAGTAGATTGTTTTCTGCTCTCTGGGCCTTCCTTGAGTCAATACCTACCACTCCTGCATCTGCTGCTGAAAATGCAAATCGGGCTCTTGAGCGGGTGTCTAGCTTTAGTAGGGTGAGAGATAATGTGAAGCAGGCAAGCATAGCCACCACTGCCGTTGCTAATGAAACTGCAATTGTGAAGAGAGCAGGTAAAGGAAGGGGAATCTTCTTCTTCTTGCCAGTTTTTGTTGCTTTATGTGCTTTTTTATGGGTTTCTGTGGGAACATTGAGACTACTTGGGAGATTCACTCCTTGACATCTGAATCCCTCCCTGGTTTTGTGCCTGTTTTTCATATGGGATTCCCTAGATTCATGAACAAACATATATTGTTGTAACACAATTTGTTAACGAAAGAAAAAGAATTACCTTTTTATGTGAATATTGAACTTGAGAAGTAAGGTTATCAGTGTTAAGATGAAAGAAGGTCTTCTAGCTAGCTAAGTATTCAAGGTAGATGAATACTGGGTGACTACAGCATCACACAAATCTCACTTATCTGTCTCAATTGTTAAGCTTATTTAGGCTTTTAGCTTGAAGGACCTGAGTCCCTTTATTTGTTCATTTATTTGTTTGTTTATTAGTATAACACCCCTATGCTAATGCAATTCGGTTTGGGAGTGCTCATTTTGGACAATGGATCCGATCATATAAATAATCACATTCATGTAAAACCTGTGTGTGTGTGTGTGTGTGTGGTGTTTTTCTCTCTGATGTAATTTATAATTTTAGTAACGTGTTTTTACTTTTTAAGTTGTTGGTAGGATAGTGTTGTTGCTGCTATTTCATTTTATGCAGATAAGTTGGAAGTAATCAATGGGTATTTGTTTGGGAAAGGAAAAAATAGAGTTATCATATTTTAACCACCAGGGGCTTTATCAATAAATATATACCAGTAGTATTTATAAGTATGCATCGTGTAACCAAATAATTTTTTTGGTGAAATATCCCTTAAGGGTTTTTGATAGCCTTATTTATTTACAAAAGCTTTTGGGAGGCTCTGCATTTTATTTGTTAATACATTCATTACTATAAAATGCCCATGCTTTTCCACTTTGGTTTGGGAGCACCCATTTTGAAGAAGTGATTATATAAATAATCACGTATTTGTGAAACCTCTAAAAATAAAATAAATTTGTCCAGAAGTACCAAGAGAACTAGAGAAGTATATGAAAACTTTTTTGTGGTTGGATTGGCTGGTCAAATGAAAAAAAAAAAAATCTCCAGTCTGATTTTTTGTCATGAAATATTGTAGTCATAGATTGATAGAATGAGAAAAGAGAACAATTGATGTCAAGGCAACGCAGGAAAAGAAGGTTAATATGTAGCTGTGAAATTTGAATGAAAACATCATTATGTAGTTAATGTTTTACTAATTATGCATGCATGCATGCACGCACTGATTAAGCATATACCACTCTTATTTTATTAGGATAAGCAAACATCTGAATCAAAACCTGGAAAAAAGAAATACACATACATTCACAGGCTATGATCTTGTGGAATGAAGTTAAAATAAAATGGTCTTCTGAAACTTGCAAATAAAAGGCATGTGACCATTATTTATTGGCTTTTGCATTCACGCTGGTTTGAACTTGAGACCTATAGTTTAAAAAGGATGTTAATATTGTTAAGTTTGATGATGTGGCATTAACGACGTGAAAATTGTAGGCATTGTAGGCAAGATGATTGAGTTTTCTTCTCTAATTTGAGCAATCATTGTGCCCAGTCAGCCACCCACATAAGTAATTTTAACGGCATTAATATTACATCATCAAAATTAGAAGCGTCAACTTCCTTTCCAAACTACAAGGACTAATTATTTGAAATGGAGTAAACTTGAGGGACCAAAACTACCTATTTGAAACTTTAGGTATCAAAATCAAAATGACTGTAAGCTGGAACAAAATAGTATTAACCCTATAAATTATTTCAATAGTATTTGTTTTAGGCTTGTTAATTGGCCATTACTTCTCAACTATGCACAATTAAACGAGGCAATATTTACTAGCCAGGTCATTTATTCAAGCTTTGATGAATTAATATATAGGCGTGAAGAATTTGAATTACCAAACATAACTTAATTTAATAATCATGAGTTTTTTAGTGACATTAAAATATAATCTTACTTAGAGACAAAAAATTTGAAGAATTGAAGATTTAGTACTTTCGTTCACAGTGAACTCATGAAGACACGCGCGATATATTATTGTCACACACATACTAAAACATTACATGATGCTTACAACAAGAGAAATAATAAAGATACACACACAACTACAAAGGTCAACCATGGACATGGTTTGTGAACAGCCTCTTCAGCTTTGCTATTTTTATTGAAGTAAACACATATATCTCATCTGCTACATCTTCCACTCGTCGGAAACAAGCATATCTCCAAGTCTTCTCCAACACCAAAGTCCCAATAACTCCCCAAAAGCCAACCGCAAACCCGATTGCTATGACAAAATAAAACCACACTTTTTCTGAATCATCCTCATCTTCCGATTTTTTGGCTTTAGGAGCTTGATGAGGATTATCACCTTGGCACTTTTTCTGTAGTGGGATTCCGCAAAGAAAAGGGTTGCCGGCATAAATAGATGGATCATCCAAAGTCAAGAACTGATTTTCAGTTGGAATTGGCCCTGAAAGGTTATTGTGTGACATATTCAAATGGTTCAATGATGTTAGCTTGGACATACTCTTTGGAATTGTGCCTGAAATTTGGTTACAAGAGATGTCAAAGGATTCAAGGGATTTCATATCCCCAATAAGCTCTGGAATCTCTCCTTTGAAATGATTGTATGAAAGGTTCAAGCTTATCAATCCAACAAGCGAGAATAACTCAAGAGGAATCCATCCTTCCAAACTGTTATTTGAAAAATCCAAATTTTCCACAAGATACAAGATTCCAATAATGTCATATTCTCTTCCTTTCATAACTAGTTTCACATCCTGACCACCCCAAGTTTCTGTGTAATTGTCGTCTCCTATATGTGCAAACACGAAATTGTCAGTTGAGTTTTGCATATGAGCACTATCTTTAGTCATTCCTGTAAGATTGCCAATGCAATGGGGTATTGAGCCACTCAAGTTGTTATTTGCGAGGTCCAATATTTGGAGTAATTTGAGTTGGCACAGAGTAGAAGGAATATTACCATCTAACATGTTATCCCGCAACCTCAAAATTTGCAAGGTAGGAAAAGTTTTATTGGTCCATGATGGTATACTTCCAAAAAACTTATTTTCGCCCAAATCTAAAATTCTCAATTGCTTTGAATTTGTCAAAGTCAATGGAAGCTTTCCTTCAAGATAATTATTGTTCAAATGCAACCAAAGTAGTAAGGAAAGCTTGCCAATTGAGGTAGGGAAGGCACCAGACAGTTTATTGAATGAAAGATTTATTTCCATCAATCCGAATGGTAGATTATGATCTCTCCAACAATTTGGAATTTCACCAGAGAAATTGTTAAAAGAAAGATCAAGGACCCTTAGATTTACAAGGTGACAAATTCTGAGGGATATTGCCACTAAAAGAATTACTTGAGAGATTAAGGCCAGTTAAATTTACAAGCTGGCCAAGACTTTGAGGAATGAGGCCAGTTAAAGAATTACTTGAGAGATAAAGGTTTCTTAAATTTACAAGTTGGCCAAGACTTTGAGGAATGAGGCCAGTTAAAGAGTTACTTGAGAGATCAAGGGTTGTTAAATTTACAAGCTGGCCAATACTTTGAGGAATGAGGCTAGTTAAAGAATTATTCGAGAGATCAAGGGTTGTTAAATTTACAAGCTGGCCAATACTTTGAGGAATGAGGCCAGTTAAAGAATTACTTGAGAGATCAAGGCTTGTTAAATTTACAAGCTGGCCAATACTTTGAGGAATGAGGCCAGTTAAAGAATTACTTGAGAGATCAAGGGTTGTTAAATTTATAAATTGGCCAATACTTTGAGGAATGAGGCCAGTTAAAGAATTACTTGAGAGATAAAGGCTTGTTAAATTTACAAGCTGGCCAAGACTATGAGGAATATTGCCACAAAAATAATTATTTGAAAGATCAAGGTAATTTAGTTTTTCCAAACGCCCTATCCAAGTTGGCAAATGGCCACTGAGTTTATTATCACTCAAGTATAATTCCTCTATGTCATGTTTGATGCATCCAAAAAAATCAAAGTCACCAAATGCTTCTCCTTGAAAATTGCTATTGGAAAAAGATAACCTTTTTAAATGACACATGTTTTGTAGAATTTGTGACACAGAAATTTCCATAGTGGCTATGTTTGTATTCATGGTGATGTCTAGATGGCGAAGGCTCCTTGACTCTCCCAACCAAGATGGCACTGAACTGAAATTGTTTCCAGAAAGATCAAGGTCTTGAAGGGTAGTCAAGTTCCGCAAAGCAATAGGGATGGGTCCACAAAGTGTATTATATGAAAGATCAAGAGAAACCAGATTCTTAAACTCTCCGAACCACAATGGCAATGAGCTAAAAATTGTTGGAACTGAGGTCAAGGAATTCAACAGAAGTCCAATTTTGGAAAGCATGAAAGATTCGGCCATCAATTTCATTAGAAACCAGATTCAGGAGCTGAACTCTAGCATTATTTGTGAAATTAATGGGGGGAAGAGGAGTGGACAAGTTGCCAAGTCCACATCCATCTAATTGGAGTTGTAACAAAGAAGGAAGCATGTGAAGTACCTGGAACAAGTTGTGAGCTTCTCCAAGGTACACATCACTCAGGTTGAGATATTGCAGAGACTCAAGTTGAGACGCCCAACTCATGTCATTGATGTGCAAATCATTCTGACTGAGATCAAGAAACTGCAAGTCTGTGAGGTTTCCACCAAGATTGGTAGGAATCTTTCCTGTGAAATTAGCATCTGAGATTGAAAGATATCGCAACCGCTCCATAGAACCAAAAAAGGAAGGAATTGAGAAAGCATTGAAGTTGTTCCAACTCAAATCCAAATAAATCAAATGTTGCAACTCCAACAAAGATGGATCAACACCATTAGCTTCTAGATCATAGTAACTGAGATCAAGTTTGAGAACATGACCAGTAACATTGTGACAAGATATGCCATCCCACTGGCAACAATTGGTTTTGGGATTCCAGGAGGAAAGGTTCTTATATGGATAATCAATAATAGATGCTTTGAACTTGAGAAGAGCTTGCTTCTCTGATTCAATGCATCTTCCACACAAAACTAATTGGGCAATTTCAGACAATAGGAAAAGCAATGCAAATCCTACTATGACGCGCCTTTCCATATTCAGATACTGACTTTTCTATATGATGAATCTCTTGATATAAGTGGAGTGTGGTTTTTGTTGAATATGCACAACTCCTATTTATAGTATTTTGTGGCTAAGAAACTTGTGGTCTATGATTTTCTTTTTCTTTTTTAAAAAAACTTATTATATACGGTAATCAGGCATTGTATACTTCTTAAAATATAACTATTCACCTGTGATTTTCTTCAACTTCCATGTCAAAACTATATATTAACAAAATCTAAAATATGAAAAATAGGAGTGAATAACAGAACACTTGATGATAAGTAAATAACATAAATAAAATCTGAAATATATGCGATATTTTTTTTATTCATTATAAATTTGATTACATTTGAATTGGAGATAGTCATTAATAAAATATGAGTAAAGTATTAAACTCTTTTTTTTTTTTTTTGTGTGTGTTCAAATAGAAAAACTCCAATCCTATAACCCAAACTTATTTCTCATGCGCGCGCACTCACAGAAGATATAAAATATTATAAATTATGGGTCTTGCCAATTTTAACCTCGAATAAACAGAAGATATAATATTTAATGATTGCAATTATTACATATTTAAATGTTAATTAAATTTCAAGCCGAATAACTAGACGTCTAGAACTGGATAGTTAAAATGCAAAACCCGAAAATAATTTGTGATAAATATTATAAAATGTAGAATGCTTCATTTTCAAAGTTATTAATTACACAGATGACAATGTTATAGTTATATAACGTGTCAATTTCACAAACATAAAGCGTGAAAATGTACTTTATGTTTACTCAAATGTTTAATTTTAGGTTAAAATATATATTTAGTCCTTTATATTTACTCAAATGTTCAATGTAGTCCCTTAAGTTTATAAAATATACTTTTAGGGTTTGTTTGGTCTGAGGGGAGGGGAGGGAAAGTGGGCGGAGGAAAAAATTTTTTGAGTTGAATTTAAAAAAATCAGAGAAGTGGGGTTAAAGATTTTTAATTAATTTTTCTTACTCTTTTATCTTATATATTCTCTTTATTAAAATTTTATTACTCCACTTCTTCAATCTTTTAAAATTCAACTCATAAAAATTTTCCCTCCACTCCCTTCCCCTCCAAATCCCTCACACCAAACACCAAACAGACCTTTAATCTCTTGATCCTAACAATATTAACTTCATTGACAGAAAATGCGAACTGTGTAGCTAAAAAAAGTATGCTTAAATTTTAAAAAACATAAAAACAAAGTCTTATATATTCCAAATGCCTAATCAAAAAATAATAATTTAATAATTGAAATTATTGCCCCCACATTTTTCTGCCGGTACACACTTTTCAGTCTCTTCCATTAATGATTTTTACACTCCAATATTCCTTCCATTTTCTATTTCTCATTAAACAATCAGTATTCCTTCCGCCTCTAATCCTCTCTTCTCATCACTCCTTCCATTTTCTTTCTCCTTTCTTCTTTAATTTAATCAACCCCAATACATCAACGTTGACCAGAATTGAAGGGGTAAAAAAGTTACAAAAGTAATGGCTTATAAATCAAAGATTTCAAGAAAATTACAAAAAAAGAAAAAACGAAAGGAGAGAGAGGGGCTAGAGGTAGAAGGAGTACCAACTAGAGAGAGAGAGAGTAATTATGTTAATTTAAAGTACTAAAAAGACATTTTTTAAAGTTAAAAGACCAAAATGAAACATCGTCTAAACTTAAAAGACTAAAAGTATATTTTAGTCAATAAAATATTTAAAAATATATTAAATTATATGTGTGTGTTTGTATGATATAAAAATAATATATTTATATTTGTGCATAGAAATTTCCCTCCATTCCTCCCCTTTTTCTCATGCCAAACAGACCGTAAAAAATCATAGGACTTGTATAGTTTGATTGAGTTAAATTTGGGGAAATTGAAGGATTTAGTTTACTTTTACTTTCAAAAATATTTAACCTCGTTACAATCACATAGTTTAAGAGCTGTGGTGTATGAAGGATTTCGGGCTAACGGAGAGAGTGAGAAATTTTTATACATGGATTTAAAAAAATTGGAGAAGTGGGGTTGAAAGTTTTTTATTAATTTTTATTATTCTTTTATTTTGCATCTTCTATTTATCAAAATTTTTTACCCCACTTCCCTCCTGCCAAACAGGCCCAAGGCTCCTACTAAATTAATTTCCAGAGTAATTAATAAATCCATGTTTACTTTATCAAAATAAATCTATATTTAAAAAAGTAAATGTTCTAAACTGAAATTATATATTATTCATATTAGATAGATGCTCTTTAAATATATCTATTTTTTAAAGTAACTATTCTAAACTGAAATATTTAATATCTAATAAGGCCATAATAATAACACAAATTGATCTAGAATTGAAGAATAATATTTTACTATATTTTTATTATGATCACCTTCATCATTTTTGTTATTATTTTTATATATTATATAGTAGGATTAGTATTACGATATATATAATCTAACTTCAACTAAATATGTGATACACATTTTATCAAATGGTAACTTAAATTATGGGATAAAAAATACAAAAATAAAATAATAACTTAGTTTTTAAGAAAAAAATTAAAAAAAATAAAAAAACCGGGATTGGGACCAGGATCACAAGATGTGTGACCGGTCCCAGGTCCCATAGATCCCGGTCCCGGCCAGGACGGGAAATTCCCGAGATCAAAATGTCCGGGACTAGGACCAGACAGCCGGAACCGGGACACTTTGAACACCCCTATTTCTATGTTTTTCATTTGGATGCTTCATATTAATCCCTGTTTAACATTTTTAATGTATAAGAAAAATATCGAAAGTCTTTTTTAGGCAATTTACAGTGTCAGTGTCTGATTAAGGAGCCAAAAACTGCACGTTCTACTTTTGAAACTTGAAAGTATTGGCGACACATCAAGGACAAAGAAAAGTAAATGTTGACTGGGTCTAACCGACAGCAGGGATTAGTCTTTTTCTTTTCCTTTCCAGCTTTGCAAAAAATAGAAAAAGTAAATGTTGACTGCTTTTAGCATTTGACATATTGTATATTATATATATAGGGAAAAAATTTTAGTTATATCCCGCCAAAATATCAAAATCTAAATTAAGGCCTACACTTTTATCAAATTTTTAATTAGATCAAGAGGCCTAACTTAAAATTTTGAATGTCATTAAAAGACCATAACGCCAATATGTAATTAAAAAAGAAAAACTGAAGGAAAACCAATTTCATAGCACAAAAAATCTTCATCGATTAATTTATCAAAGAATCGTAAATCCAGAATAGAGTTTTTTAAGCTCTAGTTGCTATTGTCATCCTTTCTGGTTTGCTAGAAACGTGAAGAATTTTTGGATGCTAACCAGTTGTCATACCAGCGATGCTTCCATTTTTGGGGACATAAACACACTAATTGGAGAACCATGTCTATAAACAATTATAAAAGATAGATACAGATATACAGGTAGATATCGCATCTTTGTAAACCATTTGAATCCTCTTATCACATGAAATGATATATAAGAGAGGTGAGATTGAAATACAAATGGGCAGTTTGGTCTTTTAACAAAATTAAAAAATCCCTAATCAAGCCTCTTAGCTTGATTAGGAATTTGTTAAAAGTATGGGTCTGAATTTAAATTTTGATATTTTTGCTTGATTTAACTGGGATTTTCCCTTGTATGTATATTTTATGTGTATGAACTTATGTGAAATTATTATTTTTGCAAAAAAAAATAAATTGTTCTGTTTCTAAGACAACTAGAGAAATTATAATTTACTAGGAAGAGGCTGTTGTACTAGTCCAATTATATCTACGCTATTGCAGAAACCAATGTAAAAAGTATATATATATATATAGAGGTATCCTCCGATTGGAAGTACTTTTATTTAATGTATTGTTAAGCGTTAAATGTTGACAGTTTTCTTAGTGGGGATTCAAGCCACGCTGCTGTGAGGGACTGTTTCCTTTCATTAAATCAATTCCCGTTGGTGTTTAAAAAAAGAAAAAAACTACAAAGCACACATATATGTATGTATATATGCATACGTGTTCTTCTAAAATAATTTGATTCAATGATCATTTTCGTCATTGATGTGCTACAACTTACAATTGATTGATAAGAATTGCCACATAATTAAACTCTGAGAAAAGAGACGAAGTTTTTAACGAATAAAGTGATGACTGAATTATTGGTGATAAATGTTGTAAAATATAGTGCTCGTTTGGAAGAGCTTATTTTTGGACAATAAGTGCTTATAATTCGTGATTCACGGTATACGAGGTAAGTATGTGAGAGGAGTTTTTTCTCGGCTTGCGTAATAAGGGCTTATTTCTCAAATTTAATAGCTTATTTTTGAGCAATAAGTGCTTATAAATTGTGATTCACGGTATACGAGGTAAGTATGTGAGAGGAGTTTTATCTCGGCTTGCGTAATAAAGACTTATTATCTAAAAATAAGTGTTTCCAAACACATTATTAAGCTCTTCCAAACATGCCTATAAACGGGTCACTTCCTTCGTCAAGTATCCATGTTCTACTTTCTACTTTTATTTTACTCTTTTTCTTTTCCACTATGTTTTTTCCTTTTCACATTCAACGCGTGAAACGCACTAGAGATCATATCAGTACTTTTTATTATTTAACTAATTCACTTAATCTTTACAAACATTCAACTCCAATACTGGAGAGTAGAAATCAGAGGGAGTAATATTTTTATTCATTCTAATTACCAAACACTAAAAGTCCGAAGCAACATTAATTTAAAAAAATAAAATAAATGTATTAAGACATATTGATAAAAAGTTAACGTATCAATTATATTTCTTAATAGAAAGCATTGCATCTAATAAAGTAGAAAACATTGATTGATTGATGGGTGTGTGTGCATACATTGATATAAAATATAAATACAGTGATACGTAAGATATTACAATTTTTAAAATATTAACATACAAATATAAAGCATAATTTGTGTGTGTGTCTACATGTATGGATACAAGTGTTCACTTATTATTCTTTTAAGAAATTTTGATTGAATGATCATTTTATGATTGCTGTGGTACAAATGAGTGCGGAAGTCATCACACTATCAAGATTGTTTTGGCTTTATAATAGAATAAATCGATTCCTTCAACAAACACAAAAACCATTGATGACAATTGGAACATATAATTAAGCTGTGTGAAAACAGATGAAGTCTTTAACAACCAAAGTGAAAACTGAATTATTGGTGATAAATATCATAAAATATTAACGGGTCTCTTTCTTCGTCAAATATCCATGTTGATATTTCTTCCACATAAAACGTGTGAAACGCACTAGAGAAGTCTTAATAGGAAGCATCGCATCAAATAAAGTAGACAGAGAAGGTTTGTGAGGAGCCTCTTCAGCTTTGCTATTTTTATTAAAGCGTACACATATATCTCAAATCAAATTCTGATTAAGCATAAAATCAATTTAAAAATTAATGTTCACTCATTATTATTTTCTTAGAAAGTTTTGATTGAATGATCATTTTCATGATTGGTGTGTTATAATCGATTGAGGAAGTCATCACACTATGAAGTTTCTTTGGCTGTATAATACAATTAATTATTTCGTGCAACAAACACAAAAAAAAAAATCATCGATGATAACATAATTGGCTCATATTATTAAACTGTGTAAAAGCAGACCAAGTCTTTAACAAATAGAATAAAGACTGAATTACAACCAGGTGTTGGTCCTAATTATAGAAGACGCATTGGCTGTTTAAGTTTGACGTCTCAAATTGAGTTAGTGAACATATAGAAAATATCTTTGGAAGAGTTATCTTTTAGTTGAACTGACAATGCGGAAGTCTGACCAATTCTGTTTTTATATACATACATATACATAGGTGAAAAACTGAGTTATTGGTGATGGTCGCTTTCTTCGTCAATTATCTATGTTCTACTTTTGACCCTTTCCTTTTCCTTTCTGTTTTTCCCCCACAAACAACGTGTGAAACGCACCAGAGAAGTTTTTAATGTCATTTACTTCCTCTATTTCTTAATATCAGTCTTTTTTTTTTTTTTTTGTATGAAATAATTGTGTCTATTTTGACAGATCACTTAAAGGAGATATTTTTTTTTTCTTTCAAACATACCCTTACCAGACACTAAAAGTCTAAAACAACATTAATTAAAAAATAAAATTATTGTATTTATACATATTACTATATAACAGAATTAACATGAGTTATATTTCTTAATAGGAAGCATTGCATCAAATGGTGTAGAAAACATTAAGGGTATTAGAATTATTTTTTGGTTGTATGAATTATTTTTTGGAAAATATAAATGTTTAAATAATTATTGGAGGGGTGTTTTGGTAAAAAAAAAAAAAACTTTATGAGTCAAAGTTTAACGGTGAACAAACTATTATAGGATGAAAATTGAATTTCAAATGAATAAGGCGGGTCTGTGTGTAAAGTATATTTTAATCTCAAGGGATGTTTATAGGAGGTTTATTTAATTTATGTAAATCAGTATCTGGTTAATGTATGTTACTCAAAGATTTAATATTAATCAAATTCGCAGCTGGATTTACGAATTTATATTACAACATATATTTTCATAATCACGATTTTTTTTTTTTTTTTGGACAGAATAGTATCAGTCATGTATTAATGTGTGATCGTTTTAATTCATGAATGAATCAGTCTTGCTATAAGCTTTTTTCCCTTTCAGTTTCTATCATTAGTTATGTTCAGAAATTTCATTGTTCGTGATAAGAAGTTGTAATGTATAATTAAAACCCTTGGATTTATATAAAGAAATTAGATGAAGACATAAATTTAAAAAGGAAGTTAAAATATATTCAATCAACAATATTTTTTTTTTTTATTCATACATGATCGTGGGCCTTTTTCTTAATTGAAGAAATCACATCAAACTTGTAACACCCCAAATTTTATTCACCAAGAATATATTGTAATTATTTCATATATTCAATAGAATGGGAAATATTTATGGCCAAAAGAATTAAATATTGAAAATTGAAAGATGAACAGTGTTTTTAGTGAAATCGCCTTTGAGACAGTAAACTTGTCATGTGATTTTGTGTGAATAAATAATGAGCAAAAATTATGACATTGTATAGAATGAAAGAAGACATCTGAAGATTTAATTTGACAGGTCATATGAATCATTTGAAATTATACACAAAAAGATATGAATTTTTGAAGTTAGCCCAGAAAATCTGGAAAGTTTTGGAACAGCTTTCAAAGATGGAATTTCTAGGAATTGTGTACTTCCATTTGGACAAGGACTATATTTTTCCTTGAAACTAGACTCAATAAGAGTTCTATAGTCTTTGGAATCACTCCAATTCGAGTTTTCTAGATTTAGTTATGATTTTTCAAATTTAGGGCAGAAAATCTGCCAGAATTTCTGAAATCCAAAACTAAAGCAAATAAATAAAATAACATAAGATATATTATAAAATATATCATCTTCTTCCTCCTAGCTCATTTCAGCATGAAACAGCCCTGAAATAGAGAGAGAAAGAGCAGAATTTCCTAAAGAGAGAAAGTGAAGAGATCTTGTACAGTAAGTTGATTTCTTCGGTAAATCCTTACATAAACGTGTATAACTCTGATCCTAAGCTACTCCTCTATGTTCTTTAAGGTTGTGAAGCTCAATTTCTGTGTTAGGAAAGCTAGGGTTTTTGTCCACCTTGAGGAAAAGCAAAGGGGAGCTTGAGGTAACTTCCAAACTCTCATATATTGACTATTCTGGCTGTTGTGGGCAATTTAATCGGTGAAATTTCACTGAATTTCCGTTGGTTTTAAATTTTGGAAATGGGTTTTCTTAGGGGTTATGCTGCCCAAATTGGGACTAAATGGTAGTTGTAACCTAATGGAATAGTCAATAAAGTAGTTAGGAGTAGAAAGGAACGTATTTACGGAGCCGAAATCGTAAAACACTGATTTACCTCAGAGAACCCATAAATTTCGTCCAGAGATGTAAATGGGTCTTAGAGTTGGATTTTCAATGATTTATTGTTCCATTGAGTTCATAAGCAAAAATTAGGTGGGGTTACAGTTGGTCACTTTTTCGGAAAAGCCCGAAAAAACATAATTATGAAAACACCCATGAAACCCTTAAAGTGGGGCTGTCAACAGTATATTTGTAATTTGACAATGAATTTGATAATTTTGAGTCTGGAAATGGATTCCTTGTGCAAAAATATGTCAAAATAGCCCATATCAAAATTTCAGGAAAAGTACAGTCAGGCTGAGTACTGCCGAGCCGGGCCAGGGTTCCGAGGGCATTTTGGTAAATTTTCACCATAGGCTAATATAACCACAAAAAATACTATGGTAGTGGCTAAAATGATACATGGATAGGTTATAACCTATTTCTTGTACATTTAACATTTTAGGACCGAATCGAGAGCTTAAAGTCGACACATTTTATGAGGCACGCGATACAAGGGTGATAGAGCTTTGACGTAGGAACATTATCTTTCATACATCATGCCATAGTTTCTATGATTGTGTGTTTGCCATTGTTTGTGCTATATTAATCAACATGGTTTACCTAGAAGGGGCAGTTAGTGCTGGAGGTGCACTTACACTGGGAGTTGGGTAAGAATCCAACTGGTGTACAATTAATGGGGCTGGGCCTTACTCATATATACATGATGATGATGTGTTTTATTGTTCATTAATTGGTGTATACATGGCGCATATCATATTACTTTTCACATTTTATATGAACGATAGCATGTTTCTACTATGATTCCTTAGAATCTCACCCCTTTTTCTAAACCAAACATCTCAGTGGGTGCCAGTGGATCAAAAGGCAAGGACATAGATAAAGGGAATTGACAGGCATGTGTCTCGAGGTGAAGATAAAGTTCATGGTTATAGATAGTCTATGTTTAAAACACTTTTGTATACTTGCAGTAGCTGTAAATGTTGTCGCATTCTGTATAGATCACTTTGGATTGTAAACAAATATTTTTATCAGTATATATGCACTTCTGTATGCTTGTAGAACTTGGTCTCTATTACTTTGTATATATCAAAATGGAAACGGGTGTTGACATTTTTGGTATAAGAGCCCAAGCGGTTCTGCATTATCAGAATGTTATACTGATATGGTTTTGTTTGTATAGTGATAGGAACCATGATTAGTTAGAGTTTAAGCTACTCGAGCGAGGAACACGAGGGATCACTCTTGATGGTGAACCAAGGTACCCTTAGCCAGAGTATTTTTTAGGAGCAGCAGTTTATAGAGACAAGGACACTAGAGGAGCAGGTTCATGACAGAGTGGTATATCGGCCACAACCGAGACCTAATCCAATACCTCAAGAAGGGATGGGAGATTTTGAACAATAGCAGATCGATGAATCAGAATCAAATTTGGATTTTGTTGCCTGTTCCAAAGCTGGAATTATGCACGTATTATACGACTTATGACCACATCGAGACTTATGAGAATATGTGAAAGGTATATATCATTGGGCCTTCTTTGCATAGGACACCCCCGTTGACCAATATAGAAACGTTACACGTAGGGCAGAGTTACTTTGATTTGGATATTCCGGATAATGCATGGATTGCACTATATTATATTTCCTTCTGGATATGGCGTTTTGGGCCAGAAAGGAGAATGATATAATTGAGCAGGGCCCAAATCATAATGTCAATGGATTCATGAAGTACATTACCAATTTGGTACAATGGTACATGTAAAGCAAGTGATGTGGGACCCAGTTATTATATTTTGGTGACTGGAGGTGACCGACACGTATTTCAAGTAAGGGCAATTAGGTGGAACTAGTGGACAAAAGAAGATAGAGTCGAAGTCGGTGTTTTAGACAGGTACATAGAAAGTTAAGCATGCTCGACCTAGGGTAATCCTAGGATGGGTGAACCCCTAGGAAGTTGCCTATACTTAAGAGTTATGTAATATAAAAAGGGAGAATGTGTCATGTACAGTAGTTTATAGGTTGTGTGATGTTCCTAATTCTCTGTAACAACTGTAAATAGCTGATATATGTTACAAATGACATATTTGTGTACCCAAAATTATTATGAAATGACAAAAATACCCTTGCATCTATATGGAAATTTATTTTTCCTTATTTTTATTTAGCGAGGTTCCAAGATGATGCGTACAAGGGAAAGACATTATGATCCAAATTGGGAAGATAGCCCTAACTCTATACAACAAATTCGAAGCAAGATGGCACGACAAAAACTTATGATAAGTGATCTTAGAGATAAAATGCGCAAGTTACGACAGAGACAAGGAAGATTGAAGTATCTTGAAAGGCAAGAGGGTGAATATAATTCATCCGAGCAACCTTTTCAGGAGCCACCACCCATGCTTGTGTATGAAGCAAACATTTTTGAAACATGGGTGAAACAATTTGAGAAACAACAACCTCATACTTTCTGAGGGAGATTCGATCCCCTACAAGCAAAAGAATGGTTATCCGCAATACAGAGTTGATTCTACAGGTGTGGAATATTCCAGTAACATGGGAAATGTTCCAAGGAAAATTTAACAAAAGATATTTCTCCCAACTAAACAAGTTAGCAAAAGAAAAGGAATTCCTCAACATACGACAGGATAATGAAGATAGGAGGTGGAATGATTTTAAACCCCGATAAAATTGAGATTTGAGTTGTGATTGAGAGAATTGTAATATGAGAACCCAACTTAGTAATTGAGTTGACTCCTTAGGCATATGATATGGCCTAAGTTGCTCAAGGTATTAGAATGTAATTCATAATGTGGGGGTAATTATGCAGTAAGTCGATCCTAGAGTATCCGATTTGATGATACTAAGGGTTGAGGTTAGGCTTGAATTTGATCTAAGCTGAGATAATAGTTTGATTGAAATGTGAATTGATTGCACTATAGTTCTATTCCATGATAAAAGGTTGAAGCTTATGAACCTTATGGATAGTATTAAACCTTCAGTAATAGTAATGTCTTGAGGATAATACCCGAATACCGTAAAGGTTACAATAGGCGCTATTGATCATGAA
The DNA here is from genome assembly GCA_963855925.1 of Inga laurina. Lineage (NCBI taxonomy): Eukaryota > Viridiplantae > Streptophyta > Magnoliopsida > Fabales > Fabaceae > Inga > Inga laurina. The sequence continues at coordinate 64,130,311 of OY979703.1, forward strand.
TCTTAGCGAATCTATTGGGTATAATTGAGGAAAATGATTTCCAATATATGTTATGTTAAGGTTCTACATTTCTTGATGGATCTAAAAGTTGGGTTCGGGACCCTAGGCTATAAAATCTTACATGCCAGATATTGTAGAGGACCTACGTGTCCAAAGGCCCTAAGACCTAGTGGACTAGTATGTTTTTAGGTGGCGAATTTATTCAGAATCATATCGTAATAGTGATAATCTATGAGTTGAAGAAAGTGATTTCCCAGCTCATTTAATGTTGAGGTTTCAGGCGTAGAATTATGATCCAAGAATCAAACACAATCGTTAAACTGATTTCTTAGGAATTTGAATTGACTTGGATGGTCTGAGGTACTAGAACATGGTACTAAAATGAATCGAAATGTGTATGAGGTTTCTCGAGGTTGCTAGTTGCTAATCTAGCATAGGGAAGATCTTGATAATAGAATATTCCCTTATTGAATGAGCATAGTTCTTGATAGAACAAAAGTGGCCATGAGATAGGGTCTCAAGGTTGAGACAGAGAATAAAATGTATGAGTGGTTTTTGGTTTCCTTGTATAGTGAGGGTAAAGTATCCTGATAAAAGAAGGAATTGATCTATCTGTTATTCTACTAACTTGAGGCTTTACTAGGAGTCGATTGGTGGATATAGTGTGTTGAAAGGTATGAATAAGGGATAGTAGGGAATCGTGTTTTGACAGCCTGGTAGGCTGACAAATTCTCTAGAATTTGTTTCAGAGTATATGAATGGGCTATCCTAGATAGGGTAGTAGAATTGGTAAGTATGCGTAGATTCCCATATGTCAAGCCCTTATCTTATTTTGACTTGCAGCGGAATATTAACGCTTGAGTTGGTAGGCAACACAGGAATAGCATAAATATATCGATAATATGTGTATGATTATGGAAATCCCCCATAGGGGTTCGCACAGAATATTTACAAACCTTGTAGCCACACAGGGCTCTAGGGTATCTAAACTCATCCCAATGAAATGGAGACATCTTCCTATCTTCGTTCCACCACTGCAATTCCCTCATACGGTTCTCTTCTTTGTTCTCAGCATACCTTCTATCTTCACCTGTCCAAATTATTGGTAGGGAAGGGTGAGATTCGAGAGAATCTCAGTAGGAAACATATATCATAATGCACGCATGATAGATGCTATGTGTATGACATGTTAGCTTTAACTAGATACATGCCCCATAATGACATTTCTGCATGCTCAATGTTTTGTGCAACATAACTATGACCACAAAAAAACAGAAACTTAGCTTCATTTATTCAAATATGCTCTACATAATCAAGTAAAGCAATCATATACATAATTACATAAGCAGAGATATCAAATACATGCAAATAAGGTAAGTCCCCTACCTCTAGTCTTTTCTCCTCGATTTATGTGCCAGCAACTCAGGCTCTCAACTTGGTCCTACATTGCCAAATGTACCGTTTAGATACTTCCATAGTGTTTCTAGGGGTTATATGACTCTATATTGAAAAATTACTAAAATACTCTCAGGGACCGGGACCCGGCCCGGCCCAGTCGTACCCGGCTCGACTGTACTTCTCTTAAAATTTTGACATGGGCTATTCAAACATATTTTTGCCCATGGAATATATTTCCGGACTTGGAATTATCAAATTACAAACTTACCCTTGGCAGTCCCACATTAAGGGTTTCAAGGATGTTTTCGTAATTATGCTTTTTCGGGCTTTTCTGAAAAAGTGACCAACTATAACCCCACCTAATTTTCCCTCCTGAACTCAATGAAATCATCAAATCATTGAAAATCCAACTCCTAGCCCCCTAATTAAAGTGATTCCAAAGGCTATGGAACCCTTATTGAGTCCAGTTTCAAGAAAAAATATAGACTTTTTCTATCTGGATGCACAAAACTCCTAGATTTTCAATCTTTGCATGCTATTCCAAAAAATAATCAATTTCACAGGGCAGACTTTAAAAATTCATAACTCTTTGTATATAGCTTCAATTGATTCATATGACCTATCAAATGTAAAATTTCATAATTTTTTCTCATCATTTAGTCTTCCTAAACATCATAACAAGCTCACTGCCTCATAGGAAATTTCACTAGAAGCATAATCACTTTCTTCAAAATTCACCATTTTATTTTCTTTAATACCCAAAAGATATAAGAAACATTAGGGAATAGATTTGGGGCACCTTCTAAGCCGATGCTTAATAGTCCGCTTAATTCAGGCTTATTCCCAAACCTCCGATCCCAAAATTCAAAATATTATACCATATGAATAGACTGAGCCTACACCCATGGGTGTTAGGGTTGTCACAGTCAATGTATGTATGAATGGTATAATAAATGCTGAGGGACATGAATTGTTAGTGGATTTGATTGTCCACTGTTGCATGGTTGATGTCAAATGTACCTGCTATGTTTATGGATCGTATGAACCAAAATTTTCATCTGCACATGGTCCAATTTGTGGCAATCTCTATTGATAACATATTGGTGAATGATGATGAACCTAGTAAGGGGAAAAGCAACTTTATGCTAACTTGAGTAAATGTGAGTTATAGCTTTCAGAGGTAACATTTTTGGGCAACGCAGTCTTATAGTAAGGGATCCTGATGGATCCTGTCAAAGTGGTAGCAGTACTAAATTGAGAAGGCCAGAAACCGTGGTTGTGATACATAGTGTTCTGAGTCTTATTAATTATTATGAGATGTCTATATCGAATGTCCCCAGAAAAACTCAACATTATGTATGGGATGATGATTGTGAGAGGAGCTTCGGAGAGCTGATGACGAAAATTTATTAAAGTACCAACACTGAGAACCCCATATGCGAATAGGCATGGAATGAGATGTGAATTGATGCGAGCCGGGTGCAGGTGTATGCATCTTGCAGCTGAAGCTTCAAGAATTGAACTATTCCATCCATAATCTTGAGTTGATGGTAATAATGTTTATATTGAATATGGAAACGTTGCCTCTATGGCATAATTGTGGAGTTGTATTGCAACCACAAAGATTGAAACATGTGTATGATCAAAAAGAGCGAAATATGACGCAATGTAAGTAGATAGAGTTGTTGAAAGATTAAGACCTGGAATGTAAATGTTATCCAGGGTAGGCTAATGTTGTCATTGACGCATTGAGCCGTAAAATAGTGCAGGTGGCAGATATGATGATTAATGAGCAAAAAGTCAATCAAGGAATTTTAGGGATCTTAGTCTGTATAAGCAGATATTGATTAGCGGTAATGATACCAGTAAGACATACGCAGAAGTGTTACCCCGGAGTCTATGGTTATTAATGTGTAGAAAATTTCAGGGATGAAATTTATTTGAGTGGGGGAGAACTGTAACACTCCACATTTTAATCACCAAGAATATATTGTAATTATTTCATATATTCAATAGAATGGTAAATATTTCTGGTCAAAGGAATTAGATATTGAAAATAGAAAGGCAAATAGTGTTTTTAGAGAAATCGCCTGGGAACCAGTGAGCTTGTAATGTGATTTTGGATGAACAAATGATGAGCAAAAATTATGAAATTTTACATGATGAAAGTAGACATCTCAAGCTTTAATTTGATAGGTCATATAAATCATTTGAAGCTATATGGGAAAAGATATCAATTTTTGAAGTTAACCTAGAAAATCTAGAAAGTCTTGAAACAACGTTCAAATATGGAATTTCTGGTAATTGTGTGCTTCCATTTGGACAAGGGCTATATTTTTCCTTGAAACTAGACTCAATAAGGGTTCTACAGCCTTTAGAATCACTCCAATTCAATTTTTCTAGATTTAGTTATGATTTTTCAAATTTAGGGCAGCAAATCTGCCAGAATTTTTGAAATCCGAAAATAAAGCAAATAAATAAAATAAGATATTATAAAATATATCATCTTCTTCCTCCAAGCTCATTCCAGCGTGAAACAGCCCTGAAATAGAGAGAGAAAGAGCAGATTTTCCTAGAGAGAGAAAGTGAAGGGATCTTGTACGATAAGTTGATTTCTTCGGTAAATCCTTACATAACGTGTATAACCTAATGGAAATGGGTTTCCTTAGGGGTTATGCTGCCCAAATTGGGACTAAATGGTAGTTGCAACCTAATGGAATAATTAATAAAATGGTTAAGAGTAGAAAGAAACGCGTTTACGGAGCTGAAATCGCAAAACCCTGATTTACCCCGGAGAACCCATAAATTTTGGCCAGGGATGTATGGATCTTAGAGTTAGATTTTCAATGATTTGATGGTTCCATTAAATTCAAGAGTGAAAATTAGGTGAGGTTACAGTTAGTCACTTTTTCGAAAAAGCCTGAAAAACCATAATTACAAAAACGTCGAAGAAACCCTTAAACCAGGGATGTCAAGGGTATTTCTGTAATTTGATAATGAATTTGATAATCTTGAGTCCGGAAATGGATTTCTTATGTGGAAATATGTCAAAATAGCCCATGTCAAAATCTCAAGAAAAGTACAATCGGGTCGAGTGTGGCAAGGTCGGGCTGGGGTCCCAGGGGCATTTTGGTAAATTTTCATCATAGGCTAATATAACCACGAGAAGCGCTATGGTAGTGCCTAAAATGATACATGGATAGGTTATAACCTATTTCTTGTACATTTAACATTTTAGGACCTAATCGGAAGTCGAAAGTCGGCACATTTTACGAGGCACACGATAAAGGAGTGATAGAGCTTTGAGATAGGAACATTATCTTTCATACATCATGCCATAGTTTCTATGATTGTGTGTTTGCCATTGTTTGTGCTATATTAATCAACATGGTTTGCCTAAAGGGGGCAGTTAGTGCCAGAGGTGCACTTACACTGAGAGTTGGATAAGAATTCAACTGGTGTATGATTAGTGGGGCTGAGCCCTACTCATGTATCACTACTATAAAAAATGCTTTTAACGTCTGAAAACAGGAGGATGTCTATCTGAGCGACGTAGAAAAAACTGTCAATAACGTCCCTAAAATAGGGGACGTCTTTAGGTCAGACTTTAGACGTCCCCAGTGCAAAGTGGGGACGTCTAAAGTGGTTCAGAAACACTTTAGACGTCCCCAGTTTGCTCTGGGGACGTTTAAAGTCAGGCTTTAGACGTCCCCAGTTTAAACTGGGGACGTCTAAAGTGGTTCATAAACACTTTAGATGTCCCCAGTTTGCACTAGGGACATCTAAAGTTTTTTTTATGGCCTTTTATATATACATTACTGTCCGGCAAATTTAAACTGCAGAAATTGGATAGAAGAAATATTGCATAAACCAGAATGGAAACAACAGCAATTCAGCACTATCTAATAAACATGTTATCCAACAATCTAATAGTATGTACAACAACACAACTCTAATTCGCACCTTGGAAATTCATCCCAAAATTCCCCTTAAAAGTGAGACATCCTAAAATCAAAATAACAAACCGTCTCAACTTAATTTAAACTAAACTAATTAAGGCAATTCATATTCAAGACAATGTATCATTGTGATTTTTTTTACCAAGCAACCCATGCCAAGTTCAAAGCTTCCAACTAAACAATTTTCAAGCCTCCACAATTTTTAGATAAGTATTATTCATCCCATCACAAGAAATGAGCTCTCTTAGAAATTCTCTCCTAGAAAAAAAAGTGTCATACCTATTTTATCGCATAATTGTTGTTGTATTATATTGTACCTCATCAATATTCCAGAACCATACACGCATTTGAGGCAAAACTCTGACATATTTTTGTAATTTAATTGACTTTTGAATAATGTTAAACTAGACTAACCTAAGCCAAACCAAATTCATTCCTAACTATCATTGTCATTTTTTTAACTCATGTCTATAGATATACATCACCGTGTTGAAGTCTGCTGACGAAAAAAACAAGTATGCAATAATGATAGTCCATTTCCATATCAAGCAAATTAGAAGAAGATTAAAAGTATGCATATACAAGTTACTCTGTTTTTCCAATTTCATAATCTGATTTAAATTAACAGTTACAAGCATTTGTTCAATCATTTGTATCCAAAGTTGTGGGAGTGAGAGACAAACCTGTGGACGACGGAAATGGAGATGACTCACGGTGCCACCAGTTAGGAAGACGATAGTTGTGAAAGGGAGACACAAACGATGGTGCTCTCGTCAAAGAAGAGAGAGGGAAAAATAGAAATATGATTATGAGAAAGAGGAAGGCAGATAGGGAAGGAAACACGGGAAAGGGAGTTGCAGCAACAAACTGAGAAAGAGGAAGGACGACAAGAAAGGAAGCAAGGGAAAGGGGAAAGGGGAAAGAGGAAGACAGCTTGGAACGAAGCTCACGAGGGAAGATTGAATGAAGCTTGGGGAAGGAAAATAAAGCTGTTGGTTTGCTGCTGATGAGATGGGTGTCTGACAAGCTTTTCCGCGTCCCCAGTCAAAATGGGGACGTCTAAAGCTCACTTTAGACGTCCCCAGTCAAACTGGGGACTTCTAAAGTGGCACTTTAGAAGTCCCCAGTTAAACTGGGGACGTCTAAAGTGGTTCAAATTTTTTTTAAAATTCAACCAGCACCAATATTTCCTGCTAAATATTGAACTTTGGGCGTCCCTAATTTAAAAAGGGACGTCCTTTAGGGTCGTTAAATGTCTAGTTTGTAGTAGTATATACATGATGATGATGTGTTATATTATGCATTAATTGGTGCATACATGGCGCATATTATATTACTTTTCACATTTTATATGAACGATAGCATGTTTCTACTGGGATTCTTTAGGATTTCACCCCTTTTTCAAAACCAAACATCTCTGTGGGTGCCAGTGGATCAAAAAGCAAGGACATAGATAAAGGGAATTGACAGGCATGTGTCTCAAGGCGAAGATAAAGTTCATGGTTATAGATAGTCTATGTTTAAAATACTTTTGGATATATTGTAGTAGTTGTAAATGTTGTCACATTCTGTATGGATGACTTTGGATTGTAAACAAATACTTTTATCAGTATATATGTACTTTTCTATATGCCTGTAGAACTTGGTCTCTATTACTCTGTGTATATCGAAATGGAAACGGGTATTGACTAAACAAAAACTCAATAAGGGTTGATAGACTTTAGAATCACTTCAATTCGATTTTTCTAGAATTAATTATAATTTTTCAAAATTTAGGCAGAAAATCTACCAGAATTTTATAAAAATCAGAAAATTGGGAAATTGATAAATAATTAAATTATGACATCACCCTAATATTAAAACATCATCTTCCTCTTCCTCTTCCTCTTCAGCCCAAACTGACGCCGTTTTCAGAAATATAGAGAGAGGAAGTTGTGAGCTTTAAGAGAGAGAAAGTAGAAGATTGCTGTAGTGGAATGAAAACGAGAAGATGTCTCCGTTTCACTGGGATAGGTTTAGACACTCTAGTAGCTCTGTGCGGCTACCTTAATCGTAAGTATCATGTACGAACCTTTATGGGGATTTTTTGTAATCATACACATATTATCAGTATATTTATGTTATTCTTGTGTTGTCCACCAAGCCACGCCTTTAATATCCCGCTGCAAGTCAAAATAAGTAAGGGTGTGACATATATAATATATGATTTTGTATTTAAATCACACATATTCTTTTTAGCTCAACTGGCAAAGGCACTGGCATGCGAGTGAGAGGTCATGGCTTCCAATCCCAACTTGGTCACAAAATTCAACTAATTTGTGATGTGGACTCGTGGTGGGCGACATGTGGCATGCGATAGAGGGTGACATGTGGTGGTTGACCAGGACATGTGGCGGCCGGAGACGAGGTGGTGGTGGCTGACGAGGATATATGGTTGGTAATGGGTACATGTGGCGGCTACCGCAAGGGATATGTGAAGGCTCATTGTGAGGACATATGGCACTTTAAATTTCGTCCCTAATCTATCACAAATTAGTGACGGAAATTTCCGTAACTAATTTAGCGACGGAATTCAAAATTTCGTCACTAATCAATTAGTAACTGTACTTTTACTGACGGAACAAATTCCATCGCTAATCTGGTTTCGTTGCTAATTCGTCACTAATTTCCATTACTAAACTAATCACTAAATTCCGTCACTAATTTGATGTTTTTTGTAGTGATTCATATTGACTACTTTTGCCTGAGAAAGTCAAAAAAAGATATATTAGACTGCCAGAGCTCCGGAGACTAGTCCCAGGCAACTGCCGACCGGCAATGGGTTTTACGTAGTTTTTAAGAAAAAAATAAAAAAGAAAGCGTAACTATGTAATTCCCCACATTTGTCACCATTTCAAAATTCCAAATTAGTCCATTTGAAATTATTGAGCATACTATCTTCTTTTTGGGAAATGATAGAAAAATATCATTAAAATATGAAAAAAAAATAAGGGTATTAAATTTCAATAATTATATTCCAAATGGAATAATTTGGAATTTTGAAATTTTAACAAATGTGAGAAATTACTTAATTACCTTTCCTTTTTTATTTTTTTTTAATAATCCTTAAAACCCCTTGCCAGTCGCCAGTTGCCGGTGGTGGCCCATAACAAGAGCGCTCTAGAGACCTTGCCAACAACTGGCTGTTAGATCTCCGACACTTGTGACCGGTTTCTAGAGCTCTGATGGTTTAATATATCATTTTTTTTTAATTTTTGAGGTAAAAGTAGTTGATATGGATACTAAAGTAATTATTAGTGATACTAAAATAGTAAATAAGGTACTTGTTGAAGAATTCCTAATAACTACTTTTGTTTAGTTATTAACTAATCAAGTTTCACTACTTTAGTTTCGATATTGACTACTTTGCCTGGCTAAAGACAAAGTTCTTCTATAATATTTTTTTATTTCTTATAAATTTGATTAGATTTTAGATAACTGACGATCATAGATAAAATGAGTAAAATATTACATTCATTATTTTTGGGCTAAATTTTTTTTTAATCTTTGAACCCAAACTTGATGTTCGTCTAATTTCACATTGAATATGTGAACAACATTTTTAAATCTAATTTACATACTGATAAAGAGATATGAGGGATATTGAGGCCAAGAGAATTACTTCAAAGATCCAGGCTTGTTCGATGTACAAGTTGATCAAGAATTTGGAGATGTTACCAATAATTACTTAAAAGATTCATGCTTGTTAGATTTACAATTCGGCCAAGATTTTGAGGAATGAGGCCATTTTAGTATGCAAAAAGAATACAAAGCCCACATATATGTATGTATATATGTATACGTATTCTTCTAAAAAAATTTCATTCAGTGATCATTTTCGTGATTGATGTGCTACAACTTCCAATTGATTGATAAGAATTGTCACAAAATTAAACTCTGAGAAAAGAGACGAAGTCTTTAACAAATAAAGTGATGACTGAATTATTGGTGATAAATGTCCTAAAATATAAATGGGTCACTTTCTTCGTCAAGTATCCATGTTCTACTTTCTGCTTTTATTTTACCCGTTTTCTTTTCCACTATTTTTTTTTTACTTTCCACATTCAACGCGCGAAATCATATCAGTACTTTTTGTGATTTAACTAATTCACTTAATCTTTACAAATAGTCAAATATTGGAGAGTAGAAATCGGAGGGAGTAATAATTTTATTCATTCACACCATTAATTACCAAACACTAAAAGTCCGAAGCAACATTAATTAAAAAAAAATAAAATAACTGTTTTAAGACATATTGATAAAAAGTTAAAACATCAATTATATTTCTTACTAGAAAGCATTGCATCTAATAAAGTAGAAAACATTGATTGATTGGTGGGTGTGTGTGCATACATTGATATAAAATATAAATACAGTGATACGTAAGATATTACAATTTTTAAAATATTAACATACAAATATAAAGCATAATGTGTGTGTGTGTCTACATGTATGGATACAAGTGTTCACTTATTATTCTTTTAAGAAATTTTGATTGAATGATCATTTTATGATTGCTGTGGTACAAATGAGTGCGGAAGTCATCACACTATCAAGATTGTTTTGGCTTTATAATAGAATAAATCGATTCCTTCAACAAACACAAAAACCATTGATGACAATTGGAACATATAATTAAGCTGTGTGAAAACAGATGAAGTCTTTAACAACCAAAGTGAAAACTGAATTATTGGTGATAAATATCATAAAATATTAACGGGTCTCTTTCTTCGTCAAATATCCATGTTGATATTTCTTCCACATAAAACGTGTGAAACGCACTAGAGAAGTCTTAATAGGAAGCATCGCATCAAATAAAGTAGACAGAGAAGGTTTGTGAGGAGCCTCTTCAGCTTTGCTATTTTTATTAAAGCGTACACATATATCTCAAATCAAATTCTGATTACCATAACGCCTGCATCCATACGCGTATTGCTGTCTCAATTAATGCATATGAGATATATCTATATATATATGTTCACGTTCTTGTATATATTTATAAACAGAGAAGGACGTACATGCTTGCATGGACATGAATCACTCCACGGAAAAAGAGAGCCCCTGAATGTTTGTCTTTTTTGGGTGCATGCACACCACTTTATCTATAGCAGAGAGGGTGAATGAAAGAGAGAGTGAGTGGGGAAAAAATTAAGCATAAAATCAATTTAAAAATTAATGTTCACTCATTATTATTTTCTTAGAAAGTTTTGATTGAATGATCATTTTCATGATTGGTGTGTTATAATCGATTGAGGAAGTCATCACACTATGAAGTTTCTTTGGCTGTATAATACAATTAATTATTTCGTGCAACAAACACAAAAAAAAAAAAGCATCGATGATAACATAATTGGCTCATATTATTAAACTGTAAAAACAAACCAAATCTCTAACAAATGGAATGAAGACTGAATTACAACCAGGTGTTGGTCCTAATTATAGAAGACGCTTTGGCTGATTAAGTTTGAGGTCTCAAGTTTGAGTCTGTAAAAATATAGAAAATATCTTTGGAAGAGTTATCTCTTAGTGAAACTGACAATGACAATGCGAAGTCTGACCAAATCTGCATACATATACATATACATATATATATATACACACACACACACACACATATGCGCGTGCGCACACATATATATAAAGGTGAAAACTGAATTATTGGTGATAATCAATTTGTTGGTGTGAACACCCTATTTTGTCCGGACCCCACTCAAAAATACAAAAATAATTGATGATGATTGGTATACAAATTGGCAATCATCATTGGAAGAAAAAAAAAGAAAAAAAAATGAAAATAAGCAAAAAAAAAAAAAAGAGAAAATCCTCCTATTGATGATGATGGGTGTTCAAATTGGCGATCATCATTAAAAGGAAAAAAAGTAAATTAAAATAAATCCCCTCAATGATGATGATTGACATGGTCATTCATTAAGGGAAAATAATAAATAAAAATAAATAAAAATAAAAATAGAAAAAATATCATTTATGTTGATAGGTTTAAATTAGGAAATTACTTGTGGGGAAAAGATAAAAAAAAATTAAAAAAACGAAAATTAAAATAAATCCCCTCATTGATGATGATTGGTATGTCATTCATTAAGGGAAAATAATAAATAAAAAAATGAAAAATAAAAAATAAAGAAAAATCTCATTTATGTTGACAGGTTTAAATTAGGAAATTACTTGTGGGGAGAATATATAAAAAAAAATTTAAAAAAAATCTCCACTAATGGTGATTAGGTCAAGCTGTGAAGTTTTATCAATAGAAAATATAAAAAAAAATTAAAAAGAAAAATTAAAAAAAAAATCCTCATTGATGGTGATTGGGTCAAGTTAGGTAGTTCTTAACATAAAATACAACAAAAAAAATGAAATAATTTTCACAATTATTTCATTTTCTATCACTGTTTCAAAAATGAAAATTCAAAAAGAAGGAGCATTTATGAAAAAAACCCTATCTTAAGACTATAAATAGGGGAGCAAGGGTTGAAGCAAGGGAGACAAGAATTTTGGGAGAGCAAGGAGATAAGGTCTGTGGCTGAGTTTTCATCATTTTCTTTTATTTCTAATGATACATGGGATCTTATTATTTTCACTGAGTTACTTGATTTACTATGATTACATCTTCATGCTTTCATTACCCCTTCTTTAGGCTTACCTCATCGTTATTCACATGTGTGCTTTTGATCACTATATGTTTATGCTTTCATCATCACCTCTTTATGCTTACCTCATCATGATTCACATGTGTGTGAACCATACAGCATGACTTTGATATATGTTGGGTTTGCCAAATATAATGGATCAAATGGCTTACAAATGTTAGGATGAATCGTATATGTTGGCCTCTTTCATATTCTAGGTATTATTGTTGGCATGGAGGTTCTAATAATATGTTGACATTTCACCTTCTTGTATGTCTAGCTTGCAAGGATAAAAGGTATGCATAAATCTCTTCATCCTTGGCTTCCCATTCTTTTAACTCGTGATGTTTTCCTTCTTGTTCTTCTTTATCCATTTCTTAGGTTATCTTTCAAAAAAGAAGAAAAAATATTTTAACACATTTTAATAAATGAAAATAAAATGGAAAAGCTCTCTTTCATGAAACATAAAAGAAGTTCTTTCATAAATAAAAAAAAACGTTTTTTTTTTAAAAAAAATACAAACCAAACAAAAAAATATTTTTCTAAAATAAATTAAATAAACATTTTCTAAAAAACACCAACCAAGTGACACGCTTTTCTACCCCCGAACTACGTGGGCTTTGATCCTTCTAAAGGGTACGTAGGCCCTAAGTTTTCATCCTAGGTCAAGTCCAATTTTGTAAATATATATATATATTTTTCTTATTTTTTTTTGTAAATAAATGTTCCTTTTTTTCTTTTTCTTTAGTTTTTTCATTTCATTTTTGTAAATGTTCTTTTTTTTTTTGGTAATTACAATAAAATTAAAGGCCATAATATTTTTAAATAATTAACTTAGGGTAACCATTCTTGTGAATGGGTGTTGTGGAGTGCATAACACCTTCTCTATACACAATCATCTCCCGAACCCTAAATGGTTTTTTTAGACCAGTTTCGTTTTTAAAAAGGTTTCCAAAATTATCCTTTTTCTAAAATTTTGGTGACGGCTCCATATTTTTCCAAATTTTGGGCGCTACATGTCGGCAATTATCTCTGTTCTACTTTTGACCTTTCCTTTTCCTCCCAAAAAAAAAAACAAACAAACAAACAACGTGTGAAACGCACCAGAAAACATGAATGTTTAAATAATTATTGGAGGGGTATTTTGGTCAAAACAAAACTTGGTGAGTCAAATTTAATAGTCAACAAACTATTGGATTGATGAAAATTCAATTTCAAATGAATAAGGTGGGTTTGTGTGCAAAGTATATTTTAATTTCAAGGGATATTTATAGGAGGTTTATATAATTTATGTATATCAGTATCTGGTTGGTGTATTTTACTCAAAGATTTAATAGTAATCAAATTTGTAGCTGAATTTACGAATTTATAAATTATAATGGCAATAGTGTCTTCTTTTTTTTTTTTGTCAACCGGCAATAGTATCATTTTCACCTGAATATAGGATTTTTACATCCTCATTCATCAGTCCTAGTAGTGCAATCCTGATTACATCATTTGATGTAATCAGGATTACAAAATATAACCCTCTTTACATTACATAAGCTCAACCAAATGTTGCAATTGGTCTATTATATCAAGATTACATATAATTATCTTTCATAGAATTGAACCAAACACGCTATAATTGATTTTATTTCAAGCATAGCGTCACTATATCAATGTATTATTATAATAAAATCGTCACCCATTGATTTTACTTAATTAGGATATTAGTTTCTTTTTAACAAAAATATGGGTAAATACTTTTTTTTTTTTTTTTGCCCGGAATACGGGCGAATACATATATTGAAGAGCCTTTCTGTGTTGGGCCTTAGTACGGATGTGGTATCACAATGGAGTATAATTCAATGGCTTCTGTTCACCACTCACTGATTTCGACAAGATTGTTTCTTTTATGCATGGTTTGTTTGGGGTTTTGTTCGGAATGAAATACGGCACGCAGGTAAGAACTTTCATCCTAGACAAAGTGACATCAATGGCCGTGGCAAGATCAGTTGCAGCTAGTAATTCTGTTTCATTCAAACATATTCTATGAATGCATTTAATTTTTCATTTCCTATTTCGTTTCTTGTTTATTTCATTTTCCAAGAGTGCGTTCAATTATAGTAAGTAATATGATCACATTATTGAAATTTTCATATAAATATACAATTTCACCCGTCATATGTTAATGTAGAGTGGAGTCATAGGGATGAAAACATGTTAGGCTTAACTTTGCCCTTAACAGCCCAGACTTTTTTTACAGTCTAAGCCTAGCCTGGCCTAAAGCCCGTTAAGAAAGGCTGAATTTTAAAAAGCTTTTATAAACAGGCTAACAAGCCTTCACAGCAAAACAGGCTGCCATTTAAACAAGCTGATAATAGATCGAAATTTCATAAATAAATCCAAATTACATCATAAAAAATGTTATAATCTAATTACACAAGTAGTTAAAACTAAATACAACAACAAACAATTTCAATTACAATTACAACAATTTAGACTTCTTCTTCAAAGACCTTGAAAAATCACATAACGCCTTGAAACCCATTGCAAAATGTTGATGCTGGGAAAGTTAGTAGCTTTAGCATCAACCAACGAGACACCTAGTAAACATTAAAAGGAAAACAATCATTCAACGAAATCCAATCGTTCCAAATAATTGCTACTTGATTTCAAAAGCAAAAACCCTCCGACTACCAAAACGCAGGTACAGCCTTGACTCAAAAGATCCAACATTGCACCCCACCAAAAAAAGATCCAACCTTTGATAATGTTCTTCTCTAAAGGTCCAACCATGCTCCCTACCAATAAATAAATAAATAAATAAAGACCTCTAATAATTTTCTTCTCAAAAGATTCAACCTTGCTCCCTAACAAAACGCAAGTCCAGGTTTTTTTCTCCACTGACAAATCCCTATTTTATTATATATTTTCATATTTTATTTGGGATTTTTGTCATAATAATTGAGCTTAAAATGTCTCTTTTGTGATTAATTGTGATTAAATGTGTTTAAGTGAAATTGAGGTTGAAAAAGGGCAAATATGTCATATATTCTATGATTTACCTTAATTGATTAATTTTTGGAATATAAGGTATTATATTTTGGGTTCATTTTAATTGCAGATCAGTTTGGGAAGAATTGCAGAAAAAACCCAAGATTTCTAGAAATTACAAGCTAAATGAAGGAAGAATGCAGAATAAATTACCGAGAAATACCCAAATGTTTTAGGACCCATCAAAGTTTTCAAGTGCTTACTTTTTTTTTTTTTGGACTGATTTCAAGTGCTTACTTTAGTTCCTCCTGAAAGGTTTTCAATTGTTTCATTTTAGTCCCTTGGTCAAAACGTGCATTTAGACCAACGGTTTATGGTAGACACGAACGAGAGCTGAGGGGAGGCGAGTTTGGACAGAACATAAAAGAGATTAAAAGAGCTGAGGGTGTGGACACGAAGAACATAACCAGCAGCCGCAAGCCGAAAACGTTAGGGAACCTTCACATCTTCTTGATCACCTTTACCATCCTCCATACTCGCCGGTGGCACCACCAACCACCACTGCGGCCGGCGAGCTGCATCTCAAACCATAACTGAGACAGAGAAGCTCATTGGAGTTGAAGGCTGAGTCAGGGAACATGGGTCCGCTCTGGTTGGAGCTGCCGCAAGTTGAGAGCTGAAGGAAGGGGGAGACCCGACTTGGTCTGCTGAGAGTTGGAGGCCGTGAGACAGAATAGAAGTAGTCGGAGTTGCAGACAGAGCTCTGGGCGCCGCATGTGGTGAATCGAAAGTGAGACGGAGGAGAGACCCAATTGGGTCTGCTTGAGTTGGAGGCCGTGAGGGGAGCTGAGAGGCGAGTGTGCAGGGGAGGTAGAGAGCTGAGAGGCGAGGAGTTGAGGGAGAGCTTCGACGGAATCATCCCACCTCCACCACTACGTCTGAGCTGCTAGCATCTTTCTCTGTTCTTATTCATTTCAGCCGTGGCTATCTCTGTTCCGATTGTTTTTGTTTCAAATCCAGCCCCTGTATTAAATTGATTTAGTATTAATTAATTAATGGGTGAAGGTGTAAATCTAACAATGATGTTTTCCCAAAGATGCGCACAGCACAATTAAGTTTTATTGGGTGCAAAATTACACATAAATTTTTAAAATGAGGGCAAAACTAACAACATGGCTAACTGAGCTGAAACTTCCGTTACTTCATATGTTTGTGGGCCCACAAAATGAGGAAAAAATTTCTCTCTCCTATCCACGTTAGTTTATTAGGAATTCGTTTCATAATCAGCTCCTCAAAGTGAAATAATCCAAGTTGTGCACTATATTGCATTAATTTGATTTTATTCTAGATAACTCCGAAGCAATTAAAAGGGGGATTATTTCAAGTGGCGCCATTGCTGGGGATCGAACCGGGGTCGTCCGCGAGACAAGCGGAAATACTTACCACTATACTAAAAGTGAAATTTGAGGATATCATAATAATACTGTAAGAATTTTGGGCGTACCTGGAATCCGATAGACTCGCTGAAGTACCCACAAGAAACTGGAGCACCGATGTTGACCCCGATTACGTTACACAGCAAATACACCAAAGAGAGGAAGAGAAGAGAACATTCCTATAAAAAAATCTTTTAGAGGGAGAATTATATATTATATCATCATTAGCCTTCTCCCTTAATCTCACACCTTATATATATAGTGTACGTACGAGTACATAGGAATATATATAACCCTTAAACGTACAGTTACATAGGAATAGATGTAACCTTTAAACTATAAAGGGTATCACTCTTTATAACATGTGTCTCTTCATGAAGCCCCTCTTAAATTGGGCTTGGGCCCTAATCCACTAAGGGTGGACTAGTATATTCCAACATCTCCTACTCACACTTGGTGGATTAGACGTTATGGGTCAAGTCTCTTTCTCTTATTTCTTTCATACTAAGTGCTTTACCGTGACCGTGTGGGCATGATGTCTCCATTTGGGCACTTTGTACTAGAAATCCCTTTTTACAGAGATCAACACAAGACAACCCTGTAGTGTAGCTTGATATTGATATAATGCTTGAATGTTTTAAATTTACCAATATGCACTTTACTCATGGCCAATCTAACCCTTCTTGAGTCATTATAAAACTCAGATTGCCTTTCTCATATGCATAGTATCTACACTTATGAAACTACAAAATAATATCATAAAGGACCCGTCTTATACACCAGCATAGGTGGGTATATTTCAGGTAATAATCTTTGTCTCGCCCATATATCACTTTGATATGTATCAACCACTTTCCTAACATAATGCCTTTAGATTGCATCAATCATGATCATAGGACAAAATGCTGAAGTAGCGGTCGTTGAAACATATTTCCATGATAATGTCAAAGTCAAAGGACATCATTGAAGGGTTAACCTTTCTGGGACTCACACAGCAAAGAAGTAGGGATCTATTCACTTACTTCCTATATGCGGTTCTTTAGTACACATGTATGAATCACATGCTACGGTATTACTCTTATACTTTAAGAGTGTATGTCGTTTGAATTTATTATTAACACCGTACAGACTTAAGTCTAGACACTCCCAGTATCTAAACCCAAATTCCTCTACTGCACTCATATTACATGACATCAATTTTGAAGAATTTGTTATCTGGCAAGAGGTATCATGGACGTGGGTTCCCATGATTCAATCCATATTTTTACAATCAAGGATCTCATCTCAACTTACTACACTTTAAGTCGAAGTGACATAGTTTGTGTTTCTTCTCTACTATATTAGCACTCTTGCTACTTTATTGGTGAACACAATTGTCTCATCTTTACACACTCCTCCTGAATGTCAAAGGTGGTCGCTTGTGTGAGAAAGACGACCTCACCAACTTGTACGACATACTAGACATTATATACTTACACACACACTAAAAGCCAAAATAAAGTATCATTATTCTATACTATACGTATGCCAAAGAACTTAACATGTTTCTTATACATGTCCTTAGTCATTAGGTTTAATTAGGGGACTTTGCATATGAATACGTTGCTCAACAACAACTTTATATGCTATAGCATCTCTCATTTAGCTATACATTTGTATTTAGTCTATCTATTATGCTTAGGGTCTTTTGCAATGGCTATGTGCATTCACAATACTTTGACACTGGATTTAAATTCTCTTTTCTAAAATCTCTCATGTTTTATGAACATTACCAGCCATATAGCCTCTTGTACTATCACAACACATACTTTGAATGTGCGTAATCAATGTACTCTATAAGTATCTCATAACCCTTTTGTGAAACCATCTGAATGTCTTTCACAATGGTTAGACTTTTACCGAATTACAAGTCCTACCATGATCAAATATCTGGTCTTGTATATATCACTACATACATCACACTGCTAACAATATCTATATGTACATTCTTTTCCATTATCTTTTTGGTTGGTTTAGTCAGGCAAATTTATGAAGACTCAAACTCACTCCTAAAGTCACTGGAGTATCCATGGGATTGCATTCACTTATTTTGAACAACTTAAGAATCTTCTGAATGTAATTCTCTTGTAAAAGATATGAGTCTTTTTAAGCTATTTCTTTAGATCTTAAATCCAACCGCTTTACCCATGAACTTCTTTTTCAAAATTTACTAGCACCATTCTTTAACAGGTACTACCAAATTCAAACTATATATGGCCAATAATATATCAATCCACTTAAAAAATAACATCACAAATCATTTACTAACGGTTCTCTTCAACCATTTGAAAAACACATTAGGTTACCTCTCTTTTGAAGCATTAAACATCACTATTTTGATGATTGCATCAATCCATGAAAGGACTTCTGCAAAAACATATGAAGTCACCACTATGTGAAGCTTCAAATACTACTTTTAGTGAAATCTTCTAGTCACTGCATATAGATTTCTTCATCCAGATCATCACTCAAAGTGTATGTTTTACATCCACATGATGTAAATTTAAATTCAAATAGTTAACTATTGCCATATTAAAACTAATTTAAATGTACAACAAGTGAGAAAAAAGGCTTCCCGTTATGCATACCCCTCTGTAACAACAAGTCTTGTGTATGTCAATTGATTTACCTACTTTTCTTCTAAACCTATAGAACTCACTAGTTCTCAATAGCCCTTTTAACTTGGTAGTAGATCAACTGATTCTTAACTTGATTCTTTCTCAAAGAATTCACTTCCCTTTCTATTGCTTTCTTCCATTCTCCCTTGACATGGCCTCTTGTACAGAATGTGACTCATCATCCTCCTTTAGAATAACCATAAACATTTTTCTCAGTTATCCCTTTTTTCATGAGCTTTTTTTTTTTGCACTTCATATTTATTTTTTTGTTTGGTCTCTTTATAGACCATTCTAAGCTCCCACTTTAAAAAACAATTGAGAATTATTGGCATGTTCTGTACTGCCTTGTGCTTGCATTTTATAAAGAGATGCAATATGATTAGTTTCACCCTTAATAGGAAACTAATTCATAACAAATGTGGTACCTATCAATTCTTCTTTTTTTTTTACTCATAATTCTATCATCGTTTCACTCTTGAAAATGTAACCCTTATGAGCTCCCACTTACAACCACTATGGGAATTTGCAACCAACCCTTATGGTCTATAAAAACTCAAATTTGACTTTTATTTAGTCCAACATTTATAAGGTATGGTAGTGACTACTTTAGAGAGTACATGGTTAAACTCAAGTGCACATAACTTGATGAAACCAAGGATCTGTGCATGTGTACTAATCCACCAAAAATGGGCTAGATAATACTCTTCCACTCACATTTGGTGGGTTAGCATGAGCCATAATATGCTTAACCATGCCTAATAGCATTCTATTATGCCTTTATAAACTCCTTTTTATTGATGGAGTTCCTTGGATAGTTATCTATTTATTTAGCTCTTTATTTCCACAGAGCTAACTGAAACTAAAGGAGTGGGACCTTTAAAAATCCTAACTTCATTCACATATTGTCTAAAGCAACAATCTTTAGACTTGTGTGAAATTAAATAATAACATAAGAAATTATCAGCAAAAGTAATAAAAGTAATACCATGAGAAATTATCAACAAAAGTAATAATTTACCTAGCTCTGTGTCTTACCCTCAAACTTATACAACCACATGCAACGAAATAGAATAATTGCAATGTAAATTCAGTTCTAGTATCTTACTAAAAACTTTTCATTATGCTATTTCTAGAACCAAATTCTATGTCTTTGACTAGTAAGACATATATTTAAGTTAGTACTTAAATTAGAAGAAATGACAATGCAATTATGTACAAAGAATTTACCAACTAGAGAAATTTATTGAAAGAAAGATTAAATCACAACTATATAATTTTATAGGGCAATTTATACTATTTTGTTTCCCTTGTCAAGCCATATAGGTCTCGTAATCTTTTCCATACTAAGCTAACATCTCAACTTCAATATTACCATGACCGTTTGTCAATGGCCTGACAATGAATTATTTTTATAAATACTAGATATTTTGATTGTCCCCATTTAGTTTACAAATTATGTTCTTGGTAGCCTCTCTTAGCTTAGCCACTCAAATTATCCCATACATAGAGTTATTCATAATTTATTTAATCCGAGAACTTATCAATAATATAACTCATTGAAGTATACAATGTCATATACTTGTATTATTTTTTACTAGAAAAATAACAACGTCATTAGGTCTATGTTCAGGAGAATACGTTTGTACCTCCCATCACACATATTCCAACTATGCCGTTATTGTCTATCAAGAATTTCAAACAAGTACCTTAAATAACATGCTTAATTATTACTCTCAAAAGACTCATTCTCTAATAGCGCTCACTTAGATAGAGCATATGACGCTCTTGAAAGACTCATTTTCTAAGAGCTTCCACTCATAAAGAGTATTTTGACTTTTACTTTTTCATGCTTTCATCACATTATATTCATAATGTTTTATTAACCTTTTATCTAGGAGTTGGGAAAACTTAATAGTTTTTCTAAGTTCTCCATGCATTTCATTTATGCACATTTTAATTTCCAGCCAAAAATACTTCATCTAAAAGGTTAAGTCTCCATATGTCTCAAACCTAGTTTGACAGGTCTCCACAACTATTATTTTTCTAAAGTTTCAAGTATTTTGTGTCTCCTATTATTTCAACAATCTTTCAAATTTTCTAAAAGAAATATCCTATATTTTTTATTCAAATTATATTTGTTTCCTAATAGAAACATTTTGTATTTCTTCTAAAAGGATTTGTGTCTCCTATTAAGATGGGCCTTTACTCCTTACTCAAAGAGTGGCATTTCCATGAACTCCACCATGATCTAGAGGTTGGACTTATTAGGAAATATCTATATTTTGAGATTTTTCAGAAAATTCAACTTCATTTTAGGAATTATATACTCAATTCTCTTCCAATTGTTCCTCTCATTTCATTTCAGGATCAATTATAATCTTACTTTGGATTATTTCCATCTTGATCTTAAATCAATATATTCTCCTTCTAGGTCAGCACTTATAATTTCATATTCAAATGGGTAAATCCATATCTTATTCATTACTTAAAAATTGATATTCCTCTAAATTTATTTTAGTCTTTTGAATAAAGGGGAAAATTCGAAGAAATATGTTGTCTGGACAAAAATGTAAGGTTGGCCCAAAAGAAACTTTTGTAAAACAGCCCAACCAATTTTAGCAGCGCAGTCTGCCATGACCATTCTTTCAACATCATCCAATAGGTTTAGGCCAGAAAATCTGTTGGGCTGAAAGTTTAGTTTAAGCCTATACTCGTCCAAGCCCAACATCAGAATTTGTTTTTGTTTTTAACGTACAGCCCAAAACACCCCAAAACACTGCTTAGCTCAAATGTTTTTTTTTTTTAAAAAAACATATATATAATGAAACATACAGTTTCATTCTCCAAAAAAGGACACAACATTTCAGGGCGCCGTTTCTTTCACCCCTGACCTTAAGCCGGGTCACACCAGACCCGGATAGGGCATGGGTCGGGTCCTTCGGACCCGACTCATCTTTCGTGGTTTTCCGGCGACTTTGACCCTCATTTCCGATGAAACTGGTCTCATTGGAGTTTTCTTTCTCTCTTATACATGTTCTGGACACTTTTTCTTCCAATAAAACATGAGATTTCCACTATCCCAATTTTAATGTTTCGGGCTATGACAATTCCGCTCACACATGTATGCAGCAATGTTTTTTTTTTCTCTCTACATGTTGATACTGTTTTCAGGGCATAAAAAAGAAGTTTTGGCATGACCCAATACCCAAAACGAAAGATGTTGTGTCCTTCGGCACCGTCGACATCCAGAAATTATTTTCACATGGTTTGGGATGAGTTTTAATGGTTTTCTCCTTCCCTAAATCAGTGTTTTACCAGTTTTGCTTCCCAAAAGACTACTTTTCGTACAGGCCAATTGTAAGAAACTAACTATATGTTAATTTTCTTCCTGCTGTTCTCTCAGTTCAGATATTTCCTGTGATAGAACTATACGCAAGGATAAGTCATTCCATCGTAAGAAATATGAGAGAATCTTGTAAACTGTGAGACAGAGTTATTTAAAGAAACAAGATAGAAACATATATAAGAAACCTACGTCGATAACCATACAGCCGAAGGAGTTATGAGAAAGAAATATGAGAGAATCTTGTAAACTATGAGACAGTTATTTAAAACAACAAGATAGAAACATAAATAAGAAACCTACGTCGATAACCATACAGCCGAAGGAGTTATGAGAACTAAGGACAAAACCATCTATATCATCATCAGTAGATGCTGAGCACAAAAACTACTCATATATAAATGTTGGAAGCGTTTTCTTTTTCAAAAATGATAAAACTTAGAAGCATATTCCATGAATCAAACCAGAACCATTAACTTGAACGTAACTCAGCGAAAAACAAAAAATATGAATATCAGAAAATGATGGAGACAATAATTGTAATCTCAAAAACAATACATCCAATGAATAAGTACAGAGTGAAAATATTCAGATTGGACAAAGATGCAGATCAATACGTGACGCTCTCAACATTTTTTTTAAACAAATCATTTTCGTAATCAAATTAGTCATATATGAATAAAAATATTATATCTAAGGCCTTAAGAATAACCTGGTTTTGATACCATGTAAGAATTTTGGGCATACCTGAAATCCGATAGACTCGCTGAAGTACCCACACGAAACCGGAACACCGATGTAGACCCCAATTACGTTACACAGCAAATACACCAAAGAGAGAAAGAAAAGAGAACATTACTATAAGAAAATCTTTTAGAGGGAGAATTGTATATTATATTATCATTAGCCTTCTCCCTTAATCTCACACCTTATATATATAGTGTACGTACGGTTACATAAAAATAGATGTAACCCTTAAATGTACGATTACATAAGAATAGATATAACATTTAAATCACAAAGTGTATCACTTTTTAGAACCCATGTCTCTCCATAAAGCCCCTTTTGAATTGGGCTTGGGCCTTAATCCACTAAGGGTAAATTAGTATATTCCAACAAATACACTTTAGATTATACTAATTGATGTGAGATCTATTTTCAGTGGACAAAACAGAGGATGGAGATGGATTTACAAGAATTGAAAGTGAGACAAAAAGAATAAAGAATTAGCAAAGAGGGAGGCTTTTGAAATTACCGTACACACCCAAAAGGAAAAGAGGAACATTGCCTAGAGCTGAGACTCGAGAGACTCCGGAGCTTCAAATCTAAAAGCTGAGACCTTCATAAATCAGTGATGGCGTACTGGGCGAAGGAGATGACGTGATGATGACTAGATCAAGTGAAACTAGAGTGGAGCTTCACTTTCGTCGACGATGGCATATAGAAAGAAGGAGAGGGTGTCGATGACTGGACCAGACGATGCTATAATCACTATAAAAAAACACTAAATTTCTGAAGGAATTTGCCACTGAATTCAGAGTTTCGAACAGAATTTGCACGGATTTATGACAGAAACAAATTTCTGACAAAATCCATTCCATCGCTAATAGGACCATGACAAACCAATTTCTGACAAAATTTTGATTCCATTGCAAATTTGAATTCCATGGCTAATAGGACCATGAGAAACCAATTTCCGATGGAATTTCGATTCCATCGCAAATTTATTTTTTATTTTTTTAATTTCAAAATGCCACGTGGCATTCTCAAGAGAAACCACGTGGCAGCTTTGGCGGCCTCCACCTCATCGCCAGCGCCAGCTCAGCCACATGTCGCAACCTCATTCTGCCATGTGTCGCAGCTTCTTTTTTCCTAAAAATGAAACTCCTCTTCACCCCCTTTGCTTTAAACACATGACCTCGTCCATACGCGTGTGATGCCTTACCAATTTGGCTGGAATACTTTGACGTTTTATTATAGCATAATTATATATATATAATCTTATTATATATAATCAATTATTTATAAATATATATTTGTTTCTTACACATAAATAAATATTATTTTTAAAAACTAAATATAAATTTAATAATAATATAAAATAATTTTATATATTCTTATAATTTTTAATATAAATTAATTTCAAATTAAAAATTTTACATCTTAAATAAATTTTCATATGACTATATTTTGGTCCAATTTCTGAATTTAAATTTTATTTTTTAATTAAAATTAATTAATAAATAATATATATATATAATAATAATTTTTTAATAATTAAATTTTTCTAAATAATAATAAATTTTTAATATTTTCGACATAATTATTCAATGACAAAATTAGCCACAGAAATTTTCGTGGTAAATTTTGCCACATAAAGTTCAGTGGCAAAATTAGCCAGGGAATAATTCTGTGGCTAATTCCATGGCAAATGAATTTCGTCCAAAACTTTTTTGACAAAGTTTTGGATGAATTGCCGACGAAATTTACCACGGGTAAAAAATTCCATGGCGAATTCTGTCAGAAATTTAGTTTTTTTTTTTGTAGTGATTCAAGCTTTAGATATGAGGCTTCCAAAGCATGCAGAGAGAAGGAGAGGAATACATTGAGAATTGAAGACAGAGAGAGAGAGAGATTGGGAAGTTGAGAGTGAGAGATTCGGAGAGGCAGAAAGTGTGATTCTGAGGGGGAGAGAGATTGAAAACACACCGTATGAGAGTGCAAAGAATAAGGAGGGAATTAGGGTTTGTCAAACATATTTTTTTTATATATTATAAACTTAAAGCAGCCTAGGCTACTAGATAGATTTAGTACTGGTTTGGATTAGTAGTAGAAGTTACTTTTTTAATGTGATTTACGGTATACAAGGTTAGTATGTGAGAGAAGTTTTGTCTCAACTTACGTAAACATGCTTTTTGAATGTAAACCCAAACACGCCTTTAATAGGCTTATCAATAACCCTAAGTTTGGCTTGTTAGGAAAACAAGCCTTTTAAAAAAGGCCTAGGCCTGTTTTCAGAAAGGCCAAGTCAGGCTAGGCCACCTAGCCTATTTTCACCCTATGTGGAGATTGTTATTTTCTTGAAAAGTTTATTAAATAGGGATAAAGTTGAAAAATCATAAAACTTTAAAGAAAAGTTAATGGGGTTCAAAGTTTTTCTTAATTCTGATAAAATATGTTGCAATTTTCTAGATATTGTGAAAAATGTTATTTTAATAAATGAGTATTTGAATGATTGTCATTGGAATCACCTTTTTTAAGTTCAAAATACTAAACAGGATAAAAGTTAATGTGATAATTAATTAAATTAAGGACACATTTTAATTTATATTTTTGTTTAAATTAATAAATAATATTTATATATGTGTGTAATACCAATTTATTATTTATATAATAAAGTAATAATTAATATGTGTGCGTGTAGATTTAAGATTAAATATTTTTAAAAAAAATGAAAACTTCATGTCAAAGTTTCATAATAATTCTCCATTGTAGGTAAGAAATATAGAGAAAATCCCAAGCCATGGTTTTAAATGACAAAAAACATTAAAAAAAATTAGCTTTTACAAAACGATGATTTTTTACCCCTAAACCATGATTTTCAACGATAAAGTGCTTTTTCCAATTTTTTCAGTTGTGTACCATCTCTTTCCCAAAAATATAATTTTAGAAGAGAATTCAGAAAATTAATGTACTCACCATAATTAATATAGAATGGATAAGATGTAGTGAGTGAAGTGTTATATTCCCTCCAATTCAAAATATAAGATGTTAACTAATTCACAAAAACTAAGAAATCTTAGTTAAGTCATTTAGTGTGTCTTAAATTAATAAAAGTTACCTATTTCACTTTTATTAAATAATATGATTTTCAAATATGCATTTAATATTTGTTACATCTTTCTCTATCCTATAAGGGATAAAAATGAAAAAAAAAAAATCATTAACTACCCTACCAAGCTATTATATTTTGGACCAAAATTTTATTGTGAAAGACTTTTTTTTTTTTAAATCATGGATCAAAAGGAGTAATTGATTGAAGAAGCCATCGCTATCAATGAAGTTTCTTTGGCTCTATAAGGCAAAAGCATTGACTCGATCAGTTGGGAGTTCACACCAATGAACTGTGTGAAAATGGAGAATTCTGCATGGCCGACCAAACATCAATATATATCACTATCTACTAACCGTCTTTGGGTCTATAACACAAAGCAATAAGATATATAAACTAAAAAAAAGCTATCCGTAAAATAAACGTTAATGTATCACGTAAAATACCAAAAAACCAATAATCTTCGAAAAAAATATTTCAATATATATTGCTTTTTAATATTTTGTCCGTAAATTATTCATAAAATTTATATCATAAAATAATACAAGATATATATATATATAGCCACTAAGTTTGTAAAAATTATTTAAAATGTTATCAAAAATAATTTGTAAGTAAGTAAAAATTTATATAATATTTGCTAGTTCGGATAGGTTCAGATCTGTTGACAGACCTGGAGGTGTTGCATTCTCCTGCAGAACGTATTCAACAGTTAGTGGGAAGGGACTTTATAGGCTCATCTTCGTCGTCTTCCTTCAGTAGCTAGTTTGGTTTGATTGTATATTCCTGTGTGTGTGTGTGTGTGTGTGTGTGTGGGCTAGTTCATGGTCATATGTAGGTTTAGGTGTGGGTTAAGAATTTGGACAATATGGATCATTTGAATAATCACATTCATGTGACGCCTGCGTGTAGAGACGCCGATTTAAAAAAGCCAGACTTTTCTCTCTCTTTTTTCAAAATTAATTTCGTCTGTTATCCCCCCTTCATCACCTGAATTCACAAACTCCTAATGTGAAAGAGAACATGAATTCACAAACTCAAACTAGATAGCAATATCCTACACCTCCGGTGGATTCCCCAACATCCCTGATCTGCCGTCCTTTCTAGAAAAATATTAGATTTAACGATTGAGATTGACATTTCAGTACTAAGGTGATATTATCCTTAAATTGGTCCTTCCTTGCCTTTTTCATTATTCTTCAGCTACAATCCTTCTCATCCTTGCCTGTCATTTTGCTATTTCTGTAAATATTATGTCTTTTCTTCCTAAATGCACTGCACATATAATCCATATAATAACGTAATATCATGTAATTTTTTTGATGAAAATATCAATATCATTAAACCAGAAAAAACTAGAAGCAGTCTGATCCAGTCATACATAAAGGCAAAGACTACTACATAAACACTCACAAAGGATAACAACTGAATATGAGGATATTACAATAAAATGCAAGACAAAGGTCAAAGCGTAATATCATGTAATTAAGAGAAGGAACACTTAAAGAAATTATAAAAGTGATTAAATCAGTCCGCTTAGCAATTAATTCACAATATATTATATTGATATAAAATATTACCGGGCCTTATAAACTCCAAGTGCCTTTGGTATAATGAATGTATAAGTTATGGAAAAAAGATGTTAGTATAACTAACAACCTGTTAGTTGAGATAGTAAATAGTCTTACCTTCGTAAGGAGGAAAATAAAAATTTGAATCCCATGAAGTGCATCTATTGGGAGGGCTTTAACATTAACACTCCTGGCCTGACAGAAATTAGACTCAAATCCAAAGTAACTTGGGGATACTCTGGGTTCACAAAAAATGATACTCCCTCCGGTCCATAATATAAGACATATTCACTTAATTTGATTAGATTAAGGAAGTTAGTTGAGTTAGTTAATATGAAATATATTTTCTAAAATACCCTAGTCATCTTTCTTAACTCCATCAATCCTTTCCTCTCCTCTTTGATTATTGTTGAGGGAGCTTCAATAGGGGTAAATTAAGAAAAGATCAACAAATATGAAAGTTATGTTTTATATTTAAGACCCAGATCAACTTTCCTAATATGTCTTATATTAAGTATAGGAGGGAGTCTTAGTATAAAATATAAAATTCATGTAAGTTTTGTTATTTACAAATCATGAGTAGCACATACGTTATAAGAAAAACACAGACGATATCTAATACTCCTTCACACTAAGATTTTGCAAACTATCATGGGGATTCAATGGTTATATATTTGTCCTGCTTAGTAAAAAAAATGTTAAAACAATGACATCGTCTAGAATTTGGGCAGGAAGAAAAGAGAATTGTCTGAGATTGAGAGAATACTTGGTTGTGGTTTTGAATTTTGATCTTCCATTATAAACATTTTATGATTACCTGATTGCCACATGTTGCTTTTTGGCATGACTGTTTGGTAAACTTGTAGTTCTTATAATTTGATCATTGTAGGTTGCTACTTGATCATTTTTTTGGCATGATTTTTCATTAACTCTTTTTTTTTTTTTAATAATCATCTATTAAGTGCAGGATGCCGTAGAAGAAACAGAGTGTGGTGGTGGATCAAATTTCTAAGAAACACAATGTGGTTGCGCGCACTTGTGGTATACGAAGCTATTATATGCTTTTATATCCATTATTCATTATTTAGTAGGTTTTTTATCATTCAAAGTGTTGAAACAAAGAATATTTTCCATTTTGAAATAATTTTCATTTTACTTTTCATGCTACATACAAAGCAATCTTTCTAGCAAGAGAGAACTTATAATTAACTTATTACCAAATTGAGGTACTTGGTTTATGTCAAATTAATGAATTCAACAAAAAATGATTAAATCCAAGTGCCTAGTTTGTTTATTTAAAATGTTATTTTTGAACATGATTGTGGTTGTAATTTAGTGAACACAAAATTATCATCAAATTGGTTCTTGAAAGGGATTTTGAAATGGGTAGTTGCAGATTTGGTGGATGTGAATGGGGGCTGGCGTTGGGATGTTCTTGGAGAATACCTATCAGAGGACGGAGGAAGGATAGATTTCTAAGGGGAAAGGATGCTTTAAAGAGTTAATGAATTAGAGAATTCGTTAATGCTTCAAAGAATAAATGAATATGGGGAATGAGAAACTTTGTTGCATGTGGTTAGAGATTGTGTAAGGGCAAGGAAGGTGTGGCTTTGTTTACAATAGCAGCCTCAAAGTAATTTTTTTACATGCAGTTTACCAGAATGGGTGCAAGATAACTTAAAGGAATAAAAAAGAGAGAGAAAGTTCAAGGCATACCTTGGAATGTGGTTTTTTTTATCACTTGCTGGTGCCTTTGGAAGCATAGGAATAGTTGCATTTGGAAGTTTGCGATGGAAGTTTTGAGAGCTATGAAAGACCGTATCTTTGAATTATTCTTTTCAAGCTCTTCAGTTGATAATGGTTTTTGGGGTTTTGAAACTTTTCTTAATCTATTGTTGCCATTGGGCATTATTGTATTTTTCATATCGGCCAGGCTAACACTCCTTTGAGAGCTAGATTTAATAGTTATATATTTGTCCTGCCTAGTAAAAATATGTTAAAGCCATGACACTGTATTGAGAGAACATGTGATTGTTGTCTTGATCTTCCGTCATACTCTAAGAACCATTCTGTATCTTTGAACAGTTTATGATTACTTGACTGCCGCATGTTAATTTTTGGCTTGACTGTTTAGTACCTTGTAGTTCTTATATTTTGATCTTTGCAGGTTGCTACGTGATATGTCTTATTAATTCTTTTTTTTAATAATCATCCATTTCTAGGTTGCTGCCGAAGAAACAGTGTGTATGGTGGTGGATCAAATTTCTAATGAGGCATTTGCTGAGCCAATCAAAATGTTTCATTCAAGCGAATGTAATATATATATATATATATAAAGTTTACAACCATGTGATCGGGAGGCGTTTCGGTGAGTTTCTATTCCTTTGTACCAGATTGATAATTTCTTCCTGAATTTGATGAGCAAGGCATTATCTGGGTGTGTTCAAACCTCTTGGCCAATATGTGTTCAAATCAAATACCAAGAAACCTTTTTAATTTTCCCCAAATCTCTCGCGATAGATACCTGATTGGATGTAAGGCTATTAATGAATTTCTGATTTCTATTTTGAGATTAGCAATAATTGTTTTCTCTAGGATTGATACTGTATCCAAGATAACCATTCATAGAAGTCTTGGTTTGCTAAAGAAGTTGAGGATATCCTGGTGCTTGAGAATATTAGATAGATGACTATCTTACTTGCCATTCTGTCTTTATTTATCTCCAACAGTAGCTTTTCTTCTTTTTGTATCACAAGGTTGAGTGTCAACCTTTAACTTCGAAGGTTTTCTTTACCCTTTTATATGTTTAGTTAGCTTATGTTGTTTGTCAACCTTCTTGATTGCTCACCTGATTATGATTTAAACGTTTTGCAGGGTAGTCAGTGCTAAAGACCGGTATTAAGCAATGGTTCCTTTTAGTCCTAGAGATAGAAAGTATCCTAATAGTGGTAGGACCAAACGAGCAACAAGACATGGGTACTGGAAAGCAACAGGGAAGGATCGTAACATTACCTACAATTCTTGGGCAGTTGGGGTGAAAAAGACTCTGGTTTTCTATAGAGGTCGAGCACCACATGGTGAGTGAACTGATTGGGTTATGCATGAGTACACGTTGGAAGAAGAAAAGCTTGCTAGATGCCAGGATTGTAAGGTATCATCTTCAAGTGTTTTATTTGCTTTACCTTTCTTTTTATTTCAATATGAACTCATGCTCATGGTGAAAACATATTGTTTACTTAACCTTTTGTTTTGATATGTAAATTATTAGGACTATTATGCACTTTACAAGGTGTTCAAGAAAAGTGGACCTGGTCCTAAAAATGGTGAACACTATGCCACGCCATTTAAAGAAGAATGGGTAGATGATGACTTTGTAGATTTTAATGTTAATTCAGCTGGCAAGGAGGATCCAATTTCACAAGTTGATGAGGGTACTTCTGTTGATACTGTGACTTTTAATGGTCCTAAAAAAATGATGGATGATGTTTGTTTTCTTATAGAACCTTTAGAACTCTGGTTTTGTTTATGTATATGTTGCCTGGCTATCCTTCTCTATTGATAGAAATGGGGAGGAATAGGTGGCTGAACAAATATTGTAGCTGTAGTGCTGTGTAGGAGAAAAATGAAGGACGACAATGACTTCTGGCTTTCAAAAGGGCCAGGTGGCCTCCAACCTTAAAAAAATCCTCCTTTTTTCTCTTCCCATTCACCATTATGCCTAAAACCCATGCAGAAACCACATTGTGTGAGACATTTGCCTAAAACATTTTCTCCTTTCCATTCACACACTATGTGAGACATTTGACTAAACCTAGTTATTTTTAGTTTTCTCTCTTCTAACCCCAGACTCTTTCTTGGATCTTATTTCATCCTTTTCTAGCATAAACACTATAAAGCGAATGGTGAAGTAAGATATGGTCATCATGAGTTCTGGCATTATATATGTGATCAGTATGCAGTTTTATTCATCAATTTTATTTTCGTCGCTGTGATCTTGGCACGTTTAGTAACTTGTAGTTCTTACAATTGATCATTGCAGGGTGCTACATGATTGTTTTTGGCATGATTTTTCATTAACTCTATTCTTTATAATCATCCATTCTAGGTTGCTGCTGAAGAAACAGAGTGTGTGGTGGTGGATCAAATTTCTAATGAGGTGGCATTGGCTGAGCCAATCAAAATGTTTCATTCAAGTGATCACTACTATGACCCTGCCCAATCAGTTATCTCTCATGTGCATGTTTCTGAAGCACCTAAAGTCACCTCTGGATGAACCATTGAATCTGCCAGCTTAAAGTTTGAAGATGGTTTAAGTGCACTTTGACTTGTGCCATGATGCAGAGATGTTTCTTCGTGACATGGGGCATATTTACCAGGGAATTGTTTCACATCCTCATATGAATACTTTTGACACTAATGTTGTGAATCAGCATTATCAGTCTCTGCCCCCTGGAGCCAATGGAGATCCAAGTGAACTTTGGATGTGTCATGAAAGGAATATCATGAGTTCAGCGGAACATGCTAATGTTTCTTACTCTTCATTAACCTCAGGTACACTCATCGGCACCACAAACAATGTTGGTGGTTTAGCTCAACCTCCAAATAATGATTTTACTATCTTTGTTTTGAATGGAGATGCAAGCTTCTCTTTTCATATGTGCTGAACTCTTCGAAGTTGACTTCTATTGGTTGATAGCCGACTAATGCATGGAAGAAACCTTCCTTGACTATTAGTGTTCTGGCATCTTTGAGAGCTTTCTGTACTACTATTAATGTGACTTGAGCTTGTTTCATATGGCTTTTTGTACAAAAACAGAAAAAAACAAAAACAAAAGAGACAACATAGACGATTGCTAATATATGTTAGTTTATGGTCATATGTTTAGGTGGGGGTTATGAATCTGCCAGCTTGCCTGTCGAAGGTAATGATAATCAAAGTAGTAGTGTGAGAGAAGTTCCTACAAGTAGATTGTCTTATGCTCGATCTCTGGGCATTCCTTGAGTCAATACCTACTACTCCTGCATCGGCTACCGAAAATGTATATCGTGCTCCTGAGCGGGTGTCTAGCTTTAGTAGGGTGAGAGATAATGTGAAGCAGGCAAGCATAGCTGCTACTGCTGTTGCTAATAAAACTGCAATTGTGAAGGGAGCAGGTAAAGGGAGGGTAATCTTCTTCTTCTTGCCAGTTCTTGTTGCTTTATGTGCTTTTTTATGGGTTTCTATTGGAACGTTGAGACTACTTGGGAGATTCACTCCTTGACATCTGAATCCCTAGTTTTGCTGGTGTTTGTCGTATGGGATTCCCCAGATTCATGAACAAACGTATATTGTTCTAACACATTATGTTAATGAAAGAAAAAGAATTACCTATTTATGTGAATATTGAACTTGAGAAGGAAGTTTATGAGTGTTAAGATGAAAAAAAGTCTTCTAGCTAGCTAGATAGATGAATACTGGGTGACTGTAGCATCACACAAATCTCACTTATCTGTCTCTATTGTTAAGCTTATTTAGGCTTTAGCTTGAAGGACCTGAGTCCCTTTATTTGTTCATTTATTTGTTTGTTTGTTAGTATAACACCCCTATGCAAATCCAATTCGGTTTGGGAGTACTCATTTTGGACAGTGGATCAGATCATTAAATAATTACATTCTTGTAGAACTTGTGTGTATGTGTGTGTGTGTGTGGTGTTTTTCTCTGTCATGTAATTTATAATTTTACCAATGTGTTTAAGTTGTTGGTGGCATAGTATCGTCGCTACTATTTCATTTTATGCAGATAAGTTGCAAGTAATCAATGGATATTTGTTTGGGAAAGGAAAAAGCAGAGTTATCATATTTTCAACACCAGGGGCTTTATCAATAATTATATACTAGTAGTATTTATAAGTATGCATCATATAATCAAATAATTTTTTGGTGAAATATCCCTTAGGGTTTTTGATAGCCTTATCTATTTACAAAAGCTTTTGAGAGGTTCTGTAATTTGTTTGTTAACGCATTCATTATTATAAAATTCCCATGCTTTTCCACTTTGGTTTGGTAGGACCCATTTTGAAGAAGTGATTATATAAATAATTATGTATTTGTGAAACCTTTAAAAATAAAATAAATTTGACCAGACGTTCCAAGAGAAGTATATGAAAACTTTTTTACGGTTAGATTGGCTGGCCAAATAAATAGTTCTTTTCAATCTGATTTTTTATCATGAAATATTGTGGTTGTAGATTCATAGAATGATAAAAGAGAACAATTGATATCAAGTCCACGCAGGAAAAGAAGGTAAATATGTAGCTGTGAAATAAATTTGAATGAAAATATCATTATGTAATTAATAATGTTTTAATTACGCATGCATACATACACAGATTAGGCATATGCCACTCCTTTTTTATTAGGATAAGCAAACATCTGAATGAGAACCTGGAAAAAAGAAATACACATACATTCACAGGCTCTGATCTTGTGCAGAGAAGTTAAAATAAAAGGCATGAGACCATTATTTAGTGATTGAAACTTCTCTCACGTAGAACAAGGCCTATTGTTTCAATCTTGGCTTCTCTCATTCTTAAATTCTGAATCTACCCCCTTGAGATAATATTTATTATAATTTGAGCAAACTCAGTTATTATTACTATTCCCTCTTATTCAGCTCATTTTTGGATCTTGCTTCTTCCTTCACAAACATACACTAACATATCCTAAATTCAGCGCCTAATATCATACGTCCATAATAATCTCTTTTTCCTTTTTAATAATGTTCTGCTCCGTATTATATCATATTATTGCTATTTCAACTGACTATTGTCTTCTCATTTAGTATAAATTTGGGTTGATATCATCTTTTGTCCTTGTAGTTTATAGTTATTTTTAGCTTTGATCCCTAAAGTTTCAAACATGTGGTTTTGGTCCCTGAAGTTTATTCAATTACAAACTATTAATTCCTATGGCTTGAAAAGGATGTTAACGGTGTTAAGTTTGATGATGTCGCATTAACATCCTTAAAATTGCAAGCAAGATGATTGGGTTTTCTTCTCTAATTTGAGCAATCATCTTGCCCAGTCAGCCACCCATACAAGTAATTTTAACGGTGTTGCTATCACATTAATCAAACTTAAAAAGTGTCAACGTCCTTTCCAAACTACAAGGACTAATTATTTGAAATGGAGTAAAGTTGAGGAACCAAAACCACTTATTTGAAACTTCAGGAATCAAAATCAAAATGACTGTAAACTGATAAAAAATAGTATTAATCTTATAAATTATTTCAAAAGTATTTGTTTTAGGCTTGTTAATTGGCCATTACTTCTCAACTATGCACAATTAAACAAGGCCATATTTACTAGCCAGGTCATTTATTCGAGCTTTGATGAAGTAATATATAGGCGTGAAGAATTTGAATAACCATATATAGATTAATGTAATGATCATGTAATGAGTTTTTTAATGACATTAAAATATAATCTTATGGACAAACAAAAAATTTGAAGAATTGAAGATTTAGTACTTTTGTTCACAGTGAACTCATGAAGACATGCACGGTATATTATTGTCACACACATACTGAAACATTACATGATACATGCAACAAGGGAGATAATAAAGATACACACACAACTACAAAGATCAACCATGGACATTGTTTGTGAGGAGCCTCTTTAGCTTTGCTACGTTTATTTAAGTGAACACATATATCTCATCTGCCACATCTTCCACTCGTTGGAAACAAGCATATCTCCAACTCTTCTTCAACACTAAAGTCCCAATAACTCCCCAAAAACCAACGGCAAACCCAATTGCTATGACAAAATAAAACCACACCTTTTCTGAATCATCCTCATCTTCCCATTTTTTGGTTTCAGGAACTTGATGAGGATTATCAGCTTGGCACTTATTCAGTAGTGGGATTCCGCAAAGAAAAGGGTTGCCGGCATAAATAGATGGATCATCCAAAGTCAAGAATTGATTTTCAGTTGGAATTGGCCCTGAAAGGTTATTGTATGACATATTCAAATGGTTCAATGTTGTTAGCTTGGACATGCTCTTTGGAATTGTGCCTGAAATTTGGTTACAAGAGATGTCAAAGGATTCAAGGGATTTCATATCCCCAATAATCTCTGGAATCTCTCCTTTGAAATGATTGTGTGAAAGGTTGAAGCTTATCAATCCAACAAGTGAGAATAACTCAAGAGGAATCCATCCTTCCAAACTATTATTTGAAAAATCCAAATTTACCTCAAGATCCAAGATTCCGATCATGTCATATTCTCTCCCTTTCATAACTTGTTTCACATCCTGATTGTGCCAAGTTATTGTGTATTCCTCGACTCCTGTATCTCCAATAAAGCTCACTTCCAATGATCTTTGCATATGAGCACTATCTTTAGTCATTCCCGTAACATTGCCAATGCAATGGGGTATTGAGCCACTTAAGTTGTTATTTGCGAGGTCCAATATTTGGAGTGATTTGAGATGGCAAAAAGTAGAAGGAATGTTACCATCTAACATGTTATCCCGCAACCTCAAAATTTGCAAGGCAGGAAAAGTTTTATTAGTCCATGATGGTATACTTCCGAAAAACTTATTTTCGCCCAAATCTAAAATTAACAATCCCTTTGAATTTTTCAAAGTTAATGGAAGCTTTCCTTCAAGATAGTTATTGTTCAAATGCAACCAAAGTAGTGAAGAAAGCTTGCCAATTGAGACAGGGAAGGCACCAGACAGTTTATTGAATGAAAGATTTATTTCCATCAATCCAAATGGTGGATTATTATCTCTCCAACAATTTGGAATTTCACCAGAGAAATTGTTATAAGAAAGATCAAGGCTAATTAGTTTTACAAGGTGACAAATTCTTCGAGGGATATTGCCATTAAAAGAATTATTTGATAGATCAAGAGTAAATAGATTTGAAAGTTGACCAAAAATGTGAGGAATGTTGCCACTAAAAGAATTACTTGAGAGATCAAGGGTAGTTAAATTTACAAGTTGGCCAAGACTTTGAGGGATGTTACCACTAAGATAATTATTTGAAAGATCAAGGTTATGTAGATTCGAAATTTGACCAAGACTTTGAGGAATGAGGCCACTTAAAAAATTGTTTGAAAGATTAAGGTATGTTAAATTTATAAGTTGACCAAGACTTTGAGGAATATTACCACAAAAATAATTGCTTGAAAGATCAAGTGTATTTAGTTTTTCAAGATGCCCTACCCAAGTTGGCAAATGGCCATTGAGTTTATTACCAACCAAGGATAATTCCTCAATGTCATATTTGATGCATCTCGAGAAATCAGAGTCCCCAAATGCTTTTCCTTGAAGATTGCTGTGTCGAAAATATAATCTTTTTAAATGGCACATGTTGTTTAAAATTTGTGACACAGAAATTTCCATAGTGGCCATGTTTTGATTCATGGAGATGTCTAGATGGCGAAGGCTCCTTAACTCTCCCAACCAAGATGGCACTGAACTGAGATTGTTGGAACTGAGGTCAAGGAATTCAACAGAAGTCCAATTTTGGAAAGCATGAAGGATTTGACCATCAATTTCATTATGAGCCAGATTCAAGAGCTGAACTGTAGCATTATTCGTGAAATTAATGGGGGGAAGAGGAGTCGACAAGTTGCCAAGTCCACATCCATCTAATTGGAGTTGTAATAAAGAAGGAAGCATGTGAAGTACCTGAAACAGGTTGTAAGCTTCTCCAAGGTACACATGACTCAGGTTGAGATATTGCAGAGACTCAAGTTGAGACACCCAACTCATGTCATTGGTGTGCAAATCATTCTGACTGAGATCAAGAAACTGCAAGTCTGTGAGGTTTCCACCAAGATTGGTAGGAATCTTTCCTGTGAAATTAGCATCTGAGATTGAAAGATATCTCAACCGCTCCATAGAACCAAAAAAGGCAGGAGGAATTGAGGTTGCATTGAAGTTTTTTCCGCTCAAATCCAAATAAATCAAATGTTGCAACTCCAACAAAGATGGATGAACGCCATTAGCTTCTAGGAAATAGTCACTGAGATCAAGTTTGAGAACATGACCAGTAAGATTGTGACAAGATATGCCATCCCACTGGCAACAATTGGTTTTGGGATTCCATGAGGAAAGCATCTCACCTGGATCATGAAAAGATGCTTTGAACTTGAGAAGAGCTTGCTTCTCTGATTCAATGCATCTTCCACAAAAAACAAATTGGGCAATTTCAGACAATAGGAAAAGCAATGCAAATTCTGCTATGAGGAGCCTTCCCATATTCAGAGAAGCTTTAACAAGCTAAGTGACTTTTTCTATATGATGAATCATTTGATATAAGTGGAGTACTATGGCTTTTGTTGAATATGCACCACACCTATTTATAGTATTTTGTGGCTAAGAAACTTGTGGTCTGTGATTTTCATTTTCCTTTTTAAAAAAAATTATGATATACGATAATCAGGCGTTGTATACATATTAAAATATAACTATTCACTTGTGATTTTCTTCAACTTCTATGTCAAAACTATATATTAACAAAATTTAAAGTATGAAAAATATGAGTGAATTAAGAACACTTGATGATAAGTAAATAACATAAATAAAATTTGAAATATATACGATATTTTTTATTGATTATAAATTTGATTAAATTTGAATAGGAGACAGTCATTAATAAAATATGAGTAAAATATTAAACTCATTATTTTTGTGTTCAAATTGAAAAACTACAATCCTCTTACCCAAACTTATTTCTCATGCGCGCACACTCACATATTCATATTGAATTTAAAATTCTTTAATATAGGCTTAAAAAATAAAATTTCAAATAAATCATATTTTGGCTCTAGTCTCGTCAATATCAACGTATCAACCAGTACGGTCATGTATATAAACTGTCTAAATTTTAAATTTAAAACTTTGACATATAATATTCAAAATTATGGGTCTCGGCAATTTTAACCTCGAACAACAGAAGAAATTATTTAATGATTACATTTATTACATATTTAAATGTTAATTAAATTTCAAGCCAAATAACTAGACGTCTAGAGCTGGATAGTTAAAATGCAAAAGCCGAAAATAATTTGTGATAAATATTATAAAATGTAGAATGCTTCATTTTCAAAGTTATTAATTACACATATGACAGTGTTACAGTATATAACGTGTCAATTTCGCAAACATAGAGCGTGAAATGTACTTTATGTTTGCTGAAATGTTTAATTTTGGGCTAAAATATATATTTAGTCCCTTATATTCACTCAAATGTTCAATTTAGTCTCTTAAGTTAATAAAACATATTTTTAATCTCTTAATTCTAACAACGATAACTTCACTTGACTGAAAATGAGAACTGTGTAGTTAAAAAAAGTATGCTTAAATTTTAAAAACATAAAAAGAAAATCTTATATATTCCAAGTGACTAATCAAGTGATTAAGAAGCCCCAAACTGCACGTTCTACTTTTGACAATATTAAATATAGCGTGTTGAAAGTATTGGCAACACATCAAAGACAAAGAAAAGTAAATGTTGACAGGGCCTAACCGACAGCGGCGACTAGTCTTTTTATTTTTCTGTTGTTTTCCTTTTCTTTTCCAACTTATAAAAAAAAACGTAAATGTTAACTGCTTTTAGAATTTGACATGTTGGATATTAATAGGGAAAATTTTAATTATATCCAGCCAAAATATAAAAACTAAATTTAGGTATACGCTTTTATCAAATTCTTAATTATATCAAGAGGCCTAATTTAAAATTTTGAATATCATTAAACGACGATAACGCCAATAGGTAGTTAAAAAGGAAAAAATGAAGGCAGATCAATTTCATAGTACAAAAAATCTTCGTTGATTAATTTACCAAAGATTCGTAAATTCAGAATAGAGTTTTTTAACCTCTAGTTGCTATTGTCATCCTTTTCTGCTTTCCTAGAAACGTGAAGAATTTTGGATGTGAACCAGTTGTCATAGCAGCGATGCTTCCATTCTTTTGGGGACATAAACACACTAATTGGAGAACTATGTCTAGAAACAATTATAAAAGGTAGATACAGTTATACAGGTAGATATCGCATCTTCATAAGCCATTTGAATCCTCTTATCACATGAAATGATATATAAGAGAGGTAAGATTGAAATACATAGGGGCATTTTGTTCTTTTAACAATATTAAGAAACCCCTAATTAGGCCTCTTAGCTTGATTAGGAATTTGTTAAAAATGTAGACCTGACTTTAAATTTTGATATTTTAACTTGATTTAATTGGGATTTTCCCTCATATGAATATTTTATGAATTTATGTATATAAACTTATGTGAAATTATTATTTTTGCAGAGAAAACTAAATTGTTATGTTTCTAAAACTACTAGAGAAATTATAATTTCCTAGGAAGAGGATGTTGTACTGGTCCAATTGTATCTACACTATTGCAGGAACCAATGTAAAAGGGTTATATATATATATATATAAAAGCATAGGTTTCCTCCTATTGCAATAATTTTAGTTTGATGCATTGTTGGGAATGGCAATTCTCTTAGTGGGGTTTCAAATCACGTTGGGAGGGACTATTCCCTTTCATTAGATCAATCAATCCCCGTTGGTGGTAAAAGGTGATTTTGGGTGGTGTATGTAAAAAGTCATTTATGCGATTGTGAAAATAGAGTTTGATTAGAAAAATAAAAACAAGAAAGATTGGAATATCTTCGTATGGACAAAATTCTAGAGTTGTGAAATTTTTCATTGAATATCAATGTGTATATAATTCTATTGTCTACAGCAGCACAAAACATGTTTAATTTGTACATATTGTTTTCTTTCATGAGTAGCATGGGGGACTACTATTCTAAATTATCTAATGAAACCAAACATTCTACAATAAAAATAGAAAATACTTTATTTCTCTAAATGCAGTTACTCAATTTTCTTATTTATAATTTTAAAGCTTAATTATACAAAACCCCTCAGAACTTTAGATCAACTGTAGTTAATCCTCGACATTTCACAAAGTTTAAATTTAACCTCCATAACCTTTTTCATATATATTTTTTATTGACCCCTTACCGTTATTTTTAAATAGAAATTGTCACGTGAGATTAATAAAAGACATGGTATTCTACACATCCTACACAAGTTACTAACTTTATAAAACCCCCTAAACTTTGACCAGTTGCAAATAATCTCCTTGACCAATCAAAATTTAAGATGATAAAAAGAACGACATGGGGTTTAATTAACAAACATTAAACTTTAAGGTGGTTAAATTTAAATTTTAATATGTCAAGGAGATTATTTGCAATGGGATCAAACTTTATGGGTTTTATAAAAATTATTAACTTATGTAGGATGCTATGCATGTAGGATGCCAGATGTCTTTTATTAATCTGACATATCAATTTCCGTTAAAAAGATAATATTAAGTTAATAGCGTGAGGTCTATGATAAAACAATATAAAAGGCTAAAGGGGGTTAAATTTAAAATTTGAAATGTTGAGGGGTTATCTACAACTGACCCAAAGTTTCGGTGGCTTTTATATAATTTAGCCTAATTTTAATATGATGGAGATGTGTTATAATTGATTGTGTGGATGCTATCATTATATGTGGAGTTTCAATTATGTCTGTCCAACCCAAAATTATGCATGCCCTACTTTTTACAATTTTACATATAACGAGTGGAATATGATGAAATATGTTTATATAAGTTAATTAAATCCACGCATTCTGTATATAAATTATATTTTTGGAAGAAATATGTTTATGTTTATATAGGCATTTTAAAAATTTTATTTTTTCGCCACACTCTTAAAAATTTTATGACACTACTATTTTAAAATTGTAATTATACTCCTATTTATTATTGTAATTTTAGAAGTATCAGATAATATTGGTTGCAAAAATAAATTTAGTTTATATCAAGTAATTAAAAAATTTTACAAAAATACTTATATTTCTTAATATATGTTTTAACACGTTAAAACTTATATAAAGAAATTAAATGAAATTAGAAATTAAAAAATAGTTAAAAACTTCAATGAACTACATTATTTTTTCTTCATGCATGAGAAACTAGCCTTTCTCTTTATAGAAGGAATCGCATCATCAAATATGTTTACAAAAACTCAAACTTAAAGTTAAATAATAATATGAATATCATATAAAATATAATTTAAAATGTAAGCAAGTCCTACTATTCATAAATTATAATTATCTAAAACCCTTTTTAAACAATTTACGTACAGTGTTGCCTGTTCTCTTGAGATTCATTAAACAAATACCAAAGCGCATTGACCGACTTGGGTAGTGTTTTCTAAGTCATGCATGTAATGTAATAATATCATGCCCACTCTGCACATTCTATTTTTGACAATATTACATATAACGTGTTCAAAGTGTTGGCAACACATCAAAACTAAAAAAAGTAAATGTCGACTGACTTAATAATTTGACATATTGTATACATCAAGAAAGCGATAATGATCATGATGTTGAGATTGATGTTTCATCATTCATGGATAAGGTCTGAAATGAATATATTCACAGAAGAATTGGAGTGGCATCTACTTAAAAAGAAAATGGTAGAAAATTATTTAAGGTCATTCGGACACATTCAAAAAAGCCCATTGAATGTGCCGGTAAAAGGCGTTGATTAAACAGTATGGAATTCTTTAAAACGGAATAGAGGAAGATCGAAGAGAACACTCAATAAAGTTATCCAGAAGTGTTAACATTTTGATATTTTCATGAATAACGTGTCGATCAAGGAAACCATCACTGTCTAAAGATGCACTAGACAAAGACCAAAGGATTGCAACTGGCTTGGAGTTTTCCAAGTCACGACGTAATGATAAAATATGCCCCACGCTGCATGTTCTACTTTTGACAATATTTAATATAACGTGTTGAATGGTGACTGACTTTAAAATTTGACAGATTGTTTAAATCAATAAGTTTTTTATATATTGATTAACTTAATTAAGAGTTCGACGAATTCGAGGTCAAGGTAAAAAAATGAATTTTGGGTAAATAAATCAAATATGCAGTTATCAAAATCAATATTAATATAAAATACAAATTTTAAGTTAGTTGCATTATTTACAAATTAAAAAATGGGTCAAATTGTTAATGAATGTTAATTAGTGGACGTATATCTATTTTTTAAAAATTTCTGTTCACCTCGCAATTTCTTGTGGTGATCTTATATACTTTTTTTGTTTTTCACTATTTAAAGTAACATATATTATGGCTATGTAATCATTATTTAATAACAATAATTTATTATTTTTCTTCTAACATGCTTGATTTCCCAAAATAAAAGAGTCTTCATTCGCCTTTGCAATTCATCCTTCCATTCATAGTTTGGGTAAACGATACTCCAATAGTTCAATGACTTTCTCTTTCAGAGATGAAGCATAGAAAGGTTGTGCCGTTGTGCTATATTAAGCTATTATACTTTTATATCCATGATTTAGTATTTGGTAATTTTTTATCATTACTTTGAATCGTTGAAATAAAGAATATTTTTCTTTTTTAAAAATTAATTTTATTTTGCTTATCATCGTTCTATATGCTAAAGCAATATTTCTAACAAGTAGAAATGACCAAGTCGAGGCAATAAAAAAAAGGCCAGTTCGAGGTGCTTGTTTAATATAAATATTAATGAATTCAATGAAAAGTAATTAAATCCACAAGCTTTGTTTTTCTTTGAAATGGTTTTTTACGTGATTGTGATTATGATTTTAGTGAACACAAATTTATCATCAGATTGGTTCTTTTAGTGTCCTTAGACTATCTTTGAGAAATGTTTTGAAGCTCCTTACTTGATAAAGGTTTTTGGGGATATTGAATGTGGCCTTGAAATTGGTCTCTACAATTGATCATTGTTCTATTTTTCATATTAGGCTGCACGTTGATGGGCTGACAATCTTTTTCCTCAAATATTGAATTTCAAAAAATAAATGAACCTTAAATGAACGGATTGAAGTTTAGGAAGCTTCATTAGGTTGGCATGTTTGGACTTTAATTTGGACCAATCTAATCAAATTAGATTTGTCTTACATTTAAATTAAACTTCTTTGCGGATATTTAGATTTTAAAATAAATGAACTATTTATGAATAGAGTATTTTTCAATTTGATTCTTTATAGAAGGTATATTTTATATTTTATTATGGTTCTCATTGGGCCTATACTGACAATCCATTTTTAAGGCACAAAAAGTCCCACAAGTAGTGTAGATTCAATAATAACTAGAAAACTATTCGTAAATCTTAACAGATTTTCTGCAATCTGGAAATATGGAATTCACAATATGATTCATTTTGATAATTGAAGCAACAAAACAAAAATCTTCAGTTTTACAATTTAATTTACTTTTAGACCATTTATGTTATTAGTGCAGCCTATAAACATTATGGATATAGCTGGAAATCACAATCTCCAAAGCAGAATACGCACATTAAATTTTTAAGGATATAGCTCTTTGTATGAATTTGGTTTAACGAGGATGTATATTTTCCATGATGGGGGAGCTCAATACCAGAAACACCTAGTCAACGACTCTCTTACGGAAGAAACTATACCAGATTTTTACTTTGCTTTTATTGGTTAGAATAGGAAGCGATTCAAATTGAGATTAGTGTTTATTTGACGTGTAATTCTGTGGATGCATTTTGATCGGTTAGTGTTTGAATGAGTTTCTATTCCTTTGACCCCAATTTTTTAATGGATCTGTCCTAAATTATAAGTTTCATTTTAGATTTGTCTAAGCATTTATTGTGTGTTTTTTTTTTTTAAAAAACTCACCTCTCGTTGACTATATTTATTGCATGTATTCTCCCTTACTTTACTCTTTATACACATGAGGGTATAATTGGAAAAATAATACATATTTATTATTTTAAACTAATTTTAACGGTTGAGGATATAATTAGAAAAATAATACATATTTATTAGTTTTACCTAATTTTAACTATTTTTTTTTATTAATGCAAATCG
Organism: Inga laurina; assembly: GCA_963855925.1. Classification (NCBI taxonomy): domain Eukaryota; kingdom Viridiplantae; phylum Streptophyta; class Magnoliopsida; order Fabales; family Fabaceae; genus Inga; species Inga laurina. Next base: position 64,175,140 of record OY979703.1, read on the forward strand.
ATTATTTAAAATTTATAATAAAAAACCGATGGAGTAACGTGTTGATTTAAGGACACTATCACTCTCTTGATGAGATGCATGAAACAAAGACGAAAGCATCGATTGATTTGGTTTGAGTTTTCCTAATATGCCCCACACTAGAGATTCTACTTTAACACTATTACATATAACGTGTTGAAAGTATACGCAGCAAACCAAAAATAAAGAAAAGTAAATGTTGACTGACTTTAGAATTTGACATATTTTATACATCAATAATTTAATATGAAGACCACAACAACAACAAAATCTTATTTTATTAGATAGGGTAGGTTATATGGATCACACGATGTCATTGTGCCCTGTCAAAAATTAGATTTTTAAATAGATTATTTACCAAAAGGTCCTGCTCTATAACTTCATCGAGTAACCGCTTCAGTCTTCCTCGACTTCTTTTTATAGGACTCTACGTTACTTGATCAACCCTCCTCACTAATATACTCAATAGCTTTCTTTGAATATATCCAAATCACCTCAAACGATTTTCTACAATTTTTCTCTTCAATAGATGTCACTTTAACTCGTTCATGTAATGATCTGTGTATGTGATTATTATGAATATTATATTTTCTTATATGACCAAATATTCATTTCAATATCCCCATCTCAGCTACCCCAATTGTATGTTCATGTTGTTCATTTAAAGCCCGATATTTACTACCTATAGCATTGATAGTCTTATAACAGTGCAATAAAACTTCTCTTTTACCTTATTAGATACTTTCAGATCACAAATAACTCTAATAATTTTTCTTTATTTTTTTTTTGTTAATACAAGAGTGAAATCACCCAAAACTAGTCAGAAGTTCTTCGCGGGAAACAACATCCCTAACAGTCTTCTCTTAAGATATCCTCTACCTCCATGGGAGGGATAATCCATTCTCGTCTGTAGTTCACCAAGTCAATACTTAGGGCAGCAAGCACATCGATACAACGGTTACCTTCTCTGTGTGTATGTCGTATAGAGACCAGCCATTCCCTTTGCAGCATACTCCTGATTTCCTTCAATGATTTGTGACATCCGCTGATAATCTCATTCTGTTGAATTGCCTCGATCTCTAACAGAGCATCAGATTCAATTTCTATTTTCTTGAATCCAAGCTCCCAACATATCTTCATACCTTCCAATATGGCTCTTGCTTCTGTTTCCACTGGTACACAGTGGTTAAGCTTTATTGAAAAACCTCGTATCCACTCTCCCTCATCTCCTCAGATTACACCCCCACATCCTACAACTCCATTGGCAAACCAGCTTCCACCTGTGTTGAGCTTGCACCAGCCCTTCTCCGGGGTTTTCCAGCCAACCAATTCTATTCTTTCCTGCGATGGTGTCATTTTATCCCCATCCCACTTCATATGATAGTGCATTAAGAGGCACTTTATCCTCTCTACTGCATTAAAAGGAGCCTCAAATTCAGGGTCATGTATGGCTACATTTCTCCATCTCCACATAAACCAACATCCAACAGCAAAAATCTCCGGCCAATCTAACTGATCAACATAGATGCTACTGAACATGATGTTATTTTTAAACCACATGGACCAGTTGTCAGAGAAGAATTTGTTCCATTTATTGCAGGGCACAAGTCTCTTCTAGATCTTTTCCGCTACCACACAGTTTCTTAAGACGTGAAGTTGTGTTTCTGGTTCCAGTTGACAAATTCTGCAATGGCCGTTGGACCCGTCCCATTTATTGGTAACCATATTAGTGGCAAGTCGATTGTGGGCTACAATCCATATAAATACTTGAACTCTCTCTGGGACTTGTAATTTCCATATTCTTTTCCATTTGAATTGATCTTGGGCCACTGATAAGTCAAGCAACTTTTTATGCATACTAGCAATTGTAAACTCCCCATCAGCAGAGAGTTTCCATATCAAACCACTATGGTTTTCGTTCTCTTCCTTTTGTTCTAGATTGTCATTGACACTGTCCCAAACTTTTGCTAATTCCTTCCAAAGCTTGGAGTCACTGCCTCGTGCGGAAAATTTTTCTTGGGGTCTCTTTCCTCTACCATATTTCCCCAATAAAACTTGTACCCAAAGCCTCTCAGTTTCTGTTCTCATTCTCCAGAGAAGTTTACATAGAAAGGCCTCATTCATTGTTCCTAGGGATTTAATTCCCATGCCACCCTCAATCTTGGGTTTACATAATTGTTGCCACGCCACTGCATGTCTTTTTCTCACTCTATTTTTCTCTCCCCATATAAAGTTTCTCTGTGCACATTCAATTTCCTCAATAATTCCCCTGGGGATCTTGTCATGTTGCATTGGAAATAAAGCCATTGAGCTAGTTACAAACTTCACCAGAGTAATACGCCCTGCAAGTGAGAGGCTTGATGCCTGCCAACCATTTAGTCTTTTGCAAACTCTTTCCACAATGGTCTTGTATTTATCCATTCTACGGCGAGGGAAAGAAATGTTTAATCCTAGGTATTTTCCAAGCTCTTGCACTTGTTTGAATTGGCTTCTACTGCAAATTTCCCTCCTAATATGTTGTTTGACGTTGGGGGAGAAAAAAATGTAGCATTTCTCCTGGCTCACTGTATGGCCTGACATAAGTCCAAATTCTTGTAAACAATTGATGATAGTATCTATCTGGTCCCTTGACGCTTCAGCAAACAGAACAAGTTCATCTGCAAACATCATATGAGAGATCATTGGCCCTTTCCTGCCTGCTCTAATGCCTCTCCACTTTTTCTCTCTTACTCTATCAAGAATCATGTGAGTAAGTTTTTCCATGCCAAGCACAAAGAGATAAGGAGAAATAGGATCCCCTTGCCTTAGTCCTCTTGAGGTAACAAAACCTTCCAATTTTTCCCCATTCCACAAGATATTTGTGTTGGCTGTATTAACACAGCTCATAATAATATGCACTAGGTGATTCAGGCAATTGATCTCCCCTAAAACCTCCATATAGTTCCAACTAATACAGTCATATGTTTTATGAAGATCCACTTTGATTGCCATATAGCCTCTCTTTCCTCTTGTTTTCCTTATAGAGTGAATTAATTCATTGACGATGATGATATTGTCGTGAATGTTCCTCCCCGGTACAAAACTTACTTGGTATGGAGACACAATCTTTGTCACTATCCTTTTTAATCTTTTCACCAGGATTTTTGATAGACACTTATAGACTATATTACACAAAGAAATTGGTCTCAATTGTGTAACCTTTTTTGGTCGGTCCACTTTGGGAATCAATGTTATAAGAGTGTTGTTCACAGCTTTAATTTCCTCTGGGTTGTTCCACATGGCCTTAACTGACTTAATCACACTTTCACCCACAATATCCCAATTTCTTTGGAAGAATATCGCGGGATACCCATCTGGGCCTGGGGCTTTTAATCCTCCAATCTCAAACATTGCTTTCCTGATTTCTTCGTCAGAAATGTTCGCACTAACTTGGTCCCACTCTTCTCTGATGGTGGTTGGCCATGAATGGGAGGTATTACTCCAGCTTCTATTATCGTCTTCTTCTATGAATAAGTCTTTGAGGAAGGAGTTGACAAGTTCTCTGACCTCTCTTTCCTCTTCACACCACTTATCATCATTGTCTTTCAACATGTTAACACGGTTCTTTCTTCTTCGGATAGTAGTTTTAGCATGGTAGTATGAGGTGTTCCTGTCTCCATCATTCAGCCAGCGCGTATGAGCTTTCTGAAACCAAAGAATCTCTTCTCTATCTAACACTTCTGCTAGCTCTTCACTGAGCTGCCTTTCCAGATTTTCAAGATAGCTACTCCTTCTTTCTTGCAACACCACTTGAACCCCCTTTAGTCTCTTGGTGATATCTTTCTTTTTCTTCAAGATGTGGCCGAAGACATTCTTATTCCAGTCTAGAAGTCTCTATTTCAAATTTTCTAGAGCCTCCCTTGTAGTATCATGGTTAATCCAGTTTTCACTAAGAAACTTGTTAAACTCTTGATGTTTTAACCAAGTAGCTTCAAAATGAAATGGCCGGTTCTCTCTTCCTATGCTTGTTCTAAAGAGCGAGATAATTAGGGGGTGGTGGTCAGACTGGACACGAGCACCCACTTGGATTACAGCTTCATTGAATTCATTCCTCCAAGCCACATTACAAAGGCCACGATCGAGTCTCTTGAAAAGATGGCTTGAAAATTGGGTTATCGGTCCTCTCCATGTATATCTAGGTCCCTTCGATCCCAAATCAATCAGCTGGCATCTTTCTATATTTTCTTGAAATCTACAGCATTTATTTTCATTGATTATGGCTCCTCCTCTCTATTCTTCATGTCCTTTTATATCATTAAAGTCTCCTACTAACAACCAAGGAAGAGTTGTTTTTTTGGAGATTTTCAATAATTCCTCCCACATAGTCTTCCTTTCAACTTCTCTTGGACTCCCATAGACATCGGTGAAGCACCACGGACGTTTACCAATTCCTGTGACCAAGCAGTGTATGAATTGATGTTGTTTCTCTATTATATTAATTTTTATCGCATCCTAATTCCAAAAAATCCATATACCACCCAAAAATCCTCACGCTTCCTCTAGGATTTGATACCGGAACCCTATTCGCCTGATCACTTTTTGGGCAACATTTCCACTACATCTGGTTTCAAAAAGCACCACAATACTCGGCTTGAACTTCTTTGTTAGTTCCTTTAGGGCGAGACCGAAAGACTTACCGGCTGCCCCTCTGGCATTCCAGACAACAATCATTAATAACACAATAAGAGATATAAGAATTACCTCATAAGATTTAATTCAATGGCTCTGCAGCAGAAGATACTTCTTTCGATACTCCTTGCTCTTCTTCCATGCAAACTTGCCCTTCTCCCATGCAAGCTTGCTCCTCCATCATAAATTCACTATCTGAAAGGGCCAAATGTTGGTTCGGCTCGTGTGGGTCTGGAGGTTCTGAATCATCAAGAGCCATATCCTCACTGGGCAGGCTTTCTAATAAATTTTCTAAAATTTTTTCCGCCAAAATGGTTTTTTTTTATTATTCTGTGGCTTGTCTTATTTAATCCCTTTTCACGTAGGCCCAATCTAATTTTCTCCATGCAGCCTCCTTTCGTCACCATAGAGTTCGCCGCAGGCCCATTTTGTTTCTCCATCAGCCCATTTTGATTCTCTCCTATTTGTGCTATTTTTCCTCCTTCTTTCAAACCCAAAACCCGAGCTTTTTCTTTTTGTTGTTCCCTTTCTTCTTTTTCGTTTCTGACTTTCTCTTTCTCTAGCCATCTGACACCTCTTGCAGTTACTTTTTTTTTGTTTCCCTTGATTTTCTCACTAACTTCTGATCCCGTCCTTGAGCTAACTTATTGAGTTGACAATAAAAAAACAAAAAAAACAAAGCCCAAAACGCTGATGTCCTCTACCTGTCAAGAATTGTTCACTGATTCAAAATTCTCATCCCAAATGTCATCACCTATGACCATTATTAAAGCATGGCCCACAATCTAAATATCTAAATCAAAACGTAAGAGGAAAAATAAAATAAAATAAAACTTCTTCTTCTGTTTTTTTTTTAAGAAATTTTATATCTTATTAAAATTAATTATTTTTATCTTCAATATTTACAATCTAACTCCCACAAACAATTCATCACTTTGATTTGATCTTTTCATAATAAAATCTCATTGAATCTTCTAAAATTGTATAGATAACTCTCCAATTACCTTTAAAATATTCTTTAAATGTACAAAATATGGAGAGTTATCACACCCCCACACTTGTATCAAATCTTGTCCTCAAGATTTCAAAAACATCAAACAACCAAAGAAAATCATAGAAGCAAGGTTCTCAAATCAAACACTACAAAATTGGATTTAATTCAAATTTTTGAGAATGAAGCTTTCTTGAAACTCTTTTCCACCTTCTTAAAATGCAAGTAGAAATGCAAGTAATTTAACAAGGATAAATGACAATAGAATATTCCTCACAAGTGAAGCGTTTGCACTCTTCTCTCAAGATAATTTAAAGGGCTTGTGTTTCACTCTCTTCCACTTATTGCAACTCATCTACCATAAGCTTGTTTATTATCTCCATCTCTACTACATTATCCTCTTGCTCACACAAATCAAAAGGGCTTTTCCAAGGTTGTAATGAATAGGGTAAGATAATGAAATGAAAGTAGTCAAATGATATGGAGGAGTACTTTAATTAGTGCCAAGTAACTTAATGAAATTCATAAAAAAATGAAGGAGCATCAACTTAAAGGAAACAAACTTACTTGCACTAATAACAATATTTATTAAATTGAACTCAACAATTTTTCTCTCCTCTTTTTTTTTCATTTCTGTTTTTTTTTTCTTTCTATTATTCTTTTTCTTGTTTTTTTTTCATATTTCTCTTTTTTTTTTCATTTTTCTCTCTGTTTTTTTTTTTTTTACACCTTTCTATCTTTCTTTTCTTTCTATTTGATTTTTTTTTTTTCAAGTATCCACACAACTCACATAATAGACTTTCCAATCCCTTCACTTTTTTCTAAAATTGTTTTACTTAGCACTAACTAAAGTAGCAAATGAATGGGAAAGAAAAGATATAAAAATTGCATTTCTCAAACAAAGGGCTATTTACTCTATGCAATTTTCTTTTAAAAACAAAGCAAGGCTCAAATGGGGTAAAGCAAAGGATTTTTATATGATAAGGATAAACATTTGGCCAAACTAGCTATGAAATGAATGCCTAAATCATCTTTGTGAATGCAAAGGGATTTAAAGCTTCAAAGGAGATTCAAGACAAGTTCTAGAGATAAAATCACAATAAGTGTACTCCCTCTTGAAAGAAATGAATATTTAGGCTCAAGTTTCTCACCGGTTTTTTAACATCCTAAAGTCAATCATCCAAACTAAATTCTTTGCCTATCTACTAACATTCTAAGAAAATAAAACCGAATTCTAAATAAGCTCAATCCTTTTCAAATTCAAATCAAACCAACTTTGCCAATGTTCATAAGTAAAATCTAAGCTTCCATAAAAAGCAAAATTTTTGTGCAAAATTTTTCTGTTTATGTGCAAAACCAAAGAAATTTTTTAAAATTGAGGACAAGTCATGCAAAATCAATGGTACCCTCCACCCCCACACTTAAATGTCACATTGTCCTCAATGTGAACAAGTAACCCTAAGTAATAGAGATGAAGACATAACCATATCCAAGTGCAGGGATGGTAGAAGCTTCAAAGATTTTAAATTTCCACCAATAGAGCACCATTCAACTCAATAGTCAATAACAAATATCAATCACATGTAAAGATAGACTATATCCAGCACTCATGTCCAGAACATGCTATCAACTATCAATTAAACAAAGCAAGGAAAAGTAGAAGGAAACTCCCCTCTCAATCCTCGTCTTGTGCTCTTGAATGCCCTTCCTTGAGGCTATCAAAGTGGAATACATCATCAGGGGCTACCAAAATCCTACAAAATCAAAACAAAATATCAAACTGAACCTTGGGTTGCCTCCCAAGAAGCGCTTGGTTTATAGTCCTCAGCCAGACTATGTCAAAAACTCAAGGAGGTTGTGACAAGTGATGAACCATTGCTTGCCGGTTTACCTCACCACCATAATAGTGCTTCAGTCTTTGCCCATTCACTTTAAAGCAATTTCCTGTACTCTCATTTGTAACTTCAACTACACCCTTTGATGACACAGCAACCACTCTAAAAGGGCCAGACCATCTAGATCTAAGCTTTCCAGGAAACAACTTGAGCTTTGAGTTAAAGATAAGAACCAATTGTCCGGGCTCAAAATTGCGCTTCAAGATATGCTTGTCATGCCATTTCTTTGTCCTTTCTTTGTATAATCTTGAACTCTCATATGCTTGAAGTCTCAATTCTTCCAACTCATTCAGTTGCAATAACCTTTTAGCTCCAGCTTCTTTGTGGTCCATATTCAACTTCTTGATTGCCCACCATGCTTTATACTCCAACTCAAGTGGCAAATGACACGCTTTCCCAAAAACCAACCAATAAGGTGACATGCCAATTGGAGTTCGAAAAGCAGTTCTGTATGCCCACAAAGCATCATCAAGCTTATCAGACCAATCTTTTCTAGTAGGACCTACAGTCTTCTCAAGGATCCTCTTAATCTCCCTGTTAGCCAACTCACATAAGCCATTAGTTTGGGGATGATATGCAAGTGACATCCGATGGTGCACTCCATACTTTGCCAAGAGAGCCTTGAAATTCTTGTTGTTGAAATGAGTTCCTTCATCAGTAATGATTGCTCTAGGAGTACCAAATCTAGTGAAAATATACTTCTTCAAGAAACGGATCACTGTATTGGCATCATTTGCTTGGCAAGCAACAGCTTCAACCCATTTGCTCACATACTCCACTGCAACAAGAATATATTGGTTTCCTCTTGAAAATGGGAAAGGACCAATGAAATCCATCCCCCAAACATCAAATAACTCCATCGGAGGGAGAAGAGGGAGGAGACTCGTCGGAGGAGCTCAGAACTTCTCTCTCTAGTTCTCTCTCTAAGTGCCTAACCAAACCTGCCTCAGAATGAGACTGAATCATCTTTAAATAGACAGTCGAGGACACTGTTTAGGGTGACTGGTAATCGGCTAGTGACCTATACTATTTCCACAGTTCCGGTGAACAGTTGACCGGTGACTTGTTACTGTTTAAACAGTTCCGGTTGGTACTATTTGCACAGTATTCGGAAACTACAGTTTTACTGTTTGACATGTGGTGTTACAGTACTATACGGTGAAAGCTACTGTGTGTACTACGGTGTATAGTGCTACAGTGCTTTCTTATGTTTACATCGAAAACCTAAAAATAATTCTAAGTCTTCGAGAGTTTAATCTTCACTCAAATCTACAACAAACTCTTCTTCATCATCCTCTTGATTGTCTGAGGCTGCTAAAGAGACTGGTTGGCTGGTTGAAGCCGTTTGGTCTTGTTGTTGCTGTAGAACTTGTAGCATTGAGCTGAGTTGACTGTTAAGATTAGCCTTATCTGTGGTTCCAGCTAAGATAGACGTAATTCTTGATTTTTGATTCAGGAATTTGCTTTGTCCCGTCATAAAAAGATGCTGAGGATTTTCTTTGAACCATTAATCAACTACTCTACTGTCAATTCTGCTGATGTCAAATTTGGCCCACCATCTTACCGAGGGAAGTCTTTGTAGAGTTGGTAAGAGGGTAGATCCTTGGTTTGTTCTAGAAAATCTGTAACTCCAGGTAAAGACCCAAGATACAGATAATTTTGAAAAATAGTGAAGATCAATTGGGAAAGGATCCTCACCAATGTTGAATTTTTGTTTAAATAATTCAAAGGCTTGTACAACCTTTGGGGGTAATATCTCTAGTACTGGACCAAAGAATCCCCACCAGTGAACAAACCATTGAGGAAAATCATACTCAGTTTTTGTTTTGAAGTAGATAAACCAAGTATGTGTAAAAAGTTCATTTTGATCCCAAAAGACATTGGACCATGCATCAACATAATCCCAGTAAGTATATCCTTTGGGTTCATAGTCAATTTCCCAAAATTTTGGTTTAAATAAATTTTGTCCCCACTGGGAAGGGGTGAGAACTTTTAAAATCTGGAGAGAGGAATGAGTAATCATTGGTCCAATTCTTTTGTCCGTTTTTTGTTCAATTTTAATGGACCCAGTATGAACCAGTATTATCTCATACCATTCTCGAGTTTTTGACAAATCAGAAGGCCTGAAATGAAATCCCAGAGGAAAGATATTCAAGGTTACCAGATTTGGATTTTGGTGAAAAAACTCTGGTTCCACCTGTAGAATGTGTTTTGCATAAGCCTCTTTATGGAAATAAGGCGTATGCGTGCTGGCTTGTGTTTGGGGTTGACTGACAATTGCTTTGGATGAAGAAGCTGCAGTTGTCAGTTGTTTTTGAGTTGGAGGAGTAGAGGGTCTTGGCCAAACTTGTAGACTTTGGGGTGCTTGGTTTAACCTGTCATACTCTTGTTTAGTAATTGGGGAAAATGGTACAAGGGCTGTGTTTTTCCCTTTTTTCACTACCTGTTCCCATGTTTGGTTTGGAAGTTTCCTCTGGGCATATGCCCGTTCATAAGATTTTAAAATCTCATTTGTAAAGGTTGCTTCTGTTTAAGGTTTCTGGATCGATGACCCAGATGGAGTAGATGACTCTATTTGAGACTGCTTCTGCTGCTGGGATCCTTGTGTGCGGGATCCATATTGTTGTAGAATTTGTTGCATAATCACCTCCAGACTTGCGCTAGAGACTGTTTGATTTTGAGCATCTTGCATGACACTCGGGAGTTTATCACTCTTTCGTTTATCATCAGGTTCTTTCTTTTTTCTTTGCATTTTGTTGGTTCACTCACTACCTACCCTGAAGAAACTCACGGGTAAGAAAATCTGGTAAGGAGTTTGAAGTGCCTTTGATAAATTCAATGTCAAAATCAAAAACACTTAGAATTGCTTGCCACCTGGCAAACATTTGTTTTGATGCAAGGTTTTTAACATCTTTTTGCAAAACGTCTTTTGCCGATTTACAATCAATACGAACTAAAAACCTTTGGTTTAAAAGATCATATTGAAATTTGGAAATGCATAAAATGATTGCCAAAATTTCTTTTTTAATGGTGGAATAATTCTGCTGTGCAGTATTCCAATGTTTAGATGTGAAAGAGACAATTTTTTCTTTTCCGTCTAAATGTTGTTTAAGAATGCCACCATAACCAATGTCAGAGGCATCAGTTTCAACAATTTTGTAAGCAGAAGGATCAGGAAGGCTAAGACAAGGAAGTTCCTTAACCTGGAGTTTAATATGCTTGACAACATTTGAATGAATATCCGTCCATGGAGGAGGATTCATTTTAAGATGCTGGTGTAGCGGTTTAATGAAATTGCTAAGATGAGGAACAAACTCAGCAACATAGTTTAAACATCCCAAAAATCGTTGAAGTTGTGTTTTGTCAATGATTTGATCGGGAAATTTATCTGCAAATTGAATTGCACGTTCAATTGGCGTTATGGACCCTTGGTAAATCCAATGACCAAGAAACCTAACTTTAGTTTGAAAAAGACTAATTTTAGGCTTAGAAACTACTAAACCATTTGTTTTTGCAATTTTAATAAAATGATTGACATGTTTGAAATGTTGTTCAATAGAATGAGAATAGATCAAAACATCATCAATGTATACAATGATGAATTGGCTATAGTCATTAAAGATTGCATTCATGATTCTCTGGAATTCAGAAGGAGCATTTTTTAAACCAAAAGGCATAACATTCCACTCATACTGACCAAAAGGCACAGTAAAAGCAGTTTTATACCTATCCTTTTCAGAAATTTGAATATGCCAAAATCCAGATTTCATGTCGAACTTTGAAAAGACTTTTGCAGAATACAAGCGTTTAAGTATATCAGATTTGTTTGGAATGGATACCTAATCCATTGTAACGCTTCTTTCAAAGGTTTGTAATTGATTACAAGTCTAGGAGCTCCACGCTCTATTTCTGCATTTTTATTTACATAAAAAGCAGCACAAGACCAAGGGCTTCTAGATTTGCGAATCAATTTTTTGTTCAGAAGTTCTTGAATTTCCTTTTTACAGGTTTCAAGAAGTTCTGCAGTCATTTGAATTGGTCGTGCCTTAGTTGGTATTTGTTTTTCATAAAAACCTGTTTCATAAGGCAAGTCAACAACATGTTTTTTGCAATCCCAAAACGCATTTGGTAAGTCCAAGCAAATAGTTTGATGGATTTTCGCAAGACAAGTTTGAATTTGTTGTTTAATTTGTGCTTGACATAGGTAAGCTTCTATATGTTTAAAAGAGATATCTTCCTTCAAAAAATTAACTTGTTGTTGTTTTGAAGAAAGAAGATTTAATTCCTTCACTCTGGGCTTTTGAGTAAAAGGAAAAAAGATGGTTTTACCCAAATGTTCTTTTGAAATTTCATTTTCATCAGTCATATATGGGAATAATAGCCTTGCAAATGGCGCCCCAAGAATAATCTGGGTTCCCATATCTTTGACTAATATAAATGGGGTTTGAATCTTTAAACCTTCATTTTCAATAACAACGTTTGAAACTTTGTATCTGACATCTAAGCGTGAGCCATTGACGCCATTAAACCTTTCGGTTGTTTTCTCAAAATATTTTGTAGGAATGATTCCCTCTTTAAAACAATTAGAATCAGCTCCTGTGTCAAACAGAACAGTTTGGTCCAAGACAAAATCATTATTAATAATAATCTTGGCTTGAACATAAAACATTTGAATTGATATTTTTGAAATCAAGTTTAAAAATGGTTCAGAAAGATTATTGTCTTCTTGATCGGATGATGTTTTTAGTTGCCCTTCAGTTTCAGTTGCAAGTTGAATATCCTGTATTTGGGATATAGCAGTTGCATGGGTGTCTTGTTGAAGTTTAATAAGACTGATTTCAGTTTTGAGGTTATTTACCTCGTACTGAAGGTCTTGGAGGTTGTAGGTTTGACAAAATGTTTAAATTTGTTTAAAACATTTGTTAAATCATATTTGTTGAAAAGAATAGGAGGTTTAGAGTTTGAAGAAGTCGGAGTTTGATTGAGAATTTCTCTCAGTTTGAACAAATACTCTCCTCTATCAGAATCTGGGAGTTTAGTAATGATATCAAGAAGTAAATCATGTTCCCTCGTGATAACATTAATTTTTGAAGAAGAGTTTTCTAGAAGATCTTCATTTTGAATTTGGTTAAGATCCTCAGAAGAACTACTTTCAGATTCAGATTCAGAAGTTTCAATCAAAAGATTGTTTATTTGTTCTAGAAGAGGTTCTTCAATACTCTTAATCTTCTTCAATTTTTGAGTCAAATGACAATATTTGGAAATGTGACCTAGTTTACCACATTTAAAACAAGTAACTTTTGTTTGTTTAGGAAAATCAACTTTTGGTTTAGAGCGAAATTCCTTTTCAAGTCTACGAGGAGGTGTATTGGGCTTATATCTTTGGTAGATATGTTTTTTCTTTTTGTAGTAAGGCTTGCGGTGAGGTTTAGATTGCTTACAAGGAGGAAAGCCAAATTGTTCACAAAAGGTTCCCAATTCTTTCTTGCTTGTATCTTTTTCTTTTTTAAGTTGACGTTGGATTTTATCATCCTGACAAATTTTAAGAGCAGTTCTTTGGACATAAGAGATTAATTGATCATACATCAAATGCTCATAAGGGATGTTGCCATCATTTTGGTTTCTAAATTTTTCTCTAACTTTATCACCTAACGACTTAGGTAATCCAGCTAGGAATTTTTCTTTCCAAAATGGCTGATGAGCATAATCTCTAGTGAGTACTCTAGTAAACAAAGTATCTCTATACCATCTGAAATTAGATAAGGTACTGCATTTAAGATTTGAAAGAAGTTCAGCCGACCACTCTTTCCAAATGGATGGATCTCCAACAAAATGTTTAATAATTGTAAAAAGAAGAGTGTTTACTGAATCTGGAATGGGTTGGTCGTTTGAGGTAATGGGTGTTCCATCATATTCAGTTTTAATAGATGTAAAGATGGTATGTTTATCTTCAAAAGAAAGATAATTATCCCACCAACCTTTGAGTTGTCCAGTAAACCCGGAAACTATAAGATTGGTAATCATCTCATCTGAATAATCATGTTGAGTTTGGTATGCGGTACTTACCATGGACATTTGTTGAAGAGTTTGGAGAATGTTTGACTCACTTTGACCATCTATGTTCCATTCATAGATATTGTCAGCGTTAAATGACTTAAAGTTTTGGTTTATTCGTTCTTCAACCAGAATGTCTGGAGGGCTAGCTCTATGGTAATAGAGTTTTGAAGGCTTTTTCCAGTGTTGATGGTTGACTTGGAGTTGCGACTCAGAAGGGTTAGAGTCTGTATCTCCAATTTGGGAATCTTTTTCAAAAGTCATGACGTCTTTTGATTTGGTTGATGACGTTTGGGGTGTGTCTGGGACAGTCGTAGTTTGAAGTTGGCTAATTTGTTGATTAACCTTTCTTAATAAATCAGATATTTTAGTCTGAAAATCTGACTTAATTTTCGGGTTAATTTGTAAAGGTTTGAAAAGAGGTGTTTCAATTCTAGTTTCGACTTTTGTTGAAGAAACTGGTGTTTGAACAAAATAATCACCTAATACCTGAAGGTATTGGTTTGTGTAATTGTTTTGTTCAACAATGTTCTTAATATCCGTTGGGTCAATGGGTTTTTCAATGTTTTTAAATTTGAAAGGTGCAGCCATAATTGGTTGACGTTTGTCATCAGCCAATTGTGGTATTTGCACTGATTTTGGAGGAAGAAACTCAGAAGAAATAGTTTCACCTTCAGAAGTTTTCCATTGTTTCTTTGTCATATAGATGGTTTGTAAGAAAGGATATTCCAAATTTTGATCTTCTAAATAAGCATTAAACCAATCAAAGAATGGAATATTTTCTTGTATTTTTTCAAGAAATCTGTATAATTTTTCTTGAATTTCTTTTCTAGCAGATTTTTTGAAATTTCGTAGAAACCATTCTCTCTGAAGGGTATATTTCTCAGAGTAAAATTCCTTTTGCAAAGTTTGTTTGTCAATTTGGAAAACATTTTCTAAAACGTTTATAATAAAAGGTTCCCCTGGTTCCCCAAGAGATGAATAGGTTGGAGACTCGATTGATTTCAAGTCATCATCCTTTTCATAACTTGTTTGTGGGATATTTAAAGAATTGTCAACTCCTTGAATTGAAACTTTTGTGGTTGTTTGTGGGGTTACCGTGGGTGGTGCAGGTGCATATATGACCGATGGTACCTTTGGTAGAGTTTGTTGGGGAGTTAATGTGTTGGGGGCTGACATATAGATGACAGATGGTGGTTTAGGTAAAGAAGAACAAGAATATCTTGAAGATTCAGATCTAACAGACCTACAGTTTTCATATAATGAAGGCTCAGTTCTGGTAGCTTGACTATAAGATCTTCTTGGTCTATCAAAAGATAGTTTGACAGTTCCATCTGATGTTTGAATGATCTTGCTTACCTGAGATATAGGTTTAGGAATCAGCTTTGTGGCCTTATCCATTGTCCAATCTTCTGGTAATTCAACATCATCCCACATAATTATTTTTGGAACAGTCAAGTTTGCATTTTGTTCATCTGATAAAAAGACTATTGTTTGGCCATTATCAGGTGGTATTAAAACTAAGGAATTTGATGAGTTTAAGACCTTATACTGTATCCTATATGTTTGGATAGCAGGTATAGATCCTGGTTTCATTTTCAAACCGTTTAACTGGAGTTTAAGTTTAAGAACTTCAAGAACATGTTCATCCTTTAAATCTGTCATCCTATCTGGATAACAGTTAAAGTAGACAGGACCATTATGAAGTCCAAATTCTTCTGCTGGAAGAAGAGAATCCGAAAATTCATAATGTCTAGCATCCATGAGGCATACTAGTCCTTAGACGTTTAATCCTTTTCTTATCAATGGTTTAATGGCAACTTGAACACTTCCGATGTGCAAAAAGTTGTAATCTTTCTTATGTTTGTCAATTGACTTTTGAGAAAGAAGGTAAAATTCTTCCTTTTTTCGGTTTGATAGGAATTGATTCTTCAACTGTTCTGATTATGTAATTAGATTTGGAGAACCACTTCTTATATTGAGTTTGCATTTGATAAAGCGCGTTTAGAGCAATTGGAGGTAAAACCCAATCGTCTACGTTCTGGTTTATATTTTCAAAAGAAATTTCTTCTTTGAAATTTTGTTTGGAAGTTGAAGACTTTGATTCCTCATCGTTTAGCGTAGAGTTGTTTAATTGAGTAGAAGAAGAGCTGCTACTACCGCGTTTAGAAGAAAAGGAACGGAGAAGAAAAGACATAATTTAAATTGCAAAATTTAAATTGACAGAATTTAAAAGACTGAAAGGAAAGAGTGTAGGAGGTAAAGGACAGAAATAAAGAGCAGAATATAAAGGCCGAAAGTAAATAAGTAAAAGCTGAAATTAAGGCTGAAGAAAACTTAAAGAAAGGAACATAACAATAATTGTAATTCTCCCTTGCCTAAGTATCATTACCTTCTAGATCCATAGTGGTATAATAATTAAAAATGTATCAATTTTTATGGATTAAAATGTTTTGTTAAGAAATTAGTAAGATTTCTTAGATCTAACTCTAGCCAGACTTATAGTATATAAAATCTTTGTTATTCACAACCCTTTCTGGGCCTATCGGTCTTGGGGTTACTGGATTTTTAGTTTTCGTTTGGTTTTCTTGAAATTTTTTCGTTGAGGTTTTCAGGTTTGGGCTTTCGGTTTTGTTGCTTCAGAGATGTTTTAGACTCTTTCGGTTTATGAAGTTTCACATTTGAAGCCCTTTTTGTTATACAATAAACCAGATTTGTGCATTTTTTTAATTTCTGGAAATGGAAATTTGGCCCTTATTATGTTTTTTTTTTGTTTTATTATGGACAAGGCCTATAACCTTGTTTTGGGCTTGTTCAATATTTCTGTTTTGATTTATGCATCTGGGCTTCAGGGTCTTCTTGATCTTTCTGTTTATTTATCTTATTATTTGCTGCAAAAAATGTTGTCCAATGACAATTTTTTTGATCGAAATGTGCAATGACATTCTCGACCTTATATTTTATTAGTTATTTATTTGTTTTTTTTTTTGATACTGTTATTTATTTGTTATTGTTTCTTGTGTCATGAACTGAAAGTGGATTTTGGGCAACGATTTTTTTGGGCCAGTGAATTGTGGGCTTTGGGTTTTATTTTATCATTGATGTTTCATGTTGCTATTTGGGCCTACATTATTTGGGTTTTTATTTTATGAGTGAATATTTTATTGTTATATTTATTGGCCTTTTATTTTCTTTTGTTTTTGGAAAATTTTCTTATGGGCCTACACTATTTGGGCTTTTAGTTTAGGGAAAAATTTAGAAAATAAACTTTGAAATTGCAAAATCTCAAATTAAATTTGTTATCAAGAGTTGGTAAGAGAATGATGAAACTTGAAAAGTAATTCACAATTCATTTTTTTAAAAAATACCTATTTTAAAATTTTACAATTTTAAAATTCTTTTTTTATTTTTTTCCTTTTATTTTATGAGCTAATATTTTATTGTTATATTTTTGGGCCTTTTATTGTTCTTTTTTTTTTTTCTAGAAAATTTCCTTACGGGCTCTACTGCGTTTTCAATCTTTTGGGCCATTAAGTTGAAAAAAAGGGAGATATTCTCCCAATCACGTTTTGATTAACATTTTGAGCCCTATATGTGTTTATTTTAATTCTAGACAATTGTTGCTATCTAATATATTGGATTATTGATATTGAGGCCTTCAAATTTGATTTTCAAATATTATTTTAGTTCAATTAAGTTTCCTTAACTCCATTTTGTGCTTAATTCTTTGGTAATTTTTGTTCTTTTCAAGAAATTAAAAATTTAATTAATTGTTTGGGTTTAATTTCTATTTCATCTCATAAGTGGTTTATTTGATCAAAATATTTGATTGCTGATTTATTTTTATGTGCCATTTAATTGTTTCAATATGGAAAAATTACTTTTAGCTATTTTGGTATTATGGTAATTTGCAAAATTTTGTTTTGGTATATTATTTAATTATGGTAATGTTTATGTAATTAATTTTGGACAATTTTTCAAATTTTTCAATTTTGAAAAATTATATTTGAGTTGAAATATGTTGAAATTGATCTCTTAAACAATATTTGGATACATAAAATAGTGGGAGGGTTATTAATTTAATTTTTGTCGATCAAATTAATTATTTAATCCATCCGTTAAGATGTGCATATATTAGATTTAATCAGCCCAAACTCGCACGATGCACGGGTGAGAGGCTGAGTATTTATTAATGTGTTGTTATGTAAAAAATCATTTAGATTTAAAACAATATTTTGTAGTATGGAATACAATATGACTTATATAAAGATATATATAGGTGGAGAGGTGATGCTATAGTAATTTTGACTTTCATTTCTTAATATGTACATAAAATACTTAAAACTGTTTTATATAAAAAGTCGTAATTAATTCATTAGAATCTCTATATTTCCTATTGAGTATATACCCTGAATTTGATTGCTCTATTTTTATATAGTTAAGATCTAGATGCACAAAGTAATGGGAGAATTAATCTATGATAATTATTTAGTCATATTTTGTTGATCAAATTAATCAATTAATTTCTACTTAAAGATTCATGCATATTTAGAGTTTAAATGCAAATAGTTGATGTTTGCGACTAGTATACATCTTCGGGAGGGGAGTAGTCACAGCTTCCTCAATGTTATATCACTACTACGGAAGGGACTTTTAACGACCGTTTTTTGGGCCTTTAGACGACTGTTTTCAGGGGGTCGTCTATCTCAGTGTCGTTGAAAATTTGAGAAAAGACGACCGTTAAAAAACAGTCGTTGTAACTGAGATACAACGACTGGTTTTAAGAAACCAGTCGTTGTATCTGTTGGATACAACGACTGGTTTCTTGAAACCAGTCGTTGTATATGTTGGATACAACGACTGGTTTTAAGAAACCAGTCGTTGTATCTCACAGATACAACGACTGGTTTCTTAAAACCAGTCGTTGTATCCTTTTTTTTTTTTTAAAAAAAACCCCTACATCAACTCCGTCTACTCCCTCCACCATATGTGTGTACAAGTCCCCACGTCCTCCCATTCTCTCATGATTAACTCTCTAGCTTCCCCTAATACTCATGGAAGTGAAATCACATATTAGTTTTTCTATCATGACATATAGCGCATATATCATCATAACATCATTTCAATGTGCAGACTTCAACTTTCAAACTTTCAATGTAAATCATGACATGCATATGGGCAAAGAGATGATGACATGCTTCCATGAAAATCCCTATTTTTCATCATCATTTTCCATAGTGTTCTCTGAAAGCATAATGCCTTAACAAATTCAAAGTACTCATAAATAAGAAACTAGGAAAAGTATTCGAATATGCAAACTTGAAATAGCACTGTACAAAACCACTGCACTACGTAAAAAAACCTCTACACATCATCACCCGGACCCTCTATGTGTTGTAGAAGATGTCCCGACAACAGGTCTCGGATCAAATTAATGTCTTCGATTGTGTAGAGGTCCTGATCACCAAAAATCTATGCGCAAAATGGAGAATATGTTAACATAAATAAATAAATAGAATGAAATAACTAACAATTTCACATGAAAAGAACTGAAATTCAATTGAGAATCAAGAAATGATCACCTGTTCAAAATTTGTAGTAAGGCCAGAGAAAATGATGTTATACATATATAGTATAACATAGAAGCCGCACTCAGTTTTCCCTGCTTGTCGTGGACACTATACAGCAAAAGCAAACGGTAAAAAAGCCCTAGCCGCCTATGTAAAGCAATCGTCAATCGAAGAACTTGAATGTAAAGAACTTACGTTTGGTTTGAACCACTTTGTATGACCAGCTTTACCTTCACGCTTCCCACCCATTATATAATATGTCTTGAATGCACTGTAATAATTAAAATGATAAACAAAAGACATTAAAACAATTGAGTAAAATCAAAAATCAATGACGGACAAATAAATTTACTTACGTGTTAAAAATGTTTCTGATATCTGCGTCTGGCTTGCGACCCAATGAGTCAAACCAAAAGATGACGTTGATCGAGGGACAAGGAACACAGAGACTCCAATGATAACTATAATCACATGCATATATAGATTAAAATGAGGTTAGATAACATGATACTGTTTAGCAAAGTGAACGTGTATAAATATAGCAAAGAAAGTTACTTGCCCTTCAACAATTGGTGCCAGATAACAAGGCAGCTGAGTCTGGCCTATTGTATAGCCTACATAGCTCATCCGTTCTTCCAAAGTCTGGCTATTACGCCGTGACATATTGCCAGGACATAAGAAGCCATATGTACTGCCAAGCCCTCGTTCGGCACACAGTTTGTGGAAGCAGCTACCACATAAATGAAATGAGAAATGACACAGTAAATGTAGAAACCTAAAACCCCTAAATATCAGTGCATTAATTACAATTAAAAATGATAACTAAACTCACATGATTGCAAATGTGACCTATCCTACGTCAATCTCCTCCAAAGATAGGAACTCTCTAATATCTTTGTTATCAAGCCCATAACTATACGAGATTCTGCGACCCACAATATCACAAGGCATCTGCAAGTCGACCTTATTTATGCCTTGATGAATATTTTGCAGTCGTGCTAAAAACGGGAATTTTGTCGCATCATCTTGTTCCTAGTAACACACAAAAAGATTATAAGTGGAATGTTAAGGATTAAGTAACAGTAAGTTGTTTCCTACCATTTGAGGGACTGGTACAGTCTGAACAAGATGTCTAGGCCATAAGATGAAAGATCCTGTTGCGTGACCTAGATTGGCAACCTCACCATCAGGGAATGGGACATCTGCACCTTCCTCCCCCAGTCGAACACTTGTCACATTGACCTTAAGTTGATCGTCCCGGATTTGGTTATTATGGTGGGTGGTGGCACGACTGTATACAACAGCATCAGCAACAGCATGCAGGTACGGGACTTCCAAATACAAAGTGCAGGGTTCTCCAGGCTCTAGTGAAGGACCAGGGTCGCCATGTCCAACCTCTGGCAGATTGTAACTGCCTTTGGTGCTGGGAAAGGCCGGGGATTCCTGAGTAAGAGAAATGAAAGAATTAATTAAAATAACGTAAGGAAAAACTCAATATAATGTTAAATGAAATTAGTTACAAACCTCAGATCTAGACGCCACATTACACATCCCGCCTTGCATGTGAGACAACACCATCGTACTCATCTCACCACGTAGCTCACTCAACAACTCTTCTTTTAGCTCGTCTCGAAGTGAGTGACGCAGCTCTGCTCGGATTTCCTCTCGAACCCTGGCCACAAACTCCTGGCTCATTTCACCTCGTCCATAAGCTTGTGAACCTCGTCCAAAGTATTTAGAGAGACCAACTCCCCTTGACTCCCCTCTAACTTGACCAGGGTGATCTAGATTACCAAGCGCCGTGGCTAAGATGTCCATCCTTCCTGTTTGACTGAAGGAACCCTGGCTGCTCTGCTCTTCAAGTTCATCCTGTGGCATATAATGGATAAATAGAAAGTAATTACATGCCACCAACGTTAGAAAAATGAAACACATTTAAATATACTTGTTATTAAATACTCACAATCCTTTGAGCGACATCAGCAACGACTGGATTTATATATTTATCTCCCTTTATCCTCCCTGCTTTCCATTTTTTGTGACGCGGGGGAGGAGGTGGTGCCTGCACGACTATACTAGGATCTGCTCGGGCTGCTTCCTCCAATTTTTGCAATTCAGCCTGCATCATCTTCTTTTCGAGCTTCCGATAACCCCCACGCGACATGTAATGAGGATAATTGTTTTTCGCTCGCCTCTCTTTATTTGCTTGACTCAATTTCTATATAAACAAAGAATAATGATAACTGAGTTAGCGATGTCAAGTAAGTTCAACTAAAATGTTTAACACTAAGATGAACACAATGTACCAGGAAATTGGGATCCTGCCGCGATGCGACAAACAACCTCCAGTCATTTGGAGAAAGAAACGGATACTCTTTACAAGGATCTAAATGACTCCTCGGCCCTCGAACGTACTTGGTTGTGAGCGTGGACTTGAAATCTTTCCACCGCTCACGAACTTCCCCTATCCAATGCTTGTACATCTCCTTCGTATTGGGAACATCGTAGGTTTGCTACAAAACAAAATATATAGTAGTCGTTATATATGAACAAATAGAAATAAAAATATATATACAAATACAACTTTACATACCAAAATTTGTTCCCAAATCATACGCTTCGTGTCTTTTGAAACTTCCCACCAGGTAGGAATTAAAACGCTAACTTTGCTCCGACCCAAAAAGCCAAGGTAGCTAATGAACGTGTCTCCGTCTGGCCCAAGTGGCTCCAAATTAGCATCAAATTCCACGTGAATCCTGCTCGCCTGTTGTTCCTCATGACGTGCCACCAACGATCGCAACTTCGTGCTTCCTCTAACCTTTTTCTTAACCGGTGAGCCAACAGAGTCGCCCGAATTTGAGTCTGCCATGATCCTGCTAAGAAATAAATGTGACATGATAAGTAAAGTGAAATTACATGCACACTTTAAACAATTCAAAATCTTACTAAGAAATAAATGTGACATATGATAAGTAAATCGAAATTACATGTATACTTTAAACAATTAAAAATCTTACGTTAAGTGTTTTCCCAAATTCCTTCACAATGATCAACTCTAGCTGCATATTCATCATCATCTACCAATTCCACTTCAGATGGCATAGGCGGATTTGTAGTGAAAGGCGGCATGTCGTCAAGATTCAAATTCGGATCACCATCCTTCTGTTTTTTACTTTGGAGTACAATAGACAATTTTTTATTTGCTGGATCAATGACATAAAACACTTGTTTTGCCTGACTTGCTAGAATGAATGGCTCATCTTTATAACCAACTCTTTCAAGATCAACTAAGGTGAATCCAAATTGATCTATTTCAACAGCATTATTGTTAACCCACTTACATTTGAATAAAGGAACTCTCAATTTAGTGTAGCTTATCTCCCATATGTCTTCAATAACTCCATAATAGACCATGGATGCCAAAATTGGATTTTTGTCTTTTGAACTAGAAAAGTGCATTGATTCGGCTACCACCATCACCCCACTGTTTTGCATAGTACTTCTGTTATCCTGGCCATTTGCATAGAAACAATACCCGTTTATATCGAAGCCACTCCAAGTTATGACCTCAAACGAAGGCCCCCAAGCTAACCATTTGATTGTCTCAGACACATTGGTCTCGTGCGCTACCTTATCCTTGAACCACTCTATGAAAGTCTTGTTTTGCTCATTAGCTATCTGCATGTCATTTTTCCTTGGATAGATCTCCTTTAAACTCTTTCTGTGTTCGGCTAAGTACGGCTGGACTTCTTCCGTATTATTCAAGATATACAGGTGTGCTTGCAACACCTCTTCACGACGCATACTCTTCACTTTGAGCCCTCGTGTTCCCTTACTTGTACCCTTTTCATGACGTGATTGGGCCTTTGACCTTGATAGATATTCTTTGCAAAAGTCCATAGCCTCTTCAACGACATATCTTTCGACAATTGAGGCTTCAGGTCGATAAGGATTTTTAGAATACCCTTTTAAGTTCTTCATGTATCGCTCGAAAGGGTACATCCACCTTAGATAAACTGGGCCGCATAGTCTTACCTCCCTGACCAGATGAACTATTAAATGCACCATTATATCAAAGAATGCGGGAGGAAAATGTATCTCTAGTTGGGATAGAATAGTATAACCCTCATTTTCTAATTCGTCTAACCTTGCAATGTCAACAACCTTGCTACAAATAGCATTGAAGAAACTGCACAACCTTGTTATCGTCCTTCGCACATCATCTTTCATAATGCCTCTAACAGCTACTGGTAATAGTTGTTGCATCAAGACATGACAATCATGAGACTTCATCCCAACTAACTTCAAATCTTCCATGGACACAAGTCGGCTCACATTAGAAGAATACCCTTGTGGCACCTTAATGCCGTGCAAACACCCACACAAACTTCTTCTCTCCGCTTTTGACAATGTATGCGCTGCTGGCTCCATATACGCTCTCTTACCATCATCTCTTAGTTGTGGATGCAGTCGTTCTCTTATTCCCATTTCAACCAAGTCTAGTCTTGCACTAATCCCATCTTTTGTTTTCCCTGGTATGTGCAAAAGCGTACCAACAAGGCTATCACATACATTTTTTTCCACATGCATCACATCAATACTATGTCTCACATCAAGACTACGCCAATATGGAATATCAAAGAAAATTGACCTCTTCTTCCATATGTTCTTCTCACCCGTAGTCTTTTGATTTTTTCCAAAAGTGACATTGATTCTTTCCACCCGACTATAAACTTCGTCTCCAGTTAATGGCTCCGGAGCCATTTCATTCTCCGGCAAACCGTTAAAAGCCTTCTTTAGCCTACGGTACGGGTGGAATCGAGAAAGAAATCGTCTATGACCAAGGTATACCGTTTTTCTACCGTGCTTGAGTTGATGGAACTGTGTGCTCGATTCACATATCAGACATGCTTTATGACCCCTGACACTATAACCTGACAAGTTACCATATGCAGGGAAGTCGTTAATTGTGGTGAAAATCATTGCACGTAGCTTAAATGACTGTTGCTTATATGCATCAAACACATCTACACCATCCTCCCACAACTTCTTTAAGTCCTCTATCAAAGGTGCCAAGTAGACATCGATATCGTTCCCTGGCTGTTTTGGTCCCGAAATCATCATAGAAAGCATCATATACTTGCGTTTCATACACAACCAGGGAGGTAAGTTGTAAATTACCAGCAGAACGGGCCATGCACTATGTGTACTGCTAAAAGTACCATAGGGATTGATCCCGTCTGTGCAAAGCCCTAGCCGAAGGTTTCTTGGCTCGCTGCCAAATCCGGGATACATTTCATCTACTTTCTTCCATTGTGGAGAGTCAGCCGGGTGTCGAAGGAATTTTCCATCACAAACTCTGTCATCATAATGCCATCTCAACTTCTTTGCTTCTTTCGCATTAGCAAACATTCGTTTGAACCGCGGTATGATTGGAAGATACCACAAAACCTTTAAAGGTTGCTTTTTATTTGTCTCATCACCACACCTATTACCTTTCTTCACTTTGTATCTAGAAGTTTTACATTTCGGACACTCACTTAAGCCTTCATACTCATTTCTGTACAATACGCAATCATTAGGGCAAGCATGTATCTTTTTATACTCCATACCCATTGTAGATAATATTTTCTTGGCCTCATACATACGATTTGGAAGTACATTATTCTCTGGAAACATATCACACAACAATTCTAGTAACAATGTGAAACTACTGTCGGTCCACCCACAAGTTGCCTTTAGGTTGACCAAGTGCAAAATGCCTGACAAACGTGTATACTTTGTACACCCAGGGTACAAAGGTGTCTCTGCATCACTCCGTATGCTATCATATACAGGCGTTTGTGCAAAACATTCTACCTCAACATCGTGAATCATGTTCTCCATTCTATTGTCATCTCCAACCTCTAAAACTTCCTTCTCGCGTGACGCCCAAGCGGTTCCTTCCTCACCATGCCATATCCACCTTGTGTACCGAAGATTTATTCCATCACAAAGTAAGTGATCCCTTATATCATCAACATCCCGTAGACTCTCATTTAAACAGTTGATACATGGACAAAAATACTTCCCATTTTTACTAGGCGCATTCATTTTAGCAAATTCAATAAAGTTTTCTACCCCATTCTCATATTCTTCACTAATTCTCGAAGCATTCATCCAACGGTGATCCATTTTATTACCACCTAATCCATTTTCACAGACACTCAAGTTTAGAACAGCTATATGAAACACTCATGACACACTGTAAAAACTAACAGTTCAAATTTATCACGCTTACAACAAATAGTAGCACCATGATATCCTCAGGTTTCAAAAACTTTCATCAACAAGCAATAACATAACTTACCAGCTAATCCTTAGCTTCCAAGGACACTATGTTTGTGATTGAGGATTTGGAAGAAGATTCTACAGAGGCAAGGATGTAGTAGGTCGGCAACCCAAGGAAAAACGATGGCAGTAGTGATACCTGCAGGTTTATGAGAGTTATTTAGACATGAAGGGGTAATATTTAGAACATTTCAGGTCAAATGACCTTGATTCAGTGTTTCTTATATATAAAAAAAATTATCATATAATTTCCTTAATTTATAATGACCCTCCATGTTTTGTGTCACTATCTTACTATATTTAGTGTAAATTTCAATTTATATACTGATACATGAATTGTTTATTTAAAACATTTCTATGAATATTATAAAATAACTTGATTAGATTAGAATTATAGAGTATATTTATATTCTTAAAATACTTTTAATAAAAGAAGAAAAAGTACACTGAGTTTTTTCCTTTTTTAAGGAAAAGCATTTAACTGTAGTCTCATATATAAAATGTTTAGATTTTTCAATTTTGCATTTACAAAGTTGAATAAAAATATTTAAAAGGACATAAAAAATAAAAAAAAATTCCTCAAGTTGTAGAATCATTCTCTTTTTAACCTGGTAATATAAATTTAAAATTTCAAAATAGAACAATAAACAATTTATTTTTTTTTTAAAAAAAACATTCATGTTTTGGAATCATTGCATTACAACTTCAATACAATTAGAAAATAGGAATCCAGTGGATTTTGTCTCTATATGATCCAACGCGAAGGAAATGAAATACAGAGTAGGGTGCATGTGCTTCTCGAGATATCATTACCTCAAAAGTAATTAATTAGATGAAATTACTATTATTTGTCCATGATGATATAATAAATTAAAATTAAATCCAAACACGAAGCAAACTAGACTAATTTACTTGTATAAATAGAAATGATGTCTTATTTTTAATTCTTCTTTACCAAAAACGGAAGGAACTCATGTATTCCATATATCTAAGGAATATCAAACACGCAACCTCCTAATTTTCAAATTTAATTTTATTACACAGCCATGTTTTGTTCTCGTTGATTTGTTTTCTTTATACTATGCATCATTGTTTCCCCTCTCTTCTCCTCTCCCATGCTGTATATAACATACCCAAATTATATAAAATGAAATATTGTATAGTGTCTAAATATATATATCATTATTCATGATAATAAGAGATTCAATAATGTGACCAAAAGAAAGTTATTAGTCCAAACAAACGTGTTGTTTAGCTAATGGCAAGTTGTGCTAACTTAATTAGTGATATGAAATTCAATTGGGTTGAATCAATTGGGTGATGCAAATAATCATTTTACAATGGTAAAGAATTACCTAGCTAATAGCTACTCCGCATTTGAAATATTTCTGATTTCTATGTTATATTTAACAACCACAATCAATATCTCAATCACATAGATTTTTTCCAGAACAGCACAACCGAAGTTCAAGATGTCTAGATTCAGTCACAATCGAAGTTCAAGATGCCAACTTTTTTTCCAGAACAGCACAAATTGACATCCAAATGAACAAAACAACTAGAAACAGAAAAGGGAAACTTACACACACAACGGAATAGACCAAGATCAGAACCACCAACGTTGTCTTCTTTATGCGAACACCAAGTATGAACTACAGGACCGAATAATAGAGGCTAATAAGAGAAAAGCAAAAGCAAAAAAACCAGAGCAACGAAACAGGGCAACTTACTTGCGTTGCTTGCTGCTGATGTGCGAAGAGGGAAAGCGAAGCTCAGTCCTGCATGCGACCGAGAGGGAATGGAGGGACTGTGAAGACGGTGGACATCGGAGAGGGTCAGCGGACAGAATGCAGGAGAAAGAGATAGGCCAAGAAATTTGGGAAATGCAGCTCGCGGGAGACACGAAAATGAGGGTTCAATTAGCGCGGGGAAGAATGACAGAAACGCGCGCTGAAGATTTGGGGAAAAGTTAATCTCTTTCAACGACTGGTTTATAAAACCAGTCGTTGAAAGAAACATTTCAACGACTGGTTTTTAAACCAGTCGTTGAAAGCAACATTTCAACGACTGGTTTTTAAACCAGTCGTTGAAATCAAGCTTTCAACGACTGGTTTTTAAACCAGTCATTGAAAATGAAGCTTTCAACGACTGGTTTAAAAACCAGTCGTTGAAAATGAAGCTTCAACGACTGTTTTCCTTGAAAACAGTCGTTGAAGCTTCAGTTCAGTGCCACCGGCTCCTGGAGTTGCTTTTTTACTACTGGTTTCTCAAAACGGTCGTTATTGGGTGTCGTGGAATCATGTTCTTGTAGTAGTGTATGTGTAAATAATCGCTTAGGGTGTAATGTCAATTAAAATGAGATGAAATCCTATGCATAGAGCTATGAATATCCACACATCATATTGTTTATAACAAAAAGCTTTTATATTTGACCCTTTCTTTTTTCTCCCTTTTTGCTGCAGCATGGGCCTCAGTACGGATGTGGTATCACAATGGAGTATAATTCAATGGCTTCCTCTTTTGGTTCACCACTAATACTGATTTCGAAAAGATTGTCTTTACTGAATTTTTAAATGTTGGAGTCTTTGTGGTTTTTTCGGGTGTTTGTTCGGATGAAATATAGCACACAGATAAGAACTTTCATCTTAGACAACTGATATGGCAAGATCACACCAACCCTGATACAAAAAATTTTGGAAAGAGGTTGGGCTCACCCACGATCCAATGGCAGGGGGCGCGTGCGCGCGCGTACACACTAATACAAAAATTTTTGGAAAGGGGTTGGGCTCACCCACGATCCAAGCACTACAAAAAGACTGAAAGTTAGCGACGGAATTTCATTCCGTCACTAATCCTTCGCTAATTTAGTGACGGAATTATTAGCGATGGAATTTTCCGTCGCTAAATTAAAGACGGAATTTCCGTCACTAATCTGTTTCTAATTAGCGACAGAATTTAAAATTCCGTCGCTAATTAATTAGTAACGGTCTTTTTACCGACGGAACAAATTCCGTTGCTAATTTGGTTTCGTTGCTAATCCGTCGCTAAACTAATTAGTGACGGAAATTCCGTCGCTAATCCGATGTGTTTTTGTAGTGAAAGGTAGGGTGAAATCTCCTTTCCTTCTTGGTCATACCAATGTTGGGCAGGACGAGCCGTTAATTACTCTCAGATGTTTACCTAGGCACTTAGAAGCTAGGATGCCTCCCCAAACGTCACAACTGGAACCACAACTAAGTGGTACTCCCCAGGAATCAAACATGCTCCAAATGGTCGTATGTCTCACCCCTTTGCTAGCTGAACCCATGAATGATGGGTTATATAAATATATATATATATATAGAGGCATTTTAGAAAAGTAATCATCTAATCCTATTTATAAGATAGAGAGAATGTACTTTTTTTATCCTATTTATGATCACATTATTAAATTTTTCATATAAATATATATTTTCACCTTTCATATATTAATGTGTAGATTGTTATTTTATTGGAAAGTATACATATTAAATAGGGGTAATGTTGAAAAATCATGAAACTTTAAGGCAAGGTTAATGGGCTTCATAATTTTCTAGATGTTGTGAAAAATGTGATTTTGATAAAAATGAGTGCTTGAATGGTTGGTATCAAAATCATTTTTTTCAAAATACTAAAAAAGACAAAAGTTAATGTGATAATTAATTAAATCAAGGACAAATTTTAATTTATATTTTTGTCTAAATTAATAAATAATATTTATATATGTGTGTGTAAGACCAATTTATTATTTATAATAAAGTTATAATTAATATGTGTGTGTATAAATATAAGATTAAATATATTCTTAAAAAAAATGAAAATTTCATATCAAAGTTTCATAATAATTGTTCATTGAGTGGAAAAAATATAGAGAAAATCTCAAGCCATGGTTTTAAATGACAAAAACCAAACCTAATGCATTTTAAATATAAGTGTTGTACAGTTTATGAAACTCTATTAGGTTCTTTTTGAAACTCCTTTTTCCTTAACTTTTTACCAAACCCAAAACATCTTGAACTTTGCGAATCCTTCAGCATGACATAATATCAACACCTAATGCATGTACGTGCATACATATACACAATTCTATAATCACAATTTAGAAGCAAGAGAATTACATTAGCTTCTTCATGAATATAAAGAACATGCCCAAAGTTTAATCCATAAAGATTAAAACCAAATTAGTTATACTTGAGCATCATAGATAATTTTTTCAAGTCTCAACATAGAGATTAAATAGCTCCCAATTACCAATACTATCTCAATAAGTAAATTTAATTCTTAAATTCAAACAAACTCCTTTCATACGCATTTTTACAAACACCTTATGTACATTCTCAGATGAAGTCACAATCAGCTATCATATTGCATAAATTAACAACCATACGACCTTTAATCATCAAAACAATTTCTTAAATTTTCCCAAATTCGACCTTTACTTTTAACATCCAGTTGCAAGAAGATAATACATACATACATACATACATACATACATACATACATACATACATACATACATACATACATATATATATATATATATATATTTCAATTTTTTTTCTTTTTATACACCACAAACCAACATAGCATAGAAGAGCAAAGAAACAGCCTTAAATGTACCAAAGCACAAACTACGAAGGAGGAAGTAGTTTAGCAAAACACACACACAGAAGCTAGGTGCAGAATTAAGAAAAGAGAAGAGGAATTCTAACCTATAGAAGCAATCACAAAACCAAATAGCAGTTCAAAACTTTGCTCTCACAACCCCACAAGCATAAGCAACAGTAATTATTAGAGTATATATTTGATTATTATAACTAACTTCAGTTAGGACGTGTAACAGATTTAGTTAGGAATAGCAGTTACTTGTTCCCTTTGTAAAGTGTATATAAACAGGGGCTGTACATATTTTCTGTATCAAATTTCATAATCAGAATTTTTCCATCTCATTTCTCTTCTTACTTTCATATTATGGTATCAGAGCGGAGTCATTAACTCCATCTGACTCTTCCTTCCTTTTCGTACAGAGGACTGTTGCAGTGTTGACCAGAACACTTTACCTTCTTTTCCATTTTTCTCTATCTTCAAATGGCCACTTCATCGACTTCTGTTTCTTCTCTCGCTGGAAACATCGATGGCGTGTCTTCAATAGATGCGATTCACAATGTTGGGAATCCATTCTATCTTCATCCGAATGAGAATCCTTCGTTGATTCTTGTTTCTCCAGTTCTATCTGGTTCGAATTATCATTCATGGGCAAGGGTGATGCGGATGGCGTTAATGTCTAAGAACAAAACGTGTTTTATCGATCGATCTTCACCGATTCCGAGTAACACAGATCCGATCTACCCTGCCTGGGAACGTTGCAACATGATGGTACTGTCCTGGATTATGAGATCCCTCTCACCGACGCTTGCTCAAAGTATATTGTGGATTGACAGGGCGTACGACGTTTGGGAGGATTTGCGAGATCGGTTTTCTCAGAATGATATCTTCAGATTGGCCGATCTCCAAGAAGAAATACAGAATTTAGGCAAGGTGATCTCTCTGTAAGTGATTATTTCACTAAATTGAAAATTCTCTGGGATGAGTTCTTGATTCTTCGCCCTGTGATTTCTTGTTCTTGTAATCCTCGTTGTCAATGTGGTGCTGGTGAACTTTATAAGCGACATATTGAACAAGATTATGTCATTCGTTTTTTAAAAGGATTGAGTAACCGTTTTACTGCTGTTATGTCACAGATCATGTTAATTGATCCTTTGCCGACCATTAATCGCGTATTTTCTTTAGTCACTCAACAAGAACGAGAGCTTGGTTTTCAATCTTTCGATGTTACTGCTTTATTCACTAAGGCACCTACTGCACAAACACAGAGTCCAGGAAATCACAAAGCACCTTTGCCTAATTCTGGTAAACAATGTACTTATTGTGGAAGATATAGACATACCGAAGCAACTTGCTATAGAAAGCATGGATTCCCACCAGGTTTTAAGTTTAGAAATGCCTCTGTGAATGCTATTTCTTCTGATTCTGTTTCTTCTGGTACTGATTCACCTGCGCTCGATAAGGTTGTTAATCAATCTTACAACTTCACCCCTGATCAGTATAGAAAGCTACTAGCACTAATTCAAGCTGATAATTCATCTCCACAACCCTCTGCTTCTGTTAATCATGTGACTGCCACTGGTATGCAATATCCTACCATTACTCATTCTTTTTCAGATTCCTGGATCATAGATTCAGGGGCTACAAATCATGTATGTTCCCATCTTGAATTGTTTACTTCTTATGCATCAATATCTCCTATCTCAGTTAATCTACCTGATGGTTCTAAAGTTCTAGCTACCTGTCGTGGAACTATCCAATTTTCAGATATCTTTCTTCTTCATGATGTCTTGTATGTTCTAGATTTCCGGTTTAATCTCATTTCTGTTTCCAAATTAACCCGCTCTTTTCCTTATACTGTTTCTTTTCAGAACTACCGTTGTCTAATCCACCATCTACCTTCAAAGAAGATGATTGGTTCAGCTGATGTGTATGAAGGGCTTTACATCATCAAACAACATGCAACTTCCACACCACATGTCCTGAGTACTGTCACCACCTCTTCAGCCAACAATTACAACTTTGATCTTTGGCTTTTGCGTTTAGGTGACCTTTCCAATTCTCATTGTCTTCTATACACCAACAACATCCTTATGTCTCTTTTAATTCTTCATTTTCTTGTTGTGATGTATGTCACTATTCAAAACAGCGCAAGTTACCATTTCCTGTAAGCACTACAAAAGCTAATAAAATTTTCAGTTTAGTACATATGGACATTTGGGGTCCTTATCATTTTCCTTCTATACATGGTCACAAGTATTTTCTTACTATTATTGATGATTTTTCATGATATACCTGGATTTATTTGCTTAAAACTAAATCAGAAGTTCGCTCTTGTGTTCATGATTTTGTCTATATGGTTTCTACACAATTTGATGTTTCTGTTCAAACTTTTCGCACTGACAATGGTCAAGAATTTGTTATGGCAGATTTCTATAGTCAACATGGTATTATCCATCAAACTAGTTGTGTAGAAACACCTGAACAAAATAGTAAGGTTGAGCGCAAACACCAGCATATTTTAAATGTTACTCATGCTCTACTATTTCAAGCACATATTCCCAAAGTTTATTGGTCCTATGCTATTTCTCATTCTATATATCTGATTAATCGCTTACCTACACCTGTTTTGGATCATAAATCTTCTTTTTTTTTTTTGTGATACAAAGGCAAGCAAAGCTTGGAAAGATACAAGATCAAGGGCAAGGCCCCAAAGATTGTTCTTGTGGCAACAAGCCACGTTCTAACGCAAAAAGACTAATACATTCCACCGGGGGTGAGCGTAATTCGGCATAACTGAGGTTGCTATAATTAGCTAATCTTGCAAGGTAATCGGCACAGCGAGTATTCTCCCTATATGTATGGAAAATCTTCAAGTCTCAGTCTGCATAAATGAGGGATTTGGTATCTAGAATTACGTCATGTAAAGGGTGATCAATCTCACAGTGTGATGACAATAAGTGTACGGCCTGGAGTGAGTCTGTGAAAAGTCTGATTCTTTTGAAACTCAACTGCTTGCAAAGGTAAAGCCCTCTATGGATTGCATGGATTTCAGCAGCAGTTGGGAAGGAGATTCCTAACTTCTGTTGAAATCCACAAACCCAGTTACCTTGATGATCGCGGATGACTCCTCCACAGGCTGACATGCCGTCGCTAGCAGTCGAACCATCTACGTCGATTCTAATAAAACCCTCTTCCGGAGGACGCCAGTTAAGAAGTCCTCTCTCCGGAATTTGGAATATCTGGTGATGAAAGCGACCGGCCTCTACCGATTCGGAGAGATGGAATATGCATCTGTGAACAAGCTGCTTCGGTTTATCTGCTTTTCCTTCAAACGCCTGGCAACAACGGTTTTTCCAAAGAAGCCAGCATGTGGTACTGAATACTTTTTGCCAAGCCCATCTCGCCACTCTGTGGTTTCCAGGGGAATGTTGTGAATTCCATGAGAGCCAGTCCTGCAAATTACCAGAAGCAAACATAGTAGCATATAAATGGTTAGTTAAAGAAAACCACACTCTCTGGGCTTGCTCACAGTCTCTCAAAACATGAAGGATGGTTTCTTCACTCTCACACTGAAAAGGGCAAGTGTTTAGTGCGCTCGGGTTGTGTCTTGCTCTAATCTCATTTGTAGGTAGTTTCTCATGAAAAACCTGCCACATAAAGAGTTTTATTCTCTCAGGAACACCCCAATGCCAGATCTGCCGCCAGAGAGGTTGGTGAAGGAGGGCCTGCCGATGGTAGATACCTTCATAGGCAGATTTCACGCTGAAGATACCATCAGGAGCATTGCGCCAACAAAACACGTCATCGCCTGAACCCGAGGGAGGGGGAAGGATCATGATTTTATCCACAACCCAAGAAGGAAGGAAAGCCTCCCATTGCGCTCTGTCCCAATGACCGGAGGGGGAAGTGTAGAAGCAGACTGGAGCTTCCATATCCACAAGATGCAAATTCCTATTTATAAAGTATTTTAGAGGCTTATCAAGAGGGGCCCAGCAATCTTGCCAGGCAAGCGTGGTTCTTCCACTTTTAAGCTTCTTACCAAGGCCGCTATGAAAATCTTCCCAAACCGCAACAATACCACTCCACACGGCCGACTGACTACGCCACTTTTGAACGTGAGGAATTGAGGAAGAACCGCAGGAGTATTTAGCACGAAGGCACTTGACCCACAGAGCATCCGGTTTGGTGACAAGAGACCAACACAATTTCATGAGAAAAGCTTTGTTTTGGCATCGCAGGTCCTTAATCCCCAAACCACCTTCGTGTTTCCTCCTTTTGAGAATGTCCCAAGCTACAAGATGCATTTTCCTGGACTCGTCATGCTGATTCCAAAAAAAAATCTCTGCTTAATTTCTCAATTGCAGAGAGGACACCTTTCAGCACCAGAGTTGATTGCATCTGATATTGAGGAATGGCAGATAGAACGGACTTGATGAGTACCGTCCGACCAGCCATGCTCAGGAAGTTACCTTTCCAGCTGGACAGTTTGGACCTGACCTTTTGAAGAAGAGGGGCAAAGGTCATTTTGACCATACGTTTATGAAGGAGAGGAACACCCAGATATTTCCCAAGATCAGCAGTAAGCCCAATCCCCACGACCTGACTCATTTCCAGGGATCATAAATCTCCTTTTGAACTGTTATATCAGCAATTTCCTTATTTTAGTTCTCTTAAAGTTTTTGGATGCCTTTGTTTCTCTTCTACACTCACACAGCAGCGTACTAAGCTAGATCCTAGGGCTCATAAATGTATTTTTCTTGGTTTCTAGGAATGTTTTCTTTTATGAATCTATTTTCCCTTTTTGTAATGTTGACACCCCTTCTTTACCAAATTCTATTCCTTTACCATAGGAAGTCCCTTGTCTGGACTATTCTTCCTCACCTCTCTCTTGCCCCAACTCTTCTCCTACTGATCTTTCTTCACCTTCTCCTCTTTCTGTTTCACCCCCTCTTAGGTGATCCACTAGAATCAGGACATTACCCACCTACTTGCATGATTATCATTTTGCCCTTCAATGCACATCAGCCATACCAGATTCCTTGGAGGCAGGTAGCTATCATCCTCTTTCTCATGTTCTTTCCTATACTCATCTTTCTCCTTCTTGTCGCAATTATGCTTTGTCTATTTCTGTTGATGATATCCCCAAGTCTTATTCTCAAGCCATTCAGCATGAGGGTTGGAGGAAAGCTATTGAGGCTGAACTAGATGCTTTGCAGCAAAACCAAACATGGGTGTTGACTGATCTTCCTCCTAATAAACGGCCTATTGGGTGCAAGTGGGTCTTTGCCAAGAAATATAATTCAGATGGCACCTTAAATCGCTATAAAGGTCGATTGGTCTCTCGAGGCTATACTCAAGTTGAAGGAGTTGATTTTAATGACACCTTTTCACCAGTTGCGAAGCTCACTACTGTGCGGTTATTGCTTGCTCTTGCTGCTGCCCACAATTGGCACTTAAAACAGTTGGATGTAAAAAATGCTTTTCTTCATGGGGATCTTGATGAAGAAGTTTACATGTTACCTCCTCCAGGTTTAACTCTTTCTTCCCCTAAACAAGTATGTAAGTTGCAGCGATCTCTTTATGGTCTCAAGCAAGCTAGTAGGCAATGGTTTTTTAAACTTTCCAAGGCTCTTCTTTCTTGTGGTTATCATCATTCCCATGCTGATCACTCTTTGTTCATTAAGCAGTCTGATAAGTCTTTTACTGCCATTCTTGTATATGTCGATGATATTATCATTAGTGGGACTGATTTGAGTGAAATCAATAGCATGAAGACTTTTCTTGATACTCGTTTTAAAATCAAGGATTTGGGTGATGCCAAATATTTTCTTGGCTTGGAAATTGCTAGAAGCTCTAAAGGTATTTCATTGTGCCAGAGGAAATTTGCCTTGGATATCTTGTCTGATGCTGGATTCCTTGACTGTAAGCCAGCTGCTACACCTATGGCCAAGGATATTAAACTTTCTCAGAATTCTGGTCTCCCTTTAGAGGATGGTTCTGTGTATAGAACCTTGGTTGGTCGTCTTCTTTACCTTGCTAATACTCGGCCTGACATTTCTTTTGCAGTCCAGCAATTGAGTCAATTTGTCCAACACCCTACTGACATACATTTGCGAGCTGTTCACAGGGTGCTTTGGTATCTCAAAGCTGCTCCGGGTCGTGGCTTGTTTTTCCCTGTTGATTCCACCATGAAACTCAATGCCTTTAGTGATTCTGACTGGGCCGGTTGCATTGATACTCGTCGCTCTATTACTGGATTTTGTGGTTTTTTGGACCAAGCTTTGATTACTTGGCGTTCTAAGAAACAACTAACCGTCTCCACTTCCTCTTCCGAAGCTGAATATCGTGCTTTGGCTACTACAACTTGTGAACTTCAATGGTTATCTTACTTATTACGTGATTTTGGTATTTCTCCTGTTTCTCCTGCTTCTTTATATTGTGACAGTCAGTCCGCTCGCCATATTGCTGCCAACCCTACATTTCATGAACGGACCAAGCATCTTGATATTGATTGTCACATTGTTCGTGAGAAACTCCAAAGTGGCTTATTCCATTTACTTCCCATTAAGTCTCAAGATCAATTGGCTGATATTTTTACTAAACCTCTTGCTCCATCTTCTTTTTGTACACTCCTTTCCAAGCTGGGAATGATTGATATACATTCTCCAGCTTGAGGGGGGGTATTAGAGTATATATTTGATTATTATAACTAACTTCAGTTAGGACGTGTAACAGATTTAGTTAGGAATAGCAGTTACTTGTTCCCTTTGTAAAGTGTATATAAACAGGGGCTGTACATATTTTCTGTATCAAATTTCATAATCAGAATTTTTCCATCTCATTTCTCTTCTTACTTTCATATTAGTAATCAAAAAACGGGAAGAAGACGAAGGTGATTGATGACGTCGAGAAGAACAAAGAACAACAGAGGAACACAGCAACGACGTTGAGCAGGGAAGAGGTTTGGCCGCAGAGGAGGACGCACAAGTGCAACTGGATATTTCCGCTTTCCCGTTTACAGAGCTTACCCTGAGAATGAGTTCTTTGATGTTCAGATTTTTTTTGCCTTGCCCAGTCAGCATCCACATCATTATCCATGTCAGCTTAAAAAGTAAACAAATGGTCAACTAACGATCATAGTGTATTTTTGCACCTGAAAGTTCATAGTCATTTTTACGTCTCAAAAAAATATTTAGTGTTGGATGCACTTTAGAGAAAATCTCATGCATATTTTTACACCTTAACCCATTATACAAATAAAATAATCACATATTTGTGAAACCTTTAGAGATAAAATAAAATATGTCCAGATGTATCAACAGAAGTATAGGAATATAATTTAGTAAATCAATTGCGTTAATTATAATAAATAACTATAATTTTTTTACTGGTTTGCTGGCCAAATAAAATGTTTTTTTCAGTCTCATTTTTTTACGATGAAATATTAGAATTATATAGTTAACATACGCAAAGAGATAAATATGTAGCTGTGAAATTTGAATGAAAATATCCTTATATAATGAATGATTCTAATTTTTCTTTAAAGAAAATTTTATATTTTTAAAATGAAAAAATAGGTTTTATTAGCATTCAAAGAATCAAATTAAAGTTCATTGTATTAGATGAAACTATCTAGTGCTCCCTGTCATAGTTTAATATTCTAAATAGTGTTTTTCTTCAATATATTATAAAATAATTTAAATTATTTGATTATATTTAATATTAATATGATTTTATCATTGTGATAAATAATTTGATTTTGTACATGATATATTTTGACCTGGGGGTAATGATGTACCAATAGTCTTACCGCCGTAGTTTCAAAATATCAATGAAAATGATTTAATTAAGTTCTGTATTGGAAGCTAAGGATAATAAAGCAGTGAGAGGGAGAAGTGAGGTTGAAGCGCAGGGCTGAAAGGTGACTTGACCAAAATAGATACTAGTTACAGCCAGACCGAGAATGAGAATTAACCAAAATAGATAACGCCTTTCAACGTTGCAGCTTTGATGGAAAGCATTGGGTTTAGAAAGCCAAACACACTTACGTACTGAGGTTGCAGTTTGCATGAAAATGGCAACTAGAGAAATGCTGCGAGAATGACTTATGAGGGGACATTTGAAAATGAAAAGGCAAAAGCAACCATTCCCTTGAAGCTTTTTATTTTTTTTGTTGGTTTCTTTTGGCTCGCCACTTTTCTCAGGTAAATTTTGCCTCTTCCTTCCTGGTCTTCTTGTCTCTTTGATTTTTCTTCTCATATCAGTCTTTAAATCTTTCATTTTCTCTTGTTTTAATTTGCTTTTCTATGACGTCTAAAGAAAACTCAATTTCTCTAGTTAGCTTGCAAAAATGGACTTGGCTTCTCTCCTCTTCTTTTCTCATCTACTCCCATCATTTACCTTAAAATTATATGGTTTTAATGGTAAATCAAGGAAGGAGAGCACCTTTTTTTTTTTAAAAAAAAAACATCAATCACCCTAAACCATTTTTCAGTAAATCCTTAACCAATTTCTAATACACTCAGGATCTTGAAATATTTTTTTAGTGGCACCCAGTATCTGACACCCAGCACTTTGAAGTATTTTCCAATTCTAATAGATATTGAGTGTCAATAAAAAATAACTTAGAGTATGAGTGTGCTAAAAATTAATTTAGGATATAGAAAGTCTAAATGTTACTAAACAAATATTTCAGATTACCATATGCTTCCCCCCCCCCCCCCCGGGTTAAAAGTAGTGCTCCTCTGGCTTTATTTACCCCAGAACTATATAGTTTTTGGGCAAAGGATGGGAATGAACGGTAAATAAAAAGAAGAGAAGATAGATCCTGTAAAAATACCCATGAACTTATGCTCAATATGTAAAAATAGTTAAACTATTTTTGGTAAAAAAAAGTACCTATAAACACTAAAAATCAGAGCAAAAATGAAATGCCCACTAAAGTAGGCTAATGTATGTTACTTTTTTTGTGTAGGATACATGCTATTTTATGAAATTACAAAAATACCCTCAACTAAAAAATCATAAATGTGTAAAAGTATTTATAAAGTTGTACCTAAAGTGTGCCAAATACCATATGTTATTTAAAGAAGTAAAAGTATACCCATTGACATTCAAAATGGGTTGCAAGCTATAGCCCAACTTAAAAAAAGCCTATTTATCCAGATATTCAATTACATTAAAAAATTGTATATTCATTATGAATAATTTAATTTAGGACAAAAAATATTCTCTCTGCCTTATTTATGACACTTAATAAAGGACACATTGGTCAATTAAAAAATTATAATGGCACTGCTAAATCAACCATTGTCCATTTATATAGACACTACCAAGTCACTAGCACCTTATCCTTTAATCTTACGCTTGTGTGCCCGTGCATCATGCGGGTCCTAATGACAATCTCAAAACACGCATGTAAAATTAATATGTTAAGATAATTAAATTAAATATTTTCAAGATAAGAGTACAGGTATAGCCCAACTTAAAAAAAGCCTATTTATCCAGATATTCAATTACATTAAAAAATTGTATATTCATTATGAATAATTTAATTTAGGACAAAAAATATTCTCTCTGCCTTATTTATGACACTTAATAAAGGACACATTGGTCAATTAAAAAATTATAATGGCACTGCTAAATCAACCATTGTCCATTTATATAGACACTACCAAGTCACTAGCACCTTATCCTTTAATCTTACGCTTGTGTGCCCGTGCATCATGCGGGTCCTAATGACAATCTCAAAACACGCATGTAAAATTAATATGTTAAGATAATTAAATTAAATATTTTCAAGATAAGAGTACAGGGAAAGAGGGATAGTGGGGGCAGTTACACAACAAAGAGGGATAATAGGGAGGTAGTTCCAAGATATTTTCAAATCTGAACTAGGAAAATAAAATAATATTGAGATATAAATTACAGTATTTTCAAAATAAATACTTATTTATGATTTTTTTTCCTTCCTTAAAATTTTTAACAAGCCTAATACTTAATATTTCATAAATTTTAGCATAACTCTATTTCTCTTCATTTTTATTATAACTTCCTGTGTATTTTCTAAATGTCAAATAAAAATTCTAATAATGTATTTAGTTGTCAGAAGGCTAATAACCAACTGAATTTTTCTCTTAAAACTTATTTTAAAACAATACTCCCTTTATTTAGTGGTTGTTGTTGTTGTTATTATTTATTTATTTATATATATTCATATTAATTCCTTGGTTTTTCTCTTTATATATTTTTTGACAACATTTTTTCTCTTCATATTTATTCGGAAAAATGATAAAAAAAGAATTTTAAAATTATAAAATCCTAAATCAAATTTGTTACCAAGGATTGAAAAGGCAACATCATTGGCCTTGTTTCAATGTTATCCTCCTAAGCTAGTAGTTAGGACTTGTTTTTTCTCCTTTAAAATATCCAGGCAACAACCCATTTTGCTTTACTAATGCGTTCAGTTGACCAGTTGACTGAAACTTTGTTAATGTAAACTCACACATAAAGTAAAGGTGCATGATTCTTCCGAGCTAGAGAGAAGCTACGTACGTAGCTAGAAATAAATATAATATTTTAAATCTTTTATATATTTCATGCAAAGCCTCATGAAAAATATTCAATTAATCTCTTCAATACCTGAGAATTTCTCAGACTAACATGATTGTATTAGACGACGTACTAATACTTGATTACTTTCTCAAACGAATATATATATTATATATGTGATATGAATTAGTGCTTTAAACTTTGAGCAAAGAAAAATTAGTGCTTTAAACAAACTACTGCCTCCGATCTTAAATATAAGATAGAGTTGAATTTTTTGAAAATGTCAAAAAAGATAATTAAATTATTTTAAAATATTTATATTTGTCATTTTTTTCTCCAAACTATGTTGGCTAACTTATAAACTGATAAATAATTTAAGGATATACAATATATGATATGATTAACTAACATATTTAACTTCCTTAATTTCTCTAAAAAAAGTCAACTCTATTTTTTATTTAGGACTAGCATCTATTTTGCTATGATATGAAGTCAATGAATTCTGTGAATTATAGTTTTAAACAGGCTCCTCTTTGGGCTCTGAAATTAAAAAGTGTGGTTTTTATTAACCAAAAATAGAAAAAGCCTTTCAAGTTTCAACGGTGCAGTTTTGAGGGAAAGCATTTGGTTTATAAAACCAATAGTAGAGTGACCTGAATGCCAGCTTTATTATGCACATTTTACGTACTGAAATTTTGCAGTTAACATTAAAATAGCAACTGCGATTTCTGCAGTATGATTGAACCATATTTTTATATGATTTGTTATAATTAAATTAAGATTTTTAATATATTTTTTAGGACATTATTATATGATTAAACACTAATTTTAGTTTGGGATGATCATATTGAATTAATTGCAATTAGGGGTAAAATTTTTATAATTTGTTAATTACTTTGTAAATTTGTTTCTTGGACATTTGATGCTATCTTGTGCTTAAACCAGCGTTGTAGGTGTGAAGGAAGAAATGTTGAGATGTGGAGGGTCATAATTAATATTTTTTTTTTGAGATATAAAGGCAAGCAAAGCTTGAAAAGATACAAGATCAAGGGCAAGGCCCCAAGGATTGTTCTTGTGGCAGCAAGCCACGTTCTAACGCAAAAAGACTAATACATTCCACCGGAGGTGAGCGTAATTCGGCATAACTGAGGTTGCTATGGTGAGCCGATCTTGCAAGGTAATCGGCACAACGAGTATTCTCCCTATGTGTATGGAAAATCTTCAAGTCCCAGTCTGCATAAATTAGGGATCTGGTATCAAGAATGATGTCGTGCAAAGGGTGGTCAATCTCACAATGTGTTGACAATAAATGGACAGCCTGAAGCGAGTCTGTGAAAAGTCTGATTCTTTTGAAACCCAACTGCTTGCAAAGGTGAAGCCCTCTATGGATTGCGTGGATTTCAACAGCAGTTGGGAAGGAGAATCCTAAATTCTGTTGAAATCCACAAAACCAGTTACCTTGATGATCGTGGATGACTCCTCCACAGGCTGACATGCCATCGCTAGCAACCGAACCATCCACGTCAATTCTAATATAACCCTCTTCCGGAGGACGCCAGTTAAGAAGTCCTCTCTCCGGAATTTGAAAGATCTGGTGATGAAAGCGACCGGCCTCCACCGATTCAGAGAGATGGAATATGCATCTGTGAACAAGCTGCTTTGGTTTATCCGCTTTACCTTCAAACGTCATAATTAATATTTTGAAGCTTAGAAAAATTACAGAAAAGGGCCCAAGAAATTCTAAAAATTACAAATGAATGAAGAAAGGGATACAAAAAAGTACACATAAGACCCAGAAATATCAGAAATTGTTATTTACTCTACAAACTTTTCAAAAATTACACTGTACTCCCTCTACAAAACTTTTAAAAATTTTAAATAGGTTCCTGGTCAAAACGCAGGGTTACTATTCCCCTCCTTATGTTGATTCCAGACCCGATAGGCACACCAGAGACCCGACATATTAAAGAGAGGAGCTGAGAGTTTTTGAGGGAGCTTGCGCCGCTGATCATCTCATTATCACCTGAGCACTTCTTCCTTCCTTCCTCCTTGGTCGCCGGCGATCTCATCACCTTCATCATCGTTGGCGACCCTCCTCCGTAGTCACCCACAGCCATAAAACAGAGGCGCGAGCGAGAGACCTGGAGTTGAGCGCCGAGCTTGAGAGAGAGTAGGAGCTGAAGCAGAGAGAGGCGGA
Source organism: Inga laurina (assembly GCA_963855925.1). Taxonomy (NCBI): domain Eukaryota; kingdom Viridiplantae; phylum Streptophyta; class Magnoliopsida; order Fabales; family Fabaceae; genus Inga; species Inga laurina. The sequence continues at coordinate 64,218,040 of OY979703.1, forward strand.
GATTGCATTTCACCACTGCCGACACTGTCACCTTCCTCTCACACTACCATCGACCTTCCTCTTGATCACTCTACCGCCGAGTGAACATCGGTACTGTCAGAGGAGACACACCACCACCGATTGGACCTTCTTCCTCCGTCGCTAGCACCACCATCGCATTGACACCGCGTTCCTCCTCTGTTCTCATCACAGCCTGAATCGGTCACCATTCCTTCCAGCTGCAACTCCTTCAACTCGCCACCACCTCCATTAATCATCAGCACAGCGCCTCTGTTCATCTTCATCATTGTCACCTTCCTATTTCCCTTCTACTTCCATTGCCTCATTCTCTCTGTTTTTCCCCTCTGGACCGATAGCTTCTACTTTCTTTCCCCTTTATTTTGGCCATTTCATCATTGTCCATGGAATTATGGTGGTGTTTTTGAAGATGCTATGATTGCAATTAAGGTCATGTGTGACTGATTTTTCTGGAAATTTTGGTTGAGCAACTCATCTGGACTGTGGCAGTGGTTATGTGTGGCTAAATTGCTTGCTTCTTGGTGTTGGAGAGTGGCTAGAGCTTCAATGTGCTACAAAGGGGAGTTTATCAGTTTTTCATTAGCTCAATTTATATATTGTATTATGTTTGGATTAATTATGTGTTAGTATATGTTTGTGAGATTTAGATAAGTGATTATTTGTTTATAATGGATTGCTCTTTTGTTGAATTTTATATTGGTGCACTTGGATTATGTATGAAACTTATTTTCCTTTTGAATTATTGAAGTTATGCATTCTATGTGATTATTAGTTTGTGTGATGGATTTATTTCAAATTGAGTGTCGCGATAGTGCTCTCATTTAAGAGGAAACAAGTGCATTTAAATGATTTTTCAAACACACATCAAGTGATTTTTAACAATTTATCTAAGAGATGACTATGAATGCGATCATAGGATTAGTTATTAACTAAGTAAATTGGACTCAACGCGATTGCTTGGGGTTTCAAATTTGACTTGATAATAAATTAAATCCCAAATCATTTTAAGAAGCTAGAAAAGCCATTAACTTTGCTACCAAGACTCATTTCATCATTCATATTTCCAATTCCAATTCCAATTCCTTTCCATTCATTATTTGAAAAGACAAAAAATCGTAGCATTAGGATTTTAATTAAATCCTGCATTTTTTCTATTTTCAACAAAAATCCAAAACAAATTTCCCCTGCTTTCATTGCATTTACATGATATTTAGATTACTTAGGATTCAATAAAAGGTTACTGGAGAAAAGAGAACGATCTTAGATTTGTCTATACGCAATCCTTGATTAATTTTTGATTGTGGATCCCAAGGCTAACATAAAAGACAAAAGTCCCTTAATCACATTACCAAAGTAGAAATGCGGCTAATGACTTATGAGGCGACATTTGAAAATGAAAAGGCAAAAGCAAGCATTCCTGTGAAACATTTCCCTGTTTCTTTTGTCTCCACTTTAATTTTCTCAGGCTGTCAAGCTTTAGTAGGGTGACAATATGCATTTATTTATTTATTAGTGTCAACCTAGGAACAAAAAGATAAATACGAAGCTGTGAAATTTGAATGAAAATATTCTTGTCAATTAATAATTATAATTTTGCTGTCTCTTCCTTTGCTAAATCAACCTTGTTGATACACATACACTCAATAAAATGATACGAAATATTGACATTTAATTTGGTTTTTGTTAAATAGAATGATATAATTAATTAGAGGTTTATTGTGTGGCCATTTGAGACATTAATTACTAGGGGCATAGAGGTAATTTGACCCAATTTTTAAATCCAAATTTAGTTCAGCTGACCTTATTAGTGATTTGTTAAGTGTAGTGACCCAAATTACAATTGGGATATTTTAAATGGTTTTTAAAAGGATTTTCCCGAATAATAAATTTTAGTGACCATTCAAAATAACAATTATTATGACCAATGATTCATAAAAAGTGATGGCTAGTGATTTATAATGGTGTTAAGGTGAAAAAAATACTCATATCTCAACTATTAGACGGTTAGCTATGAAATATGATATCTCCATGTATATCTAGATTTTTAAAAAATATCTATATGCAACCCAATATTTTTATTATATTCTCTCGCATGTACATCGGATTATCTCTAACTTTTTTCCAAATTATAAGAGCATCTAAAATCTAAAAATAATTACAAACCTACATCTTTCTAGGTTTTGATTATTTTTTAAACACATGAAAAAATCACAAAAAATTCTATTATTGCACCTTATCTTTGAATTGTGATTTAATTTTTTAACCTCTATATTTAATATTTTTAGTCCTCTATATTATTGCTGAACCAAAATCCTAATGAATAAATTTCAAACACAATAATATCGAATAAGTTCCAAAAATGTAAAACTAGTACAAATAATATAAGGAGAGACATAACTGTCAAATAGTTAAGATAGAATTAGAGAGAATGTAGGGAATATGATCAGGATTAATTTTGTAACTGAAAATTTATATTTTGATTTTTAGTCCTTCAAAATAATTATAGTTTTTAATATCCTTATTAATAAATATTTTTTCTTTGTCATTTCTCCCTACTTTTCCAAAAAAACATATATAAGGTGATGTGAAAGTTTTAAACCCTCCTGAAATTGTAAAATTTAAATAACAGAGATACCTCTATGATGTTGCTATAAAAAGAAAATAGTACGAACTCCCCCGCGCATCTACTCAAAGCAAAATAATTAAATTCTACATGAGAGTATAAAATCATATCTATTTTTAAAAAAAAAATAAATGCTATCACTCCATAATAGATCGAAAATTACATGCAATTCTTCCCTACAACATACCCACTCATAAATAAACATGATATGAACACAAGTTTCATTTTAAGATGCATATATATTAACAAACCCTAATAGCTACCATTCAAAATTAATTATGCAAATACATTAATAAAGCACTTGCGACTCATTTGCTTATTTGGGTAGTCTTTTTCAGTGATGCAAATGTATTCATCACTTTTAAACACCCCCCCACACACAAAACAACAAACACCCACACAAAATGCAAAAATGTACATTGACCAATTATTTTTTACAAAAACTTAAACATATCTGGGTAACAACGACTCTTATCATAAGCTAAGACAATGGAAGTCCTTGTGGCAGAATCCCCATGTGCCATGGAAAATTAAGAAGATATATATCTGTCGAGTGATTGGTGTAGCCAAGTATCACTATTAAACTTATTAGAAGTGAAAGGAGATTATAAGATAATATTAAATGAAAATGCCTAAAACCTTCTATTCTTTGAAAGTAACTAACATGTAGAGAGTGCACAGGAAATGAAACAATTTGTGGCAATGATAGATGAGGAAGAACTTTTTTCCCCCAGAGGAGGAAGAATTGAACCTAATAGAGAAATGTACTGTATTACTTGGAGGAGTGCTAAGACACTGCACCTAAAGAATGCAATAGTATGAAGTTGTCACGTTCTATGAAAATAAGCATGGCTTGAACCTTGTGACCTAAATGCAATTTTCCCAAGAAAAACTTATTAAATATATTCTTTTATTGTTCTCTCTTCCTCCTTCTTATAAAGATTGTTAACATACAGAGTTCTACACTCTTCAAATGCATTATGTACACATTTGATCTTTTTATCAATCATCCTGGCATGTAACACGACATAAAAAAAAAATAATACAGCAAATAAAAGCATAAAAAAAAGTTAAATATAAGACTGAAAAATTCAAAGCAAGTGCAGTGGACAAAATCTCCATGTATTAAAAAATATACCCATTAATTACAAAGAAAAAATGAGAAGGAAGGGGTACTAAAGACACTACAGAAGTAGGTGTCTACGTAGCATATTTTTTCCATTCAGCTTTCAATAAGTGAGACCCAAATTCTTACCTCAAACATGAGACCAGTGGGGTTAATAAAAAAAAAAACAATATAAAGCTGTCAGTGCATTTTGCACGTATATATTCCACTAAAAGCATAGTGGAATAAACTAAGACATCTGGATGATATCTACTTTCTTAGCTTTAAGTTTTTAGCTTTAAGTTGGACAACTACTTTAATTAAGGTTTAAACTGGGTTTGGATTAAGAAATCATGAAGGAAGGGTCACTTCCATACGTGATCAAGCAATGCTCAACTTGCAAAATTAACTTCAATGAGACAACATTTAGATAAATGGAAGAAGCATGACCTCCCTTTTCTGAGTACACAATCACAGCATCAAAAAAGGTGAAACACAACATTTGTGGGAACATAACCTATTAGCCATGGAAAACTGAGAAAAGTAACCATAGGTCAAATGCTTGCATGCACGCAAATAGAGGAATAGATTAAATTGAAAAAAAAAAAATCGTAAACAGCAGAACCGAGGGATTCATCAAGGAGGGAGGAAAGTGAATGCATTCAGAAAGTGTAGCATAGGAACTTCCCTCAGCTAACAAAGGCATCAGGGTTTAAATAAAAGGCTTTAGTAAGAAGAATGTAATAGAGTCAACCGCACCTTTATATTGGTAGACATATATGCTTTTCTTCACCAAATAATTGGTAGGCATATACAGGACATGCAATAGGTAGGCATATATATTCCCTTACTGGCAAAATTTATATTGTGTAAGTTAGTAAATGACTCACATGTTAATATCATTTAATTCGTATCACAAGGGACTTCTATGGCATTAATACATGTGAATTCCATTTTCATACATAGAGTGCTTAGTGTGCAGGAAAGTAAGGCAGAGATCAATAAACAGAAGAAAGGGAATATATATATATATATATATTCTAATCAGCTTTTATAATTCTCAGAGGTTGTGCTTTTGTATTTGTGATTTTCTGATATGATGCTAGCAGCTTTAATTTATTCACCTCCATGCCATGTAGCTTTGTACACAATCATTCAGCTTCATCCAAACCCTTAGCAGTATTATTTCCTTCTTTAACCATTTTTCCTTACAAATCAACTAAAATCCATGTAAAAATATATATATATAATCGTGTATATATATATATATATGATTTTCAACTTATTCTTGAGACCTTGGTATCTTCATATTTATGCATGATAAGATGAAAATGCATTTTGTATGACTTTGTTTTATGGGTTCACTGATAGAGGGTCAAGGGAGGATCAAAGGCATTCAAAAAATAACTATGGAGGAGAAAACACTGGTTAAGAGGAAGAAGCAAAGGTGAGGCTGGGTTTGAATTTGAACCATAATCTTCCTTCCATTAGTAAGAAAGCATCATACCTGGACTTCAAGAGCCATGCTTCAAGAACGGGTCCATCACTGAATCAAAGCTCTTTTTTCTTCTTTGAATAATGTTTTCTACTATTAATATCTTATTTTTTCTCTTTCCTTCACTATCTCAGAAAAGTTTCCGTCTTTGATGAAAACATTTATTCCTGCTCTTATGATCCTGCTGTCACCAAGGCACATCTTCACAAAAGAACATCACTATCTCAGAAGATCAAAAAGAAGACAGGGGTTTCCATATTCATGAAAAAGTTTGTAATAAATGGTTGACATGAATCATGAGGGAGAGAAAAATAATCGATAAAAGAAAGGGTGAGACTGAGAGAAGCCTAAGACAACACAATAAAACTAATCTAAAAATCTTTTCTGCATTCATCAAGAGCCAAATAGTCTAAATATAGTTGAACAGTGGTCATGCCAATTGTAATTAAAATAATATAATTTAATTTATACAAAAATATTCATCTACATATATAAGTAATATTTAAATAAATGGAAAGAGTAATATTTATGTGTAAACCATTGACTAAAAAAAGTGAAGTAAATTTGAATTTTTTTTAATCGTTAGTAAAGCTATTGGACGAAAAGAAAAGGCACACATATGACGAAAAGTTAGTTTTTAAACAACCAAAATTATTGGAGAGGGCATACACTTGAGAGAATATAATGCGAGTCCTTATTTGAAATGCCTACTTTACTAACGGGTGCTCGGATATTGGGTTGTTTGAGCAAAGATGGGATGAAATATATCCTTCAGTATATGTAATATCTTATTACAAATTTTCATTGAGATAAATGTGGATTCTTTTAGCGTTAGTAATGGACCTGATTGAATTCAATAAAATATAGTTAGTAAAGCCCACATATCACGAAAAACTATTTTTTAATTCAAACTCACATCATTTTTTTGCTCTAACAAAATGATAAAAATGAATATAAAAATCCAATCAGGTCTATCACGTGCCAAACTCCTGATCAGATCAACGAGGGCTCTAATTCACTTCATTCACACTTCCTTTTCAAGATCTGATCCCACTATTTTATCTCCCACCTAGAAACCCTAGGTGTAACTAAGAAGTGCCCCGTTTGGTCTAAGAATCAAAGGTTCTGCGATTCAGCGAGAATCGTGCTGCAACTAAGAAGGCACGCCGTATGGATAGAAGAAACAAAAGCTCGACGCACCGTTTGGACATAAGAAACAGAAGCTAGATGCGACATTTGGTTAGAAGAACCAGAGTCTATCTCCACGAAATCTTCACTGCGCCATTTGATCAACGATTATCGTGAACACAGCTTTTATCCACTAAATCCTTATCATGCCGTTTGATCACAATTTCTCTCTCCAACACGTAAACGCGAGATTTGACCAAGATTCAGAGATAATCGTGTTTTTCTCTCTCCACGAAGCTCTAATGGCGAACGAATGTAGAGCATCAGAAACGACATTACAATTAGAAGGGAATATTTTAATTATCCAATTCTCTATACTTTGGTAGCTGGTTTTCGTTCACATAAAAATTCTGAGAACAACTCGCAACTTTTCTGAGATAAGCAAAAAAAAAAAAAAACCAACTTTTTCCCGTTTGCAACACTTGTGACTTCATTTTATGTGTTTTGTCCTTCCGAGAAAGTTCGCAATCTTGCAAGTCATTCAAGAAGCCTAGGAAATCCTGCAAAAGTAAGAAGAAAAGTAACGCCTAAGTTGGTGTAGATAGTCGTATGTTTAAATGAAAAGTGAAATCGAGTGCAACACAGCATCATCAACAAACTATGGGTAGAGCCGAAAATCAGCAAGAAAAAAGAAAAATAAGAGAAGAAATGAAATTACTACAGTAGGATGCAATACTATAACGTCGTTGGCAATGAAGCACTCTCGTGTTCGCCAGATGTCGGCGCAGTCCAACCATTTCTTGGCAACCAGGATATAAAAGCTTTTCAGACAAGAGCACCACAAGCTGACTTCATCGGTTACATCCTCACCAGTTCCTCCTTTCCACCGTTGCAACCTCACCTGAAAAAGCTCAACACTGCCTCTCCATATCGTCATCACCAGCATCATCGGTTCTTTTCTGTTGTCGCCTCCTTCGCTAGATCTTCCCACCGTCCATCACTTCTAGATGGCTAACATAGATACAGATGAAGAGGAAGAGAGGGTGAAAAGTGAAAGGGATTTGGAAATTCGAAATGAGACAGAAAAAAAGACAAACAATGGTTTACACTATGAACTGAGATGGCATATATTTGAGGCTGCGGGGAGGCTAAGAAGGTTTAAATTTTGAATTTCCCTCTGAAACAATAGGTTGGATGCAGCCATGCAGGCATCACGGAGACGGATGCTCAATTAATGAAGGGATTGAGTTTCCTTGCAAGGAAATCTGGACTGTCCAGATGGATTTGGACGGTCCAGATTTTTTTTTACTTTTTGTTTTTCTTAAAAAAATCATTTTAATGGATATAGAATTTAAAATAAAAATAATCTTTTAACTATCAGTTTCCCAAAAAATGATTTTTTTTATTTAAAAATCAACCATTTTAAAAAAATCAAATATGGATCGTCCAGATCTGGGCAGATCTGGACGAGCGCCTGGGATAGGCACCGAAACGGATTCCATTAATGAAGCCATTGGTTTAAACAAAGCCCTATGCATTTTTTATTTTGAAAGAGGAAGCCGTGAACCCCCTTTATGAACAGTGTTTTAAGTCAGTAGCTAAGCTAAAGGGAAGCCGAATAAGAGCAATCAGCTTGGTGGATTACTATTATATGATATATAGATGCACTGCACATATAATCCATAAAATAACGTAATATCATGTAGTTTTTTTTATGAAAATATCAATATCATTAAACCAAAAAAAAAAATAGAAGCAGTCTGATCCAGTCATACATAAAGGAAATGACTAATACATAAACACTCACAAAGGATAACAACTGAATATGCGGATATTACAATAAAATGGAAGACAAAGGTCAAAGGGTAATATCATTTAATTAAGAGAAGGAACACTTAGAGAAATTATAAAAGTGATTAAATCAGTCCGCTCAGCAATTAATTCACAATATATTGATATAAAATATTACCGGGCCTTATAACCCAATGACTCCAAGTGCCTCTGGTATAATGAATGTATAAGCTAATATGAAAAAAAGATATTAGTATAATCAATAACCTATTGGTTGAGATGGTAAGTAGTCTCACCTTCGTAAGAAGGACCCACGAAGTGCACCTATTGGTAGTGCTTTGACGTTAACACTCCTGGCCTAACAGAAATTAGGCTCAAGTCCAAAGTGACTGAGGATACTCAGGGTTCACAAAAAATGATACTGTCTCCGGTCTTTAATATAAGATATATTTACCTAATTTGGTTAGATTAGGAAGTTGGTTAAGTTAGTTAATATGAAATATATTTTCTAAAATACCCTAGTCATCTTTCTTAATTTCATCCTTCCCTCTTCTCCTTGATTATTGTTGAGGAATTATCAATAGCGGTAAATTAGGAAAAGATTGACAAATATGAAAATTATGTCTTATATTTAGGATCAAGAACGACTCTCCAAATATGTTTTATATTAAGGATAGGAGTGAGTATTGGTATAAAATATAAGATTCATGTAAACTGTGTTATTTATAAATCATGAGTAGCACATACTTTATATAAGAAAAACACAGACGATTTCTAATGCTCCTTCACACTAAGATTTTGCAAACTATCTGGGGATTCAATGGTTATATATTTGTCCTGCTTCGTCAAAAAAAAAAACACTAAAAATATGTTAAAGCAATGGCATTGTCTATACTTTTGGCAGGAAGAAAAAAGAATTGTCCGGTCTAAAGTAATTTTTTTACATGCAGTTGGCCAGGGAAAATTCAAGGCATACCTTCGAATGTGGTCTTTGTTAACACTTTTTGGTGCCTTTGAAAGCATAGGAATAGTCGCATTTGGTGCCTTTGAATTATCCTTTCCAAGGTCTTCAGTTGATAATAGTTTTTGGGGTTTTGAAACTGTTCTTAAACTATTGTTGCCGTTGGGCAATATTGTATTTTTCATATCGGCTAGGGTGCCATTGACAGGTTTGCCCTTTTTTCTTTAAAAATTAAATTTTAAAATAAATAAACCCTATATAAGTAGGGATCAAAATTTAGGAAACTTCATTAGTTTGGCATGTTGGAGCTTATCTAGTCACCTTAATTTTATGTTATATTTAAACTTCTTTGTTAAAATTTTAATTTTAAAATAAATTTACATGAGTGCTGGCATCACTTATGTAGATTTTGCAAACTATCATGGGTTTTTAAAAGTTATATATTTGTCCTGCCTAGTAAAAATATGTTAAAGCCATGACATTGTATTGAGAGAATATGTGATTGTGGTTTTGATCCTCCGTCATACTTCGCCAAACCATTCTATTTCTTTGAACAATTTATGATTACTTGACTGCCGCATGTTAATTTTCAGCACGACTGTTTGGTACCTTGTAGTTCTTATATGTTGATCTTTGCAGGTTGCTACGTGATATTTTTCATTAATTCTGTTTTTTTATAATCATGGCTGAGCCAATCAAAGTGTTTCATTCAGGCTAAGGTTAGTGTTTATTTGACGAGTGATTCTGTGGATGCGTTTTGATCGGTAGGCGTTTGGGTGAGTTTTTATTCCTTTGATACCAGATTGATAATTTCTTGCTGAATTTGATGAGCAAGGCATTATCTGGGTGTGTTCAGACCTCTTGGCCAATATGTGTCCAAATCAAATACCAAGAAATCTTTTTAATTTCCCCCAAATCTCTCGTGATAGATACCTGATTGGATGTAAGGCGATTAATGAATTTCTGATTTCTGTTTTGAGATTAGCAATAATTGTTTTCTCTAAGATTGATATTGTATGCAAGATAATCATTCATAGAAGTTTTGGTTTGCTAAAGAAGTTGAGGATATTCTGGTGCTTGAGAATTTTAGATAGATGACTATCTTACTAGTCATTCTGTCTTTATTTATGTCCAACAGTATCTTTTCTTCTTTTTGTATCACAAGGTTGAATGTCAACTTTTAACTTCGAATATTTTATTTACCCTTTTTTATGTTTAGTTAGCTTATGTTGCTTGTCAACCTTCTTGATTGCTTATCTGCTTATAATTTAAATGTTTTGCAGGGCAGTCAGTGCTAAAAACCGGTGATAGGCAATGATTCATTTTTAGTCGTAGAGACAAAAAGTGTCCTAATAGTAGTAGGACCAATCGAGCAACAAGACATGGGTACTGGAAAGCAACAGGGAAGGATCATAACATTACCTACAATTCTCGGGCAGTTGGGGTGACAAAGACGCTAGTTTTCTATTGAGGTAGAGCACCATATGGTGAGCGAACTGATTGGGTTATACATGAGTACACGTTGGAAGAAGAAGAGCTTGCTAGATGCCAAGATTGTAAGGTATCATCTTCAAGTGTCTTATTTGCTTTACCTTTCTTTTTATTTCAATATGAACTCATGCTGATGGTGAAAAGGTTTTGTTTACTAAACCTTTTGTTTTGATATGTAAATTATCAGGAATATTATGCACTTTACAAGGTTTTCAAGAAAAGCTGACCTGGTCCTAAAAATGGTGAACAATATGGCACGCTATTTAAAGAAGAAGAATGGGTAGATGATGACTTTGTAGATTTTAATATTAATTCAGCTGGCAAGGAGGCTTCAATTTCACAAGTTGATAAGGGTACTCCTGTTGATACTGTGACTTTTAATGGTCGAGAACAGCCTTTGTTTGATGATGAACTTGATGAGATCTTGAAAAAAATGATGGATGAGCAGATTCCTGACCTGCCCCCCTTGTGTCCTGCTGCACCTCAGGTTTGTTTTCTGATTGAACCTTTAGAACTCTGGTTTTGTTTATGTATATGTTGCCTGCCTATCCTTCTCTGTTGATAGAAATGGGGAGGAATAGGTGGCTGAACAAATATTGTAGCTGTAGCTCTGTGTAGGAGAAAAATGAAGAACGGCGGTGACTTCTGGCTTTCAAAAGGCCAGGTGGTCTCCAAACTTTAAAAAAATCTTCCTTTTTCCTCTTCCCATTCACCATAATGCCTAAAACCCATGCAGAAACCACACTGTGTGAGACACTTGCCTAAAACATTCTCTCCTTTCCATTCACACATTGTGCGAGACATTTGATTGAACCTAAGTATTTCTAGTTTTCTCTCTTCTACCCCCAGACTCTTTTTTGGATCTTATTTCATCCTGTACTAGCATAAGCACTATAAATTGAATGGTGAATGCCATTGAGTCCATCATTTATTCTCTGTACTGTTTTTCGTCAGTTCTGGCTTTCTCTTTTTCTTTGGGTGGGGTTTGTAGATAAGAGGGAAGTAAGATATGGTCTTCATGAGTTCTGGCATTATAGATGTGATCAGTATGGAATTTTATTCATCAATTTTATTTTCCTCGCTGTGATCTTGGCATGTTTAGTAACTTGTAGTTCTTATAATTCGATCATTGCAGGGTGCTACATGATATTTTTTGGTATGATTTTTCATTAACTCTGTTCTTTATAATCATCCATTCTAGGTTGCTGCCAAAGAAACAGAGAGTGTGGTGGTGGATCAAATTTCTAATGAGGCGGCATTTGCTGAGCCAATCAAAATGTTTCATTCAAGCGATTACTACTGTGACCCTACCCAATCAGTTATCTCTAACGTACATGTAACTGAAGCACCTGAAGTCACCTCTGGTCCCAGTGTTCAAGTAGAGGAGCCTCTTCTTCACGAGGATGACTTCTTGGAAATGAATGATCTCATTGATCCTAAACCAGCACTGCCCAGAATAGAAAATCCTTTGGAGAACTTAGAGTTTGAAGATGGTTTAAGTGCACTTGACTTGTACCATGATGCAGAGATGTTTCTTCGTGACATGGGGCATATTGACCAGGGAACTGTTTCACATCTTCATATGAATACTTTTGACACTAGTGTTCTGAATCAGCATTATCAGTCTCTACCTCCTGGAGACAATGGAGATCCAAGTGAACTCTGGATGCGTCATGAAAGGCAGATCATGAGTTCAGCGGAACATGCTAATGTTTCTTACTCTTCATCAACTTCAGGTACACTCGTCGGCACCACAAACAGTGTTGTTGGTTTAGCTCAACCTCCAAATAATGATTTTACTATCTTTGTTTTGAATGGAGATGCAAGCTTCACATCTCATTTGTGCTGAACTCTTCGAAGTTGACTTCCATTGGTTGATAGCTGACTAATGCATGGATAAACCTTCCCTGACTATTAGTGTTGTGGCATCTTTGAGAGCTTTCTGTACTAATATTAATGTGACTTGAGCTTGTTTCATGTGGCTTTTGTGCAAAAACAGACAAAACAAAAGAAACAACACAGACAATTTCTAATATATGTTAGTTTCTGGTCATATGTTTAGGTGGGGGTTATGAATCTGCCAGCTTGCCTACTGAAGATAATCATAATCAAAGTAGCAGTGTGAGAGAAGTTCCTACAAGTAGATTGTCTTCTGCTCTCTGGGCCTTCCTTGAGTCAATACCTACCACTCCTGCATCTGCTGCCGAAAATGCAAATCAGGCTCTTGAGCAGGTGTCTAGCTTTAGTAGGGTGAGAGATAATGTGAAGCAGGCAAGCATAGCCGCCGCTGTCGTTGCTAATGAAATTGCAATTGTGAAGAGAGCAGGTAAAGGAAGGGGAATCTTCTTCTTCTTGCCAGTTTCTGTTGCTTTATGTGCTTTTTTATGGGTTTCTGTGGGAACATTGAGACTACTTGGGAGATTCACTCCTTGACATCTGAATCCCTCCCTGGTTTTGCTGGTGTTTGTCATATGGGATTCCCCAGATTCATGAACACACATGTATTGTTCTAACACATTTTGTTAACGAAAGAAAAAGAATTACCTTTTTATGTGAATATTGAACTTGAGAAGTAAGGTTATGAGTGTTAAGATGAAAGAAGGTCTTCTAGCTAGCTAAGTATTCAAGGTAGATGAATACTGGGTGACTGCAGCATCACACAAATCTCACTTGTCTATCTCAATTGTTAAGCTTATTTAGGCTTTTAGCTTGAAGGACCTGAGTCCCTTTATTTGTTCATTTATTTGTTTGTTTATTAGTATAACACCCCTATGCTAAACCAATTTGGTTTGGGAGTGCTCATTTTGGACAATGGATCCGATCATATAAATAATCACATTCTTGTAAAACCTGTGTGAGTGTGTGTGTGGTGTTTTTCTCTCTGATGTAATTTATAATTTTAGTAACGTGTTTTTACTTTTTAAGTTGTTGGTAGGATAGTGTCGTTGCTACTATTTCATTTTATGCAGATAAGTTGGAAGTAATCAATGGGTATTTGTTTGGGAAAGGAAAAAGTAGAGTTATCATATTTTAACCACCAGGGGCTTTATCAATAAATATATACTAGTAGTATTTATAAGTATGCATCGTGTAACCAAATAATTTTTTTGGTGAAATATCCCTTAAGGGTTTTTGATAGCCTTATTTATTTACAAAAGCTTTTGGGAGGCTCTGCATTTTATTTGTTAATGCATTCATTATTATAAAATGCCCATGCTTTTCCACTTTGGTTTGGGAGCACCCATTTTGAAGAAGTGATTATATAAATAATCACGTATTTGTGAAACCTCTAAAAATAAAATAAAGTTGTCCAGAAGTACCAAGGGAAGTATATGAAAACTTTTTTGTGGTTGGATTGGCTGGCCAAATAAAAAAAAATCTCCAGTCTGATTTTTTGTCATGAAATATTGTAGTCATAGATTGATAGAATGAGAAAAGAGAACAATTGATGTCAAGGCAACGCAGGAAATGAAGGTAAATATGTAGCTGTGAAATTTGAATGAAAACATCATTATGTAATTAATAATGTTTTAATTATGCATGCATGCACGCACGCACTGATTAAGCATATGCCACTCTTATTTTATTAGGATAAGCAAACATCTGAATCAGAATCTGGAAAAAAGAAATACACATACATTCACAGGCTATGATCTTGTGGAATGGAGTTAAAATAAAATGGTCTTCTGAAACTTGCAAATAAAAGGCATGAGACCATTATTTAGTGGCTTTTGCATTCACTCTGGTTGGAACTTGAGACCTATAGTTTAAAAAGGATGTTAATATTGTTAAGTTTGATGATGTGGCATTAACGACGTTAAAATTGTAGGCAGGATGATTGGGTTTTCTTCTCTAATTTGAGCAATCATTGTGCCCAGTCAGCCACCCACATAAGTAATTTTAACAGCATTAATATTACATCATCAAAATTAGAAGCGTCAACTTCCTTTCCAAACTACAAGGACTAACTATTTGAAATGGAGTAAACTTGAGGGACCAAAACTACCTGTTTGAAACTTTTGGGATCAAAATCAAAATGACTGTAAGCTGGAACAAAATAGTATTAACCCTATAAATTATTTCAATAGTATTTGTTTTAGGCTTGTTAATTGGCCATTACTTCTCAACCATGCACAATTAAACGAGGCAATATTTACTAGCCAGGTCATTTATTCAAGCTTTGATGAATTAATATATAGGCGTGAAGAATTTGAATTACCATACATAACTTAATTTAATAATCATGAGTTTTTTAGTGACATTAAAATATAATCTTACTTAGAGACAAAAAAAATTTGAAGAATTGAAGATTTAGTACTTTCGTTCACAGTGAACTCATGATGACATGCGCGATATATTATTGTCACACATATACTGAAACATTATATGATGCTTACAACAAGAGAAATAATAAAGATACACACACAACTACAAAGATCAACCATAGACATGGTTTGTGAACAGCCTCTTCAGCTTTGCTATTTTTATTGAAGTGAACACATATATCTCATCTGCTACATCTTCCACTCGTCGGAAACAAGCATATCTCCAACTCTTCTTCAACACCAAAGTCCCAATAACTCCGCAAAAGCCAACCACAAACCCGATTGCTATGACAAAATAAAACCACAGTTTTTCTGAATCATCCTCATCTTCCGATTTTTTGGCTTTAGGAGCTTGATGAGGATTATCACCTTGGCACTTTTTCTGTAGTGGGATTCCGCAAAGAAAAGGGTTGCCGGCATAAATAGATGGATCATCCAAAGTCAAGAACTGATTTTCAGTTGGAATTGGCCCTGAAAGGTTATTGTGTGACATATTCAAATGGTTCAATGATGTTAGCTTGGGCATACTCTTTGGAATTGTGCCTGAAATTTGGTTACAAGAGATGTCAAAGGATTCAAGGGATTTCATATCCCCAATAAGCTCTGGAATCTCTCCTTTGAAATGATTGTATGAAAGGTTCAAGCTTATCAATCCAACAAGCGAGAATAACTCAAGAGGAATCCATCCTTCCAAACTGTTATTTGAAACATCCAAATTTTTCACAAGATACAAGATTCCAATAATGTCATATTCTCTTCCTTTCATAACTTGTTTCACATCCTGACCACCCCAAGTTTCCATGTAATCATTGCCTCCTATATGTGCAAACACGACATTGTCAGTTGAGTTTTGCATATGAGCACTATCTTTAGTCATTCCTATAAGATTGCCAATGCAATGGGGTATTGAGCCACTCAAGTTGTTATTTGCGAGGTCTAATATTTGGAGTGATTTGAGTTGGCACAGAGTAGAAGGAATATTACCATCTAACATATTATCCCGCAACCTCAAAATTTGCAAGGTAGGAAAAGTTTTATTGGTCCATGATGGTATACTTCCAAAACAATTATTTTCGCCCAAATCTAAAATTCTCAATTGCTTTGAATTTTTCAAAGTCAATGGATAAGCTGTCCTTCAAGATAATTATTGTTCAAATGCAACCAAAGTAGAGAAGAAAGCTTACCAATTGAGATAGGGAAAGCACCGGACGGTTTATTAAATGAAAGATTTATTTCCATCAATCCAATTGATAGATTACTATCTCTCCAACAATTTGGAATTTCACCAGAGAAATTGTTATAAGAAAGATCAAGGCTATTTAGATTTACAAAGTGACAAAGTCTTTGAGGGATATTGCCATTAAAAGAATTATTTGACAAATCAAGGATAGCTAAATTTACAAGCTGGCCAAGACTTTGAGGGATATTACCACTAAGATAATTATTTGAAAGATCAAGAGAAACCAGATTCTTAAACTCTCCGAACCATAGTGGCACTGAACTGAAATTGTTTCCAGAAAGAGTAAGGTCTTGAAGGGTAGTCAAGTTCCGCAAAGCAATAGGAATGGGTCCACAAAGTGTATTATATGAAAGATCAAGAGAAACCAGATTCTTAAACTCTCCGAACCACAATGGCAATGAGCTAAAACTGTTGATTCTGAGGTCAAGGAATTCAACAGAAGTCCAATTTTGGAAAGCATGAAGGATTCGGCCATCAATTTCATTATAAGCCAGATTCAGGAGCTGAACTGTAGCATTATTTGTGAAATTAATGAGGGGAAGAGGAGTGGACAAGTTGCCAAGTCCACATCTTTCTAATTGGAGTTGTAACAAAGAAGGAAGCATGTGAAGTACCTGGAACAAGTTGTGAGCCTCTCCAAGGTAGACATCATTCAGATTGAGATATTGCAGAGACTGAAGTTGAGACGCCCAACTCATGTCATTGATGCGCAAATCATTATAACTGAAATCAAGAAACTGCAAGTCTATGAGGTTTCCACCAAGATTGGTAGGAATCTTTCCTGTGAAATTAGCATCTAAGATTGAAAGATATCTCAACCGCTCCATAGAACCAAAAAAGGCAGGAATTGAGGTTGCATTGAATTCGTTTTCACTCAAATCCAAATAAATCAAATGTTGCAACTCCAACAAAGATGGATCAACACCATTAGCTTCTAGGTGATAGTGACTGAGATCAAGTTTGAGAACATGACCAGTAACATTGTGACAAGATATGCCATCCCACTGGCAACAACAATTGGTTTTGGGATTCCAGGAGGAAAGCTCATTATATGGATCATGAAAAGATGCTTTGAACTTGAGAGAAGAGCTTGCTTCTCTGATTCAATGCATCTGCCACACAAAACTATTTGGACAATTTCAGACAATAGGAAAAGCAATGCAAATCCTACTATGAGGCGCCTTCCCATATTCACAGAAGCTTAAACAAGCTAACTGACTTTTCTATATGATGAATCTCTTGATATAAGTGGACTGTGGCTTTTGTTGAATATGCACAACTCCTATTTATAGTACTTTGTGGCTAAGAAACTTGTGGTCTATGATTTTCTTTTTCTTTTTTAAAAAAACTTATGATATACGGTAATCAGGCGTTGTATACTTCTTAAAATATAACTATTCACCTGTGATTTTCTTCAACTTCCATGTCAAAACTATATATTAACAAAATTTAAAATATGAAAAATAGGAGTGAATAACAGAACACTTGATGATAAGTAAATAACATAAATAAAATCTGAAATATATGCGATATTTTTTTATTGATTATAAATTTGATTACATTTGAATTGGAGATAGTCATTAATAAAATATGAGTAAATTATTAAACTCTCTTCTTTTTTTTTTTTTTTTTTGTGTTCAAATTGAAAAACTCCAATCCTCTAACCCAAACTTATTTCTCATGCGCGCGCACTCAAATATTCATATTGAATTTAAAATTCTTTAATATAGGCTAAAAAAATAAAAGTTCAAATAAATCATTTTTGGGTTGTAGTCTCGTCAATATCAACGTATCAAGCAGTACGATCATGTATATAAACTGTCAAAATTATAAATTTTAGACTTTGACATAAAATATTCAAAATTATGGGTCTCGGCAATTTTAACCTCGAACAAACAGAAGATATAATATTTAATGATTACAATTATTACATATTTAAATGTTAATTAAATTTAAAGTCAAATAACTAGACGTCTAGAACTGGATAGTTAAAATGCAAAACCCGAAAATAATTTGTGATAAATATTATAAAATGTAGAATGCTTCATTTTCAAAGTTATTAATTACACATATGACAATGTTATAGTTATATAACGTGTCAATTTCACAAACATAAAGCGTGAAAATGTACTTTATGTTTACTCAAATGTTTAATTTTAGGTTAAATGATATATTTAGTCCTTTATATTTACTCAAATGTTCAATATAGTCCCTTAAATTTATAAAATATACTTTTAGTCTCTTATTTCTAACAACATTAACTTCATCTCAAGGAAAATGTGAACTATGTAGTTAAAAAAAGAATGCTTAAATTTTAAAAACATAAAAAGAAAGTCTTATATATTCCAAATGCCTAATCAAAAAATAATAATTTAATAATAGGAATTATTGCCCACATCTTGTTCCCACTGGTACATACTCTTCACTCTCTTCCATTACTGCTTCTCCACTCCAATATTCCTTCCATTTTCTTATTCCTTCCCCCTCTAATCCTCTCTTCTCAGCACTCCTTCCATTTTCTTTCTCCTTCTTTAATTTAATCAACCCCAATACATCAACGTTGACCAGAACGGAAGGGGGAAAAAGTTACAAAAGTAATGGTTTATAAATCAATGATTTCAAGAAAATTACAAAAAAAAAGAAAAAAGAAAAAGGAGAGAGAGAGGATTAGAGGTAGAAGGAGTGCCAACTGGAGAGAGAGAGAGTAATTATGTTAACTTAAAATACTAAAAACATATTTTTTAAAGTTAAAGGACTAAAATAGAACCTTATTTAAACTTAAAGGACAAAGAATATACTTCAACGAATGAAATATTTAATAATATATTCAATTATATATGTGTGTTTGTTTGTATGATATAAAAATAATATATTTATATTTATTTTTGTGAATAAAACTTTCCCTCCATTCCTCCCCATTTTTCTCATGCCAAGCAGACCGTAAAATATCATGGGACTTGTATAGTTTGCTCGAGTTAAATTTGGGGAAATGGAAGGATTTAGTTTACTTTTACTTTCAAAAATATTTAACCTCATTACAATCACATACTTTAAGGGGCTGTGTGGTATGAGGGTTTGGAGGCTAAGGGTGAGAGTGAGAAATTTTTATGACTTGGATTTAAAAAAATTGAAGAAGTGGGGTTGGAAGTTTTTTTATTAATTTTTATTATTCTTTTATTTTGCATCTTATATTTATTAAAATTTACTACCCCACTTCCCTTATGCCAAACAGACCCTAAGGCTCCTACTAAATTAATTTCCAGAGTAACTAATAAATCCATGTTTACTTGATCAAAATAAATCTATATTTAAAAGAGTAAATATTCTAAAATGAAATTATATAATATTCACATTAGATAGATACTCTTCAGATATATCTATTTTTTAAATATCCAAGTAAATCTATTTTTTAAAGTAACTATTCAAAACTGAAATATTTAACCTCGTTACAATAATCTTTTTTTTCAGCGTCGTTCAATATTCACCTTTTCTGATGTTTCTATGTTTTTCATTTGGATGCTTCATATATAAGTTTTAACATCATTAATCCCTGTTTAACAGTTTTAATGTAAAAAAAATATCGAAAGTCTTTTTTAGGCAATTTATAGTGTCAGTGTTGGATTAAGGAGCTCCAAACTTCATGTTCTTCTTCTAACAATATTAAATATAGCGTGTTGAAAGTGGTGGCAACACGTCAAAGACAGAAAAGTAAATGTTGACTGGTCCAGATGATATTTAGAGCCTGAAAAATGGGTCAAGTCTGTTGAGCCGATCCGGCCTTTAAATTATAAAGGTCAGATTTAAGATTTTTACCTCAAAACTGAAAAAGATAGTAAAAATTGTTAAAATAGCTTTGACCTTGTAGGGCTACCCTTGACCTTTGTGCTCCTGAGCCGGCCCTAAAAAAATATTATTAATATTGTTATAATATATTAAATATTGATTGTTGAGATCTTAATCCAATAGTCTAAATCAAGAAAAGAACCATCTTTTTTTTAGAGAAAAGGATGGAAGCTGGTTCCATTTTTTTAATAGAGTTTAAAAAGGCCGGCCTTTTTAAACCTTGGTCAGTAAAAGATCAGCCCTATAAGTCCGGGAGGCCTTTTTTACCAACTCTAATGATAGCATGGGTCTCCTGATTTTTTATTCATTTTCTTGTATGTTGTTTTTCTTTTCCTTTCCAACATATAAAAAAATAAATAAATGTTGACTGAGTCTAACCGACAGTGGGGACTATTTTTTTTTCCTTTTCTGTTGTTTTTCTTTTACTTTCCAGCTTATCAGGAAAAAAAAAAAAAAAGGAAAATGTTGACTGCTTTTAGAATTTGACATATTGTATATTATATAGGGAAATTTTAATTACATCCCGTTAAAATATTAAAATTTAAATTTAGGCCTACAGTTTTATTAAATTTTTAATTAGACAGAGAAACCTAATTTAAAATTTTGAATGTGTGTCTATCTATCTGTCTACATATGCGTGGGACTGCCTTCATTTCATGTCAAATACTTTATACTGTCCATACCATAAGTCATATCTAATTACTTCGAATAGGTGGTTGGCACCTTAAGTTTGTTTGAAAATGAATTTTTTTCTCAATTTTGTTCATATTTTTTTTGCCATTAATTTTGTTCATATTTAAAAATATAAAGAAACATTACATTAGACCAACATGCAAATAGATCGATCAGCTTGGTCGTTTCAGTCGAACTAGTGGTTTTGAGTTCGAATTATGAGTATGCAACTATAATAATTATTCTGAGGTATCATGGTTGGGCAGTTGCTAGTAGCGCTAGATATGGGTGGAGAAATCTATAAAAAGGAAATATTACATTAAATTAGGCTTTGATTATTTTCCTAATAAATTGTGATAAAGGTAATAATTAAAAGATGTTCACTAATGACTCACCAAATATTTATATTATGAATGATTTTCTTAAGAAAATCTGTATTTGAGATTTGAGGGAGTAGTGGTTAAACAATAATTATCTAAAACCCTTTTTAAGCAATTTACTACAGCGTTGACTGTTCTCTTGAGATGCATTAAAACACTTTTATTAAGTTTTTAATTACATCAAGAGGCCTAATTTAAAATTTTAAATGTTGTTAAAAAATCTTAATGCCAACTTAAATTTAAAAAGAAAAGGGAAAATCACTTACAGGTCTCAAGGAACAAATATAATTATAGTAAAGTCCAAAAAAAAAAAAAGAAATAACAACTCGTTAAGCATGTTTTCACAACATATTGAGTTTTTTTTTTTCATTTTGGGACTTCACTGTAATTATGTTTGTTCTTTGGGACTTTCCCTAAAGCAAAACTAAAGGTAAATCAATTTCATAGAACAAAAAATCTTGATTGATTAATTTACCAAAGATTCATAAATCTAGAATAGAGTTTTTTAAGCTCTAGTTGCTATTGTCATCAAGGTTATTAAACCCAAACCGGTCACTAAACCGGCTGAGGTACTGGGTCAAGGGTCAGTGAGTTAGATCGGAGTCAAATTGGAGCTAACCCAAGACTAAACTGGTGAAAAAGTGAAGATTTCAGGTTTATTGATATGAAATTATAAAGAAATTTTAAAAAAATTGATTTTTTTTTAAAGGTGAACCGGTCCGGTTCGTTCCATGCCCGGTTAGTCGGTTCCTGGGCTGAACTGGACCGGCTGGTCCAATGTGGGTTTAAAAATAATGATTATCATCCTTTTTCTGCTTTTCGTAGAAACATGAAGAATTTTGGATGCAAACCAGTTGTCATGGCAGCGATCCTTCCATTTTTTGGGACATAAACACGCTAATTCACTATAAAAAAATGACATTTTCATAGCGATGCTTTTGTAGCATTTAATACAAATATCATTATTTGTAGTGGTTTTAGCTTAATCCGCTACACATTTGTAGCACGAGTTACATGCTAAGTGGTGTGCTAATAAGGCAATATTATTTGTAGTGGTTAAATAGACAAAACCGCTACAAATTTGGCACCAATTTCTGCCATAATTTGTAGCAGATAATTTGTAGTCGTTATATCATGGCAACCAATACAAATATGGCGTCAGCTTGGCGTCGACAAGAATGATAATTATTACGGTTATTTTGTAGCGGTTACGTGCACTACAAAAAAAAGCACTTTCAGCGGCGACATTTGGCGGCGACTTTTAATGTCGCCGCTGAAAGTGAGACTTTCAGCGGCGACTTTTTATGTCGCCGCTGAAGGTGTCACTTTCAGCGGCGACACTTTTGTCGCCGCTGAAAGTCTCACTTTCAGCGGCGACAAAAGTGTCGCCGCTGAAAGTCTAGTCCGAAATTAAAAAAAAAAAAAAAAATTTGTACACTTTCAGCGGCGACTATTAAAAGTCGCCGCTGAAAGTGAGTTTCAGCGGCGACTTTAGTGTCGCCGCTGAAAGTCTAGTTCCAAATTTAAAAAAAAAAAAAAAAATTTGTACACTTTCAGCGGCGACTATTAAAAGTCGCCACTGAAAGTGAGTTTCAGCGGCGACTTTATTGTCGCCGCTGAAAGTCTAGCCCAAAATTTAAAAAAAAAAAAATTTTTTGTACACTTTCAGCGGCGACTTTAGTGTCGCCGCTTAAAGTCTAGTCCGAAATTTAAAAAAAAAAAAAAATTTGTACACTTTCAGCGGCGACTATTAAAAGTCGCCGCTGAAAGTGAGTTTCAGCGGCGACTTTAGTGTCGCCGCTGAAAGTCTAGTCCAAAATTTTAAAAAAAAAAAAAAATTTTGTACACTTTCAGCGGCGACTATTAAAAGTCGCCGCTGAAAGTGAGTTTCAGCGGCGACTTTAGTGTCGCCGCTGAAAGTCTAGTTCCAAATTTAAAAAAAAAAAAAATTTGTACACTTTCAGCGGCGACTATTAAAAGTCGCCGCTGAAAGTCTAGCCCAAAATTTAAAAAAAAAAAATTTTTTGTACACTTTCAGCTGCGACTATTAAAAGTCGCCGCTGAAAGTGAGTTTCAGCGGCGACTTTAGTGTCGCCGCTGAAAGTCTAGTCCGAAATTAAAAAAAAAAAATTTTTTTTGTGCACTTTCAGCGGCGACTATTAAAAGTCGCCGCTGAAAGTTAATTTCATAAATTTTTATTAATATTTTTCAAAAATAATATTTATAAAATTTAATTATTAATTATTAAATAATTCTATTTAACCTTAATTATTAAAATTATATTATTATTTATTAATATTATATTTATAATTTTATATTAAAAATAATATTTATGATATTAAATTATTATTTATTAAGTAATTTTAAATTAAAAAAATTTTTAATTTAAATATATAAATATTTTTTTCGTTTTTATTTTATTTTTCATTATTTTTAATAACATTATATTTAATTAATAATTAATTATATGTATATAATTAATTAATTATATGTATGTATGTTTATATATATGATAATAGTATATATATAATAATATGTAATAATATGACATAGGTTCATTTCGGCGCAACTGGTAGAGACTCGCGCGCGAAGGCATCGGCTCCCTGAGGTCGCGGGTTCGAACTGGAGGAGAGTCACTTGGAGGAATTATGAGGAGGCGACACGTGGCAGCACGAGGAGGAGACGCGTGGCAGCACAAGGAGGAGACACGTGGCAGCACGGGGCGGAGACACGTGGCAATTGTAAATAAAATTTTTAAAAAAAAATTCGAATTTTTTTAATAAAAAATTTAATTTTTCAAATTTTTTTTTAAAAAATTAACACGTTCAGCGGCGACAAAAGTCGCCGCTGAAAGTACACTTTCAGCGGCGATAAAAAAGTCGCCGCTGAACGTCACCTTCAGCGGCGACATTAAAAGTCGCCGCCAAAACTTTCAGCGACAGTCGCATAGGCGGCGACTTTTTGTCGCCGCTGAAAGACTTTCAGCGGCGACTTTTAGACTTTCAGTGAAAGTCTTTTTTTTTGTAGTGGTGGACATCAACCAATACAGAATTCAAAGAGTCACCTGCTTGTAGCGGTTTGATAGAACCGCTACAAATGTGTAACGACATTTGTAGTGGTTTTTTTTAAAAACCACTACAGAACTTTAACGGTCTTGATGTTTGTAGCCGTTAGTGATAACCGCTACAAATTATTACATTGCCCAAGGCCAGTTTGTAGTAGTTTTGTAAATAACCGCTACAAAGTTAGCGCTATATGTACCCAGTGACCATTCATTTGTCTCGTTTGGCTTTTTTTGTTTCTGACAGTTCTTTGAGAGTTTTCCTTTGATCTAATCTTTTTGGCGTCTCTCTGAGAGTTTTGCTGCAGCATTTGACATTTTTCACACTTGAGGTGCGAAATATACTTATTTTCTTTCCATTTATCATTATTATTATTATTATTATATTTTATATAAAATTGTGACTAATTTTTTTATATTTTGCAGTTGATATGGCTTCAGGGAGGGACAAGGGGAAGGGGAAGGAGGCCGAACTTTCCCCTAGACCGCTTCTGTAGGGTGGTAGCAGTAGAGGAGGGGGCAGTAGGAGGGGGTAGTGCAGAGGGAAGGCGTCCATGCCATAGTAGATTGCCCCACAGCAGCCACAGTAGACGACCTTACAGGAGGCGACCTCACCATAGGTGCCTAAGGCTGTTCTGGGAGAGGGAGGGGATCTGAGTCTCAGCAACTTCGATGAGAACGAGCAATTCGAGATCCCGATTCCACTAAGTGACATGGAGCACTTCCTGGATGAGGATGAGGCATGGGACCATAACAACCCACGACGGTCATCTTCCCGATGGACTAGGTTTGAGGTGCAGGTTCAAGGTAAATATAGTTTTTATTTAATAAATTAAATATTTAGGTTCAACATGTTAAATGTGAATTTATATCTAATGTATGTGGTAAATTATGCAGATGAGTAGGGGAACATTTCCATGAGGAGCTAGACTTGGCCGGTCTAAGCAACCTAGACCGGACACTATGAGTTGTAGTTCCATGGAATGAGGCCACGGACCAACCCATCGACCATAGGGGTCACATGTTCAATCACTTTTTGAACGAGTTGGGCTCGAATTAGATGAGGTTTCCCCTTCACTTCATGATGTGGAAGAAGCTTTCGAAGGGACCGAAGGATCTGGCGTGGGATAAGGCGATGAAGGTAATTAATAGTACTTAATTATATTATATATTTTGTAATTAATTGTATTTAATTAATATTTATTAATTTTATCATATGTAATTAGTTGTATTTAATTATTTTGTATTCAATTGAGTTACAACTTAGGTTTGCCGTCCAGGACAACTGGAAGAGGTACACGCTGATAAAGATGGGTGACGGCTGGAGGAATAGGAGGAATCGTCTCTTCCATAGTATGAATAAGGATGGGACGATTCCTTTGCTGCAACTGATTGAGAATATCCCAGACGGCGTCCCACCGAATAACTGGGTGAGTTTTGTCTAGTTCAGGAGGAGCGCAAAGGGGTAGGTAATTTATTTATAATTTTAATATAAATTTCATATATTTTATTTTTTAATAATTATAATTTTTTATATTTTTTTTTTGCAAGCGCTTTCTCAGAATAATACGAGGTGCCGAGGGCTGCAGAGGATCCACCACACGGTAGGATCGAAGACCTTTGCTGTCATTTACAGTGAGCTGTAATTTTTTACAGTGTCAATTACTTTTAACTGGTTATTTCATATTATAAATTTAGTGTTTATTGTTCATAATACTAATTTAATTTTTTAATTGTTTTAGAAGAGGAAGGCACAGCAGGAGAACCGACAGACAGACTACGAGGAGTTATTCACTATCACCCATAGACATGAACACACTAATTGGAGAACTATGTCTAGAAACAATTATAAAAGGTAGATACAATTATATAGATAGATATCGCATCTTTATAAACCATTTGAATCCTCTTATCATATGAAATAATATATAAGAGAGGTAAGATTGGAATACATAGGGGCATTTTGGTCTTTTAACAATATTAAGAAATCCCTAATCAGGCCTCTTAGCTTGATTAGTAATTTATTTAAAGTGTATGCCTGAATTTGAATTTTGGTATTTTAGCTTGATTTAATTGGAATTTTCCTTTATATGTATATTTTTTGTATATAAACTTATGTGAAATTATTATGTTTGCAGAAAAATATAAATTTTTCTGTTTCTAAGACTACTAGAGAAATTATAATTTACTAGGAAAAGGCTGTTGCACAAGTCTAATTATATCTACACTATTGCAGAAACCAATGTAAAAAGCTTTTATATATATATATATATATATATATATATATATATATATATATATATATATATATATATATATATATATATATATATATATATATATATAAAAGCATAGGTGTCCTCCTATTAGAATCAAGTTTATTCGATGCATTGTTGGACATTAAAGGTTAGCAGTCCTCTTAGTGGGGATTTGAACCATGCTGTGAGGGACTATTCAGTTCCATTCCATTAGATCAATTCCCGTTCATGTTAAAAGGTGATTTTAGGTGGTGTAAAAAGTCATTTATGCAATATTATGAAAATAGAGTTTAATTAGAAAAATCAAAACAAGAAAGATTGGAATATCTTCGTATGGACAAAATTCTAGAGTTGTGAAATTTTTCATTGAATAGCAATTTATATATACTTCTATTTTAATTTCTTTTTTAAAATATGCCAATATTTCTTATCATCTATAGCAGCACAAAACATTTTTAATTTGAACACATTGTTTTCTTTCATGAGCAGAATGGGGGACTAGTATTCTAAATTATCTAGTGAAATCAAAGCAAACATTCTACAATGAAAACAAAAAATACTTTATTTCTCTATATGTAGTTACTCAATTTCCTTATTTATAATTTTAAGGCTTAATTATACAAAACCCCTTAGAATTTTAGGTTAGCTGCAGTTAACCCCCAACATTTCACAAAGTTTAAATTTAACCTCCATAACCTTTTATATATTTTTTAGGGTTAATATAATTTTTTGTCCCTGAAGTTTGATCCAATTTTGGTTTTGATCCCTCAAGTTTGAAATCGGTGGTTTAGGTCCCTGAAGTTTCACCCAATTTTGGTTTTAGTCCCTCAAGTTTGAAAAGGATTTGATTTTGGTCCCTGAAGTTTCACCCGATTTTGGTTTTGGTCCCTCAAGTTTGAAAAGGATTTGGAGACCCGTTTTTTTAAACCCGACCCGACCCAGGAAAAAAATCAAATCCTTTTCAAATTTGAGGGACTAAAACCAAAATTGGGTAAAACTTCAGGGACCAAAACCACCGATTTCAAACTTGAGGGACTGAAACCAAAATTGGGTAAAACTTCAGGGACCAAAATCACCGATTTCAAATTTGAGGGACCAAAACCAAAATTGGATCAAACTTCAAGGACCAAAAGTTATATTAACCCTATTTTTTATTATAAACCTCTTGCTGTTAACTTACTGTTATCGTTTTAATAGAAATTGTCATGTGAGATTAATAAAAGACATGTGGTATTCTACACATCCTATGCAAATTACTAATTTTATAAAACCCCCTGAACTTTGACCAATTGCAAATAACCTCTTTAACAAATCAAAATTTAAGATGATAAAAAGAATGACATGGGGTTTAATAAAAAAAAAATTAAAACTTTATGGGGGTTAAATTTAAATTTTAATATGTCAAGGAGATTACTTGCAATGGGATCAAAGTTTGGAGGTTTTATAAAAATTAGTAACTTACGTAAAATGCTATGCATGTAGGATGCCACATGTTTTTTTATTAATCTAGCGTATCAATTTCTATTTAAAAAATAACGTTAAGTTAATAGTATGAGGTCTATGATAAAAAAAAAAAATAAAAGGTTAAGGAAGTTAAATTTAAAATTTTCAAATTTTCAGGATTATCTACAATTGACCAAGTTTCAGTGGTTTTTATATAATTTGGCTTAATTTTAATATGATGGAGATGTGTTATAATTGATTGTGCGGATGCTATCATTATATGTGAAGTTTCAATTATATGTCTGTCTAACCCAAAATCATGGCCCACTTTTCACAATTATAACGAGTGGAATATGATAAAATATGTTTATATAAGTCAATTAAATCCATGAATTCTGTATATAAGTTATTTTTTTTTGGAAGAAATATGTTTATGTTTATATAAGTATTTTAAAAATTTTATTTTATCCCAAACTCTTAAAAATTTTATGACTCTAGTATTTTAAACAAATACCAAAGCGCATTGACCGACTTGGGTAGTGTTTTCTAAGTCATGCATGGAATCTAATAATATCATGCCCCACCCTGCAGGTTCTATTTTTGACAATATTACATACAACGTGTTCAAAGTGTTGGCAACACATCAAAGCTAAAGAAAAGTAAATGTGGACTGACTTAATAATTTGACATAGTGTACACATCAAGAAAGGATAATGATCATGATGTTGAGATTGATATTTCATCGTACATGAATAAGGTTTGTAATGAATATATTGTTATAAGAGTTGGAGTGACATCTATTAAAAAAAAATAGTAAAAAATTATTTGAAGTCATTCGGATACATTCAAAAAAGCCCATTGAATGTGTCAGTAAAAAGTTTTGATCAAGTAGTATATGGAGTTCTGCAAAAATAAAAAATAAAAGACCAACAAAAACATTTAATAAAGTTTGTTTTTTAGGAGCGTTAACATTTTGATATTTTCATGAATAACGTGTTGATCAAGGAAACCATCACTTTCTAAAGAAGATGCACTAGACAAAGACCAAAGCAATGTTTTAAAAGCCGGATCGGACATCGAGCCGGAAAGATTAGCGGGTCAAGATTCAACCGGTTGGAACGGTTGAGCCGTTTAGCCGGACCGGTGACGTAATAATTAAATTTAAAAATATTATATATATACACATATATTACAATAATTAGTATTTAGTGAAAGAGGTCATAAAAGCACAAAATTGTTTGATATTTGGCGCTGCACTAAGTTTTTTGTTTTAACTTGCATAATAATTTCTCTCATTGGGGTCACTTGGATGATTAAATATTTTTAAGAGAGGCCCTTACCTGCTTCACAACTTTCAAAAAATGTACACAAAACACTCATCTTTGAATTCTCTTTGTCAAGTAATCCACTTTTTGTCTTTTTTAAGTTTTTTTCAGGTTTTTTTTTTTTAAATTTTCCCCCAAATATGTACACAAAACACTCATTTTTGGACTGTGTTTTTCAGTGGGTTTTTTTCAAAATTTCCCCCAAAAAAAACCTGATTTTTTTTTGTAAATCAAGTTATTGGGTTGGGCCGGCCGGTTTTTAAAAACCCGTTCCGGGTTCCGGGCCAAAAAGGGCTTCCGGCCCAACAACGGCTAAAATTCAGTCCAAAGCGGTTCTCCCATAAAAACGGTCCAACGTACTAATCCGGCCCGTCCTCTTGACCGGCCGATGGTCCAACATCCGGTCCGGTTCTTAAAAGATTGAATCAAAGGATTGCAACTGACTGGGGAGTCTTCCAAGTCAGCTAATGATAACATATGCCCCACACTACATGTTCTACTTTTGACAATATTTAATACAACGTGTTGAATGGTGAGTCACTTAGAATTTGACAGATTGTTTAAATCAATAATTTTTATATATTGATTTACTTAATTAAGAGTTCGACCAATCTAAGGTCAAGGTAAAAAAAAAAAAGGAATTTTGGGTAAATAATACAAATATGCAGTTATTAAAATCAATATTAATATAAAATACAAACTTTAAGTAAGTTGTATTATTTACAGATTAAAAATTGGGTCAAGTTGTTAATGAATGTTAATTAGTGGACATATGTCTATTTTTTTTTTAAATTTCTCTTCACCTTGCAATTTCTTGTGGCACTCTTATATACCTTTTTGTTTTTCACTATTTAAAGTAGGGTTATGGTGTAAAAATACTTGTAAAATTTTTTAAAAAACGTACTCAACACTATAAACTTTTTTTAGGTGTAAAAATATCTATAAATATTTAAAAATGGAGCAAAAAGGGCATTACCGTTAAAATATCAAAACGTCCGTCTCATCCAATATGAAAATACAAGAATACCCTCTACCAAAAAATACGTCATCCAAAAGAAATTACTCTTTCCCTTCCCATCTCTTGATTCATTGGCAACCGCAGCCTATTCGTCCTTCTCTCCGACCTTGTTCCCGGCCAACCACCGTGACGACATTGCGTCCTTCATTCGCACTCTCATCTCCACCCTCTCCATTATCATTCTCCCGCTCTGCAAACAGACTCACGACACCCTTCTCACGACCATCTCCCCCTTACCCATTACAGTTCCAGATCTAGCCAAATCTTGAAGATTACTCTAAGCATTGAAGCTTTATTTTCAAAATTTGCTTCAGATTTGAGTTTGATTGAACAACCAATATGCATTTCGAAGCTTTAATTCAATGTTCTGAAAGAAGCGATCACGCCTTCAACTCATTAAGATGAATCTTGCATATCACTATGCCGATGTTGGAGATTCATTTTCCACTCCCAAAATGATTCTTCAATGGATCTCTTGTCCTTTTTTTTCCGCCAAAATGCATGTCTTGTCTAACCGGTTTTTCACTTGTATCTATTGGCTGTTTGATTTCCTATGAAGTCTGGAAAATGAAAACAAACTAAAACTTTAAATCTGGTTAATACGTTTTGGTGTTTTTTTTGGATGCTTAAAAGTATCTTCCCTTTTCATTTCATTATTTGCTTTCATCGAATTTTTTATTCTAGGCTTTAATCTGATTAATTTTTAAAAAGCAATATGATTTTATGTCTTTCCGGAGCTCTTGGACAAGAAAGAAAAAAAAGTCTTTTAGAGCTAGCCGTTGCCGACACTGGGACGAAAATAGGAAGATGAATGAGGAAAGAAGAGAGTCTGATCATCAAAGTGATGATGAAGGGCAGTAAAGGAAAGTTAAGAACTGAGGCATTTTTATTTTTTCTGATCGTGTGGGGGCCAGAATAAAAAGTAACAGACGTTCTGCTATTTCAACGGTTGTAGCTTTTTCGCTTCCATTTTAAATATTTATAAGTAGGGAAAATCGCTGATAAATACTAAATAAGCAAATTAATTGCTCTTTGCCACCAACACACATGAGGGACTGAACTTGCATTAAAATGGAACTTAAAAAGACAAAAAAGCCCTCAGTTTGATAAGAAAATTTTAGGCGGGAGCTGAGGAAGGAGGAAGCACAGTTCTGAATCTCGTCTTCCTCTTCCATTTCCGGCCTGCAGAAGTTCAGCGTCGTCTCCCCTCACTCGGCCGTCTCCTTGGCTTGTGTCTGTCGGCAGTGTCATCTCCGGGTACTCCTCCAGCGGCCGCCGTCTCATTGGCTCGTGTTCTTCGGATCTGTCGTCTCCAAGTGTTCCTCCAGCGGATCTGTCGCTTGCTCCTCCAGCGGATCTGAATCCCACCGTCGCTTGCTCCTCCAACCTAAATGCCTCCTTCATTCACCTGATCTTTTTCATACGTGCCCAATGGTGATCCACGCTATGTGCAAAGGATGAAGATCCATTGTGTGCCAATGATCTGTCGTTTTGTGCAATTACTCTTCCTTCATGTGCCAATGATCTTCCATTTTGTGCAATTCATCTTTCATGATGGTCAATTGATCTTCCATGAAGGAAAGTTAAGAACTGAGGCATTTTTATTTTTTTTGATCGTGTGGGGGCCAGAATAAAAAGTAACAGACGTTCTGCTATTTCAACGGTTGTAGCTTTTTCGCTCCCATTTTAAATATTTATAAGTATTTTTATACCTACAAAAGTTTTTAATGTCAGGTATATTTTTGAAAAAAGTTTATAGATATTTTTATATATTAATCTAATAATATATATTATGACTATGTGATTGTTATTTAATAACAATAATTTATTATTTTTATTCTAGCGTGCTTGATCTCCCAAAATAAAAAAGTCTTCCTTCGCCTTTACAATTCATCCTTCCATTAGTAGTTTGAGTAAACAATACTTCACTGACTTTGGGTCTGTTTGGTATAACGTTTTCATTGGATTACCGCACGTTTCAATTCAAAAAAGCACAATGGACACTTTTTGATCCATTGCACCTTTATCACCAACGCAGCTTTTCAGTGAAGCTCATTTGCGTAGCTTTTCGGTTCTCCATCACTGTGTCGCAAAGCTTGTACGCTCCCTCTGGTTCTCTCTCTGCAATACTCCTAGTGATACCTACCTCCTCTCTCAAACTGTCGGCCACCCTGCTCTTTCCGTAGCTTTTTCTTTTCTCAAAGGTCAACAATTCCAACTCTTCCCATTCACTTTTTCCAATTGCTCCTAGTCAAAAAATGTTGGCCACTCCCTTTATAGTTTTTAGTCAAAAAATTCAAAGCCAATGGAAACTCATCTTTCACCCTCACACTTAGTCAAAAAATTCAAAGCCAATGGAAACTCATCTTTCACCCTCACACCACGTGATTAAACCCATACAATAGACAAAATAAATATAAAATGAAGACAATATAAGAGAGAGAAAAAACATGACTTCCTTCTCTTATGCTCTAAATGGGTAAAATTTGGTTTAGGGAAGACTAAAAATATTGGCGTAAAAGAAATGGTTGCCATAAACTTATATATGTATTCTAATTTAAGTATAAATTTATCCATTTTTAATTAAGTACTTTTGTGTATTTTTCTTGTTTTTCAATAATAATTGAAAATTTTTATTATCAAATTTTATTTATATTTTTTCATTTCAATTATCACAATATATACAAATAATATATATATATATATATATATATATATATATATATATATATATATATATATATATATATATATATATATATATATATATATATATATATATGTAGTATTATATAAGATTCATGCCCTTTTCAATCATTTTATATCTAAACGGGCTTTTCAAACTCTAATCCAAATAGGTTCAAGGTTAGAAAAAAAGTCACTTCTGCCACCGCTAATTCAAACACAAATCACATTTATAATCTGACTTTTGATCTTACCTTACTTTTTCAAAAGTCAGATGATAAAAAAAAAACAACTTCTCCACCGTTAATCCAAACAGGCACTTTCTCTTTCAGAGATGAAGCATAGAAAGGTTGTGCCGTTGTGGTATATTAAGCAATTATACTTTTATATCCATTATTTAGTATTTGGTAATTTTTTTATCATTACTTTAAAGTGTTGAAGCAAAGAATATTTTATTTTTAAAAATTAATTTTATTTTACTTTTCATCATTCTATATTCTAAAGCAATTTTTCTAACAAGTAGAAATGATCAATTCGACGCAATAAAAAAAGTCCAATTCGAGGTGCTTGTTTAATTATAAATATTAATGAATTCAATGACAATTAATTAAATCCGCAAGCTTAGTTTTTCTTTGAAATGTTTTCTTACGTGATTGTGATTATGATTTAGTGAACACAAATTTATCATCAGATTGGTTCCTTTAGTGTCCTCAGACTATATATCTTTGAGAAATGTTTTGAAGCTCCTCACTTGATAAAGGTTTTTGGGGATTTTGAAAGTGGCTTTGAAATTGGTCTCTGCCATTGAGCGTTGTTGAGTTTTTAATATTAGGTTGCACGTTGATGGATGGGCTGACAAATTTTTTTCTCAAAAATTGAATTTTAAAAAATAAATGAACCCTAAATAAACGGATTAAAATTTAGGAAGCTTCATTAGTTTGGCATGTTTGGACTTTAATTAATTTGGACTAAGCTAATCAAATTAGATTTGTCTTACATTTAAATTAAACTTCTTTGTGGAAATTTAGATTTTAAAATAAATAAACTATTTATGAATAGAGTATCTTTGAATTTGATTCTTTATAGAAGTTATATTTTATATTTTATTATTGGTTCGCATTGAGCCTATAGTGATAATCCATCTTTAAGGCACAAAAAGTCCCACATGTGTAGATTCAACAATAACTAGAAAATTATTCGTAAATTTTAACAGATTTTCTGCAATCTGGAAATATGGAATTCACGATATGATTCATTTTGATAATTGAAGCAACAAAACAAAAATCTTCACTTTTACAATTTAATTTACTTTTTAGACCATTTATGTTATTAGTGCAGCCTATAAACATTATGTATGCAGTTGGAAATTACAATCCCCAAAGCAGAATACGCACATTAAATCTACTTTCAGTCTCATTTAATTTTTTTATAATGAAATATTGTAATTATAGAGAGTCAACGTAGGCAAAAAAAAAAAAAAAAAGAAAGAAAGATAAATATGTAGCTGTGAAATTTGAATGAAAATATCCTTTGTAATTAATAATTTTTTAAAACTTGCTTTTAATAAAAATTTAATATTTTTAAAATGAAAAAATATGTTTTATTAGCATTCCAAGTTCATTCAAAGGTTTTCTTGTGACTAGCAGAGATATAATAAGTTAGGTAAGGACAAGGTAATCTAAAACATCACAATCATTTTATAAATAAAATAATCGATTAATTAAGGGATCAGGCCATTCATTGATATGGGGAAAGCAGTAGATAGTTTGTTGAATGAGAAATTTATTTCCAGCAATCCAAGTGGATGGTTATTATCTCTCCAACAATTTGGAATTTCGTCAGAGAAATTGTTATGAGAAAGATCAAATCTTGTTAGATGTACAAGGATCAAGGTGACAAAATCTTTCCGGGATATTTCCACTAAGAGAATTATTTCAAGGATCAAGGTCTGTAAGATGTACAAGCTGGCAAGACTTTGAGAAACTAACCACTAAAAAAATTACTTGAAAGATGAAGCCTTGTTAAATTTACAAGTTTACCAAGACTTTGAGGAATATCACCACAAAAATAATTAGTTGAAAGATTAAGGACACTTAGCTTTTTAAGATGCCCTACCCATGTTGGCAAATGGCCATTGAGTTTATTATTAGCTAATGATAGTTCTGTTAGATATTTTATTATTTATGATTATATATTTATTATTTAATACATATTATGCTTAAATATTATCTTACCATTGTTATGGATAAAATATCTCCTAATTGTGGCCTGCACGTGATTTGGATAGAGATTTGATTTAGAATTACCTGCTTAACTGGTAAGCTATTACAAACCTTAATGGAAGGTTATAAATAGCGTTAACTGGGTCTTAGAGTGGTAATGTTGAAATACACTTACTTACTCCTTAAGGGTTTCTTGAGGGGCGGCTATTCCCAAATCATCACTATGTCTCATCTTCTCGTTAGAAAAAGTCATAACCTATTCTCTTCTAATTCTAACTTTTTCTTATTCTATATAGTTTTAAGGTTGTGAAATACTAATCGTAACAAAATAATTCCGATGGTTTCGTAGAAATCAAAGAGGTTTCCAAGGCCGAGATGCATTAGAATAATTGGAAGGCAAAAAATAAACTAGAAGCACAGAAAAACTTGCCCAAAAATCTAATAAACCTGAAGCAGAATTAAAATAAGGGAGAATAAAAAAGTGCGCAGAAAATAAGGTCCAAAAGCACGTCATTGTTAAAAAATAAAACCTAGGCCCCAGTTGCATAAGTAATCAAAAGCGGAAAAAAATATTGAACAAGCCCAAAAACGGGTTTCGTCCTACAACACATATAAACATTAAACTAATATATAAAAGATTCAAAATGCCAGCCCCAATATGCATTTTCCCCATCTACAAGAATTGTTTTTTGTTACAAGCCCATGTTCAAGAATTCGTGAAACTGCATTTCACTTGGGTGCCAATATGTGTCGTCTTGGGTCATCTTCATGGAGTCGGTTAACCAACCCGACTCGCGAAAGGGCTACTTCTATGGAGCTGCCGTCGTCTGTGATTGTAGGCAACTTTTCTGGCATCCCAAGGCTCCTTTTCCGACCATCTTGAGCAGCATTCCTCATGATTTTGGCACCATTTTCTTAGGGTTTCAAGAGCGATATTTACAAGAAATTGTGCGAACCGATTTACAACAAATATTGTATCAACGATCAAGTAAAAAGTTAAGATGAAGTTGTTTATGTGAAACCGAAAACTCCAACGCAACTGTGCCAAACCGATTTACGACAAATATTTTATCAATGATCAAGCGAAAAGTTAAGATGAAGTTGTTTATTGGAAACCGAAAGGTCCAATGCAACAATGGGAACGTTTTATGATGGGTTCATTGGCCTTTTTTAATGGCTATTTTCATGAAACAAGAAGGCAAAATGATTTGGGTGTTTTAAATGAATGCCGAAAACTTAAATAAAAAACATACCCAGATGAGAATTATATAAAGCTCGTTCTCGGTTCTATGGCCATGGGTTCCGACAATCAAAAATAGCAGTAAGCACCATAGAATGAAATAATCCTCCCACTCAGTCACAAACAACACCCTAGATGTTGATTGATCTTACTTTTCAAGC
Organism: Inga laurina; assembly: GCA_963855925.1. Lineage (NCBI taxonomy): Eukaryota > Viridiplantae > Streptophyta > Magnoliopsida > Fabales > Fabaceae > Inga > Inga laurina. The sequence goes on from OY979703.1 coordinate 64,254,525, forward strand.
ATATACAATTCATACCCATTCGAACCTCCAAGAAAAAAAGGGAAAATTACAAGTCTACAAGTCCCGGATAATAAGAGGAAAAAAATAAAAAATAGTCCCTTAAAATCTCAAAATTACATTTAAGTTTTGTGGGACTTTTTTACAATAAATTCCAATTCTACTGATAAGTCTATAGGTGTTCGCTGACAAGTCTATAGGTGTTTCCTGACAAGTCTAAAGGCATCTATTGATAAGTTCAGGGGCATCCATTAGCAAGTCTATGACGTCCATTGACAAGTCCATGATTGAAATTTATTATAAAACAGTCCCACAGGACTTTTTGACAATTTTGAGATTTTAAGGAACAACTTTTTCATTTTTTCTCTTGTCCGGGACCTGAATATAACTTTCCCAAAAAAAAGCTAAGGATAAGAATGCTTCATTGAAGAAAATTAATTCTCCTCTTGTCCCAGTAATCCGAAAGCAATGCACCAAAGTTTTAATTAAGAAAAATAATATCTAAGTGAAAGAGTAACAATTAACAAGTGGAGCAACTACCATAGACAAGTTTTGGGACATTTTTTATATTATTTTCCTTAATTGGGATCTTAATATCATTTTCCCAAAAACCAATTAATAAAGTAATTGATAGTTTTTTTTTGGCAGAGAAAGATATTTCCATTACTAAAATAGACTTACAAGGAATACAAAAATAGCAACACAAACAAAATAAAGAGCCATTGGCCAAATAAAAATAAAGACCACAACAACTAAATCCTAACCCTAATCTTCAGATCAAGGGGAATGACAAAAGCAGTTGCCACCCTTGCCAAACTTGCCGCACCGATGCACTAGAGCCTACATAGAAGAAAAAACTCTAATAATGGCTATAAGGGCATAAGGGTGGTGTTCAAAGAATATTCCAAAAGGACCCAACCCTTTTGTCGAAAAGAAAACACCTAAAGACATTGTAAAGGAACAAATATGGGATGAACCCATAGATATAGAAAAACCCATGAACCCCTAGATACAGAAAAACCCATGAGCCTTTTTGTGCTTTCGATTTTTAATATTTTTCATTCATAGCACTTTCTGGGCCTATAGGTCTTGGGCTTACTGGATCTTTAGCTTTTATTTGGTTTTCTTGAAATGTTTTCGTTGAGTTTTTCAGATTTAGGCTTTCGGTTTTGTTGCTTCAGAGATATTTTAGACTCTTTCAATTTTTGAAGTTACACGTTTTAAGCCATTTTTGTTATACAATAAGCCAGATATTTGTTTTTTAATTTCACGAAATGGTTGATTTTGGGCCCTTATTCTGTTTTATTTCATTGTTTTATTATGGACCGATTCTATCACCTTGTTTTGGTCCAATATTTCTGTTCTGATTGATGCATCTGGGCTGAAGGACGTTCTTGGTCCTTCTGTTTATTTATCTTAATATTTGCTGAGGAAAATTTTGCGCAATGATATTTTGGGCCTCGTATTTTATTAGCTATTGTTTATTCTGTCATGAACTGAAACTGGATTTTGGGCAACGTTTTGTTTTTAGGATTGTAAATTGTGGGCCTTTGGGTTTTACTTTATCATTGATGTTTCTTGTTGCTGTTCGGGCCTACATTATTTGGGTTTTTATTTTAGGGAAAAAGATAGAAAAAAAGTTGTGAAGTTATAAAATCCCAAATCAAGTTTATTATTAAGAGTTGATAAAAGAATGACAAAATTTGATAAGCAATTTATAACTCATTTTTTGGGAAACACCTGATTTAAAATTTTGTAATTTCAAAGTTATTTTTTATTGTTTTTTTAATTTTATGAGCTAATATTTTATTGTTATATTTTTGGACCTTTTATTGTTCCTTTTTTTTTCCTCCAAAATTTTCTTATGGGCTCTACTACGTTTTCAATCTTTTGAGCCATTAAGTTGAAAAAAAAGGAATGCTACGTTCTCCCAATCAGATTTTGATTAACATTTTGAACTGGATATGTGTTTACTTTAATTCTAGACAATCGTTGTTATTCAATATATTGGGTTATTGATATTGAGGCCTTCAAGTTTGATTTCTAGATATTATTTTAATTCAATTAAGTTTTCTTAAATCCATTTTGTGATTAATTCTTTGGCAATTTCCATTCTTTCAAGAAATTAAAAATATAATTAATTGTTTGGGTTTAATTTATATTTCATCTCATAAATGGTTTATTTGATCAAAATATTTGAATACTGGTTTATTTTTATTTGCCATTTTAATTGTTTTAATATGGAAAAATCAACTTTGGCTATTTTAGTATTATGGTAATTTGCAAAATTTTGTTTTTGTATATTATTTAATTACATTAATGTTTATGTAATTAATTTTGGACAATTTTTCAAATGTTTCAATTTTGCAAAATTATATTTGAGTTGAAATATGTTGAAATTGATCTCTTAAACAATATTTGGATATATAACATAGTGGGAAGGTTATTAATTTAATTTTTTTGATCAAATTAATTAGTTAATCCCTCCATTAAGATGTGCATATATTAGATTTAACTAGCTCAGACTCACGCAATGCATGGGTGAGAGGCTGAGTATTTATTAATGTGTTGTTATGTGAAAAAATTACTTAGATTTAAAACAATATTTTGTATTATGGAATATACTATGACCCATATAAAGATATATATGCGTGGAGAGGTGATACTATAATAATTTTGACTTTCATTTTATAATATGTACATAAAATACTCAAAACTGCTTTATACAAAAAGTCATAATTAATTTATTAGAATCCTTATATTTTCTATTGAGTAGATACCCTAAATTTCACTACTCTACTTTTATATAGTTAAGATTTGGATGCACAAAGTAGTAGGAGAATTTATCTATTATAGTTATTTAGTCACATTTTGTTAATTAAATTAAACAATTAAATTCACGTTAAAGATTCATGTCAGATAAAACAATTATATTTTTGTGGTTTTTTCGGTGTTTGTTCGGAATGACAGATAAGAACCTTCATCCTAGACAAGTGATAATGGCCATGGCAAGATCAGTTGCAGCTAGTATAACACACACACACACACACGTATAAAGGCATTTTATAAAAGTTCTCCTCCAATCCTATTTATAAGATAGAGAGAATGTGTTTTCTTTTATCCTATTTATGATCACATTATTAAATTTTTCATATAAATATATATTTTCACTTTTCATATATTAATGTGCAGATTGTTATTTTCTTGGAAAGTATATATATTAAATAGGAGTAAAGTTGAAAAATCATAAAACTTTAAGGCACAGTGAATGGGGTTCAAAATTTTTCTTGATTCCGATAAAATTTGTTAGAATTTTCTAGATGTTGTGAAAAATGCGATTTTGATAAAAAATGAGTGCTTGAATGGTTGTTATCAAAATCATTTTTTTAAGCTCAAAATACTAAAAAAGACAAAAGTTAATGAGATAATTAATTAAATTAAGCACAAATTTTAACGTATATTTTTTTAAAATTAATAAATAATATTTGTATATGTGTGTGTAAGACCGATTTATTATTTACATAACAAAGTAATAATTAATATGTGTGTTTATAAATATAAGATTAAATATATTCTTAAAAAAATGAAAATTTCATAATAATTGTTCATTGTATGGAAAAAATATAGAGAAAATATCAAGACATGGTTTTAAATGACAAAAAACATAAAAAAGTTAGCTTCGAAAAATGATGGGTTTTCACCCTCAAACCATGATTTTCAATGATAAAGTGCTTTTTTTTTTCCCTTCTACCAAAAAAAAAAAAGTGCTTTTTTTCCCCCAATTTTTCCATCTATTTGGCATCTCTTTCCCAAAAATTTAATCTCATTAATGATTACCTTGATCCTATGAGAGAATTCAGAAAATTAATGTACTCACCATAATTAATATCGAATCCATGAGATGTGGTGAATGAAGTATTACACTCCCCTGGAGCCAACATATAAGACATTTTTAACTAATTCATATGAACTAAGGCCATTCAAACAAAAAACATGAACTAAAGAATATTAGTTAAGTTATTTAATGTGTCTTAAATTGATAAAATTTACTTATTTTGCCTTTATTAAAGAATGTGATTTTCAAATATGCATTTATTATCTAGGGCTAAGATGCAAAAATAGCAATAATGTTTTACACTTTGAGCACCAAACACAATTATCTTTTGTTGGGTGCAAACGTGGCAATTAACAATTTTTTTGGTATTTAATATGACAAGTCGGTCAAATTGCTGTTATGTCTGTCCACCCTATGCATTGTGGGGCCCACATTTTGACCAAGTGACATGCATTCTGCTTCTTAGACATTAAAATGTGGCAGGCGGGGTGTTTATTGAAGGATGTAATGGTCAGACCTACCTTTTGACCAAGGAAAAAATAAAAATAAAAACAAAAACGAAGCCTCCATACCTATTGAAGCCTCCATAATAGTCAAGACCTTTCATAGCTATGGAACGAATTGAAGAAGGAGGGGGAAGCGGACTTGGAAGTGAGTGGGTAAATCGATTTACTCAAAATGGCAGAGAAATAAAAACAAGAAAGCTGTAAATCGATTTACTCAAAATGGAAGAGTAACCAAAATTTCAAATATGAAGTAAAACGATTTATATCATTGGTTTCCAGAACTTAAGTAAATCGATTTACTATTATTCAAATCGATTTATAATGACGTATAAATGTTATAAAACAAGGTAAATCAATTTATGTTATTGAAAAATTGATTTATGTCATTGATTTCCAGAACTTAAGTAAATCGATTTACTATTATTCAAATCGATTTACAATGACGTCTAATTATTATAAAACAAAGTAAATTGATTTAAGGCATAGAAAAATCGATTTATGTCATTGAAAAATCGATTTATATCATTGGTTTCTAGAACTTAAGTAAATCGATTTACTATTGTTCAAATTGATTTACAATGACGTTTAAATGTTATAAAACAAGGTAAATCGATTTAAGGCATCGAAAAATCAATTTATGTCATTGAAAAATCGATTTATATCATTGGTTTCCAAAACTTAAGTAAATCGATTTACCATTATTCAAATCGATTTACAATAACATCTAAATATTATAAAACAAGGTAAATCGATTTAAGACATAGGCAAATCGATTTATGTCATTGAAAAATCAATTTATGTAATTGGTTTCTAGAACTTAAGTAAATCAATTTACTATTATTCAAATCGATTTACAATGACATCTAAATGTTATAAAATAAGGTAAATCGATTTAAGACATAGGCAAATCAATTTATGTCACTGAAAAATCAAAGATAAATTAATTTACCGAGAACCAAATTGATTTATCATTTGACTCTGCTTTCATTCAGCCTGACAGAGGTTCGGTATTTTGGATCTCAAAGCACATGTTTGATTGAGATGAAACAAGTAGCATACGAAACTAGACTCCCAATTCATCATTTTGACACCAAGATTAAGTTAAAAGGAGCTAAGATGAAGGAGATATGAATTTTGGAAGATAACATTCAAATTACCATCATATTTCAGAACAAGTTTGGTATTTTGGATAAACTCTCAAACTACATGTCAGATTGAGATGAAACCAATGGTATATGGAACTAGAATTAAAGAGCTTTCTATGGATAGGTAATTTGTCAAATTTAGAGTTATATGCTAAGAGTTATGACTTTTGGAAGTTGACACTAATGAATTCACAGATTTTGCAATAATCTATTATGGAGTCATTCCACTAATTGATTCCATTCATATCCATTTACATACATGAACAAAATGAAACATATTAATGGCATTTTTGTCACAGATTTTGCTCCACAAATTTTGTCCATCCATCTACTGCTTCCTTAAGAAAAACACTACTATCAAACTCCATGTCATTAACAACAACGCCAAAACTCCTCTAAACTTCCTCTCCCACTTCCACTGTTCAGCATCATTAAACTCATGTTTGAGTTTAAGGTTGAGAAGTTTACAATGAATTGCATCAATTTATTCATTTACCCTTTGCCCAAGCTCTCCTTTTCTAAGATTTTTATTTTCATCATATAGTTTGTCAACATCATCCAATAGCTCTTTAATCACAATATTTGCCCTCTCCCTAAACTCAGCATCATGCCAAGTGAAATAGCCACAACCTCCTTTCGGTGACAATTCCACCCAAGATTCAGGAATAAATCCACACAATAACTTTAAACCTTTAAATTAGGAACAAACCCACTCATTTAATCATTTCAAATGCACTGCACACACACTCACTCTTCCATCAGATCGTCCCTTTCAATTGCACAACACACACACTTTTACCTGGTTATAGTATGGGCAACCATAGAACCTTCGACCTGGGTTCCCATCAGTCCACGATATCCATCGAGGTGTGACCAACTTGTGGTGGCAATACCTCCTTGGTGCTTCATATTATTCCTCCCGACTCAGTTATCTCAACAATGCGACCCTCCTTCTACACCTTTTTGTCGACGAACAAGATGACGAGGGCATCACCCACCTACTTCTAGGTCCGCTTCCCCCTCCTTCTTCAATTCCTTCCATAGCTATGAAAGGTCTTGATTGTTATGGAGGCTTCATTTTTATTTTTTTTTCTTGGTCAAAAGGTAGGTCTGACCATTACATCCTTCAATAAACGCCCCACCTTCCACATTTTAACATCTAAGAAGCATAATGCATGTCACCTGGTCAAAATGTGGGCCCCATAATGCACAGGGTGGACAGGCGTAACGGCAATTTGATGGACTTGTCATATTAGATAGCCAAAAAATTGTTACTTGCCATATTTGCACCTAGCAAAAGATAATTATGTTGGGTGCTTAAAGTGTAAAACATTATTGTTATTTTTGCACCTTATGTAACCCACTACTTTCACAGCCGATAATATGGTTCAAAAATGTGTCATAAAGCAAGCGAGAGACCAAAGAACAATTTAAAACATATTTGAAATCCAATCTTCAAAGCAGGACTTGGGCCTGTAGTAAAGATGGATTTCTAAAACTTTTCACAATTTGTTTTAATCAAGTCTCATGCCTACATTTCAAAACTGTTTGGCCTGCTCGGTATTGTTCTATTCATTCATATCAGAGTACTCAACGAAAATTCCCGATGACACTTGGGATTCAATCTTTAACTACAAGAGCCTCTAGGGCATTTTTGCCCATTTCAAACGGGGATTACAGAAAATTACACAAATCCACTATATCAGTCTACATTTACATATACAATTATCCCAACATTTGATAACCAACACAAAACTAATCTCCCAGCCATGAACTCTAACCGTCCTTGTATACCAGCTTTTCCTTCCATTGGTCTGCCCTAACTGTAGGTTAGTAATGGAAAGAGTGAGATTTATAGGAATCTTAGTAGTAATAATTTTAGTCATATGATATATAATAAACAAGGCATGTAGGCAATTATCAGAAAGCAATAACACAAAAGCATTTACAATAACAATAACATTCTCAGCGACAATTTACAACAGTAGCACCTTTTTATGTAACGACCGCACCCATACTTTCTACCGAGACTTTTGGCTGGCCTACCCTCACCCGTACATTCTACCTAGACTTTTGGGCATAAACAAAAACAACGTTCACTGTATTCACTTCCATGGCATTATGACAGCTTTTGTTGTATTCACAATGATGAGTGACAATTGTCACAATAGCTTTTGTTGTATTCAGCTACCACTTTCTTCACAATTCAGCTTCCTCTTCTTCACAATTCAATGATAAACACAAACATATAAGTATTATACATGATATAAGAGAAATAGTCACTACCTTGTTCTTTCCATTCGTGCTCGGGCACCATTTTCACACGCTCAGCTCGAATCTCAAGTCCTATAAATCATAATCAAGGATGATAAGATATTCACTATTTCAATTCTCAACTCCAAAACACTTAGGGTTGGTTATCATTTAGGTCCTTTAGGTAGCTTCTGGAAGCTTAAACAAAAGCCTAAAGGGTTGGGAAGAGCTAAACCAAAAACCACCTTTCAAAAAGGTAAAATACTGAAATTGGGGGTTGGCTGCGGCTAAGAAAAATCCTATTTCTTAGCTGAACTTCCAAAAATCATAACTAATTCTAAAAATATCAAAATGGGGTGATTCCAAAGCCTATGGAAAGCTATTTAAGTCCTATATACAGGAAAAATATGAACCACTACCAGCCACCACCAAAAAAATACAGAATTCAACAAATGTTTATACTATTCCAGAATAACATCCAGTTTCAACATCAAAATTGGAAATACAGAACTTCTAGCACACACATCAAAATAACAGCCATTATATATCAATTTAAAGCTTGGCATGTATACTATTATATTGGAAAGTTTCAAAATTTTTCAGCACCATTTACTCATTCAAAACTGCCGGGTAAACCGACTGCCTGCACATAGTTTTCACCGACAGCATTTTCCAATTTTACCAGCAAATGTTTCCAATGGTCCAATTTTCACAACCAACACTATTCCCACACAAATTTTCACATGGAATCTAAAGGAATCATTAAAACAACGAAATTCACATTCCTTTAACAAGTTCTATTTTGGCGCAGAAATTACACAAATCTCACAAGTTATCAAACTTCACATTCAATTCCCATCAACAAAACACCATAAACCCTCTAACACCCTAATTACATGAAAATTAGGGCAAATTCCACAAGCCAAAACACTCAACCAAACATCACAATATACATCTCAAAAGTTAGCTTTTGCACACCTCTTCCTCTTCCACGAGCTTTTTCTTTAATTCCCCAACCTTTAGCTTTCCTTGAGCTTACAAAACACCTCCTCTTGAAAATCTAAAACCATAAGAATGAAGCTTACATCAAGAGGAACAAGTTTAGAGAAGAGGTTTTGAGCAAAAGGATTCATCTACTAGGTCAAAATCTCACCTTCATCTTGAACTTCTTCTTTCTCTTTCTTCTTCACCATGCTCGGACGACTTGGAGCTTGAGGAAAGAGAAAAGAAATGTGAAATGATCTAATCTTCATCCCTCCCATAACTTGACAGCCGACCAAGAGAGGATAGAGGGAAAAATAAGAATTAAAAATGCTTTATTTGACTTTTCCACTCTCGACCCTCCATTCAAATCATACCACTTGTCAAAAATCCCATGGCTTCTCTTAAGGCATGTAACCATATCGTTACTCTAACCAATTTTATTAGCTATTTAGTCACACTTCTCATTTCTTTTTGCTATTAATTAATTTCTTCATCAGTTGCTGATTAATTGGCATTTTATTCTTCCTGTTTTGCCCATGACTATGGCAAATTCACTTGAATTGCCACTTGACACATGATTCAATTTCTTTTTCTCCTTCCATGCGCCATTCCCTCACATTTAAGTTTACTAAAGACTTTGCCACATCATTAAACTTAAATACAGGGTTTGGGTATTTTCTACTGCGAATTTAGGTCACAAATCACATTTTATTCCCCAAAAGTGTTTTCTCACATTAATTACATTCTCATTTGAAGTCATTAGCACTTACACAAATTTTGGGGTATTACACCTTAACCCTATTATCTATTATATTTTTCTCTATCCTACGAGGGCTAAAAGTGGAAAGCAAGCATTAATTAACCTATCAATCTCTTATATTTTGGACCAATTTTTTGTTTGAAAGACTTTTTATATTATGGACCAGAAGGAGTAATTGATTAAAGAAGCCATCGCTATCTAAGAAGCTTCTTTGGCTATATATAAAGCAAAAGCACTGGTGGCTCACTTGGGCGTTGTGTGAAATTGGAGAATTTTGCAAGGCCGACCAAACATTGATATCACTGTCTATGTAGTTTCTTTGGCTCTATAAGGCAAAGCATTGACTCGATCACTTGAGAGTTCGTACTAAAGAACTGTGTGAAAGTGGAGAATTCTGCAAGGCCGACCAAAATTAATATCACTATCTATGAATCTTCTTTGGCTCTATAACACAAAGCATTAAGATATATAAACCAAGAAAAAATATCTGAAAAATGAAAATTAATATATAATATAAAAGACCAAAAAATCAATAATATTCAAAAATAAATATTGCTTTTTAATATTTTGTCATTAGGCCAAAATTGTACTTTCATGTTTGGAATTCATAGCACCCGGTCTCTTGAGACTTCACTATAATTTGATAATTTCAAGGGACCTGATTGTAATTTATTCTGTTAATTGGGACCTGTTTGCATTTTTCCCAAATTTATATTATAAAAAAGGAAAGATATATGTATAGCCACTAACATTTGTAAAAATTATTTAAAATGTTACTATAAAAAATAATTTGTAATTACGCATGTAAAAATTTATCTAATATGTGCCAGTTCGGATACGTCCTGGTTCGAGTTTCACATGTTGACAGACCTGGAGCTGTTGCATTCTCATGCAGAACGTATTCAACAATTAGTGGGAAGGGACCTTATAGGCTCGTCTTCTTTAAGTAGCTAGATCCGTTTGGTTTGATGCCGTATTCCAATAAAAAAAATTTATGTTCTAGTTCACGGTCATATATATGTTTAGGTGTGGGTTAAGAATTTAAAAAGCCGACCAATTTAAAAGAATCCGGCACCTCTCCCTTGCAGTTCTTGTCTGTTTCCCATCCTTTGCCCAAAACTACGACGTTTTGGGTGTAAAATAGGGGATTGGTCCTTTTTTTTTTTCAAAAAAAAAAAAGTATTCTGGAGTATTTCTTTAGTCGCACCCAGTATCCTAAATATTCTGAAATATTGTTTTTAATAACACCCAGTATCCTAAAATAATTTTGTGTGCATCCAACACCTTAAAATATTTTTCTAATTACAACGAACACCCTAAACTTAAGATGCAGAGTGTTGATGGAAAAAAAACATTTAATGTATTTGATGGAAAAACATTTTTTAGGATATCAGGTGTTTAAAAAAAATTTTAGGGTGTTGAATGAACTAAAAATTAATTTACAATACTGGATTTATCATACTGGATGCTATTGAAAAATACTTTATGGTGCAGCTTGCTAGATATTAGATGCTATTGAAACAATATTTGATAGTCAATGCATCAAAAATTATTTTAGAATACTGGGTGCCACTAAAAAAATACTCCATAATAATGGATTTTTTTTAAAAAAAGTATTGGACCAACCCCCTATTTTACATCTACAACGTCGTAGTTTTGGGCAAAGGAGGGGAAATGGACGGGAACCGCAAGGGATAGGAGCCAGATTCGATTTAAAAAGCCAGACTTTTTAGACCGAACATTACCACAACCAATCTAAGTTTTCTTTCTTTGTTTTTTTAAATTATTGTTTTTTTCAATTAAATCTGTTTTTATAATTATCCATTAATTATAAGTTGCTGCAGAAGAAATAGAGAGTGTGGTGGAGGATCAAATTTCTAAGGAAGTGGCATTTACTGAGCCAATTGAAATGTTTCATTCAAGCAATCACTAGTATAATCCCACCCAATTAGTTGCCTCTCACATGAAAGCTTTTGAAGCACCAGAAGTTGTGAAATCACTACAAAAAAAACATCGGATTAGCGACGGAATTTCCATCACTAATTAGTTTAGCGACGGAAATTAGTGACGGAACCAAATTAGCGGCAAAATTTGTTTCGTCGGTAAAAAGACTGTTACTAATTAATTAGGGACGGAATTTTAAATTCCGTCGCTAATTGTCCGTTGCTAAATTTCATCTCTAATTAGAGACGGAATTCACTAATTAGCGACAAAATTCTCCGTCACTAAATTAGAGACGGCAAATTCCGTCGCTAAATTCCGTCTCTAATTAGAGACGGAATTCACTAATTAGCGACGGAATTTCCGTCTCTAATCCGTCACAAAATATTTTTTATATAATTTAAATTGCCACATGTCCTCACAATAAGCCTCCACATGTCCCTCACCGGCGGCCGCCACCGCCGGCCACATGTCCCCGTCAGCTGCACCCACCTCGCCTTCGCCCTCCACATGTCCCGATCAACCGCCACGTGTCACCCTCCATCGCGGGCCATGTGTCACCCTCCATCGCGCGCCACGTGTCCAAGTCACAAATTGGTTGCATTTTGTAACCAAGTTGGGATTCAAAGCCTTGACCTCTCACGCGTGTGCCAGTGCCTTTATCAGTTGAGCTAAGAGGAACCTGTGTAATTTAAATGCAAAATCATATATATATATATATATATATATATTGCTTTGTGAACAAAATGAGAAATACAAAATTTAATCTATTATTAAATATTTGAATTTAGTTTTCTTATTTTATTTTATGTAATTTTTCTACTTAAATTTTTATTATTAATATCTTTTTTATTCATTTTATTATATATTTTATTCTTTTTTTGCATTTATAAAATTTTTATTTTTATTTGTATATAATATATTATTAAAAATTCAAATATATTATATTATAATTTCAATTTCAAAAATAAATTTGAATTAATAATTTTATTTATTTATTTTAATATTTATATTATAAATTTATAATTATAAAAAATATAATTATTGAAAAAATTAATTATTTGTGACGGAAATTAGAGATGGATTAGAGACGAAAATTAGGGACGAAAAAATTCTGTCGCTGATTTTTAATGACATAATTAGAGACGGAATTTAACGACAGAATGTAATTCCGTCTCTATTCTGTCGCTAAATTAGCGACGGAAGTATTCCATCGCTAATTTTTAATGACAGAATTAGAGACGGATTAGAGACGGAATTTAGCGACGGAATCTGATTCCGTCTCTATTCCGTCGCTAATTTAGTGATGGAAAAATTCAGTCTCTAATTTCCGTCACTAATTTTAATGACGGAATTAGAGACGGATTAGGGACGGAATTTAGCGATGAAATGTGATTCCGTCGCTAATTTTAGTGACGGAATTTGTGAGGGATTATGGACGGATTAGCGACAGAATGAAATTCTGTTGCTAAATTCCGTCGCTAATTTTCATTTTTTTGTAGTAAATATTGAAATGAGAATGAATTGCACGTCTTTCATTGACTGATTAGAGGCACACACACACACACACACACACACACACACACACATATATATATATAATGCTAATACATGCATACCATAATGGAGAATATCATAACAAACATATCTCCATAGTAATATTTATAATATTAGTTAATAATAAAATCATAATATTATCACAATATTATAAAATGAAATCCCATGATATTCTCTAAAATATATTGCCTTCACTCCCCCTCAAGTTGGCGCATGGAGATTACGAGTGCCCAACTTGTTGGAGAGCTCTTGAAATCTGTCAGCACCGAATGCCTTTGTGAAGATGTCAGCGACTTGATTCTTCGTCTAGATCTTTAATGGAGAGATATCTTGAGATTTGACTTGTTCGCGAATAAAATAGCAATCAATTTCAACATGCTTAGTCCTCTCATGAAAGACCGGGTTCTTGGAAATATGAATGACAACTTGATTATCATAATATAGTGGAGTTGAAAACTGTTGAGTCGCCCTAAGGTCATGAAGGAGCCATCGGAACCATATGACTTCTTTAATCACACTAGCAATTGCTTGATATTCAGCTTCTGCTGAAGAAAGGGAAACCACACGTTGCTTTTTGCTATGCCATGAGATGGGAGTCTCACCTAAGCTGAAAATAATCAGTGCAAGAACGCCGAGTCTTATAGTAGTGTCCCCAATTTGCATCACAATATACATTCAGGTCGAGAGAGTATGCACTTGGTAAGAAGATGCCTCATCCCACTATAGACTTAAGATATCGAAGGACATGTTTTGTTGCATGCATGTGGGGGACCCGGGGATCAGCTATAAATTGATTAAGAACATTTACTGCATATGTGATATCGGGCCTAGTGACTATGAGGTGCAAGAGTCGGCCAACTAGTCTTCAATAGTGCCCTAGGTTTGGATGTGGATTAACTTCAATACTACTAAGACGACATTTCTGCTCTATGGGAAATTTGTTGGGCCTACACACCGTAATTACTGTTTCCTTTAAGATATCCAAGGCATATTTGTGTTGGCTAAGTACCATGCCCTTAGGGGATTAAGCCACTTCAATGCCCAGGAAATACTTTAAGCTTCTGAGATTCTTGTTGGGGAATCGGTCTTGAAGAAACTACTTTATATGGCTTATGTGGTCATCACTGGTACTAGCAAGAATGACATCATCAACAAAAATCAAGGCCATAATGTCCATTTCTTCAGGCCGATAAGTGAATAAAGAGCAATCTACTTGGGATTGCTTGAAACTCAAACTTGTCAATGAGCCAGTAAACTTTTCATGCCAATTTCGTGAGGTTTGACAAAGCCTATATAGAGACTTCTTCAGTCCACAAACCCACGTCTCTCCTTTTTGAGCAAAGCCTTCAGATATTTTCATGTAATCCTCCTCATGAAGATCCTTATGGAGGAACACATTACTGACATCCAATTGGTGAATTGTAAGTCCTCGTTTGACTGCTACAACCAGCAAGGTTCAAACAGTAACAATTTTTGCAACTGGGGCAAAAGTTTCATGAAAATATATACCTTCTCACTGAGTAAAACCTTATGCTACTAATCGTGCTTTACGAGAATGCAACTCTCTAGTTGGTTTAAATTTGTTTTTGTAAACCATTTAGAGTCAACGAGATGTATCCCAAGTAGAAGATGTTCAAGTGTCCAAGTCTTGTCAGCTTCAAGTGCCTGTATTTCCTTTTACATAGCCTCATGCTAATGAGCATGTTTACATACCTGTTGAAAGGTCTTGGGCTCATCATATGACTTGATGGCTGAAAGATAAGCTTTATGTGAGGCCAAAAATCTTTTATTAAAATCATAATGTGATAAAGTATACCTGACCAAGTTGCTTGATGAAGGAGGTAGATTCGCATGGGCTAATGACTGTGGTAAATTGACTTCATAACTATCCAAGTACCTGGGTACATGCCTCTTGCACGTACTTCATCCAGGTCGTTATGGATCCCTTGCAATAAGCCCTTGTGTTTCTCTTGTCTGATCTCATTATCATGCAGTTGATTAGACTTCCCCTAAGTTAAGGGAACATTATTGGTGTCGTGATCAGTATGACTTGACTAAATAACTTCATCATTATTAATGACTAGGCAATGATGAGGTTTGCTTAGTAATGATTGATTTGACAAAACCTTTACCGCCTTAGGGTCAAATTACTAATTTACCACAAATTAAATACAATATACTGCACACAACTCAAGATTGTTCTCTTGTTAAGGAACCTTTTATTTTGATTCCCTAGGTTAGACTAAATGCTAAAAACATGGTTAGAAATGGGGTTTTGAAATTGGTTTTTCTCTAAATCAAAATTCATAAAAATAAAACTATTCCTAATCTTTTTGGTATTTTTGGAAAACAATAGAGAAATGCTTTGGATTAAAATGGTGATATGATAAAATAAGTCTTGGTTGCAAATTTGGTGACTTTCGTAGCTTCTTAAAATATTTTGGGAGTTAATTTTACAGTAAGTCAAATTAAAAACTCTAAGCAATCACATTAGGTCCAATCTACCTAATTAATGACTAATCCTACAATTGCATTCATAGTCATCTCTTAGATAAACTGTTAAAACCCACTTGATGTGTGTTGAAAATTACTTAATGCATGTACTTCCTCTTAAATGAGAGAACAATCGTGACACTCAAATTGAAATAAATCCATCACACACACTAATAATCTCATAGAATGCATAACTTCATTAATTTAAAAGGAAATAAATTCAACAAGATCCAAGTGCATCAATACAAAATTCAACACAAGAGCAATCCATTATGGACAAGTAATCACTCATCTAAGTCTAAAAAACAAACATATACCAATGCAAAATTAATCCAAATAGAACATGATACATGCATTGAGCTAATGGAAAATAATGAACTCCCCTTTTAGCACATTGAAGCTCTAGCTACTTCCTCTACCACCAAGATTCAAGCAAATAAGCAATTGATATCCATTAGAGCATTGACATTAGCTTCACAAACCCAAAAAAAATAGAGAACATGAAGAAAGCGCTGAATCTGGAAGGGAATGAAAGAGTAAGTGGTCTGATGGTTGGAAGAGTGAAGATAGAGGAAGGAAGAGTGGAGAGAAAGTGAAGAAGGCGTGTGTTTTGTGCGTTGGTAACCTCTTCAAAATTTAACCAACGATTACAATATAGGGTGCAATCTTGAATCGTCTCTTGAGAAGCCTTATATTAATTACTTAGGAATTAAGTGCAATAATTGACATGAAACAATTAAAAAGAGAAGAGTTTGATATTTTTACTACCAAATACTTTTTGCAATTTAAAATTAACTTGTTCTAAACTAATTCTTTTTTTTTTTTGAAATTTTTCTTTATAATATGAAATGGAATGATGATGAAACTAATGAAATGAGAGAAACAAGGAAATCAACAATGGAATACGCAATCCCTCATAGCAATGGTGCAAACAATTCTCACTTAAAATAATTATGGGAGATTAATCATGCTAGCTTTAAGAGACTCTAAGGGCCACCCCTTAGGCTAGACCTAACTTAGATTGCTTAATACCAAGCCACCTTGCATATTAATCTCTCTAAATTAGGTTAATTAAGCACTTTAGCATTTAAATAAACTTAAAAATTGTATTTAGCTTTTAATCCAATAATAGAGCCACCTCGTGTCAACACCCATTTCCATTTCGATATTCGCAGAGTAATAGAGACCAAGTTCCACATGCATACAAAAAAGAATATATATACTGATAAAAGTATTCGATTACATTCTAGAGTCGTCCATAAACAAAATACAGAATGCGACAGTATTTCCAATATTTACAGGATATCCCAAAAGTATTTCAAACATAAACTAACTATAACCATGAAATTTAGCTTTGCCTCGAGACACGTGCCATTCAATTCCCTTTGTCTACATCTTTACCTTTTGATCCACTATCACCCGTTGTGATGTTTGCTTTAGAAAAGGGGTCAGATCCCGAATAATCCCAGTAAAAACATACTATCGACATATAAAATGTGAGATTTAAATATACGATGCACCATATAGGTAAAATCAAAGTTCACATCGATTCATATGTGTACACAAGTTTTAGAGCCAAATAACGAGTTAAAACCCCTACAGGTACCTCAGTTGAGTCACCGACTACAGTTAGGATTTTTGATATACGTTGGCTGGGCACCAAACCACAACCAGGTACTATGTCTCTAGCACCCATTCATATCATGAAATACAGTAACACATAATATATAAATAGTCACATAGTATATAAGAGATAGTAGTCCCTACTTCAAAGCTCTATAAACCCCTTTTTGTGTGCCTCGTAAAACATGTTGACTTTCGGCTTCTGACTCGGTCCTAAAATATTAAATGTACAAGAAATAGGTTATAATCTATCCAATTATCATTTTAGACACTTCCATAGTGTTTCTTGTGGTTATATTAACTTATGGTGAAAATTTACCAAAATACCCTTGGGACCTCGACCCGGCCTGGCTGTACTTTTCCCAAAATTTTGACTAGGGTTATCCTGACATATTTTCGATTAAGGAATCCATTTCCGGGCTCAAAATTACCAAACTCAGTGTCAAATTATGAAATTTTCCTTGACAGCCCCACTTTAGGGTTTTAGGGGCGTTTTCGTAATTATGCTTTTTCAGGCTTTTCTGAAAAAGTGACCAACTGTAACCCTACCTAATTTTTCCTCCTGAATCCAATGAAATCATCAAATTATTAAAAATCCAACTCCTTCACCCTGAACAGTGCTGACCAAAATATCTCTTAAAAAAAAGGAAATTGCAACTTCGAGATTTAACCCCTAAAGCTTATGCCTTTCCACTTCTAATACATTATTAAGCCATTTAAACACATTCTAACCATGATTTAAAGAAATTTGGGTAGTATAACCCTTCAGGATTAGGACTTTCCAAGTTTACAAACTCAACAAAAATCACAAAATCCAAACATACGCATCAACAACAACATCATACTAGTATGGATTTGAGGGTTGTGAAGTTACCTGTAACCCCTTTCACGATTAAGGCTGAGATTAGTTCATAAATAGGTAATTATGTGAAATTAGAGACCATAAAACTATTAGGGTTTAATACAAAATAAAACTTCCCTAAAATCCGGGTTTTCAAAAACTTTTACAACATCTATTCCACAATGGTCTCTTATTCACATTTCAATATAAATGGCCTGTACAGGTTGATTTCATTCATACATATCAGAGTATAAAGCAAATTCCCGACACACTCGGGTTCCATTAATCAAATAATGGTCTACAAGGCATAATTACCTATAGAGTTTCCTATAATTAGGGGATTACACAAATACTATCCACTATGTACATGTAATACCCAACAAAAATATATCCAAAAGATTTACAAATTGATAACCAATTTTCCAAAATAAAACTCCTAGCCAGGAGCTTTATCCACTATTCGTCGCCCACGTTCCCTTGGATCCTTCAGCCCTGTCTAAAATTTGTGTTTTCGGGAGAGTGAGATTCTAAAGAATCCCCGTAGTAACAAATCACTCATAATATGCACAACATCAAAGCATGAAAGTAAATCATCCATACAACACACAACAATCACAACAATAGTTGCAACGGCCGGGGTAGGTATCATGGGCATCGCCCCCTACAATGGCTCACGATGAACTGCTTGCTGTATTGTACATCCATATGAACATATCACATATATCATCACAGCTGGGATTTATATAAAACATTTCACAACACACAACCCCACGGGCTGGATACTCAAACAGGAATCCATGATTCCATCACGCAGCCTCGGCACTTACAACGGCAGATACAACGGCAGGGGTAGGTATCATGAGAATTTCCCCCTACGACGGCTCACGCTGAACTGCTCGCGCTGTAATGCCCTATGGCCGATAACACATTCACAATGATAAACATGCATACCAAGTATCATACACAACATGAGAGAAAAGTCAATACCTTGATCCTTCCGTGCATGTCCTGACGCCGATCTCTCCTGTGTAGGACAAATGTCAAATCCTATATTCATAATTAAGGATGAAAGGTCAATTCTCTATTCCAATCCTCAATGACTTCTTAACACTTAGCTTGGTTATCATTATTGCTCTTTTAGAGTCATTAAATACCCCTAACAATAGCCCTAAGGGGTTGGAAGAACTATCCCAAAGATCCCTTTTTGGAAGCACAAAAACTGATCTTTAACTGCTCCACCTCGAGTGAGAATGGTCTTACTCGAGTGTTGGTATGGACACTCGAGTGAAGAAGGCCTCACTCGAGTGATGGTACGAACAGCACCTCAAGTGCTAGAAAGTGAGGACAGGAAGTCTTTGCCCGAGAGCACAAGAACTTTCAAAAAAGAGGATCACTCGAGTGACGAAGACCTCACTCGAGTGAGAACTCAACACTCGCAAGTGTTAAAGCACACTCTTGATTTTTGGATGCGAGTGATAACCCAAGACGATAGATCAGCTGATAAATACACCAGCACTCAAGTGAGAGGAGGCTCACTCGAGTGAGAACTCACAACACTTGCAAGTGAGGCAACACTCTTGCCTCTCGCCCGGAAGTGCAACATGAAAACTGAAGGCCAGAGGGGAAAATACACTAACGCACTCGAGTGATGTCCATCCCTCACTCAAGTGATTTTATCAGAAACCAGAAAAGGCAAAAGGTAAGACAGCACTTCCAGAATTTTTACCAAGTGATCCAAATGAACCCAAATACCAAACCAAAGCTACTCCCACACAAAAACACCCAAGGAATTCAATGGAATCATCAAAATTACCAAAATCCTACTCTATTATCATGCTTTAGTTTGAATCAACATTAAACCCCAAAATCCCAAAACCACCAATCTTAACATTACAACCTCTAATCAATCTATCTATTCAAAACTCATACCAAAACACCATTTTCCACACCAATAACATGCCAAATTACCAATGACCCATATCCAACAAAAATAGGCCAAAATTTCCAAAAATTTCAAACTAACTCATTTGACATAAAACTTAGATAGATAGATTAGTCTCACTTACCTCTTTCACTTTGCCAAAGAGATTTCTTGATTCACCAACCTCCAAAATTTCATGTGGGCTCAAACTAACACCAATAGGCATACTATGAACATCAAAATGAAGCCCATAACTCATGGAGCAACATTAAAGAAAAGAATTTGAGCAAAGGAGGCCATTTACTCACCTAAATCACAAGCTCTTCTTCCTCTCACTTGGCAGCCATGGAGGACGAATGGGAGAGAGAAAGTGAGAGAGATGGAGTGTAAGGGAAGATGAAGAATGATGATGACATACTCCCTCCCCCATGCTTCAGCCGAAAAGAGGAGAGAAGGAGAGAGAAAAAAATGATTTAATACGCCTATTTGACTTTTCCTCCCTTCACCCACAATCTTGCCAAGTGTCACCATCCCATTGGCTCTCATAAATTAAGTCACCAATTAACTTATCTAATTCATCCATTAGCCATTTATTCACATATTTCATTTCCTCTTAGTTGGTAATTAATTTCTCCATTAATCACTAACTTATGGCCAATAATTCCATTCTTCCAATTTTTCAATAATTATGAAATATTAATTAATATTGCCATAAAACACTTAATAATTCCAATTTAAATTCACAATTATCCATAATTATTGTCATTAGTTCTTAATCAAAATTTGGGGCATTACATTACCTCTTGAGTTCCTTTCCTCTCTCTCTAGACGTCCTCCTGTCTCCCCCCTTGGGCTCAAGATTTGCTTACTAAACCATGGATTTTATGGAAAGGAAGATATTAGAGAAGAGTTTATGGAAGATTAGAAGAAAAAACCTTAAGAAATCACAAACTTACCTTGATCTTTCTCTTCCTCCTTCTCTCTAAAGCTTGAGTTCCCTTAAGCTTCTCTCTCTCTCTCTTTTCTCTTGGCTGAAAACGAAAATGAAAAGGAAAGATGAAGCTTTGCTTCATAAAAATCCTACCTATTTTCCCTTAATTAATAAATGGTGGTAAATTGGATTATGACATCATTTTGGTACTTGTCCTTATATCCTCCTAACTTGTGTCATATGATCCATTTGAAGTTGAACCAAGTTTTCTCCTCCTCCCTTGCTAGCCCAAGACGCCACTTAGGGTCCTTTAGGAAACAATTGGGCTTCTTTCATTTTGTCTTAAGCTCATGCACCAAATAACATTATCTTAAGGTAATAACACATGTGCTCATATTCAACTATTATAGTTTATTCCTCTTGGCTTGGATCTAGGACACTTGGCATATCTTAATCTCAACAATTGTTTTTCCCTCCCATTTCCTTAAGCTAGGCGAAATTATCAAGGAAAAAGGGAAATAGAATTTGTTCCAATATTTTCCATAATTCCCTTAATTGAATTATGCACAAGTCCTTCCAATTTTACAAATCTTGATTCATTTAACCAAGAATATTCCAAATATATATCCTCCTTCATTTTCCTCAATTAATTGAAATTAACTTCAACTAATTGGAAAATAATTAATCTTGTGCTAAATTGGCAAAATTACAATTTTGCCGTTACTTTTATAATCTAATTTCTTTTCTTAAATTATTTTGCCCAATTCTCATATATTTTTGGACCAAATATTTTCTCTATTATTTCTCCATTTTTGAACCTTAATATTGGGCTTTTTGAATTACCCAAATTAATTCCATAATTATTTTACCCATTTTCTCATGAATATTAACATTTCTAAGATTCATAAGTTCCAAATTTATGAATATTCACCATTTTATTGAATTTCTCAGATAATTACAATATATTTGATGAATATAAAATTTGGGGTGTTACACCTCGCATTACCACTTGATTTTCTCATTAATTTTAATTTAACAATGGCCACCCATATGAAAAATCAAGATTAATGATGCTAAAGTCCAATGCTAAATACAATTAATAAATTCACATTCAATTAACTAATGCAAACACAAGACACTATTGATCCACTAGCCAAGCCACCTTGAAATTAACACAAAATCATCAATTCAATGACTAACCAGCACAAAGAAATGATAATTAAGCTAATTAACTATAATGTCAAGTGTCTAACAAAAGTTTAAGCCACATCCAATCTCTAAATACATCAAAATAAATCAATCCAACATTACAAAATTTATTCTAAGAACTAGGAATCACAATTAAAATATGGAAATAGAGAACAGGAAGAGCAAAAACTCTCCTATTGAAGCTTCAAGTTCATGCCATTGCTTTTGCTACAAAGGATCAAGAGGTTTTAGCCACTACCACTCATCAAAACAACTTCACCAAACAATTCCAAGATTCCAGACATATAGAACACCAATTAAAGGTACCAATTAATATTGCATAAAGGAATGTTGGTGTTGAATTCAATATGCACCAAAAGCAGAGGAGCCACTGCCTGTGGTGAATTCAGAAGTAGAGGCAATCACGGAATAGGGACTGAAAGTTGAAGAACACCGCTAGAAGTGATAGACGATGAATGGAGGAGGAGATGGCAGTGGTGTGTTCTAACTATGGAGTCCTTCTCTCGCTCCTCCAACTCGCGACAATGGTGAATGTGAACAGAGGAGAGGACGAAAGTGGGTGGGGTTGGTTCTCTCTCTCTCTCTCTCTCTCGGCTCTACATTAAGCTTGCCGCTACTCCTGCAGCTTCTCTGTCTCGGCGCCTTTGATTTTTCAGATCAAGCTTGAAGGAATGAAGATTAAAGGTCGCAAGCAATGGAGTCATGACAATGATGAGGAGATGACGGTGGGTGCGAAGCAGGAAGGAAGGATGGTGAAGATGATGGGCAGTGTATGGTGTTGAGAGAATGAAGCTAGCGGCAGCTTCCACCTTCCCTGACTCCCCTGCTACTCGCTTCAGCTCTCTACTTGCCGCCTCTCTTCTCAGGATGATGCAGCTCGCCGGCTGCTGTGGTGGTGGATAGTGCCGCCGGCGAGAGAAGAAGAAGAAGGTGAAGGCGTTGAGAGGATGAAGGTTTCAGGTTCTGCTGTCCGTTGTCGCCTCTCCCGTTCTGTCATGTTCTGTCTCCCTTTAATGTCTAAATTCAAGCTGAGAGGAAGGAAGCCCAAGTCGGGGCCATTGTGCAGTCGGATCCCTTGGTCAAAACGCGTGTTTTGACCAAGGGACCAAAGTCAAACTTTTGAAATCTTTCAAGAGGGACTAAGTGTGTGTTTGACAAGCACCAAAACCATGATTTCAAATCATGGTTTACGCAACTCGAGACAAAACTCCTCTCACACACATACTTTGTAAGTCGTAAAAGCTATTAAAAAAAACTAATCCAAACACACACTAAGTTGACAAATTGAAAACGTTTATGGTTGCAGACATGAGTGTTAGAACCGGCTATCACCCAAGAGGGGGGGTGAATTGGGTGTACAATAAAAACTTAAGAACTTTGGAAATCTTTTCGTATCTTAACAAAAGTGATAAGTATGAAGGTTTATAAATCAACAGTTAGATTAAATAATATATGCTGGAAATATGAGAGTTTAGGGAAGAGAATATGCAAACTGTGATTTATCCTGGTTCGGTCCAATCTGTGATGGCCTACGTCCAGTCCCCAGGCTCCTCCTGAGATTTTCAAATCCACTATCTTCTTGTTTAATCCGGGCACAAGAAAAGCCTTTACAATCCCACAAGTTTAGCCGGGTACTTGTGAAACCTTTTACAAATCTCTCACTGAAATACTCCCCCTTACGGCAAGTCTTACGAGCAGAGCAATCCCGAAGATCTTCCTCTCCTGCTTACTCATGCAAGTCTTACGAGCAGCAACGTTCTCTCCTGCTTACACCCCTGTAAGTCTTATGAGCAGCAACGTTCTCTACTGCTTGCACCTTGTAAGTCTTACGAGCAGAATGTCTTACGGCAATTCTCTCTACTGCTTCCCCGTAAGAAAATCAACTCTCTCAAGGTCCCTCTACCTTGAGATCAACTCAGAAATATAGATGAAAGTGTTTAAGGACTCTCTCACAGAGTGGATATAATACTCACTGAAGTACAATACAAATAATCACTCTCTCAATGATAAGTAATACAGAAACTGAAAATAGAGAGTGTATGGGTAGAAGCAGAGGATTCACATTTCTATGTAGTTGCTTGCTATCTCAGTTTTTTTCCGTTTTTCTCTGTTTCCTCTATCTTCCTCAGCTGCTCATCAAAGTTGAATGCTATCTCATTTATAGTTGATGAAGATGATGACCGTTGTAAGCATTCGTCCGTTGGAGTCTCATTGCTTCATTTGACCGTTGAGCATATTTGAAAAATAAGCTTCTGTCCGTTGTGGAGCAAAGTGGAGCGTCTTAGTTGAATAGCAGAAAGATTCATTTTGAGCTGTACATCACGTTGTGGAGCGTTTTGTGTTTCCGACAGTTTTTCATGGTGGGTCATTTGCTTGTCGTGGTTGGTAGCCGCCATTCGGTGTAATTGACTTTTATTTGAATCTGCAATCCGAATGTTTAAAATCCTGTTTCACACTACAAAATACTTAATTATTAATATGATGAAGTATTAGTCATGGGTATGTTGGATCATTGGTCAAAAACTGGATTTCTGGCTTCTGGGACTCATCACGTTGAGTGAAGAATTTTCATACGTGACCTCCATTCTTGAAGATGCAACCCAAATATGTAAACTCCTGTTTTACACTTGAAATATATGTTAGATAATGTTTAGAAACAATAACAAGTGAAAACATAATGATTGTATAACGTTTAACCATGTTTGGATTGATGGTTGTGAGGCTCTGTTTTGTTTCTGCATTGCTTCTGTCAGCACCTCACTCGAGTGCAATATGGCTCACTCGAGTGCAGTTCATATTTTCACGTTCTGACTTCCTCTCGGGCAAGCACTCGCTACACTTCTCTCGCATCTGCTCGAGTGAAGTCTCGAATCACTCGAGCACAAAACGTCCTGCTCGAGTGCGTCTTCTGTTTTCACGTGCATGCTTCTTCTCGGGTTGTCACTCGCACATCATTTTACAAGAGTGAGATTTTGTGCTCGCGAGTGATATGGTCCCTCACTCGAGCACACATACCTCTGCTCGAGTGAGACGCATATTCTCAAGGAATATGCTCTCAAAATCAACACTCGCATCAGGATCTCAGAGGGATGAATTTATCACTCGCAGGTGATATGAGCCTTCACTCGAGCACACACCTTCTGCTCGAGTGAGAAATCATCCAATGCTCGAGCATGAATCCTAGTGCTCGAGTGTTGCAACTTTCTTCACGTTTCATATGCTTCTGGACATCACTCGCACGACATTTTTCAGAGAGAAAGTTTTTGCACTCGCGGGTGATGTGGGGCCCTTTTAGAAAAATTTGATTCATTTGATTCAAATGATGTATCATAAGAATGCTCTTATCATATGCATTCCAATGCAACAAGAATCAGCTCCAAACTCCTTGTATTCTGTAAGTTATGATCGAAGGAGTGTATATTTCGCTAGTCTGCACAAGCATCAACTTCCAGAAGGCATAGCTCCTAGAATATACGTTAAAATTATGCAAATTACCTATCCATGGAAAGCTCTTTGAGTCTTCTTTCATTTGGCACTGGTCTCGTCTCAATCCGATGTGTGGTTTGTAAGTTACGAGCAAAATACCGAACCTGTGTCGAAATAAGACGGTGATTTCAGTTTCATTTTCGACGATTCATAACTCCTTCATTTGATCTTCTTTCAATGTGATTCTAGTGCCAATTTTACGTGTTGGGAGTCTTCTTTCATATGCCACCGGTTTCGGGTCAATCCGACGTGTGGTTTGAGAGATATGATCAAAATACCAGACCTCGCTCAAGCTGAACGTAAAACAGAGTAGAACAGAGTATTCTCCCGTGCTCGAGTGAAATCAGCTGTGCTCGAGCATGTTCTTCCTGTGCTCGAGCATAACACCTTGTGCTCGAGCATAACTCCTCTAGAAGTGCCAAAACTCATATATAAGTCATCTTAGCTTCATATTAACATATTCCAACCATTATTTGATCATAGAAACCTCCGATAACATTATAGAAACCTCCAATATCACATCTAACAACTTGAATCTTGATATTCATGATAGATCTACCAAGTTCTTCATTCTTCAATATCTTTATTTTTATCTTCCTCTTGATAATCATTCTTCATAATCCGAGTAGGCAACTCCTTAACTATCTTCAATTTCTTTTCTTCTTCTTCCTCTTGTTCATTTTCATTAATTCAATCTTCTTCATTCTTTGCTTGACTAATCTACAAAATATGTAACATTAAATATAGTAGTTAGTCAAAGAAATACATTATATGAACTTTTTGCTCTTATCACTTAATATCTATATTTGACATCATCAAAACTAATCATATCTAACATTCTCCCCCTTTTTGATGATGACAAATCCTTTAAGAAAAATATGTCTGAATGAAGTGCAACATACATGTATAATGCAAAGTGCAAACATACATATACATATTATAATGCAAAGTGCAACATACATATTTTTCTTACATTTTTCTCCCCCTATTTGACATCAGCAAAAAGTTTGAAATATATAAATAAGTAAGGTTTGTGAAGAAGTAAATAAAGTAGAAATGACTTTAATCACAATGAATGAACCAAGAAAACAATTGACTCTCCCCTATGTGAAGGAACTGAAAATAGATTTGGAGAGGTTTTCAAGAAAACTTTTATAATCAAGATCAATGAAAAATATGAAACGTATTCTTGAAATGTAAATAGAGAAGGTTTAGAAATGCTCATGTAGATTTTGAAAATTGATGAAGCGCTCCATGAAGTCCGTTGCTTTATCCTTTGGCAATGTTAGGTCATGATGATGTGCACCACACTTCTGTTATGCAACTCAATATATATTCATGTGGTTGTCAGGATTCTCCAATTGAGTTGAGCTTCTGTTTAGCATGTTCAATGCTCATTTGTATTGACATATGTATTTGTTGTTCTGAATGTTACAGCCAATGTATATTCCTTGACTGAGCGTTAAAAACATCCTCAAGGTTGATAGAGTCTTCTTGTAGTATGTTGAGGAATGCTATTGCACAAAACAAATTCTCCTGTCATAAAATTTAAATCTTTCTTTGCAAAGAGAATTGTTAGTTCAATCAAGTAACAAACTGTTCCTTTCCATATGATATATTAAAATTAGGATCATGAAAAGAACAATATAAGAATAACTCATCATCAAAACTAATCAAGACATGGTGAATATAGATGAGTATATTAAGAAGATTTTCTTTCAAATAGAAGATGAGCTTTCAACATATAAAACACATGTGAATGTGAAGCTCCCCCTTAATTGATGCATGGTTTTAAAAATTATCAGGAAAACAGTTAATAACTCTCTTGGATTTGAGAAACCATTGAAAACTTTATAGAGAAAATGATTTTGAAAGTATGAATATTTAGAGAGAAATTAAATGGCAATGCTAATAAGAGGTTTTAAGAGATACAACCTAATATCACCTGAGGGTTACTTGAGTGATTCTACTCAATCATTACTCGATTGTATACTCAAGTGATGTGATTCAAGGATTTTGAATTAAGCAAGAATACAATACCTCACTCGAGTAATATCGTAATCACTCGAGTCATAATCCTCTGTAGTCCATTGATGCATCATGTCCTAGTCAATATTGGAGGATGTGACTGGTACTGAGGGATTCTGAAGTGTAGTCTTCTGTGAGCACTTTAGGATACCAAGATGAGCTCAGAATAAGGCATTGGGATTCTAGTTGATCAAGTCACAGAGTTGTCTAATATTGCCAATCACAGAAGTGATGAACTCAGCATGTTTGTAGCAAGCTCTGTGTGATTGTTGAAGCTCTTCTCTCAGAAAGCCTTGAAACGATAAAGAAGGTGGCTATGCAACAAAGATTCATATTGGATAAACTTATTCTTGGCTCTGTGCTGCTTTGAAATAATCTTCGCTGGGTCTCCTAAGGAATCTTCCATCTCTTTCTCTGATTGTATCATTAGCTAGTTATTTGCTAGTGGCGGGATGTCATTTGAGTAATATCACATATTCTGCTTCATCTCAAGCTGCAACACTATCAGTCATGCCTTTTCTATTAGCCTCTGACCTTTGTATCTAAAATGAAAGCATCTTGATAAACTCCTGTAAAAGTATAAACATATGCTCTCTGGTACCCATCTTCTTTTGGGTCCGTACAATATTAGACATAACAACTCTTATGCTCCTATGCAATTAAGCATATGATATTTGAGCAAAGAGTATAATAATCAACAAAAATCAAGATATAATTTTACCTAGTAAAATCAATCCATTGAGTCATGAAGCATGATGAATAAGTGATACCAAGAATGATGATGATCAATGACAATTTGTAAATACACTTTAAAAGATATGTCATTGATAAGATTTTCATGCAATCCATGTAAGTTGGATCAAAGAGAGTAGATAATCTATCCATAATGACCAACTTTTATGAAATGATAAATCATGAATGTAACCAAATTTTCAAGAATGATAATGCGTTATGCAAATTGTTTCAAAATCTCAAATGTTCTTTCGAATCATAAATATGCATTATGACATTAATATTTTGAATGCATGAAAACTTATTTATGAAGCTTGTTAAATACCAATGTTTATGCCAAAAACAATGGAAGTCAACAGTTATAAAATATATATCAGAAAGCTTCACTAAGGAGTTCAACAAAGATAACATGTTAATCATAAGAATTAACATGTTGAAGAATTTTCCCAAGAACAAAAGTCATATGAAAAATGAATTAGCCAAAATGGCTTATCTTGACATATATAAGCATGATGACTTTAGTATTGATCAAGAGATAACCTTGCCTCTTAGAGTTGCGTCTTAAAATGGATAAATATTCAAGGCAACAAGACTTAAAGTGCAAGATTCTAGTTACTCAAAAAATGGATGAAGACAAATGGTAATGCATTTGAGCAACAATATGAGTGTAAGAATTTATGGATGATGAAGCACATACTCATTGATCCAAATGACTAGAGTTTTAGAATATCCCGGTAAGTTATTCCACAATAATGGTTAATGCATTAAGATTCAATGCACTAATGAACATTTATAATGCTTGAAATAACATGGCCAACTAATGATTTATGCATTAGGCACAAGGCTTTCACATATAGAATTCTTTTCTAGGGAATACACTTGAAACTCATATAGATAGTTAACTTGTTAGACACAAGATCTAACTTGTTACAAAATAAAAATTAAGGAGTTCAAGTAGTAACAGGTTTAAGATTAAGAAACAAATATGTGAATGATGAGGAAAACTCTAGGGATGGATTTGAAGCATTTCTGACTTTCAGTATACATAAATATTAACTTCCAATTTTGAAACCGATTTGAATGCAAACAAGATATGAATAATTTTCAAATAATGTGTATGCATTTTTATAACAAGATGAATTTGAAATCCAAGTAAATTTATGAAATGTGCATTTCAAATTTCCAATTCATAGAAAAATTATGCATAATTTGGAATCTAGGTACATTTTTGAAATATGCATTTCGAAACTTAAATACATAGAAAGATTATGCACAATTTCACTTTCAGTCCATTTAGCAATCTAAAAAACAATTTAAAACCCATAAATGAATGATTGCTAATGGTATGCAATAATGAGCAAGTTATTCATTACCCAAATAAATAATTTATATAAGCGTAATATCAGGTAAGAATAAAGAAGACAGTACCGTGCTCAAGTAATCTCGTAATTACTTGAGAAATTATCCTTTGGAATTCATTTGTGCATAATTCCTTTATTGCTAACTAGGCACTTGCAGTGTTGCCTTAAGTAGTTCCTCCTTTTGTTTTCATATTTAAGATGTAGCCTCAAGGTCCAACTTCACCAAGATTTGAGTGAAATCATAGTTTTGAGATGAAGCTCTTCCTTTCTTCTTCCTACAAAACCTTATAAATATTTTTCTTCCTTTGGTATCCAATTTTACTTGGATCCACTCATGGTTACCTTGTAGGAATCATAATTCACATGCTCTAATAATATAATTCATTTGAAACAATTGAGCATAATGAATAAAACATGTCTTTATGCATAAGAGAAATATTTTCTTTTCAAATCATTATACATGCATAAAGAATTAACCTTTTAAGCATTACAATACCTTTATAAATAAATCTATTAAATGGATTTTTAAGAGATGCGAAAACATAATTTAAAAATCATTTGCAATGCTTATTCCTAAGGTTCCAAAATATAAAACCTCAACAAATATTACAAACAACAGCATAGGAGGTTTTATCATTGTGTACCTTTGCCTTAGATATTCGGAGGATTGCTTCTGCATACCCACTGCACCTTTCTATGATGTTGATACTTTGAATATCTTGCTTTGGGTGCTGGCAACCTTCTCTCAAAATATATAGACTCCAGGAGTCTTTTATTTGATGATTGAGAGATCCTCCTTTTCTTGTTCTCCTCAAGATAGTTGAATGGTATTCTATGGTAGTTCATTCTTGAGGTGGAACATACTCCTTTTCTCCATTGCCTTTCTTTATGGTTAAACTTTACAGTTCTAGCAATGGGTGATTCGAGAGTTCTCCTAATTGGTGTGAATCTCCATTTAGGTGCATGAGAAACTCTTGGCTTCTTTTTCATCTTCTCCTTACCCTTATGTCCATTTCTTTTCGGATCATCCTGCATACATAAAGTACTAGATGGACATTTTGGTACCCACATATACTTGGGTCCTTGATTGTTAGTATTAAACCTTACATGTTTCTTCGGTACCCAAATATACTTATTTCTCACATGGGAATTTCTTCTAATATAGCATGTGTGAGAAATATGACCGGATTTACCACAATAATTGCAAATTGTATCAAGATATGCATTATGAGATATCATGCAAGTATTATGTCGATCATAAGAGTAGAAATTCGAATGGATTTGATTTGAACTTTCTTTCTTCCCAACAAACTTTCCAGCATATTTGAAAACATTTTTGCTTTTCTCAATAGAATCAACAATTGGTTGAGAAACAAACTTTTGTAGACTCTGAAAATCAATTTTATGAAAATCACACAAAGAATTGGAACTTTTTACCTTAAGTTCATCTTGAGCTACGGAGAGTGATTTTTCATGTTCGTCCATATTGAGCTCTTTTCGGGAATCCTCTTCTTCTTGTTTATCCATGTTGACTGTATGGAAGTGTTCTATGATTTTTCCATCTTCATCATCAACTTCCAATTGTTCATGCACAGTAGATGCGTAGCATGTAGTTTCACACGAACTGTCAACACTGTCAACTTCAACAGAATTGTTAGAAGCATAAATAGAATCAAGAGTATCCCAGATATGTTTAGCATTAGAACAAAATCTAATTTTCTCAAAATCATTTTCGGTTAAAGCACTATACAGAATTTTCATTGCTCTAATGTTCAACGAAAACATTTTCTTTTCACTTTCTGTCCAATCCTTTCTTGGTTTGAAATCAAAAACATTTGTAAAAACATTCCACATATCAAAATCAAAAGCTTTTATAAAACTAGTCATTCTAGCTTTCCAAAACCAAAAATCAATATCTTTCAAAAGAGGTGGAATTGTATAATCAAAACCTTCAGAAAGTATAAAACACCCAAGATTAGCCATTGTAACTCTTGAGACGGTTAAGTCCTTTAAACAAGAGCCCGGGCTCTGATACCAAATGTTAGAACCGGCTATCACCCAAGAGGGGGGGTGAATTGGGTGTACAATAAAAACTTAAGAACTTTGGAAATCTTTTCGTATCTTAACAAAAGTGATAAGTATGAAGGTTTATAAATCAACAGTTAGATTAAATAATATATGCTGGAAATATGAGAGTTTAGGGAAGAGAATATGCAAACTGTGATTTATCCTGGTTCGGTCCAATCTGTGATGGCCTACGTCCAGTCCCCAGGCTCCTCCTGAGATTTTCAAATCCACTATCTTCTTGTTTAATCCGGGCACAAGAAAAGCCTTTACAATCCCACAAGTTTAGCCGGGTACTTGTGAAACCTTTTACAAATCTCTCACTGAAATACTCCCCCTTACGGCAAGTCTTACGAGCAGAGCAATCCCGAAGATCTTCCTCTCCTTCTTACTCATGCAAGTCTTACGAGCAGCAACGTTCTCTCCTGCTTACACCCCTGTAAGTCTTATGAGCAGCAACGTTCTCTACTGCTTGCACCTTGTAAGTCTTACGAGCAGAATGTCTTACGGCAATTCTCTCTACTGCTTCCCCGTAAGAAAATCAACTCTCTCAAGGTCCCTCTACCTTGAGATCAACTCAGAAATATAGATGAAAGTGTTTAAGGACTCTCTCACAGAGTGGATATAATACTCACTGAAGTACAATACAAATAATCACTCTCTCAATGATAAGTAATACAGAAACTGAAAATAGAGAGTGTATGGGTAGAAGCAGAGGATTCACATTTCTATGTAGTTGCTTGCTATCTCAGTTTTTTTCCGTTTTTCTCTGTTTCCTCTATCTTCCTCAGCTGCTCATCAAAGTTGAATGCTATCTCATTTATAGTTGATGAAGATGATGACCGTTGTAAGCATTCGTCCGTTGGAGTCTCATTGCTTCATTTGACCGTTGAGCATATTTGAAAAATAAGCTTCTGTCCGTTGTGGAGCAAAGTGGAGCGTCTTAGTTGAATAGCAGAAAGATTCATTTTGAGCTGTACATCACGTTGTGGAGCGTTTTGTGTTTCCAACAGTTTTTCATGGTGGGTCATTTGCTTGTCGTGGTTGGTAGCCGCCATTCGGTGTAATTGACTTTTATTTGAATCTGCAATCCGAATGTTTAAAATCCTGTTTCACACTACAAAATACTTAATTCACTACAAAAAAACATGTTATTACCGACGGAATTACCCACGGAATTATTTCCGTCGGTAATTTCCGACGATTTACCGACGGATTTTCCGTCGGAAAAATTACCGACGGAATTACCGACGGAAAAAAATTCCGTGGGTAATTACCGACGGATTACCCACGGAATTTTTTCCGTCGGTAATTACCCACGCTTTACCCACGGAATTCCGTGGGTAATTTGAATGAGAAATTACCCACGGAATTCCGTGGGTAATCCGTCTCAAATCACCGACGGAAAAATTTTCCGTGGGTAATTACCGACGGAAAATTTTCCGTGGGTAATTTCCGTCGGTAATTACCCACGGAATTTTTTCCGTGGGTAATCCGTCGGTAATTTCCGACGGAATCAAAATTCCGTCGGTAAATTTGACTTTTACCCACGGAATTTTTTCCGTGGGTAATTACCGACGGAAATTACCCACGGAATTCCGTGGGTAATTTGAATGAGAAATTACCGACGGAATTCCGTGGGTAATCCGTCGGTAAAATTAATAATTTTTTTATCATTTTTTAATAATTTATATAAAATAATAAAAATAAAAATAATCTATAACAAATAAAAATTTAAATATTATAAAATTAATATTTAATATAATATATTAAATATATATAATATTAATAATAAAAATTTTAAATGAAATAACAAAATTAAATATTTTAAACTTTATATCATAAAAACAAAATATATAATTATATATAAATATATATTTAATATTAGATATATTTATATTAATATTAAATATTTAAATGAAATAAGAAATTAAAAAAAATTAAATTTATATTATAAAAAACTAAATATATAATTATTTATAAGTATATATGTAATTTTGTATATATTTATATTAATATTAAATATTTAAACGAAATTATAAATTAAAAAATTTTATATTATAAAAAATGAAAAATATAATTATATATAAATATATATATTTAATTATATATATTTATCTTAATATTATATTTGTTTTTAAATTATTACATTATATATATTATTACGTGAATAAATAACACAAGGTTAAAGCAGCTCAACTGGCAAAGGCATCAGAACACATCCCAAAAGGTCCAAGGTTCAAATCCCACCTTCGTCACAAAGTGCAACAATTATCTCACAAAGACACGTGGCGCAAGGTTAGAGGGACACGTGGCCCTTGCTCAGGGGCTGTCGGGGCCAAATGCGGGGGCGGGCGATGGGGGGCTTCCGGTGATATCCATGTGGCCTCTTTTAAGGTTGCCACGTGGAATTTTTTTTTTTAAAAAAATAATATTAAATTACCGACGGATTACCCACGGAAAAAATTCCGTGGGTAATCACCGACGGAATTTTTCCGTGGGTAAATTCCGTGGGTAATCACAGACGGAATTTTTTCCGTGGGTAAATTCCGTGGGTAATCACCGACGGAATTTTTTCCGTGGGTAAATTCCGTGGGTAATCACCGACGGAAAATTTTCCGTGGGTAATTTCCGTCGGTAATTACCCACGGAATTTTTTCCGTGGGTAATTTCCGTCGGTAATTTCCGACGGAATAAAAATTCCGTCGGTAAATCAATTTGTCACGGATTTTTTAGAGACGGAAAAAATTCCGTCGGTGATCCGTCGGTAATTCCGTTTCCGTCCCTAATCCGTGGGTAATTTTATTTCAGAGACGGAATTCCGTGGGTAATTTCCGTGGGTAATTTGCTGTTTTTTTGTAGTGATTATTAATATGATGAAGTATTAGTCATGGGTATGTTGGATCATTGGTCAAAAACTGGATTTCTGGCTTCTGGGACTCATCACGTTGAGTGAAGAATTTTCATACGTGACCTCCATTCTTGAAGATGCAACCCAAATATGTAAACTCCTGTTTTACACTTGAAATATATGTTAGATAATGTTTAGAAACAATAACAAGTGAAAACATAATGATTGTATAACGTTTAACCATGTTTGGATTGATGGTTGTGAGGCTCTGTTTTGTTTCTGCGTTGCTTCTGTCAGCACCTCACTCGAGTGCAATATGGCTCACTCGAGTGCAGTTCATATTTTCACGTTCTGACTTCCTCTCGGGCAAGCACTCGCTACACTTCTCTCGCATCTGCTCGAGTGAAGTCTCGAATCACTCGAGCACAAAACGTCCTGCTCGAGTGCGTCTTCTGTTTTCACGTGCATGCTTCTTCTCGGGTTGTCACTCGCACATCATTTTACAAGAGTGAGATTTTGTGCTCGCGAGTGATATGGTCCCTCACTCGAGCACACATACCTCTGCTCGAGTGAGACGCATATTCTCAAGGAATATGCTCTCAAAATCAACACTCGCATCAGGATCTCAGAGGGATGAATTTATCACTCGCAGGTGATATGAGCCTTCACTCGAGCACACACCTTCTGCTCGAGTG
Organism: Inga laurina; assembly: GCA_963855925.1. Lineage (NCBI taxonomy): Eukaryota > Viridiplantae > Streptophyta > Magnoliopsida > Fabales > Fabaceae > Inga > Inga laurina. The sequence goes on from OY979703.1 coordinate 64,289,738, forward strand.
AGAAATCATCCAATGCTCGAGCATGAATCCTAGTGCTCGAGTGTTGCAACTTTCTTCACATTTCATATGCTTCTGGACATCACTCGCACGACATTTTTCAGAGAGAAAGTTTTTGCACTCGCGGGTGATGTGGGGCCCCTTTAGAAAAATTTGATTCATTTGATTCAAATGATGTATCATAAGAATGCTCTTATCATATGCATTCCAATGCAACAAGAATCAGCTCCAAACTCCTTGTATTCTGTAAGTTATGATCGAAGGAGTGTATATTTCGCTAGTCTGCACAAGCATCAACTTCCAGAAGGCATAGCTCCTAGAATATACGTTAAAATTATGCAAATTACCTATCCATGGAAAGCTCTTTGAGTCTTCTTTCATTTGGCACTGGTCTCGTCTCAATCCGATGTGTGGTTTGTAAGTTACGAGCAAAATACCAAACCTGTGTCGAAATATGACGGTGATTTCAGTTTCATTTTCGACGATTCATAACTCCTTCATTTGATATTCTTTCAATGTGATTCTAGTGCCAATTTTACGTGTTGGGAGTCTTCTTTCATATGCCACCGGTTTCGGGTCAATCCGACGTGTGGTTTGAGAGATATGATCAAAATACCAGACCTCGCTCAAGCTGAACGTAAAACAGAGTAGAACAGAGTATTCTCCCGTGCTCGAGTGAAATCAGCTGTGCTCGAGCATGTTCTTCCTGTGCTCGAGCATAACACCTTGTGCTCGAGCATAACTCCTCTAGAAGTGCCAAAACTCATATATAAGTCATCTTAGCTTCATATTAACATATTCCAACCATTATTTGATCATAGAAACCTCCGATAACATTATAGAAACCTCCAATATCACATCTAACAACTTGAATCTTGATATTCATGATAGATCTACCAAGTTCTTCATTCTTCAATATCTTTATTTTTATCTTCCTCTTGATAATCATTCTTCATAATCCGAGTAGGCAACTCCTTAACTATCTTCAATTTCTTTTCTTCTTCTTCCTCTTGTTCATTTTCATTAATTCAATCTTCTTCATTCTTTGCTTGACTAATCTACAAAATATGTAACATTAAATATAGTAGTTAGTCAAAGAAATACATTATATGAACTTTTTGCTCTTATCACTTAATATCTATATTTGACATCATCAAAACTAATCATATCTAACAATGAGTTATAAAACATTTGGGTCTTTTTCTTCCAATTATTTGTAATGTCCAGAAATTTTGGGTTCTTTTCTACAATTTTTCAAACAGATATGTAATTAAAATAAACCTAAAATATAATACCTTATATTTTAAAAAGGGAAAATCCCTATAAAATGCATTGGAAATAGGTAAATCCCATTTCAGTACATTCAAATTCAAAATTCCGGTTCAGTCCACTGTCAGTACGGATGAACAGTGCCGGCACCCTCAAAAGACGATTTTGCCCTTCACCCTCATTCTCGCCACTTCGGAAATAACAACATCTGGTTCTTAATTAACAACTCCGGATTCTTGATTAACAACTCTCCTTTCTTGTTTCACAACTTCGTAACAAAACCGGTGTTGTTATTGTGAAAGAAAAAAGATGAAATTGGAGTTGTTAATCAAAAATATAAAGTTGTTAATCAAGAATCAGGAGTTGTTAATTAAGAACCAGATGTTGTTATTTTCGAAGTGGCGAGAATAAGGGCTGAAGGGCAAAATCATCTTTTGAGGGCGCCGGCACTGTTCATCCGTACTGACAGTAGACTGATCCGGAATTTTGAATTTGAATGTACGGAAATGAGATTTGCCTATTTCCAATGCATTTTATAGGGATTTTCCTTTTTAAAAAATAATCAATTAAGATAAATTATAAAATATATGATATTTTTATCCCTTTTTTACCTTAATTTTATTTAAACACATTTAATCGTAATTAATTATAAAAGAAATATTTTAAATTTAATTATAATAATAAAATACTTAAATAAAATATAAAAATATATAATAAAATAGGAATTGTGAAAAGCAAGAGACGATGAAGGTGCTGTAACGATGAAGAAGAAGAAATGGAGTAAAAGAGAGTGAGATAAGGAGGTGCTGTGATGTAACAATGGAGAAGAGTTGCCGGAACTATGATTTCCTCTCGCCGGAATCCAGAAAACAGTCACTGAAAGTTGTAGAACCTTGCCGAAACTCACAAATAACACCGGAAGTCATAGAATAAACCGACAAAGGAGGATGGTATGGTCTTTGAGCAAAGAAGTGATGGTGGTAAGACGAAACTACTGGTAGAGAGGAAATGAAGCACTATTCCGAAGGTGTGGTTCAAGGAGAACAGGACGGCGGAGATGGAGTGGTGAGATCCGAACTTGAGCTCTCGATCTGAGCTTCTCTATGGAACTGTCTTAGTTCCAAAGTGAAGAAGAAGAAGCTCCCTATGTCTCGGCCTCCTTCAATCTCTGGTCTCTTGTGTTTTTGGTGCAGCAGCGCTTCAATTTTTTCATCTCTCCCTTCAAAGCTCTATTGTCAGAGCTCGCCGGAAATGAAGGACAGAGGTGAAGGTGACGGTGAAGGTGAGGATTTTTCCTCTTCCTCTCAAACTCTTTACGGTGCTCTCACTTCGGTCTCCCCAGGTCTCCTCTCATTCTGAGCTCTCAACTTTGTTTCTTCATCCGCGGCCTCCAACTCGTCTCTGTGTTTGCCAGGAAGAAGATAAAAGCCATCTAACGTAAATGAGCCTAGTCAAGGACCTATTTACAAACTTTGAAAGTTTGTGGAGGGTCTATATTGAAAACTTTTGTAGGGAAGAACTGAAATTTTCAAAACTTTTGGGTTCTTTATGTAATTTTCTCTGACCCCTTTTCTTCACAAATTTGTGATTTTCAAAAATTCCAGGCCTTTTTATGTCATTTTCTCCAATCCTCAAAATATTAATTCTGACCCTCCAAAATCTCCAATTTTCTTCTAAAGTACCAATAATGCAAGATTAAGCACAAGGTAGCATCAAAAGTCTAAGAAATCATTTGCATGAATAATTAACAAATTATGACCATTTTGCCCCTAGTTACAATTAATTCAATATAAATATCCCTAACTAAAATTAATGCTTAATCATACAACAATGTCCCAGAAAATGCATTAAAAATCCCAATTTAATTATGTAAAAATCATATAAAATATGGTTCAATCAATGATTCACTGTAGTGCTCTTGTGTGGCATACTGAAAATGATCCTTAAGAAACAAAACATCAAGTGTAACATGCATTAGTTTGTCACGAATGTCATATATTTAATATCCTTTTTGACCAATGGAGTATCCCAAGAAAATACAAGGCCGACCTCTCTCATCAAATTTATCTTTCCTGCTTTTGTTATGAGCATAGACTAGACAACCAAAGACCTTCAAGTGATGATACTCAAGTCGTTTGCCAAGTAATATTTCATACGGTATCTTATGTTCCAGAGTGTAGGATGGTAGTCGATTGATTAGATTCACTACTATAAGTATGCATTCACCCCAAAACTTAATTGGTAAGCTCGCTTGAAAATGTAGTGCTCGAGCAGCTTCTTCGAGTATGTTTCTATGTTTATGCTTTATGACCCCATTTTGTTGTGGCCTATAGGGGAAACTATTTTGTAATAGAATTCCTTTATCAACATAATATTGCAATATGCTCTCAGATTTAAATGCAAGGCCATTATTTTCTCTAATTTGTTGAACCAGCTTGTGGAATTGTGTTTCCACCATGTTTAAAAATCGATCAAATACTTTGATGGATTTGATTTGAGTTTAATCAGATAGACCCACGTTTCCCTTCTATAATCATCCACAATGGTTTAAAAATAGTGTGCACCACTCAAAGAGGAAGTATGAAAACTACCCCATATGTCACAATGTATCAGTTCAAAAGACAAAGAAGTTTCTATTGAACTAATCAGGAAATCGAGTCTAGTCTATTTGGGTCTTATGCAAGAATCACAATGATTTAATTTAAAAGAACTGTAAGGCAAGTTAATGCTTTTAAGTTTTTCCTTAGAGGCGTGCCTAAGCCTTTGGTGCCGAATTTCTGCTGTCTGAATTTGCCGCACATGAAAGGTCTTGTTTGATTGGCCCTCTTCCATCAGATAGAGTCCATCACGTATTCTAACTAATCCAATCATATTCATTGAATGCAAGTTTTGTATCACACATATGTCTCTAACAAATGTTATCAAGCACAAATAATCTCTAGTTAACTTGCTAACAAAAATCAAATTACACTTAAAATTCTGGTACATGAAGAACATTTATAAGCATCATCCCATTTGATAAGTGAAAATCTCCTATGTTTTTAACCGATAAGTTTGTTCATTTGGCATTTTAACTAGAAGTTGATGCCTTGCTGGAGTCACATTCTGTAAAAGGCTCTCATCAAATGTTATATGTACAGTTGCTCCTGTATCAATTATACAAGGCTCATTAGGAATAAATTTACCTGCCATATTTACCACATTTGCATTGTTTGTTGTCTCTTCCAACATTCAAGGTATTGTCTTCCTTGTTGAGATATTGCACCTGATGATCATATTGTTTGGGCGTGAGGCTAGGAATGAGGCTTCCATTGAAGCTAACTTGTGTCACTATCGAACATTGCCTCTGTTTTCTTTTGTCACGTCCTACCTTCTTGAAGTCTTGTAGATAACCTATGATCTCACAACATCAATTTTTAATGTGTCCAAGCTTTCCACCATGATGTGCCTGATTTTTTTTCATCTTATCTTACACGGTTTAGATATCAGGAGACCATGCTCTGATCCCATGTGAAATATTAAAATGAGAATGAATTGCACGTCTTTCATTGACTGATTAGAGGCATAAATATTGAGAGTCATACAAGAAATAAATACACATATTGTGACGGAATAAAATCTGACAGAATATCCTGGCAAATTTTCCATGGAATTTGCGACTGAATTTTATGTGACAAAGTTGCCATGTATTTACCTTGTTAGAAATCCATCACAAATATGCGATGGAATTTCTATCAGAGTTTTTGTTGCAAATTTGTGACAATTTAAAATTCAGTCACTATGTGTTTTGCCACAATAGAATTTGTGGCTGAACATATTTCCTGCCAAATAGTCCAGCAACAAATTTCTGCCACAAACCATCATTTTGTCAGAAATTTTGTAGGTAATTCCCTTTTTTTAGTGTAATATATCTATTAGGCCTCGAACATAGGTAATTATTGAGCATAATGTAGTTTTTTTGGGTTAGTGCTAGGCGAATGGGAAAATTTCAAAAAAATACAAACAAAATTGACAAAGGACAAAATGGTGTTGTGAATTACCGAAATCCCAAATTAGACTATCAGTAGGAATCTAGGATATGAAATTGTGAGCAAAAAATGATAATGTATTGAGTGAAGTGACAGGCTATAATCCTATTTCCAGAGGGTAGCCTCAACCACGAGGAGAGTATTGCATACACCATCTTGCCACCACCATCGATTTGGTCTAGTAACGTTATCGTGATCTATTTGGTCTGCCCCAACCATGGGGAGTCAACGTTGGTGGTAGGGACAATGTCGATAATATTCTCCCCACGGTTGGGGCAGCTCTCTGGAAATAGGACCATAGACACTTCACTTAGGGCATTCTCATCTTTTGCCCACAATTTCAGATCCTAGATTCCTATTGACAATTTGATTTGGGATTTCAGCAATTCACCACACCATTTTGAACTTTGTCAATTTTGTTTATATTTTTCTGGAATTTTCCCATTCTTTATTGGGACAAATGAGAAAGGCCTAGCACTAACCCAAAAAAACATTATGCTCAATAATTACCTATGTCTGAGGCCCAATAGATATATTACACTAAAAAACAGAATTACCTACAAAATTCTGACAAAATGATGGTTTGTGACAGAAATCCGTTGCTGGACTATTTGGGAGGAAATATGTTCAGCCACAAATTCGATTGTGGCAAAACACACAGTGATTGAATTTAAATTCTGTCACAAATTTGCAACAAGAACTCTGACAAAAATTCCATCGCATGTTTGTGACAGATTTCTAACGAGGTAAATACGTGGCAACTTTGTCAAGTAAAATTCTGTCACAAATTCTATGGCAAATTTGCTAGGATATTCCATCAGATTTTATTTCGTTACAATATGTGTATTTATTTCTTGTATGACTCTCAATATTTATGCCTCTAATCAGTCAATGAAAGACGTGCAATTCATTCTCATTTCAATATTTCACATGGGATCAGAGCATGGTCTCCTAATATCCAAACCGTGTCAGATAAGATGAAAAAAAACTCAAGCACATCATTGTGGAAAGCTTGGACACACCAAAGATTGATGTTATGAGAACATAGGTTATCCACAAGACTTTAAGAAGGTAGGACGTGACAAAAAAGAACAGAGGCAATATTCAATAGTGACACAGGTTAGCTCCAATGAAAGCCTCATTCCTAGTCTCACGCCCAAACAATATGATTATCTGGTGCAATATCTCACCAAGGAAGACAATACCTTGAATGTTGAAAGAGAAAACGGACAATGCACCCGTGGTAAATATGGCAGGTAAATTTATTCCTAATGAGTCCTGTATAATTGATACAGGAGCAACTATACATATAACATTTAATGAGAGCCACTTGCAGAAAGTGACTCCAGCAAGGCATCAACTTCTGGTTAAAATGCCAAATGAGCAAACTTTATCGATTAAAATTATAGGAGATGTTCACTTATCAAATGTGATGATGCTTATAAATGTTCTTCATATACCAGAATTTTAAGTGTAATTTGATTTTTGTTAGCAAGTTAAACCAGAGATTATTTGTGCTCGATAACATTTGTTAGAGACGTGTGTGATACAAAACTTGCATTAGATGAATATGATTGGAGTAGGTAGAATACGTGATGGACTCTATCTGATAGAAGAGGGCCAATCAAATAAGACCTTTCATGTGCGGCAAATTCAGACAGCAGAAATTTGGCACCAGAGTTTGGGTTGAATGTCCACATAAGTTTTTGACGTATTGGAGTTCGGTTGAATATATATGTTGATTTTGAGTAAAGTTAACTTTCCACTATACTATGTTTCAATGTTTTTTATTCTTGTATATAACTTTCTGTCAACAATTATTATATGAAACATTAATTTAGTGGGCGCTACCCTTCAAGCCCCTGGCTCCCTATTATACTTTAAATTATACACAAATATTGTACGACTATGGGGATATTTATTTTATTGTGTATTTATTTGTTTACATATTAGTATAACATGCCTATGGGTGTACTCATTTTGGACAAATGGATCATTTAAATAATAACATATATATTCGTGTGATGCCTGTGTGTGTAGTGTTGTTTCTCTCTACTGTAATTTTTAATTTTAGTAACGTGTTCAAGTTGTTGGTAGAATAGTATCTTCTTTTATTTTATTTTATTTTTTTGCCAGACGTAGGATAGTATCATTGTTGCCACTATTTTTTTTATGCAGATAAGTTGCAAGTAACTAAAGGATATTTGTTTGGAAAAAAAAGTAGAGTAATCACCAGGGTTTTTTCTTTCCAATATATATATAGTATTATGAGTATGCATTATATAATCAAAGAGTTTAATTATTTTTACACAATTGAAAATAATGTCATTTTATATAAGGGATTGAGCTGAACTTTTGTGTTTTTATGTAGTACATAAAAAATAGAAAACATGGCTTTTATATTGTGGTTTTTTCCTTTTAGTTGTTGAAGAAAATTCTTTCTAATATATTGGGAGGGTTTGAATCCTTCACCTCTATACCTTATCCCTCAGGGTTTTTGGTAGCCTTATCTATTTACAAAAGCTTTGAGATCGAGGCTCTGTATTTTGTTTGTTTATTCATTATTATAAAGCACTCATACTATAATTAGTCTACTTTGGTGTCCAAGCACCCATTTGGAAGAATAGATCATATAATAATGTAATTATAGAGTCAAAGCATGAGAAAAGAGAACAATTAATATTAGGTCAAAGTAGGAGAAAGAAGATCAATATGTAGTACGCAGGTGTGAAAATTGAATGAAAATATCCTTAAGAGATTAATAATGTATTGATTCTACTTGGAGGAAAATTTTCATGTTTAAAATGAAAATATAGGTTTTGATTAGATGAGTTGTATTAGGCGATATAATAATTTTATTTTGGTAACCAGCAGCGATATAATAATTTGGAAATAAAAAAAATGCAAAATCGCATGCACGCATACATACACAGATTAAGCATATGCCACCTTTATTTAATTAGAACAAGCAAATATCTGAATCAGAGCATAGACAAAAAGAAATACATATACATTCAAAGGTTATGATCTTATGGAAAGAAGTTAAAATAAAATGGTCCACAGAAATGGGCAAATAAAAGACATGAGACTATATGAGTGGCGGACCGAGCAAATTTATTTATGTTTTTCAATTTCTCTTGGAATTATCTAAGTAGGCAGCTCTTGTAAATGTGTTTTCTGCATGAGAGGTTTGAACTTGAAACCGTGTGCTTAAGCAATTAAAACCTCTTCCACTTAGACAAATATTTATTATAATTTGAGCAAACTCAGTTATTATTAGCTATTCCCTCCTCTTCTGCTCCTCCTTCAGGTCATTTTTGGATCTTGTTTCTTCACTAACATACATTAACATCCTAAATCAACGCCTAATATCACTACGTCCATAATTATCTCTACATTGTTTCCTTTTAATGATGTTTTGCTCCTTATTATATCATATTATTGTCATTTTAACTGACTATTGTCTTCTCATGTATTATAAATTATTGCCATTTACCTTATAAACAGTTCATAATTTAGTGTTAAAATTTTAAAACAATTGTCAACAGTATTTGTTGGCTTGTTAATTGGGCTTACTTCTTAACTGTCCACAATTAAACAAAGCAATATTTACTAGCGAGGTCTTTTTTTTTTTTTTTTTGAGCTTTGATGAATATTGGCGTGAAGTATTTGAATTACCATATATTGATTTACGTAATAATTATGTAATAAGTTTTTTAATGACATTAAAATATAAGCTTATAAACAAACAAAGAAAGGAAGAATTGAAGACTTAATTCTTTTTTTATATATATTATCAAATAGCATCCGGTTCGGGGTTCATGGTTAGGAGATGCCTTCTCTGGGACTTGAATTTGAGACCTTGAGGGATCTAGTAGAGCCTTACACTGCTAGACTAACTCTATGTTAGTTGAAGATTTAATTCTTTTGTTCACACTGAACTCATGAAAATATACGTACACTATATATTATTGTCCCGCACATAGTGAAACATTACATGATACTAACAGCAAGAGAGAAAATAAAGATACACGCGGCTACAAAAATCAACCATGGAAGTGGTCTTTGAGCGAGCCTCTTCAGCTTTGCTATTTTATTGAAGTGAAGACATATCTTATTTGCTACATCTTCCACTCGTCGGAAACAAGCATATCTCCAACTCTTCTTCAACTATAGGGTCCCAATTACCCCCCAAAATCCACTGGCAAACCCAACTACTATGACAAAGTATAACCACACTTTTTCCGAATCATTTTCATCTTCCAATTCTTTGGCTTCGAGAAATTGATGAGTATCATCACCGTGACACTTATTTGATAGTGGAATTCCACAAAGATAAGGGTTGCCAGCATAAATGGAAGGATCATTCAAAGTCAAGAATTGATTATCAATTGGAATTGCCCTGAAAGTTTTTTGTTTGACAAGTTTAAATGGTTCAATGCAGTTAACTTGAACATGCTCTTTGGAATTGTGCCAGAAATTTGGTTACAAGAGATGTCTAAGGATTCAAGGGATTTTCATATCCTCAATAATATCTGGAATCTCTCCTTCCAAATGACTGTGTGAAAGGTTCAAGCTTATCAATCCGATGAGTGAGAATAACCCAAGAGGACTTGATCCTACCAAGTTGTTATTTGACAAATCCAAGTTAACCATAAGTTCCAAAATTTCAGTAATATAATGTCAAATTCTCGTCTTTTGATAACTTGCTTCACATCCTGATCATGCCATTCATTTCCTGTAAAAAAAAATATAACTAAAAAGGAGATTAGGTGTACTTGAGCGAATCCATGTTCGGATCCGGGTCAAAGCTCCAATACTCCATACTTGTGCCCACATAATTATTAGACTACTAGAGCCTAATTGTGATTTGCACAGCAGATCACCAAAACCAGAAAGATGGTAGGAGAGAAGAGAATTGCCAGAAAACTCAATGGCGGGGTGAATTGCAATTGAGGAGGCACACCCTATTTATAGTGGTTTATGGAGGCCACTAATTAGGAAATGTGTGCACACCTTCTTGCCCTCCAAGACAGCAATTAATTGATTCTCAATTAATTCCCTAATTATGGTGATTTGTTTCTTAATTAACAAATCCATAATTATTACTGAATTATTCCCCAATCTGCATTTTATGCTGATTTTATTCTTATTTGATTAGGCTACTTATTTCCTAATCAAATAGTCCGGTCCATCAAGGGCGGACTTGGACCCAAAGTCCAACATTTCCCATGTAATTTAGGATGGTGACATCATCACCTAAAGCAAATTGATTGGTTGTCATCCATATGTTCGCACTATCATAGGTCATTCCCGTAAGATTGCCAATGTAATGGGGTATTGAGCCACCTAAATTGTTATTCACAAGGTCCAAAATCTGGAGTGAGTTGAGTTGGCACAGATGTATAGGAATATTACCATCTAATATGTTATCCCGCAACCTCAGAATTTGCAGTTTAGGAAAAGTGTTACTAGTCCATGATGATGGTATATTTCCGGAAAAAAAAATATTCTCACTGAAGAGCCATATCGTGGGGCTATCAAATAAAACTAAGCTAAATGCAATATAGGGCAACTAACCTAGGTCAATTTCTACGTGGAGCCTATATTTAGTTTCTAAGTAATCTAGTGTAAATAACAAATTAACCTAAGAGTATGGGATGTGAGTTTCATCTATCTAATTAAACTAAAGAGCTACTTGTTTATGAATTTTTCAATGTATAAAATGAGTGAGTGGGTGTAAATGCAAGAGATGAATGTCCTAGGTAAATGAGTCCACTAACCATCCTTGTCCAATTTTAATTTTAAGTTCTTCTCTTAACTAAGCACAAGAACTAGTAAGAACCCTTACTAATCAATACTTAGCTTATGATAGATTCATAAAAGATCCTCTTTACCATCAATTAATTCCTAGAAACCTAGCAAACAATTGATCTTAAGAGAATAGAGGAAAGCAATTGAATAGCAAAAGAGTGCTATAGTCCAATTACAATCCATGAGTACAAATCTAGAACAAGTATCATCATCCAGATTACATCAACCGATTAAATCCTCAACCATATACACAAATCATAAACTCTAGCAACCTAGAATCATAATCTGCATATACATAGAGTGGAAGATGAAATTAAGATACAAAGAACTCCCCTAGATGCTCAAGGACTCAGGTTAGCTTCGCCATCACCATTGGACGAAAAAGCCTAGCCGCTCATGATTCGAAATTCAGCTCCTCTGGACCTCTTGACTTTCATCTTCGTTGCAGATCCAAAAAAACAGAGAAAACAGGGAACAATATCGATGGAAAGTGGAAGGAGAAGGAGAGGCCGTCCCTGTGGAAGTGGAGAGAAAACGAAAAAATGGAGAAAAGAAATGAGTGTCCCCAGCGATGAGATCCCGTAGTGCCAATAAACGTGATCCCTTCCCTCCTCTGTGCGATCTGATTTCTGGTGAGTATAAGGCACAATGCCTTGTTTGGAGATGGGTAAAAACTTGAGGGATCCTAAGGCCAAGAAACTCAAGCCACCAAACAATGCCTAATTCCTTTCTCAAGCATATTAAAATCAGAAAACTAGGAGATAAAATCTGCACATGTGCTCTCCTTTAATTCCATCTTTATCCTCCATTAAGCTCCAATATACCATGTCATCACCTACATTTATGAGATGCATAAAGGTAATATCATATGTTCACAATTAATTAATAATAGGAATAACAAATATTATTTAAAATAAATCAATCTAGCCAATTTAATTCCCAAATTACCTTTGCACTCAAATCTCACATTAATACCTAATTATGTCCAAAATAGTTAATCAAATCCCACAAAAGCCTAAGGTTAATCACTAAAAGATATGTAAATATTTAGCTCTATCACTCACCCAAATCTAAAATTTTCAAATACTTAAAATTTTTCAAAGTCAATGGAAGCTTCGCTTCAAGATAGTTATTGTTCAAATGCAACCAAAGCAATGAGAAAAACTCGCTGATTGAGATAGGGAAAGCACCAAACAGTTTGTTGAATGAGAAACTTATTTCCATCAATCCAAGTGGATGATTATCTCTCCAACAATTTGGAATTTCACCAGAGAAATTGTTGAGAAAGAACAAGTCTTGTTAGATTTACAAGGTGACAAAGTTTTTGAGGGATTTTTCCACTAAGAATTATTTGAAAGATCAAGGTCTGTTAGATGTACAAGCCAACCAAGACTTCAAGGAACGTAGCCGCTAAAAAAATTACTTGAGGGATCAAGCCTTGTTAAATTTACAAGTTCACCAAGACTTTGAGGAATATCGCCACAAAAATAATTATTTGGAAGATCAAGGACACAAAGTTTTTCAAGATGCCCTACCCATGTTGGCAAATGGCCACTGAGTTTATTATTAGCCATGGATAATTCCTCAATGTCATATTTGATGCATTCAAGAAAGCCCGAGTCACCAAATGCTTCTCCTTGAAGATTACTGTTTTCAATAAATGGTATTTGTAAACGACAAATGCTTTTCAAAATTTGTGACACATAATTTTCCATTGTAGCTGTGATTTGATTATTGGAGACATATAGATGGCGAAGGCTCCTTAACTCTCCCAACCAAGATGGAATTAAACTAAAATTATTATAAGAAAGGTCAAGCTCTTCAAGGGAAGTCAACTTCTGCACAGCAATAGGAATGGGCCCACAAAGTTTATTATATGACAGATCAAGAGAAACCAGATTCTTAAACTCTCCAAACCACAATGGCAATGAACTAAAATTGTTGTAACTGAGGTGAAGGAATTGAACAGAAGTCCAATTTTAGAATGCATCAAGGATTCGACCATTAGTTTCATTCCCTGCTAGATTCAGGAGCTGAACTCCGGCATTATTTGTGAAATTAATGGGAAAACGAGGAGTGGCCAAGTTGTGAAGCCCACATCCATGTAATTGGAGTTGTAACAAAGAAGGAAGCATGTGAATTACTTGGAACAAGTTGTGAGCTTCTCCAAGGTAGACACCGCATAGGTTGGGGTGTTACAGAGACTCAATTTAGAGACCCAACTCATGTCATTGGTGTGCAAATCATTCCGACTGAGATCAAGAAACTGCAAATATTTGAAGTTTTCACCAAAATTGGCGGGAATCTTCCCTGTAAAATTAGCATATGAGATTGAAAGATATCTCAACCACTCCATAGAACTAAAAGGACAGGAATTGAGATAGCATTGAAGTTGTTCCAGCTCAAATCCAAATAAATCAAATGTTTCAACTTCAACAAAGATGGATATAGTAACCGAGATCAAGTTTGAGAACATGACTAGTAACATTGTGACAAGCTATGCCATTGCACTGGCAACAATAGGTTTTGGAATTCCAGGAGGAAAGACTCTCGAATGGATCATGAAAAGATGCTTTGAACTTGAGAAGAGCTTGCTTCTCTGATTCAATGCATCTTCCACACAAACCTAATTGGGCAATTCCCAATGGCAAGAAACACATTGCAAATCCTAATATGACGTGTCTTTCCATATTTAGAGAAGCTTAAACAAGTGACTTTTCTCTATGATCAATCTCTAGAGAGACAAGTGTAGTGTGGCTTTTGTTGAATATGCACAACTCCTATTTATAAATATGCACAACTAATATTTATAAATTTGACTATATTTAAATTACAGAAGGTTTGCTAATTAAAATATGATGAGTAAAATATTATACTAATTATCTTTGGTCTAAAAAGATGAAAAATTCCAATCCTCTTACCCAACTTATTTCTCATGCATACATGCATAACAATATATATATGTATATATAAAACATTCATATATGTTCATATTCAATTTTTAAATTAGTAAATATAGATTTAAAGAAATAAAATTTTAAATAAATCAATTTTTTTGGTGTCATACTGATATGTCAAAGTCAATATCAATCAGTATGAAACATTTACAAAATTTTCAAAATTATCGGTGTCGGCAATTTTAATCGAAACTTGACCTCGATTTAGACCAGGATAGTCATCATGGAATTCCCAGAAATTACATATAAAAATTTAGTGTACTGTCTCTTAAAATTATAAAGTAGTCTATTCTATTTATCTATTTCTGTCATTAATTATAACTCTCAAACAAATTTGTTTTTTGTTTTTTGACAGGACTGAGAAAGTCATTTGCTTAATAGAGGACAATACATAAAAGGGAAGAATCCTAATTAAATCAAAATTGTTTTCAATATTAGTGAAGAAAAATTAATTATGAAAAAGAAACTAATAATAACAAAGACTTTTCGCAAAGAATAAATTACAATGTCAAGGAAGACGACTTAGAGTCATTAATCCCTTGTTTGGTCATTAGATTTTATCCCCACTAAATTAATTTTAACTTAACTTAATAAGCTAATTTAGAATACTAATATCTATAAATGCCTGTTAGTCCATTTATATACCTATCTCAATTAATTATGCAATGTCTCATACAATTAAATAAGATGTAATTTAGATCGGGCTCACTCTAATTTGATTATACGGAGCTTCTAGGTATGTTTATCCTAGATGCAAATTAGATTAAAATCTAATTCCACATTATTTAATCCCAATGCCAATTAAAGATTTTCTTCATCAAATTCAATCTTAAATCCCCAAAACATGCTCAATGGTGGCCAATCACTAAGCAATAAACAATAAAAACAAGATTAAATAAAGTGAAATAATATTAAGCAAAACTAACTAGTGGGGACAATCTCTAAATCTCAAATAAGTTTATAGCTCCTCTAGGTTGAAAAGAAAAAATTTAGCCACACATGGCTTTAACCAACATCATCGCAGAACAAACAGATTCAGCATTCAAATCCATGGGAAAGAAAAGAAAAGAGACAGGGAATCACACTGCTATAGCTTTCCTCCAAGCCTCCTTTACAAAGAAGAGATGATGATGATGATGAATATTGAAGACTCCGCCTCCCTCTGGTTCTTCAATCTCTCCCTCTTGTCCGCAGTGCAGTAATGATGATGAAGACAAGCTGCGCCTCTCCTCTGGTTCCTTCTCGAGTTCCAGCGCTCCAAAACGGTCCTCTTTGGATGATAGAACTAGAAGGACGCTCTCCTGTGGCTGCTACCTATTTAATATGATTGTAGCTATTGACTTTCTTTTTTAATATTTCCACCGCCTCTGCTGCTTTTCGTGCCAAATCGTGGCTTGGTCCTTTTTTAGATTCTAGCCTGCAACCGTTTGTATTGCTGGATCCAAAAGAAGAAAAAGGAAATATTGTATAATAATAATGATGATAATAATAATAATACCACAATTTTTTTCTTCTTGTTTTTTTTTTATAAAAAACTTCCTATCATTATTGTTCTTTCCTAAACTTAAAAACTTATATTCTAAGTTGAAATCCCACAAATGATGCACCCAAATTGATTTCTCTTAAAATCTCAAGAAAATCTCTTTAATTTAGCATTATGACTTCCCAAATATATCAAAAATATATCTCCAATCTATTAAAAATGGGAAGTCATCACTTCTATAAATCATTAGGATCATTGGGATCTCAACTTTTAGTCGACCTACAATAGAGGAAGTAGAAAAACCTTGATAGCCCATATGGCCTCTTGATGAACATCGTCTTATATTCTTCCAGGAATAAAAGTGAGATGAAAAGAATATCCACAGCTTTGATTAGTCGTTGCTTCAGAAACAACATTTCACGAGTTCCTTGACCCTATGCTCAGAACTTGCAAGGGTCCTCTTCTGGCCTTAAAATAAAATTTAAGCCATGCAAGTGTCGAGAAAAATGATAATCAAACCCCCCCCCCCCCAAGTTATTATATGAAGTACAATCTTGGGGACAAAATCTTAAACAGCGGATAAACGCCAATGAATACTTGAATCCCATTAACTTATAGCATCATATTTCACAAGATAAAGTAAATTGAATTAACAAATAGCAAAAGGACATATTAATGAAATTAACAAATTCAAAAGTCCCTAATCAAGCCTACATGCCTTATTAGGGATTTATTCAAAGTGCAAGCCTGATTTTGAATTAGGGTATTTAATTTCAAATAGATTTAAATGGGATTTTCCCTGGATAAAACATATTGAAAAGCATTAATTGATTTAATTTCGAGTATAGCATCACTATATCAATATATTATTATAATAAAATCGTCACCCATTGATTTTACTTAATCATGATATTAGCTTTTTAACAAAAAATATGGGTGAATACATTTTTATGCCCGGAATACGGGTGAATACATATATTGAAGAGCTTTTCTGTGTTGGGCCTTAGTACGGATGTGGTATCACAATGGAGTATAATTTAATGGCTTCTCTTTTGGTTCAACACTCACTGATTTCGACAACATTTCTTTTTACTGACTTTCTAAATGTTGGAGTCGAGTAATACAGGAAAATTCTGTTTTCATTCAAACATATTCTATGAATGCATCTAATTTTTCATTTCCTATTTCGTTTCTTGTTAATTTCATTTTTACAAGAGTACGTTTAATTATAGTAAGTAATATGATCACATTATTGAGATAGGGTGGAAGTAGGGCAGACTTGGCTTTGCCCTTAACAGGCTAGGCCTGTAGCCTATCACATGCCTTTTTTATAGCCCAAATCTGATCTGAAGCCTGTTAAGAAAGCTTGAATTTTACAAAACTTTTATAAACAGGCTAACAAGCCCTCACAACAAAACAGACCGTCATTTAAATAGGCAGAAAATATGCCGAAATTTTATAAATAAATCCAAATTACATCATCAAAAATGTTATAATCTAATTGCACAAGTAGTTAAAACTAAATATAACAACAAGCAATTCAATTACAGTTACAACAATTTAGACTTCTTCAAAGACCTTAAAACATCCCCTGCAAAATCACATAACACCTTAACACCCACTGCAAAATGTTGATGCTGGGAAAGCTAGCAGCTTTAGCATCAACCAGCGAGACACCTAGTAAAAATTAAAAGGAAAACAATCATTCAACGAAATCCAATACTTCCAAATAATTGCTACTTGATTTCAAAAGCAAAAAATCTCAAACTACCAAAACGCAGGTACAGCCTTGACTCAAAAGATCCAACATTGCTCCCTACCAAAAAAAAGATCCAACCTTTGATAATGTTCTTCTCTGATAATTTTCTTCACAAAAAATTCAACCTTGCTCCCTAACAAAATGCAAGTCCAGTTTTTTCTCCACTCAAAAGTGAAATTTAAAGATATCATAATAATACAGTTTAGATTATAATCATTGATGTGGGATCGATTTTCAGTGGACAAAATAGAGGAAGGAGATGGATTTACAAGAATTGAAAGTGAGACAAAAAGAACAATTAGCAAAGAGGGAGACTTTAGAATTTACCGTACACACCAAAAAGTAAAAGAGGAACATTGGCCGGAGATGAGAGTCGAGAGACTCCAGAGCTTCAGATATGAAAGTTGAGACCTTCATAAATCTGCGACAGCGTGCTGGGCGAAGGAGAGGATGTGAGTGACTAGATCAAGTGACATTGGAGTAGAGCTTCTCCTTCTCGGCAGCGGCATACAGAAAGAAGGAGAGGGTCTCGATCACTGGACCAGACAATGCTATAATGAAGCTTCAGATCTCAGGCTTCTGAAGCATGAAGAGAGAAGGAGAGGAACACGTTGAGAGTTGAAGAGAGAGAGAGAGAGAGAAAGAGAGAGGCAGGAGAGGGAGAGACCAAGAATGTGAGAGTGAGAGATCCGGGGAGGGGGAAAGTGTGATTCTGAGAGAGAGAGAGAGAGAGAGAGAGAGAGATTGAAAACACGCCGAATGAGAGTGCAAAGAATAAGGAGGGAATTAGGGTTTCTCAAACAAAGTTTTTTATATATTATAAACTTAAAGCAGCCCAGCCCGCCTGACAGACTAAAGCATGTTTGGATTGATGTTCAGAAAATGCGTTCACGCAAGTCAAAACAAAACTCATCTCACATACTTACCTCGTATACCATAAATCACATTGGAAAAGTAGCTTCTACCGCTAATCCAAACTGGCAATAGGCTTATCAATAACCTTGAGCCTGGCTTGTTAGGCAAAATAGGCCTTTTAAAAGGGCTGGGCCTGTTTTCAAAAAGGCCAAGGCAAGCTAGGCTAGGCCAAATACATGCCTAGCCGCAGGCCCTGACAGGTTGCCTGACTTGTTTCCACCCTATGTGGAGATTCTTATTTTCTTGAAAAGTATATTAAATAAAGGTAGAGTTGAAAAGCCATAAAACTTTAAGGAACAGTTAATGGGGTTCAAAGTTTTTCTTGATTCCGATAAAATATGTTGCAATTTTCTTGATATTGTGAAAAATATGATTTTAATAAAATGAGTATTTGAATGGTTGTCATTGGAATCACCTTTTTTAAGTTCAAAATACTAAACAAGACAAAAGTTAATGTGATCATTAATTAAATTAAGGACAAATTTTAATTTATACGTTTGTTTAAATTAATAAATAATATTTATATATGTGTGTAAGACCAATTTATTATTTGTATAATAAAGAAATAATTAATATGTGTGTGTTTAAATTTAAGATTAAATATTGTTTTTAGAAAAAAGAAAACTTCATGTCAAAGTTTCATATTAATTCTTCATTGTAGGGAAGAAATATAGAGAAATCTCAAACCATGGTCTTACATGACAAAAAACATTTAAAAAGAATTAGCTTAGAAAACGATGGTTTTTTACCCCCTAAACCATAATTTTCAACGACAAAGTGCTTTTTCCAATTTTTTTTTTCAGTTGTTTGCCATCTCTTTCCTAAAAATCCAATTTCAGAAGAGAATTCAAAAAGTTAATGTACTCACCATAATTAATATAGAATGGATAAGATGCAGTGAGTGAAGTGTTATATTCCCTCCAATTCAAAATATACAAGATGTTAACTAATTCACATAAACTGAGAAATCTTAGTTAAGTCATTTAGTGTATCTTAAATAAATAAAAGTGACCTATTTCACCTATATTAAAAAAAATATGATTTTCAAATATATATTTAATATTTGTCACACATTTCCCTATCTTACAAGGAATAAAAGTAAATATAATCATTCGTTATCCTACGAAAGTATTATATTTTGACCAAAAGTTTCTTTTGGAAGACTTTTTTATATTATGGATCAAAAGGAGTAATTGATTGAAGAAGCCATCGCTATCAATGAAGTTTCTTTGCTCTATATTACGCAAAATCATTGGCTCACTTTGTAGTTGTGTGAAATTGGAGAATTTTGCAAGTCCGATGATTGAATCATATTTTTATATAATATTTCATGATTAATTTGGGATTTTTAATGTATTTTTTAGGACATTATTGCATTATTAAGCACTAATTTGAGTTAAGGACATTTATACTGAATTAAGTGTAATTAAGGGCAAAATAGTCATAATTGTTTAATTATTTATACAAATGATTCCTTGAACTTTTGATGCTACTTGTGCTTGTATTTGCATTGTAGGTGTGAAAGAACAAATTTTGATATTTTTGAAAGAATGCAATTGGGTCAAAATTAATATTTTTTAAGACTGAGGACAACTGCAGAAAAGCCCCCATAAATTCTGAAAATCTCAAATCTGTGAAGAAAAGGGTCAGTGAAAAAATTATAGAAGAGTACCTATAAGATTCAAAATTATAGCTACTCCCAGAAGGTTTCGGAAGTTTCAGTGTAGTTC
Source organism: Inga laurina (assembly GCA_963855925.1). NCBI lineage: Eukaryota > Viridiplantae > Streptophyta > Magnoliopsida > Fabales > Fabaceae > Inga > Inga laurina. The sequence goes on from OY979703.1 coordinate 64,309,690, forward strand.
CTCCTGAAGAACATTTTAAAACTTTCATTTAAGTCCCTGGTCAAAACTTGCATTTTGACCGGGGACATAGTTTGCAGTTTGGGCTTTATCTGAAAAAAAAAAAAATGAAGCAGAGACCCGAGACGCTGGACCCGATCTGGAATGGAGGGAGTGATATTGAGAAAGAGGAGCAGCGCCGCAGCTTCAGATCCCGAGCTGGAGATGAGAGGGAGGGCCACACCATCAACCACCATAGTCTTCTTCTTGCTCGGCGGCCCTCCCTCATCTCCGGCGAGACGCTGTTAGAGGCCCGATAGTTTTGAGAACCAGAGATTGGAGAGCTGAGGGGGAGACGGACCTGAGAATCAGAGAGTTGAGCTGGGAGTTGAGAGAGGAAAACGAGAGAGGGACTTGGAGCTAAGAGAGAGGGAGCAGAGATCACAGACGGCGGAAAAATCCTTCTCTTCCCCATAACCACGGTCGGAGTCAGAGCATCACCGCCAGCGTCTTGCTTTCCACCAGAAAGAGCCGCGGTTTTGGATCTGAGCTTCAGGAGAAAGAGGAGAGGCCTTCGCTGACCAACAACACCACCGTCGGCCATCTCCGCCGTCAAAGCTCAACACCAAACTGCCGTTATCTCTGTTCTCTGACAAACGCATCACCATTGCAGCTCCGACATTCCTCTGTCCTTCACCTTCACTCTTTCACTACACCACATTCCCTCAACCCCACTGGAATCCTCCCTGTCAATCACTTCTGTCATCACCTTTGGTTAAGCTTGATTCCGTGGCTCTATATATATTATTATTTCCATTAAGTCGGATTCAACCACACCATCAACCACCACTGCTCTCCAATTTCACACCATCTTCACCGTCGGCTCTCACCCACCATTGACCGTCTTCATCTTCCTCACCACCACAGCATCACCTTCAGAGCTCAGAGTCGAGTTTGAAGAACTCATGATCAACCCAGAGCATCATTCAACCTCTGCTGTGATTTCCGGCAAGTCTATGAGTTTTCCGGCGAGGAATTTCCAGATTCCGGTGACCCAATTCCAGATTCCAGTGGCCGTTCAAATTCTGAGCTGTGATTATTTTAAAGCAATGAGAGGCTGATTCTTTGCTTCTTGGTGATGATGAATTGTGCTTGAGCTTATTGGACTACAAAGGGGAGTTTTGCTATCATTCCATTAGTCTAGAATTATATATATTTAGATTGTCTAGTTTTAGGAATTTTCATATATGTGATTCTGGAATTGGGATTAATGTTAATTGTCTCTTTTGGTTTGATAATTATAGTTGAGATTGAATTTTACAATGTGAAGATTATATATGTTTGAATTTCTTTGTGGTTACAATGAGATTATATTAATTAGCGTGTTATTGTCTAATTAATGTGGTTGATTTGTATCATTGAGGGGCTGTTTAGCACTCAAATTCAAGAAGACTCATGTTGCATTATTCCAATTTTAATTGCACATTAAGTGGTTTTTAACAATATTTCAAGAGGTAGTAGTTAGCTATGTTTGTAGGAGTTACTATTAATTGGGATTATTGGACTCACGTGTTATTTTGAGGTTGCTCTTAAGACTTAATGAATTATTAACTCCCATAATATTTTGAGCAAGGATTGGCATTTTCTTCATTACCAAGAGCATTCATCATTCATATTTTCCATTCCATACCATTTCATTCACTCATTTCCCATTTTTATAAAAAGACCAAAAACAATAGTTAGCATTTAATTAAATTGCATTTTTATTTTAGTTATTAATTTAAAAAAAATCCAAAACCCATTTCCCCTTGTTTTAATTGCATTTGCATGATAATTAGTTTACTTAGGTAGCTCAATAAAGGCTCCTCAAGTGAAACGACCCGAGTGTTGCATTATACTGCAATTCTTTTTTTTTTTTTTTTTAGATACAAAGGCAAGCAAAGCTTGATGGAATCACTAGTACAAAAAAGGTGATTTAGACCGGCACATTTAAACCGGTTGTAGTAAATGAGGTCTAAAAGAAATGCGCGGTGGCATTTACGTAATTATAAAGAGTTTGGGAGACCGGTTATTATAATAACCGGTCTTAAAAATACAATTTAGACCGGTTGTACACTAACCGGTCTTAAAAGATTACTTTTTTAGACCGGTTATTATAATAACCGGTCTTAATAACCGGTCTAAAAATTAATCTTTTTAAGACCGGTTACTAGAGAACCGGTCTAAAATGAAGCTTTTTAAGACCGGTTCTCTAAGAACCGGTCTTAAAAAGGGGATTTTTAAGACCGGTTGTTAACAACCGGTCTTAAAAGTGGATTTTTAAGACCGGTTAAGCTACTTAACCGGTCTTAAAAACTTCCCCCAATTTTAACCCAGCTCCCGCGCGCCATCTCCATTTCTGAAATCGATCCAGTCTCACTCTCGATCGACACCATTAACCCCACCGTCAACATGTGTCTCACCTCCCAAATCCGTCTTCCACTCCATCTCCACCGTCTTTTCCCTTCCATTCCACCGTAACTCAAGCTCCCATCATCACCGACGCCCTCTTTCTCTATCCCTCCGCCTCCGTCAATCTCTTTCTGGGCTGCCACCATCTCAGATCTGGCTCTATTTCCAGCACCGCCAGCAACTGTCATTTCTCTTCAATTCTCAGTGCTCAACTCCCCGTCCCTTACCTGATCTTTGGAACAATCGAATCCGGCCGGTCGCTGCTCATGGTTGTCGCTGTTGTGATGCGATCCAGAAAGTTGTGTCAAATTCAAGCGATCCTTTGCAAATACCAAGTGGACCAATCACAAGAGCAAGAGCCAAACAAATCAAGGAAGCGTTAAATGGGCTAGTGCAAGGTACTTGGACAAAGCAAGTAGCAATTGGAACAAATGTGGACAAAAATGCTGAAAACGTCACTAACTTCATATGGGCTGCAAATGGAGATATTGATCAAGTTTTGGGCTTGGAAACTTGAAACTAAAGAGCTTGGACAAAGTACTACACATGAGAGGCTCATTTGGGCCTAAATAAGCACATTTTGAGCCTTAATTTGCTGATTACATTTTCTTGAAGTTAGGTGTGCGAAAATCAACAAGGAGTTGGTGGCAGATTTGACTTTTGGTTTCTTTAAGCATTTGTATTTGAGTTTTCAAATTTCTTCTAGATTGTATTAGACTTTTGTGTTTATTGTATTAGACTTTTAGGTTTCCTAGCACATGGTTTTACAATTTTTATTTCTATGTTCAGATTTGCACCTACTACAATTAGGTTCCTATAAATACTTGGTGCTTCTTCATTTGTAAGACAATTCAGATTTCAATCATAAATGAAAGTTGCACTTCTGCACTTTGTTTCTTGAGAGTGGATTCTCTCTAAGGGTTATTTTTAGAACTAACAAACTTATCAAGGCTTGATCAACCTTGTGGCGTTTTCCAACACTTCGGGTCCTTGTTCTTTCGTGTTCAAGGGTTCAAGTGGATCGTCGATCTGTGTTTAGCTTTCTTGGGGTGTGTATATTTCAGAATTGGTTGTGGGTTCGTGGGATCTTTCCTTGTGGGTTCGCACCATGTTGGGTCGCCGTCATCGTTTGCTTCTGGTTTTTGAGCTCCGTCCGTCGCGACTCAAGGAGGTCTTCGTCTTCATCGTCTTGTTTAAGGTATGCTTCCTCGTCCTCGATCTACATTTACCCCTCTACATAATTACTATATAGAAGCAATTTTGGAAAGTTGCCTCCAGATTTGGAATTCCAGTTGGTGTGTTCGTTTGGTGTTTTTTTTTATATACTGGCATGAAATCCTCTGAGATAGAGGGGGGAGTTCATAGATTCAATATTGAGGACCGAAGGGAGTAATTTGTTATCTTCAAAGGTGCAAATATGTTATTTTGCTCCCAAAGTTTTTGCATTCAAAGCCTTGAACTGTTTTCTCATGACTGAATATTGGAAGCCATGTTTACTTTTGTGTGAATTTTGAAACTGTATAATGTTATGTGGGCCAAAAACTGTGGGTCATGCGAGACAATTTAGGAAGTCTCCGCTCTACACACCAAAGATTGGATTGAATTGAAGCTTTTGAGGGAATGGAGGAAATTTTTACCTTCGTTGAGATATTGTCGCATTTTTGTTCTAAAAGCATGTAGCTAGCTCATATTTCGGTTGTTGTCTTCTTTTGCTTAATTAATTAACTACCATATCCTTCTACTATGCCAACTCAAATATACCAGTGAAAGAAGGCCTCATATGACTTCTTGTCTTTTGACATTTGAAGGTGATTACATAGAATCTTCAAGTATTATACAAAGTAGTCCAACGTATCAAAAGAGTGTGGGTACTAGCAGAGCATTAATCTTTGAGAAGCATGTAGCAGAATCAAAGGCTCATGAGATTGTTGATCCAAGGAAGCAAGAAATACAAAGAGTTCTTAATATTCCACATACAGGTAATAATTAATTAAGACTGTGTGGTGTATTCTTCTTTTATTCATAACCAATTATTTACCGCTCCATTTAGATTCTAGTGGTTTTTTTTTTATATTACAGCTCTCAAGTTAACCTTATTTTATTATTCCTAGAACCTCGTCATTTTCTATATTTATTTATTTAGGTGCTGAAACTCGAAAGATATGTGAAATTGTTGAGATGCCCCTGGACCAAGCTAGTCACACGCCCATACATATTATTTATTTCCTTTTCTTTTTAATTATAGGAGAATTTTGTTAAAGATTTTTATCCTATTTATAGGGAATAAAATGATAGCTAGCTAAACTGTAAACAAAATGAGAAATCTTTTTTAGTCAAGAATCAATGTTTACAAAGAACTAATCAACTCAAGATGATTACTAAACCCTTTCCAATCATTCTGGATAAAGAGGAAGTCTCTGCTTTAAAAGATAATTAATTACAAAATCAAGGGCTGGATCCCAAAGATTGCTCAAGTGGCTGTAAGCCACGTTCTAACACAAAAAGACGGGCACATTCCGCCGGGGGTGATCCTAGTTGTGTATAAATCTGGTGGCTATAGTTAGCCGATCGTGCAAGGAAGTCCACACAGCGAGTATTTTCCCTATGTGCATGGGAAATCTTCAAGTCCCAATCTGCATAGATAAGGGAATTGGTATCGAAGATGACGTCGTGCAATGGATTATCATTCCCACATTGAGTTGACAATAAGTGAATGGCCTGAAGTGAATCACTGAACAGTTTGATTTTCTTGAAACCTAACTGTTTACAAAGCTGTAGACCACGATCGATTGCATGGATTTCTGCAGCAGTTGGGACAGAGATACCTAGCTTCTGCTGAAAACCACAAATCCAGTTGCCTTGGTGATCGCGGATGACTCCTCCACAGGTTGATTGACCATCACTAGCAGTTGAACCATCAACATCGATTCTAATGTAACCCTCCTCTGGGGGAAGCCAGTTGAGTAGGCCTCTCACCGGAGCTTGGAAGATCTGGTGATGAAAACGACCCATCTCCACACCTTCCGAGAGATGAAAAATGCATTTATGAACCAGCTCCTTTGGCTTAGCAGCTTTACCTTCAAATGCCTGACAGCACCGGTTCTTCCAGAGGAGCCAGCATGTGGTACTGAAGACTTGTTGCCATGACCATCTCGCCACTCTTTTGTTTCTTGGGGAATGCTGAAGGTTCCAATTAAGCCAATCCTGTAAATTACCAGAAGCAAACATAGTAGAGTATAAATGGTTAGTTAAAGAAAGCCAAACTCTCTGGGCCTGCTCACAGTCTCTCAGAACATGAATGATGGATTCCTCACTCTCACATTGAAAGGGACAAGTGTTTAAGGCACTCGGATTAAATCTCGCTCTAATCTCATTAGTCGGTAACCTCTCATGGAAAACTTGCCACATAAAGTGCTTGACTCTTTCAGGAACACCCCAGTGCCAAAGATGTTGCCAGGAAGAGCAATGAGCTGGGGATTGTTGGTGATAAATAACATCGTAGGCAGATTTCACACAGAAATTACCATCAGGAGAATTGCGCCAACAAACAAAGTCATCAACAGTGCCCATAGGAGGGGGGAGCATCATGATTTTATCAACCACCCAATTAGGAAGAATAGCCTCTCAATGCGCCCTGTCCCAATGTCCAGATGGGGAGGTGAAGGAGCAAACAGGGGCTTCCATATCAAGAAGGTGAAAATTCCTATCCACAAAATGTTTCAGAGGTTTATCCAGAGGGGACCAGCAGTCCTGCCAGGCGTATGTGTTCCTACCACTTCTGAGCTTCTTGCCTAGACCTCTTTGGAAATCTTCCCAGACCGTTACAATTCCACTCCACACGGCCGATTGACTACGCCACTTTTGCACATGAGGGACCAAGGATAAGCCACAAGAGTATTTGGTGCAAAGACATTTCACCCACAGAGCGTCCGGTTTTGTAACCAGGCTCCAACACAATTTCATGAGTAAAGCTTTGTTCTGGCAGCGAAGGTCTTTAATTCCAAGTCCTCCTTCATGCTTCCTTCTTTTTAGAATGTCCCAAGCTATCAGATGCATTTTCCTGGATTCGTCATGCTGATTCCAAAAAAAATCTCTGCTTAATTTCTCAATTTCAGAAAGGACACCTTTCGGAACCAAGGTAGATTGCATCTGATACTGAGGAATGGCTGAAAGAACCGACTTGATAAGCACCGTCCGGCCTGCCATACTCAGATATTTGCCCTTCTAGTTGGACAACTTATATCTCACCTTTTGAAGAAGCGGGGCAAAGGTCATCTTGACCATGCGTTTATGGAGAAGGGGAACACCCAAATATTTCCCAAGGTCAGCAGTGAGTCCAACCCCCACAATTTGGCTCATCTCAAGTGCTCTATTAAAGTGGAAATTCTTGGACACAAACATTTTAGACTTACTCAGATTAATCCTGTGCCCGGAAACCCTACAAAACAATTCCATAACATTTCTAATTTCCTCCATCTGGCCAATTGAGGCCTCACCGAAAAGGAGGAGGTCGTCGGCGAAGAAAAGATAAGAAATACGGGGCCCAGAGGCACTCAAATGTAGGGGTCTCCAATTCCCCAAATCTACCTCTTGGTGAATAAGTTGGCCAAGAAGCTCCATACATAAGACAAAAAGATAAGGGCTCAGGAGATCACCCTACCTCACACCTCTAGAAGGGATGAAGGGAACCGACAGAATCCCATTCTAGTTGATGCTCATGGAGGCAGAGGAAACACAGCTCATAATCAACTTAACAAAGTCTGCACGTAAACCAAGGCTATGAAGGGTGAATTCTAAGAAACGCCAATCCAGCCTGTCAAAAGCTTTCTTCATGTCGACTTTCACAGCTATAAAGCCTTTTTCCCCCTTTTGTTCCTCATGGTATGAATAGCCTCTTGAGCAATGATGATATTGTCCACACCTTGTCTCCCGGAGATAAAACTGCATTGGTTCTCAGCGACGAGATAGTCCATGACACCTTTGAAACGATTGGCGATCACCTTGCTGACAATTTTGTAGCTAACATTGCAAAGAGAGATGGGTCTAAAATCTTTAAAGGAGACCGGATGGTCAACCTTGGGAATGAGGACAATGTTAGTATGATTAATAGCTTTCACCTCGTCCAGGAAGTCGAAAATCCTGATAACCAGATCACAAATTTTCTGCCCAATCGAATTCCACTGAGTCTAGAAGAAATGGGGATTTAAACCGTCAGGCCCTGGGGCTTTGAAAGCACCCATCTTAAAAGCCGCATTCTTGATTTCCACTGAGGTGACTTGTCTGTGAAGAAGGCCAAGCTGAAGATCATCCAGAGATGGGAAACGAGCCATCCAAGGGGAGAAGGGAGAGGAGGAATTCACAGCCGAATACAGCTTTTGGAAATGCTCACTAGCCATGTCACACAAACGATTCCTGTCGGAGACCCAGTTACCATCCTCATCTTGAAGAGCCCCAAAGTTGCACCGATTTGTCCTAGACACCACATTGGCATGGAAATATTTTGTATTTCTATCGCCTCCACTGAGCCACTTGCATCTAGACTTCTGGAACCAGATCAGCTCTTCTTAAAGAGCAATTTTTTGGTACAGATCCCAAAGCTTCTTTTCAATCATGTGGAGACCATTTTGGAAACCTTCTCTTATCCTGGCACGGTCAATACCTTCCAATCGATGGAGGATTTCTCTCTTCTTTTTTGCCACGTTCCCCACCACATTGTTATTCCAAATCACAGCATCTTTGGTAAATTGGGATTTGCCAAGAAGCCAATCCTTCCCCTGCCAGGCATCTTTAACCACATCACTGAACCCATCCTCAATGCACCATGCAGCTTGGTAATGGAATTTCCTTGCCCTGTTACTACAAGCACTCTATTGTTTGTCCGCAACAACAACAACCCGATGATCCGACTTAAACCTAAGGCGGTGGAAAGATTTAGAGTGAGGGTTGTGGATTTCCCAGTCAAAATTACAAAAAACCCAATCAAGTCTCTCCTTAACCCCAGACTTTTCCCAAGTGAATTGGTCCCCTTCAACAGGCACCTCGATGAGATTGTAGAGATTAATGCATGATTGAAAATCCATCATAGAGCTATGATTAGGACTAGCTCCGCCTTCCTTATCACATGAGGAAAGGAAAGTATTGAAGTCCCCTAGGACCAGCCAGGGGATGGACACCGATTGATAAATAGAATGCAAAGACAACCACAGATCCCTTCTCTTTAAAGCACTGGTATCCCCATAGACAAAAGTCACATACATAGGACTCATATTATTTTTATCCCAAACCTTGCAGTGAATCAATTGGGTACTTGAAGCAATATATTCAAGATGGATCTCCCAGCTATTCCAAAGTACCCAAATACCCCCAGCGAAGCCAGTAGCTTCGATGCGCAACCAGTCATTAAACCCCAGCTTTCTTACGACCTTCTCTGCTCTATTACCACTAATTTTGGGCTCCACAAGACACATAACATTGATGCCATATTTATTAACAACATCTTTCAATATTCTTGGAAACGAGTTACCACCCGCCCCGCGACAATTCCAAGACGAGATAATCATAGACACTAATAGTGAAATGAAGGAAAACAAGCACTTACTTGTCAGGAGAATTATCTTCCATGAGAACAACAACCTCGAGTTGGGAGACAGATCGCATCTCACAGCCATGATCAAGCTGGACCTGATTAGGATTGGGATGACTTAGGGGAATCAAAGCCAAGCTCATGCTCTCAAGTGAAGTACAACCCACAAGCTTCACGGCCTCAGAGGAAATGACTTCATTATTCACAGTCACAATGGAAGCCTCCATGTGATTTTCATTTTTCTCAGTCCCAATTGAAGTTTCCACGTGTATCTTGTCTGCCCAAGGACTCATCTCGGCGCCATGATCATGCTGGACCTGATTTGGATCTGAATGACTTAGGGGAATCAAAGCCAAGTTCATGCTCTCTAACAAAGAAATATCCACTAGCTTCTCGGCCTCAGTAAAAGTGATTTCATTATTCTCGATGACAATGGAAGCCTCCACATACTTCCCATTATTCTCAGATACAAATGAAGACTCCACTTGCTTCTTAGCTGCAGAAGGCTGAGACATCGTGTTTGGGGGGAGAGCCTCACGGTGCAAAATAGAAACTGGAGGGGAAACATGGGTTAATGTATTAATGGCACCCTTTGGATCAATAAGGTCCACACTTCCTTCTGCGCGTGTGGGCTGAGGCTTAATGGAAGGAACTTGAGACTTGGGCCCATTTTTTTGAAGACTACCTTTAACTAATTGGTGGGTTCGAATCTTTGCTCCCTTCTTTGGTTCAGGAAGGATTGGAGGATTAATTGGGCTCACCATTGGGCCCACATTCTTTTCCTTAGCACCGCCAGATGTGCTAGACGAGCTGAACCCAAAATTCTTCCTAGCAGCCCATTTCTTATTTCCCATATGGACACCTCTTCTTTTATCCCGTTGACCAAGGAATGCCTTCTTACCACTTCCAACCATCTCACCAGACGCAGACGAAGCAGGGGCACCTTTCTTTGAGATATCCTTAGCTAATATTGATTTTGAACTTGGGTGGGAAATCGTGTCAGCATCAAATTCTGAGCCCAAAAGGGCGGCGAACCTGGACTGAGGTATAGGGTAGACGACCTTACCCTGAGCATAGCTGGACTGCAACTGCCCACCCACTCTGCTTAAACTGTTCCTACTCTCAGAGATTCTCGGAGGCCGTGCTCTAGCATGACGGCGCACCAGCATCCAAGGGCCAAATTGCTGGTCCATAGCCAGAGGTGGATTTTCTGATGGCATCTTCGGTAGAGAGGGAGAAGACTGGGATGAGCTTGGGATCATCAGTGAAGATGTATCTGACGCGGGAGATGGGTTCACCACAGGAGCCACTCCTTCAGGATTAATAACGAGCTTACAGGAATCCTTACGGTGACCATATCTTCCACAGGCAAAGCAGATAAGTCCCAAACCCTCATATTCAATGTTAAAAAGTGTAGATGCTGAGATGATTCTAGGAACAAGCTTTTTCTGCAAATCCACTTCAACACAGAGCCTCGCATAACGTCCCCTGTGGATGGTAGCATCAGTGTCCTCTGGATTAGCAATGGTATTCATATCTACCTTGATAGTTTTCCCAATCATGTCTCCTAATCTCCAGAGACATTCCTTGTTATAGAAGATGAGAGGGACATTGGGAATGCGCACCCAAGTGGCAACATGACCGAGAGGATTTTTGAATGGGTCAAAAAATGGAGACCACCTTTGCACCAAAATAGAGTGCTGGGAAACCGTCCAAGGACCACCAAATAGGATTTTGTTGTAGAGATGATCCCAGTTATCTTGATCTCTGAATTTAACAACATAATAATTGTTTGGGAGATCAATTAACTCAAAGCCATTGGATTGCCAAATCTTATGCAGATGCTCTTTTAGCTTAAAGAAGCTAACTCTGGTGCCCAGGATAGTGATGATGAGCGAGGCATTCCAAGGCCTAGCCCCGCGATTGAATTCCTCTGGGGAGATTCTCATGGTTGGGTATAAATCCATGAGCAGCTTCAGATCATCGGACGGTTCGGGTAACTCCCAAGACAGGTTCAGGAGATCGGGAAGCAGAGCATTTTCCTCAGAACAAGAATTCTCATTGGATACACCATTAAAGTCGGCTCCTTGAAAGCCAACTAGTGAGTCCTTGTATGAGAAGACCTGCCCTGTTTTGGGTGGAAGAGGAAACTTGGAGCTCTCTGAAATCACAGTTTTTTTCCCAACAGAGACAGCCCCTCCACAGGCACTGAGAGACCATTTTTGGAAAGCACACTTCTAGCCAGAGCAACAGGGTCCTTTGCACATAGAACTTCCTCCGGCGACTTGTCCCTGGCGCCGGGGACATCCATGGAGAAGACAGCACTAATCAGCACGAGTTCCAGGAGAGGCTTTCGTCTTAGTTGGGAGTAATAGTTACTGCATTTTGATTCTGGTATAACAACAATGTTGCAATCTCTTGTTGCACGAGGTAAGCCCCAAAACTTTTACATGCGGTATTCTTAAATTTTGAAGAAAAAAATAATAATTAAAACACACACACACAATGACAAAATATTTCTGAAAAAGAGCTCTAACTTAAAACATTTTTCTGTGTTATTTTGGATGAATGTGAGCTTAGCATTGTTTGACAGATCAAAAGTGAGAGGCAAATATGGGACATAACGAAGTATTTATTATATTGCAATTCTTGGTTATAAATATTTTGCATTTGACCCCAAGGCGTAAAAACACGGTCAAATCAGCCGACCAAACATTGATATCACTATCTATGAAGTTTCTTTGGCTTTATAAGGCAAAAGCATTGTCTTGATCACTTGGGAGTTCACACTAATAAACTGTGTGAAAATGGAGAATTCTGCATGGCCTAACAAACATTAATATATATCACTATCTACAAACCTTCTTTGGGTCTATAACACAGAGCAATAAGATATATAAACTAAAAAAAAAACTATCCGTAAAATAAAAGTTAATATATAATGTAAAATACCAGAAAAAAACCAATAATCTTTGAAAAAAAATTCAATATATATTTCTTTTTAATATTTTTCCAGTAAATTATTCATAAAATTTACGTTATAAAAAAATACAAGATATATATATATATATATGAGTAAAATACTCTAACCACCCCCTGTTTTGCCATAATTAGACATACATCCCCTCTATTTTGAAAACACACACTTAAGTCCAAACCGTTAACTCCATTAAGAATATTCTAAAAATATATTTTTTAATTGAAGTTTATATAAAAATAAAATTTATTTACTATTTTACCCTTAATAGTAAATCCCTAATTGTACTTGATAGTTTGTAGATTTCAAGGGAGAAATAAGAACAGCCATGGAGAAGACAATTGCAACAGATCATGGAAACAAAAAGGTATGAAGTTTATGAAGTTCTCATTTAAACCCATTAAACAATATGCATTGCATATCCCGTAGTCTTTTATTCCTCATAAAACGAAGCATTGTGCATGATTTATAAATATACAATTGTCCACTGTAAGGGCAGCATGAAAAAGGCATTTATCATGGTTTTTTTTTTTTGAAAAAATTGTTCTTTGACTGGATTATTGATTCAATGTGAGTATTGGTTCAATTATAGAAGAAATATATATTTTTAGTCATTGAAGAAACTAAAAATAAACAAATTTCAATTTATAAGATGAAAAATTAAAATTAAAATTTTATAATCTCAAAATTAATAATTTTTTTATTATATTAGAAAGTTATAAAATCTATTATGTATAAATTTTTATTGGTCCATATATATATATATGTTTAAATAATTCTAATATTGAAGAGGGACATTTTGGTCAAAAAAATTTCAAAAGTCAAATTTAATGGTCAACTAACGGTTTGGGTGGATGGAAAGAGGATCTAAAAATATTAGGAAGGTTTGTGTAACACACATTTTAATTTTAAAGGAGGTTTATATATGTTTTCAAAATAGATGGGGGTCTATGTAATTAAGGCAAAATAGATGGGTGAATAGAGTATTTTACTATATATATATATTTATAGCCACTAAGATTTTTAAAATGTTATCAAATATAATTTGCAAGCAAGTAAAAATTTATCTAGTGCTAGTTCGGATAGGTCCAGATCTAGTGACAGACCTGAAGGTGTTGCATTCTCCTATAGAACGTATTCAACAGTTAGGGGGAAGGGACCTTATAAGCTCTTCTTCGTCGTCTTCCTTTAGTAGCTAGTTTGGTTTGATCGTATATTCCTATAAAATATATATATATATATATATATATATATATATATATATGGGCTAGTTCATGGTCATATGTATGTTTAGGAGTGGGTTAAGAATTTGGACAATATGGATCATATGAATAATCACATTCATGTGATGCCTGCGTGTAGAGATGGGAGCTCTAAAAAGCTAGACTTTTTAGACCGAACATTACTACAACCGGTCTAAATTTTGCTTTCTTTTTTCTTTAAAAAATTAATTTCGTCTGTTATCCCCCCTTCACAAACTCCTAATGTGAAAGAGAACATGAATTCACAAACTCAAACTAGATAGCAATATCCTACACCTCAGGTGGATTCCCCAACATTCCTGATCTATCATCCTTTATTGAAAAATATTAAGAGCCCGTTTGGTTCAACCCCATTGCATGCCTGCAATGGTAATCATGATTGCATTACCAAGAGAAGAGTGTTTGGTAGCTCTTTAGCATGGTAATAGGGTTTACCATGGTAATGAAGATTACCAAAAAATTGGTAATCCTCATTCATACCTCCCCCCCTATGAATCCTCATTACCATCTCATTGCATAGTCTAAAAAGTCCAATTTACCCTTTAGTTTTCTTTGTCTTTGTTTCACTTATCTCATTTCACTTGCCACATCATGTCACAACTGCCACCGCCACAACCTCTTCCTCTTCCACCGCCATCACCTCCACTCTCTGCCGCCACCACTATCTCCTCCACCGCCGTCACCTCCACCCGCCACCACCCCCGGCCCCCCGGCCACCACTGCCGGCCCGCCACCCGCCACCACCTCTTCCACCCCCCGCAGCCCCCACCACCCACCGCCCCCACCACCCACCACCTCCTCCACCCCCACCGCCTACCACCACCTCCTCCACCCCCACCGCCTATTGCCGCCGCCACCACCACCACCTCCTCTTCCGCCGCCACCCCCACCGCCTATCGCCCACCACCACCTCCTCCACCCCCATCGCCCACCGCCACTACCACCACCTCCTTCGCCGCCACCCTCGCCTACCGCCACCACCTCCTCCTCCACCCCCACCACCCATTGCCGCCGCCACCACCACCTCCTCCTCCTCCGCCGCACCCTCGCCGCCCCCACCGACCCACCGCCCATCACCCACCACCACCTCCTCCACCCCCACCGCCCATTGCCCACCATTACCTCCTCCACCCCTACCGCCCACCGCCACTACCACTACCTGCTCCTTCGCTGCCACCCTCGCCTACCGCCACCACCTCCTCCTCCACCCCCCGCTGCCGCTACCACCACCTCCACTGCCGCCACCCCCGGCCCACCGCCCACCGCCACTACCTCCTCCTCCATCCCCTTCGTCGCCGTCTTGTAACTATTTTTTCTATAAAGATTATATTAAGGGGTAAAATAGACTTTGTGTAATATATTAATTTTAAATAATTGTTAAAATATTAACTCATTGCACATTGCTTAAAAATCAAACCAAACACTACCCTTGTAATTAATATCGCATTGCATTACCATTGCATCGCATTGCACTGCACCGCAGGGTGTCATGGGATCGAACCAAACGGGCCCTAAATTGAACGAGTGAGATTGACATTTCAGTACTAAGGTGCTATTATCCTTAATTTGGTCCTTCAACTCCTTGCCTCTTTCATTATTCTTGAGCCACAATTCTTCTCATCCTTGCCTGTCATTTTGCTATTTCTGCAAATATTGTGTCTTCTTCCTAAATGCAATGCACATATAATCCATAAAATAACGTAATATCATCTAATTTTTTTAATGAAAATATCAATATCATTAAACCCAAAAAAAAAAAGAAGAAAAACTAGAAGCAGTCTGATGCAGTCATACATAAGGGAAAAGACTACTCCATAAATACTCACAAAGGATAACAACTGAATATGTGGATATTACAATCAAATGCAAGACAAAGGCCAAAGGGTAATATCATGTAATTAAGAGAAGGAACACTTAGAGAAATTATAAAAGTGATTAAATCAGTCTGCTCAGCAATTAATTCACAATATATTGTATTGATATAAAATATTACTGGGCCTTATAGACTCCAAGTGCCTCTGGCATAATGTATGTATAAATTATGAAAAAAAGATGTTAGTATAACTAACAACCAGTACGTTGAGATGGTAAGCGGTCTTACATTCATAAGGAGAAGAACAAAAGTTTGAATCCCACAAAGCGCATCAATTGCGAGGGATTTAACATTAACACTCCTGGCCAGACAGAAATTAGGCTGAAGTCTAAAGTGACGTAGGGATACTCTAGGTTAACAAAAAATGATACTCCCTCCGATCCTTAATATAAAATATATTTATCTAATTTGATTGGAATAAGAAAGTTGGTTAAGTTAGTTAATATGATATATATTTTCTAAAATACCCTATTCATCTTTCTTAATTCCGTTCTTCCCTCTCCTCCTTGATTATTATTGATGGAGCATCAATAAATGATACTCCCTCCGATCCTTAATATAAAATATATTTATCTAATTTGATTGGAATAAGAAAGTTGGTTAAGTTAGTTAATATGATATATATTTTCTAAAATACCCTATTCATCTTTCTTAATTCTGTCCTTCCCTCTCCTCCTTGATTATTATTGATGGAGCATCAATAGGGGTAAATTAGGAAAAGATTGATAAATATGAAAATTATGTCTTATATTTAGGATCAAGATCAACTCTCTAAATATGTCTTGTATTAATGATAGAAGGGCGTATTAGTATAAAATATAAAATTCATGTACGTTGTGTTATTTATAAATCATGAGTAGAACATACTTTATATAAGAAAAACACAGACGATTTCTAATACTCCTTCACACTAAGACCTTGCTAACTGTCATGGGGATTCAATGGTTATATATTTGTCCTGCTTAATAAAACAACTTAAAATATGTTAAAGCAATGACATTGTCTAGACTTTGGGCAGGAAGAAAGGAGAATTGTCCAAGATTGAGAGACTAATTGGTTGTGGTTTTGAATTTTGATCTTCCGTTATAAACAGTTTACGATTACCTGACTGCCATGTTGCTTTTTGGCATGATTGTTTGGTGAACTTGCAGTTCTTATAATTTAATCATTGTAGGTTGCTACGTGATAATTGTTTTGGCATGATTTTTAATTAACTCTGTTTTTTTTATAATCATCTATTAATTACAGGTTGCTGCAGAAGAAGCACGGAGTATGGTGGTGGATCAAATTTCTAAGAAACACAGAGTGTGGTTTCACGCTCTTGTGGTATACAAAGCTATTATATGCTTTTTGACAAAGTATTTGAGGAAAAATGTTTCTGATTGATATCATTTACAAATTTACAAACATGACAAAAATCACCAAAGCCAAACACAAACCTCAACAACAACACCATACTAGTTTATATATAAGGTTTGTGAGGTTACCTCTTGAGATCTTGAATCCTCTCTCTCTAGGCATCTCCTCTCTCTCTTCTTGAGCCTAGAATGGTATCTTCAAGATCATGGATGCATGAAGAATTAAGGTTTAGACAAGGTTTCTAAACAAAATCACAAGAAAACTCTTAAGAAATCATTCTTACCTTAAACTTCTTCTTCCTCCTTCTCTCTAGAACTTGAGAGCTCTCTCTCTCTCTCTCTCTTCTCTTCTTGTGTTGGAAGAAAATACACAAAAGAAGAGGAAGAGGATGACTTCATAAAAAGGCTCCCTTCATCCTACACCATTGATTTCATCAAGAGATGTTATGGTGACACTTCTCTCAAACCACCATACTTCCCTCCATGCTTCCACCATACCTCTTCACTTTATGCCTTACTTGCCCCATCATGATCATTATGCCCTTACCTTCATGTCATACCCACCTTACCATTGTCATCATTACTCTCTTCATGTAGCATTTTGACATGTGCTCTTGAAATTAAATCATCATCTAATCTCCTGTTCATATGTTAATGGTACTTAGTATGTTTAATTCCCAATATTGGTTTCCCCCTTCTTTTTCCTTGATTAATTGAAATTAACTCCAATTAATTGGAAAATAATTAATCTTGGGCTAAATTGACAAAATTATGATTTTGCTATCACCTTTGTATTTTAATTCCTTTCATGAATTACTTTGCCCATTTCCTCATGAATATGAATATTTCAAAATTCATAAGATCCAGATTCATGAATATTCACTATTTTATTGAATTTCTCAATTAATTACAATATATTTTTGGTGAATAAAAATTTAGGATGTTACATAGCACATACTTTATCTAAGAAAAACACAGACGATTCCTAATACTCCTTCACAAGATGATTTTGCAAACTATCATGGGGATTCAATGGTTATATATTTGTCTTGCTTAGTAAAAAAAAAAGGCCACCAGCTACGCCACTTGAGCCACTAAGCGCTGGCACTTGGTTGTGGTTTTGAATTTTGATCTTCTGCTCTAAACAGTTTACGATTACCTGACTGCCACATGTTGCTTTTTGGCATGACTGTTTGGTAAACTTGTAGTTCTTATAATTTGATCATTGTAGGTTGCTACGTGATAATTTTTTGGGCATGATTTATAATCATCTATTAATTATAGGTTGCCGGAGAAGAAACACAGTGTGATGGTGGATCAAATTTCTAAGAAACACAGAGTGTGGTTGCGCGCCCTTGTGGTATACTATGCTATTATATGCTTTTATATCCATTATTCATTATTTAGTAGGTTTTTTATCGGAAAATTACTTTTCATTCTACATACAAAGCAATTTTTCTAGCAAGAGAGTTCTTATAATTAACTAATTACCAAATTGAGGAGCTTGGTTTATATACAAATTAATGAATTCAATAAAAATTGATTAAATCCAAATTCTTAGTTTGTTTATTTAAAATGCTATTTTTGGACAGGATTGTGGTTGTAATTTTAGTGAACACAAAATTATCATCAAATTGCTTCTTGAAAGGGATTTGAAATGGGTAGTTGCATATTTTTTGGATGTGAATGGGGGCTAGCGTTGGGATGTTCTTGAAGAATACCTATTAGAGGAGGGAGGAAGGATAGATTGCTATGGGGAAAGGATGCTTCAAAGAATTAATGAATTAGAGAATTCATTAATGCTTCAAAGAATTAATGAATATGGAGAATGAGAGAATTCATTAATGCTTCAAAGAATTAATGAATTAGAGAATTCATTAATGCTTCAAAATGTACATATATATAGATATATATATATTTTGGGGATCGGGAAGTCTCATTCCCGATCTTAAATTTTTTCCATCCCGAAATTTTCAGGACGGGACAATCTGCTCAAGATCGGGACGAAAAAATGTTGCACGCCCCTAAGAGAAATTATAATTTACTAGGAAGAGACTATTGTACTACTTCAACTATATCTCTCTCTTTTTTTTTTTTTTTTTTTTTGCCAATTAGTCCAATTATATAAACACTATTGCAGAAACCAATGTAAAAAAGTTATATATATATATATATATATAAAAGTATAGGTATCATCTTATTGGAAGTATTTTTGTTTGATGCATTGTTGGGCATTAAATGTTGGCAATTCTCTTAGTGGTGATTCAAACCACGTTGTGAGGGACTATTTCCTTTCATTAAATCAATCCCCATTGGTGTTAAAAAAAACAATACAATGCACACATATATGTATGTATGTATGTATGTATTTATGTATACGTATTCTTCTAAAAAAATTTGATTCAATGATCATTTTCGTAATTGATGTGCTACAACTTACAATTGATTGATAAGAATTGCCACATATAATTAAACTCTGAGAAAATAGACGAAGTCTTTAACAAATAAAGTGATGACTGAATTATTGGTGATAAATGTCGTAAAATATAAACGGGTCACTTTCTTCGTCAAGTATCCATGTTCTACTTTCAACTTTTATTTTACCCTTTTTCTTTTCCACTATTTCTTTCCCCCCCCCCCCCCTTTCCACATTAAACGCGTGAAACGCACAAGAGATCATATCAGTACTTTTTGTGATTTAACTTAATTCACTTAATCTTTACAAATATTCAACTCCAATATTGGAGAGTAGAAATCGGAGGGAGTAATATTTTTATTCATTCACACCATTAATTACCAAACACTAAAAGTCCGAAGCAACATTAATTAAAAAAAATAAAATAACTGTATTAAGACATATTGATAAAAAGTTAACGTACCAATTATATTTCTTAATAGAAAGCATTGCATCTAATAAAGTAGAAAACATTGATTGATTGATGGGTGTGTGTGCATACATTGATATAA
The DNA here is from genome assembly GCA_963855925.1 of Inga laurina. NCBI lineage: Eukaryota > Viridiplantae > Streptophyta > Magnoliopsida > Fabales > Fabaceae > Inga > Inga laurina. The sequence continues at coordinate 64,329,137 of OY979703.1, forward strand.
CATGTAAATACAGTGATACGTAAGATATTACAATTTTTAAAATATTAACGTACAAATATAAAGCATAATGTGTGTGTGTGTGTGTGTGTGTCTTCATGTATGGATACAAGTGTTCACTTATTATTCTTTTTAGAAAATTTTGATTATGATTGCTGTGTTACAATTGATCGCGGAAGTCATCACACTATCAAGATTTTTTTGGCTATATAATACAATAAATCGATTCCTTCAACAAACACAAAAACCATTGATGACAATTGGAACATATAATTAAACTGTGTGAAAACAGATGAAGTTTTTAACAAACAAAGTGAAAACTGATGAATTATTGGTGATAAATATCATAAAATATTAACGGGTCTCTTTCTTCGGCAAATATCCATGTTGATATTTCTTCCACATAAAACGTGTGCAACGCACTAGAGAAGTCTTACTACGAAGCATCGCATCAAATAAAGTTAGCATCGCATTAAAGCGTACACATATATCTCAAATCAAATCCTGATAACCATAACGTCTGCATCCATATGCGTATCGCTGTCTCAATTAATGCTTACGACATACACACACACACACACACACCTCTGTTCATAAATATATTTATAAACAGAGAAGGACGTACATGCTTGCATGGACATGCATCACTCCACCGAAAAAGACAGCCCCTGAATGTTTGTCTTTATTGGGTGCATGTTCAACACTTTATTTATAGCAGAGAGGGTGAATGTGTCACTACTACAAACTAGACATTTTACTATCCTAAAGGACATCTCTTTTTAAGTTAGGGACGCCCAAAGTTCAATATTTGGCGGGAGGCTTTGGCGCTGGATGAATTTAGAAAAAAAAAAATTTCCACCACTTTAGACGTCCCCAGAAAAACTGGGGACGTCTAAAGTAGGATTTAAACGTCCTCTGCATAAATGGGGAGGTCTAAAGTGAGCTTTAGACGTCCCCATTTTGACTGGGGACGTCTAAAGCTTACTTTAGGCGTCCCCATTTTGACTGGGGACGCAGAAACATCACGTCATGCAACTGTAGAGTTGCAGCTTTACCTTCTCTGCATTGCCTTCCTTCTTTTCCCATACTCGTGAGTTGCTGCTGTCTTCCACTTTCCCTGCTACATTCGTTTTCCCTCTTCTCCCATACCCGTGAGCACACTATCAGAACTCCTTCACTGAACAAAGCCGCAACTCCCCTGCATTTGTCTTCCCTCTTCTCCCATTCTCGTGACCGTGGGTCTTGCTATTTGCTGCTGCAGTTGCATTCTCAAAATTATTCAGGCGTGTTTCTGGGTTTCTTAAAATAGCTTGGTTAATTATTTCTTTTTTTGCATCTTCTGCTCTGCCTGAAACGAGTATTCTTTCTTAAACTAGCTTTCTTTTTGAGACGTGAGTCTGTGATAGTTGCTGCACTTAGATTCTGAGAAAATCAGGTGCATATCAGGCGTGACTCTTGTTTATGTGACGCAATTAAGAATTTACAAAAAAGCTTTCTCACACTTTCTGAAATCATAGAAGCAATTTATAATTGTATCATTGAATTATTATGGCGCCAGTTTTTTAATGTTTAGTCGAACTTGGTGCTTCCTTTAGCATTCAAGAACATAGGAAAATGGGTAGAATTTGAATTTGAATTCTTGAAAACCATAATCTTGTTTTCTATGCTTTCTGGTACATGAGATTAAGAATCACAAGTCCATTCTCTATTCTAAGGTTGGTGATCTTAGACCTGAGGCAAGGTCAATTGTTGTATTTCATATCATTTCTTTTTTATTCTTTTAATTTAAACATATGGTTATTTTGTTACAGGAGAGCCATTGCTTTCCAACTCCATGGTATAATAAATTCGAAATTTATGTCCATGTCTGTGAATGTGAGTGTTGTGAAGCCTGATTCTCTGTGTGTGTGTGTGTGTGTGTGTGTGTGATAATTAGTGTGATTCATGCATTTAAGGATTTTTTTTTTTTTTTGCCTCTTCTTGATCATTTCATTTGAGTCGTTTGGATATATGATATATCAACTAGGGGGCATGGATGTAATTTGGTTCAATTTTTAAATCTCTAATTGTGTCATACAACCTAATTTATAATTTATTAAGTTTAGTGACCCAAATTAAAAATTTATTTATTCAACCGTCCTTTTATAGGATTTTTCCTTTTACTTTTCAAGAATATAATCCTATTATATTGATTACTTTGAAAAGTTCATTTTCAATTTGGTCCTCAAATTAATAATGTTTTTCACTTTAGACCTCCTCTAAGATTAATATACATGATTCATGAATCAATTTGCACCCACATCCTTTTAGAAAATGAATCATATCCTTACCAACTAGACCAACCTCAAAGGTAACATGAAAAGAGAGAAAGACCCATGGAAAATTAGAGATGGGTGACTCAACATTTAGAGGCTGTTTTGTATCAAGAGAGGGAGGGAAATGATGGGAGAAAAAATTTTGTTGAGTTGGATTCAAAAAGTTTAGAGAAGTGGGGTTAAAAGGTTTTAATTAATTGTTCTTACTCTCTTATCTTACATTTTATCTTTTAAAAAATTTTATAACCCCATGTCTTTTATATCCAACTCACAAAAATTTTCCTTCCCCTCCAAACCCCTCGTATCAAATAGCCCCTTAAAGTGGGACCCACCTTACCTTATGATACTTTTTTTCCTTGCATTTACCTAATGCTCCACAGTAGAGAAAATGAAGCTATGAATTTTTGTTTGGGTTAGAAGAATTAATGCTAGCTTCCTTCTTTTTACTCTTGTTTAACAAGGATGTATATTTTCCAATGTTCCTAGACCGGATCGGCCGGTCTGGCCCGGAAACCGGCGAATCGGCTGGTAAACCGGTCCGGTCCGGGTTCACATTTAAAAAAAAAAATTTTTAATTTTTTTCTTTAGAATTTCATACTATAAGTTTAAAATTTTCAATTTCTCATCGGTTTGGTCCCGGTTTAGCTCCGGTTTAACCCACTGACCCTTAACTCAGTACCCCGACCGGTTCAATGCCCGGTCCGAGTTTTAATACCTTGATATTTTCCATGATACGGGAGCTTAAAACCAGAAAGACCTAGTCAAGGACTCTCTTACGGAAGAAACTATACCACATTTTTATTTTGTTTTTATTGGTTAGAATAGGAAGCAATTCAAACTGAGATTAGTGTTTATTTGACGTGTAATTCTGTGGATGCGTTTTGATCGGGGTGCGTTTGGATGAGTTTCTATTCCTTTGACACTAAATTTTGAAAGCATCTGCCTCAAATTATAAGTTTAATTTTAAGTTTGTCTAAGCATTTATGATGTTTTCTTTTTAAAGTTACCTCATATTGACTATATTTGTTGCATGTATTCTCTCTCACTTTACTCTTTCTACACATGAGGGTATAATTAGAAAAATAATACATATTTATTTCTTTTAATTAATTTTAACTATTGAGCATATAATTGGAAAAATAATACATATATATTATTTTTAACTAATGTTAGCTGTTTTTTTTATTAACACAAATAGATTATTTAAAGTTTATAATAAAGAATCAAGGGAGTAACATGCTGATTTAAGGAAACCATCACTCTCTTGAGATGCATGAAACAAAGACCATAGCATTGATTGATTGGGTTTGAGTTTTCCTAATATGCCCCACACTATAGATTCTACTTTATCACTATCACATATAACGTGTTGAAAGTATATGCAGCAAACCAAAAATAAAGAAAAGTAAATGTTGACTGACTATAGAATTTGACATATTTTATACGCGTTAATAATCAATAATTCAATACAACAACAACAACGAAGTCCTATCTTACTAGGTAGGATCGGCTATATGGATCGCACAATGTTATTTTGCCATGTTGATAATGTCAACACCTGTTTCCATTTCGATATTCACAGAGTAATAGAGACCAAGGTCCACAGGCATACAGAAAAGTATATATATGCTGATAATAAGTATTTGTTTACAGACATACATTAACAAAGCAAAATTCACTAATAATTACAAATATGTACAGAATATCTCAAAATATTCCAAGTACAGGCTAAATATAACCACCGGCTGTATCTCAGGAAACGTGCCTATCAGTTTTCCTTAACCGTGTCTTTGCCTTTTGAACCGCTGGCACCCGCTGATACATTTTGATTTAGAAAAAGGGGTGAGATTCCGAAGAATCCCAGTAAAAACATATTATCGACATATAAAATGTGAAAATTAAATATGCAATGCACCATATTAGGCAAAATGAAAGTTCAATTCGATTCATATGTATACACAAATTTCAGGGCCAAACATCGAGTTAGAACCCCTACATGTACCTCTGCCGAGTCATCGACCACAGCTAGGATTTTCGATATACCTTGGCTGGGCACCGAACCACAACCAGGTACTGTGCCTATAGCACCCATTCATATCACAAAATACAATAACACATAACATGCAATAATCACATAGTATATGAGAGATAGTAGTCCCTACCTCAACCCTTTTTGACCTCAAGAAGCTTGTCTCCTGGAACGTGCCAACTTCAGGTTCTTAACTCAGTCCTAAAATACCAAATGTACAAGAAATAGGTTATAACCTATCCATGTATCATTTTAGACACTTCCATAGTGTTTATTGTGGTTACATTAACATATAGTAAAAATTTACCAAAATGCCCCTGCCCGACCCCGCCGTACCTGGCACGATGGCACGTTTTCCCAAATTTTTGACTAGGGCTATCTTGACGTATTTCCGTCCAACGAATCCATTTTCGGACTCAAAATTATCAAATTCAATGTCAAATTATGAAATTGCCCTTGGCAACCCTACTTTTAGGGTTTTAGGGGCGTTTCCATAATTATGCTTTCTCGACCTTTTTTGAAAAAGTGTCCAACTGTAACCCCACCTAATTTTCCCTCCTGAACCCAATGGAACCATCAAATCATTTAAAATCCAACTATAAGGCCCTCAAACATCCCTGACCGAAATTATGGTGTTCTCTGGGAAAAATCGGGGTTTTACGATTTCGGCTCCGTAAACGCGTTCCTTTCTACTCCTAACCACTTTATTAACCATCTAATTGAGTTATAACTACCATTTGAACTAAAATTGGGCAGCATAACCCCTCTAATGTCACATTTCCAAAATTTAAAACCAATGGCAATCTGGCGAAATTTCACCGATTAAATTGCCTACAACAACCAGAATGGTTAATATATGAAGGTTTGGAAGTTACCTTAAGCTCCCACTACCTTTTCTTGCTCTTGGCTGAAAACCCTAACCTTAGAACACCAAATTTGAGCTTTCCAAACCTTGAATAACATGGTAGAGTAGCTTAGGAACGGAATTATACGTATTAGGAACCGATTTACCGAAGAAATCACTTATCTTTGTAAGTTTTTCTTCTCTTTCTCTCTCTAGAATTTCACACTTTCTCTCACTAATTCAGATCTGGTTGGGCACGAAATTGAGCTGAGGAAGATGATGGTAAAGTGTTTTTATTATATTATATGATTTTTTTAATGATTTATGGAATTTCCAAAAATTCCAAAATCAATTTTATGTACAAAAACCCTTTGTACATGTAACTAAGCTCATTAAGCCCAACCAATATTTCCTTCCTCTTGCAATGTGTAGGAGACACCTAGGGGTCTCCCCCTATGATCTCAATTGACTTCACAACTTGTTCTGGTTACGTATACACGTAAAGTCTCAATTTTAGTCAAAATGGCACTTTTTGCTCAAATTTTCCATAAATTCATATTAAATTGACCAAAATATTCTAAATATAACCTTTATTTTCTTTTATTAATTGAAATTAACTTCAATTAATTGGAAAATAATTTATTTTGTGCTATTTTGGCAAAATTACGATTTTGCCATTACCTTTCTAATCCAATTTCTTTTCTTATTTTTCTTTGGCCAATTTCCATCTATTTTTAGACCAAATATTTTCTCTAATATTCCTTCATTTTTGGACCTTAATATTGGGCTTTTTAAATTATCCAGATTAATTCCATAATTTTTTTTGCCCAATTTCCCATGAAATTGGGCATTTATGAAATTCATAAATTCCAAATTCATGAATATTCACCATTTTATTGAATTTCTCAAATAATTACAATATATTTGGTGAATATAAAATTTGGGGTGTTACAGAAAACTAGATCTTTAGATAGATAATTAACCAAAAGATCATGCTTTATAACTTTATTGAGTGTTTACTTCGATGTTTCTTGACTTCTTTTTATAGAACTCCATACTACTTGATTAACCCTCCTCACTGGCGCACTCAATGGCCTTCTTTAAACATGTCTAAACCACATTAAACAATTTTCTACCATTTTTCTCTTAAATAAATGCCACTCCAACTCGTTCGCTTATGTGATCATTACAAATCTTATCTTTTCTTGTATGACAACATAGCCATCTCAACATCCTCATCTCATCTATCCCCATTGTATATTCATGTTATCCCTTTAAAACCTAACATTCAATACCTATAGCAATTCAATAAAACTTCCTTTTTACCTTATTATATATTTTTCGATCACAAATAACTCCAGTAGCTTTTTTCTATTATATATATAGGCATCAGATTCTACAAATTTGCTGTAAATACATTAATTTTACAATACTTAAAATCAATATTAATATAAAAATATAATGTATTATTTACAAATCAAGGGTAGGCATACTTTATATAATACACGAAAATATGTGACAAATTGTTAATGAATGTTAATTAGTGAACATATATCTAATTATTATTTTTCAAAATTTCTCTTTACCTCACATATGAGTGTGGTATATTCTTATATATATAGACACTTTTTTTTTTTGTTTTTCTGTAGTTAAATATATAATATATATTAAAATCACGTAATCATTATTTAATAAAAATAATTTATTATTTTTATTGTTCTACTTGTAGTATTATTTTATTTAAATCATATTTGATTCCAAGAAAAATCTTCATTCGCCTTTGCAATTCATCCTACCATTAATATTTTGAGTGAACTGTAATATCCCAAATTTTGGGATTGGAGGCTCAGGAACAAGTCTAAATTAAGTGGACTGCTAAGCCCCTGTTTAGCAGGTGTTTCGAATTTATTCTCTAATGTTTCTTATATCTGTAAGGTATTAAAGGAAATAAAATGGTGAATTAAAGAGTATGGGAAATTTGTGTACAAAAATGGAATTTGTTGAGGTTGCAAGTGCTTGTCATTTCATTGCTTCAAGTTAGGCAGTGATGTTGTGCAAAGAATTTCATTGATCAAATGATACTCAACAATTTTGAAATTTTACAAGGTGAAAGTAGACATCTCAAGCTTTAATTTGATAGGTCATATGACTCAATTAGAGCTATATACAAAAATTTATGAATTTTTAAAATTAGCTCAGAAAAACTGGAAAGTTTCTAGAATAGCTTCTAAAGATTAAAAATCTGGTAATGATATGCCTCCATCTAGCAAAAGGATATATTTTTCCTTAAAATTAGACTCAATAAAGGTTCTATAGCCTTTGGAATCACTCTGAAACGATGTCTACAAAATTAGTTATGACTTTTTAAAGATTGGGTATAAAATCTGTCATTAAATTCAAAAATGAAAAGAACATGTAATGGCAAAATCGTAATTTTGTCAAATTATCACAAAATTAATTATTTTCTGATTAATTGAAGTTAATTTCAATTAATTAAGGAAAATAAAAGGGAAAAATATATTTAGAATATTTTGGTCAATTTAATATGAATTTATAAAAAATTTAAGCAAAGAGTGCAATTTTGACCAAAATTGAGACTTTGTGTATATATGTAATCGGAACAAGTTGTGAAGTCAATTGAGACCAAAGGGTAGGACCCCAGGTGTCTCCTACATGTGGCATAAAGAAGGAAACATTGGTTTGGCCTAATGAGCAAAGTTACATGTACATAGGTTTATGTACACACAATTGGTTTTTGGAAATTTGTAAATAAATGAAATATGACATAAGCTAATGAAATAAAACTTCATCTCCTACCTTTTGCTCTCATAAACTGAGGTGAAATTCAGCTGGAGGAGAGAGGAAGTACAACAATTTTCTAGAGAGAGAAAGGGAAGAGAAACTTGTATGGTATGTTGATTTCTTCGGTGAATCTCTACCTAACGCATATAACTCCACTCCTAAGCTATTCTTCTATGTGGATTGAGGTTTTAAAGCTCAAATTTCATTCTTGAGAGCTTAGGGTTTTCAGCCAAGTTGAGAAAAGCTAGTGGGAGCTTGAGGTAACTTCCAAACCTTCATATATTAACTATTCTAGCTGTTGTGAGTAATTTAATCAGTGAAATTTTGTCGGATTGCCATTGGTTTTAAATTTTGGAAATTGAGTTGCCTAAGGGTTATGTTTCCCAATTTTGGTTCAAATGGTAGTTATAACCTAATATAATAGTTAATAAAGTGGTTAGGAGTAGAAAGAAACGTATTTACAGAGCCAAAATTGAAAAACCTCAATTTTCCCTGGAAAACCCATATATTTTGGCCAGGGCTGTAAATGGGCGTTAGAGTTGGATTTTCAATGATTTGATGGTTCCATTGAGTTCAGGAGGAAAAATTAGGTGGGGTAGTAACAGTTGGTCACTTTTCGGAGAAGCCCAAAAAAGCATAATTAAGAAAACACCCTTGAAATCCTTAAAGTGGGGCTGCCAAGGGCAATTTCATCTTTTGATAGTGAATTTGATAATTATGAGTCCAGAAATGGATTCCTTGGGCAAAAATATATTAGACTAGCCCATGTTAAAATTTCAGAAAAAGTATAGTTGAACTTGGTACGGCGGGGCCGGGCCTGGTCCCTGGGGGTGTTTTAGTAATTTTTCAATATAGACTTATAAAACCCCCAGAAACATTACAAAAGTATCTAAATGGTATATTTGGAATTGTAGGATCGAGTGGAGAGCCGAGTTGTGATACGCTTTACGAGGCACACGTTTCAAGAAGGAAAAGGGTTAATGTAAGGAACTTACCTCTCCTGCATATATTTGGTATTTGTGCTGGTATATTGATGAATGTTATTGCTTTGCTTGTTTATGTGAAACAAATATGAATGATTGAAACTCTATTTCTATTTATAATATGGCCATAAGTATGTTGTTTGAAACATTGAGCATGCACATATGTCATTATGTGAGCATGGGTTATGTAACGCAAACATGTCATGCATTAAGCACTTATCTTGCATGCATATTGGTACTATTTTCCTACTGAGATTCTCTCGAATCTCACCCTCCCCTACCAATAATTTAGACAGGTGAAGACAAAAGGTATGCTGAGAACAAAGAAGTGAACCATACAAGGGAAATGTAGTGGTGGAACAAAAACGGGAAGATGTTTTCGTTTCACTGGGATGGGTTCAGATACCCTAGAGCCCTGTGCAGCTGCAAGGTTTGTAATTATTATATGCGAACCCCTATAAGAAATTTCTGTAATTATGCACATATTATCAGTATGTTTATGCTATTCCTGTGTTGCCCACTGAACCACGTAATAATATTCCGCTGTAAGTCAAAATAAGATAAGGGTGTGACATGAACAATACTTCAATGACTTGCTAATACACGCAAGAAATTTTCCTTCACTATTTCTGGGTTTCTATGGGAACATTATTGAGAGGCTCTGTATTTTGTTTATTTATTCATTCATCAATCATCAATATGTACATTTAAGAATAGTAACGGCTTATGTTGCGGTTCATCACATGATTTAGTGTTAGCTGGTGCATTTCATCTCCCACTAAGTATTTTCAAATTTCAAATTTCGAAATTTGAAATTTGAATGTTCCTCAGGCACAATTTCAACGTGTTGAAAGCATCTACTCTGAATCCTGCTTCCTTCATTAACGTGCACCATCGTCAAATTCGCCCTCAACTAAAAGGTGGGATTTCTCCATGCTCTTTTTGTTTTTCACATACATTTTTTTTTCTTTCTTTATCTGCCCTAAGATGAAATCACCAAAGGGGCGCACTCACATCGAGCTTAGGGAATCCTTCACTTACCTTGGTGGCATGACATCAATGAGTCTCCGCTTTGGCAGGATCGTGTCTTCCACATTCTCACTGCTCTTTATGGGATCGTCGCTGTTGTTTCTCTAGTAACCTGCAAATCTTGACTCAACTCTTCTACATTTGTAATGTCATTGTTGAGTTATTTTTTTGGGTTGCTGTTCGCTGTTAATCACTTTTTGGGCAGATTTGGAATTGAAATTCTTTATTGGATAAGGAATTTTAATCGTTAATTCGGCTGTAAATGGGGGAATATTATTTAGTTCGATGTTTTGTATTTGTATTCCGCTGGGATGTGGAGAAGTTAAAGCCAGAGGTAGGAACATACTCTTCCCCTTATATTCCATATTGATGTATTTGTCTAAGCATTTAATATTCAGATTAACTGTATGTAGATTGTCCAACATATCATACTTGACATGCCAACTTTTGCTTTCTTCACAACGTATGCACTCTTGGTCCCATTCTGGGTAGAGATATACTAACAGGCAAGTTCAATTTAATTTGTTGAACATTACCTATGGTCTAAATCTGGTTTTTCTTCTGTTCTAGCAATCTAGCATATTTTGCGAATTGGTGATTAGACTACCATGTTAATGTTGATATCTTTTAGGCACGTGCTATGTCTACTGATAGACTGAGGCCAAGCTTCAATATAATTAATGCTGTGGTTTATGCTGTTCAGGTGAAATTTCCTGCCTGTGTTTTGTTTGGATGACCCAGCTATGGTCATAGTTGGACTGTTTTTAAGTCTACTTATGTTTCAAGAGTTTAGTCTTCTATTATTTTGTGTTTTGTTCCTTTATTCTTTTTAATTTACTTGGCCATTTAGGTAGAAATTGGTGTTTGCTGAATCGCTTGCTGAAGCATTGAAGGATTTCTATGTAAACAGTTTTACGTTTGATGATGTTAAGATCTAGATTCCATATTGATATATGGTTGTTTTGCTCAGCTAAATGTAATTCGGTTTTAAATGACTTTAGCTCAACAATTTCATGCTTGGTTGACCTTAGTTCCATGATAATGTCCCCTTAAGAAGAAGGTTGGAGGGTCATGTTAAATACTATATTCCCATTATTTCCTCACATCTTTAGACTTTTTAAAATTTATCATAATTTTATATCATTACTCTTTCTAAATTGTTAGTTATATTAATTGTTTTTATACAGCTGATGTTGTGGTTCTGTCATATTTAAAAGTCTTTCCCCTATGGATTATTTATGTGGATTTCTTTATAATGGTTTATTTCTACATCAGAGAAGATTTTTTGCATCAATTCTGATGTTAAATATGGTTATTAAGCATGACCTTTGCTGCATCATATCTAATCAGAATTGTTATGTGTAAAATGGTTGAGTTCAACGGTCTTTCAAAGTGTACTAGTTAGGTATTACCAAGATGACTTCTGTGCTTGGGAATATACCTACAATTAATGAGAGAAGCAATATACTATGAGTACACAAGCCATAGTATGTTTTTTGTTGCGTTCTGGTCTTCCAAGTATACATATAGGTGCCTTACCAATTAAATAAGTTATGCAATTGTAGGTGTAAATTAGTTTTATAATAGATCTGCAGTAGGTGTACTCATAGTACTTTTTTATATGATGTAGTATCTTGGTAAATATATTTCCATTAAATGACAAAATATCTTAAAGATTTGTTTCATAATGGAAGATTTGGTTTTGTTTTGTAGCTTCAATAGGTTCTACGTTTTTCAGCATGGATGGAGATAATGATATATCTCAAACATTACTTAACGTCACTTCCACACTGTTAAGCTTGCACTATTACTGCAATGACCTTTTTCAAGATCTTAGTTTTGCACAGGACGTGAGGGTATAGATATATTATTTCAGTTTTTTACTAATATCTTGCTTTATGACTTCGGCAGTATTAAAACTGAATATGATGAACCTGTTGTCATTGCCCTGTTTCATGAATGTTGGTGTCTGAATGAACAAATGAAAAGGTGATCATGAGTACCAAGTTTTTGCTTCTCATATTCAGCAATCAGGTCTGTCCCATATTGTTGGAACACTCATTTTCAGAATTCAATCAACGTTTTCACAAGGCATTTTCACTGGTATATTGTTTCATATGCAACATTACTTCTATCATAGCAGAAATATTGCAATATGATGTGAGGAAATTCTGTTATAGGATTTTTCCATTTCCCAATGAGCTATATGTTGACGTTGTGAGCTCATCTGGTCACTGTGGTGATTAAATTGGCTGCCTTTTAATATTGCTGGTTGTGGTTAATCATGCTAATTTTTTTCCAATATCATGATTGCTTTATACTTTTTGCTAGTATAAAGGGTAAAAACAATGTTTTGAAGAACAGGGTTTTGACATTGTTACTCAAGCTTCAAACTCTTTTGTCTTAGGATCTTATTTAAGGTAGGTACGGTATTGTTTTTGTGTAGTCTGTTTTTTTTTCTTGCATATCATTAAGGTGAAAAGATTTTGCTGTCATGTAGTCTCATGTTGTTAAGAAAGGACAAATTAAAATCAAATACTTGGAAATCATTTCTAAATTGTTATTTGGCTGAAAGGCATAGCTAATTGTCCAAAGGCCTTTTCCATGATGCAGCTTTGGTGATTGATATGTCTCACGCAAGTTGGCATCTGAAAATGCTCATGAAGAAGTGATAATTCATTACAAGGTTTGTCATACATTGAATCCATCTAGCTTCTTCCTAGTGTGGTCAGACATTCAAACTTATATTGTTTCATAATTTCTTAATGAAAAAGAGGTTAATGCATGGGAGAGGAGGGTTTTGATGATATAGTTATAGGAATTGTAGAAATTGGGTGTAGATATTATTTGATTTAATATGATTATATATTAATGATATGACATTTTATATTAATCATATCTTCTCTTATTTTTCTCTTCTATTTTTTGGGTCGAAGATTTTTCTTATTGTCATTTTTTATTTAGGAGTTAACCATTGATTGTATATGATATTGTACAAAAACAATAAAAGTAGATCTTACATTATAGGATTTGGATGCAGATGTTGTGGAACTATTTGATTTAATTTGATTATTGTATATTAATGGTATATTTTTTCATGGAAGAAGTTTATTAGGATTTTTAATTTACTGATTCTTTAAATAGTTTCCGTGTTTTCTTTTTCATTTTTAACTATGTTCTAATTCTTAGGGGATTGACTACTTTAGTGTTTGCTTATATAGTTTTAATGCATGAGTAGTGTGCCTTGGTTAATTTCTTTTGCAAGAAAATAAAAGAAAAAAAATGAGGACAATGGGCTAGCATTTAAATAATGGGATTCTTTAAATTATAATTATACATCACAGAAGAACGTAATTTTTCAAGTTGTTTAATCAAATTGCAAATTGAAGTCACCTTCTACAATATCTCTATGAATGTCACTTTTTCTTGGCTAATTGACTGTAACATACATTTTATTATACTTTCATTCACAAGATAATATATATATATATATATAAATATAAGTGAGATTTTTTTTAAAGAAAAATGGAGGGAGGCATCTAAGCTATTTGTAGTTCCTATAATATGTCATGTATGAGAGACATTTCAGTTGGAGAAATGAAATATAGTTGAAGTTGTTGAAGTTCTTAACTCCTTTAATTAATGTTGATACTATTATGAAAAACTTTAAATGGATGAGTGGAAGGTAATTGCATTGGTTGAATGTGAAATGTAGCGGATGCGGTTTGTGCAACTCACTGAGGAGTTTGTGCTTGAAATGTCATGTATTTGAATAAGTTTTAGTTGAATTATTGTATGTAAAAAATTTAAGACATGGAAGAAAATTGTTTTGTGTTCATTTGAAGCATAAACATGGCTTATGAATGCAATGGAAGTAAATGCATGTAAGGCCAGTTTGTGCCTTGAGTATTCTAGATGATGCTCCAGTGCAGCGCACGGAGAAATTGTTTCTTGTTATTATAAAGGCCTATTTATGCCTATCTACTTTGGTTTAGGAGCACCCATGCATTCTGAAGATAAAATAAAATATGTCCAGATGTATCTAGAGAAGTATAAGAATATATTTTAGTAAATTGGTTGCGTTGATTATAATCTATAACTGTAAAATTTTAACCGGTTGGCTGGCCAAATAAAAAGTTTCTTCGATCTCATTTAATCTTTTTATAATGAAATATTGTAATTATAGAGTCATTGTACGGAAAAAAGATAAATATGTAGCTGTGAAATTTGAATGAAAATATCCTTGTGTAATTAATAATTTTTAAATTTTTCTTTGGTGAAAAATTTAATATTTTTAAAATGAAAAAGATAGGTTTTATTAGCATTCAAAGTTCATTGTATTAGATGAAGTAATATTTTTTCTTGCGACTAGAAGCGATATAATAAATTAGTAATGGAAAAGGTAATCTAAAACATCACAATCATTTTATCAATAAAATAATCGATTAATTAAGAGCCAAGGTATAAAAGATGCTCATAAATTTTTCTAAAATATGCGTCCGGTATTATAAAATTTATTTGGGTGTAAAAGTAGCCACAAACTTTTCTAAATGAGATAAAAATGTCACATACTCGTACGGATATTAGTTACTTTTTGGTTGTGGTAGACCCACACAAATTTTTTGTAAATGATTATTAAAAAAAAAAAACTCCTCACACGCCCTCTCTTCCCCCGCTCTCTTCTGGCATATCATGCCCATTCCGATGGAAGAATAGACTAAGCTTCTGCTTCTTTTTCTTGTTGTCCTTTTAGTATTTTTAAAATTAAAACTCAATGAATTCAGGCTTATTTAATTTTATTATCCATTTTTATGTTCTTAGAACAGTTCTGAGAGTAATTTCTTAGAACAAGTGTTAACTCATAGAAATCAAGAGTATTTTAGCACATTTTCTTCTCTTTTCACTTATTTTTGGGTTCAAATTGTGCATATAAAGAGATTGTAGAAGAAAATGTGATAGGACAAAAGATAAATCAAATTTTTGTTGAATCATGAGTTAAATACACGTAGTTTTAATTATTTGTGAAAGTTAAAAGAGCTCATGAACCCCTCCTCCTTGTAGGTGGAGGATGACAAGTTGTAAAAGCTCACAAAGATCATGGGAAGATGTGAAATGAAGGGAAGAATGCAAGAGGAAGAGGAAAATGGACATTATGGAGAAGCCTGCACTTGCTGTGGAATCTGCTGTAGCCAAAGTCATAGCGAAATCACCTGAAAAAGCATTGGTTCTGTCTGGTTCTGTATGACAATTCGCTATGGCATTCGCTGTAGCGAACCCACGGCGAACGCGCGAAACTGATGCTATGCGTTTTGAAAAATGAAGCAGAAAAACCAGTATATAAAGGCATGGGCTAGGTCGAAAATGAGGGGGGCTGGACTTCTTGAACATAGTGGCTGCTAGGGTTTGGCATTTTGGAGAGCTTGGAGCTTGGGATTTGATTAAGAAAGGATTTGGAGCTTCAATTCTTGAGTTTTTCTTGTTCTTCTCTCCTTTTTCTCTATTTTGCTGATATGGATTATGATTATGTGCTGAGATATTGGCTTTTACAGACCATGAGTAGCTAGTAGGGGTGTTCAAAGTATCCCGGTCCCGGTTGTCCCGGCCCGGTCCCGGATTTTTTATCCCGGGAATTTCCCGTCCCGGCCGGGACCGGGACCGGGATGTAAAAACCCGGGACCGGGACCGGGACCGGGATCACACCTTGTGATCCCGGGAATTCCCGGTCCCGGGTTTTTTTTTCTTTTTTCCTTAAAAAATAGGTTATTATTTTATTTTTGTATTTTTTACCACATAAATTAAGTTATCATTTGATAAAATGTATATCACATATTTAGTTAGAGTTAAATTGTATATATCGTGATACAAATCCTAACTATATAATGTATAAAGATAATAACAAAAATGATGAATGTGATAATAATATGTTATTTTTCAATTCTAACTCAATTTATGTGATTTTTATGACCTTATTAGGTGTTAAATAATTACTTTAAACATGAGATTATAAAAAAATTTAACTAATATAATTATATTATTAAGACCGGGAATTCCCGGTCCCGGTCCCGGGAATTCCCGGTCCCGGTTGTCCCGGGAATTTCCCGGGACCGGGACCGGGACCGGGAATGAAATCCTAGTCCCGGGAAATCCCGGGACGGGAACCGGGAATGGGTATTCCCGGTCCCGTCCCGGGATTTGAACACCCCTAGTAGCTAGAACCATCAATTAGGATTACTTTTACCCATTGTATGGATTGAAACTATTGGATTATCTTGCTTTTGTTGGTTAATGAGTATTATATGTTGATTTTTCTTTGAGCTTAATGCTATCTTGTGCTTGATCACCACATGATTAGAGTTGTTCAATTGGAAGATGCTTGAGAGAGCTATTTTGATTGTAGAACTTAAGAAAAATCATGCTAGACTTGAAGTTTAGGGATTAAATGAATGGTTTGTTGTTAGAATAGAGATATATCTAACAACCTAGCATAGTCATGTGAAGGCTTGCTTTGGAAAGATGATTTTCATTAATTGTAAACAAGAGATTGAATATTTTTAATGAAGATTAAAAATCAATCTTGACTTGAGAGAGCTTGGTTGATGATTTTAGGATCTTCGACTAACATATAGACTCATTTAACTAGCATAAGTGAATATTTGCATAGTTTCATGAAATACAATGGGGAAGAAGTAATCCTAAGCCCTTAAACCTTGAAGTAGAATCAATTTTACATTCACCTTTATTTTGCCTTATTGTTTTTAGCAAATTCTCTTAATTAACATACTCAATTCCAAATGATTCCATTCAACCTAATTAAACATATGGTTACATTAGTTAGCTCACTTTCGTCATAGTCCTCGTGGGAACGATATTTATTTATCACTTTATTACTTGCGACCCGTGCGCTTGCGGAAGCTAAATGGCGAACAACAAGTTTGAAACAAAAAAAATAAAAACAAACTGTTAAGATTATTATTTTAAAAACATATTTAAAATGGCGAAGTAAAAGGTAAAAGAAAAGTTTGCTTATTTTAGAAATATGAGAAAACTTATTATTATTAGTTTATGTTTTTCGGCTTCTCCTTCAGCTCATTTATGGATATTGTTCTTACTTCACTTACGTGGGCATCCTAAGTTCAACGCCTAATATCACCAACTCCATCATCGTATTACGAAGATATTTATTTTTTGAAAAAATATACAATTCTTAAATTTTTTCCTAAAGTTTTAAATTTGTTACATTTTTATCTAAAGAATAATTGTTGGTTACCATTCAAAGTAATAACGATTATGGCCGATTATATTTAAAAAATTGATAGCAACATTAGTTCACCATTGACTTGTGGGAATTCCCTTCCCAAAATCAGTTTTAGGTGTACATAAGGCCCATTAAGCCCAAATGACTCAAATGAATAATGTATATATATATACAGTCAACATCATTTCATAACAGTTGATATAAAATGCTTCATTATTTTACACACAAGAGAACCTCCATGTCATTTCAATTCTTCGCAATGAAATCATGAAGGCATACACTATAGATGTAAACAACCCTTTATTGATGTTGTCACACACATAATGAAACATTACTTGATACTAATAACGAAAGAGATAACAAAGATACACACACAACAACAAAGACCAACCATGGAGATGGTTTGTAAGTAGCCTCTTCAGCTTTGCTATTTTTATTGAAGTAAACAAATATATCTCATCTGCTACATCTTCCACTCGTAGAAAGCAAGCATATCTCCAACTCTTCTTCAATGCCAAAGTCCCAATAACTCACCAAAAGGCAATGGCAAAGTAAAACCACACCTTTTCTGGATCATTTTCATCTTCCAATTCGTTGGTTCTAGGAACTTGATGAGTATCATCACCTTGACACTTATATGGTAGTGGGATTCCACAAAGATAACGATTTCCAGCAAAAATGAATGGATCGTTCAAAGTCAAGAATTGATTATCAATTTGGCCCTGAAAGTTTATTGTTTGACATGTTTAAATAGTTCAATATAGTTACCTTGGACATGCTCTTTGGAGCTGTACCTGAAATTTGATTATAAGAGATGTCGAAGGATTCAAGAGATTTCACCCCCAATAATATCTGGAATCTCTCCTTCCAAATGATTGTGTGAAAGGTTCAAGCCTATCAATCCGATGAGTGAGAATAACTCAAGGGGACTTGATCCTACCAAATTGTTATTTAACAAATCCAAGTTAACCATAAGTTCCAAGCTTCCAGTAATGTCAAATTCTCGTCCTTTGATAACTTGCTTCATATCCTGAAAAGGTCATTCATTTCCCATGTACTTTAGGATGGTGACATCATCACCTAAAGCAAATTGATTGGTTGTCATCCATATGTTCGCACTATCATAGGTCATTCCCATAAGATTGCCAATGCAATGGGGTATTGAGCCACTTAAATTGTTATTTGTAAGATCCAAAATCTGGAGTGAGTTTAGTTGGCACAGATGTATAGGAATGTTACCATCTAACATGCTATCCCGCAACCTCAAAATTTGAAGTTTTGGAAAAGTGTTACTAGTCCATAATGATGGTATATTTCCAAAAAAATTATTCTCACCCAAATCTAAAATTTTCAAATACTTAGAATTTTTCAAAGTCAATGGAAGCTTCCCTTCCAGATAGTTATTATTGTTCAAATGCAACCAAAGCAATGCGGAGAGCTTGCTGATTGAGATAGGGAAAGCACTAGACAGTTTATTGAATGAGAAATTTATTTCCAGCAATCCAAATGGATGGTTATTATCTCTCCAACAATTGGAAGAAGTCCTGACCTATTTTCTTCTAATTCTAACTCATTTTTGTTCTCTACGATTTTCAGGTTGTGAGCTACTAATCACAATAACATAATTCAGATGGTTGCGTAAAAATCAAAAAGGTTTCCAAGGCCCATATGCAATACAATAATTGGAAGGTAGAAAATAAACTAGAAGCTTAGAAAAACTTGCCCAAAAATCAAACAAACCTAAAGTAGAATTAAGCAAGGTTCTGAAATCTGGACCGACCACTGAACCGGCCCAGGTACTAGGTCAAGGGGCAGTGGGTCATATTGGATCAAACCGGAGCTAACCCAGGACCAAACCGGTGAGAAATTGAAGATTTTAGGATTATTAATATGAAATTCTAAAGAAAAATAAAAAAAATCAATTTTTTTAAAAAATAAAAAAATTGCTGAACAAGACAGGTACCTGGACCAGACCAGTTTCCTGGCCAATTCGTCGGTTCCCAGGTTAGATAGGCCAGTCCGGTCCGAGTTTTAGAACATTGAAATTAAGATAACGGAGAATAAAAAGGGCCCAGAAAATAAGGTCCAAAAAGGCGTTACTGTTGAAAAATAAACCGTAGGCCCAGTCGCATCAGAAATCAAAAAGCAGAAAAAAATATTAAACCCGCTGAAAAACGGGTTTCAACCTAGAACACAATGAAATAAATAGTAAACTAATCCAAAATGCCTGCCCAATATGTGTTCAGCCCATCTCCAAAAATTCGTGAAAGTGCAATTCACTTGGGCACCGATGTTCGTCATGTTGGGTCATCTTCATGGAATCAGTTAACCTACCCGACTCACGACCTGTAAGGGCTACTTCATGGAGCTGCCATCATTTCTGATTTCAGGCGACTTTTCCGGCATTCCAGGGCTCCTTTTCTGATTATCTTGAGCAGCATTCCTCGCGATTTTGGAACCATTCTCAGCATTTTAAGAGCAACATTCACAGCAAATTGTGCCAAACCGATGCACGAAAAATATTTTATCAATGATCAAATGAAAAGTTAAGATGAAGTTGTTTATGTGAAACCGAAAACTCCAACACAACAATGGGATCGTTTTATAGTGGGTTCATTGGCGTTTTTTAGTGGCTATGTTCACAGAACAACAAGGCAAAATGATTTGAGCAGCGATGTTTTAAATGAATGCCGAAAACTTAAATAAAAAACATACCCATATGAGAATTAAATAAAGCTTGTTCTCGGTTCTATGGCCATGGATTCCGACTATCAAAAGTAGCGGTGAGCACCGGAGAATGATATAAGCCATTCTCCTCCTACTTAGGTACGAACAACATCCCAGATGTTGATTGATCTCAATTCTCAAGCATATATAATTTAATAGAATTCATACGGATTTAGACCTCCGAAAAAACATGCCAAGGATGAGAATGCTTCATTGGAGAAAATTAATTCTCCTCTCGTCCCAATAATCCAAAAGCAACGTACAGAGTGAAAGAAAAAAATGAAAGAAGTAATTGATAGCTTTTTTTTTTTTTTTTTGTCTGGAAAGATATTCCCATTATAAAAAAGACTTGCAAGGGATGAGAAAACAGTAACACAAACAAAATAAAGGCTTGTAAGCCCAAAAATAAAGACCACAACAACTGAATCCTAACCCTAATCTTCAGACTAAGGGGAATAACAAAAGTTGCCGCCACCTCTACTAATTGCCACACCGATGCACCAGAGCCCATGCGGAAGAAAAAATACCAATAATGGCAACAAGGTCATAAGGAGTGGTGTTCAAAGAACCATTCAAAAGCACCCATTCATTTTGTTGGCAAGAAAACACCTAAATAGGTTGCAAATGAGCGAACATAAGATAAACCCATAGATGTAGAACAACCTATGGACACCAACAAAATAGACACATTAAGAGGAAGCAGAAAACAAAACAATGACCACACTTCATGGACCAAAAGCATCCGATCTCCAAAATTCTGAATGTGCCATCATAAAGTAGGGAAAACATAAGCCAACACCACCGAACACCAATAAAAATACCCCTTAGATCCAATTATTTTCTGCACTGATAAAGCACAGCTCTGTCGGCAAAACCAAACGAAAAGCAAGGAAAAACATAAAAATGAAAAGGACGATGCAAAGAGGACTAAAACACAGACATCTTCGCAACAGGAAAAGGCCGAAGAAGGAGATGCCATGCACACGCACACGCACACTCGCACAAGACAAGACTCAACCCCCACCACTCTTGAGAGAAACTTAAGAGAGGGACAGACTTGCAACAAAGTGAAAGAAAAATATTAATGAAGAAATTGATAGTTATCGCATATGATTTATCATATCTTAATAAAAGCAGAGTGCTGATTTCAAAAGGGGTGCTCCAATTAGACCAAAATTGCAACAGTTACATATGGATTTAAACAAATCAATAATGAAGATTAATAAAACATATATGGACGTCCAAAATATTTTTTTTTCAAATAGAAAAAATTAAAACATAATACATCATGTAAAAAATAGCATATAGAAAATACTAGGCAGGGGAATCAATAAAACCTACTCTATGCCACATGTTGGAATAATCTACCAATATATTTGAGATCATTATTGTTAGATTATTCCAACATGTGGCATCAGAGCAGGTCTTTTCAATTCCCTTTTGCCTAACATTTTTTGTATGTTATTTTATTTTATTTTTCTGCTTTAAAAAATAATATAAGAATAATATGAGCAAGGTTTCAGATTCTTCTATACTTGCTATTTGTATAATCATCTATTTATTTTTTCCTACCTTAAGCAATATTTTGGGAAAAATTCCCTAGTATATTTTCAGATCTGAATATACTGTGCTTTAGAGCCAGGTTATTAAACCCGGATCGGATCGACCGGTTCAACCTAGAAACCCGCAAACCGTTTGGTAAACTGGTCGGATCCAGGCATCAACCCGATTCACAATTTTTTATAAAATCAATTTTTTTATTTTCTTTAGGATTTCATATTAATAACTCTGAAATCTTCATTTTCTCATCAATTTGATCCTGGGTTAGCTTTGATTTGACTTTTGTTTAACCCTCTAACTCTTAAGCCAGTACCCCAATCGGTTCAATGATCAATCCGGGTTTAATAACCTTACTTTAGAGTTATTTTATTTTTCCTACTCTAAAAGTTTTTAGGGAAAATTTATAATTTATAATCAACATCAATGGAAACTATGTGTTTCATTTATTCAAGTATTCTGGAAGAGTGGACTGACACATTTGAGCCTTTGTCTATTGGGCTTTCTATTTTTAATATGTTTTATTCATTGCGCTTTCTCGGCCTGTCCTTCTTGGGCTTACTGGATTTTTTATTTTTCATTTGGTTTTCTTGAAATATTTTCGGTGAACTTTTCAGATTTGGGCTATAGGTTTTGTTGCTTCAGAGATATTTAGACGCTTTGGGCTTTTGAATTTTCACGTTTTAAGCCAGATATTTGTATTTTTTAAAATTTCAGGAAATGGTTGGTTTTCCGCTATTATTCTGTTTTGTCTTATTGTTTTTTTATGGGCCAATTCTATAAACTTGTTTTGAGCTTCTTCAATATTTCTGTTTTGATTGATGCATCTGGGCTGAAGGATGTTCTTGGTCTTTCTGTTTATTTATCTTATTATTTGCTGCAGAAAATTTTGTTCAATGACATTTTATTAGTTATTGCTTATTCTGTCATGAACTGAAACTGGATTTTGTGCAACGTTTTTTCTGGGCTTGTGAATTGTTGGCCTTTGGGTCGTATTTTATGGTTGATGTTTCTTGCTATTCGGGCCTACATTATTTGAGTTTTTATTTTGTGGGATATATCTTCTTGTTATATTTCTGGGCCTTTTATTTGCTTTTTTTCTGGAAAATTTTATTTTGGGCTTACATTATTTGGGTTTTTATTTTAGAGGAAAAGACAGAAAAAAAAGTTTGAAATTGCAAAATTTCAAACCAAGTTTATTATCAAAAGTTAATAAGAGAATTACAAAATTTGATAAGCAATTCACAACTCAGTTTTTGCGAAATACCTGATTTGAAAATTCACAACTCTTTTTCTATCATTTTCCCTTTATTTTCTGAGCTAATATTTTATTGTTATATTTTTGGGCCTTTTATTGTTGTTTTTTTCCCAAAAAATTTCCTTATGGGCTCTGTTGCGTTAGCAGAGGAAGGAAATCAACGGATACTTTTCAATACATTGTGGAGAGAGTTAAGTCTAAATTGACAACTTGGAAAGAGAATTGTCTTTCGATTGCTATACAAGTTAATTTGGCTCAGTTAGTACTTAGTACTATTTCCTTATATCCTATGTAAGTTGCTAAAATTTCGGCAACTATTTTGAATGATGTGGATAGATTGCAAATGAACTTCATAGTGCCGGGAATATGGGCCGACCCTTCACGAGCTCGGGTCTAAACGGACTGGCTCATTTAGGCCCGCTTCCAAAAAATCCCCCAAATTTTAAAGCCAGTGACCCTACAGGGCTGATCGTTCATGAGCTCGGGCCTGAACTCGTTTTAATTTTAAAAAAAAAATTCTTTTTCAACTTTTACAATTTATTTATTATTTTACTTTAAATTGATATACATTATTTTTAAAACTCATCAATTTTGAGTTAAAATAATCATCTAATGTCCAAATTAGCCTCTTTTTTAAAATTTAAAGGAATAAACCATTGTAGAAAATAAAATAAATCAAACCATGTAATAAGTGTTTGTCTGTTACTAATACTCTATTAAGTACTTAGTTGTCTCTCATATTGATAATTTGATATAAGGATATTATATATATTAATTTATTTTAAAAAAAATATTAAATGGGCCTAAAAGGGCCCATTTAATTTTTTTTTTTGTATGGGAAAGATATTTCCATTATAAAAATGACTTGCAAGGAATAAGAAAATAGCAACACAAACAAAATCCATGTTCTTGAACTCGGACCGGACTGGCCGGTCCGGCCCGAAAACCGGTGAACCGGCAGGTGGACCTGTCCGGTTCAGGTTCCAATTTTAAAAAAAAATTTATTTTTTCTTTAGAATTTCATACTAATAAGCCTAAAATCTTCAATTTCTCACCGATTTGACCCCGGTTTGGTCCCAGTCTGACCCACTGACCCTTAACCCAGTACCCCAACCGGTTCAATACCTGGTCCGGGTTTTAATACCTTGAACAAAATAGAGGCTCATAAGCTCAAAAACAAAGACCACAACAACTGAATCATAACCCTAATCTTCAGACTAAGGGGAATGACAAAAGTAGCCGCCACCTCCGCCAAACTTGCCACACCGATGCACCAGAGCCTACGTGGAAGAAAAAAAAATGCCAATAATAGCAACAAAGCCATAAGGGGTGGTGTTCAAAGAATCATTCAGAAGGACCCATCCATTTTGTTGGCAAGAAAACACCTAAAGAGGTTGCAAATGAGTAAACATGGGATAAACCCATAGATGCAGAACAACCTATGGACACCAGCAAAATAGACACAGTAAGAGGAAGCAAAAAACAAAACAACGACTACACTTTATGGACCAAAAGCATTCGATATCCATCATTCTGAATGCGCCACCATTAAGAAGGGCAAACAGAAGCCAACACAACCAGACACCAACAAAAACACCCCTTAGATCCAATTATTTTCTGCATTGATAAAGCACCGCTCCGTCAGCAAAACCAAACGAAAAGCAAGGAAAAACAGAAAAACGAAAAGGACGATGCAAAGAGGATTGAAACATAGACATCCTCTCAACAGGCAAAGGCCGAAGAGGGAGATGCCATGCACACGCACACTCGCACGAGACAAGACTCAACCCCCACTGCTCTCGAGAGAAACTCGAGAGAGGGAGAGACTTGCAACAGAGTGAAAGATAAAAACTAATGAAGTAATTGATAGTTATCACATATGCTTTATCATATCTTAATAAAGCAGAGTACTGATTTCAGAAAGGGCGTTCCAATTAAACCAAAATTGCAACAGTTACATATGGATTTAAGCAAATCAATAATAAAGATTAATAAAACATATATAGACGTCCAAAATATTTTTTCTCGAATAGAAAAAACTAAAACATAATACATCATGTAAAAAATAGCATATAGAAAATATTAGGCAGGGGAGTCGATAAAACCTACTCTATGCCACATGTTGGAATAATTTAACAATATATTTGATATCATTATTGTTAGATTATTCCAACATGTGGCATCAGAGCAGGTTTTTTCGATTCTCTTTTGCCTAACATTTTCCGTATGTTATTTTATTTTATTTTTCTGCTTTAAAAAATAATATAAGAATAATATGAGCAAGGTTTCGGATTATTCTCTACTTGCTATTTGTATGATCATCTATTTGCTTTTTCCTACCTTAAGCAATATTTTGGGAAAATTTTCCTAGTATATTTTCGGATCTGAATCTACGGTGCTTTAGAGCCAGGTTATTAAACCCAGATTGGGACAACCGGTTCAGCCCGAAAACAGGCAAACCATTTGGTAAATCGGTTTGGTCCAGGCATCAACCTAGTTCACATTTTTTTTATAAAATCATTTTTTTTATTTTCTTTAGAATTTCATATCAATAACCTTGAAATCTTCATTTTCTCATCGGTTTGGTCCTGGTTTAATTTCGGTTTGACTCCGGTCTAACTCACTAACCCTTGACTTGGTACCCCAATTAGTTCAATGATCAGTCCGGATTTAATAACCTTGCTTTAGAGTTATTTTATTTTTCCTACTCTAAAAGTTTTTAGGAAAAATTTATAATTTATAATCAACATCTATGGCTCAAATCTCTGTTTATTCTTATATTGAATATATATATATATATATACAAGCTTTCCGTTTTGGAACTCTCGTTTCGTTGCGGAAAAACAGCCAGAAGACGGAGGATAACCAAGGTATTAAAACCCAGACTGGGTATTGAACCGGTCGGGATACTGGGTTAAGGGTCAGTGGGTCAAACCGGAGCTAAACCGTGACAAAACCGGTGAGTAATTGAAGATTTTAGGCTTATAGTATGAAATTCTAAAGGAAAAAGTAAAAATTTTTTTTTTTAAAATTGGGACCCGGACCGGACCTGTCTACTGACCGGTTTGGCGGGTTTCGGTTCGGACCGGCCGGTCCGGTCCGAGTTTGAGAACCCTGAGGATAACATCGCTGGAATTTGTGCCTAGAATTGCCCGGATCGGCGCCATAAACGATGTCGTCTAGCCATTCGATGAAACTATGTGTTTCGTTTACTCTAATTATTTTGAAAGAGTGGACTGACACATTTGAGCCTCTATGTATTGGCTTTCTATTTTTAAGATGTTTTATTCATTGCTCTTTCTAGGCCTGTCCTTCTTGGGCTTATTGGATTTTTTATTTTTTGTTTGGTTTTCTTCAAATATTTTTGTTGAGTTTTTCAGATTTGGGCTTTAGGTTAGTTTTGTTGCTTCAGAGATATTTTAGACTCTTTCGGAATTTGGTCCAAGTGGTAAACGGCTTGGTTCATTTTAAGCAAGGTCTCGGGTTCGAGCCTTGTGTATGCAGAAAATTCCCATTGGGAGACTATCCCACCATAGCCAGGTGCGCGACGTGGGTCAGATCCAGATGTAGTCGGGGCAAAGCTCCAGTGAACCGGGTGGGCAACCAAAAAAAGACTCTTTCGGGATTTGAATTTTCACATTTTAAGCCATTTTTGTCATACAATAAGCCAGATATTTGTATTTTTTAAAATTTCAGGAAATGGTTGGTTTTGGGCTATTATTCTGTTTTGTTTTATTGATTTATTATGGGCCAATTCCATAAACTTGTTTTGAGCTGTTCAATATTTCTGTTTTGATTGATGCATCTGGGCTGAAGGATTCTTGGTCTTTCTGTTTATTTATCTTATTATTTGCTGCAGAAAATTTTGTTAAAATGACATTTTATTAGTTATTGCTTATTTTGTCAAGAACTGAAACTGGATTTTGTGCAACGTTTTTTCTAGGCTTGTAAATTGTTGGCCTTTGGGTTTTATTTTATGGTTGATGTTTCTTGCTATATATTTACATTATTTGGGTTTTTATTTTGTGGGCTATATCTTATTGTTATATTTTTGGGCCTTTTATTTGCTTTTTTTTCTGGAAAATTTTCTTATGGGCTTACATTATTTGGGTTTTTATTTTAGAGGAAAAGACGGAAAAAGAATTTTGAAATTGCAAAATCTCAAACTAAGTTTCTTACCAAAAGTTGATAAGAGAATTACGAAACTTGATAAGTAATTCACAACTCAATTTTTGGGAAATACCTGATTTGAAAATTTTCAATTTCAAAGCTCTTTTTCTATCATTTTCCCTTTATTTTATGAGCTAATATTTTATTGTTGTATTTTTGGGCCTTTTATTGTTGTTTTTTCCCCAGAAAATTTCCTTATGGACTCCATTGCGTTAGCAGAGGAAGGAAATCAACGAATACTTTTCAATACATTGTGGAGAAAGTTAAGTCTAAATTGGCAACTTGGAAAGAGAATTGTCTTTCGATTGTTAGACGAGTTACTCTGGCTAAGCCAGTACTTAGTACTATTTCCTTATATCCTATGTAAGTTGCTAAAATTCCGGTAACTATTTTGAATGATGTGGAGAGACTGCAAAGGAACTTCATAGTGCTGGGAATACAGGCCGGCTCTTCACGGGCTCGGCCCTAAACGAGCTGGCCCATTTAGGCCCGCTTCCTAAAAAGCCCCCAATTTTTGAAGCCAGCGGCCTTACAGGGCTGGCCCTTCACGAGCTCGGTCCTAAACGGGTCTGAACTTATTTTAATTAAAAAAAATTCTTTTTCAACTTTTACAATTTATTTATTATTTTACTTTAAATTGATATACATTATTTTTAAAACTCATAAATTTTTAATTAAAATAATCATCTAATGTCCAAATTAGCCTCTTTTTTAAAGTTTAAACAAATAAACCATTGTAGAAAATAAAATAATTCAAACCATGTAATAAGTGTTTGCTTGTTACTAATACTCTATTAGGTACTTAGGTGTCTCTCATATTGATAATTTGATATAATGATATTATATATATTAATTTATTTTTAAAAAAATATTAAACATGCCTAGGGCTGGTCCTTTTAGGCCCGCTTCCTTTTTTAGCCTCTAAATCATAAGCCCAGCCATTGAAGGGCTCGAGTCTAAACTGGCCGAAGCCCGTTTCCCGGCTCTAGAACTTCATATGGGGTAAAAGCCAAGACTCTCATGGTTTCCACCCAATTGGGTGGGAAGAAATTATGCTGCCAAAGAATTTTGGAGGCCTTGGTTTTAAGAAGCTATCTAGCCTTAATCATGCTTGTAGAGCTAAACTAGCATGGAGGCTTATTTCTGGTTCAAAAGGGCTATGGGTTGAAGTGTTGTTTAATAAGTTATGCTTAGAAATGAAAAGAATTTGCTTGATTACCAAAAAGGTGACTCAACCCTTTGGAAATTTATATCTCAGTAAAACGAGATTATAGAGATAGGGATCAATTGGAATGTTAGAAATGGTTGCTCAGTTTTGTTCTTCAAGGATCTTTGGTTGTTTCTTGATAAGACAATCAAAGAGATGTGCTTAAGACCACTGACTATAGAGGAAGAAGAAAGCAAGGTTGTTGATTGAGTTGCTTATGGCTCGTGGGATTTTCACAAATTGGCAATAATTGTTCCCAGCAATGTGTTCCAAAGATTAATAGCAAGATTTCCACCTATGGTAGATGCCGGAGAGGATATTATGTCATGGAAAGCCACAAATAATGGATTATTTTCCATTAAGAGTGCTTATTATCTTATTGAAAAAAATCTAGCTAATTCTTACAGTGCAATGTACAAACTTCTATGGGCATCGAAGGGTGCTGAAAGAATTAGAGTATTTATGTGGATAGCTTTCAATAACCGTCTCCCAACAAATGCTTGGAGAAGTAAGTGGTCCTCATGCTCTCCTTTATGCAATTATTGCGATGCTATGATAGAAGATGTGATACACATACTTAGAGACTGTGTAAATGCTCGAACCATATGGATGCAACTGATCCACCCAAGATACCACTCCCAATTCTTTGCTGCAAATTTGCCAGATTGGTTTGCTTTAAATCTGAAAAGGGACCTTGGCCTTTTAGCAGATGGCAGTTGGAACCTTATTTGAGGAGTCTCAATCTGGAACTTATGGAGATGGAGGAATAATTGTGTTTTTGACACTGAATTTATTAAACCTGTGCAACCAATGGCTCTCATTATGCAGATGTGGAAAAGCTTTGCTCAAATCCAAGATCTTGTAGAAATGAATGACTTGACTAATTCAAGTAATCGAAAGTGGAAAGCTCCTCCATAAGGCTGGGTGAAACTGAATGTAGATGGTGCTATGACAGCTGCTTCAAATAAGGCTGGGTGTGGAGGGGTTGTTAGAGATCATAAAGGAATATGGTTAACTGTTTTCACAGTTACTCTTGGCTACTGCAGTGCTTTCGAGGCTGAGGAATGGGCCATTATACATGGTTTACAACATGCATGGGATCTGGGGTTTAGAAGAGTAAAACTGGAATCAGATGCAAAGAATCTCATAGAAATGCTCACTACCATGGAAACAGGCAGAGATAGCAGCTTACTGTTTCTACAAATTTAAAAGCTTATGAGTTTTTCATGGGATTTGACAATGGGCTTTATCCACAGAGATCAGAATCAATTGGCAGATGCACTGGCGAAAATGGGACTATCCAAGTCTTCTTTGTTGGTCAGATGTCCAAATCAACTTATGAACCTGCTCGAGAACGACTGCTTGGGAATTAATTCCCCTTTAGTTTAATTTAATTTCTGTTTGGGCATTTGCCCTCTATTGTATAAAAAAAAAAAATCACATTTTGATTTACATTTTGAACCAGATATGTGTTTATTTTAATTTTGGACAATCATTGTTATTCAATATATTGAGTTATTGAGCTTTTAAATTTGTTTTTCAGATATTATTTTAGTTCAAACTAAGTTTCCTTAACTCTATTTTGTGCTTCATTCTTTGGTAATTTCCATTCTTTTCAACAAATTAAAAATTTAATTGATTGTTTGGGTTTAATTTCTATTTCATCTTATAAATGGTTTATTTGATCAAAATATTTGAATGCTGATTTATTTTTATGTGCCATTTTAATTGTTTCAATATGGGAAAAATTAATTTTGGCTATTTTGGTATTATGGTAATTTGAAAAACTTTGTTTTGGCATATTATTTAATTACATTACTTTTTATGTAATTAATTTTGGACAATTTTTCAAATGTTTCAATTTTACAAAATTATATTTGAGTTGAAATATGTTGAAATTGATCTCTTAAACAATTTTTGGATACATAAAATAGTGGGAGGGTTATTATTTTAAGTTTTTATTGATCAAATTAATTAGTTAACCCCTCGATTAAGATGTGCATATATTAGATTTAACTAGCCCATACCCGTATATTTAGGGCCTGTTTGGTTGGAGGGGAGGGGATGAAAAATGAGCCCCTTCCCTTCTTTGGTATGAAAAATTGGAGAGCAGGGCCCCCAAAGAAGGGGCTCCAAATCCCTTCCATCCCCTCATTTTTGTTTCCTTCAAATTAAGGGGTTTTGGAGGGGATGGAAAATGAGCCCTTCCCCTTCTTTCCTCTCGCTTTGAACCAAACAGGCCCTTAGAGTTTAAATGCAAATAGTTTATCTTTGCCATTAGCATGCATCTTTGGGAGTAGCCACAACTTCCTCAATATTGTATGTGTAAATAATCACTTGGGGTGTAATGTCAATTAACATAAGATGGAATCTTATGCATAGGGCTATGAACATCCACACATCATATTGTTTATAACAAAAAGCTTTATATTTGACATTTTTTACCTTTTTGCACTACTACAAAAACTAGTTTTAATAGCACACTTTTTATAGCACTTCCTCAAAGAAGTGCTATAGCTCTTATATTATTTTAAAACACTAAACAGCAGTAGCCCTTCATTGGGGATGTCTTCAGTAGCGCTTCCTAATGGAAAACCTACAGCTCCTATATTTTTTTTATTTTTTAAAAACATTAAACAATTGTAGCACTTTCCAAAGGAAAAATTACAAAAGACATTTTTCTATTCATTTCATTCTTTTATTTTATTTCTAAAAAAATATAATTTTAATTGTTAGATTAAAATGAATTATATATCTTACTTTATATAATTACAAATTTTAAAAATGATATAAAAATAAATAATTATATAAAAAAATCATACATACTATCCATAAGACTATTCATATGTATTCCATGTTACATTAATATATTAAGTAAATATATTCAATGTTGAATTCCAAGTGTTGGCAAAAAATATCATGATGAACATATTTCTATGACAATTCTTGTTTATCTTCATAAACTATATGTTATTTATTTTATATTAGAACCATAGCCACACCCGACTCTGCCGCTACAAAGTTGAAAATTGGGAATAAGTACTGCTCTCTGTAGCCTTTAATTAGATATAGCTATGGTTTTCTCTTTTAAGTTGAGATTGGACCTAATGGCTCTTTGTTGGCTTGGGTTGCTCCTTCCATTCAAAGTTTGATTTACTCTTCTTTTTCTCCTTCCGTGCTAAATGTAAGAATTTGCTATATAGGCAACGAGGATTAGGCTTTAAATGTAGACATGGTTTTTGCTTTTGGAATGCCGTTGGTAAAGTTAACTAAATACTAGAACCAATAAAGTTTGTAATTGTATTAAGTAAGAAGATTCAATTTAATTGTAACAGTTGAAATAATAATAGATTTTGGTTTTGATCATTTTAACATAATTTAATTAAATTTTACCCCTTTTTATTTATTTGTTTGTTCTTGCTTTGTCCTTTCATAAAACAAATATTTATCTATATATATTTGATATATAATATAAAATCCTTTTAACAACTAGATTGTTTATAATATAAAATTCTTTTAAAAAATTGTATAGTTTATCTATATATATATCCGTTGCTCAAGATCGGATTATATATTATCCATGTATATCCGTTTCTCATGCCTGAAAATGTTGCTCAAGAGTGGAAAATAGGGTTTAATTGTTTCTTCAATTAAATGCACTCTATAACTCTATATATATTTAAAATATGTATTTTTTTATCTATAAATATAAAAATAAAATAATTTATCTATATACTGCAAATCCTAATCATAGCAAATAATTTTTTTTTTTGAATCAATGGTTGAGTTTAAATTTCTTCGACTGAATATTTTAAATTGATCTGATAAACATGGCCAATATTTCAACTGGATTTAACTGAGATTTTCCTAAGGATTTTTATTAATTAAGAAATAATGGAAAAATAATAAATTAATTAGTCTCAAATATTAACACAACACACTTTAGTTAATTAGGTTAGTTTATCACTATAACATTCAAATATAATCATGACAGTTGAAATAATAACAGATTTCGGTTTTGATTATTTTAACAGAATCTAATTAAATTTTACCCCTTTTTGTTTGTTTGTTTGTTCTTGCTTTATCCTTTCATAAAACAAATATTTGCTAGAGCATGGGCCTCAGCACGGATGTGGTATCACAATGGAGTATAATTCAATGGCTTCTTTTGGTTCACCACTCACACTGATTTCGACAAGATTGTTTTTACTGACTTTTTAAATGTTGGAGTCTTTGTGGTTTTTTCGGGTGTTTGTTCGGAATAAAATATGGCACACAGATAAGAACTTTCATCCTAGACAATTGATAATGGCCATGGCAAGAGCAGTTGCAACTATTAACATATATATATATATATATATATATATATATATATATATAAAGGCATTTACAAAAGAGCTCCTCTAGTCCTATTTATAAGATAGAGAGAATGTGTTCTCTTTATCCTATTTATGATCACATTATTAAATTTTTCATATAAATGTATATTTTAACCTTTCATATATATATATATATATATATATATATATATATATATATATATATATATATATATATATATTTTAATGTGTAGATTGTTATTTTCTTGGAAAGTATGCATATTAAATAGGGATAAAGTTAAAAAATCATAAAACTTTAAGGCAAAGTTAATGGGGTTCAAAATTTTTCTTGATTACAGTAAAAAATGTTGGAATTTTCTAGATGTTGTGAAAAATGTGATTTTGATAAAAAATGAGTGCTTGAATGGTTGTTATCAAAATCAATTTTTTAAGCTCAAAATACTAAAAAAGACAAAAGTTAATGTGATAATTAATTACATTAAGGACAAATTTTAATTTATATTTTTTTTGAATTAATAAATAATATTTATATATGTGTGTGTAAGACCAATTTATTATTTATATAATAAAGTAATAATTAAAATGTGTGTGTATAAATATAAGATTACATATATTCTTAAAAAAGTGAAAATTTCATATCAAAGTTTCATAATATGTAATACCCCGAATTTTGAGACTCGAGGCTAGAGAATAAGCCTGAGATTAGTGGATTGCTAAGCCCCGGTTTAGCAAGATCCTAAATTGTGATTAAGAGATAATGACTCCAAAAGTGGATGTGATTAGTGATAAATAACCGTTTTGGAGAATTCGATGTGATTCGGCACTCGAATGTGATTCGTGTGTGTTGTGAGCAGCGCCGAAACCCTGTATTTGAGTTCAATTGTGGATTAACATCCAAATTGACTTAGAATAGAGGGAAGAATTGAATGTGAATTGTGTTGACATGTTGAGATTGTTGTGAAAACATGTCAATGTGATGTGAATTTGATTGATTTGGTGTTTCCAATGGATTCCTTGTGAAAATTTATGTGGGAATGATGTTTGGTATGAAAATGGAACCAATAAAAGCAAAGATGCAAAATCTGAAATTCTGTCCAGTGAAACTCTATTCTGGGCAGTCATTTTGTGTGAACGTTTTGAATGACCAAATGGTGTCTAAAAATTCTGAAACTTTCCAGTCTTATATTTCACATCTCAAGCTTCAAAATGGACATATAATTTGTGCCATTTCATTTTGTGAACTGGGAGATATGACCGTCCAAAGTTTGAGGTCGAAAATGGACTCTGTTTTGGGGCAGTGATGAAATTTGTGTAATTCTGGAATTGTGTGGTGATTTTTAGAAATGGCCAATATTTTTCCTATGAAGAGGACTTAAATATCTTTCATTTGGCTTTGGAATCACCTCATTTTGAGTTTTCTAGAATTAGTTATGATTTTTCAAAGTTTGGGCAGAAAATCTGCCAGAAAATCCGAAAATGGGAATTATGACATCATCAAAATAAAAGATGACATCAGCATGGAATTAAAAGCAATTCCTTCATCTTCATCAGCCATTTCCTGACGCCATTTGAGAAACAAAAACGTGAGAGAGAGCTTGGAGAAAATAGGGAGAAGGAAGGAGAAAACTCGTGAGGTACTTGAAGCTTAATTTTGCTGTTTAAAAGGGGCTAGGGTTCAGCCAAATTGAGTAAAAGCCAGAGAGAGCTTGAGGATCGAATGTGAAGCCCCGAGTTGCTGGCACAAAAATCGAGGAGAAAAGACTGGAGGTAGGGAACTTATCTCTCCTGCATGCTCTGATAACTGTATTAATGTGTTGATGCAAGTTATTGCTTTGCTTGATTGTGTGGAACATGTATGAATGATTTGAAGCTATGTTTCAATATATGCTATGGCCATATGTGTATCGTTCGAAGCATTGAGCTTATAGATTTGTCATTGTATGTGTGCATGAGTTATGTGATGCAAGCATGTCATGCATTAAACACTTATCTTGCCTGCATATTGATAATGTTTCCCTACTGAGATTCTCTCGAATCTCACCCTCCTCTACCAACAATTTAGACAGGGCAAGTGGCTCGTGGAGGGAGCGGCTAGAACTCCTTCGAGATGAGAGTTGGTAGTTGGTTATCAAGGCATTGTGAAGACTGTATGTGATTCGGTTGAATATATGGTTATGAATGTGAGATGAGATTGTGTAATCCCCATTTGAAGAATTGTAATGGGCAATTGTGCCCTGTGTATTTTTAGCAAAGGTATGTACCCGGGATTGTCGGGATAAATATGTTGTGCACTCTGTTATTTATATGAATATGATTTATCTTCGCGTAGTAATTGTATTCGAAATGTGAATATGAGACCAAGTTAATATGATTTTAAAAGGTATTTTTGAAAACCCTATCTCAAGGATGGAATTTTAAATGAGTTTTGATTATTATTGGTCTCTATTTCATTTTAATCGCGTATTTCGGATATAATTACAGAGGGGGTTACATAATAATTGTTCACTGTGTAGAAAAAATATAGAGAAAATCTCAAGCCATGGTTTTAAATGACAAAAAAAAAACATTAAAAAAAATTAGCTTTGAAAAATGATGGTTTTTCACCCTCAAACCATGATTTTCAATGATAAAGTGCTTTTGTCAAATTTTTCAGCTGTTTGGCATCCCTTTCCCAAAAATCTAATCTCATTAATGATTACCTTGATCCTATGAGAAAATTCAGAAGATTAATTTACTCACCATAATTAATATCGAATTGACAAGATGTGGTGAATGAAGTGTTACACTCCCTCCTATTCAAGATATAAGACATTTTTAATTAATTCACATGAACTAGGGCCGTTCAAACAAAAAAATGAACTAAAGGATATTAATTAAGTCATTTAATGTGTCTTAAATTAATAAAATTTACTAATTTTATCCTTATTAAAGAATGTAATTTTCAAATATGTATTTATTATCTGTCATTTTTTTCTCTATCCTACAAGGATAAAAGTGGAAAACAAACATTAATTAACTTATCAATCTCTTATATTTTGGACCAATTTTTTTTTTTTTTGGAAGACTTTTTTTATATTATGGACCAAAAGGAGTAATTGATTGAAGAAGCCATTGCTATCTAAGAAGCTTCTTTGGCTCTATATAAAGCAAAAGCATTGGCTCACTTGGGAGTTGTGTGAAATTGGAGATTTTTGCAAGGCCGACCAAACATTGATATCACCGTCTGTGAAGTTTCTTTGGCTCTATAAGGCAAAATCATTGACTTGACCACATGGGAGTTCATACTAATGAACTGTGTGAAAATGGAGAATTCTACAAGGCCGACCAAACATTAATATCACTATCTGTGAATCTTATTTGGCTCTATAACAAAAAGCATTAAGATACATAAACTAAGAAAAATATCCGAGATATAAAAATTAATATATAATACAAAAGACAAAAAAATCAATAATATTAAAAAAAAAATTCAATAAATATTGCTTTTTAATATTTTGTCATTAAGGCAAAATTGTACTTTCACGTTTGGAGTTACTAGCACCCGTGTTTATTGGAACTTCACTACAATTTGAGGATTTTAAGGGATATGATTGTAATTTATTCTATTAATTGGGACCTGCTTGAAGTTTTCCCAAATTTATATTATTAAAAAAGGCAAGATAAATATATATATATATATATAGATATAGCAACTAACATTTGTAAAAATTACTTAAAATGTTAATATCAAAAAGAATTTGTAAGTATGCATATAAAAATTTATCTAATATGTGCTAGTTCGGATAGGTCCTGATTCGAGAGTTTCACATGTTGACAGACCTGGAGCTGTTGCATTCTCATACAGAACGTATTCAACAGTTAGTGGGAAGGGACCTTATAGGCTCGTCTTCGTCCTCTTCCTTTAGTAGCTAGTTTGGTTTGATCGTATATTCCTATAAGAATATATATATATATATATATGTATGTTTAGGTGTGGGTTAAGAATTTGGACAATATGGATCATATGAATAATCACATTCATGTGATGCCTGCGTGTAGAGATGACCGCTTTAAAAAAGCCAGACTTTTTAGACCGAACATTGCCACAATCGGTGGATTCGCCAAACTCAAACTAGATAGCATTATCCTACACCTCTGGTGGATTCGCCAACATTCCTGATATATCGTCCTTTCTTGAAAAATATTAAATTGAACGAGTGAGATTGACATTTCAGTACTAAGGTGCTATTATCCTTAATCTGGTCCTTCCTTGCCTTGTTCATTATTCTTCAGCCACAATCTTTCTCATCCTTGCCTGTCATTTTGCTATTTCTGTAAATATTGTGTCTTTTCTTCCTAAATGCACTGCACATATAATCCATAAAATAACGTAATATCATGTAATTTTTTTAATGAAAATATCAACATCATTAAAAAAAAAAAAAAAAAAAAAACTAGAAGCAGTCTGATCCAGTCATACATAAAGGAAAAGACTACTACATAAACACTCACAAAGGATAACAACTGAAGATGTGGATATTACCAAAAAAATGCAAGACAAAGGTCAAAGGCTAATATCATGTGATTAGGAGAAGGAACACTTAGAGAAATTATAAAATTGATTAAATCAGTCCGCTTAGCAATTAATTCACAATATATTATATTGATACCAAATATTACCGGGCCTTATAGACTCCAAGTGCCTATGGTATAATGAATGTATAAGTTATGAAAAAAAGATATTAGTATAACCAACAACCTGTTAGTTGAAATGGTAAGTAGTCTCTCCCTCATAAGGAGAAGAACAAAAGTTTGAATCCCACAAAGCGTACCTATTGAGAGGGCTTTAACGTTAACACTCCTGACCTAATAGAAATTAAGCTCAAGTCCAAAGTGACTTGGGGATACTTTGGGTTCACAAAAAATGACACTCCCTCCGGTACTTCATATAAGATATATTGACCTAATTTAATTAGATTAAGGAAGTTGATTAAGTTAGTTAATATGAAATATATTTTCTAAAACACTCTAGTTATCTTTTTTAATTCCATCATTCCCTCTCCTCCTTGATTATTGTTGAGGGAGCATCCATAGAAGTAAAATAGGAAAAGATTGACAAATAAAAAATTATTTATGATATTTACGACTAAGATCAACTCTCTAAATATATCTTATATTAAGGATCGGAGGGAGTATTAGTATAAAGTATAAAATTCATCTAAGTTGTGTTATTTATAAATCATGAGTAGCACATACTTTATGTAAGAAAAACACAGACGATTTCTAATACTCCTTCACACTAAGATTTTGCAAACTATCATGGGGATTCAATGGTTATATATTTGTCCTGCTTAGTTAAAAAAACTATAAATATGTTAAAGCAATGACATTGTCTAGATTTGTGCAAGAAGAAAAGAGAATTGTCCGAGATTGAGAGAATACTTGGTCGTGGGTTTTTTTTTTTTTTTTGGTTGGGCACGCTAGTGCGTAAGGGCTGGATCGAACCCGAGACAAAGTGGCACAAAGGCCACCAGCTACGTCACTTGAGCCACTAAGCGCTACTAGCACTTGGTTGTGGTATACCTGATTGCCACATGTTGCTTTTTGGCATGACTGTTTGGTAAACTTGTAGTTCTTATAATTTAATCATTGTAGGTTGCTATGTGATAATTTTTTTGGCATGATTTTTAATTAACTTTGTTTTTTTTATAATCTTCTATTAATTACAGGTTGTTGCAGAAGAAACACAGAGTGTAGTGGTGGATCAAATTTCTAAGAAACACACAGAGTGTGCCCTTGTGGTATACTAAGGTATTATATGCTTTTATATCCATTATTCATTATTTAGTAGGTTTTTTATCAGAAAATTACTTTTCGTTCTACCTACGAAGCAATTTTTCTAGCAAGAGAGAACTTATAATTAACTAATTACCAAATTGAGGAACTTGGTTTGTATACAAATTAATGAATTCAATAAAAATTGATCAAATCCAAGTGCTTAGTTTGTTTATTTAAAATGTTATTTTTGGACATGATTGTGGTTGCAATTTTAGTGAACAGAAAATTATCATCAAATTGGTTCTTGAAAGGGATTTTGAAATGGGTAGTTGCAGATTTGGTGGATGTGAATGGGGGCTGGCGTTGGGATGTTCTTGGAGAATACCTATCAGAGGATGGAGGAAGGATAGATTGCTATGGGGAAAGGATGCTTCAAAGAATTAATGAATTAGAGAATTCATTAATGCTTCAAAGAATTAATGAATTAGAGAATTCAGAGATTGTGTAAGGGCAAGGAAGGTGTGGCTTTCTTTGCAATAGCAACCTCAAAGTAAGTTTTTTACATGCAATTTACCGGAATGGGTGCAAGAGAACTTAAAGGGAAAAAAAAACAGAGAGAGAAAGTTTAAGGCATACCTTAGGATGTGGTCTTTGTTATCACTTGCTGGTGCCTTTGGAAGCATAGGAATAGTTGCATTTGGAAGTTTGCGATGGAAGTTCAGAAAGCTATGAAAGACGATATCTTTGAATTATTCTCTTCAAGCTCTTCAGTTGATAATGGTTTTTGGGGTTTTTAAATTGTTCTTAATCTATTGTTGCCATTGGGCATTATTGTATTTGTCATATAGGCCAGGGTGCCATTGACAAATTTGCCCTTTTTTCTTTAAAAATTAAATTTTAAAATAAATAAACCTATATAAATAGGGATCAAAATCTAGTAAACTTCATTAGTTCTGCATGTTGGAGCTTATCTAGTCACCTTAATTTTATGTTATATTTAAACTTCTTTGTTAAAATTTAAATTTTAAAATAAATTTACATAGGTGCTGGCATCACTTATGTAGACTAACACTCCTTTGAGAGCTAGATTTTGCAAACTATCATGGGTTTTTAATAGTTATATAGTTGTCCTGCCTAGTAAAAATATGTTAAAGCCATGGCACTATATTGAGAGAATATGTGATTGTGGTTTTGATCTTTCGTCATACTTTGCCATTCTGTTTCTTTGAACAGTTTATGATTACTTGACTGCCGCATGTTAATTTTTGGCATAACTGTTTAGTACCTTGTAGTTCTTATATTTTGATCTTTGTAGGTTGCTACGTGATATTTTTCATTAATTCTGTTTTTTTTTATAATCATCCATTTCTAGGTTGCTGCTGAAGAAACAGAATGTGTGGTGGTGGATCAAATTTCTAATGAGGCGCCATTTGCTGAGCCAATCAAAATGTTTCATTCAAGCGATCACTACTATGACCCTACCCAATCAGTTATCTCTCACGTGCATGTTTCTGAAGCACCTGATTTCACCTCTGGTCCCAGCGTTCAAGTAGAGGAGCCTCTCCTTCATGAGGATGACTTCTTGGAAATAACTGATCTCGTTGATCCTGAACCAGCACTGCCCAGAATAGAAAATCCTTTGGAGAACTTAGAGTTTGAAGATGGTTTAAGTGCACTTGACTTGTACCATGATGCAGAGATGTTTCTTTGTGACTGGGGGCATATTGACTAGGGAACTGTTGTTTCACATCCTCATATGAATACTTTTGACGCTAATTTTGTGAATTAGCATTATCAGTCTCTGCCCCCTGGAGACAATGGAGATCCAAGTGAACTATGGATGCATCATGAAAGGCAGATCATGAGTTCAGCAGAACATGCGAATGTTTCGTACTCTTTATCAACCTCAGGTACACTCATCGGCACCACAAACAGTGTTGGTGGTTTAGCTCAACCTCAAAATAATGATTTTACTATATTTGTTTTGAATGGAGATGCAAGCTTCACTTCTCATTTGTGCTGAACTCTTCGAAGTTGACTTCCATTGGTTGATAGCCGACTAATGCATGGAAGAAACCTTTCTTGACTATTAGTGTTGTGGCATCTTTGAGAGCTTTCTGTACTGCTATTAATGTGACTTGAGCTTGTTTCATGTTCCTTTTGTACAAACACAGACAAAAACAAAAACAAAAGAAACAACACAGACGATTTCTAATATATGTTAGTTTCTGGTCATACGTTTAGGTGGGGGTTATGAATTTGCCAGCTTGCCTGCCGAAGGTAATCATAATCAAAGTGGCAGGGTGAGAGAAGTTCCTACAAGTAGATTGTCTTCTGCTCTCTGGGCCATCCTTGAGTCAATACCTACCACTCCTACATCGGTTGCCGAAAATGCAAATCGGGCTCTTGAGCGGGTGTCTAGCTTTAGTAGGGTGAGAGATAATGTGAAGCAGGCAAGCATAGCTGCTGCTGCTGCTAATGAAACTGCAATTGTGAAGAGAGCAGGTAAAGGAAGGGGAATCTTCTTCTTCTTGCCAGTTCTTGTTGCTTTATGTGCTTTTTTATGGGTATCTATGGGAACGTTGAGACTACTTGGGAGATTCACTTCTTGACATCTGAATCCCTAGTTTTGCTGGTGTTTGTCATATGGGATTCCCCAGATTCATGAACAAACGTATATTGTTCTAACACATTTTGTTAATGAAAGAAAAATAATTACCTTTTTATGTGAAAATTGAACGTGAGAAGGAAGGCTATGAGTGTTAAGATGAAAGAAGGTCTTCTAGCTAGCTAGGTAGATGAATACTGACTGACTGCAGCATCGAACAAATCTCACTTATCTGCCTTAATTATTAAGCTTATTTAGGCTTAAGCTTGAAGGACCTGAGTCCCTTTATTTGTTCATTCATTTGTTTGTTTATTAGTATAACACCTCTATGCTAATCCAATTCGGTTTAGGAGTACTCATTTTGGACAATCGATTAGATCATACAAATAATCACATTCTTGTAAAACCTGTGTGTGTGTTTGTGGTGTTTTTCTCTCTACTGTTTACAATTTTAGTAACGTGTTTAAGTTGTTGGTCGGATAGTATCATTGTTGCTACTATTTCATTTTATGCAGATAAGTTGCAAGTAATCAGTGGATATTAGTTTGGGAAAGTAAAAAGCAGAGTTATCATATTTTTACCACTAGGGGCTTGATCAATAAATATATACTAGTAGTATTTATAAGTTTGCATCATATAATCAAATAATTTTTTGGTGAAATATCCCTTAGGGTTTTGGATGGCCTTATTTATTTACAAAAGCTTTTGAGAGGCTCTGTATTTTGTTTGTTAATGCATTCATTATTATAAAATGCCCATGCTTTTCCACTTTGGTTTGGGAGCACCCATTTTGAAGAGGTGATTATATAAATAATCACGTATTTGTGAAACCTCTAAAAATAAATTGTCCAGATGTACCAAGAGAAGTATATGAAAACTTTTTTACGGTTAGATTGGCTGGCCAAATAAAAAAGTTATAGATTATCATGAAATATTGTAGTCATAGATTCATAGAATTAGAAAAGAGAACCATTGATATTACGTTCACACAGGAAAAGAAGGTAAATATGTAGTTGTGAAATTTGAATGAAAATATCATTATGTAATTAATAATGTTTTAATTATGCATGCATGCATACACTGATTAAGCATATGCCACTCTTATTTTATTAGGATAAGCAAACATCTGAATCAGAGCCTGGAAAAAAGAAATACACATACATTCACAGGCTATGATCTTGTGGAAAGAAGTTAAAATGAAATGGTCTTCTGAAATGTG
The DNA here is from genome assembly GCA_963855925.1 of Inga laurina. Lineage (NCBI taxonomy): Eukaryota > Viridiplantae > Streptophyta > Magnoliopsida > Fabales > Fabaceae > Inga > Inga laurina. The sequence goes on from OY979703.1 coordinate 64,371,234, forward strand.
CAAATAAAAGGCATGAGACTAATATTTAGTGGTTTTCGCATTCACACCGGTTTGAACTTTGAACTCGAGACCTGATGCCTAAGTGATTCAAACTTCTCACACGAAGAACGAGGCCTATTGTTTCAATCTTGGCTTCTCTCATTCTTATATTCTGACTCTGCCCCCTTGAGATAATATTTATTATAATTTGATCAAACTCAGTTATTATTACTATTCCCTCTTCTTCAGCTCATTTTTGGATCTTGCTTCTTCCTTCACAAATATACACTTACAGATCCTAAATTCAGCGCCTAATATCATGCGTTCATAATTATCTCTACTTTTTTTTTTCTTTTTAATAATGTTTTGCTCCATATTATATCATATTGCTATTTCAACTGACTATTGTCTTCTCATGTGTAATACAAATTAGGGTTAATGCCATCTTTTGTCTTTGTAGTTTATAGTCATTTTTTGTTTTGATTCCTGAAGTTTCAAACATGTGGTTTTGGTATCTGAAGTATACTCCGTTATAAACTGTTAGTCCCTATAATTTGAAAAGGATATTAACAGTGTTAAGTTTGATGTGTGGCATTAACGCCGTTAAAATTGTGGGCAAGATGATTGGGTTTTCTTCTCTAATTTGAGCAATCATCTTGCCCAGTCAGCTACCTACATAAGTAATTTTAACGCCGTTAATATCACATCATCAAACTTAAAAGCATCAATGTCCTTTCCAAATTATAAGGACTAATTATTTGAAACGGAGTAAACTTGATGAACAAAACCCACCTGTTTAAAACTTTAGAGATCAAAATTAAAATGAGTATAAACTATAAGGATAAAAAGTAGTATTAACCCTATAAATTATTCCAACAGTATTTGTTTTAGGCTTGTTAATTGGCCGTTACTTCTCAACTATGCACAATTAAAGAAGGCAATATTATTTACTAGCCATGTCATTTATCTGAGCTTTGATGAATTAACATATAGGCGTGAAGAATTTGAATTACCATATATAGATTAATGTAATAATCATGTAATGAGTTTTTTTAATGAAATTAAAATAGAATCTCATCGACAAACAAAAAATTTGAAGAACTGAAGATTTAGTACTTTTGTTCACAGTGAACTCATGAAGACATGCACGATATATTATTGTCACACGCATATTGAAACATTACATGATACTTGCAACAAGGGAGATAATAAAGATACACACACAGCTACAAAGATCAGCCATGGACATGGTTTGTGAGCAGCCTCTTCAGCTTTGCTATTTTTATTGAAGTGAACACATATATGTCATCTGCTACATCTTCCACTCGTCGGAAACAAGCATATCTCCAACTCTTCTTCAACACCAAAGTCCCAATAACTCCCCAAAAGCCAACGGCAAACCCAATTGCTATGATAAAATAAAACCACACTTTTTTTGAATCATCCTCATCTTCTGATTTTTTGGCTCCAGGAACTTGATGAGGATTATCACCTTGGCACTTATTCTGTAGTGCGATCCCGCAAAGAAAAGGGTTGCCGACATAAATAGATGGGTCATCCAAAGTCAAGAATTGATTTGCAGTTGGAATTGGCCCTGAAAGGTTATTGTATGACATTCAAATGGCTCAATGTTGTTAGCTTGGACATAGTCTCTGGAATTGTGCCTTGAATTTGGTTACAAGAGATGTCAAAGGATTCAAGGGATTTCATATCCCCTATAATATCTGGAATCTCTCCTCTGAAATGATTGTGTGAAAGGTTGAAGCTTATCAATCCAACTAGCGAGAATAACTCAAGAGGAATCCATCCTTCCAAACTGTTATTTGAAAAATCCAAATTTACCACAAGACGCAAGATTCCAATAATGTCATATTCTCTCCCTTTCATAACTTGTTTCACATTCTGATCATGCCAAGTTTCTATGTATAAGTTGGATCCTGTATAAACACTAAAAGAGTCGGTTGAGTTTTGCATATGAGCACTGTCTTTAGTCATTCCCGTAAGATTGCCAATGCAATGGGGTATTGAGCCACTTAAGTTGTTATTTGCGAGATCCAATATTTGGAGTGATTTGAGTTGGCACAGAGTAGAAGGAATGTTACCATCTAACATATTATCCCGCAACCTCAAAATTTGCAGGCAGGAAAAGTTTTATTGGTCCATGATGGTATACTTCCAAAAAACTTATTTTCGCCTAAATCTAAAATTCTCAATTGCTTTGAATTTTTCAAAGTCAATGAAAGCTTTCCTTCAAGATAGTTATTGTTTAAATGCAACCAAAGTAGCAAGGAAAGCTTGCCAATTGAGGTAGGGAACGCACCAGACAGTTTATTGAATGAAAGATTTATTTTCATCAATCCAAATGGTGGATTTTCTCTCCAACAATTTAGAATTTCACCAGAGAAATTGTTATAAGAAAGATCAAGGCTATTTAGATTTACAAGGCGACAAATTCTTTGAGAGAAATTGCCATTAAAAGAATTATTTGATGGATCAAGGATAGTTAAATTTACAAGCTGGCCAATACTTTGAGGAATGAGGCTAGTTAAAGAATTACTTGAGAGATCAAGGGCTTTTAAATTTACAAGGTCGCCAATACTTTGAGGAATGTGGCCAGTTAAAGAATTATTTGAGAGATCAAGGATTATTAAATTTACAAGTTGACCAAGACTATGAGGAATATTGCCACAAAAATAATTATTTGAAAGATCAAGGTAATTTAGTTTTTCCAAATGCCCAATCCAAGTTGGCAAATGGCCACTGAGTTTATTATCACTCAAGTATAATTCCTCTATGTCATGTTTGATGCATCCAAAAAAATCAGAGTCACCAAATGCTTCTCCTTGAAAATTGCTATAGGAAAAAGATAATATTTTTAAATGACACATGTTTTGTAGAATTTGTGCACAGAAATTTCCATAGTGGCTATGTTTGGATTCGTGGTGATGTCTAGATGGCGAAGGCTCCTTAACTCTCCCAACCAAGATGGCACTGAACTGAAATTGTTTTCAGAAAGATCAAGGTCTTGAAGGGTAGTCAAGTTCCGCAAAGCAATAGGAATGGGTCCACAAAGTGTATTATGTGAAAGATCAAGAGAAACCAGATTCTTAAACTCTCCAAACCACAATGGCACTGAACTGAAATTGTTTCCAGAAAGATCAAGGTCTTGAAGGGTAGTCAAGTTCGGCAAAGCAATAGGAATGGGTCCACAAAGTGTATTATATGAAAGATCAAGAGAAACCAGATTCTTAAACTCTCCAAACCACAATGGCACTGAACTGAAATTGTTTTCAGAAAGATCAAGGTCTTGAAGGGTAGTCAAGTTCCGCAAAGCAATAGGAATGGGTCCACAAAGTGTATTACGTGAAAGATCAAGAGAAACCAGATTCTTAAACTCTCCAAACCACAATGGCAATGAGCTAAAATTGTTGACATTGAGGTCAAGGAATTCAACAGAAGTCCAATTTTGGAAAGCATGAAGGATTCGGCCATCAATTTCATTATAAGCCAGATTCAGGAGCTGAACTGTAGCATTATTTGTGAAATTAATGGGGGGAAGAGGAGTGGACAAGTTGCCAAGTCCACATCTTTGTAATTGGAGTTGTAACAAAGAAGGAAGCATGTGAAGTACCTGAAACAAGTTGTGAGCTTCTCCAAGGTACACATAACTCAGGTTGAGATATTGCAGAGACTCTAGTTGAGACACCCAACTCATGTCATTGATGTGCAAATCATTCCAACTGAGATCAAGAAACTGCAAGTCTGTGAGGTTTCCACCAAGATTGGTAGGAATCTTTCCTGTGAAATTAGCATATGAGATTGAAAGATATCTCAACCGCTCCATAGAACCAAAAAAGGCAGGAATTGAGGTTGCATTGAAGTTGTTTCCGCTCAAATCCAAATAAATCAAATGTTGCAACTCCAACAAAGATGGATCAACACCAACAGCTTCTAGGCCATAGTAACTGAGATCAAGTTTGAGAACATGACCAGTAACATTGTGACAAGCGATGCCATCCCACTGGCAACAATTGGTTTTGGGATTCCTGGAGGAAAGGTTCTTATATGGATAATCAAGAATAGATGCTTTGAACTTGAGAAGAGCTTGCTTCTCTGATTCAATGCATCTGCCACACAAAACTATTTGGACAATTTCAGACAATAGGAAAAGCAATGCAAATCCTACTATGAGGCGCCTTCCCATATTCACAGAAGCTTAAACAAGCTAACTGACTTTTTCCTCAGGAAATAGTCCCTCACAGCGTGGGGATTCAAGCCACGCTGTGAGGGACTATTTCCTTTCATTAAATCAATCCCCGTTGGTGTTAACAAAAAAAAAAAAAAAAAAAAAAACTACAAAGCACACATAAATGTATGTATATATGTATACGTGTTCTTCTAAAATAATTTGATTCAATGATCATTTCCGTGATTGATGTGCTACAACTTACAATTGATTGATAAGAATTGCCACATAATTAAACTCTGAGAAAAGAGACGAAGTCTTTAACGAATAAAGTGATGACTGAATTATTGGTGATAAATTTTGTAAAATACAAACGGGTCACTTCCTTCGTCAAGTATCCATGTTCTACTTTCTACTTTTATTTTACTCTTTTTCCTTTCCACTATTTTTTTTTCCTTTTCACATTCAACGCGTGAAACGCACTAGAGATCATATCAGTAATATTTATTATTTAACTAATTCACTTAATCTTTACAAACATTCAACTCCAATATTGGAGAGTAGAAATCGGAGGGAGTAATATTTTTATTCATTCTAATTACCAAACTCTAAAAGTCCGAAGCAACATTAATTTAAAAAAAATAAAATAACTGTATTAAGACATATTGATAAAAAGTTAACGTATCAATTATATTTCTTAATAGAAAGCATTGCATCTAATAAAGTAGAAAACATTGATTGATTGATGGGTGTGTGTGCATACATTGATATAAGATGTAAATACAGTGATACGTAAGATATTACAATTTTTAAAATATTAACATACAAATAGGCATAATGTGTGTGAGTCTTCATGTATGGATACAAGTGTTCACTTATTATTCTTTTTAGAAAATTTTGATTGAATGATCATTTTATGGTTACTGTGTTACAATTGAGTGCGGAAGTCATCACACTATCAAGATTTTTTTGGCTATATAATACAATAAATCGATTCCTTCAACAAACACAAAAACCATTGATGACAATTGGAACATATAATTAAGCTGTGTGAAAGCAGATCAAGTCTTTAACAAACAAAGTGAAAACTGAATTATTGGTGAAGAATATCATAAAATATTAACGGGTCTCTTTCTTCGTCAAATATCCATGTTGATATTTCTTCCACATAAAACGTGTGAAACGCACCAGAGAAGTCTTAATAGGAAGCATTGCATCAAATAAAGTAGATAGAGAAGGTTTGTGAGGAGCCTCTTTAGCTTTACTATTTTTATTAAAGCGTGCACATATATCTCAAATCAAATTCTGATTAAGCATAAAATCAATTTAAAAATTAATGTTCACTCATTATTATTTTCTTAGAAAGTTTTGATTGAATGATCATTTTCATGATTGGTGTGTTACAATCGATTGAGGAAGTCATCACACTATGAAGTTTCTTTGGCTGTATAATACAATTAATTATTTCGTGCAACAAACACAAAAAGCATTGGCGATAACATAATTGGCTCATATTATTAAACTCTAAAAACAAACCAAGTCTCTAACAAATAGAATGAAGACTGAATTACAATCAGGTGTTGATACTAGTTATAGAAGACGCTTTGACTTTTTAAGTTTGAGGTCTCAAGTTTGAGTTTGTAAAAATATAGAAAATATCTTTGGAAGAGTTATCTCTTCTTAGCAGAACAGACAATGTGAAGTCTGACAAAATCAGCAAACATATACATATATATATATATATATATACATATATATACATATGCGCGCGCGCACATATATATAAAGGTGAAAACTGAATTATCACTTTCTTCGTCAATTATCTATGTTCTACTTTTGACGTTTCCTTTTCCTCCAAAAAAAAAAAAAAACAAACAAACAACGTGTGAAACGCATCAGAAAAGTCTTTAATTACTTCCTCTATTTCTTAATATCAGTCATTTTTTCGTAAGAAATAATTGTGTCTATTTTGACACATCACTTAAAGAAGATATTTTTATTCCTTCAAACATACCCTTACCAGACACTAAAAGTCTAAAACAACATTAATTAAAAAATAAAATAATTGTATTTATACATATTACTATATAACAGAATTAACATATGGGTTATATTTCTTAATAGGAAGCATTGCATCAAATGATGTAGAAAACATTAAGTGTATTAGAATTATTTTTTGGTTGTATAATTTTTTTTTGGAAATATGAATGTTTAAATAATTATCGGAGGGGTGTTTTGATCAAAACAAAACTTTATGAGTAGAAAACATTGCATATGTTTTTTTGCATCAAATGATCAAAGAATTAACATATGGGTTATATTTCTTAATAGGAAGCATTGCATCAAATGATGTAGAAAACTTTAAGTGTATTAGAATTATTTTTTGGTTGTATAATTTTCTTTTGGAAATATGAATGTTTAAATAATTATCGGAGGGGTGTTTTGATCAAAACAAAACTTTATGAGTCAAATTTAACGGTGAACAAACTATTGGGTTGATGAAAATTGAATTTCAAATGAATAAGGCGGGTTTGTGTGTAAAGTATATTTTAATTTCAAGGGATGTTTATAGGAGGTTTATATAATTTATGTATATCAATATCTGGTTGGTGTATTTTACTCAAAGATTTAATAGCAATCAAATTTGTAGCTCAATTTACGAATTTATATTACAACATATATTTTCGTAATCATGTATTTGTTTTTTTTTTTGGACAGAAGTATCATAATCATGTATTAATGTGTGATCGTTTTAATTCATGAATGAATCAGTCTTGCTATAAGCTTTTTTCCCTTTCAGTTTCTATCATTAGTTATGTTCAGAAATTTCATTGTTCGTGAAAAGAAGTTGGAATGTATAATTAAACCTAGGATTTATATAAAGAAATTAGATGAAGACATAAATTTAAAAAGGAAGTTATATACATATGCATAAAAATGTTTGGTTAGATTATATCGAATATATGAGAACAATATAGCAGGAGATAAAATGACCTCAGTCTACACATATAATAATATACATGTTGAGTTCATGATAATTCTTTTTCATTCTGTGCAGTATACACGTTGGGTTCATAGTAATTTTTTAATATTTAATGGTGGAAGTATTATGGGTTCTTGTTAATATTATTAATATTTAATGATATGAATATTATTTAATAGGATATTTTAATATTTTTTAACGGTAGATATAATTTTTTTAATGGTGGAATATTTCTTAAATTTCTATATTATTGATTAATTTTTTAATATTTAATAGTGGTAATTAAAATTATTTAATATTGAACAACATTTATGGATGGGCACTTTGGTCAGTTTAAAAAATTATAATGGTAATAGTAATTTTTTTTCCCAACAGGCAATAGTGTCATTTTCACCTGATTATAGGATGTCTGCATCCCCATTCATATAGTCCTAGTTGTGTAATCTTGATTATATCAAATGATGTAATTAGGATTATAAAATGTAATCATCTTTACATTACATAAGCTCAACCAAACGCTGCAATCGGTCTATTATATCAAGATTACATTTAATCATCTCTCATGCAATCAAACCAAACATGCTATAATTGATTTAATTTTGAGTATAACGTCACTATATCAATATATTATTATAAAAAAAATCGTCACCCATTGATTTTACGTAATTATGATATTAGTTTTTATAACAAAAATATGGGTGGATAGATTTTTTTTGCCCGGAATACGGGTGAATACATATATTGACGAGCTTTTCTGAGTTGGGCCTTAGTACGGATGTGGTATCAGAATGGAGTATAATTCAATGGCTTCTCTTGGTTCACCACTCACTGAATTCGACAAGATTGTTTCTTTTATGCATGGTTTGTTTGGGGTTTTGTTCGGAATGCAATATGGCAGACAGGTAAGAACTTTCATCCTAGACAAGTGACATCAATGGCCATGGCAAGATCAGTTGCAGCTAGTAATATAGTGAAATTCTGTTTTCATTCAAACATATTCTGTGAATGCATTTAATTTTTCATTTCCTATTTCGTCTCTTGTTAATTTCATTTTTCCAGGAGTGCGTTCAATTATAGTAAGTAATATGATCACATTATTGAAATTTTCATATAAATACACAATTTTGCCCTTCATATATTAATGTGGAGTGGAGTCATAGTGATGGAAATATGCTAGGCTTAACTTTGCCCTTAATAGGCCAGACCTTTTTTACAGTCTAAGCCTGACTTGGCCTAAAGCCTGTTATAAAGCCTAAATTTTTAAAAACTTTTACAAATAGGCTAACAAGCTTTCACAGCAAAACAGGCTGCCATTTAAACAAATTGATAATAGGTCGAAATTTCATAAATAAATCCAAATTACATCATAAAAAATGTTATAATCTAATTACACAAGTAGTTAAAACTAAATACAACAACAAACAATTACAATCACAACAATTTAGACTTCTTCTTCAAAGACATTGAAACATCCCCTGAAAAATCACATAACACCTTGAAACCCATTGCAAAATGTTGATTCTGGGAAAGTTAGCAGCTTTAGCATCAACCAACGAGACACCTAGTAAAAATTAAAAGGAAAACAATCATTCAACGACATCCAATCCTTCCAAATAATTGCTACTTGATTTCAAAAGCAAAAAAACCTTCCAACTACCAAAACGCAGGTACAGCCTTGACTCAAAAGATCCAACATTGCTCCCCCACCAAAAAAAGATCCAACCTTTGATCATGTTCTTTTCTAAGGTCCAACCTTGCTCCCTACCAAAACAAAAAAACAAAAAATAAAAAGATCAGACCTCTAATAATTTTCTTCTCAAAAGATTCAACCTTGCTCCCTAACAAAACGCAAGTCCAGGTTTTTTCTCCACTCAAAAGTGAAATTTGAGGATATCATAATAATACACTTTAGATTATACTAATTAATG